>CM057339.1:643278136-644769736 GCA_030015575.1 Agapanthus africanus | reverse complement strand
GCATTTGTGTTACCAGATTTGTGTTTTTGTGCGCTTTGCACTTGATATTCGTATTCGTGCATGCTACCGCACCAGATGTTTTATAGACCTGACGCGCTTGGTCGGATTTTTGCGCATATTAGACGCTGGGTACTGGATTTTGTGCACACCAGGATGCACTTGATAGAGATTTATAGTTATGCATGTTGGAAGCACTTGTTGGAGAATTATATTCGTGCATGTTGGATGCACTTGGTTGGGATTTTCATTCATGCATATTAGTTGCACTAGGTTGAGTTTTTCATGCACTATAGATGCATTGTATATTGTTGTCATGCACATCCGTTGCACTGGACAGATACTTTTGTGCAGACCCGTTGCACCTAGTTTTACTCGTGTGCATATTCGTGGCAAATGTATTGGATTTGGTTTTCTGTACGCACCAGACGCACGTGATATTGGATACGCCTTTTGGGGCTGATTTTGCTCTTGAGCACTTTGTTTTCATGATGGGTACTATGTTATGTAGTAGCCGCACAGGACTGATCTGAGGACAGTACTTGAGTACGTTGCATGTATTAAAAGTTTAACAAGAAGTTTCAAAAAAAGAGCTATAGTCTCGCTATTTTTTTACGTGTCCGCGAGTGATACGAACGTTTATAAAGGAAAAACCTTTTTGGGATATTTCAAAAAAAACGACGGAACATATGTTTGAGCAAAACATATATATGTATATTTACTATTTTATAATTGAGCGTCCATTACTTGTGCCGTAAGTTACGCATCACACGACGACTCAGGAAAGATTTTGCATGTGTTTTATTTCGTTCTAAAAGATTTTTCCAAGGATTCGTACTATACCCGTATTATAGTATTTGACTAGTGCATATTGGATTTCAGTAGTGGATTTCGAGATCTCTATCTCCATTGTAACTCCGATGATTTGCGTGCAAATCTGATGATTTGTGTGACGCTTGACAGAGTTCGATTTTGATTTTCATACTCGTTTTCAGGCGCACATGATGCGCTGTGTTATTTCTGTATCTTCCGTGATTTTGGAGCCCCGTGAAAGAGCTGATTATTGAAATGGTTTAGTATTTAGGGGTTTTAAATCTAAATTCGGGGAACGAATTTATTTAAGGGGGAAAGATTGTAACATTTCAGAAAATATAAAATATTATTTTTGGGATTTAATATTAAAAAAATATATTTCGGAAAAACTACCGATTTATGAATTTGCGGTTTTCGTAAAATGGTATAAATATATACAAATATTTGTGAAATAATTGGGAGATTAAAATTATTTATTCATTTAAAAAATATAAATTTGTTGAATGTGTGAGTATTGATTTTTTCCAAAAAATTTCTTGTGTTGGTTTTTCTTTCCCAGCATGGAAATTTCGAAATTCATGTGCTTGTAATTTCTTTTGGCTATTATTGGGCAGTGAACATTTTGTAGGTATGGGAAGCAGGGGTTAGTGATGAGGTGTCCATTTTCATTAATTGTTCTTTGCTTTTGTATAGATATTTTTATTTGGGGTGTTGATATTTTGAGTGATGGCTGTTGACTTCTTTTTGGGGGATGTGTTGATTTTTATGTTACCCTCACCACTTCTTGGTTAACCTCACCACTTGTTTTTTTAAACTCACCACTTCATATAGGAATCCCCAGAGAACAAAATCAAGGTTCTGGCCGAGCCCAGTTTTTAGGGAAAATCTCATTTTCCTCCTTGCAAAATCCTATGCTCACTTCATTTCATCCCTTGGCAACTTCTTTTACCTTCACCCAAATCATTAGGTGCCTTGAGACAAAGTATTCACACACTATCTCTACTTTACCTTAGACATGTCGGCTAGGAAACTGGATGCCCGAGTTGCTTCGGTTTAGAAGCGGGAGCCCGTATAAAGAATCATCGACGTGTGTTCTCTTTGACGAGCGTGACCAGAGAGCGAAGTTCGCCGAGGCAGCCAAAACATGCTAACGACTGAGATTGAAGACCGAAAGACACGGATCGATCGGTATAATTTCTTAAGCCACTTTACAGTTTACTAGTATAGAGTTATTGGTACGATTGGGGTTTTAGGCTTGGTGGTTTTCATGAATAGCGACCCTAGTTAGGGTTTTGGCTATGTTTTCCGGTATTGGGATTCTTGGTTTTGAGACTTGATATTGTATTTGGTCGTTGGACGTTTGTACGTCAACGACGAGAGTTGTTTGGTTTTTTTTGCATGCGTAGGCTATAGGTTCTATCCTAAGAGCGCACCGCGTGCCGTATTTGGATTTCGGAACTTGATGTTAATAGCTTTGCGATTTCATATTGATTGTAGGTACATTCGCGTGGATTCCGAGACGACGAAGCACATCGACTATGGCTAAGCGAGGAGTTTAGCAAGTGAGTAGATTTATATCTACGGGGGAAGTTGGATGGATAGCGTATAGCACCCCCGCAAATTCTGAATGGAGATCGATGTATATATAGAGTACAGTCGGAGAAACCTACATTAGAAAACTATAGATATGGTTAAAAAGATAGTTAGAGGTGATATTAATGATTTAATATATATATCGAGATATGAGATGAAAGCTATAGGGACATAACTCTTGGACATGATATGATAGAAATGATATCTCGAATTGATATAAGGATTTGAAAGGTGACTGTGAATCACAATATATAGATATGTAGTTGCACGAGATTAAGTATGAAATTTAGAGTAGTGTGACATGAGATTCATATGATAGAATGCATATGTAAAATGACTTGATGTGAGAGATTGATGGAATGAATAAAGTATACGATGAGATATGATGATGTGGTTGATATGTTGTTATATGGATGCGAGTCGATAGAAATAGTTGATACCTTCGCCGGTCCCCTGATACGAAATTGACATGGATGTGGCTTGAGAGATAAGTATATATATATATATATATGGATAATGTTGTGCATAATGAGTGATATTTCGTACGACACTTAGATCTGTACCCCGTTATTGTATAGGTTAATAGAATCCCTAATTGTTTAATGCCGCCATAGGATGGATTACCGTACGCGATGAGTTTTACTTGTTGATTGATCTATACCCTTGATTAGAGGATGTCGTACGATAGATTATACCGTATGTGGTATTGTGAGGCTGGATGGCGATTGATAGATTCAATTACTCGGATATATTGTAGATATGTATACCTGATAGCATTTCGCGTACGATGTACCTTATGCTACGTTTATAATATTCTCATTGCATTATATATGTACATGTGCTAGTACACCTACACCATTATCGATGATGCGTATATTAACACTTACACAGATTGCTGGCTCACACACTTCATCATCGATAATTGCTATGTCACTCACACAATAGAATTGCTATATCATGCAATGATATACTTGCTATGCTCACATCATTATGCTATGTTGCATGACATACCCTGCTATAGCTGCACATACACCTATGTGGTATTGTATCATTATTGAAATTTAGACTTTGATTCTTATGCTATTGCGCATATGAAATGCATCATGCTTACATACTTATATGTATATACACACATCTTGCTAGAGCTAAATGTACGCCTTTATATGATGTTGCGTTTGATTTTGGAGGAATAGGGAACCGCGTAATATATTTTAAAACTGGATTCATTTAAAAGAACGGTTTTCCCTTAATATGCTCATATTGCTGTTTTATGTTGCATATATCAGTTTTCATGTGATTTTTAGATTTGAGAACCGTGGGGGTATTTCAAGAAATTTATGTATTGTTTGAAAACCTGGTTTCTCTTGATATGATATTTAGATGCGTCCACCATGAGTTTTCTCGGTTCTGAGATTGTGTTAGATACCCGATTCGAGGAGCGAGGGGGAACTGTCTGCGGGTACATGGTGGACCCGATGAGGTACCCCGGGGCAAGAAAACTCGTATTGTTAGGCGGCGAGCCTGGCAGGGGAGTACAACCTACCGGTGATAGTATTTGGACTCGGCGGATACTGGAGGATACCCACTGGAGTTATGAGATGAGATATGCCGATTCGTACTGCCGGAGCCCGCGGGCCGATCCCGCTGACGGAGCCTATGGTTTCATGATGTTGCGAGTGTCGTTGTTGGACACTCAGATTCCATGAGATTTATAGATTTAAGGGCAGATCTGAGGATGCGGTGCCTGAGATATGAGGATTTACGTGTCGATGCTGGACATGGGTTTCATGATGTTTCGAGTGTCGGTGTTAGACACTCAGGTTCCATGATTTGATGTGTCATTGATGGACACACGTTCTTGATATCCTCATATATTTACATGCACATGCTTTCATGATGTTTCGAGTGGACGAGATCCACATGTATACAGGCATTGATGTTATTGTTGGATGATGTCCACATGGATACAGGCATTGATTATATTGTTGGATGATATCCAGATGCATACAGGCATTGATTATATTGTTGGATGATATCCAGATGCATACAGGCATTGATTATTGTTGGCATATATGCAGATACATTCACCCTAGATATCATAGTATTACTTTTATGATATAGTTAACCTAGGAATCGTTGTTTTTTTCGATTTCTACCTGATGATCTTTTCTACTCACGAGTTGGCAACTCACCTCCGTTGTGCCACAGTTCTTGCAGGTTGACCACATGGACCAGTAGCGGCATCGCTGGAAACAGCTTGCTTTCAGGTGATTTGCTTTGGTAGGTGTTACATGTTGGATCGTGCCCCTCTTCTATTATTATTCTTATTGTATCTAGTCAACTCCATCAAATCAGAAACTAGTATTTGTATAAGTAAAGACTTAGCAAGACATGTAGTTGAGAGACTTAAAGCGATGGATTATATGTTCACTTGATGGGTTTGATGTCTTTCTTTTCTTTTTTCTTTGTGTTGATCTTCGCCGTTGGGCGTCGTATACATATATATGCTTGTGGTGGTTGTTTCCGCCGTTGGGCGTGATTTGCTCACATTTGGGGATGCTTTCTTTATATTCTATATTGTACCCATTTCGTGGCTAGTTTTTACAAAGGAGGTGCTGCCGAAATTTCAAAAAAAAAGAGATTTAAGGTCTTTTACTTAAGGTTTCCAAATTTTGTATCAATGTTTTCATTACTTACATCTTTTGAAAGGTTTAGATTTCTAGGTTTCGGCTTACTTAAGTTACGTTACGTCTGTAGACGTTGCGTGATCTAAGTGCCGGTCACGAGCTAATATTTCGGGTCTTGACAAATATCTTTGGAAAATATTATTGATGGTGACCTTTGTTTAAATATGATTATAAGTATTAAAATTAGAATTAGAATTAAAATAAAAAAGATAGCTACTAGATCTTAATTAATAACTAAACAGAATTACGGATAATTGTTAGTGATATATGCCCTAGAGGCCATTATTGTATCATACTGGATTGTATATTACTTAATGCGTGTTTTGGATATACACGGATATAGTAACAGTCTTGCTCGAAATGGTAGTATGGTACCTGGTTTGTTTCTACCTCATTATGTGCATGTGTTTTTATAGCATATCGCTTATGCATATTGGTAAATGCCTTAGGATCATTGCTTGATTACCCGTGTTGTGATGGCAGTCACACTAGTGGGGGCTGGGTAGTCTATAAGCACATCCTATATAGGTCCCTATTCGTAGGATTATCGAGACGGGGCATCGATACTCCACAGTAGACTAGTGTATACGCTTCTCATCCCAGCAAGGGAGATGGTCTGTCCCACAGCCATCAATACGTCCTACTAGAGATAGTATGCATGTGCTCATTAGGTAATGAGTACACTGGACAAGATTCATTGGGAACTGTTTGTAGGTATTATACTTGTCGTCGGGTAGCAGTTCCCAGGTGACATGAGTACAGCTTAGTCTGTCGACTTGACACTGCTACTTCGCCTCAAGTGTGTTCCCACTGAACTTTGATTACTACCCTACCACGGCTCAATGGAGTCGTGCAAACAGGTAGTAGTTGGGTGCAGTCCCGTAGCACTTCGAGGTAGTAGAGGTTAGATTGGATTCGTCTCTCCCGGTATTGGGGGTTGATATCGCGCTGTGTTCGGAAGGCCATTACACAAAGTCCTTGGCCAAGGCACGCGAGATTTACTGATAGGTATTCCAGTAGTTTCTCAGGGTGTATTGGAATACTCTCCGACACGACTTATTGCGCTATTAGGCGTCTGATGATTACCGCCCCCTAGGCCCGATATTCGATACTCTTAGACGAACAGACCGGACTGTACAGAGATTGTCACATTCAGGCTCAGTAAGAGTTCGGATGGGTTTCCTCATCGGCCTTCTTATCGACATTGTAGGGAATTAACCAAGGGTTAGGGTTTGGGTTGAGTTAAGAATGAGTCACTTGTAAATATCTTTTCCAAAGCAAAAAGAAAACCTTCTAGAAACATCTAGAAAGCTTAACCCTAATCCCAACCCTAATCATGTTTAATTCCCTACAGTGGTATCAGAGCAAGGTTAGAGCTTTAGGCAAAGTCTAGACGAAGTTTAAAGTCCGATCGAACCCGGAAAACCCGATATAAACCCTTCTCTGGAAATTTTCTGAAACTTTGGATTTTTGTGAATTAAAAATTGCAAAAAAATTCAGCAGGGAATTCTATGAGTTACTGTGAAGCATGTGATGCTAACTCGACAAACGAGGCGCGGAACCGCGGCCAAACCCTGGGTTTCGCGGCGGTTCCGCGGCCACTTTGCTGAGTTATACCACGTGGCTTGCACAGTAATTCTTGTCTTGAAGTGCTGAGTCTTTTGGAAATTTTTATATTTTACTCAACAGTTGAGTTTTTCTGGGGTTGTTTTGGGGATTCGATTATTCGATCGGATTGTCTGATTTTGTCTATGTGTTGTCCGGATAATTTTAGAAACTGTTAAAAGGTTCGAACGGATATCAATAACTCACTTTTTCCCCTGTCGGAAAATTTTTCAAAAGTCGGATTTTTTCTCGTGTTTAAGAATGTTCTAAGTCATGCAAGTAACGCGGTGGACCCTCTAGAAGACAACAAACCTTAACTCGATTATGTGACCGTCTTGAACTGCCTTTTGAACCTTAGGGTTTGGGGCAGTACGGCGTGCCACATGTGAGGCGTTGGCTTGACCCTTCTACGGCTGGACCATTGGTACTGTGGCATGTGATGGATGTTTTTGAACTGATTTCAAGTGTTGAGATATATTGGGGAAATCTTGGGTGCTTGATGATTCGATCGGAAAGTTTAACTTTTTCTATTTATCTGGAATGTGATACAATAATTGGAATCCACAGGTAGTTATGAGATAACTAATTTGCATATTATAAACATAACAGTTTAGTCTCAAATGATCGGTTGCCAAGGAATTTTTATGTGATCAAAAGTCCGTCGCAATCACGTAGCGTACGCGGATACTCGCCGGGTAAACTTAATAGACAACTACGCCCCATAGCCCCGACCAAGTGACTGTAGGAAAACCCCGTCGCCGAAAGCATCCGTTCGGGTGCTCGCGGCAGCGGTGTTCCGCCTTAGTGCACTTCGTTGACGGCATCTGGGGGTGCGGCCGTCTACTAAAGTTTGCGACGAGCATTCGATCAGGACGTCGGGAATCTTGTTGAATTGCCCGACTTGATATTGAAAAGAGTTTTCGATAAAGAGACTAAAATGCGGGGTTTATAATTGTTAGGCATGCGATGTCTAAGGAATTCATTTGGTTAGGAATGCGACGTCTAAGGAGGTTGCAGATTCCAACTGTTGTAGTTTTACACTTTCTTTTCTGTGACCGTAAGCGTAGTATGTGGTGTATCGCCGGCTTCGTTGCTATACATCAACGACAATCGGGATACGCATACTTGCTTACGTTGATGATATGAGATATTATGTGTTGCTGTGATATGTTATATTGGATCGTCGCGTTCTGAATAGCCGGGGGTTTTATGTGAGATGAGAGTTTTTTCTTTTTCATTCATGTAAAATTCATTTGTATGTAATATTCTTTTATTGGGGCACTTCCAGGTAGCGGAAGATGTCACCGTTGTATATTATTTACTTTTCCGTATTAGGTAGACCCAAGGCGGGGAGCACAAGTAACCGAGTTCTAGGGTCCAGTGGGAGACCATCTCGAGGAGTCGAGACCGGGTCTCCTAACCCTAGAATTGGCTGTGTTGCTTGCCGCTCTCGTAGGGGTCTAGGGATGTGGGTTTGGCTATTCATCGCGACCGTGGAATCCGTGTTTTATACAGGCTCGTATTGAAAACACGGACGTCCTAGTATATCCAATATTTCATATATGTTCTTCTGCTGCAATGTTCTGTGATGAGATCATATTACTGCCTGAGACGAATGTTTATATTATATATATGAGATATATGTTATATTGCAGATTTCGTTTCAAATGTGATGCTTGTGAAGCATAATAAATGGGACTTCATTAATGTGATTAATGAAAGAAAAGAAACCTATGATGTTGTGGAATCGAATTTCTTAAAAACAGGTAGCTACAGTTCTTGCTTTGCATCGCGGTGTTCTTTGTAGAACATCCTGCACCTTATTCGATAAGGAAAGGACCGAGATCCCTTCACCGGGAGTGACTCCTTTAGCAATAACTGGCAGATGCTACAACTCTCGGTTTGTCTTTTGATTGCTTTTATAGTTTCTGCTTTGCAAAGTGATATATATGATATATCCCGCACCTCATATGACGAGGAAAGGGCCGACGATCCCTTCACCGGGAGTGACCCCTTTAGCAAAACTAGAAAAGCCTCAAAAACACTCCATTTAAAATCACTCGATTCTACAACGATATCAAGTTCATTACGCTCATGGTTTTTTTTTAAAAACCTGCGTAGCCCTCCGTCATTTCAGATAAGTACTACTTAGTATTCGTGCTGCGGTAGTTTGGCATGCGTCAAAGCGTAGTGTACGGTAGCTAACTAGTGCTTATCTGTTAGCATACGATACGATTGGATTAGGGTATTCGTACGGCGTAGTTTGGCATGCGTCAAGGGTCGTGCAGGTGGGTTTAATTCAATCAAGAAATGTACGGGTTGAACTTGACTAGCGGACTATGGGTTGTTTGGCATGCGTCAAGGTCATAGCACGCTAGGGGTAAAATATTATTGGGAATTTCAAGTGTTGAAATTTGCAATGAGATTGCATACCTTCTATGAGATAGTTGGATCCCGATACCCACTGCGAGTAAGATTTACTCCTGGGAGAGTTTTACACATTACAATAAGCCGATCAAGTAGGTGTCTAGAAAGGTGTTAACGGGGTTACGCCTATGGGAAAACGAGGTTTACTTTAATTAGGTTCGTGCGAAAGCACGGGGGACCTCCCTCAAAGTACCGACACTGGCCTGGCTGAAAGATTGGCGAACTTGTAGCGTGTAATTAATCCCGGCTAGTCTTTCCTTTTAAGGTTTGAAGGAAGATTTGATTAAAACAGTGGGAGACATCCTGATTAAATATATTAGATAACCAATCTAATCTTGCAAGAGCATACGCTGAGTGTTTTCTTCTCTCTCTCTCCAGGTAGCGACCATATCACGCCTTAATCAAGATAATAATACGGATATATTGACCGAACCCGCTTGTTATACTGAGCTGGGGAACGTTGGTCCCGCTCCAACTTATAATTGTTATAAGACAGAGCAGGAAATTGGGGAATACCAGATTTCCCGTGCCGCCCAAACGAAGAAAGTGCATGCTGATGCATCATCTTCGGGTGTGTTCATTACAGAGAACTGTTTCTCAGTATCCTTTACGTCCTGGGTATGTGATACCGGATCAGGATCCCGCATATGTAATCTGTTACATGGCCTACAGATAGGTAGAGAACTGAGAACGGGTGATAAGTTTCATGAGACAGAAAACGGTGCAAGTGTTGCAGCCAAGTCTGTTGGTCACTGTCACCCTGTATTACCAGAATACATTGATTCTGAAAAAATGTTATTAGATACCGAACCTGATATACAAAATCATATCAGTCTCTTTATTAGTAAAGAAAGGATATAATTTTGTATTGTTGGATAATGTTTTGAACATTTCCTATATCAAGAGTTGATCTCAGGCACGTTATCTAAAAGCATTGTCGTTCTAAATCAAACTACAGTTCTTAGTATACAGAACACACACAAGAGGAAGAGTTCAGAAATGAACGAATCCTTCTTGAGGCATTGTAGACTAGGTCATATCAATGCGACACGACTAGCTAAGTTACATTAAGATGCATATTTAAATTTGTTTGAATTTACATGTTGTTAAACTTGCCAGTCATGTCACAAAGATAAGATGACCACAGATCTGTTTATTGGAAAGAGAGAAAGAGTTAGTGAACTCTTGGGATTGATACATGTTGATGTATGAAAGTCCCCTGTCTACACATGCCAGGACCGGTTCTTTGTACTTCATTATATTCACTGATGATCTCTCAAGATTCAGACATATGTTCCAGTTGAAACACAAGTCCGAACCTTTTGAGATATTCACGGAATATAAGTTAGAAGTAGAGAACCAAAAACGGGTATAAGTATTATGTCCTTTGATGAGATCAAGGAGGAGAATACTTGAGCACGGAAATCCTGGACTATTCTAAAGGAGAATGAGATTCTCTCTCAGCATTACTCCTCCTATACACCATAGCACGATGGTATATCGGGGCGGAGCAATAACACCCTATGTGATATGGTGTGCTCTATGATGAGTACTACCGAGTTTCCTATTTCCTTTTGGGAGTTATGCACTTGAGAAGCTGCATACCTATTGAATAGGGTTCAAATCAAATCAGTTGCCTACCGCTTCATATGTGATATGTAAAGGGAAGAGCCCATATCTTAAGTTTGTTAAGATTTGGGGTTGTCCGGCCTATGTCTAAAAGCAAAATCCGGACAAGCTCGAGGCAAGTTCTGTTATGTAGAACTGGAAATGTTCCATCTATACAAACTGCAACTGATGATTTGGTAGAACCAAAGGATTCAATAGTTTCCAACGAACCTCAGCCTCTCTGCCGATCTAGTAGGGTTCCTCACCCACCTGAGAGATACTTCAGTTTCTTTATGACAGTGGGAGCGAGGATTGCATCATGAGATGATGACCCAATTAGTTTCGAGCTGGCCATCAAGAGTGAGACTCTGTAAGAATGGCTGGATGCTTATCGATCTGAGATGGAATCCTTATACACCAACAAAGTATGGACTTTGGTTGCTTTATCTGAAGGGTTAAATCCCCATCAGGAGCGAGTATATCTTGAGAAGATTACTTGGTGTACATGGAAAAGTTGAGACTTTCAAAGCTATGCTTAAGTCCATCCAGATCCTACTTGCCACTGCTACATACCATGACTACGATATCTGGTGGTTGGGTGTCATGACAGCTTTTCTAAATGATGTTTTAGAAAAGAGCGTCTATAAGTACACAGCCAGAGGGCTTCGTAGACAGTGGGAGCAGCGAAAACGTGTGCAAGATGTTTTATATGATAAAACAGGCATCGCGGAGTTGGAACATCTGTTTTGATGTGGTAGTCAAAGAGTTTGACTTCATCAAAATGGTAGATGAACCTTGTATATAAAAAAAGGTAGTAGGGAGTATGGTAGTGATCCTCGTAGAGTACGTGGATGACATACTCTTGATAGGGAAGGAGTTTCCTATGCTACGCTCGGTCAATCTCCGCTTATCACAAGGATTCTCCATATAGGATCAAAATGATACCTCCTAAATCCTGGGTTTTTGGATCTATGAGATAGATCTAATTGGATGTTAGGATACTCACTAGTTGTAGTGAGATGGTATCAATCAATCCTGAGGAGAATCGCTGGAAAGGTTCCAGAGTGATAAGGACGACTGAATGTCAGTTGCAGGCATTGTCTATACTTTCAGTGGAGGGACGGTATGTTGGAAGAGTTCCAAGCTAGATATCGTGACATACTAGACGATTAAAGGCAAAATTCATCGTTACCAAGGATACTACCAAAGAGGCAGTCTGGATATTTATAAGTTCATGAGATGAACTTCGTTCCTACCATTGTGTGACAATGGAGTTGTGGCTTTAGCCAAGGAACTACCATCCCATCTGAAATCCAGATATAATTCTTAGGCAGTATCACCTGATCATGGAGATGGTTGATCTCCAGAGAGATCGAGGTTAGGAGCGTAGACACAGAGGACGACAGCGCGGATCCACTCACAAAGGCCTTTTTCCCTGTAGAGACTTTTATGGGATGGTTGAGTATGAGATACTTCAACCGCAGCTAATTGTTGGGTATGCGATACCACAACAGATGGCCCTAGTGCAAGTGGGAGATTGTTAGTTATATGTATGCCCTAGAGGCCATTACTGTACATACGATATATATTGTAATGGATGCTTGGACATATATAGGGAGGACTTTCTTGCTCGACATGATAGTATGCTATCTGGTTGTACTTTGATTGTCTCTATGTTACATGTTGATAAAGCCCTTAGGATATGTACTCGACTATTGGGACTATGATGAGATCATACTAGTGGGGCCATGGTAGTCGATGAGTACATCCTATAACTGTTCCTAGTCGAGGGTGTATCGAGACAGGGCATCGATACACCAGAGTAGACTAGCGTATACGCATCTTGACCCATATGATGGGCGATGGATGATCCCATATCCATCGGTGTTTGACATCAAGGATGGTGTACGGGTGCTCAGTAGAGACTGGGTACACTGGACGGACTCGCCGAGAACTCCCAGATGGTATTATACCTCACGTTAGATGGCAGTTCTCCGGTGACACTGGTACAGAGTAGTCTGTTGACCCGAGATCGTCATAGAGTCTTGTGTGATTCCCACTGTGCTCTGATACCACTGTAGGGTTGCTATGCACGCGCACAAGGGTCTACGAGGCATCAACCATGCCCGATTAAAAATTTAGCCATGCCGAACAACCCGAATACGGATCTTTAAACTAGAGATTAGGCGAAAACTAACATGTTAACAACTTTAACACTAAGTGAGAGGGATTACAACCTTTGTAGATCCGGTCCTTCACTTCATATGCTCCGTGTTGTGGTCCCTTCGCTGCGATCATCGGGTTCCGGACTCTCGAGAGGTTCCACAAAGAGAAAGATGCAACCTTTGCTTCCGATCTTCGATACTAAGATGATCTACCTTGAAGTTTCGTTAACACAAGCTAACACTCGTGAAATGATGTGAACACCCTCATCTAAATGGCAAGGGAAGATGAGGATGATGAAGTAGGATTTTTTCTCTCTTTATTTATCTTTTTCTCATATTTATTCATCACTTTTATCAAAGCAAGTAAGCTTTTCAAGAAGAACTCAAGGAAGAAGAAGATGAATAATGTTAAAGAATCCTTTTTGTGATGAATAGGAAAAGAAATGATATGATGAATAATGTAACCATTGTCAAACTAACCCTTGTAGAGATTTGACTAAGGTTAAAGGTTTGGTTAGGTTAAGGAAATATCTAGCATAATATCTTAACAAAGACAAAGAAAGAAAGCTTCTAGAAACTTCTAGAAAACCTTAACCCTAATCAAACCCTAACCATGTTTAATCTCTACTAAACAAGTTGCATTATTTATCATATAATGTTACAATATTATATATCACATATATAATATTTATCGTAACAAAATAAAACAATACAATTAACATATATCGCATATATATCAATGTATTATCCGAGTGAGAAAAAGAATCTTTTAGTGAGCAAATATTAGTTAATGTAATTTAATATATCATATATATTATTATATATTAAATTATCGAATCAACACTTGATCCGACAATCCGGCTATATCGCATATTACCGACTAATATTTATCCGTACCGATTCATCGAATCAACACTTGATCCAATGACCCGGCTGATATCAAATATCGCGAGAATAGAATACGGTATCACATATCACATTATCCTCGGTCCCGCACATATCACATATGTGCTCCTACTCCGTTTTACCTGAGCCAAGAAACCTCTGTGTAGGACTCTAAAGAATCGTCAATACGCCGGCAGTAGGTGATGATCATATCAAACACCCACAAGCTGCAAGCGGTCAGCTAAACGTAACAGCTACCCAGGTATTGAGCGCTCAGAAGATCAACAAGCAAGCCTGTAACTTCTCCTGTGAATCCAAACAGTAACACTCCCGTACAGTCCGGTCTCGTCATCTGATATGTCGCATATCTCGCCTAGGAGTGGTAAATGTCAGACCCCAGTAGCTCGATAAGTCGTGTCGATTTGAGATCTATAACAGTTCGAGAAACTACTGATAACACTTACCAGTAAATCTCAGCAACCCTGGCCAGGGATTTCCGGTTATAGCCAATCGAACACAGCACAACATCAACTCCCTATACCGGGAGAGACGAATCCCCTCCTATCGCTCATTGCCTCCATGTGATTCGGGACTGTACCCAAAAGCCCCTCCTACCGGGAGAGATGTATCTTGCCTTTAATCGTCTAGTATGTCACGGTATTTAGCTTGGAACTCTTCCAACATACCGTCCCTCCACTGAGGGTATAGACAATGCCTGCAACTGACATTCAGTCGTCCTTATCCCCCTGGAACCTTTCCAGTGATTCTCCCCAGGATCGATTGATACCATCTCACTACTGTTGGAGATAATGCCCTCAGAGTCAATTATTGGATCACAGGCACGTGATTGCGGTGATTGAGGGAGGACCTATCCCGGTAGGACAGTCTTACTCGAGATGATAGTATGCTATCTGGTTTACCTTTATCATCGTGTACTGCTTTAGGTGACCTGACAAGTCGCTATTACACGTTGATAGAGCCCCTAGGATTCTTGCTTGACCACCAGCAGTATGAGGGCGATCATATACGTGGGAGCTGGCAGTCTATAAGCATATCCTTAAATGGTCCCTAGTCGTGTGAGTTTCGAGACAGGGCATCGATACTCCATAGTAGACTAGTGTATACAGTCGAGACCCCGACGAGGGGCGGTGGCCGGTCTCACAAGCCACTGGTGTCAGTTGGATCACCTAAGATGTATACAGGTTCTCATTGGGTTATGAGTACACCGGACAGGACTCGCCGGGAACATGCCAGTTGGTCATATACCAGACGTCAGATGGCAGTTCCCTGGTAACATGTGTGCAGGTTAGTTCATCGACCTGGGGATCGTCATTTGTCTTGTGTGAGTTCCCACTGTACTTTGATTACTACCCTACCACGGCTCAAAGGAGTCGTGCAAACAAGTTTTAGTTGGGTACAGTCCCGAGCCACATGGAGGCAGTGAGCGTATCTTCAGGGGTTCGTCTCTCCCGGTATTGGGGGTGAGGTCGTGCTGTGTCTAGGAGAGCCATTACACGAAGCCCTCGGCCGAGGCAAGGAGATTTACAGGTAGGTATTCCAGTAGTATCTCAGGGTGTTCTGAGCTACACTCCGACACGACTTGTACCGCTTTTGGGGGTCTGACTTTTACCAACCCTCTAGGCCCGCCATGCGATGCTCATAGACGAACGGACCGGACTGTACGGATATTGTCACTGACAGGCTCAGTAGGGTTGTCTGGCTGAGTTCACTCACAGACGTCCCTTTTAGTCAATACCTGGTAGCCCGTTACGTATTGGCTTATACCTCTGACGTGCTAGTGGTTAAATCCACAACCAAGGTGTTGACGAGTCTTTAGAGTCCCCCACATTCTGTTACTCAGCTTTCGGGCAAAAGGTTGTAGAGGCCGTATGGAGATATGGCAAGGTCCGATCAGATACGTGCGGTATTGCACGGATCAGGATCGGACAGTTTGTACTATAGGCCGTATGGTTATATGGCAGGGTTCGATCAGATACGTGCTGTATTGCACGGATCAGGATCGAACAGATATTACTAGCCGGTTTTGGTATAAGCCGTATCCTAGTATAGTACAGTGTAGATTTTGTCTCATTGCATTTGTATTTCGGTCGAAATACAAATGCGGGTGTGTATGCACAGTATCGGGGTTTTCCTGTAATTTATTACGGGACCAGTTTTATGGAGTTCCCAGTTTGCTTTCCGTTTCGGCCGATTTCCATTGTTCCGTTCATTGGCCGAAAATTGGTGGAGGAGGGTTTATTTGCATTGTTGCAAATAAGCATTTGTGGAGGGGGTCTTTGCATATTTCCTTGTATCATGATGGTGCACCATTCTTTTGACCTTGACTTCTTCTATCATGATTGCTTGACTTTGTGAGCAATCATGGTTGTAGTAGGTAGGTTTTTGGAGTATGGATTTGTGAGCAATCATGCTTGACTTTGTGATCATTGCTATTCATGATAACTTTTCCTTTCTCTCTCTTGCATGATATGAGAATGGCTCCCATATTTTTTGTGACTCTCTCCATTCTCACTCTCCTCTCTCTTGATGGCCGGCCAAGCATGGAGGAAGGGTTGCCCATTTTTGTAGTGGGGATTTTTGCTCTCTAGTTGCTAGAAAAATCCCCAAGTTCCTCCACATAATTCTTGTATCATCCTTCCACCAAAATGGCACCTCCATGAACCCCAAATGAGACACAAGTTCTACTATATATATTCTACAGCAAATCTTGGGCACGTCGAGTAGCCGGCTTCGTGCCCGAGTTGCCTCGGCATTGAGGTGGGAGCCCGTAAAAGAAGTAGGCGATGTGGTGCACTTCCGGCGACGAGGAGGAGACGGGACATTCCGCAAGAGATCGGGACGACGACGAGAAGACCGGAGGACTCGGATCTGTCGGTATACTTCTCTTCCCTATCTTGTTTGTAGCTTAGACTTGTTAATGGTTACGATCCGGATGTTTAGTGCGCGGTGGTGCCGGTTTGCTAAGTCCGCAAAATTAAAGTTTATCACCGCTTCCGCATTCCGGCGTCGGATTGACGGCCGGGGCGCCGCCGTGCACTTACAACTACAACTAGTGAGTATCCTAACATCCAATTAGAACTATCTCATAGATCCAAAACATAGGATTTAGGAGGTATCACTTTGATCCTATATGGAGAATCATTGTGATAAGCGGAGATTGACCAAGCGTAGCATAGAAAACTTCTTCCCTGATGTCATCCACGTACTCTACGAGGATCACCACCATACTCTCTACTACCTTTTTGTATATACAAGGTTCATCTACCATTTTGAAGAAGTCAAACTCTTTGACTACCACATCAAAACAGATGTTCCAACTCCGCGATGCCTGTTTTATCACATAAAACATCTTGCGCACGTTTCCGCTGCTCCCACTGTCTACGAAGCCCTCTGGCTGTGTACTTATATACGCGCTTTTCTAAAACATCATTTAGAAAAGCAGTCACGACACCCAACCACCAGATATCGTAGTCATGGTATGTAGCCGTGACAAGTAGGATCTGGATGGACTTAAGCATAGATCCTTACAAAAGGTTTCAACATAATCCATACCTGGTCAATGATGCAAACCTTTAACAAGTCTAGCTTTGAAAGTCTCAACTTTTCCATATACACCAAGTAATCTTCTCAAGATATACTTGCTCCTGATGGGGATTTAACCCTTCAGATAAAGCAACCAAAGTCCATAATTTGTTGGTGTATAAGGATTCCATCTCAGATCGCTAAGCATCCAGCCATTCTTACAGAGTCCTACTCCTGATGGCCAGCTCGAAACTAGTTGGGTCATCATCTCATGATGCAATCCTCGCTCCCACTGTCATAGAGAAACCGAAGTATCTCTCAGGTGGGTGAGGAACCCTACTAGATCGAGGGTGTTCACATCATTTCATGAGTGTTAGTTTAGCGGCGGTTCCGCGGCCATTTTAGATGAGGGTGTTCACATCATTTCATGAGTGTTAGCTTGTGTTAACGAAACTTCAAGGTAGATCATCTTAGTATCGAAGATCGGAAGCAAAGGTTGCATCTTTCTCTTCGTGGAACCTCTCGAGAGTCCGGAACCCGATGATCGCAGCGAAGGGACCACAACACGGAGCAGATGAAGTGAAGGACCGGATCTACAAAGGTTGTAATCCCTCTCACTTAGTGCTAAAGTTGTTAACATGTTAGTTTTCGCCTAATCTCTAGTTTAAAGATCCGTATTCGGGTTGTTCGGCATGGCTAAATTTTTAATCGGGCATGGTTCATGCCTCCTAGACCCTTGTGCGCGTGCATAGCAACCCTACAGTGGTATCAGAGCACAGTGGGAATCACACAAGACTCTATGACGATCTCGGGTCAACAGACTACTCTGTACCAGTGTCACCGGAGAACTGCCATCTGACGTGAGGTATAATACCATCTGGGAGTTCTCGGCGAGTCCGTCCAGTGTACCCAGTCTCTACTGAGCACCCGTACACCATCCTTGATGTCAAACACCGATGGATATGGGATCATCCATCGCCCATCATATGGGTCAAGATGCGTATACGCTAGTCTACTCTGGTGTATCGATGCCCTGTCTCGATACACCCTCGACTAGGAACAGTTATAGGATGTACTCATCGACTACCGTGGCCCCACTAGTATGATCTCATCATAGTCCCAATAGTCGAGTACATATCCTAAGGGCTTTATCAACATGTAACATAGAGACAATCAAAGTACATGTTAAGATAAAGTACAACCAGATAGCATACTATCATGTCGAGCAAGAAAGTCCTCCCTATATATGTCCAAGCATCCATTACAATATATATCGTATGTACAGTAATGGCCTCTAGGGCATACATATAACTAACAGACATCTACCTGGGGACCATTACGTGCAGCTAGTACCACTTGCGGCCTGTGGTTAAACCCACTGCCAGCGTAGTGTCTAGTTTTTAGAGTCCCACACAGATAGTTTCCCTGCACCGGGCAAAAGGTGTAGAGGCCGTATGGTTTTCCGGCAGGGCTTCGATCACTTACGTACACTTGTGCGCGTATGATGTTCGGGCGGATAACACTAGTGGGTTTTGATTTAAGCCAGATCCTAGTATTATATTAACGGATCAGTTTCGTCTCTTTGTATTCGTGTTTCTCGGAACACGAATGCGGGTATGTATATATGGATGAAAGGGGCAAAGAAGGAGATACCTCATTAGGGTTTTGACGATTGACTTGATTAAAACAATTATAAGGTGGAGTAAAGTATTTGTTATTTTAGTAAATGATAAATGAGGCATGGCTACTTGTTTTGACTACTTTACTTTACTTGAACATTTGACTTGGCTTGACCACTTGACATGGTTTGACCATTTGACCAAGATATTTTTGTGAGATATTTTGTGACCTAGATATTTTGAGGAGATATTTTTGATGCCATGCTAGTGGTCATGTCAAGGTAGCCATCTCATTTTGATTTATCATTATCATTTATCAAAATACTTTCTCTTTCCTTAAGTGGGCTCTCATGCTAGCTCTCTTCTTCTTCCTCACTTCAAAACCCTAAAAACTCTCTTGTGTTGAGAATCCTAGGGTTTCAAGAGACAAATAAATCCATCTTCATACTCAACATCACCTAGGACATCAAGTTTAGCAAGCTTGTTGCCCTACTTACCTCGGTTTTGAGATGGAGCTCGGACTATAGACTCTCGGGTGGATCGTCTTTGACTCGAGGAGGCCGTGGAGGTTGCTACGATCCGGATCGATCCTTGGAGCCTACGTAGACGAGGAGGACAAAGATGAAGACCCGAAGGACATGTATCGTGAGGTATAACTTCGTATCCGAGTAGTTAAACCTCAAGTAATTTGCTAGCTATGGTTTATGGACGATCCTTGGTTCTAGTCGGTGTTGCGGAGCTCGTAAAAATCATTTTTTGCAAATTCCGCCACCCCGCGAACACGTGGGTTGCGCGACATCGACTTACATTGGTATCAGAGCCTCTCATAAACCTTATATAGCTTGTAGCGATGTTAGAATTCCGCCGTTTTTGTCGCGCAAAAACTGTCGACAAAAACGGTTTTCAAAAGTGAGGTTTTGAGTTGTCTGCACACCCTGCGGGCTCACGGTTGTTGGATATAGTGCCCTCAAAGTCAACTATTGGATCACAGGTACGTGATTGCAATGATTGAAGGAGGACCTATACCTATAGGACATTCGTGCTCGAGATGATAGTATGCTATCTGGTTTGTCTTTATCACCGTGTACATGCTTTAGTTCACTATTGCATGTTGATAGAGCCCATAGGATTCTTGCTTGACTGCCATCAGTATGATGGCGATCATATACGTGGGAGCTGGGGTCTATAAGCACATCCTTAAAGTGTCCCTAGTCTTGGGAGTTTCGAGACAGGGCATCGATACTCCACAGTAGACTAGTGTATACAGTCGAGACCCCGACGAGGGGCAGTGGCCGGTCTCACAAGCCATTGGTGTCAGTTGGTTCACCTAATATGTATACAGGTGCTCATTGCGTTATGAGTACACCGGACAGGACTCGCCGGGAACATGCTAGTTGGTATTATACATATCGTCAGATAGCAGTTCCCAGGTGACATGTGTACAGGTTAGTCTGTCGACCTGAGATCGTCATTTGTCTCGTGTGAGTTCCCACTGTGCTTTGATTACTACCCTGCCACGGCTCAAAGGAGTCGTGCAAACAGGTTTTAGTTGGGTACAGTCCCGATCCACATGGAGGCAGTGAGCGGATAGTTAGGGATTCGTCTCTCCCGGTATTGGGTGTGAGATCGCGCTGTGTTTAGGAGAGCCATTACCCGAAATCCCTGGCCAGGGTAATCGAGATTTACTTGTAAATATTCCAGTAGTATCTCAGGGTGTTCTGGGCTACTCTCCGACACGACTTATACAGCTATTGGGGGTCTGACGTTTACCAGCCCCCTAGGCCCGATATGCGATACTCATATACGAACGGACCGGATTGTACGGATATTGTTACTGTCAGGCTCAGTAGGGTTTCAGGATGAGTTTGTGTAAGTGCAAGGTGTTCAGACCATAATATTGCATTTTTCATTCCCCTATTCTTATCCTTTTTATAAATAAACAGGTACACTTGACGCACGTTTGTTGCATATTACAGGATACAGGTTTCTGGAGCAAATACAGTGAAAAAGACACAAAACAACAGAAAAAGGGACTTTTGACCAACAATTATACGGATCCTAGTCAAGCCCAGTTCACATAGGTGCAAGGCAACGCATGTCAAGGTGAAACGGTTAAAAGACCAATACAAGTTTTCACTGAAGATCTGGAGAAGAGTAAGAAGCTAAACAGAGAAATGGAATGCATGAAAGTCAAGCCTAGACAACAACAGAGGAACCAAGGAATTTTGGTGGAATGAACCCACCAAAGGGCCGCGGAACCGCGGCCCAAACCCCCCTCATGCCGCGGTTCCGCGGCCATTTAATGGGCGTGTCGGCGCCGACTTCTTGTGTCGGTGCGTCGGTACGGGTGTTGGGATTTTTCGAGGGCAAATCCGTAATTGCACATCTGCGAGAGTCTGTAACCCTAAATTTTCCTGTTTACTTATAAATTGTAATCGAAAATTGTAAAACCCTATGCCTCTTTTCAATCAATAAAATTCAGAATTGCTGGGAGTATTATTCAGATCTGTTCTATATTGCTTGGAGGGAGCCGTCAACCTAGTAAGTAATTTTATTTCTTTGTTTTAATTCTTTTAATTAGTATGTCTTATCATCCCCTAATGAGCGAGTAGTCTCCTCGCTTGTTAGGGTTAGCCTTAGGGAAAGGTTTGAGAGATGCGATCTCTCACCCCTTTCATGTCATCCACACCTAAGAGTTAGAACTCCATGCATGCACGCACAACCGCTCCCTACGGCATCCTACCCCTCGAGGTAACGATGAACCGTAGTATAAAGGGCCGGTTGCGTGTGTTTTCCATGGGGGTTAGGGTAACTATCGATAAAGGAAGAATAAAGAATGTAGAGGAAGAAAAATCTTCCCAAAATATTCTAATCCACTTTATTGATAATTACACCAACATCTAATAGATCAAAAATAGGGCAATGAAAGCAGTGAGGAAACCTTTAATCTCCAAACTTCCCCTAAACCTAACCCTAGCAAGACTTTAATTTAGATTAACTTAGTTCATTGATAAATCCAGTTTTTATAGATTTTAGAAACCAACCAAAACATCATTTTGAATCAACTCGTTAAGACACATTAAAGGAAATTACCCATCTCTGTGGATCGACCCGTACTCACCGGCTAGCTGCAAAGCGACGCCGTTTCTGATTACGGTAAACTTAAATTTTTGGACTAATCAAATGGCGCCGTTGCCGGGGATGGCGTAAAATTTCTTTCTGTGTAATTTCGGGTTGATAAAATTTTAAAAAAATTATAAAAATCTGAAAATAAAAAAATTATTATCAATTTTGATCTGTTTGAAGGGTTTATTGTTTGAATCTTGCAGGAATAGCTAAGGATTGCGAATCTGGAAATTTACAGAGGGCAAAACAGAAGTTGGTGCATAAGAACAGAGAGGAATTGCAAGCACAGAACAATACAAATTTTTTCAGACGATGAACCTACTAAACTGCCGCGCTTTCGCCGCATAAGTGGGCTTCCCACCGCGGTTCCGCCGCGCAATTGCCACGTCAGCGCATAAAAATTGCAGGGTTTGTTTTCTCCTTCTCCCCTCTGTCAACCTCCATATATCTCTCTGTAAAAATTTTCTGCAGGAATTCTTTGCGCTAAACAAAATCTTTCTCCCACTTCTAAATAACAGATTTTCTGCAGGTTTCTTTGCGCCGCGCTAAAAATTGTTTGCAAGTGAATTTTATTGTTTTGCATAATTTAATCGGACTTTAAGGGGCTAATTGACCAAACTCAGATTGGGTGGGGATTTCATCACCCTTCCCAGGACCCCAGAAAACACCTAAAGCATTTTGCATCGACCACAATTAATTAAAAAAAAATACTAGACTCAGACCTAAGGACATCGAGCTCAATAGGAAAAGGACTAGTATAGGCATCGACCGTTTATCCTAACTGACTTTGCGGTGTCTAGGCTAGTGGTTATTAATTAGGCCCACTTTTGTGGTTCCTTCCCACTTACCTGACCGTACTTGTCCGTGAAGAGGCGGTTTGAGGTCCTATTTCTAGCCCTTGTTAGGAGCTGTCTAGCAGACCTAGGTGACCCTAGATCTAGGCCTGATTGTGCATGTGTGGTTGATACATTTGTGTCACGAGTCTCTTTTCAAAACTTCTTTGGAAAACTCTCACATAAAAAAAAAAGAGAACTCTTTTCAAAACTTGCAACTTGCCACTAAGAAAACTTGCAACTCACTTCCCTTCATTGACGTTATCTTAACCCCACATTCTGTTTTTTCTATTTTTCTGACTACACTACCCCTTTAGTGTATGTTACTTTGGACTAGGGATACTAACGCCCGATTAGTCCGTGTTTCGTTGGTACCGACCGACGAACTTTTCGACACCGAAGTCGAAATTCACTCCATTTTCTTACCTCCATCTTCAAATTCTTCTTTCGAAGGTATGTCGGAATTCAACCCCAACGATACCTTACCGACGGGAATGATTCCACCTCCGCCAGGTGTGAATAACCCGAATCTTCCGCCTGTTGTAGCGCCCGCACTTGTTGCGCTCCAGGATCTCTTCTACCCCGTCCGCACTTCTTTACCTGCATGTCTTTCACCCCCACCGGCAAATGGGGACAATTTTGAAATAAAACCACATTTCATCAATATGCTGCCAAAATTTCATGGTTTGGAATCTGAAGATGCGTATATTTTTATTAATAAATTCCAAAATGTGTGCGCTATGATGAAAACGACCCAATTAAGTGATGACGCTATAAGGTTAAGGGTCATTCCTTTTACCTTATGTGACCTAGCCGAGAAGTGGCTATACAGCACCGCATCACATTCCATTAGAAATTGGGAAGAGTTTGTGAGAGCTTTTCTGAAAAAGTTCTATCCTCATAACAAATCTGCTAGAATCCGTAACGAGATTATACAATTTTCACAGCTTCCTTCCGAACCATTTTGGAAGTGCTTCGAGAGATTTAAAGACCTACTTGTTCAATGCCCTCATCATGGGATCGAAAGTTGGCAACTTTGCCAAACATTATACGAGGGATTGAACTCCGCAACGAAGCAGTTGCTAGAGACCATATGTCAGGGTCATTTTCTCTCCAAGTCTAGCGACGAAGCTTGGCAGTTTCTTGAGGATCTTAGTGAGCAAACAATTCAGTGGGAGAGTACCAAGACCACATCATCTTCTTCTGTTGGTCAATCTAGGGCAGGCATACATCAAGTAGATATGTCGATTGCAATGAAGGCCGAGATGGCCGCACTTATGAAAAAGCTAGAAACCATTGAGACCAAAATCTCATCGTCTTCTCCTGCCCCTGCTTTACCCACGCGAACTGTTTGTGCTTGTTGTTCGAATCCATCGCATCTAACCGAAGAGTGTCCTTATAATGCATCTACTCAAGGGCAGGATCAAGTCAATGCTGCATTTCAGCAACGACAAAGAAACGATCTGTCCTCTTCGACATGCAATCCGGGGTGGAGGAGTCACCCAAATCAACAGTTCCAAGGGAATAACAATTTCCAAAGACTTCCTCCACAAAAACAACAAGCACCTTCACAAACTCAAAACCAGCAACCTTTCCAACAACAACCTTATACAAATCAAACGAACAATTTGGTTCAACCAAATGATGATAAGGTTATCTCGCTCGAAAAAAGTTTAGATGCATTTCTCAAGCAATCTACAGAATCCGCAGCAAGATTTGAAAATTATGTTCAGTCTTTGATGCATAACAATGCCTCACACGATCAAAGTATCAAATCTATTGAGGCACAAATTGCACAATTAACTGCTGCATTGAGCGAGAGAGAAAACGGAAAGCTTCCATCTCAACCATTTCCAAATCCCGGTCACACACAAAACGCATATCCCAATCACAATGTAAATGCGGTGACCACGTTGAGATCGGGAAGAGTGTTGCAAAATAATGTGGGAACTAGTGATGATATCCCCGCCGGTGGTTCTTCTTCTTCTTCTTCTTCTTCTTCTTCTTCTTCTTTTTCTCCATCGTCATCTTCCCCTTCTTCATTTTCTTCACTTTCTTCTTCACTTTTTTCTTTAGAGCCTATTCTCCACCCTTCACACGGCTCTACTTCTTCTAGCTCGAACGGACCCATTTCTCACAACATGAACACATCTACACCGGGATCCGTTCCTACTATATAGACATTTAACTCAACGAATTTTCAAAATGCTCCATTCCCAAACAGGTTGAGTCCTAATAAACCAAATGCACAAGTGGAGAAGATTGTAGAGATATTTAAGCAGGTTAGCATAAATATACCTCTCTTGGATGCAATCCAACAAGTCCCTTCATACGCGAAAATCTTGAAGGGCTTATGCACCTCGAAGAGAAAAGCATCTCAAGTACCCAAAAAATTGCTAGTGGCTAGTACAGTGAGCAATGCTATTAACCACCATCAAACCTTACCCCAAAAACGAAAGGACCCCAGCTGTCCTACGATTTCAATCACGATTGGGGATAAGAAAATTAATCGAGCACTTTTAGATCTTGGGTCTAGTGTTAACCTGATTCCCTACTCCGTGTACGAACAATTAGGGGTTGGAGAGTTGAAACCCACTCGTTGTACTCTCCAAATGGCTGATCGATCAATCACCCATCCAAGGGGTCAGCTAGAGGATGTGTTGATCAAAGTTGGGGAGTTCATATTCCCCGTTGATTTTATTGTTATGGATACACAACCTGTTGCTAACCCAAGAAACCAAATTCCGGTGATCCTCGGTCGACCATTTTTGGCCACTTCCAATGCTGTAATAAACTGTCGCAATGGCTCCATGACTCTATCCTTTGGGAAGATGTCTAGTGAGTTCAATATTTATAAGATGGGAAGTCTGCCCCCCGTGCCTAAAACTAGTACACGAGAAGTTTGCTCTATTCACGAAATCACGCAGGAGGACTGCGAGCTTGAAAGATTTCTATTTGATGAAAACAGTTTTGACGCCACTAGTGCGTCCCTCCTTGAGCCTACCACCGTTGACACAACCGACATTGATTATGAATGTTTCACTTTTTCGGATGATAACGACTCACTGCCCGAATATGAGTCTTTTGAATTTTTGGATGAGTTAGTCGAACCATCCGAATCGGTTGTTTGCAGTGATTTCGAACCTGTGTTGGAGTCCTTTGAGTTCGAGGTAGATTCCGCAATGATTCTTTCGCCTCCGAAACTCGAACTCATGTCCTTACCGCCTCACCTTAAATATGCTTACATAGGTGAGAATGAGACTTTTCCCATTATAATATCAGCCTCTCTAGCCTTCGAGCGATAGAACGCTATTTTAAAGGTCTTACAAGATAGGCGGCAAGTTTTCGGTTGGACTATGGCGGATATCGAGGAGATCAGTTCCCTTATAATTGAATATCATATGCAATTGATGGATGATGCCAAGTCAATTGAGGACCCACAGGAACATCTTGGGGATATTGTGGTTAGTCAACCTCTTCCTTTAGAAGTTGAACCACCCCCATTTCTTTTAAGCTACGAGAATGCCAATATTCCACCGATTGCTGATCATTCACATTCTCGTTTAGATGCATCACCACCTCCTGTGTATTCACCTCCACACCCTCCATACCACCACTTCTATCATCCCCAATTCTTTGTGAATCGCTACAACTTATTCTTCCACCAACTCATACTCTTTACTGATAAATTTTTCAACTGGTTGGTGTTGACGTTTGGTCTATGAAAAGTTTGGCAGTATTGTCTAACATAGTTTAAATGAAGTTTGGGGGAGGGCCTTTTTGTATATATTTTTGTTTTTCTTAACAATAAAAAAATTATAAATAAATAAACAGGGGAGTATCGGCATTTTGACCCTCTTGGTTTAGCATGACAGTGAGGACACTGTCAAGTTCAAGTTTGGGGGTATGCTCGGTACGTCTTCTTCCTTCGCATTCATTTCATTTGTACATATTTTTGCATTTCCATACTTATTTGAAAACCCATAAAAAATTGAAAATTTTCAAAATTATAAAAATTAATGTATTCAATTTTGGCTAATTGACTTGAGTTTGACAAATAGGTTAAATGGCTAGGAACAACTAGATCTTAGACTTAATGAATTAAAAACCCTAAAAATAACATTCCTTAAAGTTTAACGGTAGAAAGTATATGCCTTGTAGTTTATTTAGAAATAGGCAAATTTTGGGTTCACTTCTTAGGCTAAGTCGAAACAAGAGAAGAGTATTAATGTTCTTATTAAAGTATAAGTTTGAAAAATAGTTCCTAGCTTAAGTCTAGATTCTGAAAACATATACCCTACAAATTGCACAATCACGCACCTTGAAACTTGGAATAGTAGAGGAGACCTTGAATTGCTCTTGTCTAAAGTCCTTAGTACAATGGAAAAAAAATGTGTGAATGAAGAATAAAAAAAATGGACACTGGTTTTTGTGATTACTTAAGGCTGCAAAAATAGAAAAATATTTAGCGAGGGTGCTTCATCACCTAGTGCCTTAGACCAACTGGTTTGGGAGTCACTGCTAAAGCCTTGGGTGTTGCAAAGACTAGGAAGTACGCTGTTCATCACAGAATACTGCATTTTATACCGCCCATTCTTACGCTCGGTTGTTTATAGGTAGGTGCTTTTAATCCGTGTTTGTTACATATTTACAGAATACAGGTTTCCAGTACAAATATTGCAATTCAAGATAAAATCTCCACAGTTCCACCAAATACAGAACATCTGTTGACAACAGATAAAAGCCGGGTTCCGGTCATCCATATCCGTCTGGTGCTGCGTACCGGTTCCAGGGACAAGACATATGACAGCGGTCATTCGTGTCTCGGACAAGCACGGAGCACGAGAGGGGCTGCACAAGAATCAATGGGTGCGCGGAGCTCGAGAGAGATAAAGTCAAAAGTAAATAAAAAGAGTGCAATCTTGGACTAAGAATTCTGAAGATATTCTGGAAATATTATCAGAAAATATGTGTACCAGACAACAGGGGACAGCAGATCAGGGCCGTACAAGAAACACCGTACCCTAACTCCATCATAGGGCCGCGGATCCGCGGCCAATAGGGGGTATTGGCGGCGGATCCGCGGCCATGTGGGCTCCTCTCACTGTCAACTTTTGGGGGCTTTTTGGTAATCTTATTTGGGGGCAGATTGTTGCCCTAGATCTTCAACCCTCTGCCTATAAATACAGCAGAACTTGCCAAGCCTTAGGGTCATTCTTTTGTGTCCATTCTTTTGTAGTTTTTTGTATAGTTCTTCTTCTTCTTCTTCATTCTTTTTCCATGAAATTGTAGTGAGAGCTTTTGAGTGGGAGATCAATGAAGATGAGGGTTTTGTATCATTCTCTTTTGTTCCTTCTTCCCCTTGTGATTCTTGCTTTCTCTTGATCATTCAACCTCTTCATTGAGCTTGAATGGTTAAGGGTTAGTTATTGATCTCAAGGGTCGTATTTTGTTCACTCCTTAGTACTTCAATTCACATCCGTTCTCTACCCTTCCCTTGATCTTGCAACCTCTTGATTGAGCTTGCAAGTTTAAGGGTTGGCTATTGATCCCATGTTTGTTTTGAGTTCTACGGTTCTTATAATTACTTTCTTGCATTTTTCATTCTTGTCTTTAATTACTTGCAATTTATTTCATGCACTTAAATTCATGCACTTAATTACTTGTAATCTTTTCTTTTCTTTGTTCTTTTCTTTTTGTTCTCTCTTTTTGGTTCTTTCTTGTGAATGTTGTAATTATCGTCGTTGTTAAGAATTAATACGGTATTGTAAGTTAACACTTCTTTTCTCTTTTCCTTTTCCCGTTATTTTCCATTTGAACTCCGCCCAAACGTTACGCAAGCGCTCCGTTAGGCACCCTACCCTGACAAGGTAACGGTGATTCCTAACCGCGACCGGTTGCAATCAAGAACAAGGGTAAATAAGCCGGATTCCACGAATACCGCGCTTAAATCCCCTAATCCACGTTGTTGCCGATTGCTCTAGCTTCAATTGGTCAAGACTCGGCTCAAAGGTTTTGAGTACGGATTTCTTAGCTTACAATCTCGTATCTTTTCTTAACAACTTTATACTTGCAAATAAACACATAGGTTAGAATCAAACAAACATACAGATTCTTTATTGACTCGTCTAAGACAAGAAGGCAAGATACCACCATCTCCCTGTGGACCGACCCGTGCTCAACCGGCTAGCTGCATAGCGACACCGTCCTGATCGCGGTTATACTTTAATTCTTTGAACATCCGACACGCCAAAAGCGTGCGATCAAATGGCGCCGTTGCCGGGGAGACGGTAGCGTATTTTCTTTCTTGTTATTCGGGTTATTATTCTTTTTGTATATATAAAAAAAAATCTTTTTGTTTTTTTTTGATCATTTTTGTGGGCAAGTGTGCAGATTTTTGCGTATTTGCAAACTGCAATTGTGGGGAGCAAAGTACACATTCAAAGTTAAGGTGATTACGAAGTACAGTGCCAAAGATCCGGGTAGTTTGACCCGCGCAAGCGAACCTTTCAAGCTTACCGGATTTGATTCAACGGGGGTTTCCTAACCCAAAACTTAAACGGTACGTACTTTACTAACACCTTCTTCTCAAATCCGACGCTTCCAATATACTATTCTTTTGCAGGATTCTTTGCAAGTTCGCTAGCAAACGCTAAAAATTGACTAACCCGTATTTGTTGCAGCGCCGCGCTTAAACTAAAAAACGATTGTTTGATTCTTTATAGAATTTTTTGAATTGTGCATTGCATACATTAATACGGACTTAAGGGCAAGCGAACCCCACAATATACGGTAAAGGATTTCATCACCTTTTCCGTGGCCCACAAATCACGAACTTGAGCATAACGTCTACCCGCACAAATTTAAAAGAAACTAGACTTTAAGCCTTAAGGACTTCGCGCTCACTAGGAGAAGTTAACTGTGTTTAGAACCTTGCTTAACGGTATATTGTTTACGGGGTGTCTAGGAAAGTGTTAACGGAGAAACCGCCAAAAGAGAAAGGGTTATTTAATTAAGGAACTTCGCGAAAGCGTTGGAAAACCTCCCCTTATCTCTGCACTTACCTGGCCTCGTGATCAGTGTATCTTGAGCCTGTTTCTCGACACAGTTTTACTTCGACAATTAAGTTCTGGAGCAGGTCTAGTTGACCTAGGTGAACCCTAGAACGATTAGGTGTGTGGTATTTTTGTGTCGTGATTGTTTTTTTCCATATTCTTTTTGTGTATACTTCATTCTTTTGTTAATATTTTAAAAAAAAATTAAAAAAAAATAAAAAATATCACATTCTTTTTCCCCTCCTTTTCTCTACCTTTTTCTCTCTCTCTTCATATCATGGGTACTCCACCTCGCAAAACTCTGGCCGAACTTTGGTACCCACAACCAGACATTACATCCTACGGTTCTTGTTTTGGTCGAACTTCGAACGACCCCTCCATGCCCAAATTTCTTTGAAAGATCGGATAGACGCGTCTAGGACGAACAACTGGACCCCGCAATCCACTTCGTATCAACCGTTTCAAACATTCACACCTTCTTGCGTTGATACCCCTTTTGAAAATCCAGTTGTAACCCCGAGACCTATGTCTATTGCTGAACGTATTGAACAATCTCGTAGCCGATCTTTCACTCCTTTCACCACTTCAAATTCTTAGGATCAACAATTCCATTCACCTTCTTATCCAAATGTTGATCCCACTCCTGTCCAGCCATTCAATTCCTACCAATCCTACCCTACTTTTGCACATTCCCTAGACATTGCTTCAGAACCGGCATTTGGGAGTTTTCAGTATCCAAACAACTTTGAATATTTTACTGAAACCCCTTCACAACCTATGTCTAGTCTTGAGCGAACTTTGGAAGACTTTAGGGTAGCGTCAAGCCAACAGATGATGGATTTGAATGCGTCCATGGCCGCTCTCATACAACCTACTGACCCGATAGCTAGTTTCCAACTAGCTCCTAATTTTTCAATGTATGATGAGGCGGCAGGACAGGCTGTGAATTTGAGTGGAGAGGGTGAGATGTATCCCCTTCCAAATCAAACCTACCCGTACCAAATTGAATCCCACAACTCCTGTTTTGAAAATCTATCGAGTATCCCACATGATTTATCAATTGAAGATAGAATGATGAATGAGTTGTGCGACTTCGTAGTGTTTGATTTGCCCGATTGTGAAGGGTCCCTTCCGAGTGAAACCATACCTAATCCTTTTGACCTCTACACCTATATCTTAGAACCAGAATCGATTAATATCCATGCTTTTGATGCGGTGTCAGAGAATTTTGATTTTCACTTGATTGAGGATATTGACGCTGGGGATATTTTGGATGATGAACCCGTAGATATGGCTGAGTTTGTCTCTTCAAATCATCATCCCGAGTCATTAAATGTTTTTCCCGAACCCCATGTGCGTCTGGACTTTGAAGAGAAGAGCATGGATGTGCTAAATTTTGAGGAAAATATTGAGGATAGTTTTGAGGATGAACCAGTTTTGCTTGATGAGTCGGATTTTCCAATTCATCCTATTCCTTCCACTGACTGTGTACACCCTCCTGAACCTTTAACCGATACCCTTCCTCAACCACTTCCCTCCATCCTTTCCATCGTTCCGACCTTGCAAGAACCCGTCTCACTTTCATTTACTGTGTCTGGTTTACCAAGTTCGGCGTACCCATGGCTTCTTGAGGGATTTGATCCAATTTCTCGCCATATTGATAGATTAGTACAATCCATCTTTTCACATCGATCATTACAGGTTGTACTAATTTATTCAATCCATTTCCACCCTCAAGTTCGTATTCCATTTCTTTTTCCCTTCCGCCATTCTTCTTCCTCTCATATACCGAGACCATATCCCGCTTCTCTCCGCATATGGTCTCGCGTATTCTCCATCTCTTTTCTCTACGCCTTCTTTCACCAGCCACTGCTTTATTACGATAAGATCTTTGAATGGTTGGTGCTCACTTTTGGCCTGTGTAAGGCCTTGTATAGATTGATACTTTTCTCTTTCCCCCCTATTCCTGAATTTCAACGCTTAACAGTGGAAACACTGTTTTACTTAAGTTTGGGGGGGAACCTTTTTTGTATATATTTTTTGTTTTCCTTTTTGTATATAATTTGTTTCTAGGGAGCGCCGACAATTTTGACCCTCTTGGTGTAGCCTGACAGTGAGGGCACTGTCAAGTTTAAGTTTGCGGGTGTGCTCGGTAAGCTTTCTTCCTTCGCATTCATTTGTATATTTTGCATTTGCATACCTTATTAAAAACCCACAAAAATCAAAAAATTTCTAAAAACATAGAAACTTTTCTGTCAAGTTAGCTAGTGGGAGGACTCTGATTCAACATTTCGACGGTTTTGTTTAATAAAATAAGAATAACTAAATCTTATGTTTAGATTTTGAAAACCTGAAAGATAACTCTCTTTTGAAGTTAACTATAGCTGATATACGTCTTTGCATCACACTACACGTGTCGTGAGTTTTTGGGAATTAGATGACAAGTCTTTTATGTTTAAAAACTTTTAAAACAGATAAATGATTTTCTGAGGATCAAATAGGTTTGTTCTGAAATAAGTAATGTCAAGAATAGTTTATGAAGTAAAGCGAATATGAAGGAATGTTATTGATGCCGTAATTGGAAATAAGTCTGAAAAATAACCCATCTGGAACTTGATTGGAATGATTACACACCAAACCCACTAAACACGTCTTTTATCCAAAAAAATAATGGAACTGCCGGTTATATCTCCGTTCGTATTAAATCATCTGATTTTCACGCAAACTGTCTTTTGTTTTTGGACCTGGGTAACTTGAGTAATTAAGTCCGCCGGGGTGTTTCTACACCTAATGCCCTAAAACCAACTGGTTTGGGTGCATTGGCCCAAAGCTCGCTAAGAAGCCTAGAAAGTCCAGATAAAAACAAAGTCAAGCAAGTGTTCTCTCCGAGTTAAAATTCCTAACGGTTCTTTGTGTGAGAATAATCTTGATAAAAGACAGGCTTTTATAAAAAAATTTAATGGAGATATGAAGGTTTTATTCTATGATAAAGACTATTGCACGTTCACAGAGGTGTGTATGAAATGAAAACAAGAAAAAGGTGGAGTGAAAAATACGACTTAGTTTCCTGTTAAGGAAGATAGAAATTCTGAAGTTGAAACCTTACTGGAAAACGAAACTTGAAAAATGCTTAACTCTTTATAAAACTTATGTGATCCTTTTAAAATTGTTATCTGGGCTTTATTGTACGACATGATGACTTTAATCGATCCTTCTGGAACTTAACGACACTATTTGCACTGCACGTAAAGACATATAAAATCTGTAGTTAAATAAGAAGCGAGGTGTGAAAAATAAAGGTTCGATAGTCTAGACTTAGGATTATAGAATTGTTATTTTCTGAAACAAAAACTTTAGGGAACCCAGGAATTTTGGTGGAATGAACCCACCAAAGGGCCGCGGAATCGCGGCCCAAACCCCCCTCATGCCGCGGTTCCGCGGCCATTTAATGCCCGTGTCGGCGTCGACTTCTTGTGTCGGTGCGTCGGTGCGGGTGTTGGGATTTTTCGAGGGCAAATCCGTAATTGCACATCTGCGAGAGTCTGTAACCCTAAATTTTCCTGTTTACTTATAAATTGTAAACGAAAATTGTAAAACCCTATGCCTCTTTTCAATCAATAAAATTCAGAATTGCTGGGAGTATTATTCAGATCTGTTCTATATTGCTTGGAGGGAGCCGTCAACCTAGTAAGTAATTTTATTTCTTTATTTTAATTCTTTTAATTAGTATGTCTTATCATCCCCTAATGAGCGAGTAGTCTCCTCGCTTGTTAGGGTTAGCCTTAGGGAAAGGTTTGAGAGATGAGATCTCTCACCCCTTTCATACCATCCACTCCTAAGAGTTAGAACTCCACGCATGCACGCACAACCGCTCCCTACGGCATCCTACCCCTCGAGGTAATGATGAACCGTAGTATAAAGGGTCGGTTGCGCGTGTTTTCCATGGGGGTTAGGGTAACTATCGATAAAGGAAGGATAAATAATTTAGAGGAAGAAACATCTTCCCAAAAGATTCTAATCCACTTTATTGATAATTACACCAACATCTAATAGATCAAAAATAGGGCAATGAAAGCAGTGAGGAAACCTTTAATCTCCAAACTTCCCCTAAACCTAACCCTAGCAAGACTTTAATTTAGATTAACTTAGTTCATTGATAGATCCAGTTTTTATAGATTTTAGAAACCAACCAAAACATCATTTTGAATCAACTCGTTAAGACACATTAAAGGAAATTACCCATCTCTGTGGATCGACCCGTACTCACCGGCTAGCTGCAAAGCGACGCCGTTTCTGATTACGGTAAACTTAAATTTTTGGACTAATCACACGGCGGCGCCCCGGCCGTCAATCCGACGCCAGAATGCGGAAGCGATGCTTAACATTAATTTTTCAAACCGGCACCACCGCGCACTATAAACCCGGATCGTGCTATTAAACTAGTCCTAGCTAACTACAAGATGGGGAAGAAAGATATACCGAGCGATATGTGTCCTCCGGTCTTCTCGCCGTCGTCCCGATCTCCCGCGGAATGTCCGGTCTCCACCTCCTCGCCGGAAGGGCACCACGTCGCCTGCTTCTTTTACGGGCTCCCACCTCTATACCGAGGCAACTCGGGCACGAAGCTGGCGAGTCGACGTGCCCAAGATTTGCTGTAGAATGTGTAGTGCAGAACCATGTCTCATTTTGGGGTTTCTAAGGAGTTACCTTTGAGATGGTGGAGGAATGGAGTTTTGGAGATGGAGCTAAATGGATTTTGTGCAATACAAATGAACAAAAACCCCTCACCCAAAAATGGGACAGCCCTCCCCTTCTTCCATGGCCGGCCAAGCATTAGCAAGAGAGTGAGAGAGTGAGGGAGTGTAACAAAGAGGTAGCCACAAGAATAATGCAAGAGAGAGAAAAGGCCATCATGCAAAGAAATGATCACTAGCCTAAACCAACACTCCAACACAATCATCACCTCAAGCACGATGACTCCAAAAGGTCAAGCCATCATGAACAAAGAAAGTCAAGTGATGGTGAACCATCATGATCCAACAAAATACAAAGAACACCCTCCACAAAAACTTATTTGCACAAATGCAAATAAGCCCTCCTCCACCAATCTTCGTCCAATGAACGATACAAAGGAAATTGGCCGAAACGGAAAGCAAACTGGCAACTCCAGAAAACTGGTCCCGTAATAAATTACAGGAAAACCCCGATACTGTGCATACACACCCGCGTTTGTATTCCGACCGAAATACAAATGTAAATAAGACAAAATCTACGTTGTATTATACTAGGATCCGGCTTATACCAAAACCGGCTAGTATTATCCGTTCGATCCTGATCCGTGCAATACCGCATGTATCTGATCGAACCTTGCCATATATCCATACGACCTCTAGTACTAACCATCCGATCCTGATCCGTGCAATACTGCACGTATCTTATCGAACCCTGCCATATCTCCATACGACCTCTACAGCGTTTCGCCCGAAACTTGAGTAACTGAATGTGGGGGACACTAAAGACTCGTCAATACTATGGCTGTGGATTTAACCACTAGCATGTCGGAGGTATTAGCCATACGTGACGGGCCACCAGCTATTGACCAAAAGGGACGTCGATGAGCGAACTCATCCTGACACCCTACTGAGCCTGACAGTGACAATATCCGTACAGTTCGGTCCGTTCGTCTATGAGCATCGCATGGCGGGCCTAGGGGGCTGGTAAAAGTCAGACCCCCAAAAGCGGTACAAGTCGTATCAGAGAGCAGCCCAGAACACCCTGAGATACTACTGGAATACCTACCAGTAAATCTCCTGCCTTGGCCAAGGACTTTTCATGTTCTGACTCTCCTAGACACAGCGCGACCTCACCCCCAATACCGGGAGAGACGAACCCCTGAAGATCCGCTCACTGCCTCCATGTGGCTCGGGACTGTACCCAACTAAAACCTGTTTGCACGTCTCCTTTGAGTGTGGTAGGGTAGTAATCAAAGTACAGTGGGAACTCACACGAGACAAATGACGATCCTCAGGTCGATGAACTAACCTGTACACATGTCACCAGGGAACTGCTATCTGACGTCAGGTATATGACCAACTAGCATGTTCCCGGCGAGTCCTGTCCGGTGTACTCATAACCCAATGAGCACCTGTATACATCTTAGGTGAACCAACTGACCCCAGTGGCTTGTGAGACCGGCCACCGCCCCTCGTCGGGGTCTCGACTGTATACACTAGTCTACTCTGGAGTATCGATGCCCTGTCTCGAAACTCCTACGACTAGGGACCTTTTAAGGATGTGCTTATAGACCACCAGCTCTCACGTATATGATCGCCCTCATACTGCTGATAGTCAAGCAAGAATCCTAGGGGCTCTATCAACGTGCAATAGTGACATGTCAGGTCACCTAAAGCAGTACATGATGATAAAGATAAACCAGATAGCATACTATCATCTTGAGTAAGACTGTCCTATCGGGATAGGTCCTCCCTCAATCATTGCAATCATGTGCCTGTGATCCAATAATTGACTCTGAGGGCACTATCTCCAACAATCTCCCACTTGCACTCATGACTAATTATTGCGATGTCGCATACTCACAGCCTGTGTGATACCGAACACCCAACTCCTCTAGTAGTCAGTCTCACAAAGCTCCTTTGCGAAACTATTGCGTTCGAGGAATAGCCTTAGTGAGTGGATCCGCTTTGATGTTTCTTTCTATGTCTCTCTATATCTCAAGTTCGCGGAGAAACCCATCTCCCGAAATGAGCAATTCCTGTCTTAGAATGTGTCTGGATGTCTGATGGGACCTAGCTCATAAATGATCTCCAAATCCAAACTTCTTAGACTGTATCGTCAACTGAACTTAATCAGTATCCTGCGCCATGCCTCCCTCAGTATTGCCTTGGACCACCTGTCCAAAATACTGCCCCTCGTCAGAAGGAAAACTATAACTCTGACAACCTCCTTTTCGTCCAGGTCACCTTGGAAGCCTGGAATGATAAATGTCTCCTGCATGAAGCTGTCATTATCATATCCCTAGAACATTCACTTATGTTCTAAAACTTCTTCCGACTGTTTCTCCAGGATTTGATCAATGTCAACTTATTGCATCTAGTGCAAGAACAATGTCTGGTATGGTACTTGACATCTCATGATTGGCTCAATTGCCTGAGCAAGTGATCTGCCAATCATGCACATCCCTCTCCCCTTTAGTCTGTAAGACACCTTTAGAGAGGGTGACTCCATCACCTGCAGGTACACTACCGTGCCAAGAGTCGTCCATTCTAAATACTCTTAGAATGCTGTCTAAGTACCCTGATTGGAAAACCACCCAAATCTAGATCTAAAACCATAGATCTAGTAACCAGTATGTCTGATATAATGTCCAAGTCCCATGTGGAGAAACCACTATGTGACAACCAAAGTATAACCGATTGTAGTACAGGAATATCACTTCCTACTCTGTGTATGTCATCCAAATACCAGGACATCACACCCTACTACCTTCTCAACAGATCCATCCCATATTCTGATGAAGTCAAACCTATGACTGTCACATCAGAAATGGATACTCTCTCTCCGCTATATCTGCTTTAGTCTATAAATAGACATAAGCTACCTGTCCACCAATGCTTCCGCTGCTCCCACTGACTACGACAACCTTCTGGCAGAGTCATATACACGTACACTTCTAAAGCTAGTTTAGAATGACGCTATACTCATCCTCCTACCGAGTCTCGCAGCCTGGAACAACAGCAATGGCAAGTCTGGGTAAACAAGAACTTCCCTGTCACCTTCCTTGAGGCTACCTGAGTACCTCTCGGGTGCCTGAAGTTACCCATCTTATCTGTTGAGTGGCCAATGGAATGTCAAGCCAGATTGAATCTTTAGGTTCCTTATCAAATCTTCAGTAATCGTTTGCGGTTCTGGAATCACTTCCAGTTCTACCATACTCCCACTACTGTTTTCTGAAAAAATCCATTTTTATTTAAAACTGTGGCGAGTCTAGAACAATATTACAATTGATCTCCCAGATGGTAGAAAGTCAACCCTCGTCATAGCCTGGGTCAACCCACAAACAGTCATTACAGAAACGTGCCTTGAGTTATCCAGAGTTTGGTTTTAAGCATAAGCCAGACAACTCCCCGTACCTTAATATCGTTAAGATATGAACTGTTCTATATCCAATATAGAACCAGAGGCACTGATTTAATTGAACCAGATTCATATCATGCAGCTGTCTCCAGTGCATATCATCTAAATGGAAAGAGGCCGATCAGCGTTACTCAACTTAGGAATGCTTCCAATTATGAGTAACCTGAGAGAGAAGCAAGTTCTCTTAACCATTACTATCAACTGAATACCATACACAAGTATTTACATCTTCGATCACTTTGAAGAATCCTGATACTTGCAATACCTGGTTCTATACTTTATCCATATACCTATAACTTCTCAAAATTCGGACCCTGTGTTTCCACGAAACACCAGTCTAAAAACTAGAGAAGTCATGAGTAAACCGAATATAGTACGAGGACCAACCCCTCTGTCCTTATGGACCCTGGAAAACATACAATACTCTGTATAAGTCCCTTCAGTCTGATAACTCAATCGCTGTGTGTCGTAGGTTGAAAAATGTACTTATGGTTATGAAGAATTACACCACTGTTCAATGCTCTTTACCTAATCATCCACTGATATAGGTAAATGTCGCAGACATAATTTCAAAAAGGTATGTCTCACTCTATGAAAATAGACGTACAGATATATCAATTTGAAATTGGTGCATAACAGCGGATATTCAAAACCAAATATTTGCCGTCCGGAAAACATCCCAGGCGATTTCCTCAAATATCACCAATTACAACGAATTCCGATATAATGAGGATGATCACCTAATTCCTAATAACTTACTCCCACTCATCATCTGTAAAACCATACAGATGTGAGAATCATATCTGGTAAATACATACCCTGGAACAAGTGTCTAATTGGGAAATCAGTTTTCCTTTAACAGTACACAGTGAAACTGAAATATTGAAATGTTTCGATGGGGTATCCTGGTATTCCTAGTAATGCCTCTTCCATTATCCTGATTCACAACAGTAACCGTGTAATTCTTTGCCACCTCTCTAAATCCCTTTATATGTCTTTAGTTATTACCTTCTACACACCCCTTTAGGCCAAATGGTTTTCTTCCTTCCCTGCCGTTTGGCACCAGCCTATGGTTTGGAAGAAGACTATCCAATAAGCATAATGGGTGTACTGTCCTAATCCTAGGAGCACTCGCAATGCGAGAGAAGGTGAAGATAAAAGACAACCGAATAAACCTTATTCCTATTTCTCCTGAACCAGAATCCATCCCCGAACTGGAACAAGTTCCTTTCGAGTTCGTATATAACCATACGATGGAGTATCCAATAAACTGTGGATCTTCGTAGTGATACGGAGTGTCCCGGAGAAATACAAAGGTGATTTAGGATTGGCGAAGAAATACTTGGTTTGGTCGTGAATCGTAGTCGCAATTTACTTTGCCCTCTTACTAATCCCTTGATATATCTTTACTTAATACCTTCTGTACACCATCGTTATGCTAATTGGTTTTCTTCATTCCCAATCGGTCGGCACCAGCCTAAGGTTTGGAAGAAGACTATCCAATTTGCGTAATAGGTGTACTATCTCCTAAACCAAGGAGTACTCGCAACCTGAGAGAAGGTAAAAGAAAAAGACAACTGAATAGTCCGATCCGTTTTCTCCAGAACCGGAAACCATCCTCGAATAAATTCCTTCGAGTTCGTATATAACCATACGATGGTTTTGTCCAATGGAAGTGGACGTTCGTAGTAATACGGGGTGTCCTGGAAAAAAGGGTAAAAGTAGGAGTGGCAATGAGGTTTGCAACTCTGACAATGCAAAAGCCGGTGTTTAAGAAGGTTCGGTTAATTTGGTCACTGAGTCATAGTCTTAGGGTTGGGTCAATGGTCGCCGCCAAAGAGAGAGAGAAAAGAAACACTCAGCGTGCACTCTAACCTAGATCAGAATGGTTACCAATTTATCTAATCTGGAAACCTCCCACTGTACCGTCAAATTCTCCTCCAAACCTGAAAGAAGAATTAGTCGGGATCACCCGAGGAGTAAACCAACTCATCAGTGGGAATCGGGATCCAACATCATCGCATGATAACGTGACGGAATCCGCTCACGTCATCACACTCCAGAAGGTATGCGCATATCTGGCATGTTTCAGTTTCTTTAGAAACTCCCGATGTGATTTCTGCCCCATGCTCTTATGACCTTGACGAAGGTCAACAAATCATAAGTCACATGTCAAGTTCTACCAGTCATTGTCCAGGTTAATTTGAACCCACCCGTACAAGCCCTTGACGAAGGTAAACAAGGCTATACGACTGTCCCAAACCAGCGCATCTATCTATGCTGCAGAAAGGTAACAAGCAGCTACCATTCACTATGCCTTGACGAAGGTTAACAAACATAGCATGAATACTACGTGCTACCCGTCTGAAACGACGGAGGGCTACGAATGGTTTCTGGCGAAAACCTTTAACGTAATGAACTTGATATCGTTGAAGGAACTGGATAGCTTTTATGAAAATATAGTGACGAAAAACCTTTGCTAAAGAGGTCACTCCCGGTGAAGGGATCTCGGCTCTTTCCCCGTAGAATGAGGTGCAGGATATTCTAACTGAATACCACGATGCAAAGCAAAAGTAATCGGCTATAGTGAAGTTATTGCCCTGACGCAAACTTTTGTCCAAGGGGTCACTCCCGGTGAAGGGATCTCGGCCCTTGCCTCGTCGACTGAGGAGCAGGATATTCAAACTGAATACCATGATGCAAAACAAAAGTAAACGTCCTTGCAATAACAGCCTTTTGAAAAGCGTTCCAACAACATCAGAATAGGTTTGTTTTTAACTTGCATTGATCCGAATCAACGCAGTCCCATCAATTGATCACACCACAAAGAACGAAAATAATATGACGTACGTATATGCCATCCGCATTCGCCACTGGGTCCCGTCATTACTCGTTAGGTTAGCTAACTAACGACAGAGCGGGGACTGGACTAGCGCGGATGCAAAACATATACAACATCTACTAATATATATACCAATATATTATATTTCGCTCAAGGCGTGATAAAATGCAACATCACAGAAATGTACAGCATCACAGAACAATACAGATATCTGGAATCCCCGGGTTTCACAGAGCCACTACTAAAACCCGACGTTCCCCTGGTCGTGTGGATAGCCTGTGCAATGAAATCCTAGACCCCTACGGGCGCGGCAAGTTACCCGCCAAAACCTGAAGCGAGGCAGCCCCTTCAGCAACGTGAATGGACCACCCGGCACTTCACGGAATCCGGTAACTTGGGCACCCCTCCTGGGTCAACCTGTACCCCCTACGAGTGCGGCGAATAGCCCGCCAATCCTAGAGTGAAGCCCTCTCCGTCTCAATGCCATGAGATGCGGGCCCGTTTCCCTCTAGAACCCGGCTATCCGTGCACCCCTCCGCGGGGTAATCCTAGTACAGAAAGTAAAATATACATACAACGGGTACAACGACCGCAACCTGGTCGTGCCCCAAAATAATAATACAAACAGGCAGTGACGGCAGTCCACATGTCGGACGCTCGCCCCGCAATATCAAATGTACATAATACAACCAAATCTGTATTACCATTGCATCCAGGCTATCCCCCACGACCAATCCGCAATATCACAGCATAACACAGAACATCAACGTGAATGTTGCGTTCGCAAATCCGTCTAACCGGGCTATAGCAGTTAGACAAGATTTACCGATCAAGTGACATTCACAGTCGCAGATATAATGTAAATACTGTGAACTAAAGTGTTTAAAATATCCGATCGATCAAATTTTACCAAGTGGGCCCCCAAGCAATACTGTAACACTCACAGAAATTCTGGGCCCAAACAAAGTATACCAAAACCCCTATTTTCATCCCAAAAGCCCACTGCATAAAATTGGTGACGTGAATCCAAATTCCTGCGGCGGAACCGCGGCCAAAGAGGGGTTATGGCCGCGGTTCCGCGGTCGTACGGAAGGATCAGGTGACCAAAATTCTACAGTGTTCTTAGGATTCCCTGCACATCATTCTGCAACACCCTGAAAAAATTTTCGAGAAAAAAAAATTTCGACAGAAAATGATATGCATGAAAACGCGGGTTTTGGGATTTTTGTTCGATCAGAAATGTAAAACACATTAGACAAAGCTACACTATGTTAATTGCGAGACTCTGATACCACTGTAAGTGTAAGTCTACGCTAGCGCCCCGGCAGTCTATAGACGCCAAAATGCGGAACAAAAACTTTTAAACTGGCGCTATCGTATACTTTAACCCGGATCTGCCATTATTGCTAAACTAACAAACTGTAAAGAGTGTAGAAAGGTTATACCGAACGATCCGAGTCCTTCGTTCTTCAACCATCATCCCACGCTCCGTTGCGGCTGCTCCGATCGCGTCGATCTCCGATATCCTCGTCGAGGTGGCACTATATCGACGATTCTTTAAACGGGCTCCCGCCTCTAACTCGAGGCAACTCGATCGTCAAGTTTGCTAAAAGAGACGACCAAGAATGATGTAGAGAATGAGTAGATGACTTTGTCTCACTTCGTCCAAGTCCGTGGACGATCGGTTAATGAAGTTGCCGAGGGAATTGGGTGATGGAATGAAATGAGCTGTGAATTCCATACACCCCAAATATCTATCATAATCTTTTTTCCAATGAAAACCATCAAGAGAGAGAGTGAGGAGGGGGGCCAGCCACTTATAGCAAGAGGGGGGTGACCGTAGGAGAGGGGGGGTGACCACAAGAGAAAGCTTCTCACTCAAAAGATCTTAACCAAAACAAGAATCATTAAAACTAAAGCATGACTCACATTAACACCTCATCAAGTCATTAATGCAACCATTAATGTCAAGATGACTCATTAGCCACTTCATCACTTCTAGAACCTTCTAGAATGATGACTCACTCTTATCTGAAGAAAAGATAAATCCGTCTTTAACCGAATGTTAAAAGACGGCTGATAGAAAACTGGAAACTGGCAACTTCCAAAAGTGATCCTGAAACGACTTTCAGGACAACCCCGAAACTGTATAAATATACCCGCATTTGTATTACGACCGAATACAAATGCAACTGAGACAAAGATATTATACCTACTCAATATAATACTCGGATACGGCTTAAACCAAAGCTGACCAGTATCATCTGCCCGAAAAATAACACGTGCGTAAACGCACGTGCATTTTCCGAACCCTGCCATAAAACCATACGGCCTCTACAACGTTTCGCCCGAACTTGGGAAACTGTCTGTGGGGGACTCTAATGACTCGTCAGTACCCTGGCAGTGGGTTTAACCACAAACCGTCAGCGGCACTAGCAATGCGTAACGGCTGCCCATGGACTGACCTCAAGGGATGCCGATGAGCGCACTCATCCAGAAAACCCTACTGAGCCTAACAGTGACAATGTATATACAGTCCGGTCCGTTCGTATATGAGTATCGCATATCTGCCTAGGGGGCTAGTAACGTCAGACCCCCAAGAGCAGTATAAGTCGTGTCGGAGTATAGCCCAATAACACCCTGAGATACTACTGGAGTACCTACCAGTAAATCTCCTGCCATAGCCATGGACTTTGTGTAATGGCTCTCCTAGACACAGCACGACCTCGCCCCCAATACCGGGAGAGACGAATCCCCTGCCGATCCGCTCACGTGCCTCCATATGGCTCGGGACTGTACCCAAAAACTACCTGTTTGCACGACTCCTTTGAGCCGTGGTAGGGTAGAAATCAAAGCACAGTGGGAACTCACACGAGATAAATGACGACCTCAGGTCGATGAACTAATCTATACACATGTCACCAGGGAACTGCTATCTGACGGTAGATATAATACTAACTAGCAGATTCCCGGCGAGTCCTGTCCGGTGTACTCATAACCCAATGAGCACCAGTATACATCTTAGGTGATCCAACTGACACCAGTGGCTTGTGAGACCGGCCACCGCCCCTCGTCGGGGTCTCGACTGTACACACTAGTCTACTCCGGAGTATCGATGCCCTGTCTCGAAACTCCCACGACTAGGGACCACAATTAAGGATATGCGTATAAACCACCCAACTCTCACGTATATGATCGCCATCATACTGTTGGTGGTAAAGCAAGATCCTAAGGGCTCTATCAAAGTGTAACATGTAATCTACCTGAACATGTACACGACTGATAAAGGCAAACCAGATAGCATACTATCATCTCGAGTAAGACTGTCCTACCGGTATAGGTCCTCCGCAATCATTGCAATCACGTACCTGCGATCCAATAATTGACTTTGAGGGCACTATCTCCAACAATCTCCCACTTGCACTCAAGGCTAATTATTGCGATGTCGACTACTCACAGCCCGTGTGAAACCGAACATCCAACTCCTCTACTAATCAGTATCACAAAGCCCGTTTGAAAAACTATTGTGTTCGAGAAATAGCCTTAGTGAGTGGATCCGCCTAGAAGTTTCTTTCTTTATCTCTCTAAATCTCAAGTTCGCGGAGAAAGCCATCTCCCGAATTGAGTAACACCTGTCTTAGAATATGTCTGGATATCTGATGGGACCTAGTTCATAAATGAACTCCAAATCCAAACTTCTTAGACTGTATCGATCACTGAACCTAATCAGTATCCGGCACCATGCCACCCACAGTATCCTCTTGGACCACCTGTCCATAATACTGTCCCTTCGTCAGAGGGAAAAACTATAACTCTGACAATCTCTCTGTCAACCATGTCACCTTTGAAGCTTGGAATGATAACCGTCTCCCGAAGGAGGCTGCCGTGATCAAATCCGTAGAACATGTACTTATGTTCTAAAACTGCTTCCTTATGTTTCTCCAGGATTGGATTAATACAAACTTATTGCATCTAGTGCAAAACCAACATTTGGTGTGGTACTTGACATCTCATGATTGACTCAATTGCCTAAGCAAGTGATCTGCCAATCATGCACATCCCTCTCCCCTTTAGTCTGTAAGACACCTTTAGAGAGGGTGACTCCATCACCTGCAGGTACACCACCATGCTAGGAGTCAACTATTCCAAAAACCGTTAGAATATCTGTCAAAGTACCCACATTGGGAAACTACCTAAATCCAGATCTAAAACCATAGATCTAGAAACCAGAATGTCAAATATTATATCCATATCCTGTCTGGAGAAACAACTGTGTGACGACCACAGTACAACCGATCGTAGTATAGGAATTTTACTTCCTACTCTGTGTATGTCATCCAGATACCATTACATCACACCCTACTACCTCCTTAACAGATCCATCCCCTATTCTGAAGAAGTCAAACCCATGACTGTCACATCAAATTAGATGATCTGTCTCCGCTATAACTGCTCTAGTCTATAAATAGACATAAGCTACTTGCCCATTATGCTTCCGATGCTCCCACTGACTACGACAACCCTCCTACTGGGTCTCATAGCCTAGAACAACAGTAGTGTCAAGTCTGGGTAGATAAGAACCTCCCTGTCACCGTCTCTGAGGCTACCGAAGTACCTCTCGGGCGTCTGAGGTTACCTACCATACCTGCGGAGTGGCTATTGGAATGTCAAACCTGATTGAATGTATAGGTCCTATTAAATTTTCCGTAATCGTTCGTGGTTCTGGAATCACTTCCAGTTCTACTATACTCCCACTACTGTTTTCTGAAAAGATCCATTTTTACTAAAACTGTGGCAAGTCAAGAACAATATCACTATTGATCTTCCAAATGGTAGAATATCAACCCTCGTCATAGCCAGGGTCAACCCACAAACAGCCATTACAGAAACGTGCCTTGAGTTATCCAGAGTCTGGTTTTAAGCATAAGCTGGAGAACTCCCCGTCCCTTAACATCTTTTAAGGTACGAACTATTCTATATCCAATATAGAAACTTTGGCACTTATTTAATTGGAACCATATTCAATCCATGCAGCTGTCTCCAGTGCATATCTACTTAATGGAAAGAGGCTAATCAGCATTACTCAATTTAGGAATCCATCCAATTATGAGTAACCTGAAAGAGAAAACTCGTTTCTCAAAACCATCACTATCATCTGAATACCAATCACAAGAATCTACATCTTCGATCTCTTTGAAGAATCCCGATACTTGTGATACCCGGTTCTCTACTTTATTCTTATACTCACAACTTCTCAAAACTTAGACCTTGTATTTCTACGAAACACTCGTCTAAATACTAGAGAAGTTATAAGTAAACAGAACATAGTACGAGGACCTACCCCTTTGTCCTGAAGGACACTTGGACAACATACAATACTCTGTATAAGTCCGCTGAGTTAAACAACTCAAAACCTGTGCGTCGTAGGTTGAAAACTGTACCCTGGCGATTTCCTCAAATATCACCAATTACAACGAATTCCGATATAATGAGGATAATCACCTAATTCCCAATATCTTACTCCCACTCATCATCTGTAAAACCATACAGATATGAGAATGAAACCTGGTAAATACATACCCTTGGAGTAAGTGTCTAATCGGGAAAACAGTTTTTCTTTAACAATGCACTGAAACATGAAAATGTTTCGTAGGGGTATCCTGGTATTCATAGCAATGCCTCTTCCATAATCCAATTCATGACTTCAACCGTATATTTTATTGCCGTCTCTCCAAATCCCTTTATTTGTCTTTAGTCGTTACCTTCTGTACACCATCGTTAGGCTAAATGGTTTTCTTCCTTCCCTACCGTTCGGCACCTGCCTATGGTTTGGAAGAAGACTATCCAGTAAGCATAATAGGTGTACCCTCCTAAACCAAGGAGTACTCGTATCTTGAGAGAAGGTGATGATAAAAGACAATTGAATAATACCTTATTCTTTTAAAGGTGAAATAGGAGTGGCGATGAAGTACGCGGTTTTGGTTATGAATGATAACAGTCGCAATTTACTTTGCCCTCTTTCTAATCCCTTTATTTTGTCTTTACATATTACCTTCTGCACACCCTACTTAGGCTAATTGGTTTTCTTCATTCCCTACCTTTCGGCACCAGCCTATGGTTTGGAATAAGACTATCCAATAAGCGTAATAGGTGTACTCTCCTAAACCAAGGAGCTCTCGCAACCTGAGAGAAGGTGATAATAAAAGACAACTGAATAAACCAATTCTATTTCTCCTGAACCTGGATCCATCCTCGAAGAAGTCCCTTCGAGTTCGTATATAACCATACGATGGATCTATCCAATGGAAGTGGATATCCGTAGAAATACGGGTGTTCTGAGAAATGCAAAGGGTAGAAGAAGGAGTGGCAATGACTTATGCAACATAGGCAATCCAAAAGCCAGTATTTTAAGAAGGTTCGGTCAACTTGGTCACTGAGTCATAGTCTAGGGTCGGTCAAAGGTCGCTGCCAAAGAGAGAGAGAAAAGAAACACTCTGCGTGCACTCTATCCTAGATCAGAATGGTCATCACTTTATCTAATCCGGAAACCTCCCACTGTCCTGTCAAATTCTCCTCCAAACCTAAAGAAGAACCAATCGGAATCACCCGAAGAGTAAACCAACTCATCAGTGGGAATCGGGATCCAACTCTCATCGCATGATAACGTGACGGAATCCACTCGCGTTATCACACTCCAGAAGGTATGCGTATGCCTGGCAAGTTTCAGTTTCTTTAGAAACTCCCGATATGATTTTTGCCCCATGTTCTTATGACCTTGGCGAAAGTCAACAAATCATAAGTCACATGTCAAGTTCTGCCCGTCATTATCTTGTTACTTTGAACCCACCCGTACATACCCTTGACGAAAGCCAACAAGGTAATACGACTGTCCCAAACCAACACATCTATCTATGCAACAAATGAATACCCCAGCAACTACCAAACACTATGTCTTGACGAAAGCCAACAAACATAGCTTGAATATTACTGACCATCCATAAGAAACGACGGAGGGCTACGGCTGGTTTTTAGCGAAAAACCTTTAACGTAATGAACTTGATCTCGTTGAAGGAACCTGATAGCTTTTTAAAATATAGTGGCGAAAATCTTTTGCTAAAGAGATCACTCCCGGTAAAGGGATCTCGGCTCTTTCCTCGTGGAATGAGGTGCAGGATATTCCACTGAATACCGCTATGCAAAGCAACATGTAATCGACTATAGTGAAGTTATTACCCTGACACAAACTTCTGCCTAAGGGGTCATTCCCGGTGAAGGGATATCAACCCTTGCCCCGTCGAATGAGGTGCAGGATATTCCACTGAATACCGCTATGCATAACAAAAGAAAACGTCTTTGCAATAACACTTTTTAAATTTGTTCCAACAACATCCAAACAGGTTTGTTTTACTTTGCATTGATCAGAATCAACACAGTCCCATCATTTAATCACACCAGAAAAGAACGAAAATAAAATGTACGTATATGCCATCCGCATTCGTCACTGGGTCCCGTCATCACTCGTTAGGTTACTTAACTAACGACAGAGCGGGGACTGGACTAGCGCGGGTGTAAAACATATACAACATCTAATAGTATATAAACCAATATACAATAATCGCTCCAGGCGTGATAGTATGCAACATTACAGAAAAGTAATAAGCATCACAGAACAATACAGATAATCTGGGATCCCCGAGTTTCACAGAGCCGCTGCTGAAACTCGACGTTCCCCTGTCGTGTGGATAGCTTGTGCAATGAAACCTAGACCCCTACGGGTGCGGCAAGTTACCCGCCAAAACCTGAAGCGAGGCAGCCCCCTACAGCAAAGTGAATGGACCACCCAGCACTTCACGGAATCCGGTAATCTTGGGCATCCCTCCTTGGGTCAACCTGTACCCCCTACGAGTGCGGCTAATAGTCTGTCAATTCTAGAGTGGGACCCCTCTGCCTCTCAAAGCCAAGAGATGCGGACCCGTTGCCCCCCAGAACCCGGCTATCCGTGCACTCCGTCGCGGGGCAAAACCTAGTACAGTAATGAAAAATAGTACAATAGGTACATCGACCGCAACCTGGTCGTGCCCCAAAAGAATATTATACAACAGGCAGTGACGGCAGTCCACAAGTTGAACGCTCGCCCCGCAATATCAAATGTACAAATAAACACAAACTGTACTACCATTGCACACTGCTATCCACCACGACAAATCCGCAACATCACAGCACAAAACAAAACATCAACGCGAATGTCACGTTCGCAAACCCGTCTAAAAGAACTATTGCAATCAAACGCGGTTTACCGATCAAATGACATTCCCGGTCGGAGATATAACGTAAGCACTGTAAACTAAAATGTTTAAATTTCGATCGACCAAATATCAAAAAAGTGGGCCCCACGACTTACTGGTGAACAGTAACAAAACCTGGGCCCAAACGATATATACCAAAAATCCCAATTTCCCTCATAGAATGCACTGTAGAAATTTGGCCGAGTGAAGTCACTTTCCTGCGGCGGTTCCGCGGCCAAAACCATGCTTGGGCCGCGGATCCGCGGCGGAACAGTCGACTCACTTTGTCGAATTTCTGCAGTATTCCTAAAAAACCCTGCTTGATTTTCTGGTATGGTCCAATTGTCATTTTGACCAGTTTTAAAATTAACAGAAACGGTCAAGCTAAAAAATTGCGACTTTTGATTTCCGGTTCGATCGATGTTTTAAACGCGTTAGCACAAGTTAGTATAGCAAAATGGTGAGGCTCTGATACCACTGTAAGTCTACGCTAGCGCCCCGGCAGTCTACAGACGCCAAAATGCGGAACAAAAACTTTTAAACTGGCGCTATTGTATACTTTAACCCGGATCTGCCATTATTGCTAAACTAACAAACTGTAAAGAGTGTAGAAAGGTTATACCGAACGATCCGAGTCCTTCGTTCTTCAACCATCATCCCACGCTCCGTTGCGGCTGCTCCAATCGCGTCGATCTCCGATATCCTCGTCGAGGTGGCACCACATCGACGATTCTTTAAACGGGCTCCCGCCTCTAACTCGAGTAAACTCGATCGTCAAGTTGCTAAAAGAGACGACCAAGAATGATGTAGAGAATGAGTAGATGACTTTGTCTCACTTTGTCCAAGTCCGTGGACGATCGGTTAATGAAGTTGCCGAGGGAATTGGGTGATGGAATGAAATGAGCTGTGAATTCCATACACCCCAAATATCTATCATAATCTTTTTTCCAATGAAAACCATCAAGAGAGAGAGTGAGGAGGGGGGCCGGCCATTTATAGCAAGAGGGGGGTGACCGTAGGAGAGGGGGGGTGACCACAAGAGAAAGCTTCTCACTCAAAAGATCTTAACCAAAACAAGAATCATTAAAACTAAAGCATGACTCACATTAACACCTCATCAAGTCATTAATGCAACCATTAATGTCAAGATGACTCATTAGCCACTTCATCACTTCTAGAACCTTCTAGAAATATGACTCATTCTTATCTGAAGAAAAGATAAATCCCTCTTTAACCGAATGTTATAAGACGGCTGATAGAAAACTGGAAACTGGCAACTTCCAAAAGTGATCCTGAAACGACTTTCAGGACAACCCCGAAACTGTATAAATATACCCGCATTTGTATTACGACCGAATACAAATGCAACTGAGACAAAGATATTATACCTACTCAATATAATACTCGGATACGGCTTAAACCAAAGCCGACCAGTATCATCTGCCCGAAAAATAACACGTGCGTAAACGCACGTGCATTTTCCGAACCCTGCCATAAAACCATACGGCCTCTACAACGTTTCGCCCGAACTTGGGAAACTGTCTGTGGGGGACTCTAATGACTCGTCAGTACCCTAGCAGTGGGTTTAACCACAAACCGTCAGCGGCACTAGCAATGCGTAACGGCTGCCCATGGACTGACCTCAAGGGATGCCGATGAGCGCACTCATCCGGAAAACCCTACTGAGCCTAACAGTGACAATGTATATACAGTCCGGTCCGTTCGTATATGAGTATCGCATATCTGCCTAGGGGGCTAGTAACGTCAGACCCCCAAGAGCAGTATAAGTCGTGTCGGAGTATAGCCCAATAACACCCTGAGATACTACTGGAGTACCTACCAGTAAATCTCCTGCCATGGCCATGGACTTTGTGTAATGGCTCTCCTAGACACAGCACGACCTCGCCCCCAATACCGGGAGAGACGAATCCCCTGCCGATCCGCTCACGTGCCTCCATATGGCTCGGGACTGTACCCAAAACCTACCTGTTTGCACGACTCCTTTGAGCCGTGGTAGGGTAGAAATCAAAGCACAGTGGGAACTCACACGAGACAAATGACGACCTCAGGTCGATGAACTAACCTGTACACATGTCAGCAGGGAACTACTATATGACGGTAGATATAATACTAACTAGCAGATTCCCGGCGAGTCCTGTCCGGTGTACTCATAACCCAATGAGCACCTGTATACATCTTAGGTGATCCAACTGACACCAGTGGCTTGTGAGACCGGCCACCGCCCCTCGTCGGGGTCTCGACTGTACACACTAGTCTACTCTGGAGTATCGATGCCCTGTCTCGAAACTCCCACGACTAGGGACCACAATTAAGGATATGCGTATAAACCACCCAACTCTCACGTATATGATCGCCATCATACTGTTGGTGGTAAAGCAAGATCCTAAGGGCTCTATCAAAGTGTAACATGTAATCTACCTGAACATGTACACGACTGATAAAGGCAAACCAGATAGCATACTATCATCTCGAGTAAGACTGTCCTACCGGTATAGGTCCTCCGCAATCATTGCAATCACGTACCTGCGATCCAATAATTGACTATGAGGGCACTATCTCCAACAGTAAGTGCACGGCGGTGCCCCGGCCGTCAATCCGACACCGGAATGCGGAAGCGATGCTTAACTTTTATTTTTCAAACCGGCACCACCGCGCACTATAAAACCGGATTGTGCCATTAAACTAGTCCTAGCTAACTACAAGATAGGAAAGAGAGATATACCGAGTGATCCGTGTCCTCCGGTCTTCTCGCCGTCGTCCCGATCTCCCGCGGAATGTTCGGTCTCCACCTCCTCGCCGGAAGGGCACCACGTCGCCTGCTTCTTTTACGGGCTCCCACCTCTATACCTAGGCAACTCGGGCACGAAGCTGGCGAGTCGACGTGCCCAAGATTTGCTGTAGAATGTGTAGTGCAGAACCATATCTCATTTTGGGATTTCTAAGGAGTTGCCTTTTGAGATGGTGGAGGAATGGAGTTTTGGAGATGGAGCTAAATGGATTTTGTGCAATACAAATGAACAAAAACCCCTCACCCAAAAATGGGACAGCCCTCCCCTTCTTCCATGGCCGGCCAAGCATTAGCAAGAGAGTGAGAGAGTGAGGGAGTGTAACAAAGAGGTAGCCACAAGAATAATGCAAGAGAGAGAAAAGGCCATCATGCAAAGAAATGATCACTAGCCTAAACCAACACTCCAACACAATCATCACCTCAAGCATGATGACTCCAAAAGGTCAAGCCATCATGAACAAAGAAAGTCAAGCGATGGTGAACCATCATGATCCAACAAAATGCAAAGAACACACTCCACAAAAACTTATTTGCACAAATGGAAATAAGCCCTCCTCCACCAATTTTCGGCCAATGAACGATATAAAGGAAATTGGCCGAAACGGAAAGCAAACTGGCAACTCCAGAAAACTGGTCCCGTAATAAATTACAGGAAAACCCCGATACTGTGCATACACACCCGCATTTGTATTCCGACCGAAATACAAATGCAAATAAGACAAAATCTACACTGTACTATACTAGGATCCGGCTTATACCAAAGCCGGCTAGTATTATCCGTTCGATCTTGATCCGTGCAATACTGCACGTATCTGATCGAACCTTACCATATATCCATACGGCCTCTAGTACTAATCGTCTGATCCTGATCCGTGCAATACCGCACGTATCTTATCGAACCCTGCCATATCTACATACGACCTCTACAGCGTTTCGCCCGAAACTTGAGTAACTGAATGTGGGGGGCTCTAAAGACTCGTCAATACTATGGCTGTGGATTTAACCACTAGCACGTCAGAGGTATTAGCCATACGTGACGGGCCACCAGCTATTGACTAAAAGGGACGTCGATGAGCGAACTCATCCTGACACCCTACTGAGCCTGACAGTGACAATATCCGTACAGTCCGATCCGTTTGTCTATGAGCATCGCATGGCGGGCCTAGGGGGTTGGTAAAAGTCAGACCCCCAAAAGCGGTACAAGTCGTGTCAGAGAGCAGCACAGAACACTCTGAGATACTACTGGAATAGCTACCAGTAAATCTCTTGTCTTGGCCAAGGACTTTTCATGTTCTGGCTCTCCTAGACACAGCGCGACCAAACCCCCAATACCGGGATAGACGAACCCTTTAAGATCCGCTCACTGCCTCCATGTGGCTCGGGACTGTACCCAACTAAAACCTATTTGCACGTCTCCTTTGAGAGTGGTAGGATAGTAATCAAAGTACACTGGGAACTCACACGAGACAAATGACGATTCTCAGGTCGATGAACTAACCTGTACACATGTCACCAGGAAACTGCTATCTGACGTCAGGTATAAGACCAACTAGCATGTTCCCGGGTAGTCTTGTCCGGTGTACTCATAATCCAATGAGCACCTGTACACATCTTAGGTGAACCAACTGACACCAGTGGCTTGTGAGACCGGCCACCGCCTCTCGTCGGGGTCTCGACTGTATACACTAGTCTACTCTGGAGTATCGATGCCCTGTCTCGAAACTCCTACAACTAGGGACCTTTTAAGGATGTGCTTATAGACCACCAGCTCTCACGTATATGATCGCCCTCATACTGCTGATAGTCAAGTAAGAATCCTAGGGGCTCTATCAACATGCAATAGTGACATGTCAGGTCATCTAAAGCAGTACACGATGATAAAGATAAACCAGATAGCATACTATCATCTTGAGTAAGACTGTCCTACCGGGATAGGTCCTCCCTCAATCATTGCAATCACGTGTCTGTGATCCAATAATTGACTCTGAGGGCACTATCTCCAACAGTTTGCTCATCAGCTTCCCTTTCTATCAATACATCGGGAACCGTTACGTACAGCTAGTATCTCTGACGTGCTAGTGGTTATACCCAGTGCCAGTGTATTGACGAGTCATTAGAGTCCCCCACAGAAAGTTTTCCAAGTTCGGACGAAACGTTGTAGAGGCCGTATGCTTTTATGGCAGGGTTCGATCATATTCGTGCACTTGTGCACGGATCAGAATCGGACGGATAATACTAGCGGGCGTTGGTTTAAGCCGGATCCTAGTATTATATTGTGTAGGTATATTTTTGTCTCATTGCATTTGTATTCGGTCGGAATACAAATGCGGGTATGTATTTACAGTTGAGGTGTAATCTCGTAATTCGTTACGAGATTATTTTGGAAGTTGCCAGTTTTCTTTTCCAGTTCCAAAACACTTTGAACCATGATTATTTATATGTGAGCATTGACCATTTTTCCCTTGACCAATTTTTCCCATCCCTCCCCTAGAGTGGGAACCCTTCCATACAGTGCGAACCCATGCTTCATTTAATGAGCATGGGCCAGGAGTGAGCATGGGCCAGGAGTGCAGGGGGTTCATTGCAATTCCGCAAGTTTTGGTGTGCAGGGCGTTTTGTGCGGTGATGGGTGAGCGTGGGAAAAGCATGAATTAATTCATGATGGCTGTTCTCTTAACCAGGGGCTCCTTTGCAAATTCGCGAGTGAGTGGTGGTGGGGCTGTTTTTTAAATGGAGTGGAGGCTTTGATTAATTGATATAGGTGATTGATTTTGAGCCTAGAGTTTTGGGGGACTGCCAATTTTTTTTCCATTCACTCCAACTTGGCAAAAACCACAGAGAGCTTCCTTCACTGGCCGAGCCCCTCTTGGGTTTTTGTTATTCATTCTTCCTTTGCTTAAAAAAAAAAGGTGGTGCTCACATTCTACAAAAATGGTAACTCCAATTTACCTCCAGCCAATGTTTGGGTATCTTGAGACAATATATTCCACACTCTCTGTACATTATTCTTGGACATGTCGGCTGCAAACTTCATGTCCGAGTTGCCTCGGTATTTGAGGCGGGAGCTCGTATACAGATTCATCGACGTGGAGCAATCTTGACGAGCGTGATCGGGAAGCGAACTTCGTCGGCGCAACAATGGGGAGTTTAGCGCAGAGATTGAAGACCGAAGGACACGGATCAATCGGTATAATCTTTTCATACTCTTTACATTTTGCTAGTTTACGGTTAATGGAACGATCCGGAAATTTGGGTTGCGGTAACGTCGGTTTCATAAAAAGTTTTTGTTCAGCATTTGACGTCGGTTTGACGGCCGGGACACCGCCGCTGCCCAACATGGTATCAGAGCCAACCCATTAACCGCATACTAGTTGTTTAGACATTGTTAAAATATCGAAACCGAAACAATCCGAAACAATACCAATGTTGATATTCTTTGCTTGAAAAAAAAAATTAAAAAGGGCTTGCTGGAATATTTTTTTTTGTTGTGCTCGGCCACTTCTTGTGCTCTGTGGAATATGTTCTCTGTGGAAAATTTGGGTAGTGTTTGCATGCATCATGATTTTGAAGTTTTTGTTTTGGTGAGATTATTTGTGAAGGGTATTTCTAGAGTTGCTTGATTTCACTCATACCCTCACCACTTAATTAAATCCACAAAGAACGTTCTCTCTTTTTTTAGCAGCCCTTTATTTTTTCTCTCTCCAAGCAAAATCTAGTATTATTGGGATTGTTTATTTAGCACAGTTTGGATATAGTTTTATCAGGTTGCTTGGGGCTATTCGAAGGTTATTTTGAATTCGATATTTTCTAACATTTTTTTAAATTTTGCAGTGCATTACATTTCTATCTGTGACCGTGAATGCCATTTGATCGGTAAATCTTGTCTAATCGCTATAGTCCTCTTAGACGGATTTGCGAACGTGACATTCACGTTGATATTCTGTGTTGTGTTGTGATGTTGCGGATTTGTCGTGGTCGATAGTTCATGTGCAATGGTAGTGATGTTTGGATTTATTTGTGCATTTGATATTGCGGGGCAAGCGTCCGACATGTGGACCGCCGTCACTGCCTGTTTGTATATTATTCTTTTGGGGCACGACCGGGATAAGGTCGGTGTACCAGTTGTATATATTTTATTTTCTGTACTAGAATTACCCCGCAGTGGGGTGCACGGATAGTCGGGTTCTAGAGGGCAACGGGTCTGCATCTCATGGCGTTGAGACGGAGGGGGCCTCACTCTAAAATTGGAGGGTTATTCGCCGCACTCGTAGGGGGTACAATTTTTCATTGCACTGGCTATCCACACGACCAGGAGAACGTCGTGTTTCATTTGCGGCTCTATGAAACCCGGGGATCCTAGATTATCTGTATTGTTCTGTGATGCTTATTACTTTTCTGTGATTTTGCTTTTATCACGGCTGGAGCGATTATTATATATTGATATATATACTAGTAGATGTTGTATATGTTTTGCACCCGCTCTAGTCCATTCCCCGCTCTGTCGTTAGTTAAGTAACCTAACGGGTGATGACGGGACCCAGTGGCGAATGCGGATGGCATATACGTACATTATATTTTCGTTTCATTTCTGGTGTGATCAATTGATGGGACTGCGTTGATTCTTATCAATGCAAGGAAAACAAACCTATATTTGATGTTGTTGGAACGAATTTTTCAAAAAGCTGTTATTACTAGGGCGTTTTCTTTTGTTTTGCACAGTGGTATTCAGTTATGAATATACAACACCTCATTCGACGAGGCAAGGGCCGAGATCCCTTCATCGGGAGTGACCCCTTGGACAGAGGTTTGCGTCAAGATAATAACTTCACTATAGTCGATTACTTTTTACTTTGCAACGTGATATTCAATTTGGAATATCCGAAACCTCATTCTACGGGGAAAGTGTCGAGATCCCTTCACCGGGAGTGACCTCTTTATCAAAGGTTTTCGCCACTATAGTTTTATAAAACCACTTGGATTCCTTCAACGATATCAAGTTCATTACGTTAATGGTTTTTCGCCAAAAACCAGCCGTAGCCCTCCGTCATTTCAGATTAGTATTGCTTAGTATTCGTGCTATGTATGTTGACTGTGTCAAGGCGTAGTGTGCGGTAGCTCTGTAATGCTTTTCTGTCCAATGGATATGTGGATTGGTTAGGACAGTCGTACGGTCATGTTGACTGTGTCAAGGACTCGTACGGGTGGGTTTAATGCAATCAAGATAATGACGGGTTGAACTTGAGTAGGATCCTTTGATATGTTGACTGTGTCAAGGTCACTTGGGTCCTAGGGGTAAAAACACACATCGTGAGTTTCAAACATACAGGAAACTTGCCAGTCTTGCACATATCTTCTGGAGTGTTGTGACTTGAGTGGCTTCCATCAAGTTATCATGCGATGATAGTTGGATCCTGATTCCCACTGATGAATTGATTTACTACTCGGGTGATTCCGACTGATTCTTCTTTCAGGTTTGGGGGAGAATTTGAGAAAATAGTGGAGGTTTCCTGATTAGATAAAGTGATTAACCATTCTGATTCAGGTTAGAGTGCACACAGAGTGTTTCTTCTCTCTCTCTCTTTGACTGCGACCATGACCCGACCCTTTATTATAACTAAGTGACCCAGTTGACCGAACTTTCTTAAAACACTGGCTTTTGGATTGTCTAAGTTGCGTACATCATTTTCACTCCCTCTTTTACCCTTAGAGTTTCTCCAGAACACCCCGTATTATTACGAACATCCACTTTCATTGGATAAATCCATCGTATGGTTATATACGAACTCGAAGGAATTTCTTCGAGGATGGATTCTGGTTCTGGAGAGATAGAATAGGACTATTCAGTTGTCTTTTCCTATTACCTTCTCTCAGGTTGTGAGACTCCTAGGATTAGGAGAGGGTACACCTATTACGCTTATTGGATAGTCTTCTTCCAAACCATAGGCAAGTGCCGAAAGGTAGGGAATGAAGAAAACCAATTAGCCTAAGTTGGGCGTAGAGAAGGTAATAAGTAAAGACAAATAAAGTGATCAGAAAGAGGGCAAAGTAAATTGTGACTGTTAACATTCATGACCAAACCACGTATTTCATCGCCACTCCTACTTCACCTTTGTATTTCTCCAGAACAGCTCGTATCACTACGAACATCCAATTCCATTGGATAAATCCATCGTATGGTTATATACGAACTCGAAGGAACTTTTTTGAGGATGGATTCTGGTTGAGGAGAAATAAGAATAAGGTTTATTCAGTTGTCTTTTATCCTTACCTTCTCTCAGGTTGCGAGTGCTCCTAGGATTAGGACAATACACCTATTATGCTTATTGGATAGTCTTCTTCCAAAGCATAGTCTGGTGCCGAACGGTAGGGAAGGAAGAAAATAATTAAGCCTAACGATGGTGTACATAAGGTAACGACTAAAGACAAATAAAGGGATTTGGAGAGATGGCAAAGAAATATACGGTTATAGTCATGAATATCGATAATGGAAGAGGCATTACTAAGAATATCCGGATACCCCTTCGAAACATTTTTATATTTCAGTTTCACTGTGCATTGTTATTTGAAAACTTATTTCCTAATTAGACTCTTGCTCCAGGGTAATTATTTACCAGGTTTGATTCTCACATCTGTATGCTTTTACAGATGATGAGTGAGAGTAAGCTATTGGGAATTAGGTGATCATCCTTATTATATCGGAATTCATTGTAATTGGTGATATTTGAGGAAATCGCATAGGTACAGTTTTCAACCTACGACGCACAGAGTTTGAGTTATTCAACTCATGGGACTTATACAAAGTATTGTATATTGTCCAGTGTCCATTAGGACAAAGGGGTTGGTCCTCGTACTGTATTCTGTTTACTTGTGACTTCTCAAGTTTTAAACAAGTGTTTCGTAGAAATACAATGTCTAAGTTTTGAGAAGTTATAAGTAAAAGAATAAGGTAGAGAACCAGGTGTTGCAAGTGTTAGGATTCTTCAAGGTGATCGAAGATGTAGATACTTGTGTTTGGTATTCAATTGATAGTAATGGTTTTTGAGAAACTTGTGTCTCTTTCAGGTTACTCATAATTGGAGGCACTCCTAAGTTGAGTAATGCTGATCGTCCTCTCTCCATATAGTTAACATGCACTGGAGACAGCTGCATGATTTGAATCTGGTTCCAATTAAATCAGTGCCTCTATTTCTATATTGTATATAGAATGGTCTGTATCTTAACGATATTAAGGTACGAGGAGTTGTCCGGCTTATGCTTAAAACCAGACTCCGGATAACTCAAGGCACGTTTCTGTAAGGGCGGTTTGTGGGTTAACCCGGGCTTTGACGAGGGTTGACTTTCTACCATCTAGAAGATCAATAGTGATATTGTTCTTGACTCACCACAGTTTTAGTAAAATGGATTTTTTCAGAAAACAGTAGTGGGAATATGGTAGAACCGAAAAAGATTCCAGAACCATAAACGATTACGGAAAATTTAATAGGACCTAAAGATTCAATCAGGATTGACATTCCATTAGCCACTCCGCAGATATGGTGGGTAAGCTCAGGCGCCCGAGAGGTACTTCGGTATTCTCCAAGACGGTGACAGGGAGGTTCTTGTTTAACCAGACTTGCCATTACTGTTGTTCCAGACTATGAGACCCAGCAGAAAGATGAGTGTAACATTTCAAAAAAATAAAATATTATATTTGGGAATTTTTATAATTTAATAATATTTTAATGAATATTTTAATATTTCAGTATAATTAAATACAGATAAATGAGAAAAATTTTGGAAAAAATTATGGAAAATTTTAAATAGGGTATTTTATGGAATTATGCCTTTTTTAAGTTTTTATGATTAATTATATGCTAATTTAGTGCTAATCGCGATTAAAAATCCTAATCGGTTTTTTAGCATTTTTGTGCAAAACATGCACATATCATTTGGTTTTTACACTTGGGCATTTCTACCATGTTGTTTTGGGGTTACTATTGGTGTGAGAAAGAATTTGGGTTAAAAAAAAGAAAAGAAAAGTCAAGAGGAATGGGCAAGAGAGAGAAAGGTGAGGGTTGCTTTGACTTGGCCTTCCCCTCTTCTTCATGTACTCATTTCTCCCCTCTCCCTTTCACCCTTGCTGCTGCTGCTGCTGCCTCCCTCCTCCAACCCCCTCTACCCCTTCATTTCATCATGATAAACACCTCAAACCCCATCACCCATTTCATTAAAAAGATGCACAAGCCCTCAAGCAACACACTAGACCAAGAAAGCTTGTATTTTGGACACTTGGGGCAACTCAAGAAAATTCTTGAGTTGCCAAATGAGGTATTTTCTGAACCATTAGTTTAGTTTTCCCATTGCTTTTACATCCATGTTAGATTAGAACCGATATTGTGTGATTCGGGTGAACTTTGAAAATTCTAGTTAGAGATTATGGAAATTGAGAGTTGTGTTGTGAAATTGAGCTTAGTAGAGGCTAGACAAACACCCTAGTTCTTGAATTAAGACCCAAACCTGAGATTTGAAACCAGGAATACGGATTTAGAAACCGATATCGGATGATTGTGGAATCTGTGAAGGTTATATGAGATCTGCTAACACCCGGGTCACCTGAAAATATTTTTGTGAACACAAAGAGACATGCAGGCACCTAGGAACCACCACCTAAAACCCTTTCCCCTACCCCCTCTCCCAGGCCGCAAATAAATTTCTTCTGGGTGCAAATTGTGGCTAGAACAGGTCGGAAATGCTTCGTTTTTGTTTCAGGGCCTTATCTCCAGTAAATTTGACCCTTGGCATGTGCAAAATTGTCCAATTTGACCTCGGGTAGAATCTGGGGCTTTTTTCCTAAGTTGTTGTTTTGATTTGTGTTTCCGTATTCCGTATTTTGAATTCTGGATTTGTGTATTGCGTTTTACCTCGATCACTTGACGTTTGTACGACGATATCGAGGGTTGTTTGATGGTGTTGAAAGCGTAGTCCATAGGTTTTAACCTACAGGCCTTAGCGTGTCCTTTTTGTTTTCCGATGTGAATTTCATGTGCTTTTGCGATTGTTTTATCCTTGTAGGTACCTTCACGTGGGTTTCCTACGATGAAGAAGATGAAAGCGACATCGACACCGACACACAAGAAGCAAGGTGAGTAGATTATATCTGCGGGGGAAGTCGGGTGGATGGCGTATAGCATCCACACAGTTCGTGGTGATGTATACGAATACGTATAAACACATATATTATTTATATGTTGATTTGAGTTTATTGTTGATAAAGATGGATTCTAGGTATTCTTGGATTGATTTAAGTGTTAGTTGCGAGACCCTAGAGTGGAGGTTGCACACACACACACACACACACGCATACACATACTTGCATACATTCTTTCTTTTACCTGTACGTATATGTGGATGTGTATATTTACACATGGGTATGGGACTATGTGTTCATATACTGGATTTAAGGATAGTACATGGGATTTGAGATGAGTCGATGGGATTCGATTTGAGGCCGTGAGATCGGTGATATGACAGGGTTCGTATTTGAGATACCACATGATGTTTTAGCGGGTCCTTTGGCGTAGTGTTTCATACACCTGCATGCATACATAGATGGTATCAGTATTGTCCTAGACGTAGGTCATTATCCCGGATCATGATATTTGATAAAGATGATACCAAATGAATAGTGTGATTGATGTGACTTTGACCCGTACCCATATTTAGGATGTCGTACGACGGATTTACGTACGAGCTATATATTGATGATAGATCCGCACTCTTGACTTGAGGATGTCATATTATAGATATTGTATCGACTGTAATATTTTGAGGCGGGATCACCGACTGCTATATATGTGTGTGTGTGTGTGTGTGTCGACTCAGATGTTAGGCGGTTTCCTTACCTTTTGTTTAGCCTGTTAGCTCAGCCCTATAGTTTAGTGTATTTGTTAGGCTAGATTCGATTCCTACCTATTTCAAAAACTAATGAATCGTGGGTATTTTAAAAAGACAGGCCAAGGGATTCTACGGATATTTCAAAGGACGTATATTTTCTTCAAAACACCGTAGCCCTTATTTCCAAAACACTGCGATTCGTGTTATTTAAAAAGGCACTACTGTATGACTTATATTTATATTAATTGCATATTAGTTATCGTTGTGTTTATCATTCATCTCCTGCGCCTTATTGTTGTTCGCTCCGCATCGCATACTTATATTGTGATTTCATATACCATTATTGATATCATGATGTTAGGACACCAGCACCATTACCGATGATGCGTATGTTCCACATACACTTACTTTCCTGCTCACATACATCCTCATCGTTAATTGCCATGTCACGTACACTTTAGACAATACTATTTCATCGACATAGCTTGTTAGCTGATAGTTTCGACATAATATTAGTGTACTTGCCTTATATGCTAGTTTAGACATTGCAGTTATTACTTGCTACTTCATGCATATTATTATTCACTGTTATGCCGTATTATTGAGTTTTATGCCTATATTCACTGTTTACGTGCTATTGATGATTGGATTTCGGATTTTTCCTGAGATTTCCTGGATTTGGGGGAAAACCGCAAGAACATTTATAAACTTCTTTCTCTCTCTTTTTAACTGAAAAGTGCAGTTTTTCCATGATGTATGAGTCGTCAACCATGAGTTTTCATGATTGCTGATGGATTTCGAGACCCGATTCGAGGAGTTGGATGAACCGTCTCGGGTACATGGTGGGCCCGGTAAGGTACCCCGGGGCAAGAAGTCCGAGTTGTATTCGGTGAGCCTGGCAGGGGAGCAATACCTACCGGTGATATTATTTGGACTCGTCGGCTATCCGGAGGATACCGGCCGGAGTCATGAGATGGTTATAGGCTGATCCGTTCTGCGGAGCCTGAGATATTGATATTTGAGATTTGAGACACTGAGGCATTGAGATTTGATGGTACAGGTTAGTCCGGGCAGCCGGAACATGAGATATTGAGATATTGGGATTTATGTTTTGTGTCGATGCTTGACACGGATTTCTCTGTTGATTTCATTGAGGACACTCGTTTTATATACATACAGAAATCCCATTAAAATAAAGAAAACAGTTGTCTCAGTCTTTGCATTACATTACATTCATACCTCATACATATGATACATTGCTACCTGAGGCACTGGCACGAGCACTGGGATTACACTTATGTTTATCCTTGCCACCTTTTTATGCTTCAGACTTTATCATTTGAGGATATTACTGATTGTATGACCTAGGATTGCGTCATACATGTGATTTCTGATCGTAGATGTTTTCTATTCACGAGTTGGCAACTCACCCCCGTTGTGCCACAGTTTCTTGCAGGTTCTGCCGTAAAGGTTTCGTTACGGCTTTGCTAGCACTGCTTCTATTTCCGGGTGATTTGCTAGTAGGTGGGTTCTTTTGTATCAGGAACACTATTGTACCCTTATTTTATTCTGTTGTATCTAGAAACTCCATCAACCAAACATGTATTTATTTCAGAGATAGAGACCGGTGATGTTTATTCTTTCGACCTTAGAGTCGCGCGTTGTATTTATATGGATTTCTTTCTGTTTTGAGTTTCCTTTTGAGTTTTGATCCTCGCCATTCGGCGTTGTATATTATATTGTTTGCGTGGTTGTGACCGTCGATTGACGAAGAGCTAGATCCCGCTTGGGGATGCCTTTATTCATTATATGTGCTATATCAGGTTTTGTACCCGTTTGGGGTCAGTATTTACAAAGGAAACTCTGCCGAAATTTTTAGAAAAGACTTATGATTTTAAAAATGCATATTTCGGCGTATGTTGCAAAATTACTTGATTTGAATTGGTTTTTCCTTCACTCTACTACTTTACATGGTTTAGATTTCTGGGTTTTCGGCTTACTTAGATTACATACGCCTCGAGACGTTTCGTAATTTAAGTGTCGGTCTTGTTCCGTACTTTTCGGGTCGTGACAAAGTTGGTATCAGAGCGTTAGGTTTTACCTTCGGAGCGTAGGATGACCCTTGGTTGATGGAGTAGGTAGCTTGAGTAGAGTGACGTACCGTACGTATGTTCCGCGGCATATTTACGATACGCTACTCCACTTAAGAAGCCTTATGATGTACATTTCTTTGCTCAGTATTGTATTCATTCATGATCTAGCCTCATCGGTACCAGTTTATGGTTTTGCTGCAACGATTACGAGAAGGGAGAGTTACGGCTAGAGTTGCAGTCAGCACGAGCTCGTCACGAACATGGACTGACCAGGGCGTGATTCTGGCGAACACGATTGCAGAGATGTGTCCTTTTATTGTGTTTTCGCGCCATGAGCGTTTGATGGATCGCGGTATGAGATTTCTCGGACGTGCAGATTTGCGCCGGAGGATTGAGCTACTGATAGAGGCCAGCCAGAATGTGATGACCATGGAGGTGTCGCTTGTTCATGATGATTAAGGCACTATTCAGCATGCAGAAGAATGGGCCAGTTGTTGCTGCGAACGACGAGATATTGCCCCAGATGTTTGAGCTATTGCAGTATGAGTTGTACTTAGAGATATGATAGAAGGTCGCTAGTTACCCGAGGATGAATGACTAGGACATGTGGTTCATTCGCTTACCCCGATGGCGAGGTCATCAGATAGATTGATTCCAGCTAGAGACGACTTCACGCGGATACGTTGAGAGTCGACAGAGACGATCGAATGTCAGAAACCCATATTCTAAGTTTAAAGTATTCGGAAAGACATGCAGGCAATTCTATAGACCCTCTAGAAGAATGAAACCCTAACTCGACATAATGACCGTGTGAAAGCCTTTGAACCTTAGGGTTTGCGGCAGTTCCGCGGCGTCATTAGTGAGGCTTGGGTTTGCCCTTCTATGGCTGGTCCACCGATGTTGTGGTATGTACTCGATATTATTAAACTGTACCCAAGATGTTGAGCTCTTGGGGGATTATGAGGTTTTGACGAATCGATCGAATGGTTCGACTTCATTCGGATGCTATGTGGTGAGATGCAGTTCTTGGGAGACTCCAGATACAAGTATAGTCGTTGGAGCACGGTCCATGCAGCTACGAAGAGACAAGTCCGAAGCGGTCGACATTTGAGAAAAATAGAGTAAGAAGTTTGTACGAGACCTTGATAAGATGATGTTCCACTCCGCCAACATCAGAGATGCGATACGTATGCAGAGGCGTTGTATATGGATATATCTTCTAGAAGGAGTCGCGATGAGTATTCAGCCATTCCGGAACAAGAAACAGATATAGTAAAGGACGATGACTTCCGGACAGTTCGGCAGAGACGAGACTTGGGAGAGACCTCGACAGGACCTTTATGGAATACTATACGAGAATACTTGGACCCAGGAGCGGTCATATTGTGCACACCCAGCAGGCCAGAGTTCAGCATCGTCGACGAGATAGTTGGCTAGAGATCTGTAGAGGATGTGCCAGAGCGGGACTGTTTTCGTCGTCATTCCATATTGGACCGTTGAGCCGAGGAGCTATGTACTTAGCAATCTGCAGAGAGGGATGAGAGCCTAAGGGCACTAGGCGACAGGCCATGATCAGAAGGCAAGTAGATATCTTGCTCTGCTAAGCATTGGGTGCACCGACACCTTCTCGACTTCGAAGGAGGAACTATCGACGACAGTATTTATGATTTGTGATTTGGTGATTCGATTATCACGTATCCGTAACCTTGGATTTCGGTATTTTGGGCGATCTATTCGCATGATTGATTTTGATGATTGAGTTTCATGATATTTGTTTTTGTGCACCATGGTTGCACCTACTGGGTATTTATATTTTTTGCACAGTTATTGCACTTGATATCGTTTTGTGCCTTGGTTGCATATGGTTATGACTTCATGGATTTCTTACCGTTGGGTTGATCTTGTGCACATGGTATGCATACGATTTGACTTTTGCACTCAGTATAGCTTATATGTGCTTGTAGTGCATTGGTATGTGTTTTGTGCACACAGTAGCACACGTTTATGATTTTCTTTACACCTGGGTACACTCGGTGTTGCTGCTTACGCATTTGAGTTGTTGTTTGGTATTTGTGCACAGGATGCACCGTATTTGTATTTCGTGCCCAGGATGCACCAGTTTTATACTTCGTGCGTTTGTCGCACCAGTTTTATGTTTCGTGCGTTTATCGCACCAGATTTATATTTCGTGCCTTTGTTGCATCGGATTTATATTTTGTGCATTACGGTTGCACCTGACTTCGATTTGAAGTCATTCGATATGTTGATTTTGACTTCATGCCTGGGGCATGCATATGATTTAGCTTATGTTTTCGGCATGGCTTTCATGCACTTTTAGTATTTGATTTTATTTCGTGCATGCTGATGCACATGATTTAGATTGTATTCGTGCATGATGGATGTACCTGATTTGGATTTTCGCGCATGTTGGGCGCATGATTTGAGATGCGATTTTGGTGCACACCAGATGCACTAAATCGGATTCTTCATGCATGTCAGATGCACCTGATTTTCTGCTGTCAGGCACAGTCGCTGCCTTTGTCAGATGTTTCGTGCACACCCGATGCACTTAGATGTTGTTTCTGTGTGCATGTATGGCACATTCATGGATTTTGATTTCCATGCGCACTAGACGCACGCAATATTCATATGCACATTTGGGGATTGATTTCTTATGGAGCAGTACGTTTTATGATGTTTTTTATTGTTTTCGTACTGAGCAGGAATAGTCAGTGGATAGTACCTAAGTATATTTTGCATGCATTGATAGATGTTGAAAGGATTTCCAAGGAAAGAGCTATGGTCTCAGTATTTACCTACGTGTCTGAGATAACACGAAACGTTAAAAATAAAGAAACCCTTCTAAATTGTTTTCAAAACGGCGGTATGTGCATGTAAACAAAGGATATATATATACAGTTATTTTCCTATCATAGACGTCCGGCACTGTGCCGCGATATGCGCATCGCGCAGCGATTTTAGATGGTTTGGCATGCATTTGTTCCGATATTTTAATGATAACTACATGTAAAGTTTTGACATATATATCGTGTTGATTTCGTTTTGAATTTGACATTGACGACTTCCCCATGATTCTGATGATTGCGAGATGTTTGACGGAGTTTTGATTTTGAGTTATTTGCTCATTGTTCATGCGCATGCATTGCGCTATGATGCGTTTTATGTATTGATGATTTCGGAGCCTCGACGATTTGGACTTTTACTGAAATGTTTTGGTATTTGAGGGATTTAAATTTAAATTCGGGGACCGAATTTATTTAAGGGGGGAATATTGTAACATTTCAAAAAAATAAAATATTATTTTTGGGAATATTTATAATTTAATAATATTTTAAGGAATATTTTAATATTTCGGTATAATTAAATACAGATAAATGGGAAAAATTTTGGAAAAAATTATGGAAAATTCTAAAATAGGGTATTTTATGAAATTATGCCGTTTTTAAGTTTTTATGATTAATTATATGCTAATTTAATGCTAATAGCGATTAAAAATCGTTAATCGGGTTTTTAGCATTTTTGTGCAAAACATGCACATATCATTTGGTTTTTACTCTTGGGCGTTTCTACCATGTTGTTTTGGGGTTACTATTGGTGTGAGAAGGAATTTGGGTAAAAAAAGAAAAGAAAAGAAAAGTCAAGAGGAATGGGCAAGAGAGAGAAAGGTGGGGGTTGCTTTGACTTGGCCATCCCCTCTTCATCATGCACTCATTTCTCCCCTCTCCCTTTCACCCTTGCTGCTGCTGCTGGTGCTGCCTCCCTCCTCCAACCCCCTGTACCCCTTAATTTCATCATGATAAACACCTCAAACCCCATCATCCATTTCATTAAAAAGATGCACAAGCCCTCAAACAGCACACTAGACTAAGAAAGCTTGCATTTTGGACACTTGGGGCAACTCAAGAAAATTCTTGAGTTGCCAAATGAGGTATTTTCTGAACCATTAGCTTAGTTTTCCCATTGCTTTTACATCCATGTTAGATTAGAACCGATATTGTGTGATTTGGGTGAACTTTGAAAATTCTAGTTAGGTTTTATGGAAATTGAGAGTTGTGTTGTGAAATTGAGCTCAGTAGAGGCTACACAAACACCCTAGTGCTTGAATTAAGACCCAAACCTAAGACTTGAAACCCGGAATACAGATTTAGAAATCGATATCGAAAGATTGTGGAATCTGTGAAGGTTATATGAGATCTGCTAACACCCGGGTCACATAAAAATATTTTTGTGAACACAGAGAGACATGCGGGCACTTAGGAACCACCACCCAAAACCCTAGCCCCTACCCCCTCTCCCAGGCCGCAAATAAATGTTAGTTATATGTATGCCCTAGAGGCCATTACTGTACATACGATGTATATTGTAGTGGATACTAGGACATATATAGGGAGGACTTTCTTGCTCGACATGATAGTATGCTATCTGGTTGTACTTTATCTTAACATGTACTCTGATTGTCTCTATGTTACATGTTGATAAAGCCCTTAGGATATGTACTCGACTACTCGGACTATGATGAGATCATACTAGTAGGGCCACGGTAGTCGACGAGTACATCCTATAACTGTTCCTAGTCGAGGGTGTATCGAGACAGGGCATCGATGCACCAGAGTAGACTAGCGTATACGCATCTTGACCTATATGATGGGCGATGGATGATCTCATATCCATCGGTGTTTGACATCAAGGATGGTGTACGGGTGCTCAGTGGAGACTGGGTACACTGGACGGACTCGCCGAGAACTCCCAGATGGTATTATACCATACGTCAGATGACAGTTCTCCGGTGACACTGGTACAGAGTAGTCTGTTGACCCGAGATCGTCATAGAGTCTTGTGTGGTTCCCATTGTGCTTTGATTTCCATCATACCACGTCCAAGAGGGCGTGCAAAAAGGTGGATTTTGGGTACAGTCCCGAATCACATGGAGGCAATGAGCGATAGGAGGGGATTCGTCTCTCCCGGTATAGGGAGTTGATGTTGGGTTGTGTTCGATTGGCTATAACCGGAAATCCCTGGCCAGGGTTGCTGAGATTTACTGGTAAGTGTTATCAGTAGTTTCTCGAACTGTTATAGACCTCGTATCGACACGACTTATCGAGCTACTGGGGTCTGACGTTTACCACCCCTAGGCGAGATATGCAACATATCAGACGATGAGACCGGACTGTACGGGAGTGTTACTGTTTGGATTCACAGGAGAATACACAAGCTTGCTTGTTGATCTTCTGAGCGCTCAATACCTGGGTAGCTGTTACGTTTAGCTGACCGCTTGCAGCTTGTGGGTGTTTGATATGATCATCACCTACTGCCGGCGTATTGACGATTCTTTAGAGTCCTACACAGAGGTTTCTTGACTCAGGCACAACGGAGTAGGGGCACATATGTGATATGTGCGGGACCGAGGATAATACGATATGAGATACCGTATTCTATTCTCGCGATATTTGATATCAGCCGGGTCATCGGATCAAGTGTTGATTCGATGAATCGGTACGGATTAATATTAGTCGGTTATATGCGATATAACCGGATTGTCGGATCAAGTGTTGATTCGATAATTTAATGTATAATAATATATATGATATATTAAAAGACATTAACTAATATTTGCTCACTAAAAGATTCTTTTTCTCACTCGGGTAATACATTGATATATATGCGATATATGTTAAATGTATTATTTTATTTTGTTACGATAAATATTATATATGTGATATATAATATTGTAACATGATATGATAACTAATGCAACTTGTTTAGTGGAGTTTAAACATGATTAGGGTTTGGATTAGGGTTAAGCTTTCTAGATGTTTCTAGAAGCTTTTCATTTTGTTTTGTGAAAGATATTTTCAAGTGACTCATGCTTTAACCCAACCCAAACCCTAACATTAGTTAATTCTCTACAAAGGTTTACTTGACCATGGTTGCATAATTCTATCATATCATTTCATTTCCTATTCATCACAAAAGGATTCTAATATTGTTCATCATCTACTTCCTTCTTCTTCTTTGCTTGAAATGGTTTCTAGCTTTGATTTTTGTGATGGATAAATATGAGAAAAAGATAAATAAATAGAGCAAAAATCCTACTTCATCATCCTCATCTTCCCTTGCCATTTAGATGAGGGTGTTCACATCATTTCATGAGTGTTAGCTTGTGTTAAAGAAACTTCAAGGTAGATCATCTTAGTATCGAAGATCGGAAGCAAAGGTTGCGTCTTTCTCTTCGTGGAACCTCTCAAGAGTCCGGATCCCGATGATCACAGCGAAGGGACCACAACACGGAGCATATGAAGTGAAGGAACGGATCTACAAAGGTTGTAATCCCTCTCACTTAGTGTTGAAATGTTTAGCATGCTTGTTTTCGCCTAATCTCTAGTTTAAAGTTCCGTATTCGGGTTGTTCGGCACGGCTAAATTTTAAATCGGGCATGGTTGATGTCTCGTAGACCCTTGTACGCGTGCCTAGCAATCCTACAGTGGTATCAGAGCCAAGCTAGAGCTTTAGGCGAAGTCTGAACGAAGTTTAATGTCCGATCGAAACCCGAAACCCCGATAAAACATGCTCTCTGGAAATTTTCTAAAAATTGGGATTTTTCCACATTAAAAATATCCAAAAATTACAGCAGGTAATTATAAGAATTACTGTGAAGCACGTGAGTGTAATTCGCCCAAAGAGCCGCGGATCCGCGGCCCCACCCCAGCATGTGCGGCGGTTCCGCGGCCAGATGGTCGATTCTTGACACGTGGTTTTCACAGTAACTCCTATTTTGTAATGTTGTATTTTCTGGGAATTTTTTAATTTTTATTCAACTGTTGAATTATCTGGGTTGTATTGGGGACTTAAAGTTTCGATCGGATATTATAACTTTGTTTAGTTTGTCCGGACAATTTTAGAAACTGTTAAAAAGTTCGAACGGATATCAATAACTCACTTTTTCCCCTGTCGGAAAATTTTTCAAAAGTTGGATTTTTCCTCGTGTTTAAGAACGTTCTAAGTCGTGCAAGTAACGCGATGGACCCTCTAGAAGACAACAAACCTTAACTCGATTATGTGACCGTCTTGAACTGCCTTTTGAACCTTAGGGTTTGGGGCAGTACGGCGTGCCACATGTGAGGCGTTGGCTTGACCCTTCTACGGCTGGACCATTGGTATTGTGGCATGTAATGGATGTTTTTAAACTGTTTTCAAGTGTTGAAATATATTAGGGAAATCTTGGGTGCTTGATGATTCGATCGGAAAGTTTAACTTTTTCTATTTATCTGGAATGTGATATAATAATTGGAATCCACAGGTAGTTATGAGATGACTAATTTGAATATTATAAACATAGCAGTTTAGTCTCAGATGATCGGTTGCCACGGAATTTTGATGTGATCAAAAGTTCGTCGCAATCACGTAGTGTATGCGGATACTCGCCGGGTAAACTTAATAGACAGCCATGCCCCAAAGCCCCGACCAAGTGACTGTAGGAGAACCCCGTCGCCGAAAGCATCCGTTCGGGTGCTCGCGGCAGCGGTGTTCCGCCTTAGTGCACTTCGTCGACGGCATCTGGGGGTGCGGCCGTCTACTAAAGTTTGCGACGAGCATTCGATCAGGACGCCGGGAATCTTGTTGAATTGCCCCACTTTATATTGAAAAGAGTTTTCGATAATGAGACTAAAATGCGGGGTTTATAATTGTTAGGCATGTGATGTCTAAGGAATTCTTTTGGTTAGGCATGCGATGTCTAAAGAAGTTGCGGATTCCAACTGTTGTAGTTTTACACTTTCTTTTCTGTGACCGTAAGCGTAGTATGTGGTGTATCACCGGCTTCGTTGCTATACATCAACGACAATCGGGATACGCATACTTGCTTACGTTGATGATATGAGATATTATGTGTTGCTGTGATATGTTGTATTGGATCGTCGCTTTTGAATAGTCGGGGGTTTTATGTGAGATGAGTGTTTTTTCTTTTTCATTCATGTAAAATTCATTTGTATGTAATATTCTTTTATTGGGGCACTTCCAGGTAGCGGAAGATGTCACCGTTGTATATTATTTACTTTTCCGCATTAGATAGACCCAAGGCGGGGAGCACAAGTAACCGGGTTCTAGGGTCCAGTGGGAGACCATCTCGAGGAGTCGAGACCGGGTCTCCTAACCCTAGAATTGGCAGTGTTGCTTGCCGCTCTCGTAGGGGTCTAGCGATGTGGGTTTGGCTATTCATCGCGACCGTGGAATCCGTGTTTTATACAGGCTCGTATTGAAAACACGGACGTCCTAGTATATCCAATATTTCATATATGTTCTTCTGCTGCAATGTTCTGTGATGAGATCATATTACTGCCTGTGACGAATGTTTATATTATATATATGAGATATATGTTATATTGCAGATTTCGTTTCAAAAGAGATGCTTGAGAAGCATAATAAAATAGGACTTCATTAATGAGATTAATGAAATAAAAGAAACCTAAGATGTTGTAGAAACTTGTTTATAAAAACTGGTAGCACTAGTTCTTACTTTGCATAGCGGTGTTCCTTGTAGAACATCCAGCACCTTATTCGATAAGGAAAGGACCGAGGTCCCTTCACCGGGAGTGACTCCTTTAGCAATAACTGGCAGATGCTACAAACTCGATTTGTCTTTTGATTGCTTCTATAGTTCCTGCTTTGCACAGCGGTATATATGATATATCCTGCACTTTATTCGATGAGGAAAGGGCCGACGATCCCTTCACCGGGAGTGACCCCTTTAGCAAAACTAGAAAATCCTCAAAAACACTCCATTTAAAATCACTCGATTCTACGACGATATCAAGTTCATTACGCAATAGGTTTTCTTAAAAACCTGTCGTAACCCTCCGTCATTTTAGGAAGTAGAGTACTTAGTATTCGTGCTGTGTTTGTTGACCATAGTTAAGGCACAGTGTGCGGTAGCTAAGTGATGTCTTCCTATATAGCATATGATGCGATTAGTTAGGACAGTCATATGACTTTGTTGACCTTAGTTAAGGGTCATGTGGGTGGGTCTAATTAATCAAGAAATGACGGGTAGAACTTGACTAGTGCTTATGATTTGTTGACCATAGTTAAGGTCATAAGTCACTAGGGGCAAAATATTATTGGGAATTTCAAGAGTTGAAATTTGCAATGAGATTGCATACCTTCTATAAGATAGTTGGATCCCGATACCCGCTGTGAGTAAGAGTTACTCCTGGGAGAGTTTTACACATTACAATTAGCCGATCAAGTAGGTGTCTAGAAAGGTGTTAACGGGGTTACGCCTCTGGGAAAACGAGGTTTACTGTAATTAGGTTCGTGCGAAAGCACGGGGGACCTCCCTCAAAGTACCGACACTGGCCTGGCTGAAAGATTGGCGAACTTGCAGCGTGTAATTAATCCCGGCTAGTCTTTCCTTTTAGGGTTTGAAGGAAGAATTGATTAAAACAGTGGGAGACATCCTGATTAGATATATTATATAATCAATCTAATCTTGCAAGAGCATACGCTGAGTGTTTTCTTCTCTCTCTCTCCAGATAGCGACCATATCACGCCTTAATCAAGATAATAAAACGGATATATTGACCGAACCCGCTTGTTATACTGAGCTGGGGAACGTTGGTCCCGCTCCAACTTATAATTGTTATAAGACAGAGTAGGAAATTGGGGAATACCAGATTTCCCGTGCCGCCCAAACGAAGAAAGTGCATGCTGATGCATCATCTTCGGGTGTGTTCATTACAGAGAAATGTTTCTTAGTATCCTTTACGTCCTGGGTATGTGATACCGGATCAGGATCCCACATATGTAATCTGTTACATGGGCTACAGATAGGTAAAGAACTGAGAACGGGTGATAAGTTTCATGAGACAGAAAACGGTGCAAGTGTTGCAGCCAAGTCTGTTGGTCACTATCACCCTGTATTACCAGAATACATTGATTCTGAACAAATGCTATTAGATACCGAACCTGATATACAAAATAATATCAGTCTCTTTATTAGTAAAGAAAGGATATAATTTTGTATTGTTGGATAATGTTTTGAACATTTCCTATATCAAGAGTTGATCGGTTCAGGCACGTTATCTAAAAGCATTGACGTTCTAAATCAAATTACAGTTCTTAGTAGACAGAACACACACAAGAGGAAGAGTTCAGAAATGAACGAATCCTTCTTGAGGCATTGTAGACTAGGTCATATCAATGCGACCCGACTGGCTGAAATTATATAAAGATGCATATTCAAATTAGTTTGAATTTACATCTTGTGAAACTTGCCTGTCATGTCACAAAGATAAGATGACCACAACTCTGTTTATTGGAAACAGAGAAAGAGTTAGTGAACTCTTGGGATTGATACATGCTGATGTATGAAAGTCCCCTGTCTACATATGCCAGGACCGGTTCTTTGTACTTCCTTACATTCTCTGATAATCTCTCAAGATTCAGACATATGTTTCTGTTGAAACACTGGTCCGAACCTTTTGAGATATTCACAGAATATAAATTAAAAGTAGAGAACCAAAATACGGGTAAAAGTATTATGTCCTTTGATGTGATCAAGGAGGAGAATACTTGAGCACGGAATTCCTGGACTATTCTAAAGGAGAATGAGATTCTCTCTCAGCATTACTCCTCCGTATACACCATAGCACGATGGTATATCGGGGTGGAGCAATAGCACCCTATTTGATATGGTGTGCTCTATGATGAGTACTACTGAGTTTCCTTTTTCCTTTTAGGGGTTATGCACTTATGAAGCTGCATACCTATTGAATAGGGTTCGAATCAAATCAGTTGCCTACCACTTCATATATGATTTGGAAAGGAAGAGCCCATATCTTAAGTTAGTTAAGATTTGGGGTTGACCGGCCTATGTCTAAAAGCAAAATCAGGACAAGCTCGAGGCAAGGTCTGAAATGTAGAACTGGAAATGTTCCAGCTATACAAACTACAGCTGATGATTTGGTAGAACCAAAGGATTCAATAGTTTCCAATGAACCTCGGCCTCTCCGCCGATCTAGTAGGGTTCCTCACCCACCTGAGAGATACTTCAGTTTCTCTATGACAGTGGGAGCGAGGATTGCATCATGAGATGATGACCCAACTAGTTTCGAGCTGGCCATCAGGAGTAGGACTCTGTAAGAATGGCTGGGTGCTTATCGATCTGAGATGGAATCCTTATACACCAACAAAGTATGGACTTTGGTTGCTTTATCTGAAGGGTTAAATCTCCATCAGGAGCAAGTATATCTTGAGAAGATTACTTGGTGTACATTGAAAAGTTGAGACTTTCAAAGCTAGACTTGTTAAAGGTTTGCATCATAAGACCAGGTATGGATTATGTTGAAACCTTTTCTAAGGATCTATGCTTAAGTCCATCCAGATCTTACTTCCCACGGCTACATACTATGACTACGATATCTGGTGGTTGGGTGTCATGACTGCTTTTCTAAATGATGTTTTAGAAAAGAGCATCTATAAGTACACAGCCAGAGGGCTTCGTAGACAGTGGGAGCAGCGGAAACGTGTGCAAGATGTTTTATATGATAAAACAGGCATCGCGGAGTTGGAACATCTGTTTTGATGTGGTAGTCAAAGAGTTTGACTTCATCAAAATGGTAGATGAACCTTGTATATACGAAAAGGTAGTAGAGAGTATGGTGGTGATCCTCGTAGAGTACGTGGATGACATACTCTTGATAGGGAAGGAGTTTCCTATGCTACGCTCGGTCAATCTCCGCTTATCACAAGGATTCTCCATATAGGATCAAAGTGATACCGACTAAATCCTAGGTTTTGGATCTATGAGATAGATCTAATTGGATGTTAGGATTCTCACTAGTTGTAGTAAGATGGTATCAATCGATCCTGGGGAGAATCACTGGAAAGGTTCCAGGGTGATAAGAACGACTGAATGTCAGTCGCAGGCATTGTCTTTACCCTCAGTGGAGGGACGGTATGTTGGAAGAGTTCCAAGCTAGATACCGTGACATACTAGACGATTAAAGGCAAGATACATCGTTCCAAGGATGCTACCAAAGAGGCAGTCTGGATATATATAAGTTCATAAGATGAACTTCGTTCCTACCATTGTGTGACAATGGAGTTGTGGCTTTAGCCAAGGAACTACCGTCCCATCAGAAATCCAGATATAATTCTTAGGCAGTATCACCTGATCATGGAGATGGTTGATCTCCAGGGAGATCGAGGTTAGGAGAGTAGACACATAGGACAACAGCGCGGATCCACTCACGAAGGCCTTTTTTCCCAGTAGAGACTTTTATGGGATGGTTGAGTATGGGATACTTCAACCGCAGCTAATTGTTGGGTATGCGATACCATAACAGATGGCCCTAGTGCAAGTGGGAGATTGTTAGTTATATGTATGCCCTAGAGGCCATTACTGTACATACGATGTATATTGTAGTGGATGCTAGGACATATATAGGGAGGACTTTCTTGCTCGACATGATAGTATGCTATCTGGTTGTACTTTATATTAACATGTACTCTGATTGTCTCTATGTTACATGTTGATAAAGCCCTTAGGATATGTACTCGACTACTGGGACTATGATGAGATCATACTAGTGGGCCCACGGTAGTCGACGAGTACATCCTATAACTGTTCCTAGTCGAGGGTGTATCGAGACAGGGCATCGATGCACCAGAGTAGACTAGCGTATACGCATCTTGACCCATATGATGGGCGATGGATGATCCCATATCCATCGGTGTTTGACATCAAGGATGGTGTACGGGTGCTTAGTGGAGACTGGGTACACTGGACGGACTCGCCGAGAACTCCCAGATGGTATTATACCATACGTCAGATGGCAATTCTCCGGTGACACTGGTACAGAGTAGTCTGTTGACCCGAGATCGTCATAGAGTCTTGTGTGGTTCCCACTGTGCTTTGATTTCCATCATACCACGTCCAAGAGGGTGTGCAAAAAGGTGGCTTTTGGGTACAGTCCCGAATCACATGGAGGCAATGAGCGACAGGAGGGGATTCGTCTCTCCCGGTATAGGGAGTTGATGTTGTGCTGTGTTCGATTGGCTATAACCGGAAATCCCTGGCCAGGGTTGCTGAGATTTACTGGTAAGTGTTATCAGTAGTTTCTCGAACTGTTATAGACCTCGTATCGACACGACTTATCGAGCTACTGGGGTCTGACGTTTACCACCCCTAGGCGAGATATGCAACATATCAGACGACGAGACCGGACTGTACGGGAGTGTTACTCTTTGGATTCACAGGAGAATGTACAGGCTTGCTTGTTGATCTTCTGAGCGCTCAATACCTGGGTAGCTGTTACGTTTAGCTGACCGCTTGCAGCTTGTGGGTGTTTGATATGATCATCACCCACTGCCATCGTATTGACGATTCTTTAGAGTCCTACACAGAGGTTTCTTGACTCAGGCAAAACGGAGTAGGGGCACATATGTGATATGTGCGGGACCGAGGATAATACGATATGAGATACCGTATTCTATTCTCGCGATATTTGATATCAGCCGGGTCATCGGATCAAGTGTTGATTCGATGAATCGGTACGGATTAATATTAGTCGGTTATATGCGATATATCCGGATTGTCGGATCAAGTGTTGATTCGATAATTTAATGTATAATAATATATATGATATATTAAAAGACATTAACTAATATTTGCTCACTAAAAGATTCTTTTTCTCACTCGGGTAATACATTGATATATATGCGATATATGTTAAATGTATTATTTTATTTTGTTACGATAAATATTATATATGTGATATATAATATTGTAACATGATATGATAACTAATGCAACTTGTTTAGTGGAGTTTAAACATGATTAGGGTTTGGATTAGGGTTATGCTTTCTAGATGTTTCTAGAAGCTTTTCATTTTGTTTTGTGAAAGATATTTTCAAGTGACTCATGCTTTAACCCAACCCAAACCCTAACCTTAGTTAATTCTCTACAAAGGTTTACTTGACCATGGTTGCATAATTCTATCATATCATTTCATTTCCTATTCATCACAAAAGGATTCTAATATTGTTCATCATCTTCTTCCTTCTTCTTCTTTGCTTGAAATGGTTTCTTGCTTTGATTTTTGTGATGGATAAATATGAGAAAAAGAAAAATAAATAGAGCAAAAATCCTACTTCATCATCCTTATCTTCCCTTGCCATTTAGATGAGGGTGTTCACATCATTTCATGAGTGTTAGCTTGTGTTAAAGAAACTTCAAGGTAGATCATCTTAGTATCGAAGATCGGAAGCAAAGGTTGCGTCTTTCTCTTCGTGGAACCTCTCAAGAGTCCGGATCCCGATGATCGCAGCGAAGGGACCACAACACGGAGCATATGAAGTGAAGGACCGGATCTACAAAGATTGTAATCCCTCTCACTTAGTGTTAAAATGTTTAGCATGCTTGTTTTCGCCTAATCTCTAGTTTAAAGTTCCGTATTCGGGTTGTTCGGCACGGCTAAATTTTAAATCGGGCATGGTTGATGCCTCGTAGACCCTTGTGCGCGTGCCTAGCAACCCTACAATAAATTCCTTCTGGCCGCAAATTATGGCCAGAGCAGGTTGGAAATGCTTTGTTTTTGTTTCAGGGCCTTATCTCCCGTAAATTTCACCCTTGGCATGTGCAAAATTGTCCAATTTGATCTATGGTAGAATCTGGGGCCTTTTTCCTAAGTTGTTGTTTTGATTTGTGTTTCCGTATTTTGAATTCTGGATTTGTGTATTGCGTTTTACCTCAATCACTTGACGTTTGTACGACGATATCGAGGGTTGTTTGATGGTGTTGAAAGCGTAGTCCATAGGTTCTAACTTATAGGCCTTAGCGTGTCATTTTGGTTTTCCGATGTGATTTTCATATGCTTTTACGATTGTTTTATCCTTGTAGGTACCTTCACGTGGGTTTCCTATGATGAAGAAGATGAAAGCGACATCGACACCGACACACAAGAAGTAAGGTGAGTAGATTATATCTACGGGGGAAGTCGGGTGGATGGCGTATAGCACCCCCGCAGTTCGTGGTGATGTATACGAATACGTATACACACATATATTATTTATATGATGATTTGAGTTTATTGTTGATAAAGATGGATTCTAGTTATTCTTGGATTGATTTAAGTGTTAGTTGCGAGACCCTAGAGTAGAGGTTGCACGCACACACACGCATACACATACTCGCATACATTCTTTCTTTTACTTGTACGTATATGTGGATGTGTATATTTACACATGGGTATGGGACTATATGTTCATATATTGGATTTGATGATAGTACTTAGGATTTGAGATGAGTCGATGAGATTCGATTTGAGGCCGTGAGATCGGTGATATGACAGGGTTCGTATTTGAGATACCACATGATGTTTTAGCGGGTCCTTTGGCGTAGTGTTCCATACACCTGCATGCATACATAGATGGTATCAGTATTGTACTAGACGTAGGTCATTATCCCGGATCATGATATTTGATAAAGATGATACCAAATGAATAGTGTGATTGATGTGACTTTGACCCGTACCCAGATTTGGGATGGCGTACGACAGATTTACGTACGAACTATATATTGATGATAGATCCGCACTCTTGACTTGAGGATGTCATATTATAGATATTGTATTGACTGTAATACTTTGAGGCGGGATCACCGACTGCTATATATATTTATATGTGTGTGTATCGACTCAAATGTTAAGCGGTTTCCTTACCTTTTGTTTAGCCTGTTAGCTCAGCCCTATAGTTTAGTGTAGTTGTTAGACTAGATTCCATTCCTACCTATTTCAAAAACTAACGAATCGTCGGTATTTTAAAAAGACAGGCCAAGGGATTCTACGGATATTTCAAAGGACGTATCTTTTCTTCAAAACACCGTAGCCCTTATTTCCAAAACACCGCGATTCGTGTTATTTAAAAAGGCACTACTGTATGACTTATATTTATATTAATTGTAGATTAGTTATCATTGTGTTTAACATTCAGCTCCTGCGCCTTATTGCTGTTCGCTCCGCATAGCATACTTATATTGTGATTTCATATACCATTATTGATATCATGCTGTTAGGACACCAGCACCATTACCGATGATGCGTATGTTCCACGTACACTTACTTGCCGGCTCACACACATCCTCATCGGTAATTGCCATGTCACGTACACTTTAGACAATACTATTTCATCGACATAGCTTGTTAGCTGATAGTTTCGACATAAAATTAGTGTACTTGCCTTATATGCTAGTTTAGACATTGCAGTTATTACTTGCTACCTCATGCATATTATTATTCAATGTTATGCCGTATTATGGAGTTTTATGCCTATATTCACTGTTTACGTGCTATTGATGATTGGATTTCGGATTTTCCTGAGATTTCCTGGATTTGGGGGGAAAACCGCAAGAACATTTATAAACTTCTTTCTCTCTCTTTTTAAATGAAAAGTGCAGTTTTCCCATGATGTATGAGTCGTCCACCATGTGTTTTCATGATTTCTGATGGATATCGAGACCCGATTCGAGGAGTTCGATGAACCGTCTCGGGTACATGGTGGGCCCGGTAAGGTACCCCGGGGCAAGAAGTCCGAGTTGTATTCGGTGAGCCTGGCAGGGGAGCAATACCTACCGGTGATATTATTTGGACCCGTCGGCTATCCGGAGGATACCGGCCGGAGTCATGAGATGGTTATAGGCTGATCCATTCACCAGAGCCTGAGATATTGATATTTGAGATTTGAGACACTGAGGTATTGAGATTTGATGGTACAGGTTAGTCCGGGCAGCCGGAACCTGAGATATTGAGATATTGGGATTTATGTTTTGTGTCGATACTTGACACGGATTTCTTTGTTGATTTCATTGAGGATACTCGTTTTATATACATACAGAAATCCCATTAAAATAAAGAAAACAGTTGTCTCACTCATTGCATTACATTACATTCATACCTCATACATATGATACATTGCTACCTGAGGCACTGACACGAGCACTGGGATTACACTTATGTTTAGATGTTTACCCTTACTATCTTTTTATTCTTCAGACTTTATCATTTGAGGATATTACTGATTGTATGACCTAGGATTGCGTCATACATGCGATTTCTGCTCGTAGATGTTTTCTATTCACGAGTTGGCAACTCACCCCCGTTGTGCCACAGTTTCTTGCAGGTTCTGCCATACAGGTTTCGTTACGGCTTTGCTGGCACTGCTTCCATTTCCGGGAGATTTGCTACTAGGTGGGTTCTTTTGCATCAGGACAACTATTGTACCCTTATTTTATTCTGTTGTATCTAGAAACTCCATCAACCAAACATGTATTTATTTCAGAGATAGAGACCGATGATGTTTATTCTTTCGACCTTAGAGTCGCGCGTTGTATTTCTATGGATTTCTTGCTGTTTTGAGTTTCCTTTTGAGTTTTGATCCTCGCTCTTCGGCGTTGTATATTATATTGCTTGTGTGGTTGTGACCGTCGATTGACGAAGAGCTATCTCCCGCTTGGGGATGCATTTATTCATTATATATGTGTTCCCTTATTAAAAATCAGGAAAGGACTCAGAAGAGGCATCACGTGTTCACACGTGACCAGCGGTCACGTGTTGGCACGTGACGTTAAAAGCAGCGGCACAAAGCGCATTCAAGAAAAGACTCCAAAAAAGGTCACGTTCTCACACGTGTAGGGTTACTAGGCACACTAACAAGGCTCTACAAGGCATCGACCATACCAAAATTAAATTTTTATGTGCCGAATAACACTAAGTAAGATCATATACTAGAGTTTAGGCGAAACTTAAAGCAAGTAAACAACTTAACTCTAAAGGGAATTCGAAATACAACCTTTTTAGATCGGTCCTTCACTTCTTCAGCTCCTTGATGAAGTCCCTTCGCTGCGATCGTGGTTCTCCCGGACCCTTGCATGGCTTCAAGAGGCGAAAGGTGCGACCTTGCTTGAAGTCTCCGAGGCCGAAGATAATCTACGTCGAGGGAATTCCAACTTAAGCTCCTACTTCACTAACTTGAGAATTAGTGAAGTAAACACCCTAAACTAAAGTGATAGTCTAGTAGAGGATGGAGAAATAGGAAGTGGGTTCTCTTTAGAATTTTATTTCTCACAAGCTTTCTCACATTTTTCAAAACCATAACAAGCTTTTTCTCTTGCTTAATGAAGAAGAAGATGATGAACAAAAGAAAAGAAATGAGGATAATGATTAAGTGAGTAAGCGAACCATGGTGAGTGAGTATCATATACTAACCCTTGTAGAGCCATAACCATAGCTAAGTGTGTGATGGTTAGGTTAAAGTCCAAAGTAAAAACAAATCTAGTGGACTTTAGTCAATGCATCCACAAGCTTCCACAAGCTTCATGCATTTTCTAATTTTCCACTAATTTTGTAATTACTTTTAAACATTAAACCCAATCATAACAAATAGGATGGTGTATGTCTCATACACACATGAATGTTGTATCATCAACCATGATACAATAAGATAACACATTTTAACATATATCATATATATGCTAAAGTAGTGTACATGTGAGAAAAAACCCTAAGTGAACAAGTGTTAGCAAGTGTAAATTAGTATATCTAATATACAATTATACACTTAATTATTAAATCAACACTTGACTTAATAATCCGGTCATATCTCATATAACCGGCTAACATCCATTGTATCGACTTATCGAATCAACACTTGATTCGATAACCCGGCTATATCATATATAACCGACCGATACAAAAAGTCGCGAGAATAGAATACGGTATCACATTCACGCATTTATTCTCGGTCTTGCACATATCACATACGTGCTCCTATTTCGTTTTGCCTGAGCCAGTAAAACCTCTATGTAGGACTCTAAAGACTCGTCAATATGCCGGCAGTAGGTGATGATCACATCGCGCACCCACAAGTCGTCAGCGGTACTAGCTGGAAATTACGGCTACCCGGGTATTGAGCGATTAGAAGATCAGCAAGCAAGCCCGCTCCAACTCCTGTAAAAGCCTCTTTATCTTAACATGTATACTTGTCTCTTTTATGTGCCGAATAACACTAAGCAAGATCGTATACTAGAGTTTAGGCGAAACTTAAAGCAAGTAAACAACTTTACTCTAAAGGGAATTCGAAAGACAACCTTTGTAGATCGGTCCTTCCCTTCTTTAGCTCCTTGATGAAGTCCCTTCGCTGCGATCGTGGTTCTCCCGGACCCTTGCATGGCTTCACGAGGCGAAAAGTGCGACCTTACTTGAAGTCTCCGAGGCCGAAGATGATCTACGTCGAGGGAATTCCGACTCAAGCCCCTACATCTCTAACTAGAGAATTAGTGAAGTATACACCCTAAACTAAAGTGATAGTCTAGTAGAGGATGGAGAAATAGTGAGCTTGTGTTTTATTTTTTGCACAGTAATACCCTTCTCTGTTATTGCTATTTTATAGGTATTTTTTAACCTGACTCAAGTGTTGAGTATTTTGGGGTTTATTTTGTAATCGTCGATTCGATCGGAGAATTTAATTTTGTTATGTTATTCCGGATAATTTAGAAAGTATTAAAATGTCCGAACGGATATCATTACCTCATTAATTTCCCGGTACAATATGCTATCCGGTTGCTCTTTATCTTAACATGTATACTTGTCTCTTTTATGTGCCGAATAACACTAAGCTAGATCGTATACTAGAGTTTAGGCGAAACTTAAAGCAAGTAAACAACTTTACTCTAAAGGGAATTCAAAATACAACCTTTGTAGATCGGTCCTTCACTTCTTTAGCTCCTTGATGAAGTCCCTTCGCTGCGATCATGGTTCTCCCGGACCCTTGCTTGGCTTCACGAGGCGAAAGGTGCGACCTTGCTTGAAGTCTCCGAGGCCGAAGATGATCTATGTCGAGGGAATTCCGACTCAAGCTCCTACTTCACTAACTAGAGAATTAGTGAGTAAACACCCTAAACTAAAGTGATAGTCTAGTAGAGGATGGAGAAATAGGAAGTGGGTTCTCTTTAGAATTTTATTTCTCACAAGCTTTCTCACTTTTTTCAAAACCCTAACAAGCTTTTTCTCTTTCTTAATGAAGAAGAAGATGATGAACAAAAGAAAAGAAATGAGGATAATGATTAAGTGAGTAAGCTAACCATGGTGAGTGAGTATCATATACTAACCCTTGTAGAGCCATAACCATAGCTAAGTGCATGATGGTTAGGTTAAAGTCCAAAGTAAAAATAAATTTAGTGGACTTTAGTCAATGCATCCACAAGCTTCCACAAGCTTCAGGCATTTTCTAATTTTCCACTAATTTTGTAATTACTTTTAAACATTAAACCCAATCATAACAAATAGGATGGTGTATGTCTCATACACACATGAATGTTGTATCATCAACTATGATACAATAAGATAACACATTTTAACATATATCATATATATGTTAAAGTAGTGTACATGTGAGAAAAAACCCTAAGTGAACAAGTGTTAGCAAGTGTAAATTAGTATATCTAATATACAATTATACACTTAATTATTAAATCAACACTTGACTTAATAATCCGGTCATATCTCATATAACCGGCTAACATCCATTGTATCGACTTATCGAATCAACACTTGATTCGATAACCCGGCTATATCATATATAACCGACCGATACAAAAAGTCGCGAGAATAGAATACGGTATCACATACACGCATTTATTCTCGGTCTTGCACATATCACATACGTTCTCCTATTTCGTTTTTCCTGAGCCAGTAAAACCTCTATGTAGGACTCTAAAGACTCGTCAATACGCCGGCAGTAGGTGATGATCACATCACGCACCCACAAGCCGTCAGCGGTACTAGCTGGACGTAGCGGCTACCCGGGTATTGAGCGATCAGAAGATTAGCAAGCAAGCCCGCTCCAACTCCTGTAAAAGCCTGCCGGTAACACTTCCCGTACAGTCCGGTCTCCTCGTCTGATATGTCGCATATCAAGTCTAGGGGTGGTAAACGTCAGACCCAAATAACCGATAAGTCGTGCCGATGTGAGGCTTATAACGGGTCGAGAAACTACTGGTAACACTTACCAGTAAATCTCTGTATCAGCCCTGGCCAGGGACTTCCCTCTTACGGCCAATCGAGCACTGCGCAACATCAACCCTCAATAGCGGGAGAGACGAAACCCCTCCTATCGCTCATTGCCTCCATGTGACTCGGGACTGTACCCAAAAACCACCGTTTTGCATGCCCTCATGGACATGGTAAGGTGGAAATCAAAGCACAGTGGGAATCACACAAGACTCTATGACGATCTCGGGTCTACAGACTAACCTGCACAAGTGTCACCAAAGAACTGCCATCTGACGTGAGGTATAAGACCATCTGGGAGTTCTCGGCGAGTCCGTCTAGTGTACCCAGTCTCCACTGAGCACCCGTATACCATCTCTGATGCCAAACACCAATGGATATAGGATCATCCATCGCCTATCTCATGGGTCGAGAAGCGTATACGCTAGTCTACTCTGGTATATCGATGCCCCGTCTCGATACACCCACGACTAGGGACCTTGAAGGATGTACTTATGGACTACCATGTCCCCACTAGTATGATCCGCATCATAGCCTAGGTAGTCAAGTACACATCCTAAGAGCTTTACCAACATGTAACTATAAGACAGTATAAAGAGACAAGTACACATGTTAAGATAAAGAGCAACCAGATAGCCTACTATCATATCGAGCAATAAAGTCCTCTCTATATATGTCCAAGAATCCAATATAATATACATCAACTGTACAATACTGGCCTCTAGGGCATACATACAACTAACAATCTCCCACTTACACTAGGGCCAGCTGCTGTAGTATCGCATACCGAGCATCCCGAAGAGTCTCTCAAACTGTATCTGGGGAATGGCCTTCGTGAGTGGATCCGCTGTGTTGTTCTTCGTGTCAACCCTCCTGACCTCGATCTCCCGGCGATCAACTATCTCCCGGATCAGGTGATACCGCCTCAGATTATGCCTGGATCGCTGATGGGACCTAGGTTCCTTGGCCAAAGCCACCGCTCCATTGTTATCGCAATACAAAGGTATTGGATGTTCAATGGATGGAACCACTCCAAGTTCAGTAATGAACTTCTTGATCCAGACAGCCTCTTTGGCAGCATCGTTGGCAGCGATGTATTCAGCCTCCTTCGTCGAGTCTGCCACGGTTTCCTTCTTGGAACTCTTCCAGCTAACCGCCCCTCTATAAAGGGTAAAGACAAATCCCGACTGCGACTTAGAGTCGTTCTTATCACTCTGGAAGCTCGAATCGGTAAAGGACTCCACTTGGAGTTCTCTGTTACTATACACCAAGAGCATCTCTTTAGTCCTACGCAAGTACTTGAGAATGCTCTTCACAGCTGTCCAGTGACTCTCTCCAGGATCAGCTTGATACCTACTCACTACACTTAGTGAGTATGCAACATCGGGTCTGGTACATAGCATCACGTATATGATAGAGCCTACAGCCAAAGCATAGGGTGTCCCTTGCATGCAAGCTCACTCCAAATCAGTCTTGGGAGACATCTCTTTGGAGAGAGTGAGCCCTGAGTGTTAGTTATATGTATGCCCTAGAGGCCATTACTGTACATACGATGTATATTGTAGTGGATGCTAGGACATATATAGGGAGGACTTTCTTGCTCGACATGATAGTATGCTATCTGGTTGTACTTTATCTTAACATGTACTCTAATTGTCTCTATAATACATGTTGATAAAGCCCTTAGGATATGTACTCGACTACTGGGATTATGATGAGATCATACTAGTGGGGCCACGGTAGTCGACGAGTACATCCTATAACTGTTCCTAGTCGAGGGTGTATCGAGACAGGGCATCGATACACCAGAGTAGACTAGCGTATACGTATCTTGACCCATATGATGGGCGATGGATGATCCCATATCCATCGGTGTTTGACATCAAGGATGGTGTACGGGTGCTCAGTGGAGACTGGGTACACTGGACGGACTCGCCGAGAACTCCCAGATGGTATTATACCATACGTCAGATGGCAGTTCTCCGGTGGCACTGGTACAGAGTAGTCTGTTGACCCGAGATCGTCATAGAGTCTTGTGTGGTTCCCACTGTGCTTTGATTTCCATCATACCACGTCCAAGAGGGCGTGCAAAAAGGTGGCTTTTGGGTACAGTCCCGAATCACATGGAGGCAATGAGCGATAGGAGGGGATTCGTCTCTCCCGGTATATGGAGTTGATGTTGTGCTGTGTTCGATTGGCTATAACCGGAAATCCCTGGCCAGGGTTGCTGAGATTTACTGGTAAGTGTTATCAGTAGTTTCTCGAACTGTTATAGACCTCATATCGACACGACTTATCGAGCTACTGGGGTCTGACGTTTACCACCCCTAGGCGAGATATGCAACATATCAGACGACGAGACCGGACTGTACGGGAGTGTTACTGTTTGGATTCACAGGACAAGTTACAGGCTTGCTTGTTGATCTTCTGAGCGCTCAATACCTGGGTAGCTGTTACGTTTAGCTGACCGCTTGCAGCTTGTGGGTGTTTGATATGATCATCACCTACTGCCGGCGTATTGACGATTCTTTAGAGTCCTACACAGAGGTTTCTTGACTCAGGCAAAACGGAGTAGGAGCACATATGTGATATGTGCGGGACCGAGGATAATGCGGTATGTGATATCATATTGTATTCTCGCGATATTTGATATCAGCCGGGTCATCGGATCATGTGTTGATTCGATGAATCGGTACGGATAAATATTAGTCGGTTATATGCGATATAGCCGGATTGTCGGATCAAGTGTTGTTTCGATAATTTGATGTACAATAATATATTTTATATATTAAATTGCATTAACTAATATTAGCTCACTAAAAGATTCTTTTTCTCACTCGGGTAATACATTGATATATATGCGATATATGTTAATTGTATTATTTTATTTTGTTGCAATAAATATTGTATATGTGATATATAATATTGTAACATGTTATAATTATTAATGCAACATGATTAGAGGAGTTTAAACGAGATTAGGGTTTGATTTGGGTTAATGGCTTCTAGAAGTTTCTAGATGGTTTTACTTTGTCATGATAAAGATATTTGTGTTGATCTTTATCCATGACTCACACTTAACCCAACCCAAACCCTAACCCTAGTAAACTCTCTACATTGGTTACTACAAGCATGGTTGCATAAATAATTATGATAACCTTTTTATTATTCATCACAAACATTATTCATCTTCTTCTTCATTCTCTTTTCATGAAAAAGCTTGCTTGATTTTTCAAAGGTGATGAATAAACATGAGAAAAAGATAAATAAAGAGAGTAAAAATCCTACTTCATCATCCTCATCTTCCCTTGCCATTTAGATGATGGTGTTCACATCATTTCATGAGTGTTAGCTTGTGTTAAAGAAACTTCAAGGTAGATCATCTTAGTATCGAAGATCGGAAGCAAAAGTTGCGTCTTTCCCTTCGTGGAACCTCTCGAGAGTCCGGATCCCGATGATCGCAGCGAAGGGACCACAACACGGAGCATATGAAGTGAAGGACCGGATCTACAAAGGTTGTAATCCCTCTCACTTAGTGTTAAAGTGTTTAGCATACATGTTTTCGCCTAATCTTTAGTTTAAAGTTCCGTATTCGGGTCGTTCGGCACGGCTAAATTTTAAACCGGGTATGGTTGATGCCTCGTAGACCCTTGTGCGCATGCCTAGCAACCCTACAGTGGTATCAGAGCCAAGCTAGAGCTTTAGGCGAAGTCTAGACGAAGTTTAAAGTCCGATCGAACCCGGAAAACCCGATAAAACCCACTTTCTGGAAATTTTTTCAAAACTGTGATTTTTCCATATTAAAAATATCCAAAAATTACAGCAGGTAATTACAAGAATTACTGTGAAGCACGTGAGCGCAACTCGACCAAAGAGCCGCGGAACCGCGGCCCCACCCAAGCTTGCGCGGCGGTTCCGCGGCCACGTGGTCGATTCTTGTCACGTGCGTTTCACAGTAACTCCTATTTTTTAATGTTGTATTTTCTGGGAATGTTTAATATTTATTCAACTGTTGAATTATCTGGGTTGTATTGGGGACTTAAAGATTCGATCGAATATTTTAACTTTGTTTAGTTTTGTCCGGATAATTTTTTGGAAACAATTAAAAAGTTCGAACGGATATCAATAACTCAATTTTTCCCCTATCGGAAAATTTTTCAAAAGTTGGATTTTTTCTCGTGTTTAAGAATGTTCTAAGTCGTGCAAGTAACTCGATGGACCCTCTAGAAGACAACAAACCTTAACTCGATTATGTGACCGTCTTGAACTGCCTTTTGAACCTTAGGGTTTGGGGCAGTACGGCGTGCCACATGTGAGGCGTTGGCTTGACCCTTCTACGGCTGGACCATTGGTACTGTGGCATGTAATGGATGTTTTTAAACTGATTTCAAGTGTTGAGATATATTGGGAAAATCTTGGGTGCTTGATGATTCGATCGGAAAGTTTAACTTTTTCTATTTATCTGGAATGTGATACAATAATTGGAATCCACAGGTAGTTATGAGATAACTGATTTGAATATTATAGACATAGCAGTTTAGTCTCAGATGATCGGTTGCCACGGAATTTTGATGCGATCAAAAGTCCGTCGCAATCACGTAGCGTACGCGGATACTCGCCCGGTAAACTTAATAGACAGCCTCACTCCATAGCCCCGACCAAGTGACTGTAGGAGAACCCCGTCGCCGAAAGCATCCGTTCGGTTGCTCCCGGTAGCGGTGTTCCGCCTTGGTGCACTTCGTCGACGGTATCGGGGGTGCGGCCGTCTACTAAAGTTTGCGACGAGCATTCGATCAGGACGTCGGGAATCTTGTTGAATTGCCCGACTTGATATTGAAAAGAGTTTTCGATAATGAGACTAAAATGCGGGGTTTATAATTGTTAGGCATGTGATGTCAAAGAAATTCATTTGGTTAGGCATGCGATGTCTAAAGAGGTTGCGGATTCCAACTGTTGTAGTTTTACACTTTCTTTTCTGTGACCGTAAGCGTAGTATGTGGTGTATCGCCGGCTTCGTTGCTATACATCAACGACAATCGGGATACGCATACTTGCTTACGTTGATGATATGTGATATTATGTGCTGCTGTGATATGTTCTATTGGATCGTCGCGTTTGAATAGCCGGGGTTTTATGTGAGATGAGAGTTTTTCTTTTTCATTCATGTAAAATTCACTTGTATGTAATATACTTTTATTGGGGCACTTCCAGGTAGCGGAAGATGTCACCGTTGTATATTATTTATTTTTCCGCATTAGGTAGACCCAAGGCGGGGAGCATAAGTAACCGGGTTCTAGGGTCCAGTGGGAGACCATCTCGAGGAGTCAAGACCGGGTCTCCTAACCCTAGAATTGGCAGTGTTACTTGCCGCTCTCGTAGGGGTCTAGGGATGTGGGTTTGGCTATTCATCGCGACCGTGGAATCCGTGTTTTATACAGGCTCGTATTGAAAACACGGACGTCCTAGTATACCCAATATTTCATATATGTTCTTCTGCTGCAATGTTCTGTGATGAGATCATATTACTGCCTGAGACGAATGTTTATTTTATATATATGAGATATATGTTATATTGCAGATTTCGTTTCAATAGAAATGCTTGTGAAGCATAATAAAATGGGACTTCATTAATGAGATTAATGAAATAAAAGAAACCTAAAGATGTTGTAGAAACTTGTTTATAAAAACTGGTAGCTCTAGTTGTTGCTTTGCATAGCGGTGTTCCTTGTAGAACATCCAGCATCTTATTCGATAAGGAAAGGACCGAGATCCCTTCACCAGGAGTGATTCCTTTAGCAATGACTGGCAGATGCTACAAACTCGGTTTGTCTTTTGATTGCTTCTATAGTTCTTGCTTTGCACAGCGGTATATATGATATATCCTGCACCTTATTCGATGAGGAAAGGGCCGACGATCCCTTCACCGGGAGTGACCCCTTTAGCAAAACTAGAAAAGCCTAAAAAACACTCCATTTAAAATCACTCGATTCTACGACGATATCAAGTTCATTACGCAAAGGGTTTTCTTAAAAACCTGTCGTAGCCCTCCGTCATTTCAGATAAGTACTAGTTAGTATTCGTGCTGTAGTAGTTTGGCATGCGTCAAGGCGTAGTGTACGGTAGCTAACTAGTGCTTATCTGCTAGCATACGATGCGATTGGATTAGGGTATTCGTACGGCGTTGTTTGGCATTCGTCAAGGGTCGTGCGGGTGGGTTTAATTCAATCAAGAAATGTACGGGTTGAACTTGGCTAGCGGACTATGGGTGGTTTGGCATTCGTCAAGGTCATAGGACGCTAGGGGCAAAAGATTATTGGGAATTTCAAGTGTTGATATTTGCAATGAGATTGCATACCTTCTATAAGATAGTTGGATCCCGATACCCGCTGCGAGTAAGAGTTACTCCTGGGAGAGTTTTACACATTACAATTAGCCGATCAAGTAGGTGTCTAGAAAGGTGTTAACGGGGTTACGCATCTTGGAAAACGAGGTTTACATTAATTAGGTTCGTGCGAAAGCACGGGGGACCTCCCTCAAAGTACCGACACTGGCCTGGCTGAAAGATTGGCGAACTTGTAGCGTGTAATTAATCCCGGCTAGTCTTTCCTTTTAGGGTTTGAAGGAAGATTTGACTAAAACAGTGGGAGACATCCTGATTAGATATATTAGATAACCAATCTAATCTTGCAAGAGCATACGCTGAGTGTTTTCTTCTCTCTCTCTCCAGGTAGCGACCATATCACGCCTTATTCAAGATAATAATACGGATATATTGACCGAACCCGCTTGTTATACTCAGCTGGGGAACGTTGGTCCCGCTCCAACTTATAATTGTTATAAGATAGAGCAGGAAATTGGGGAATACCAGATTTCCCGTGCCGCCCAAACGAAGAAAGTGCATGCTGATGCATCATCTTCGGGTGTGTTCATTACAGAGAACTGTTTCTCAGTATCCTTTACGTCCTGGGTATGTGATACCGGATCAGGATCCCGCATATGTAATCTATTACATGGGCTACAGATAGGTAAAGAACTGAGAACGGGTGATAAGTTTCATGAGACAGAAAACGGTGCGAGTGTTGCAGCCAAGTCTGTTGGTCACTATCACCCTGTATTACCAGAATACATTGATTCTGAACAAATGTTATTAGATACCGAACCTGATATACAAAATCATATCAGTCTCTTTATTAGTAAAGAAAGGATATAATTTTGTATTGTTGGATAATGTTTTGAACATTTCCAATATCAAGAGTAGATCAGTTCAGGCACGTTATCTAAAAGCATTGACGTTCTAAATCAAATTACAGTTCTTAGTATACGGAACACGCACAAGAGGAAGAGTTCAGAAATGAACGAATCCTTCTTGAGGCATTGTAGACTAGGTCATATCAATGCAACCCGACTGGCTGAAGTTACATATAGATGCATATTTAAATTAGTTTGAATTTACATCTTGTGAAACTTGCCGGTCATGTCACAAAGATAAGATGACCACAGCTCTGTTTATTGGAAACAGAGAAAGAGTTAGTAAACTTTTGGGATTGATACATGCTGATGTATGAAAGTCCCCTGTCTACACATGCCAAGATCGGTTCTTTATACTTCATTACATTCTCTGATAATCTCTCAAGATTCAGACATATGTTCCTGTTGAAACACAAGTCCGAACCTTTTGAGATATTCACAGAATATAAGTTAGAAGTAGAGAACCAAAATACGGGTAAAAGTATTATGTCCTTTGATGTAATCAAGGAGGAGAATACTTGAGCATGGAATTCCTGGACTATTCTAAAGGAGAATGAGATTCTCTCTTGGCATTACTCCTCCGTATACACCACAGCACGTCGGTGTATCGGGGCGGAGCAATCACACCCTATGTGATATGGTATGCTCTATGATGAGTACTACTGAGTTTCCTATTTCCTTTAGGGAGTTATGCACTTGTGAAGTTGCATACCTATTGAATAGGGTTCAAATCAAATCAGTTGCCTACACTTCATATGTGATATGGAAAGGGAAGAGCCCATATCTTAAGCTTGTTAAGATTTGGGGTTGTTCGGACTATGTCTAAAAGAAAAATCCGGACAAGCTCGAGGCGAGGTCTGTTATGTAGAACTGGAAAGGTTCTAGCTATACAAACTGCAGCTGATGATGTAAGTCCATGCTACCTCTCCCGGTACTTTCGGGAATGCGGAATTTGGTAAAAAACAATTTTTACGGAGGTGGTAACATGGACCTATAACCCGGATCTTGGTTAAACATCTATCTAACAACCTAACTATGAGTTTCTAGCTACTCGGTTAGGGGGTTATACCTTGCTTGTCTTGAACTCCTTCGTCTTCAAGCTCCGATGGTGGTCCGATGGCTTCTTCTCGTCGTCTCCGTACGCCGAAAATAGATCCACCTGAAAGCTCCAACCTTTAGCTCCTTCTTCGTTCTTTGAAGAAACTAGTTCACTTGGTTTGCTAAACCTAGTGAACTAGAATGAGTAGAGAAGAAATAGAATGGGATTTTATCTATGGTTCTTGATTCTCAACTCATGAGACAAGAGAACCATAGATTAAAGAGAGGGAGCAAGAGCAAGAGGGTGAGAGCAAAAATGGAGAGCTCAAGAACAAGAGAGAGAATGAGCAAGAAAGAAAATGAGGCTCTCTTTTGTCTTTCACCCTCTCATAATCCAAAGTCATGATAACTCATCATATCAAAAAAGTCTTATGTGATGGTTGAAGCAACCATAACCAAATCATATCATGCACTCATTTTACACAAATGAGCAAGCAAGTAAAAGTCTTTGGCATGAAATGATAGCCATGGTTATCATGATGGTCAACTAGTCAAGCCTAACCAACCGGTCAACAAAGTCAACAAGTCAACAAAAGTCAACAAGTCAACAAAGTCAATAAAAGTCAACAACATGTCACCATAATACTTAATCAATATAATAGTTAATCACATATCATATTCTCATTAGGGTTGAGCAAAAAGTCAAATAGTCAACGGTCAACTGTCAACAACCCTAATGAGAATCCACTGCCTCTGTCTCCCTGTCAACTGTGCATACACACCCGCATCCGCGTTCCGAGGAACACGAATGCAAACTGGATAAATCCAATCCCATAAGGTACACTAGGATCCGGTTTAAACCAAAGCCCGCTAGTGTAAACTGTCCGGACACTGTACGTGCACAAGTGCACGGATGTGACCGAACCCTGTCGCAAAACCATGCGACCTGTCGCAATACCATGCGACCTCTACTCTTTTGCCTAAAGGCGAAAAGCTTTCTGTGTGGGACTCTAAAGACTCGACACTACGCTGGCAGTGGGTTTAACCACAGACCGCAAGCGGCACTAGCTGTGCGTAACGGTCCCCAGGTAATGCCGACAAGAAGACCGACGAGGCGAAATCCATCTGAACTCCTACTGATCCTGAGTGTGACATTCTCCGTACAGTCCGGTCTGTTCGTCTGATACATCGCATGGCGGGCCTAGGGGGCGGTAAACGTCAGTCCCCCAATAGCGGTACAAGTCGTGCCGGAGCGAAGCCCAAAACACCCTGAGATAACACTGGAAGCCTACCAGTATATCTCGTTTGCCCTGGCCAGGGACTACTCGTGTAATGGCTCTCCTAGACACAGCGCGATGTCAACCCCCAATACCGGGAGAGACGAATCCTGTCTAACCGTCACTGCTTCCAAGTGCTACGGGACTGCACCCAACCACTACCTGTTTGCACGACTCCTTTGAGCCGTGGTAGGGTAGTGATCAAAGTACAGTGGGAACACACTCGAGGCGAAGTGACAGTGTCAAGTCAGCGGACTAAGCTGTACTCATGTCACCTAGGAACTGATAACTGACGATAGGCATAATACCAACTAGTCAGTTCCCGACTAGTCCTGTCCAGTGTACCCGTAACCTAACGAGCACCCGCATACTATCTCAAGTACGACGTACTGACGGCTGTGGGACAGACCGTCTTCCACACTGGGATGAGAAGCGCATGCGCTGGTCTACTCCGGAGTATCGATGCCCTGTCTCGATAGTCCTGCGACCAGGGACCTGCATAAGGATGTGCTTATAGATTACCCAGCCCCACTAGTGTGACGGCCATCACATCGCTGGTAATCAAGCAAAGATCCTAAGGGATCTACTCATGTGTATAGGCGATATACAAAAATAAACACATGTACACATTGAAGCAGAAACAAACCAAGTAGCATACTACTATTTTGAGCAAGATTGTATATACAATGTGAATATCCCAAGCTTCCATTAAGTAATATACAAACTAGTATGATACAGTAATGGCCTCTAGGGCATATGCACTAACAATCTCCCACTTGCACTAAGGCCATGTACTGGCGTATCGAAGACCTATCATCTCGATCAGCCGCTCGAACTGAGTCTGGGGCAGGGCCTTGGTGAATGGATCTGCAGTGTTATCTTCTGAAGCGACTCTCCGAACCTCGATCTCCTGGCGATCCACGATCTCCCTGATCAGGTGATACCGCCTCAAGATGTGCCTGGATCTCTGATGGGACCTGGGTTCCTTCGCTAAAGCTATAGCCCCGTTGTTGTCGCAATACAGAGGTATTGGATCAACAATGGAGGGAACCACCTGAAGTTCTTTCAAGAACTTCCTCATCCAGACAGCTTCTTTTGCGGCATCAGATGCAGCGATGTATTCCGCTTCCATCGTCGAGTCTGCAACGGTTTCCTGTTTGGAACTCTTCCAACACACCGCCCCTCCATTGAGGGTAAAGACAAAACCCGACATGGACTTGGAATCATCCTTGTCACTCTGGAAGCTGGAGTCAGCAAAGGCCTCGATCTGGAGGTCTTTTCCGCCATACACCAAGAACATCTCCTTAGTCCTTCTCAGATACTTGAGAATGTTCTTTACCGCTATCCAGTGTTTCTCCCCAGGGTTTGACTGATACCGGCTTACCACACTCAGTGCATAAGCTACATCCGGTCTGGTACACAACATCGCATACATTATAGAGCCTACCGCAGAAGCGTAGGGTATAATAAACATGCGATCCCTCTCCAAATCAGCCTTGGGAGACATCTCTTTAGAGAGGGTGATCCCGTGACAAGCCGGTAGGTTACCGCGCTTGGAATCTTCCATACTGAATCTCTTCAGTATGGTGTCGATGTACCTGGACTGTGAAAGTCCTAATATCCTCTTGGATCTGTCACGGTAGATCCGGATACCCAGAATGTACGAGGCATCACCCAGGTCTTTCATGGAGAACCTGTGTGACAAGAACCCCTTGACAGATTGTAGCATAGGAATGTCATTTCCTATTAAGAGAATGTCATCCACGTATAAAACGAGGAATACTACAGTTCTCGCTACAAATCTACTATAGATGCATGGTTCATCTGGATTTTTGATAAAGCCAAATTCTTTGACCGTCTCATCAAGGCAGATGTTCCAACTCCGCGATGCCTGCTTTAGTCCATAGATGGACTTAAGCAACTTGCACACCTTTCCGCTGCTCCCACTCTGATTGAAACCCTCTGGCTGGTCCATATAGACACACTCCTCTAAATTTCCATTTAGAAAAGCTGTCTTTACGTCCATTTGCCAAATCTCATAATCGTGGAAGGCAGCAATGGCAAGAAGGATCCGAATGGATTTCAGCATGGCTACTGGGGAGAAGGTTTCGTCATAGTCCAAGCCAGGTCTTTGACGAAAACGCTTTGCTACCAGCCTAGCTTTATAGGTCTCAACCTGTCCATCTACACCAATCTTCCTTTTGAAGATCCACTTGCATCCTACGGGTTTTACCCCGTCTAGAGCAATGTCCAACGTCCATACCTTGTTGGTGTACATGGACTCCATTTCGGTCCGCATTGCATCCAGCCATTTCACTGAGTCAACGCTCTGAACGGCCTGCTGGAAGCTAGTAGGCTCATCATAATCTACGATGCAATCCTCTCTATCCCCGTCTATGAGAAAACCGTAGTATCTCTCGGGTGGATGAGTCTGCCTACTACTCCTGCGGAGCGGCGTAGGAATGTCCTGTTCTGTTGAACCCTCTGGTTCCACTAAGCTTTCAGTAACAGTCTGTGGTTCTGGAACTTCTTCCAGTTCTATTGTGCTCCCACTTATCTGGGTTTCTAAAAACTCAGTTTCCAAGAAGCGGGCATGCTGAGAAACAAAAACCTTTTGTTCCTCAGCGGAATAGAAAAGATACCCCCTGGAGTTCCTTGGGTATCCCACAAACTTACACTGTACTGAACGTGCCTCAAGCTTGTCCGCATGCTGCTTTTTTACAAAAGCTGGACATCCCCATACCTTAAGGTACTTAAGACAGGGTTTCTTCCCAGTCCACATCTCATATGGGGTGGTAAGCACAGTCTTGGTGGGAGCCTTGTTCAAGAGATACGCAGCTGCTTCTAGCGCATATCCCCAGAATGATCGCGGTAACTCAGCGTTACTCATCATGGACCGAACCATATCCAATAGGGTTCGGTTCCGTCTCTCCGATACACCGTTATGTTGCGGAGTGTATGGAGGAGTAAGCTGAGAGAGAATACCATTCTCTTTTAAGTAATTCAGGAATTCGGCACTTAAGTATTCTCCACCTCGATCCGATCTTAGAATCTTAATACTTTTGCCGGTCTGTTTCTCTACTTCATTCTTATACTCCTGGAATTTTCCAAAGGCCTCGGACTTATGTTTCATTAAGAAGACATAACCATACCTTGAGAAGTCATCCGTAAAAGTAATGAAGTAAGAATATCCGCTTCGCGCATGTGTAGACATTGGACCGCACACGTCACTGTGTACGAGTCCCAAGAGCTCGCTCGCTCTTACTCCATGTCCAGTAAACGGAGTCTTTATCATCTTTCCTTTGAGACAGGATTGACAAGTGGCATACGACTGATATTCGAACGCATTCAAATACCCTTCTGTATGTGACTTCGTCAACCTTCTCTCATTGATGTGACCCAGTCTACAATGCCACAAGAAAGTCTGATTTATTTCTGGAGACTTTCTTTTGTGTGTATTCTGGACATTGAAAATCTGTGGTTGGTTCAATACGTATATACCATTACTCAATGTACCTGACCCAATCAAAACTTGATTAAGGTGAATGTTTACAACATTACTTACAAACGCAAATTCATAACCTTCTTTAGAAACTAAAGATACAGAAATGATATTACAAGTTGCGTTGGGTACAAAAAAGCAATTACGCAAAACCAAAACATGTCCATCGGACATTCCCAGGTGATAGTCCCCCACGGCTTTAGCATCCATGCTAGCTCCATTCGCAACTCTGAGGGTCATGTCACCTGCCTTCAAAACCCTACGGTTTCTCAACGCCTGCAAAGAATTACAGATATGAGATCCTGATCCGGTATCCAATACCCAGGAAGTAGAGTTTATTGAAAGACAGTTTTCAATAACATACACACCTGAAGCTGAAGCTGCAACCTGCTTCAATTCCTGTGTTCTGGCCTTCCAGGCCCTGCAATCATTCTTCCAGTGTCCTTTCTTATGACAATAGAAGCATTCTTCCTTATCCACAAGCTTCCCCGCTATCTTTGTTGCTTTACCTTTTCCCTTCGTATCCACCTTACTAACACCGCCCCTTGGTTTGGCGGGGGCCTTCTTCTTCTTTCCCTTGGCTTTCGCCTTGGACCTAGAAGAAGATGATCCTCCTACAAACAAAGTGGATGTATCCCTACCTTTCTGTAGGGTGCCCTCTGCGCTCCTCACCATGTTGAGGAGCTCTGAAAGTTCAACCTCTTTTTCTTGTAAGTTGAAGTTCAGTATGAACTGGGCGTAAGTGGAAGGAAGGGACTGGAGAACTATATCCGTATTGAGTTCAGCCTCCAATGTGGTCCCTAGGTCCGCGAGCTCCTCAATGTAGCCGATCATCTTTAGCACGTGCTCGGCTACCGATGATCTGACGGCCATCTTTGCCGAAAACAACTTTTTCGACGCTTCGTATCTTGCGATACGTGATTGCTCTCCATACAGTTCTTTTGTATGGAGAAATATGGATTCAAGGTCCATATTCTCGTGCCTCCTCTGATGTTCGTTGTCCATCGAGGCAAGTACGAGGCACTTGGCCTTCGCGCTATCAATCTCCCAAGTCTTGCGGATTTCCTTATCTGCGACGCTGGAAGTGGGACCAGGGACAGGGGGAGCTTTGGTGGTAAGAAGATACCCCAGCTTGTCATAAGTGATTGCTATCTTGACATTCCTGAGCCAATCTTTGTAGTTTGGCCCTGTCAGTTTGTTTTTATCTAGGAGTAACTTAAGTCCAGTCATGTTGATTGGTCGCTGCAATTAGGAGAGAGAAGAAGAAACACTCAGCATGATGCTCTTGCAAGTTTAGAGTGGTTTTTAGTTTGTCTAAACAGGATGGCTCCCACTGTTTCTCGAATCCCTCCTCAAACCATAAAGGAAGAATTAGTCAGGATCAATCCCACCGTACAATACTTGCTTAACCGTTCAGCTAGGCCGGTGTCGGTACTTCGAGGGAGGTTTTCCAACGCTTTCGCGAAGTTCCTTAATTAAAGAACCTCTTTTCCCTGGGGGCGTAGCCCCGCTAACACCATTCTAGGCACCTACTAGGTTTATAGCATTGATCGTTTAGTGAGAAATTTTCCGAGGAGTAGCATATACTCACAGTAGGATCGGGATCCAAATATCATCGCGTGACGAAACTGAAGGAATCCTACCAGAATCATCACCCTCCAAATGGTATGCAAATCTAGCAAGTTTCAGTACTTATGAAACTCCCGATGTGGATTTTTGCCCCATGCTCTTATGACCTTGACGAAGGTCAACAAATCATAAGTCACATGTCAAGTTCTGCCCGTCATTATCCAGGTTAATTTGAATCTACCCGTATATACCCTTGACGAAGGTCAACAAGGTAATGCGAATGTCCCAAACCAACGCATCTATCTATGCTACATATGAATACCCAACAGCTACCAATCACTATGCCTTGACGAAGGTCAACAAACACAGCTTGAATACTATTGAATATTCATACGAAACGACGGAGGGCTACGAATGGTTTTGGCAAAACCGTGAACGTAGTGAACTTGATTTGGTCGATGGAACGAGATAGCTTTTAAAAGGAGTGGCTCAAACTCCGTATTTTAAAAGTTTGTTTTGAAAAGAACCGAGTGGTTTTTCGAAAGTGTTCCAACGACTTTAACTTGGTTTATTATCTTGCATTAGTTCTTTTAATGCGTGATATTCTTGCATTAGTTCTTTTAATGCGTCCCATCATTTAATCCTACCATTGCAGAAAACAACCAAAATATGACGTACGCTTATGCCATTCGCATTCGCCACTGGGCCCCGTCATTACCCGTTAGGTTACTTAACTAACGACAGAGCGGGGGCTGGGCTAGCGCGTCTGTAAAACATAAGCAACGCCTAAATAGTATCATATATAGATATACTACAATGATAAACATTTCAGATCACAGATGAATACATTGGATATACTAGAAATCTGTAATTCGTACGAGCCTGTAACGAAAGACAGATTACACGGTCGCGGTGAATAGCCAATACCCCACCCAAGACCCCTACGGGTGCGGCAAACTACCCGCCAAGTACCCGAAGCGTAGCAACCTCCCTCATCTCCATGAGTAGGCCACTCGACACTTCGGCATACCCGGTAGTTTGTGCACCCCCTCCATGGGTCTATCCTAGGAGCAAAAACAGTAAAAAGAAATTATACAATGACGGCTACAACCCCGACCCGGTTGTGCGGCCATACAAATAATTATTACATCAATTTATAAATTTACATGAATTGAAAGAAAAGAAAACTCTCGTCTCACAACCCCCGGCTATTCACCCGCGACAATCCAACATATTCATATCCACATTCCAGCAACATTACAGATCACAGATTTGTATAACCCCTACTAATCGACATATAGCGATTAGTAGACGTTCAATACAAATATCACATTACAGAAAACCCGTCAGCTTAAGTCTTTTAGAAGTTCGATCAAAAATACGGATTTTCGGGACCCCAAAATAAAATTTTCGTTCTGGAAAATCTGGGTTGAAAATATATATTCCAAAAATCCCAAAATACCCCCAGAATAACACTGCACCAAAGATTGACCTCGCCCGAGTCAACTCGGCCGCGGATCCGCGGCGGGAGCGTGCTCCCGCCGCGCTTCCGCGACGCTTTGACTCGATCGTGGGTCCAGCTTTGGTGGTTATTCACAAAAAAGCCTGAGCCGATTTTAGGTGTTAAAATAATCAACTTTTGAACAGTAAAAAAATCGACAGAAACTTGAAATTCTTGGGGTTTGTTTTCGGGACTTTTTCTTTGATCGATCTTCTAGTTACTTGCTAACATTTTAGATAGAGTTTAACTAGGCTCTAATACCACTGTAAGTCCATGCTACCTCTCCCGGTACTTTCGGGAATGCGGAATTTGGTAAAAAACAATTTTTACGGAGGTGGTAACATGGACCTATAATCCGGATCTTGGTTAAACATCTATCTAACAACCTAACTATGAGTTTCTAGCTACTCGCTTAGGGGGTTATACCTTGCTTGTCTTGAACTCCTTCGTCTTCAAGCTCCGATGGTGGTCCGATGGCTTCTTCCCGTCGTCTCCGTACGCCGAAGATAGATCCACCTGAAAGCTCCAACCTTTAGCTCCTTCTTCGTTCTTTGAAGAAACTAGTTCACTTGGTTTGCTAAACCTAGTGAACTAGAATGAGTAGAGAAGAAATAGAATGGGATTTTATCTATGGTTCTTGATTCTCAACTCATGAGACAAGAGAACCATAGATTAAAGAGAGGGAGCAAGAGCAAGAGGGTGAGAGCAAAAATGGAGAGCTCAAGAACAAGAGAGAGAATGAGCAAGAAAGAAAATGAGGCTCTCTTTTGTCTTTCACCCTCTCATAATCCAAAGTCATGATAACTCATCATATCAAAAAAGACTTATGTGATGGTTGAAGCAACCATAACCAAATCATATCATGCACTCATTTTACACAAATGAGCAAGCAAGTAAAAGTCTTTGGCATGAAATGATAGCCATGGTTATCATGATGGTCAACTAGTCAAGCCTAGTCAACCGGTCAACAAAGTCAACAAGTCAACAAAAGTCAACAAGTCAACAAAGTCAACAAAAGTCAACAACCATGTCACCATAATACTTAATCAATATAATAGTTAATCACATATCATATTCTCATTAGGGTTGAGCAAAAAGTCAAATAGTCAACGGTCAACTGTCAACAACCCTAATGAGAATCCACTGCCTCTGTCTCCCTGTCAACTGTGCATACACACCCGCATCCGCGTTCCGAGGAACACGAATGCAAACTGGATAAATCCAATCCCATAAGGTACACTAGGATCCGGCTTAAACCAAAGCCCGCTAGTGTAAACTGTCCGGACACTGTACGTGCACAAGTGCATGGATGTGACCGAACCCTGTCGCAAAACCATGCGACCTGTCGCAATACCATTCGACCTCTACTCTTTTGCCTAAAGGCGAAAAGCTTTCTGTGTGGGACTCTAAAGACTCGACACTACGCTGGCAGTGGGTTTAACCACAGACCGCAAGCGGCACTAGCTGTGCGTAACGGTCCCCAGGTAATGCCGACAAGAAGACCGACGAGACGAAACCCATCTGAACTCCTACTGAGCCTGAGTGTGACATTCTCCGTACAGTCCGGTCTGTTCGTCTGATACATCGCATGGCGGACCTAGGGGCGGTAAACGTGAGTCCCACAATAGCGGTACAAGTCGTGCCGGAGCGAAGCCCAAAACACCCTGAGATAACACTGGAAGCCTACCAGTATATCTCGTTTGCCCTGGCCAGGGACTACTCGTGTAATGGCTCTCCTAGACACAACGCGATGTCAACCCCCAATACCGGGAGAGACGAATCCTGTCTAACCGTCACTGCCTCCAAGTGCTTCGGGACTGCACCCAACCACTACCTGTTTGCACGACTCCTTTGAGCCGTGGTAAGGTAGTGATCAAAGTACAGTGGGAACACACTCGAGGCGAAGTGACAGTGTCAAGTCAGCGGACTAAGCTGTACTCATGTCACCTGGGAACTGATAACTGACGATAGGCATAATACCAACTAGTCAGTTCCCGACGAGTCCTGTCCAGTGTACCCGTAACCTAACGAGCACCCGCATACTATCTCAAGTACGACGTACTGACGGCTGTGGGACAGACCGTCTCCCACACTGGGATGAGAAGCGCATGCGCTGGTTTACTCCGGAGTATCGATGCCCTGTCTCGATAGTCCTGCGACCAGGGACCTGCATAAGGATGTGCTTATAGATTACCCAGCCCCACTAGTGTGACGGCCATCACATCGCTGGTAATCAAGCAAAGATCCTAAGGGCTCTACTAATGTGTATAGACGATATACAAAAATAAACACATGTACACATTGAAGCAGAAACAAACCAAGTAGCATACTACTATTTTGAGCAAGATTGTATATACAAGGTGAATATCCCAAGCTTCCATTAAGTAATATACAAACTAGTATGATACAGTAATGGCCTCTAGGGCATATACACTAACAGATGATTTGGTAGAACCAAAGGATTCAATAGTTTCCAACGAACCTCAGCCTCTCCGCCGATCTAGTACGGTTTCTCACCCACCTGAGAGATACTTCGGTTTCTCTATGACAGTGGGAGCGAGGATTGCATCATGAGATGATGACCCAACTAGTTTCGAGCTGGCCATCAGGAGTAGGACTCTGTAAGAATGGCTGGATGCTTATCGATCTGAGATGGAATCCTTATACACCAACAAAGTATGGACTTTGGTTGCTTTATCTGAAGGGTTAAATCCCCATCAGGAGCAAGTATATCTTGAGAAGATTACTTGGTATACATGGAAAAGTTGAGACTTTCAAAGCTATGCATAAATCCATCCAGATCCTACTTGCCACAGCTACATACCATGACTACGATATCTGGTGGTTGGGTGTCATGACTGCTTTTCTGAAATGATGTTTTAGAAAAGAGCGTCTATAAGTACACAGCCAGAGGGCTTCGTAGACAGTGGGAGCAGCGGAAACGTGTGCAAGATGTTTTATATGATAAAACAGGCATCGCGGAGTTGGAACATCTGTTTTGATGTGGTAGTCAAAGAGTTTGACTTCATCAAAATGGTAGATGAACCTTGTATATACAAAAAGGTAGTAGGGAGTATGGTGGTGATCCTCGTAGAGTACGTGGATGACATACTCTTGATAGGGAAGGAGTTTCCTGTGCTACGCTCGGTTAATCTCCGCTTATCACAAGGATTCTCCATATAGGATCAAAGTGATACCTACTAAATCCTAGGTTTTGGATCTATGAGATAGATCTAATTGGATGTTAGGACACTCACTAGTTGTAGTGAGATGGTATCAATCGATCCTGGGGAGAATCACTGGAAGGGTTCCAGGGTGATAAGGACGACTGAATGTCAGTCGCAGGCTTGTCTATACCCTCAGTGGAGGGACGGTATGTTGGAAGAGTTCCAAGCTAGATACCGTGACATACTAGACGATTAAAGGCAAGATACATCATTACCTAGGATGCTACCAAAGAGGCAGTCTGGATATATATAAGTTCATAAGATGAACTTCGTTCCTACCATTGTGTGACAATGGGGTTGTGGCTTTAGCCAAGGAACTTCCGTCCCATCAGAAATCCAGATATAATTCTTAGGCAATATCACCTGATCATGGAGATGGTTGATCTCCAGGGAGATCGAGATTAAGAGAGTAGACACAAAGGACAACAGCGCGGATCCACTCACAAAGGCCTTTTTCCCAGTAGAGACTCTTATGGGATGGTTGAGTATGAGATACTACAACCGCAGCTAATTGTTGGGTATGTGATAACATAACAGATGGCCCTAGTACAAGTGGGAGATTGTTAGTTATATGTATGCCCTAGAGGCCATTACTGTACATACGATGTATATTGTAGTGGATTCTAGGACATATATAGGGAGGACTTTCTTGCTCGACATGATAGTATGCTATCTGGTTGTACTTTATCTTAACATGTACTCTAATTGTCTCTATATTACATGTTGATAAAGCCCTTAGGATATGTACTCGACTACTGGGATTATGATGAGATCATACTAGCGGGGCCATGGTAGTCGACGAGTACATCCTATAACTGTTCCTAGTCGAGGGTGTATCGAGACAGGGCATCGATACACCAGAGTAGACTAGCGTATACGCATCTTGACCCATATGATGGGCGATGGATGATCCCATATCCATCGGTGTTTGACATCAAGGATGGTGTACGGGTGCTCAGTGGAGACTGGGTACACTCGACGGACTCGCCGAGAACTCCCAGATGGTATTATACCATACATCAGATGGCAGTTCTCCGGTGACACTGGTACAGAGTAGTCTGTTGACCCGAGATCGTCATAGAGTCTTGTGTGGTTCCCACTGTGCTTTGATTTACATCATACCACGTCCAAGAGGGCGTGCAAAAAGGTGGCTTTTGGGTACAGTCCCGAATCACATGGAGGCAATGAGCGATAGGAGGGGATTCGTCTCTCCCGGTATAGGGAGTTGATGTTGTGCTGTGTTCGATTGGCTATAACCGGAAATCCCTGGCCAGGGTTGCTGAGATTTACTGGTAAGTGCTATCAGTAGTTTCTCGAACTGTTATAGACCTCATATCGACACGACTTATCGAGCTACTGGGGTCTGACGTTTACCACCCCTAGGCGAGATATGCAACATATCAGACGACGAGACCGGACTGTACGGGAGTGTTACTGTTTGGATTCACAGGAGAAGTTATAGGCTTGCTTGTTGATCTTCTGAGCGCTCAATACCTAGGTAGCTGTTACGTTTAGCTGACCGCTTGCAGCTTGTGGGTGTTTGATATGATCATCACATACTGCCGGCGTATTGACGATTCTTTAGAGTCCTACACAGAGGTTTCTTGACTCAGGCAAAACGGAGTAGGAGCACATATGTGATATGTGCGGGACCGAGGATAATGTGGTATGTGATATCATATTGTATTCTCGCGATATTTGATATCAGCCGGGTCATCGGATCAAGTGTTGATTCGATGAATCGGTACGGATAAATATTAGTCGGTTATATGCGATATAGCCGGATTGTCGGATCAAGTGTTGATTCGATAATTTAATGTACAATAATATATTTGATATATTAAATTGCATTAATTAATATTAGCTCACTAAAAGATTCTTTTTCTCACTCGGGTAATACATTGATATATATGCGATATATGTTAATTGTATTATTTTATTTTGTTGCAATAAATATTGTATATGTGATATATAATATTGTAACATGTTATAATTATTAATGCAACATGATTAGAGGAGTTTAAACGAGATTAGGGTTTGATTTGGGTTAATGGCTTCTAGAAGTTTCTAGATGGTTTTACTTTGTCATGATAAAGATATTTGTGTTGATCTTTATCCATGACTCACACTTAACCCAACCCAAACCCTAACCCTAGTAAACTCTCTACATTGGTTACTACAACCATGGTTGCATAAATAATTATGATAACCTTTTTATTATTCATCACAAACATTATTCATCTTCTTCTTCATTCTCTTTTCATGAAAAAGCTTGCTTGATTTTTCAAAGGTGATGAATAAACATGAGAAAAAGATAAATAAAGAGAGCAAAAATCCTACTTCATCATCCTCATCTTCCCTTGCCATTTAGATGAGGGTGTTCACATCATTTCATGAGTGTTAGCTTGTGTTAAAGAAACTTCAAGGTTGATCATCTTAGTATCGAAGATCGGAAGCAAAGGTTGCGTCTTTCTCTTCGTGGAACCTCTCGAGAGTCCGGATCCCGATGATCGCAGCGAAGGGACCACAACACGGAGCATATGAAGTGAAGGACCGGATCTACAAAGGTTGTAATCCCTCTCACATTGTGTTAAAGTGTTTAGCATACATGTTTTCGCCTGATCTCTAGTTTAAAGTTCCGTATTCGGGTCGTTCGACACGGTTAAATTTTAAATCGGGCATGGTTGATGCCTCATAGACCCTTGTGCGCGTGCCTAGCAACCCTACACTGAGATCGTGGGTAAAAACCCACGTTTGGACTCTTCCATACTAAACCTTTTTAGTATGGTGTCAATGTACCTGGATTGGGACAATTCCAATATCCGTTTAGATCTATCTCTATAGATCATAATTCCCAATATGCAGGAGGCATCACCAAGATCTTTCATTGAGAATCTTTGTGATAAGAAGAGCTTCACCGATTGCAGCATAGGAATGTCATTTCCTCTCAAGAGTATGTCGTCCACGTACAATACGAGGAAGACAACCTTACTCTCTGCCACCTTCTTGTAGATACAAGGTTCATCTACGTTTTTGACGAAATCAAACTCTTTGATAACGATGTCAAAGCAAATGTTCTAACTCCGCGATGCTTGCTTTAATCCATTAATGGATTTAAGAAGCTTGCACACCTTCCCGCTGCTCCCACTATCTACGAAGCCCTCTGGCTGAGTCATGTACACGCACTCTTCTAAATCACCGTTTAGAAAGGCGGTCTTAACATCCATTTGCCAGATTTCGTAGTCATGATATGCAGCGATGGCAAGCATGATCCGGATGGATTTAAGCATAGCCACTGGAGAAAAGGTTTCATCATAGTCCACACCTGGTCTTTGACAAAAACCCTTTGCAACAAGTCTAGCTTTGAAAGTCTCCACTTTCCCATCTACACCAAGTTTTTTTTGAAGATCCATTTGCTCCCAATGGGTTTTACCCCTTCAGGAGCAACTTCCAAAGTCCATACTTTGTTGGTGTACATGGATTCCATTTCGGACCGCATTGCATCCAGCCATTTCACTGAGTCCCCACTCATGATGGCCTGCTCGAAGCTAGTTGGGTCATCATCAACCATGATGCAATCCTCGCTCCCACCATCCATGAGAATACCATAGTATCTCTCAGGTGGGTGAGGAACCCTACTAGATCTACGGAGTGGCTGGGGTTCATCGTGAACTACCGAATCCTCTGGTTCTACCAAATCTTCTGTTGTGGTTTGTATAGCTGGAACCTCTTCCAGTTCTACCTCAGAGCCACTAATCTCTTTTGCAAGAAATTCCTTTTCTGAAAAGGTGGCGTGTTGAGCAACAAGCACCCTTCGTTCCTCACTGTGGTAGAAGATATACCCTCGCGAATGCTTGGGATATCCAACAAACTTACACAAAACAGACCTTGCCTCAAGTTTGTCTGGTTTTTGTCTTTTGACATAGGCCGGGCAACCCCATATCTTAATAAAATTAAGATATGGTCTCTTCCCCTCTCATATCTCATATGGAGTGGTAGGCACAGATTTGGTAGGAATCCTATTCAGTAGGTATGCTGCTGTCTCCAGTGCATACCCCCAGAAGGAAATAGGTAACTCAGCTACACTCATCATGGAGCGCACCATATCTAATAGGGTGCGGTTCCTCCGTTCAGATACACCGTTGTGCTGTGGTGTATATGGAGGAGTTAGCTGAGAGAGAATCCCATTCCTTTTTAGGAAGTCCAGGAATTCATTGCTCAAGTATTCACCTCCTCGATCAGATCGAAGGATTTTAATACTTTTCCCGGTTTGGTTCTCTACTTCTTGTTTATATTCTCTAAATTTCTCAAAAGCTTCTGATTTGTGTTTCATCAGGAACACATAGCCGAATCTAGAGAGATCGTCAGTGAATGTAATGAAGTATGAAGAACCATCCCTGGCATGTGTAGACATGGGACCGCATACATCACTATGTATCAGTCCCAAGAGTTCGGTAACTCTCTCTCCGTGTCCCGTAAACGGAGCTTTGGTCATCTTGCCTTTGAGACATGACTGGCAAGTGTCATAAGATGAAAATTCAAACGGATTTAAATATCCATCCTTATGGAACTTAGCTAGTCGTGTCGCATTGATGTGACCCAGGTTACAATGCCACAAGAAGGATTCGTTCATTTCTGAACTCTTCCTCTTGTGTGTGTTTGTTATGCTCAGAACTGTTGATTGATTTAGAACATAAATGCCATTGCACATTGTGCCTGATCCAACCAACTTTTGGTTTAGGAAAATGTTCATAACATTATCCTGTAATACAAAATTATATCCCTCTTTACTCAACAAAGAAACCGATATAATGTTGCATATCAGGTTCGGCATGAAATAGCATTCGTTCATAATCAATGTATTACCAGTTGGCAATACAAGGTGATATTCCCCGACGGTTTTAGCTGCAACAATTGCACCATTTCCAACCCTTATGTCTTTATCACCTTCTCCAAGTTCTCTACCTTTCATAAGCCCATGTAACTGATTACATATATGGGATCCTGACCCGGTATCTAATACCCAGGACGTAGAGCAAATGGAGAAACGGTTCTCTGTAACGAACACACCCGAAGAAAATGCATCAACATGTACTTTCTTCATTCGGGTGGCATGGGAATCCTGGTATTCCCCTATATCCTGTTCAGTCTTATAACTCTTATAAGAAAGAACGGAACCAACGTTCCCCTGCACAGTATAACATGCGGGTTCGGTCAATACATCCATATTATTATCTTGATTAAGGCATGATATGGTCGCTACCTGGAGAGAGAGAGAAGAAAACACTTTAGCGTATGCTCTTGCAAGATCAGATTGGTTATTATCTTATCTAATCAGGATGTCTCCCACTGTTTTTATCAAATCTTCCTTCAAACCCTAAATGAAAGACTAGCCGGGATTAATTACACCCTACAATTTCGCCAATCTTTCAGCCATGCCAGTGTCGGTACTTTGAGAGAGGTTCCCCGTGCTTTCGCACGGACCTAATTAAAGTAAACCTCATTTTCCCAGAGGCGTAACCCCGTTGACACCTTTCTAGACACCTACTTGATCGGCTAATTGTCCTGTGTAAAACTCTTCCGGAAGTAACAATTACTTGCAGTGGGTATCGGGATCCAACTATCTCATAGAAGGTATGCAATCTCATTGCAAATCTCAACACTTGAAATTCCCGATAATATTTTGCCCCAAGCATCCCATGACCTTGATGGAGGTCAACAAACCATATGGTGCAAGTCAAGTTCAACCCGTCATTTCTTGATTGAATCAAACCCACCCGCACGACCCTTGACGGAGGTCAACAAGGTCGTACGACTACCCTAATCCAATCTGTATCATATGCATAAGCAGATAAATACTAGTTAGCTACCGCACACTACGCCTTGACGGAGGTCAACAAACGTAGCATGAATACTAAGTAGGACTTATCTGAAATGACGGAGGGCTACGACAGGTTTTTCTGAAAACCTATTGCGTAATGAACTTGATATCGTCGTAGAATCGAGTGCATTTTGAAATGGAGTGATTTTGAGGCTTTTATTAGTTTTGCTAAAGAGGTCACTCCCGGTGAAGGGATCTCGGCTCTTTCCTTATGGAATAAGGTGCAGGATATATCATATACATCACTATGCAAAAAAAACTCCAAAAGCAGTCAAAAGCAAACCGAGTGTTGTAGCATCTGCCAGTTTTGCTAAAGAGGTCACTCCCGGTGAAGGGATCTCGGCTTTTTCCTCATCGAATAAGGTGCAGGGTATATCACATATACCGCTATGTAAAGCAAGACTGTAGCTACCCTTTTTATTTGAAAATTTGATTCTACAACATCTTTTAGGTTTCTTTTCTTTCATTAATCACATTAATGAAGTTCCATCATTTAAGTCACCTAAACATCACAGATAAATACGACGTACACTTATGCCATCCGCATTCGCCTCGATGTCCCCTCGTGCACCGTTAGGTTAGGTAACTAACGGTAGAGCAGGGCAGGGCTAGCGCGGGTGTTAAACATAAGTAACGTCTATATAATATATCATATATACTATATACAATATTTATCACAGAACATCAAATGATCACATCACAGATATCGCAGCAGAAGAAACATATGAAACATTGGATATACTAGGACGTCCGTATTTTATTTTGAGCCTCTATAAAACATGGATTCCCGGTCGCGATGAATAGCCAAACCCATACCCCTAGACCCCTACGAGAGCGGCAAGCAACCCTACCAATTCTAGGGTTAGGAGACCCGGACTCGACTCCTCGAGTTGGTCTCCCACTGGACCCTAGAACCCGGTTACTTGTGCTCCCTTCCTTAGGTCTATCCTAGTGCGGAAAAGTAAATAATATACAAATGGTGACATCGACCTCATCCCGGAAGTGCCCCAATAAAAGAATATTACATACATTTTATTTTACATGAATGAAAATAAAAACTCTCATCTCACATAAAAAAAAACCCGGCTATTCTGAACGCGACGATCCAATATAACATATCCAGCAACACATAACATCACATGTCATCAACGTAAGTAAATATGTGCATCCCAATTGTCGTTGACATATAGCAACGAAACCGGCGATATCACATATTACACTTACGGTCACAGAAAAGAAAGTGTAAAACTACAACATTTGGAATCCACAATCTCTTTAGATATCGTAAATCCGAAATATCACATATTTCGTATTTCATGCCAAACTGTATGAATTCCACATATTGTATCACATTCCAGATATATAGACAGCATTAAACTTTCCGATCGAATAATCAAATACTCAAGATTTCCATAATAGCTCAACTCTTGAGCGGAGTTCAAAGATTCCAGAACACATCACAGTAGCAACGGTCCAGCCGTAGAAGGGTTAAGCCAACGCCTCACATGTGGCACGCCGTACTGCCCCAAACCCTAAGGTTCAAAGGGCAGTTCAAGACAGTCACATAATCGAGTTAAGCTTTGTTGGCTTCTAGAGGGTCCATCGCGTCACATGCACGTTTTTCCGAAAAATTTAAACCCGAGAAAAATTCAAAATATATGCCCTAGAGGCCAGTATTGTACAGATGATGTATATTATAATGGATGCTTGGACATATATAGAGAGGACTTTCTTGCTGGATATGATAGTATGCTATCATATCTGGAATGTGATACAATATGTGGAATTCATACATCTAACAACACGTAACCAGTGGTCACGTGCTGGCACGTGACGGCTGAGCAGCAGCCAAAGAACAGAGCGCAGGGGAAGAAAGGCCCGTTCCAGGGGTCACGTGCCTACACGTGACCAGGGGTCACGTGGCCAAACGTGACCGGCTTTAAAAGCTTTGTTATTGAACAGAATTAAATTCTGAGAAGAGATCATTCAAATCTTTCCAAGATAGAGAATGATTATTTGGAACCGTTGGATTTAAAATCTGAAGGTGATTAGATATCACCAGTTTATGGAAAAATCTTGGACTTGGAAAGATCTTCCCCTAAATCTAACCGAAATAACAAAGAGATACATTTGGATTTAAAATCCAATGGTGAATAAAATTCACCCAATAATCTAAAGGCCCGGATTAATGATAAACATAAATCAAATCTCTCAATAAACAAATCAAATCTTTCAATGAAAGATTCACTAAAATTAATTGATCCTCTTCCTTCTCCTATAAATAGGAGCCAAAGGAGAGAGTAAAAAAAAAGAAAAAAAGAGGAGAAAGGGAATATACCGAGACATATACAGAGAGAAAGAGAGATAGTGCCTTGAGATTTTGGAAGAGATTGATCCTCTGCAAAAGAAAACCCTAGGTAAGAAAGGAGAGACTTAAAAAGAGAATTTAATTCTCAAAAGAGTTTAACTCTTATATAAAAAAAGTGAACTTAGTTCTTCTTCTGGTTGAGGATCTGCAAAGTGCACATCTCCCCATGAATTGAGAATTTAATTCTCATTGGGTCGAGATCCTGCCATGCAGATCTAAAACATAGAGGGGGAAATGAGTTTAGAGAATTTAATTCTCATAAAATGATAGGAATTCAATTCCTTTGAGATAAAGTTAGGGTTTAACCCTAGGTTATAGGAATTTAATTCCTTCAAAATGAACAGAACTAGAGTTTAACCCTAACTGAGAATATAATTCTCTCGAACTCACAGGAATTTAATTCCTTTAAGAAAAGAAACTAGGGTTTAACCCTATTGAGAATATGATTCCTCTAAAGTTTAGGGTTTGACCCTTTGAACAGAACTTTAATGCATACAGAGACCCGCCAAATAAAACTCTGAAGTAGGCACCTCACGTGCCCCACGTGACCTTTAAAGCACACAAAAGAAAAAGAAACAGAAAAAAGCTTTAGGGCGCCCTCAAGCGTCAACACGTGACCCCTAATGAACATTCTAACAGAGCAAAGCGCAAGCCCCCATGACGTGCCCATACGTGATGGCTTTCAGAATTAAAAGTGTTAAACACTTATCTGTAGAACAAAATAAAGGGAAACAGGGCGCTATCACGTGACCCCTTGGCTGAAGCTTTAACAGACAAGAACCAAAATTCTCATCACGTGACGGCACGTGATACTTTGAAAGTGTTCAAGATTTTTGACCGAATAAAAATAAAGGGGAGCAGGGCGCCCTCACGTGTTACCACGTGACCCCTCTTACCTTAGTGTTTAAACACTAAATTGTAACCTCTGTAGTCTGTGTTTAACACTGATTTTCTTAGTGTTTAACACTAATTTGGAAAACTCTATTTGAAATGTTTAACATTGATTTCCTTAGTGTTTAACACTGATTTGAAAACTCTGTTCCCAGTGTTCAACACTGATTATCTTTTAGTGTTTAACACTAACTTGTTAATCTTGTTCCCAGTGTTCAACACTGTTGGTCTCTAGTGTTTAACACTAGCTTTAGCCCAATTGGCTAGGTTTCCAGAGGCAAAGCCTCTCCTTCAATGAACCAACAGAAGGCCAATATCCCAAACATGATTGGACTTAGCCCAAGCTGGCCATAAGTCCTCAATTCAAACTCAACTGGGCCAATGGGCTCATAATATAATAATTGATCTTAGTTTCCAAATTGGACTGCAGATCACTTAATTTACCACGATTCAAGGGTACATCTCTTCACTCCTTTGATACTTGGCGTTGTAATTCCTCAACGTCTTTAAAGAGGTGACGGGTCCCGACGACCATGCATCGATACGGACTTCGGAGTCCTTAAATCCTCGAACTACGACGTCCTTAACCTTGACCGTGATGTCTTAAAACTAACATTGGACTGTGGAGTCCTTAAATCCACGGACTACGACGTCCTTAACCTTGACCGTAATGTCTTAAAACTAACATCGGACTGTGGAGTCCTCAAATCCACGGACTACGAAGTCCTTAACCTTGACCGCAAAGTCTTAAAACTAACACTGGACCGCAATGTCCTTAAACTACCTATTGACCGCAATGTCCTTAGACTAAACAACAGGGTTCCCCTAATAGCTCTCTTGTCGGATCTAAACGATCCCGTTATGTTGATCTTAGTCTAAAACTAGAATAACGTATCCTTAACAAACGTTTAAGTCGATCTTTGTCTCAAACGAGGCTAACGTATCCTTAAACACAACCCCCAAACCCAAATCTAAGATAATGCGGATTTGGAGTAGTCCACGCCCTACGGGCGACGATAAAACTCAGTCTCCGTATACAATCCACGGGCAACCAAACACAAAACAAACACCCACAACACGAAGTGACCATCTGGAGAAAGAGAAAGTTGTTACCGCAATGCGGTAGCGTAATTAACTGCAGGGGCTTGCGCCTGCAGGGAAGAGCGCCCCCACAATCAAAAACCCCTCAAGTGAGGGGGAATCTGACGAAGTCTGCTACATCGGACGCATCCGTTTAAACCTTCGATACACGGTGCCATAAATCAACTTGGTATCTTCGGAGAGGTAGACGGATAGCACCTATTAGCATCTGCCCCGAATCTCAGGCAAGACGTCCGTCGTCACGCCGTCTTTCGGAGGGGAACAGATTCTGGCACGCCCGGTGGGACCTTTTCCTCTTTCCACTCCACACTTCCTGTGTCGTGATTCGCGAACCAATCGCGGTTCGTTAATGGTTGCCGTTGGGTTGCGAGGTACTAAGATTTGGCGTTTTGCTTGGTGCAGAAAACAAAGGATCAATGGCGTTCAACTGCTCGAACTGCAAATGCAACCGACGCTCCACCTCACCTAGATGTGTATCATATGGACCGCAGGCTGCTTCCCTATTCACTATGCCTGTGGAGCAAGTGACCCAAGATACTACCGGTCTATTCTTTGGGACCATGCTCCCGCCGGTGTGTTAGTTTTACCTAGCACTCTATGAGAGTTTTGGAAGCATCACATGTCACAAAGATTAAGTTTTTAGAGTGCTAAGCGAACACACAAAGAATCAATCCTAGAAAATTAGGGTTTCATAACTTTAAACCACATCACAAGTAAGAAAGGCTAGGGTTTTGAGAGTACAACCTTTGTAGCTCCCTATTCTTGACTCCTTGGCCACTTGAGAGTTGGAAAACGGTTAGCTTGAGGTCTTCTAGCTTCCACGACGATCCACCCGAAGCTTTTTTGTCCAAGCTTGCAACTTCACTTTATCAAGAGAAAGAAATGAAGCTAACACTCTAAACAAGTGGGCAAGATTTGTGTAGAATGGTGTTGTGGTTCTCTTTCTCACTTCAAAATCCTATCTTGTTGAGTATTTTGCTCACTTGAAAGATCTAGAGAGCAAAAGAGCAAGGTTGAAGAAGATGATGGCTTTTTAAGAAGAAGAGAAAAGATAATCTCATGAAAGAAAAATAAAAAATATATGTATATATATTTTCCACTTCTCATCTCAAACCATGGTTAAATGATAAAGATATTATTTAATTTGAGTTAATACATAAAAGGAAAGTTTAATCCATGGTTAAAAGTAGGTGAGCATGGTTAGGTAAAAGAAGAGTGTAGAAACAAACCATGAATTATCCTTTCCTTTTTCATTTTGTTTTAACACAAATAGAAATAATTATCCATATAAATAACCAAAGTGTGAGTCTTATATTGCTACCATTTTCTATGTATAAACAACCATGATAGAATGATGTATGTATGCATGTGTGCATGCACATCCATATGTGCATGAACAAGAATGAATGCATACATGCATGCATACATCAAAAAGGACAAGAAAGGATTTCTAGTGAGAAGCTAATGGTTAAATGATAAATCAACACTTGATTTATCAACCCGGTCATATCACATACGACCCGACCAAAAGCAAGTCGCCCGATTAATATACGGTATCTCATACGCGCATTTTAACCGGGTCCATGCGCATATCAAATAAGCGCACCACAACGTTTCGCCTGGACTAGGTAACTCCTTTGTGGGACTCTAAGACTCATCAATACGCCAGCAGTGGGTGATGATCATATCAAGCACCCCCAAGCCGCAAGAGGTCAGCTAAACGTAACGGCCACCCGGGTATTGAGCGATCAGAAGAAAACAAGCGAACCTGCTACAACTCCCGTCGAGCCATCCGGCAACACTACCGTATAGTCCGGTCTCTTCGTCAGATATGCTGCATATCGAGTCTAGGGATGGTAACGTCGACCCCAATAACTCAATAAGTCGTGCCGGTGAATGGTCTATAACAGATCGAGAAACTTCTGATAACACTTATCAGTAAATCTCAGCAGCCCTGGCCAGGGACTTACTGATATAACCAGTCGAGCACAGCACAGCATCAACTCCCAATACCGGGAGAGAAGAAACCCCTCCTATCGCTCATCGCCTTCGTTTGTCTCAGGACTGTACCCAACGGCCACCTGTTTGCACGACTCAGTAGAGCCGTGGTAGGGTGGTAATCAAAGTACAGTGGGAGAGCACACAAGACTCTATGACAATCTCGGGTCTACAGACTAACCTGTACCAGTGTCACCTGAGAACTGCTATCCGACGATAGAAATAATTCCATATAGGAGTTTTCGGTGTGTCCGTCCAGTGTACCCAGTCACCACTGAGCACCCGTATATGATCTTGATGTCAAACATCGATGAATGTGGGAATATCCATCGCCCATCATATGGGTCTAGTATCATATACGCTAGTCTACTCTGGTATATCGATGCCTCGTCTCGATACACCTACGACTAGGAACATTTCAGGATATGCTTATAAACTACAGATGTCCCACTAGTATGATCTCTATCATAATCACTGTAGTCAAGCCAATATCCTCAGGGCTTTATCAACATGTATGAATGAGTAAAAGCATGATCAAATCAACATGTCAGATAAAGAAGAACTAGATAGCATACTATCATGTCGAGCAAGAATGTACACTGAATATATATATATATACATGTATAAATACATCCACTATCAAATAATGGCCTCTAGGGCATACATATATCCAACACGGTGAACATTAATATCCTAATGCCCGTACCGGAAGCTTCGAAGAAGTCGGTCTTTGATCGACTTGCTACTCCCACGGCCCCTCTCAACGGGTCGTCCAACTCCTCGGTCTTCTCCAGACTGGGCCAAAACTCCTGCGGGCCCACAATGAAGCTTGTAGTCCCAGGAAAGGTTATTACAAAAGGAGTAGACAAACATGCTCCTGAAGTCGCCAAGGCGGCTTCTCCTGCTGAGAGATCGGTCTTCGCGAGACTGACTACCTCCGTTCCCGCTCCCGCGCAGAAAACTGTAGCTTCTCAACGAACGTCAGTCTTCAAGAAGCTGACACCGGCAGCAGCCCTTCCCCAGAACAGGGGGCAAGACGCAGCCGTCGCTGAATCAGTCCCAACGACCCGTCATTCCTGACTTCGCCACTGGCGCCGGATAAGGAAGGCTGGGGGAACTCCCCCTCCGGACTAACTCCACCAGCTCCAACGGTAGAAATTGAGGCCGCTGTTCCAACTGGGAACAGCTTTGAGCTGCTGAACAGGGTACGCAGAAACTCGCCAACTGCGATGCTCAGAAGATCTCCCCCAACGGTAGAGACTGCCGTGGAAGCGGAAAAGCCGGAGCTGTCTCCTCAATCGCTGTCCTCCAGGATCTACAAGACATGGAGACGAGTTCGAGAATCTGTGATCGATCCTAATTACTCTCGCCAACACAAGAAGTCGAAAGGTCGGCAAGAAGAGAATTCCCCGGTCAAGCAACGACAGGCGACGACCAATTGGGTGCCCAAAGCAACGGCCCCCTCAACTTCGACGGCCTACAAGAAGACCGGAGAAAGTCCCCGTTCCTGCAGCAAATATCAAGGACGATAAGCTAAAACACCCTAAGTCTGGGGGCATGATGGTCCACACTGTATAGACGGCGTCAGGGAAGGAAGACAGCCGTGCATCAACAGGTCATAGACCGCTTACACGGTCGGTGACCAAAGCTCAGGAGCAACAACAGAAGCTCCAAGAAATGATGATCGCAATGGCCGCGCTTACTGGGCCAAAAGAAAGCCCCGAAGCGTCCTCGGATCAGCAACAAGAGCAGGAAACCGACGCTGAGTTCCTTCGGAGGATATTGGAAAAGAAAGATAAAGAGGCTGCAGAACAAGCGACCAATATAAAGAAAATAGCCCACTTGTTTCAAGACATGGTTGGGATGATGATCCAACAAGATCCTCTTGCTAAAGATCCCCCGATCGTCCTCGAAGATGATAAAGGAGAAACATCAAATCCACCACTGGCTCTTTCAACGGCCAAGGAAGAGACCATCTCTAAGGCTGACTTGGACGACTATATAGCCCAGCAGATCCGGGTTCATCAGGCGACTAAAGCAGCTGGTCAGGTCGTAAAAACAGGGCGACCGTATCCAAGCTGGTATGACCAGATTAAATACCCGCCGTGCTACATAATACCGAAATTCCATGTTTATAAGGGGACAGGCAATCCCCATCAACATGTTGCCCAGTTCAGGGCACTTTGTGGCAACACTGGCGGCGATGATAAGCTCTTGCTTCGCCAATTCATCGGATGCTTGTCAGAAAAAGCTTTCGAATGGTATTCAGAGCTCCCGAATGATTCCATCAAGACATTCGCTGAAATGGAGTTGCTATTCACTCAGCGATTCGCGAGCGCCAGCGAACGCACTCCGATAACGGCATTGATTATTGCCAGGGTGAAACCAGGCGAAACATGGGAACAATATGCTATACGCTGGCGAAATTTATGGTCGAAATGCGAACAATGCATTGAGGAAGCGCCCGCTGTGGGCATGTTCATGGGAACCCTAGACCCTCATGCAACTACCTCCCAGTTCATGATGTTCTTTAAGCCAACCACGTTCCAGGCGTTGATCGACAATTTGGCCCAGATGGACCAGATGGGTAACAGACCGCCTCCCCCAAAGCCAGAACCTCGGAATGATAAGGGTAAAAGGAAGGCAACCTTCGTTGCGAATGCTCAGCAGCAACCCAGTGCCTCAAAGCTGGCGGATCAACTGGAAGAAAGACGGCGGTATTAAAATGAGAAGATGAAGCATCCCTACTCGTTCCCGCGGGACAAAACGAAACGGTTATTCGAGCTGGCAATACGCAATAGGCTTGTTAACTTACCAAATCCGAGGCGACCGCCACAACCCAGTGAGGTGAATAACCCCAACTATTGCCCTTACCATCAAACGGTAAGCCATCCGATTGAAGATTGCTTCGTCTTCAAAGGATGGATTGAAGATCAATACCTACAGGGCAAGTTTACGATGTCCGAGAAGTGGGAGGTGAACCCGCCACAACCTCACACTGCTAAGAAGAAGGACACGCAGGGGGCAACTTGTTCTTTCATTGAAGAAGCTCCTTAGGAAATCGCGTTATCAGCTAAAACCAGAAAGATGCTGAACGAGCTCCAAACATGCCCGGCCGTCAGGTGGAAGAACCCGCTGGAACCCAGATCGTTGAAGGGATGCCGAAGCCGTGCCCAACTCCAAAGATCGGTGGTGATGGCCCGAGCACTCACAACCAGCCGTCAAAATCTTCAAAGAAAAAGAAGAAGAAATCCAAGAAGCCCGTGAAGCCTGGAGACAAGCGCACGGACTTGCAGAAACAGATTGATGCGCTGGAGGAGTACAATCAAAAGGCGCGGACCCCCATTACACTCCAAGAATTCCTCAACCATGTCTTTCAGGAGGAAGATAATGGAGAAAGCTCATCGGATGAATCCGAGGAATATGTGGCGAGTTGTCATGTGATCTTCCACTCGTTTACGGACGATGAAACAACCCCTGGCACTGAGAAACTGGGAGCAAATCCTGAACCGGAGCTTGTGTGGCCGACAGACGAAATGATCGACGCCTTTGTAGACGAGATTCGTTTGAAAAGTAACGCCGACCAGGAGCGTGAGATGGCCGCATTAGAAGGACACAAACACAAGCGACTAAACGAAAGAGTCGAAGCACTCCCGCCAGATCAAAAGACATCTGATGCAGATAAAAGCATATTCAAGACGAGGAAAAGGTTTGCCAAAGCCATGTCAATGGGAATGGAGCTACCGCCCTCGGAAGGAAACACGCTCAATGGGGCGGAAAGTCACCCTAATTATTATTCATATCATCGGAAGATTTCACACCCTACGGAGGAGTGCGACGCTTTCAGGATATGGTGGCAAGGATATGTTGCTCACCGGCAACATTTTAAGCGCGTGAAACGCAGAACTCGTCGGGAGCAGGGAAGAACTACCGACGGGCATAAAAGAACTACCGGCAACTGTCGCACGATTAACGCCGGAGGATCACAGGTTCTCACCTTTGGGAGCGACTCTAATGAAGAAATGGCTCTGGGCCCTCTCTTTAAAGAATCCGTCTTAGGGAAGAAGGAAGAACCGGAGGCCTGCGAAAACATTCAGTTGCGCAATCGCACACTCCCGGAAAAGAATCTCGGACCCGCAACTAGAAAAGATAAAGGAAAGGAAAAGGTCGCTGAGGATATCACCTTAGATGACCAAGCTATGAAAGAGCTGACTGCCAAGGATCCGCGTAAGAAGAGTAGGGTAGACTATAACATCCTAGCGCACCTGAGGAAGCTACCCTCGCAGCTCAGCATTCTCGACGCCCTCCTGTTATCAGGGGAAGCGAAAGATTAATTAATCAAGGCGCTACAAGAGCCCGAACAATTCCAGGCATTCCTCGCCGAAGAAAGGATGAAGGATGAACTAGAAGAAGTGCACGCGGCTGATATCACTTTCTGTGACGAAGACCTGCTCCTTGGGACGTGCGACCACAACCGCCCCCTATACGTCTCTGGATACTGCCACGATATCAAGATAGGCAAAATCCTGGTGGATAATGGGTCCTCCGTCAATCTCTTTAATGTTCGGGTATTGAAGGAAACCTGCATGAGCGTGCAGCACCTCGCTCGTGACAAAATTACCATCTCCGGCTTTGACTCCCAGTCGTCACGGACCCTCGGATCTGTAATACTAACATTGCGCTCCGGACTGCTAGTCACGGACATTAAGTTTCACGTTATTGACGCCAAGACCTGCTACAACGCCTTACTCGGCCGACCATGGTTACACGAGTACAACATCATCCCTTGTACACAGCATCAGTGTATGAAGTATTTCAAGGATGGTCTTGAATATACCGTAACAGGTGAGCTGAACCCATTCTCCGTGAACGAAGTCCGCAAATACGAAGACGCAAAGTACTTTTTGCCAGACTTCGAGGATACAGAAAGATGTCACAAACCAGAAAACAAAGCCGCCGCCGCCGCCCCTGTTTTCGGGAGCGATACCGAAGAAGAAGAAGAGATAGTTTACTCTGGGCCGTCTCGACGCAATGACCCGGGACCGTCCGCCCCCATATTAATCTTCGGAAGTGACTCGGAAGATGAGGTTAATGTTGTGTTCTCCAGTCGGCCGCCAATACAAGAATTCCCTGGTGATGATCAGAGTTTGCAAATCACCATGATTCCGCGAGAGCACTACAAAGATCTTTACGCGCTTGAAGCTCACAACGTGCAAGACCTGCAGACGTTTTACGTCCCTCCCAAGCGAAAAGGCGATCCTATTCTATCGATCCTCGGAAACAAGAGTGGAGAAAGAGATCTGGCATGGCGCGGATTCTACACTTGACAAGCTTCAACCTATCTGTTTGCCCAGATATTACACAAACGGATTGAAAAGGCTATTGAGGCGCCAAGGGGTACCCTTAAAACAGACTACTCGACAAGCTCGATTCTATAACAGGATTTGGGATGTCCCTGGGACTCAGCACAAATTGCCCAATGGGAGAATGAAAACACTTGGGCTTGGAAACGTGAGAGCCGGGAAACGGGAACGGGTCCACGGTAGCTACGCCATATATAACTTCAATAAAGAAGAGGACGTCCTGTCAGGAAATGCCAACCCCTCATCAAAACTAGATCCCGCGATTGAAGTGCCGAACCCGTCGTTTGAAGAACGAATGGACAAGCTTATCAGGAAAACGGGTCAAAAAGCTCGGGACGATCATAATCGCGAGATGGCCATTTACAAGAAAGCCAGGGCGTAACGCCTTTTTCAACAGGCTGCAAAAAGATAAGGACGCTCCTCCCTATAAATATGTTGTGCATAAGGCCCGACGCAAAGGTAGAGACAAGCAAAAGGGCGGAAAAGGCGTTCGATAGCAACAAAGCGGGACCAAGAAGCCACGCGGTCAGGGGTTGAGCAACTCAGATTTGTCCCTCATGAAAAGGATGAGTCAGGCATACTCCTTTCCCCAGAACAAAACACGGAAGATACTTGACCTCGCTTTAAAACATCGAATGATTACGCTTCCGAAGTCTAAACACCCTGAGCAAGATAATGAGGTTTCTCATCCGGACTATTGATCCCATCACCGAGCCATAGGACACCCTATCGAAGACTGCTTCACCTTCAAGAACTGGGTCGAAGACCAATACCAGCGAGGCAGATTTACTCTATCCGACAGCTGGAAGGTAACGCCGCCACAAAAGCACGAACCCAAAGCCATAAGAGCAGAACCAGGTCCACATCGGTCTTGGAAGCGAGCTCGTACCTGTCGTATGATAACAATATCAAAAGAAGAGCCCGAGAATAGGGATGACTTTCCCTGGTGCTTCGAAAACAGCGATGATGAGGTAATCTCGGAATTTCCGCCAGCGCCGAAAGAACTGGAAGATGGCATACATACTACTGCAGATAACCTCAGGAAAATGGAACTGGGAACGACAAACGACCCGCGACCGACGTTCGTCAGCGAGTTGCTATCTGAAGAAAGGGTGGCCGCGTTAAAAGACGTGCTTATGCAGCATAAAGATTGTTTCGCATGGAACTATTCTGAAATGCCAGGGCTAGATTCAAAGATTGCAGTGCATAGATTGGCAATATCCCCAGACGTCAAGCCAGTCAAACAGGAGCCGAGAAGGATGCGGCTCGAGCTTGAGATGAGCATCAACGCCCAACTCAAGAAGCTGATCGATTCTGGGTTTATCCAAGAAGTTCAATATCCTGACTGGATCGCCAACATGTCCCGGTAATGAAGAAAAATGGGACAGTGCGCATATGCGTGGATTTTCGGGATCTCAATAAAGCTTGCCCGAAGGACGATTTCCTAGTGCCAGTCACTGAGCTGATGATAGACAATACGTCCACTCATGAGGTTTTCTCCTTTATGGACGGCTCATCGGGGTATAATCAGATAAAGATGCATCCCGAAGACCAGAAGCACACCGCTTTCCAGACTCCTATGGGTATATTCTGCTACAAAGTTATGCCTTTCGGTTTAAAGAATGCCGGTGCCACCTATCAGAGGGCCATGACAAAGATCTTCGATGATCTCATACATGAAATCGTCGAATGCTATATCGACGACCTTGTAGTGAAGAGCATGTCATACGAAGAGCATTTAGAGCATTTGAAGACCGTATTTCAACGCCTTCGGCAATACAATTTGAAGATGAACCCCCTCAAATGCGCATTCGGAGTTTCCTCGGGTAAATTCCTGGGATTCATCATCCGACACCGAGGCATCGAGATAGATCCGTCGAAGATCAAGGCGATCATGGAAATGCCACCGCCAAGAACTCTCAAACAATTGTGGTCTCTCCAAGGGAAGCTCACGTACATCCGGAGATTTATAGCCAACCTGTCAAGCAAGTGCCGGCCTTACAGCCACCTGACGAAGAAGGGAACCTCATTCGTCTGGGATCACAAATACCAAGGCGCGCTGGACGAAATCAAGCAGTATCTGCAGAATCCGCCAGTGCTGGCTGCTCCGGTCAAGGGAAAGCCTCTCATTCTGTATACAACCGCCCATGAAGGTTCCTTAGGCGCATTATGGGCGCAAGAGAACGACCAAGGGAAGGAGAGAGCCCTCTACTATTTGAGTCGAGTTCTACTGGGGGCAGAAAGCAATTACTCTCCCATCGAAAAACATTGCCTGGCGTTAATCTTTGAGATAACCAAGCTCAGGCACTATGCGTTGGCGCACGAAGTCCGTCTCATATCGAAAGTGGACCCCCTTAAATATTTGATGTCGAAGGCCATATTGACGGGGCGACTCGCTAAATGGGCCCTGCTCTTGATGGAGTTCTCGATAACTTATCAACCTCTAAAGGCGGTGAAAGGCCAGGCCATCGCCGACTTCCTCGTTGAGCATCCAATACTGGTCGATTTTCCTTTGAATTGCGAACTGCCAGATGAACACGCGTTTGATGCGATCGATGGTGGTAATATCCGATAGGAGCTTTATTTCGATAGAGCATCTTCCATGAAGAAGCGCAAACAAAGCACCCCTATAATCAAATCAGGGGTGGGTCTTATTTTCGTAACTCCACAAGGAGGGATAATGCGCTTCGCTTTCTCCTTAATAGAGCCGAGGACGAACAATGAAGCCGAATATGAAGCTTTGATAGCAGGCCTCGAGATCGCCATCGACATAGGAATCGAAAACCTCCTTATATACGGAGACTCCCAACTGGTCATTAGTCAAGTAAACGGCGACTACAAAACATGCAAGCCAGTGCTGGTGAAGTATGGAGAGAGAGTACGACAGCTACTGACTCAAATCCCTTCCTACACCTTAGAAAACATACCGCGCGCCGAAAATAGAAAAGCGGATGCATTGCTAAGCTCGCTAAAGAGCTGGCTGATGAGAACCTTGATGATGTTAGGATCGTGGTACAAAGCCGTCGAGTACTTTCCCCTACAGGGATATCCCTGGAGTCACCCGAAGGAAGGGGAGCAAATGGGCACACGGCCCTGCAAATGAATGACCAAGAAAAGGCCGAGGATTGGAGGGAAATCTTTATAGACTACTTCAAATCCCGCCGAACGCCTGAAGATGCGTCCTCAAGACATCAGCTCATGAAACGAGCTCTGTCCTTCGCCTTCGTCAATAATACTCTGTACAAAAGGTCATTCGACTCTCTGTGGTTGAGATGCCTGGAACCCGACGAAGCGAAAAGGGTCGTTAAGGAAGTTCACGACGGACTTTGCGGTTCTCATCTAGCTGGCCCAAAGATGAAGTTGAAGATTAAACGGATGGGTTACTACTGGCCCACGATGATTCAGGACTGCCTCGAATATGCGAAGCAATGCCACTCAAGCCAAATCCAAGGGGACTTCATCCACCAGCATCCAAATCCTCTACATCCAATGGTGGCTAGCTGGCCGTTCGAAATGTGGGGAACTGACATAGTCGGCCCTATCGAACCAGTATCATCCAGGGGACATCGTTTCATCCTGGCGACGATTGATTACTTCTCCAAATGGGCAGAAGCAGTACCGTTAAGGGAAGTGAAGACGGAAAATATTCTCCATTTCTTCAAGACGCACGTCATCTATCGGTTTGGAACTCCGCGACGGATCATTTCCGACAACGAGCCAGCCTACAGAAGCCACAAGATTAGTCGCTTCGCGCAGCAACACAACATAGACTGGAGATATTTCTCAGTTTATAATCCATGGGCTAACGGTCTAGCTGAGGCTTTCAACAAAACCTTGACAAAGATCGTGAAGAAGACGGTGTCCCGAAACAAAAAGAACTGGCACGAAAGACTGCAAGAAGCTCTTTGGGCATATCGAACTACGTTCAAAACGGCCACGAACACAACGCCATACGCGTTGGTATTCGGTACAGAAGCAGTACTCCCCCTCGAGATAGAGTTACCCTCTCTACGAGTGGCGGTCCACTACGAGCTGACGGACGAAGAAAATGCTCACCTTCGGCTTGAGGAGCTTGATGCCCTTGATGAGACTCGGCCCATAGCACAACAAAATCTGGTGGCCTATAAAGCAAAGATGACGCGCTCGGACGAAAGATTGACCAGGCCGAGGACATTCCGCCAAGGCGAACTCGTGCTAGTGGTCAAAAGACCTATGATCCCCAATCGCGCCAAGCGGGGAAAATTTGAGCCAAACTATGAAGGCCCGTACATCATAGACAAGGTCTACCAGGGCGGAGCGTACCTACTTATGGATATGCACGGTGAAAGACATTTCAGGCCAATAAACGGTCGCTTCCTGAAGAAATACTACGCTTAACGGGTTAAGGCTTAGGTCAATGATAGATGACGACGACTATGTCCACTCGCTATCTTCCTAAGCCCGAACTCTGAGTAGTAACCGGCCTTCTTCAACAAAGGACCGAAACGTCTTTAAACTAACGGCGGACCAAAATGTCCTTAAACTAACATAGGACCGAAACGTCATTAAACTAACGGCGGACCGAAATGTTCTTAAACTAACGACGGACCGAAACGTCCTTAAACTAACAACGGACCACTATGTCCTAAAACTAGTCGTTGACCGAAATGTCGATAAACTACAGTGGGATGCAACATCTCAAAACCGATATATAAAAAAAAAGAATAAAAAAATGATAAAAATAAAAACGGTATGTCCATAAGAAAAATGGGCACGGATGAAAACCCGAAAGGGCTTCGTGAGTAAAAACAGCAGGGCTACCGGCGAGTGTTTGTGAAAACCTGAAAGGGCGCAACCTCGTTAGAAAAATAAAAAGAAAAAAAAAAGAGGGAAGTAAGACGGTATGTCCATAAGCAAAATGGGCACGGATGAAAACCCGAAAGGGCTCCGTGAGTAAAAACAGCAGGGCTACCGGCGAGTGTTTGTGAAAACCCGAAAGGGCTCAACCTCGTTAAAAGGACACTTACAGGGTCCTCACGACCTTGTAAGGAGAAACCACTCGCATGAGATCCTTACGACTCACAAGGGAGCAACACACTTAGGGGTCCTCATGATCCCTAAGGAGAAATTACACTTGCGAGATCCTCACGACTCGTAAGGAGAACTCTTTTATGGGACCCTCACGGCTCATAAGATTTGAAAGTCTTAAGTTACAAAAACCTGAACCTGTTCTTAAGCAAACCCCCCACAACCCTCGACATTGCCCTACAGGTGGCTCAATACTGACCCTTGTATACAATCCACGGGCGCGAATAAATATTTCCCTAACCAAATCCCATCCGTGACTAGGGGATATGTTCATATGGTGAACAACCCTTGTAAATCCTCTCTACTTATAAGGAAAAAACCCTTTTGTAAGATTCTTACGACTTGCAAGAGAACATGCACTTAGGAAGCCTTACGATTCCTAAGGAGAAAACACACCTACAAGATCCTCACGACTTGTAGGGAGAAATACCTTTGTGAGACCCTTACGGCTCATGAAGTCAAAAGCCTTAGTCGACAGGACCCTTAACCCTGTCTACTAAGCCACCTTTGTTCAACGTCGACAGAGGCAAATGATGATTCGCTCCTGCCAACATCCCATTTGCAGCGGTGCTGATGCCGAAATCGGTGTCTAAAATCTAAGCTTGCAGCGAAAAGGCTAGCGAGCCACACACGTATACGAAATAGCCGAAATGATGGGGCAACTTGCAATACAAAGCAGCAAGTAAAAATGTATGCATGAGAAATAGCCGAAATGATTGGGCAACTCACAATAAAAAAGCAGCGAGTAAAAAAAAAATAAATAGCCGAAATGATTGGGCACCGCGAAAAATAGCCGAAATGATTGGGCAATCGCGACCTTCGCGATAAAAAGCTGAAATGATAGAGCATCGCGGAAAAAGAAATAAAATAAGAATGAAATCTCCGCCGTACAGGTGATGTTACATCTATCCCTGTATACAATCTAGGGGCGCAAACAAAGAAGAGATCATACTCCTCCTCGCCTAGGTTTCATCATCAGAAGAAGCCAAATCTCGACGAGCCACAAAGATCGTCTTGACGTTCGTCTCGTTGCAGCAGACACAACATCAAGCAAAAAGGAACAGCGGCAACTCCCAGTTCCATGACTCGGCGATGTACTCCCACTGAGAGTCAAATCCCAACTCCGTGAAATGCGGATATAATCAACAAAATTCCTGGTCAAATGGAACGCGGATAACGTCACTCTTTGACCCCGTGGAAAACGTCCAGAGCGGATCCTGGTCCTCGCAGAGCACGGCAGTGAACCCGTGTGAAGCATCCAGAGCGGAGCCTAGTCCTCGCCGAGCACGGCAGTAAACCCGTGTGAAGCATCTAGTGCAAAATTCCTGGTTACATGGAACGCGGATAACTTCACTCTTTGACCCCGTGGAAAACGTCCAGAGCGGATCCTGGTCCTCGCAGAGCACGGCAGTGAACCCGTGTGAAGCATCCAGAGCGGAGCCTAGTCCTCGCCGAGCACGGCAGTGAAACCGTGTGAAGCATCTAGTGCAAAATTCCTGGTTACGTGGAATGCGGATAACGTCACTCTTTGACCCCGTGGAAAATGTTCAGAGCGGATCCTGGTCCTCGCAGAGCACGACAGTGAACCCGTGTGAAGCATCCTGAGCGGAGCCTAGTCCTCGCCGAGCACGGCAATGAACCCGTGTGAAGCATCTAGTGCAAAATTCCTGATTACGTGGAATGAGGATAACGTCACTCTTTGACCCCGTGGAAAATGTCCAGAGCGGATTCTGGTCCTCGCAGAGCACGGCAGTGAACCCGTGTGAAGCATCAAGAGCGGAGCCTAGTCCTCGCCGAGCACGGCAGTGAACCCGTGGGAAGCATCTAGTGCAAAATTCCTGGTTACGTAGAACGCGGATAACGTCACTCTTTGACGCCGTGGAAAACGTCCAGAGCGGATCCTGGTCCTCGCAGAGCACGGCAGTTAACCCGTGTGAAGCATCCAGAGTGGAGCCTAGTCCTCGCCGAGCACGGCAGTAAACCCGTGTGAAGCATCTAGTGCAAAATTCCTGGTTACGTGGAACGCGGATAACGTCACTCTTTGACCCCGTTGAAAACGTCCAGAGCGGATCCTGGTCCTCGCAGAGCACGGCAGTGAACCCGTGTGAAGCATCCAGAGCGGTGCCTAGTCCTCACCGAACACGGCAGTGAACCCGTGTGAAGCATCTAGTGCAAAATTCCTGGTTACGTGGAACACGGATAAAGTCACTCTTTGACCCCGCGGAAAACACCCAGAGTGGAGACTGGTCTCGCCAAGCACGGCAGTGAACCCGTGTGAAGCATACAGAGCAAGCATCAGACTGTGGAGTCCTTAAAATCCACGGACTATGACGTCCTTAACCTCGACCGCAATGTCTTAAAACTAACGAACAACCACGATGATTCTAGACTGATTTTACCTTGGTTAAAGGGTACATCTCTTCACTCCTTTGATATTTGGCGTTGTAATTCCTTAACGTCTTCAAAGAGGTGACGGGTCCCGGTAACCACTCATTTCGTGGACTATGGAGTCGTTAAATCCACGAACTATGAGGTCCTTAACCTTGACCGTGATGTCTTAAAACTAACATTGGACTGTGGAGTCCTTAAACCCACGGACTATGAGGTCCTTAACCTTGACCGTGATGTCTTAAAACTAACGTTGAACTGTGGAGTCCTTAAATCCACGGACTATGATGTCCTTAACCTTGACCGTGATGTCTTAAAACTAATATTGGACTGTAGATTCCTTAAATCCACGGACTATGAGGTCTTTAACCTTGACCGTGATGTCTTAAAACTAACGTTGGACTGTGGAGTCCTTAAACCCACGGACTATGAGGTCGTTAACCTTGACCGCGATGTCTTTAAACTACGATACCCTGGAAACCATCCCAAACCAACCCCTGACCCCGTGAAATACGGATAAGGGCGACTGCACCCAGCACTTGCGGGTCCTCACGACCCGTAAGGAAGAAAACTCTCTTGTGAGATCCTTACGACTCCCAAGGGAAAACCCGCTTAAGAATCCTCATGACTCTTGAAAAGAACTTACGCCTACGGGATCCTCTCGACCTGTAGGGAGAAAAACTCTTTATGAGACCCTCACGGCTCATAAAGCTCAAAAGTCTTAGGAGGCAAATCTTAACCCTGAATCCTAAGCCGTCGTGGCCCTGCAAAGAGATCAAGATAGATTCTGCAGAACACATTCAGTAAAAAAGGGGACACACCATTTAGAAGAAAATATGTCTTTATTCATAAACCAAAATGGGTACAAAGTACAAGTCATGAGAGAACAAAAAAATACTCTCGCTCAAGAGTATGTACAAAAAGAGAAGAAAAAGAAAAGATACAATTCTTCAGGACGGTGGGCGACTTAGTAGCTTGATCAGCTCATCCTTCTTTCACTGGACCACGCCTTCGTGATTCAGTATCGCCAGAAGACGGGCCTCTGCCTGAGCCTGCTGGGCCTGATACGAAGCAAGCCGCCCTTCGAGCTCCTTCTCGGTAGCTTTGTGGGCTTCGACTCTTTCGCGAGTAAACTCGGCGGATTTGTCGATGGCCACTACCTCCTTGATGGCCTCCTGCAGAACCCGCCAGAGTTCATATGCTTTGTTGGCCTTGGCGGTAAGATTAGCTTAAAGCTCGCTCAGCGCCTTAAAAGCCAGCTCCCTCTCCGAGAATTTGCGGCCGAGCCTCTTCTCGCACAACAATATGTTCTCCACACGTCGCTCTATCAGACCACGCAAGCCCGCTTTCACGACCGCAACCTTGGAAACAGGACGTATACGCTCAAGACTGTATAAACAAGCCTCCAGTCAATAGCAATAGTCGATCTAAAATGCGCGCGCATCATCTGGTATGGGAAGCAACAAAAAATTCTCGATGTACATCCTATCAAGCATGCATTCGCAACTACATGAATATCCGAAAAGAAATAATACCCGAAGCTCTGATGTGCATGCAACATAGTGACAGTGTTCGCAATTGAAGAAAGTTCTCATGTGACGAACACGAAGTTCATTTATGCAAGCAAAAACATACATACGAGTACCCAGCATACATGAAAGTTCAACATAAAGCATAGGAAAACTAATTTGAATATACTACGCTAACGGGAAAAGTTCGCCAAACAAAGGATCGGTAGCACAAGGGTTAACAAAACAAAGAAAAAAATTCTCCATCTCTCTCTCTGCTTTCTCCAACATATCAAAGCGACGGTTTTCACGAGGAGTCTCTCCCCACCGATTGGCTCCATGTTCGTCCGCAAAAGCAGACATAACAGCTAGCCGAGCCCTTATTTCGCTCAAGAGGTGAACTAAGCGATCTTTCAAAGCCTGAGTAATTAGGCACGCCTCGTGAAAACCCTCAAGCTTTTCTTCAGCCACGTCAAGCATCGCCAGGGTCATCTCCACCGGGTGAGGAGGGATGTCGGCAAGAAAGGCAGCAAGGATCATCCGGAGCCAGAGGGAGCCCATTGGGAGGGGGGACCCCCTACGGATCGAGAGCTCATATGTCGCTGAGTCGCATTCGTCGTCGGTAAGTAGCAGGTCCACCAATCGTGCAGCAAAGCGAGGAACCATCTCCTCGATATGCACCTCCCATGGCTGTCGACGAGCGTGTAGACGGTTGCAGGCCATGGCACCTAGTTGTTTCTCAAATTAAATCACGTCAAAATGGGAATAAATTTCTCTGTGAAGAGGGCTATGGCCTCAAGACTATAAAGGGGAGCATTAAATGTTGTGCGCAAAAAAAAAATTTGCATGATGGAACCCATTCCAAGGCCCAAAAAAGGGAAGACATTGAAAATCAGGAAAAGGAACGATTTCCAAGGCGCCTTCTTTGCATCTAATGCCAGAAATATGGCATGAAAAATTGAATAGCTCCATAAAATGCCCCTCACGTGTGGAGCACGTAGGCACCATGCTTGGTGTATACTAGAAAGTGAAATAATTCCTTGCACACTAAACACACCAGCAGCAACAATAAGAAAAATGAATGACAGAATCCTACAAAAAAAGGCATGCAAACACAGAGGGACACGATAAAGGTTTATGATTAATTCTTTAAAAGGTTCATACAAAATAAAAAGAAAACGTTTACAACGGTAAGACCTCGGACGCGGGGCATGGATTGAGAAACTCGAACGTAACTTTGTCCAAGATCTTACAAGCATTTCGAACCATCCTAGTATGTTTTCTCTCGCGGTCGCAAGCGTCGGGGTCCTCACGAATCTCCTCCACCCTCCGATAGGCAGCAAGTATAGCCGACTGCTGAAAAGCCTGGTGCAAGAGATCAATCTGGTCGTCTCGCCTTCTCTTTGAGATCAAGTTCATCAGATACACCGAGTGTACTTTGTCCTCGGCGGCGTCCAATGCCCGCAGCGGTACCCCGGTGCAGAAGAGAGGAAGCGCCTCCCAGATCGCCAACACGATGAGTCTCAGAAGAGAAGAGCGACGGGGGAGTAGCCGATGGTTGTACTCGTCGAAGCGGCTCATAATCTCAGCACATTGGGCGTTGCTGAACTCCCGGTTCTGGCTACGGCCCAGCGCACGAATATTCCCATAAGAAATGATTTCGTCAAGACCGTACATATGGGCATCCATGACACCTGAAATAAAAATCATGAGAATCTATTACAAACCCTTTTCTTCTGAATTGTGATGAAGATAACCTAGGGCAAGAGAACCCTAAGAAGTCTCTATGGGAAGAACTTAGTTCTTCGTAGGAATTAAATTCCTTTTGAAAAGGGGAATTAAATTCCCAGAAACATATTTTTTTTGGATGGAGTTAAACTCCATGGATTTTAACTGTCACCATCGCCTCCCTAAAGATCATATGAAACCTAAGAGATCTACTGTTCAAGATTAAGTGGTTTTCTGTTCTTGTTGAAGAACTTGAAGAAAAATGGGTTCATGTTAAAAGGGTGAAACCCTTGGTGTGGATTTAAAATCCATAGAGTTTTAATGAAGGTTCTTCGATCGTTCAACATCATTACCTGAAAGGAATGGTCTCTCGAACTGAGTTAAACTCTGGAAAATGCTTGAAGCAGAGAACTAAGCTTTAGAAAGGAGAATTAAATGCTCAGAAAGAAAAGTATGCAAGGAGGATGATGAGCAAAGTGGAGGCTCTCCTGAAAAGACATGGGCATTTATAGGATGGGATGGAAAACGTTTCATCTACCCAACTCCCAAAGCAGATCCAACGGTCACAAAAGTGACAGCGTTTGTCACGACCTGAGAATTCGACTCGTGACCGGCACTTAACCACGCAACGTCTACAGGCGTAACGCGGCTAAGTAAGCCGAACCCAGAAATCAAAACCAATAAATATAGAGTGATTTTAAAACATTTGTAAAACAATCGTACATGTCCGAAAAACTTCCATTTATTTAGTAGAAAACCTTTTTAAGTTCCAAAGTTACAAGTTTTATAATTTTGGTAACATTTCCCTTTTTAAAACATTAGCCCCGAAAATCGGGTCAAAACAAGGTGTAGCAGAAATAACAAGTGACAAGAATGAAGCATCACAAAATGATATACGACGCCGTAGCGAAGAATACACAGTAAAACAAGGACAATATCATAAAGATAAGACTGCATAAAACAAAGCCGGCTCACATGCGAGCTCGACACCAGAAAATAAAATCATACATATCGTCCTCACAACTGTCTCTAAGTCAATACAGAAAAGTAGATGGAGAATACTAGATACATCAATGTACAACAGAAAGATAACAGATACCGTACAAAACCCACCTAAACAGCAAAAGGGCTAACTCAGCTCAAAAAGGGTATCTGTGCCAAAAGATGCGGTAACAGCCAGCCGTGACTACTCCCCAGGGCAACCTGCAAGCACTGTGGCACAACGGGGGTGAGTTGCCAACTCGTGAATAGAGATAACATATAAAGGTAATCGCAAGCATGCACATGTAGCGTGGCTCTACTAATGCCAGCAGATAATATCAATGCGATGTGGCAGTATGCACAATAATAATGCCAGTCCTCTATCAGGTGATATACTACAGGGTGAGATGTGATAATGAATGCTGAGCATGGGGATATAGTATCTACATGAAGTATCGAGGTGGACTACATAAGTATGTATGCACCACAAATCCCAACATCTCAAACGCCGGTACTCCATCGGCCCTCATATCCTGTATATCCCTGAAAATCCCGAGTGCCCAACATCGGCACCCAAATATCATAAATACTCGTGTCTAGCATCGACACGCAAAACATCCTGTATCGGGCTCCGTCAATCCGGGTCAGCCCTCTCTCAAGTATGTACCGGGAATCCGTCAGTCCGGGTCATCCCTCTCTCAATATATATCGGGCATCCGTCAGTCCGGGTCAGCCCTCAATCAATCCATCGGGCATCCGTCAGTCCGGGTCAGCCCTATATCAACCCATCGGGCATCCGTCAGTCCGGGTCAGCCCTATATCAATCCATCGGGCATCCGTCAGTCCGGGTCAGCCCTATATCAACCCATCGGGCATCCGTCAGTCCGGGTCAGCCCTATATCAACCCATCGGGCATCCGTCAGTCCGGGTCAGCCCTATATCAATCCGTGCCTCAAGCACCGAGAAAACACGGGGCGACGCCCCATATTATCATATCAAGGGAACCGGGTTTTTAACTGGTTACTTATTTGAAAAGGCCACGGTTCCCAAATCCATAAATCATATGAAATCCCAACAATAATACAAGTAACTGCGATGTGATAGGTGCATCAATGTGTATATCAAGTCATGTCACATGAGAAAGAACTACAATGCAATGATCCACCGTGATATAGATATCAAATATAGATGAGTTACAACAATATACAATAGTATGATCATGGCAGTTCTATCAGTTCTAAGCAATATGTATCTATGTATAGCAAGGAATGCAATATGCAATGACAGTCTATGGGGTGCATGAAATATATAATAACAAAGTCCTATCAGCCCTGACGCATAACGCCATGCGGGCGATATCCCCGTAGATGTGAAATCTACTCACCGTGTCTCACACTAGGTGTATCCAACCACTTGCTTGCCCTTCTTCGCAGCGTCCGTCTCACTGGCCTGTGAACCTAGAATCACATACACATATCACACATAAGCTTAAGTCACAAAACGCGACATTATAAACCAACAAGAAACCTGTGTCACAACCCAATCGCGCGTGTGCGCGATACGCTAAAACGTGTACTCACGCGCCACGAAACTACCCCGACGCGCTGCGATACGCAGAACCCAAACCTACTCACGTATCACGCGTGTCGCGAAGGTTTAGAAAAACGGCAAAACAGGTATTTGGTCCCAGATTTTCCTACAGAATTGATCTTACAAAAATATATATACCAAAAGACCCTACACACTGGAATACACCTACAGAACCCAAAAACACCTAAAACCCTTCCTGTCTGGCCGCAAATTGCGGCCAGAATGGCGGTTTTGGCGGCCAAAGGGGGGAGTTAGGGGGTCGGGTTTCACCTGGTGCATCATCTCCACTCCACTACACTACAGTCTCCTCAATTCCATTCTGCACTCAACGGGTCAATAGCAGATCCAGAAAAGTTCACTTTTTGCACAAAAACGACAATTTGCATCACATAGGAAAACTGGTGGTATTTTAGTGTAATCGGGGTTGAACTAGGTTACAATGGCCTCCACAGACCTCAATCAACCTACTGGAACCACAACTTACTTCGTTTGCACAAGATTCATACAAAATACCCCATATCACACTAAAACGCACCAATATCCATAAACCGAAGCAAAACTACACAATCTAAGCTAACTAGGGATCAAGTTAGGAAATATACCTCATACTTAACCCTAGGAAGCAGGAGGAAGGTGAAGAAGAGAAGAGAAGAGGCTGCAGTCGAAGTTGATGCTTGCTGCTGTTGCTGTTTCCCTCTGCTGATGCTGCTACTTCTTGCTGCTGCTGCTACTTCTCATGCTGCTGCTGCTGCCTCCATGTTGCTGCTGCTGCTTCTGGTTCAGGTAAGAGTGTGTGTGTGTGTGAGTGTTTGTGAGTGTTGGAGAGAAAAAGAAATGAGAGAAAAACAACCTACACTCAAGGGTCAACCCCTCACTCTCTCTCTTCATTAATGGCAAGCATGGCTAAGCCATGATGCCCTCTCTCTCTCTCCTTCTCACAAGTCAACACTAGATCAAAAATTCAAATTAAAGCAACCTTTTAATTAACCAATAAAAACCCAATTAAGAATCCATAAGACTAAATCCTAAAATTAACCCACCATGGTTAATAATTATTGTATTTACTTAATTTAAAAACCCTAGTTTACATGCACATGTGTGTGCAAGCTTAGGAAAATTTTGGAAAAATGTTTATTAAATTAGGAAAAATATTTAAAACACAATTTGGTAAACTTTTTATTAAAAACCATTATTTAATTATAATTATTCACTAACCCTTATCCTAAGGTGTTACAATCTCTCCCCCTTAAAGAAATTCGTCCCCGAATTTCAAAAATCTAACTAAGGTTACCTTCAAAAAGATGGGGATACGTCTTCATCATCTCGCTTTCGGTCTCCCAAGTGACCTCTTCACGGTTCTGACCACGCCAAAGTACTTTAACTGATGGAATCTCCTTCGATCTCAATTTCTTCACTTGTCGATCCAAGATCATCACCGGGTGCTCTGCATAGGAAAGATCGCTCTCAAGCTGGATCGCCGGATGCTGAATCGCATGCGAAGGATCATGAAGATATCTGCGGAGCATCGAGACATGGAATACGGGGTGCACGTCTGGAAAGCTGGGCGGAAGGGCTAATCGATAAGCCACTGCACCGACACGCTCGAGGATCTCGAAGGGGCCCACATACCTGGGGCTAAGCTTCCCCTTCTTCCCAAACCTCATCACACCTTTCATTGGGGAGACCCTCAAGAAAACATGATCACCAACGGAAAACTCAAGTCTGCGTCGTCGACGGTCTGCATAAGCTCTCTGCCTACTCTGCGCTGCTCTCATCCTATCGCGAATCAACTGGATCTTCGCGGTCGTCTCCTCAACGATCTGTGGCCCTAAGATACTGCTCTCACTGAGCTCTGTCCAACAAGTAGGTGACCTGCATCTCCTCCCGTAAAGAGCCTCAAACGGTGCCATCTGAATAGTCTCCTGGTAGCTGTTATTGTAGGAAAACTCTTCCAAGGGCAAATGATGATCCCAGCTACCTCCGAAATCTAGTACACAAGCTCTGAGCATGTCCTCGAGAGTCTGAATGGTCCGCTCTGACTGTCCGTCGGTCTGCGGATGAAATGCCGTGCTGAAACTCAAGCGAGTGCCCAAAGCCTCCTGAAGCCTCTGCCATAGTCTACTAGTAAACTGGGTGCCTCTGTCGGACACAATGCACGTCGGGACTCCGTGTAGTCGCACTATCTCGTCAATATAGATCTGGGCATACTGAGTAAATCCGAAAGTCGTCTTCACCGGTAGGAAGTGAGCCGCTTTCGTCAAACGATCCACGATCACCCAGATGGAGTCATACCCCCTACTAGCCCTGGGTAGACCCACCACAAAATCCATCGAAATCTGTTCCCATTTCCACTCCGAGATGGGTAATGGCTGTAGCTCTCCCGCGGGCCTCTGGTGCTCAGCCTTGACTTGCTGACAAGTCAGGTATCTCGATACAAAATCTGCAATGTCCCTCTTCATTCCGTCCCACCAGTAAACATCTCTCATATCATGATACATCTTGGTGGAACCGGGATGTACGCTATACACCGATCGATGTGCCTCCTCAAGAATCTCTCGCCTCAGTCCCTCAGTATCAGGTACGCACAGTCTGACTCCAAACCGTAGTATCCCCTGATCATCGGTCACGAACTCGGAAAATCGGTCCTGTCCCATCTATGCCATGATCTCTAAACATCGGTCGTCACTGAGCTGTGCCTCACGTATACGATCAATCAACTGTGGGCGTGCACGGACGTGCGCTATCTGTCCTCCAATCGGCGTGAACTCGAACTGTACTCGGCTGTCGCATAATATCTGCCAATCTGCCGATGACTGCTCCTGCACTGCGCTCAAACATGATAAACTACTCCCGGGCCTCCTGCTCAAAGCATCCGCCACCACATTTGCCTTGCCCGGGTGATATAAGATCTCGCAGTCGTAATCCTTCACTAACTCCATCCATCGACGCTGTCGAAGGTTCAGGTCCCGCTGCTGGAATATGTATTTCAGACTCTTGTGATCCGTAAATATCTGGCACGACTCGCCGTATAGGTAATGTCGCCAGATCTTAAGTGCGAAGACCACTGCTGCCATCTCCAAATCATGAGTGGGGTAGTTCTGCTCGTGCTTCTTCAATTGTCGCGAGGCATACGCGATCACCCTATCATGCTGCATCAGAACGCATCCCAATCCCACTCGAGAAGCATCACAAAAGACCACAAATTCGCCCGATCCGGAAGGTAAAGATAACACCGGTGCCGTCGTCAGCCGAGTCCGTAACTGCTGAAAACTGTGCCCGCACTCCTCCGTCCAATCGAAGGGAACTCCCTTCCGGGTCAACCCGGTCAACGGTGTAGCAATACGTGAGAAGTCCTGCACAAAACGCCTGTAGTAACCGGCCAATCCCAAAAAGCTGTGAATCTCCGTCACCGATGTGGGTCTGGGCCAACGCTGAACGGCCTCGATCTTCCTCGGGTCAACACATATACCGTCTCGTGAAATCACGTGACCCAAGAAGTCCACGCTGTCTAACCAAAAAGCACACTTGGAGAATTTCGCATAGAGCTGGTGCTCCCTCAATGTCTGCAATGTAACCCGCAGGTGCTGCTCGTGCTCCTCACTACTCCGGGAATACACCAAGATATCGTCAATGAAGACTATAATGAACAGATCCAAGTAAGGCCGGAAAATACGGTTCATCAAATCCATGAAGGCTGCTGGTGCATTGGTGAGTCCGAACGACATCACCAAAAACTCGTAATGGCCGTAGCGCGTACGGAAGGCTGTCCGAGGAATGTCCTCCTGTCGAACCCGCAGCTGATGATAGCCCGATCGTAAATCGATCCTCGAAAAGTACCCTGCCCCCTGAAGCTGGTCGAACAAATCGTCGATACGCGGCAAAGGATACCTGTTCCGCACTGTCACCCTGTTCAGCTGGCGGTAGTCGATACAAAGACGTAAGCTGCCGTCCTTCTTCCTGACGAACAGGACTGGAGCACCCCAAGGAGAAACACTGGGTCGAATAAGTCCCTTGTCCAGCAAATCCTGTAACTGACCCTTCAGCTCACGAAGTTCCGCCGGGGCCATCCGATAGGGCGGTATAGAAATAGGCCCCGAACCAGGAACCAAATCAATACAGAAGGAAATGTCGCGCTCGGGCGGCAACCCAGGAAGCTCATCAGGGAACACATCAGGAAACTCGCTAACAATCGGAACCTGATCCAATGGAACCTCTGTAGCGCGAGCATATCGAACATAAGCGAGAAATCCCTGACATCCCTTCCTCAAAAGCTGTCCAGCGCGAAAAGAAGAAATCACACTGTGAGGGGCGGCACTACGGTCCCCCAACACAACAAAAACCGACTCACCGGGGAAACAGAATCTAACTGTCTTCTCGCGGCAGTCCACAGAAGCATAGCACGTGGCTAACCAATCCATGCCCAAAAGAACGTCGAAGTCCAACATCTCCAGAAGGATCAAGTCGACAGGCAACTCTCTCTCGCCAATACAGACGATACAGGATCGGAACACGTGCCTAGCAACAAACGACTCTCCCACAGGAGTAGTCACCACAAGCGGCTGATCAAGCAAGCCCGACTCTCTACCCAAACTCGGCACAAAGTGCGTGGATACGTACGAGTGTGTGGATCCAGGGTCGAACAGTACATGTGCGTCAACTGAACATACAGGGAGGATACCTGAAACCACTGCATTGGACGCCTGCGCGTCCTGATGTGTCAAAGCAAAAACCCTCGCCTGTCCACCACCTGCGGCTGGCTGCCCTCTGCCTCGGTCACCTCGCCCTCTCTGAGCAACTCCTCCACGCCCACGACCTCGCTGTGTCTGAGTCTGGCGCGGAGCAACGGTAGGTACGATAGGCAACGCTCTCTCGGGTGGTGAAAGTGGTAATATGACATGCGGTGCTGTCGCCTCGGTCCGGGGTAACTCAGGACAATCCCGTACACGGTGGTAAGAACTCCCACAGCGAAAACATCCTGACGACGGCCGCTGACCATCCTGGGAATAAGAACTGAATAACCGGCCCCGCCCTGAATCTCTGCTGCCTGCAATACGTCTATCACGGCGCCGAAAAGGCTGTCTCTGTGCTGAAGTACCCGCACGAGCTCTCTTCGGCTCTGGGAGTGCCGAAGTCTCAACAAGGTGCTCCTCGACCACTAGGGCTGCGTCTACAGCTGCTGCATAGGTCTCGTAGTGCTGCGCGCTGATCGCGAGGAACACTGGTGAAATCAAGCCTCGAACAAATCTCCGGACTCGCAACTCCTCGGTGGCCACTAGATGTGGGGCGTAGACTGCTAGCTCTGTAAACAGTACATCATACTCTGCCACTGTCATCCCTGGCGTCTGGCGTAAGGACTCAAACCTACGTGCTCGGGCATCTCTAACACTCCGGGGAAGGAAACGGGCTAGAAATATAGTCACGAACTCCGTCCAGGTCATAGGAGGAAGACCTGCTGCTCTGCCCTTCTCCACTGAATCACACCATTTCTGCGCAAGACCTTCCAGGCGAAAGCTCGCGAACTCGACCCATCTCGCATCTGCGCATCTGAGGGAACGGCATATCCTGGCCATCCTGTCGATGAAAGACTGTGGGTCCTCGGCTATATCGGTGCCTGTGAAAACCGGAGGTTTCAGCCTCATGAACTCTGATAGCGACACTGTAATCACCTCTGTGGCTGCAGGGGCAGCTGGCTGTGCGGTAGGTACCATAGCGGTCTCTGGAACTGGTGGAGCTACCTCTGGTCGCTGCGCTCGAAGCGTCTCAACAAGCGATCCTATCATCTGGCACATCTCCTGCATGCTAGATCCCACCGTCTGGCGCATCTCCTGCATACCAGCCCCTAGCGTGGCGATCTGCTCTGTCACGGCAGGAACAGCCTGCTCGGGTACAACGGGTGCACTGCCCGGATCAGTCCTCGTCTCGGACGAGTCAACTCGAATCTCGGCCCTCGCGGCCGCTCTCTGTGCCCTCGTAGTCTTAGGCGGCATATTGACTGAAAGAAAATTTGGATTCGATAAGAACACGGAAATCGAATCACAAGAATATAAGGAGGAATCAAATCAACAAGCCCTAAGGTCGCGTAAGCGGAGTACCGTGTCGTGAGTATGCCGCGGAACATACGCACGCTACGCTACCCTGCTGCAGCTACCTACTCCATCATACCAGGGTCATCCTACACTCCGAAGGTAAAACCTACGCTTTGATACCAACTTTGTCACGACCCGAGAATTCGACTCGTGACCGGCACTTAACCACGCAATGTCTACAAGCGTAACGCGGCTAAGTAAGCCGAACCCAGAAATCAAAACCAATAAATATAGAGTGATTTTAAAACATTTGTAAAACAATCGTACATGTCCGAAAAACTTCCATTTATTTAGTAGAAAACCTTTTTAAGTTCCAAAGTTACAAGTTTTATAATTTTGGTAACATTTCCCTTTTTAAAACATTAGCCCCGAAAATCGGGTCAAAACAAGGTGTAGCAGAAATAACAAGTGACAAGAATGAAGCATCACAAAATGATATACGACGCCGTAGCGAAGAATACACAGTAAAACAAGGACAATATCATAAAGATAAGACTGCATAAAACAAAGCCGGCTCACATGCGAGCTCGACACCAGAAAATAAAATCATACATATCGTCCTCACAACTGTCTCTAAGTCAATACAGAAAAGTAGATGGAGAATACTAGATACATCAATGTACAACAGAAAGATAACAGATACCGTACAAAACCCACCTAAACAGCAAAAGGACTAACTCAGCTCAAAAAGGGTATCTGTGCCAAAAGATGCGGTAACAGCCAGCCGTGACTACTCCCCAGGGCAACCTGCAAGCACTGTGGCACAACGGGGGTGAGTTGCCAACTCGTGAATAGAGATAACATATAAAGGTAATCGCAAGCATGCACATGTAGCGTGGCTCTACTAATGCCAGCAGATAATATCAATGCGATGTGGCAGTATGCACAATAATAATGCCAGTCCTCTATCAGGTGATATACTACAGGGTGAGATGTGATAATGAATGCTGAGCATGGGGATATAGTATCTACATGAAGTATCGAGGTGGACTACATAAGTATGTATGCACCACAAATCCCAACATCTCAAACGCCGGTACTCCATCGGCCCTCATATCCTGTATATCCCTGAAAATCCCGAGTGCCCAACATCGGCACCCAAATATCATAAATACTCGTGTCTAGCATCGACACGCAAAACATCCTGTATCGGGCTCCGTCAATCCGGGTCAGCCCTCTCTCAAGTATGTACCGGGAATCCGTCAGTCTGGGTCATCCCTCTCTCAATATATATCGGGCATCCGTCAGTCCGGGTCAGCCCTCAATCAATCCATCGGGCATCCGTCAGTCCGGGTCAGCCCTATATCAACCCATCGGGCATCCGTCAGTCCGGGTCAGCCCTATATCAATCCATCGGGCATCCGTCAGTCCGGGTCAGCCCTATATCAACCCATCGGGCATCCGTCAGTCCGGGTCAGCCCTATATCAACCCATCGGGCATCCGTCAGTCCGGGTCAGCCCTATATCAATCCGTGCCTCAAGCACCGAGAAAACACGGGGCGACGCCCCATATTATCATATCAAGGGAACCGGGTTTTTAACTGGTTACTTATTTGAAAAGGCCACGGTTCCCAAATCCATAAATCATATGAAATCCCAACAATAATACAAGTAACTGCGATGTGATAGGTGCATCAATGTGTATATCAAGTCATGTCACATGAGAAAGAACTACAATGCAATGATCCACCGTGATATAGATATCAAATATAGATGAGTTACAACAATATACAATAGTATGATCATGGCAGTTCTATCAGTTCTAAGCAATATGTATCTATGTATAGCAAGGAATGCAATATGCAATGACAGTCTATGGGGTGCATGAAATATATAATAACAAAGTCCTATCAGCCCTGACGCATAACGCCATGCGGGCGATATCCCCGTAGATGTGAAATCTACTCACCGTGTCTCACACTAGGTGTATCCAACCACTTGCTTGCCCTTCTTCGCAGCGTCCGTCTCACTGGCCTGTGAACCTAGAATCACATACACATATCACACATAAGCTTAAGTCACAAAACGCGACATTATAAACCAACAAGAAACCTGTGTCACAACCCAATCGCGCGTGTGCGCGATACGCTAAAACGTGTACTCACGCGCCACGAAACTACCCCGACGCGCTGCGATACGCAGAACCCAAACCTACTCACGTATCACGCGTGTCGCGAAGGTTTAGAAAAACGGCAAAACAGGTATTTGGTCCCAGATTTTCCTACAGAATTGATCTTACAAAAATATATATACCAAAAGACCCTACACACTGGAATACACCTACAGAACCCAAAAACACCTAAAACCCTTCCTGTCTGGCCGCAAATTGCGGCCAGAATGGCGGTTTTGGCGGCCAAAGGGGGGAGTTAGGGGGTCGGGTTTCACCTGGTGCATCATCTCCACTCCACTACACTACAGTCTCCTCAATTCCATTCTGCACTCAACGGGTCAATAGCAGATCCAGAAAAGTTCACTTTTTGCACAAAAACGACATTTTGCATCACATAGGAAAACTGGTGGTATTTTAGTGTAATCGGGGTTGAACTAGGTTACAATGGCCTCCACAGACCTCAATCAACCTACTGGAACCACAACTTACTTCGTTTGCACAAGATTCATACAAAATACCCCATATCACACTAAAACGAACCAATATCCATAAACCGAAGCAAAACTACACAATCTAAGCTAACTAGGGGTCAAGTTAGGAAATATACCTCATACTTAACCCTAGGAAGCAGGAGGAAGGTGAAGAAGAGAAGAGAAGAGGCTGCAGTCGAAGTTGATGCTTGCTGCTGTTGCTGTTTCCCTCTGCTGATGCTGCTACTTCTTGCTGCTGCTGCTACTTCTCATGCTGCTGCTGCTGCCTCCATGTTGCTGCTGCTGCTTCTGGTTCAGGTAAGAGTGTGTGTGTGTGTGAGTGTTTGTTAGTGTTGGAGAGAAAAAGAAATGAGAGAAAAACAACCTACACTCAAGGGTCAACCCCTCACTCTCTCTCTTCATTAATGGCAAGCATGGCTAAGCCATGATGCCCTCTCTCTCTCTCCTTCTCACAAGTCAACACTAGATCAAAAATTCAAATTAAAGCAACCTTTTAATTAACCAATAAAAACCCAATTAAGAATCCATAAGACTAAATCCTAAAATTAACCCACCATGGTTAATAATTATTGTATTTACTTAATTTAAAAACCCTAGTTTACATGCACATGTGTGTGCAAGCTTAGGAAAATTTTGGAAAAATGTTTATTAAATTAGGAAAAATATTTAAAACACAATTTGGTAAACTTTTTATTAAACACCATTATTTAATTATAATTATTCACTTACCCTTATCCTAAGGTGTTACAGCGTTGCACTCACATGCAGACATGTGAGAACAACGCTGTGGGGGCATTTGTTCCCTGATTAAAAATCAGGAAAGGACTCAGAAGAGGCAACACGTGTTCACACGTGACCAGCGGTCACGTGTTGGCACGTGACGTTCAAAGCAGCGGCACAAAGCTCATTCAAGAAAAGACTCCAGAAAAGGTCACGTGCTCGCACGTGACCAGTGGCCACGTGCTGGCACGTGACCAGTGGTCACGTGCTGAGCAGCGGCCAAAGAACAGAGCGCGGGGGAAAAAAGGCCCGTTACAGGGGTCACGTGCCTACACGTGACCAGGGGTCACGTGGCCACACGTGACCGGCTTTAAAAGCTTTGTTATTGAACATGATTAAATTCTGAGAAGAGATCATTCAAATCTTTCCAAGATAGAGAATGATTATTTGGAACCGTTGGATTTAAAATCTGTAGGTGATTAGATATCACCAGTTTATGGAAAAATCTTGGACTTGGAAAGTTCTCCCCCTAAATCTAACCGAAATAACATAGAGATACATTTGGATTTAAAATCCAATGGTGAATAAAATTCACCCAATAATCTAAAGGCCCGGATTAATGATAAACATAAATCAAATCTCTCAATAAACAAATCAAATCTTTCAATGAAAGATTCACTAAAACTAATTGATCCTCTTCCTTCTCCTATAAATAGGAGCCAAAGGAGAGAGTAAAAAAAAAAGAAAAAAGAGGAGAAAGGGAATATACAGAGACATATACAGAGAGAAAGAGAGATAGAGCCTTGAGATTTTGGAAGAGATTGATCCTCTGCAAAAAAAAACCCTAGGTAAGAAAGGAGAGACTTAAAAAGAGAATTTAATTCTCAAAAGAGTTTAACTCTTATATATAAAAAAAAGAACTTAGTTCTTCTTCTGGTTGAGGATCTGCAAAGTGCACATCTCCCCATGAATTGAGAATTTAATTCTCATTGGGACGAGATCCTGCCATGCAGATCTAAAACATAGAGGGGGAACTGAGTTTAGAGAATTTAATTCTCATAAAATGATAGGAATTCAATTCCTTTGAGATAAAGTTAGGGTTTAACCTTAGGTTATAGGAATTTAATTCCTTCAAATTGAACAGAACTAGAGTTTAACCCTAACTAAGAATATAATTCTCTCGAACTCACAGGAATTTAATTCCTTTAAGAAAAGAAACTAGGGTTTAACCCTATTGAGAATATGATTACTTTAAAGTTTAGGGTTTAACCCTATAAATAGAACTTTAATGCATACAGAGACCCGCCAAATAAAACTCTGAAGTAGGCACCTCACGTGGGCCACGTGACCTTTAAAGCACACAAAAGAAAAAGAAACAGAAAAAAGCTTTAGGGCGCCCTCACGCGTCAACACGTGACCCCTAATGAACATTCTAAGAGAGCAAAGCGCAAGTCCCCATCACGTGCCTACACGTGATGGCTTTCAGAATTAAAAGTGTTAAACACTTATTTGTAGAACAAAATAAAGGGAAACATGGTGCTATCACGTGCTACCACGTGACCCCTTGGCTGAAGCTTTAACAGAAAAGCACCAAAATTCCCATCACGTGACGGCACGTGATACTTTGAAAGTGTTCAAGATTTTTGACCGAATAAAAATAAAGGGGAGCAGGGCGCCCTCACGTGTTACCACGTGACCCCTCTTACCTTAGTGTTTAAACACTAAATTGTAAGCTCGGTAGTCAGTGTTTAACACTGATTTTCTTAGTGTTTAACACTAATTTGGAAAACTCTATTTGAAATGTTTAACACTGATTTCCTTAGTGTTTAACACTAATTTGAAAACTCTGTTCCCAGTGTTCAACACTGATTATCTTTTAGTATTTAACACTAACTTGTTAATCTTATTCCCAGTGTTCAACACTGTTGGTCTCTAGTGTTTAACACTAGCTTTAGCTCAATTGGCTAAGTTTCCAGAGGCAAAGCCTTTCCTTCAATGAACCAACAGAAGGCCAATATCCCAAACATGATTGGACTTAGCCCAAGATGGCCATAAGTCCTCAATTCAAACTCAACTGGGCCAATGGGCTCATAATATAATAATTGATCTTAGTTTCCAAATTGTACTGTAGATCACTTAATTTACCTCAGTTCAAGGGTACATCTCTTCACTCCTTTGATACTTGGCGTTGTAATTCCTCAACGTCTTCAAAGAGGTGACGGGTCCCGACGACCATACATCGATACGGACTATGGATTCCTTAAATCCACGGACTACGACGTCCTTAACCTTGACTGTGATGTCTTAAAACTAACATTGGACTGTGGAGTCCTTAAATCCAAGGACTACGGCGTCCTTAACCTTGACCGTAATGTCTTAAAACTAACATCGGACTGTGGAGTCCTCAAATCCACGGACTACGACGTCCTTAACCTTAACCGCAACGTCTTAAAACTAACACTGGACCGCAATGTCCTTAAACAACTTATTGACCGCAATGTCACTAGACTAAACAACAGGGCTCCCCTAATAGCTCTCTTGTCGGATCTAAACGATACCGTTAAGTTGATCTTAGTCTAAAACTAGACTAACGTATCCTTAACAAACGTTTAAGTCGATCTTAGTCTCAAACGAGGCTAACGTATCCTTAAACACAACCCCAAAACCCAAATCTAAGATAATACGGATTTGGACTAGTCCACGCCCTACGGGCGACGATATAACTCAGTCTCCGTATACAATCCACGGGCAACCAAACAAAAAACAAACACCCACGACACGAAGTGACCATCTGGAGAAGGAGAAAGTTGTTACCGCAATGCGGTAGCGTAATTAACTGCCGGGGCTTGCGCCTGCTGGGAAGAGCGTCCCCACAATCAAAAACTCTCAAGCGAGGGGGAATTTGACGAAGTCTGCTACATCGGACGAATCCGTTTAAACCTTCGATACATGGTGCCATAAATCAACTTGGCATCTTCGGAGAGGTAGACAGATAGCACCTATTAGCATCTGTCCCGAATCTCAGGCAAGACGTCCGTCGTCGCGCCGTCTTTCAGAGGGGAACAATATGCTTTATCAGGTTTTGTACCCGTTTGGGGTCATTATTTACAAAGGAAACTCTGCCGAAAATTTTAGAAAAGACTTGCAATTTTAAAAATGCATATTTCGGCGTATGTTGCAAAACTACATGATTTCAATTGGTTTTTCCTTCACTCTACTACTTTACTTGGTTTGGATTTCTGGGTTTTCGGCTTACTTAGATTACATACGCCTCGAGACGTTTCGTAATTTAAGTGCCGGTCATGTTCCGTACTTTTCGGATCGTGGATAACTCAAGGCACGTTTCTGTAATGGCAGTTTGTGGGTTAACCCGGGCTTTGACAAGGGTTGACTTTCTACCATCTGGAAGATCAATAGTGATATTGTTCTTGACTCGCCACAGTTTTAGTAAAATGGATTTTTTCAGAAAACAGTAGTCGGAGTATGGTAGAACTGGAGGAGATTCCAGAACCACAAACGATTACGGAAAATTTAATAGGACCTAAAGATTCAATCAGGATTGACATTCCATTAGCCACTCCGCAGATATGGTAGGTAACCTCAGCCGCCCGAGAGGTACTTCGGTATTCTCCAAGACGGTGACAGGGAGGTTCTTGTTTAACTAGACTTTCCATTACTGCTGTTCCAGACTATGAGACCCGGCAGGAGGATAGGTATAGCGTCGTTCTAAACTAGCTTTAGAAATGCACGTGTATATGACTCTGCCAGAGGGTTGTCGTAGTCAGTGGGAGCAGCGGAAGCGTAGTGGACAAGTAGCTTATGTTTATTTATAGACTAAAGCAGATATAACAGAGATAGATCATCTATTTCTTGTGTGACAGTCATAGGTTTTGACTTCATCAGAATAGAGGATGGATCTGTTAAGAAGGTAGTAGGGTATGATGTCCTGGTATTTAGATTACATACACAGAGTAGGAAGTGAAATTCCTATACTACGATCGGTTATACTGTGGTTGTCGCATAGTGTTTTCTCCACATAAGTTGATATTAATCCAACCCTGGAGAAACGTTCGGAAGCAGTTTTAGAACATAAATGGCTGTTCTAGGGATTTGATAACGGTGGCCTCCTTTGGGAGACGGTTATCATTCCAGGCTTCCAAGGTGACACGGATGACAGAGTGACTGTCAGAGTTATAGTTTTCCCTCTGACGAGGGGCGGTAGTTTGGACAGGTGGTCCAAGCGGATACTGAGGGAGGCATGGCACAGGATAGTGATTAAGTTCAGTGGACGATACATTCTAAGAAGTTTGCTGGATTTGGAGTTCACTTGTGAGCTAGGTCCCATCAGATATCCAGACATATTCTAAGACATGTATTGCTCATTTCGGGAGATGGATTTTCTCCGCGAACTTGAGATTAAGAGAGACATAGAAAGAAACATCAGGGCGGATCCACTCACAGAGGCTATTTCTCAAACACAATAGTTTTACAAACGAGCTTTGTGAAACTGATTAGTAGAGGAGTTGGATGTTCGGTATCACACGAGCTGTGAATACGCGATATCACAATAATTAGCCTTAAGTGCAAATGGGAGATTGTTGGATATAGTGCCCTCAAAGTCAATTATTGGATCGCAGGTACGTGATGGCAATGATTGAAGAAGGACCTATACCGATAGGACAGTCTTTCTCGAGATGATAGTATGCTATCTGGTTTGTCTTTATCACCGTGTACATGCTTTAGTTCACTATTGCATATTGATAGAGCCTATAGGATTCTTGTTTGACTGCCAGCAGTATGATGGCGATCATATACGTGAGAGCTGGGGTCTATAAGCACATCCTTAAAGTTTCCCTAGTCGTCGGAGTTTCTAGACAGGGCATCGATACTCCAGAGTAGACTAGTTGTAACATCTTCAAAAATATAAAATATTAATTTTGAGAATTTTTATAATTTAATATTATTTTATTGATTATTTTAATATTAAATGCAAATAAATAGGAAAAATGTTAGAAAAATTATGAAAAATTATGGAAAATTCTAAAATAGGGTAAATTAGTGAATTATGACATTTTTAAGTTTTTGTGATTAGTTTGACACTAGTTTAGTGCTAATCGCGATTAAAATCGCTAATTGGGTTTTTTGGCAATTTTGTGCAAAACTTGCACATATCACTTTTTCTACACTTGTGTATTTTTCTAGCCATGGTTTTCATTTGGGTTTACTATTGGTGTGAGAAGGGTTGGGTTTTAAAAGAAAAGGGAAAGAAAAGAAAATGCAATGATGAGGATAGGTGAGAGAGAGAGGTGGACTTTGACCTTGAAACACTTAGCCATTTTCTCTCCCTCTCATTTCTCTCCCTCTTCCTCTCCCATAGTTGCTGCTGCTGCCCCTTCTCCATTTCCCTCCCCTCCTCAAGCCATGAATCATCTCTAAAAACACACCAAAACCCCAAACTCCTTTCACTAAAAATGTCCAAAATCCCTAGATCTACACATGGAGCTAAAGAAGCATGGATTTGGCCATTTGAGGGCAACTCAAGAAAATTCTTGAGTTGCTAATGAAGGTAATTTCTGAACCATTTGCTTAATTATAGCCTTTCCTATAACCCCATGTCAAGATTTTATCGATATTGTGTGATATTATGGATTTGAGAGAAACCTAGTTAGGGTTTGAGTGAATTGGTGTTGCATTATGAAATTGGGCTCAGTATTGATCTTACCAACACCCTAGTGTATGAATTAGAACCCCAAACCTGAAGCTAGAACCATAATACGGATTTTAGAAACCGATATTGGGGAAAACAGGAAATCTGTCACTGTGTGGTTGAATCTGCTATCACCCGTGATGCCCTAAAATAAAATTGAGTGGAAAGTGACATGTGCAGGCACCCAGGAAGCCAACCCCAAAACCCTAGCCCCTGATTCTTTTTCCCGGCCGCCAAAACCTCCTTTCTGGCCGCAATTTGCGGCCAGACCAGGGAGGAATCTCCTCGTTTTGCGTGCCTGGCCCCATTTCATCAATTCTTGGCCCTGGGTACTTCTAGTTTTGACAAATTCTTCCTAGGATGAAATCTGGGACATATATCCTATGTTGTCGTTTTGGATTCGTGTTTCCGTATTCCGTATTTTTGGATTCTGAAATGGTGGAATGTGTTTTGCCTCGACTATTGTCGTTTATACGACGATATAGAGGATTATGGATGGTTTTGAAGGCGTGCCATAGGTTCTCACCTATAGGCCCCCTTATCATATCGTTTTGGACTTTATGCGCCGTTTTAGATTGGATTTGGTTTTAATGCGCATATACGATATTTTGATGTGTAGGTACCCATGAAGACTTCGGACGACAAGCAAATGCATGGGGATGTCCGCAAATGGTGATGCAAGGTGAGTAGATTATATCTACAGGGGGAAGTCGGGTGGATGGCGTATAGCACCCCCGCAGTCCGTAGATAGATTATTATGTAGTTATTGTGACATTAGGTGTATTATGGATAGTATAGGGTTGAAAGTGACTAGTGTAGTTCATAGTCGCGAACCCTAGGATAGAATTACACCTATACATATACCCTTGCTTTTCACATGTACTTACACTGTGATTGATGATATGTGACGACTTTGGAGATGAGTCGATATTGTGGGCTTGGTGCCCTGGGATCGGTGATTTGATACGATTCATATGTGGGATATGACTTGTGATTCTTGCGGGCTTGGGATGGTGTTTACCCCCGCATGCATACTTTACCGATGTTACCGTTTGTACTAGATATAGAGTAGTACACCCAGACTATATGATCTGATGATGGTGATATTTGTTATGTGATGAGACAGTGAGATATTGACCTGTACCCAGCTTTTGGGAATGCCGTACGACGGTTTACCGTACGAGCTGATATTGATGATAGATCCGCACTCATAGCTAGAGGATATCTTACGATATGACATTGATGCGGGATCACCGACTATAAATCTACATATATACTTAGACTCAGTTTTAGGTGGTTTCCACACCTACCCCTCCTGATTTGACAGGATACTTAAATGTAGTTGCATAGTAGATACTTCACTGTGCTGCTGATTACTAGATTTCCGCATATTCATGCTATTCGCATTGCTGGCATATGTTCATTACCATGTTATTATCATGCTGTTTGGACACCAGCACCATTATCGATGATGCGTATGTTTCACGTACACTATTTGCCGGCTCACACACTTCATCATCGATAATTGCCATGTCACTACACAGTAGTACTATTACATTCGTGATATGATGCTTCCTTCGACATATGCGCATTCCTATTCCATGTTGCATGATTTCCGATATGATTACTCTCTTTACATGTCGCATATATCATGGATTGATTGCATAGTACATCGCATTGGATTTACTGCTGGATGTTGGATTTTCATGTGATTTCTGGTTTTTGAGGACCGTGGGGTTATTTAAGAAAAGAGGCACTTTATGAAAACCCGGTACCTCGTGATATGATATTTCGGTGCGTCCACCACGCGTTTTCTCGGTGCTGAGACGTGTGCTTGAAACCCGATTCGAGGAGGTGATGTACCGTTTGCGGGTTCGTGGTGGGCCCGGTATGGTTCCCCTCGGCGAGATGATCGATGGGTTATGCCGATTGAGCCTGGAGGCGGGCGAGTACCTACCGGTGATTTTACCTGAGCTCGGCGGATATCCGGGGGATACCGCCTGGAGCCGAGAGATGGGCATACTGCCGGGGGCCGACAGGCCGATATCCGCAGACGGAGCCCAGAGATGGACATGGGTTGACTCATACTGCCGGGGCCGAGGGCCGATATCCGCAGACGGAGCCCCATACGGATGAGGATTTACGTGTCGGTGTTTGGCACGGGTTTCATGATGAGTTTTCCATGATTTTGGTTATATCCTCACATTGCATACATGATGCTTGCTGTCAGTGGGTTACAGGTGGACGGGTTCCACATATATACAGACACGGTTCATATACAGACTGGATTTACACTTATCTTACACCAATATTAGTGGTATGGGACGCTAATATATGTGTATTGATACTATTGATATTTCTTCATTGATACTTCATGCAGACATACCTTATACTGATGACATGTTGTTACCTGAGTACCTGGCACTATATACATGATTAGATGTCACCTTGCCACCTTATTACACTCAGATGTACTCTTGTGGATTATATTTTTGATCGTTGACTTAGGATTATGTCTTGCATTCGATTTATCCTTGTAGATGTTTCTATTCACGAGTTGGCAACTCACCCCCGTTGTGCCACAGTTCTTGCAGGTTCTGCCGTACAGGTTCTATTGCGGCATTTATGGCACACTACCTTCTTGCGGGTGATTTGCTTTTGGTAGGTGGATTCTTTTGCATCAAGAATCCCCATGTTGTACTTATTTATTCATTGTATCTAGAAATGTCCATCAACCAAAACTTGTATATTCTTTCAGACCTAGACTTCAGTGTTGTATATTTCGACCTTAGAGTCGCGCTTAGTTGTATTGCGGATTTCCTTGTTGCTTTTGAGCTTTCTTTTGGATTTGATCCTCGCCACTTGGCGTTGTATATTATCATATCTTGCGTGGTTGTGACCGTCGATTGACGAAGAGCTAGCTCCCGCTTGGGGATGCCTTTATCATTTGCATATATTGATATCCTTGTTTTACCCCATTCGGGGCCAGTTTTACAAAAGAGACTCTGCCGAAATTTCTAGAAAAGACTGTACCGTTTTTAAAATGCACATTCGGCTTAGTTATTTAAAAACCTTGATTTCAAACCTGTATTTCTTCACTTCTTTAAACCAGTTCTTTACCTTTTTTTCTTCAAAATGGTTTTAGATTTCTGGGCTTTTGGCTTACTTGGATCAGATGGAGTCCTATAGGCTTCATATGGTTCAAGTGCCAGTCACGTGCTCTTTCGGGTCGTGACAAAGTTGGTATCAGAGCGCTAGGTTGACCTTGGTTCGAGTCTAAGTTTGACTATGTGGAGCCTAGGGAGTTGTTTATATACGGAACTTAGGCTTGACCTTACGGAACTTAGACTTGGTTGAGGGGGTGTGAACCCGAACTTTCGTCGTTTTAGGATGACCCTTGGTTGATGGATTAGGTGACTAAAGTAGAGTGACGTACCGTTGGTATGTTCCGCGGCATACTTACGACACGCCACTCCGCTTAAGGAACCTTAGGATGGACATTTGTTTTGAGATCAGTGATTCTTTTCATATTCTGGATTATACATCCATTTGAGATTCCTGATTCTATTAGTTTCATGATCATACCTTCATTGATGCTGTTCCTTCCTATGATCATGTATCCACTTTGGATCTGTTGTTTCCTTTCTTGCCACTGATGTGCTCTCTTGGATACTCGATTGAGATTCCTGTCACCGTGTTTGAGCGCAGTTTGGGCTGCTGCTAGGGTTACGGCCGGGGTGAGCTCGTGTGGTACGAGGGCCGACCTTTGTGTTTTCTGGTGACATGGGAACGTCTCGAGTTAGTGTGGTGATTGTGACCTCTAGTGGAGGCGAGTGCTTGGTTTGCACCGGTTGATCGTGCCTTTGTTAGAGCTGCCAGTTGAGAGAGGAATGTTGATGTACAGCATACCTCCGAGATTGTGATGTCGGCTACCGTGCAGACAGATGGACCAGCGGTTGCTGAGATTGACAGGATGTCGCTTTCGGAGCGTACGAGCTGAGATTGCCGGAGCTTTCAGGCAGATATGCGACAGATGATAGCTAGTCTACCCGATTTGAGGGACGAATGTGATTCGTCCGATTTTGCGCCAGAGCGAGCCCAGTTGAGTTGAAGATTTCCAGTGTGGAGAGTCTTACTCAGATCTAGAGTAGGCTGATTCAGAGACGACCGCCATTGTGTTGCCTTTCCTGGAGGATTGAGGCATTGTTCGGCGTACAGGCGTATGAGCCAGTTGCTGCTGCGAATGATGAGATATCGCCCAGATGATTGGAGCTACTGCAGCATGAGCATGTACTTAGAGAGATGATAGCGAGTCGCTAGTCACCGAGGATGAATGACTAGGACGTGTGGTGAGTTCGCTTACCCCGATGCGAGGACATCAGGCGGATTGATTCCAGCTAGAGACGACTTCACGCAGGTTCGTTGAGAGTCGATTGAGACGATCGAATGTCAGGAGCCATTTTCCAAGTTTAAAGTATACGGAAAGACATGCAGGTGATTCTATGGACCCTCTAGAAGAATGAAACCCTAACTCGACTTAATGACCGTGTGACAGCCTTTGAACCTTAGGGTTTACGGCGGTTCCGCGGCGCCATTAGTGAGGCTTGGGTTTGCCCTTCTACGGCTGGACCACCGACGCTGTGGCATGTACTCGATACTATTAAACTGTACCCGAGATGTGAGTTCTTGGGGGATTATGAGGATCTGACGAGTCGATCGGATGGTTCGACATTTTTCGGACATTGTGATGGGACACTGCTTGGGAGACTCCAGATGCGAGGATAGCCGTCGGAGCGCAGTTTGTGTAGCCATGATGAGACGAGTCCGAATCAGTCGACATTTGAGCAGAGTAAAGAAAAGAGTTCGTACGAGGTTTCGACGAGATGATGTTCCACTCCACTGATATTAGAGATGTGATACGCACCCAGGGGCGTGGTATATGGATATATCTTCCAGAAAGAAGCGCGATAAGTATGCAGCCGTTCCGGAATAAGCTTTAGCTTCAGCTTTGGATGATGACTTCCGGGCGTTTCGGCAGGATTGAGATTTGAGAAAGGAATCTCGGCAGGACCTTTCTGGAGTACGATATGAGAAGACCTAGACCAGGAGTGGTCGTGTTGCGCACACCCAGCAGGCCAGAGTTCGGCATTGTCGACGAGGTAGTTGACCAAGTTCGGATAGAGGAACTTAACCAGATGCATTGCAAATTGATCAAGGACGGACGAGTGATGGGTATTCCTCCGATAGTTGGGACGTGTTCCCGAGGACCAGTTTGGCCTGACATCTGCTACAGAGTGATGAAGCTACAGAATACGTGATTCGAGTCCGTGTGAGAGACTTCAGATTGACCGTGGCCGAGACAGTGCAGTGCATAGTAGCTTGGCGTGACGTCATAGTGGACGACGATAGAGACAGTTGGAACAGAAGTTCGTGTGAGACCCCGACGAGCTGTCATTGCTTCCCGTCGAGACGAGAGACCCGATTTGCTTACAGAGACGTTGGGATGTGACCAGTTTCCGAGAAAATATTGTGCTGAGGACACAGATGCCCTTTGAGCGAGAAAGGTTATGCAGGGGAGCTGGCCTCTGTACAGATCGGCATAGGCATGATTGGAAGAGACCTTGAGCAGGATTCCTTCCAGGGCGTTGCTGCAATGATGTTTGCACCCAGGATCAGATATGTGGCGTGCATTCAGAGAGCCAGAGGCCGACGCCAGAGATATGCTGCCTTACGAGTGGTCGTGAGGTTTGACCGAGAGGTGACCAGAGAAGTGCCAGAACGGAATCGTCCCCGTTAGCACACCTGACAGGGCCGATGAGCCGATTGACTGCGAGATTGGTAACCCGCAGAGAAGATAAGGATCCAGAGAGTCAGAAGACGCTAGACCGTGAGCAAGATGCAGGTAGATATCCTGCGCTACTAGCAGTGGATTGCACCGACTCCTTCTCGACCTTGAAGGAGGAACTACCGAAGACGGTATCTATGATTTGTGATTTTGTGATTCGATTATCACGTATCCGTCATTTTGGATTTCGGTATCTTGGGCGTTCTGTTTGCATGATTTAGTTTTGATGACTGAGTTTCATGATATTGGTTTCATGCACCCACTGGATATTTATATATTTTGCGCAGAGTATTACATTTGAGGTATTGATTGAGATTTCATGCCTACAGTATTCAGTGATTTGATTTGTGCACGCTGATGCACACGGTTATGGGATTTTTCTTTGCGGTACTCTTGATTTTGATTTGAGCCGCATTATGCCGTTGATTTTGATCCTGGTATGGATGGTTGACTTTTGCACTCCGTGCTTTTGATGTGACTTACGCATGTTCGGCGTTTGCTGTTGGATTTCGGGGTTCCGTGCATGTTGAGTGCGCAGGGTTTAGATTTTCATTCGTGCACGATGGATGCACAGATTTGGATTTTCGCGCGTGTTGGGCGCATGTTTTTTTGATACGATTTTGGTGCGCACCCGATGCACTAAATCGAGATTTCTTCGTGCATGTTAGATGCACCGGACCTTGGCTGTCAGGCACATACGTTGCCCATGACAGAGGTTTCGTGCACACCCGTTGCACCTAGATGTTGTTTTGTGCACCTGTTTAGCACATATTGGATTTTTGATTTCCGTGCGCACCAGACGCACAGGATTGTGTTATGTACATTTTTGAGATTTACTCCTTTTGGAGCAGTACCTTTTATGATGTTGGGTTTTTGCTTTCATGCTGAGCAGGACTAGTCAGTGGACGGTACCTGGATATACTTTAGCATGTTTTTACATCAGCTTTTTACGTGTATAGATTGGATGTCTACATGTGTAGTTTCGATCCATATCATATCAGTTTTGTATTGGATTTGACATTGAGTTTTTTTTTTACATCGACTCCGATGATTGCGGGATGCTTGACGGAGTTTTGTTTTTGAGTTATCTGCTCAGTACCCTTGCGCATGCATTGCGCTGTGACGTTCTTTGTGTTGATGATTTCGGAGCCCCGACGACTTTGGTTTATTACTGAGATTGTTTTAGTAGTGGGGGTTTAAATTTAAATTCGGGGACCGAATTTCTTTAAGGGGGGTAGATTGTAACATCTTCAAAAATATAAAATATTAATTTTGGGAATTTTTATAATTTAATATTATTTTATTGATTATTTTAATATTAAATGCAAATAAATAGGAAAAATGTTAGAAAAATTATGAAAAATTATGGAAAATTCTAAAATAGGGTAAATTAGTGAATTATGACATTTTTAAGTTTTTGTGATTAGTTTGACACTAGTTTAGTGCTAATCGCGATTAAAATCGCTAATTGGGTTTTTTGGCAATTTTGTGCAAAACTTGCACATATCACTTTTTCTACACTTGTGTATTTTTCTAGCCATGGTTTTCATTTGGGTTTACTATTGGTGTGAGAAGGGTTGGGTTTTAAAAGAAAAGGGAAAGAAAAGAAAATGCAATGATGAGGATAGGTGAGAGAGAGAGGTGGACTTTGACCTTGAAACACTTAGCCATTTTCTCTCCCTCTCATTTCTCTCCCTCTTCCTCTCCCATAGTTGCTGCTGCTGCCCCTTCTCCATTTCCCTCCCCTCCTCAAGCCATGAATCATCTCTAAAAACACACCAAAACCCCAAACTCCTTTCACTAAAAATGTCCAAAATCCCTAGATCTACACATGGAGCTAAAGAAGCATGGATTTGGCCATTTGAGGGCAACTCAAGAAAATTCTTGAGTTGCTAATGAAGGTAATTTCTGAACCATTTGCTTAATTATAGCCTTTCCTATAACCCCATGTCAAGATTTTATCGATATTGTGTGATATTATGGATTTGAGAGAAACCTAGTTAGGGTTTGAGTGAATTGGTGTTGCATTATGAAATTGGGCTCAGTATTGATCTTACCAACACCCTAGTGTATGAATTAGAACCCCAAACCTGAAGCTAGAACCATAATACGGATTTTAGAAACCGATATTGGGGAAAACAGGAAATCTGTCACTGTGTGGTTGAATCTGCTATCACCCGTGATGCCCTAAAATAAAATTGAGTGGAAAGTGACATGTGCAGGCACCCAGGAAGCCAACCCCAAAACCCTAGCCCCTGATTCTTTTTCCCGGCCGCCAAAACCTCCTTTCTGGCCGCAATTTGCGGCCAGACCAGGGAGGAATCTCCTCGTTTTGCGTGCCTGGCCCCATTTCATCAATTCTTGGCCCTGGGTACTTCTAGTTTTGACAAATTCTTCCTAGGATGAAATCTGGGACATATATCCTATGTTGTCGTTTTGGATTCGTGTTTCCGTATTCCGTATTTTTGGATTCTGAAATGGTGGAATGTGTTTTGCCTCGACTATTGTCGTTTATACGACGATATAGAGGATTATGGATGGTTTTGAAGGCGTGCCATAGGTTCTCACCTATAGGCCCCCTTATCGTATCGTTTTGGAGTTTATGCGCCGTTTTAGATTGGATTTGGTTTTAATGCGCATATACGATATTTTGATGTGTAGGTACCCATGAAGACTTCGGACGACAAGCAAATGCATGGGGATGTCCGCAAATGGTGATGCAAGGTGAGTAGATTATATCTACAGGGGGAAGTCGGGTGGATGGCGTATAGCACCCCCGCAGTCCGTAGATAGATTATTATGTAGTTATTGTGACATTAGGTGTATTATGGATAGTATAGGGTTGAAAGTGACTAGTGTAGTTCATAGTCGCGAACCCTAGGATAGAATTACACCTATACATATACCCTTGCTTTTCACATGTACTTACACTGTGATTGATGATATGTGACGACTTTGGAGATGAGTCGATATTGTGGGCTTGGTGCCCTGGGATCGGTGATTTGATACGATTCATATGTGGGATATGACTTGTGATTCTTGCGGGCTTGGGATGGTGTTTACCCCCGCATGCATACTTTACCGATGTTACCGTTTGTACTAGATATAGAGTAGTACACCCAGACTATATGATCTGATGATGGTGATATTTGTTATGTGATGAGACAGTGAGATATTGACCTGTACCCAGCTTTTGGGAATGTCGTACGACGGTTTACCATACGAGCTGATATTGATGATAGATCCGCACTCATAGCTAGAGGATATCTTACGATATGACATTGATGCGGGATCACCGACTATAAATCTACATATATACTTAGACTCAGTTTTAGGTGGTTTCCACACCTACCCCTCCTGATTTGACAGGATACTTAAATGTAGTTGCATAGTAGATACTTCACTGTGCTGCTGATTACTAGATTTCCGCATATTCATGCTATTCGCATTGCTGGCATATGTTCATTACCATGTTATTATCATGCTGTTAGGACACCAGCACCATTATCGATGATGCGTATGTTTCACGTACACTATTTGCCGGCTCACACACTTCATCATCGATAATTGCCATGTCACTACACAGTAGTACTATTACATTCGTGATATGATGCTTCCTTCGACATATGCGCATTCCTATTCCATGTTGCATGATTTCCGATATGATTACTCTCTTTACATGTCGCATATATCATGGATTGATTGCATAGTACATCGCTTTGGATTTACTGCTGGATGTTGGATTTTCATGTGATTTCTGGTTTTTGAGGACCGTAGGGTTATTTAAGAAAAGAGGCACTTTATGAAAACCCGGTACCTCGTGATATGATATTTCGGTGCGTCCACCACGCGTTTTCTCGGTGCTGAGACGTGTGCTTGAAACCCGATTCGAGGAGGTGATGTACCGTTTGCGGGTTCGTGGTGGGCCCGGTATGGTTCCCCTCGGCGAGATGATCGATGGGTTATGCCGATTGAGCCTGGAGGCGGGCGAGTACCTACCGGTGATTTTACCTGAGCTCGGCGGATATCCGGGGGATACCGCCTGGAGCCGAGAGATGGGCATACTGCCGGGGGCCGACAGGCCGATATCCGCAGACGGAGCCCAGAGATGGACATGGGTTGACTCATACTGCCGGGGCCGAGGGCCAATATCCGCAGACGGAGCCCCATACGGATGAGGATTTACGTGTCGGTGTTTGGCACGGGTTTCATGATGAGTTTTCCATGATTTTGGTTATATCCTCACATTGCATACATGATGCTTGCTGTCAGTGGGTGACAGGTGGACGGGTTCCACATATATACAGACACGGTTCATATACAGACTGGATTTACACTTATCTTACACCAATATTAGTGGTATGGGACGCTAATATATGTGTATTGATACTATTGATATTTCTTCATTGATACTTCATGCAGACATACCTTATACTGATGACATGTTGTTACCTGAGTACCTGGCACTATATACATGATTAGATGTCACCTTGCCACCTTATTACACTCAGATGTACTCTTGTGGATTATATTTTTGATCGTTGACTTAGGATTATGTCTTGCATTCGATTTATCCTTATAGATGTTTCTATTCACGAGTTGGCAACTCACCCCCGTTGTGCCACAGTTCTTGCAGGTTCTGCCGTACAGGTTCTATTGCGGCATTTATGGCACACTACCTTCTTGCGGGTGATTTGCTTTTGGTAGGTGGATTCTTTTGCATCAAGAATCCCCATGTTGTACTTATTTATTCATTGTATCTAGAAATGTCCATCAACCAAAACCTGTATATTCTTTCAGACCTAGACTTCAGTGTTGTATATTTCGACCTTAGAGTCGCGCTTAGTTGTATTGCGGATTTCCTTGTTGCTTTTGAGCTTTCTTTTGGATTTGATCCTCGCCACTTGGCGTTGTATATTATCATATCTTGCGTGGTTGTGACCGTCGATTGACGAAGAGCTAGCTCCCGCTTGGGGATGCCTTTATCATTTGCATATATTGATATCCTTGTTTTACCCCATTCGGGGCCAGTTTTACAAAAGAGACTCTGCCGAAATTTCTAGAAAAGACTGTACCGTTTTTAAAATGCACATTCGGCTTAGTTATTTAAAAACCTTGATTTCAAACCTGTATTTCTTCACTTCTTTAAACCAGTTCTTTACCTTTTTTTCTTCAAAATGGTTTTAGATTTCTGGGCTTTTGGCTTACTTGGATCAGATGGAGTCCTATAGGCTTCATATGGTTCAAGTGCCAGTCACGTGCTCTTTCGGGTCGTGACACTAGTGTATACAGTCAAGACCCCGACGAGGGGCGGTGGCCGGTCTCACAAGCCATTGGTGTCGGTTGGTTCACCTAAGATGTATACAGGTGCTCATTGCGTTATGAGTACACCGGACAGGACTCGCCGGGAACATGCTAGTTGGTATTATACATATCTTCAGATAGCAGTTCTCAGGTGACATGTGTACAGGTTAGTCTGTCGACCTGAGATCGTCATTTGTCTCGTGTGAGTTCCCACTGTGCTTTGATTACAACCCTACCACGGCTCAAAGGAGTCATGCAAACAGGTTTTAGTTGGGTACAGTCCCGAGCCACATGGAGGTAGTGAGCGCATCGTCAGGGATTCGTCTCTCCCGGTATTGGGGGTGAGATCGCACTGTGTTTAGGAGAGCCATTACACGAAATCCCTGGCCAGGGTAATCGAGATTTACTGGTAGGTATTCTAGTAGTATCTCAGGATGTTTTGGGCTACTCTCCGACACGACTTATACAGCTATTGGGGGTCTGACGTTTACCAGCTCCCTAGGCCCGATATGCGATACTCATAGACGAACGGTCCGGACTGTACGGATATTGCCACTGTCAGGCTCAGTAGGGTTTCAAGATGAGTTTGCTCATCAGCTTCCCTTTCTATCAATACATCGGCAACCGTTACGTACAGCTAGTACCTCTGATGTACTAGTGGTTATACCTAGTGCCAGTGTATTGATGGGTCATTAGAGTCCCCCATAGAAAGTTTCCCTAATTCGGGCGAAACGTTGTAGAGGCCGTATGGTTTTATGGCAGGGTTCGATCATATTCGTGCATTTGTGCACGGATCAGGATCGGACGGATAATACTAACGGGCCTTGGTTTAAGCCGGATCCTAGTATTATATTGTGTAGGTATATTTTTGTCTCATTGCATTTGTATTCGGTCGGAATACAAATGCGGGTATGTATTTACAGTTGAGGTGTAATCTCGTAATTCGTTACGGGATTATTTTGGGAGTTGTCAGTTTTCTTTTCCGGTTCCAAAACACTTTGATTCATGATTATTTATGTGTGAGCATTGACCATTTTCCCCTTGACCAATTTTTCCCAGCCATCCCCTACAGCGCGAACCCTTCCATACAGCGCGAACCCATGCTTGGGAGTGAGCATGGGCCAGGAGTGCAGGGGGTTCATTGCAATTTCGCAAGTTTTGGTGTGCAGGGCGTTTTGTGTGGTGATGGGCGAGTGTGGGAACAGCATGAATTAATTCATGATGGCTGTTCTTTTAACCAGGGGCTCCTTTGCAAATTCACAAGTGAGTGGTGGTGGGGCTGTTTTTTAAATGGAGTGGAGGCTTTATTAATTGATATAGGTGATTGATTTTGAGCCTAGAGTTTTGGGGGACTGCCAAATTTTTTTTTCATTCACTCCAACTTGGCAAAAACCACAGAAAGCTTCCTTCACTGGCCGAGCCCCTCTTGGGATTTTGTTATTGATTCTTCCTTTGCTTAAAAAAAAAGGTGGTGCTCACATTCTAAAAAAATGGCAACTCCAATTTACCTCCACCCAATGTTTGGGTATCTTGAGACAACATATTCCACACTCTCTCTACATCATTCTTGGACACGTCGGCTGGCAAACTTCATGTCTGTGTTGCCTCGGTATTTGAGGCAGGAGCCTATATACAGATTCATCGACGTGGAGCCATCTTGACGAGTGTGATCGGGGAGCGAACTTCGTCGGCGCAACAATGGGGAGTCTGGCGCAGAGATTGAAGACCGAAGGACAGGGATCAATCGGTATAATCTTTTCAAACTCTTTACATTTTTCTAGTTTACGGTTAATGGAACAATCCGGGAATTTGGGTTGCGGTAGCGCCGGTTTCATAAAAAGTTTTTATTCCGCATTTGTCGTCGGTTTGACGGCTGGGGCGCCGCCGCAACCCAACTTGAACTGAGAAGCCGCGGGGTGAAGCGTACGCACCCCGAGGACACCCGGGGGGAAAAACGGCCAGGACCACCACCCAAGACCACCACTTGGGGGCTGGTGACCCGAGAGCACCAGAAATAGGTGCTCTCGGGTCTGCCCTCCTTTGGGGGCCACCTCATGGTGGCCACCAGGGGTAGGTACCCCCCCGAGTCCCTCTATTCAATGTTTTATCATGTGTCTTTGCCTCCATGAAGATTCGGGCGGGTTTCGAGTTCGTTTCGACTCCCGGATTGGCTCAAAACTTTCGGTTTTGGAACTTTAGATCACTGGATTTTCAAGTTTTGGAAAATTGGTTAAGTTTGCTAATTGCGTGTGGAATTCTAATGTCGTAGTTACTTTACAAGCTCTGTGTTGTATATATGTGTTTGGAAATGTTGACTAATTGCTATACTTCGATTAGTCGAGGTTGCACATATCTGTGATGTTGTTGTGATGGTTTGTGTATATGAACTTGTTGGATCGTCGTGGATGAATAGCCGGGGAAGTGAGATGAGGGTTTTCATTCTTTCATTCTCTGTAAAATTTGTAAAGTGATGTAATATTATTTTTGCGGGGCACATTCGGGTTGAGCTTGTAGCCACCGTTGTATTATTTCTTTTACTGTTTTTGCTCCTAAGATAGAACCAAGGTGGGGTGCACAAACTACCGGGTACTTTGAAATGCCGAGTGGCCTACTCACTTTGTTGAGGGAGGTTGCTTCACTTCGGGTATTTGGCGGGTAGTTTGCCGCACTTGTAGGGGTCTAGGGTGGGGTTTGGCTATTCATCACGACCGTGGAATCTATCTTTTGTTACAGGCTCAAACGAAACACGGAATTTCTAGTATATCCAATGTGTTCATCTGTGATCTTGAATGCCTATCATTGCGTCTGACGAATGGATATTATTATATATATTTTATAATAGACGTTGCTTATGTTTTGCATCCGCGCTAGTCCAGCCCCCGCTTTGTCGTTAGTTAAGAAACCTAACGGGTGATGACGGGGCCCCGTGGGGAATACGGATGGCATAAGCGTACGCTGTATTTTCGGTGTCTTCTGCAATGGTAGGTTAATTGATGGGACCGCATTATATTAATGCAAAGCAAACAAACCAAAGTTGAATCGTTGGAACAAATTTTAAAACCGCTCAGTTATTTTAAAACAGCAGACTTTTAAATGCGGAGATTAAACCACTCCTTTTAAAAGCTATCATGTTCCTTCGATTATATCAAGTTCACTACGTTCACGGTTTCGCAAAAACTATTCGTAGCCCTTCGTCATTTCATATGAATAGTCAGTAGTATTCAAGCTATGTATGTTGGCCTTCGTCAAGGCATAATGAATTATAGCTGCTGGATATTCATCTGTAGCATAGATAAATGCGTTAGTTTGGGACAGTCGTACTACTATTTTGTCCTTCGTCAAGAGTATGTGCGGGTGGGTTCAAATTAACCTAGATAATGACGGGTAGAACTTGACATGTGACTTATGATATGTTGGCCTTCGTCAAGGTCATAAGAGCATGGGGCAAAAATCCACATTGGGAGTTTCTAAAGAAACTGAAACTTGCTAGTATTGCATACCATTTGAAGTGTGATAATGTTGGTAGGATTCCTTCAGGATTATCACACAATGATATTTGGATCCCGATCCTACTATGAGTATCCGCTACTCCTCGGGAGATTTTTTCACTTAACGATCAGTGCTATAAACCAAATAGGTGTCTAGAACGGTGTTAGCGGGGCTATGCCTCTAGGGAAAAGGGGTTATTTAATTAAGGAACTTCGCGAAAACGTCATAAAACCTCCCTCGAAGTACCGACACTAGCCTGGACGAACGGTTAAGAAAGTATTGTACGGTGAGATCAATCCTGACTAATTCTTCTTTTATGGTTTGAGAAAGGATTCAAGAAACAGTGGGACCCATCCTGTTTAGATAAATTAAAAACCAATCTAAACTTGCAAGAGAATCATGCTGAGTGTATTCTTCTTTCTCTCCTAAATTGCAGCAACAAGGTGACCAGATTAGGTTACAGATAGATAATAAAATGACTGAGTTATACTATATTCACTGGAAAAGGTTTGTCCAGATGTCCACTACCTATGACAAGCTGGAACACCTCATTACTACTCAAGCCCCTGCCGTCCCAGGTCCAGTTTCCACCGTCACAGATATTGATATCCGTAAGACAACGGAAAAAGACTGTGCGAATGCCAAGTGCCTCGTGTTGGCCTCAACTGATGGTGTATATCAGAGGCAGCACGAGAAGATGGACTTAGTTTATATCTTCCTCTATAGCAATATTTTAAATGGAGAGCAATCTTATAACGCAAGATATGAGACCTTGAAAGAATTTCTTCAAGCGAGGTTGGCTATCGGGTCATCTGTAGGGGACCACGTCCCTACAATGATTAGCTATATTAAAAAGCTCACGGACCTGGAGACCGCGTTGGAGAACGAGTCATATGCTGACTTGATTTTACAGTCCCTACCTCCTACGTACGCCCAGGGGAAGAAAGTTATACTTCCAATTGAGGGCACCCTGAAGGAAACCAGGGAGACACCCGCTCTGCTTATTAGGGAATCTTCCTCTTCTGGATCTAAAGCGGATGCCAAGGGTAAGAAGAAGAAGACCTCCACAAAGCCGATATGCGGTGTCAGTAAGGTAGAGGGACAGGGAAGGGCAAAAGTTTCGAGGTTAACAGTAGGGAGGGAGGGATGTTCCTATTGTTACGGGAAAGGGCATTGGCAGAAGGGATACAATGCTTGGAAAGCCAAAATCCAAGATCCGAAGTATGTTGTGGTTTCGACTTCGGGCGTGTTAATGATTGGAAACAGTCTGTCAATTAACTCTACTTCCTGGGTACAAGATACCGAATCAGGATCTAATATCTGTAATTCATTACAGGCTTTGAGAAACCGTAGAGTTATCAGGGCAGGTGATATGACTCTTAGGGATGCTAACGGAATGAGCGTGGACGCTGTATCCGTAGGGTATATCATCTAAAATTGACAAGTGGGTAGATATTGATTTTACGTAACTGTTTGTGTGTGCCAAGTCTAGTTTGTAAGCGATGTGGTTCACATCCACCTAAATCAAAGTTTGATTAGGTCAGGTACACTAGAGGACAATATATATTGAATCAAGCTCAGGTTTTCAAACATCCAGAATACACTTAAAAGAAATTCTCCATAATTAAATAAGGCTCTCTTAAGGCATTGTAGACCGGGTCACATCAATGAAACATGGTTGATGAAGTTACATAGAGAGGGATATTTGGATGCGTTTGAATATCAGTCTTATGTAACTTGTCAATCCTGTCTCATGGGAAAGATGACAAAGACTCTGTTCACTGGACACGGAGTAAGAACAAGCGAGCTCTTAGGACTCATACACAGCGACGTGTATAGTCCAATATCTACAGGTACACGAAGTGGTTATTCCAATTTTATTACTTTTATGGATAATTTCTCTAGGTTAGGACATGTCTTCATGATGAAGCATAAATCCGAACCCTTTGAAAAAATCCCGGGAATACAAGAATGAAGTGGAAAAAACAAATAGGCAAAAATATCAAGACACTGAGATCTGATCGACGTGGTGAATACTTAAAATTGCCGAGTTCCTAGATTACCTAAAAGAGAATGGAATTCTCTCTCAGCTTACTTCTCTGTACACATCACAACACAACGGCGTATAGGAAAGACGGAACAAAACCCTATTGGATATTGTTCATTCCATGATGAGTAACGCTGAGTTGCCGCGATCCTTCTGAAGTTATGCACTAGAATAAGCTGCATATCTTTTGAATAAGACTCCTACCAAGACTGTGCCTACAACACCATATCAGATATGGAGTGGGAAGAAACCCTATCTTCAGTATCTAAAGAAATAGGGATGTCCAGCTTTCGTTAAAAAGCAGTATGCGGACAAGCTCGAGGCACGCTCAGTACTGTGTCAGTTTATGGGATACCCAAAGAACTCCAGCGAGTATCTTTCCTATTACTCAGAGGAACAAAAGGTTTTTTGTTCCTCGTCATGCCCACTTTTTGGAATATCAATTTTTTTTAAAAGGAAATAGTGGGAGCGCAATAGAACTGGAATAAATTCCAGAACCACAACCTATTACTGAAAATATGATAGAACCAGAGGTTTTAAAAGAACCGGACATCCCCACGGCGATCCGCAAGACTAGTAGGCAGTCTCATTCGCCCGAGAGATACTATGGTTTTCTCATAGACGGGGATCGAGAGAATTGCATCATTAACAATAATGAGCCAACTAGCTTCCAGTAAGCCATTCAGAGCGGTGACTCGGTAAAATGATTGGATGCAATGCGGACCGAATTGGAGTCCAAGTACACCAACAAAGTATGCACTTTGAACATTGCTCCAGAAGGGGCAAAACCCGTAGGCTGCAAATGGATCTTTAGAAAGAAGATTGGTGTAGATGGATAGGTTGAAACCTATAAGGCTAGACTTGTTGCAAAAGGTTTTTTGTCAAAGACCTCATTTTCACTATGATGAAACCTTTTCTCCACTGGCTATGCTCAAATCCATTCGGATCCTTCTTGTAATTGATGGCTTCCAAGATTTTGAGATCCGGCAGATGGACGTAAAGACGGCTTTTCTAAATGGTGATTTGGAAGAGTGCGACTATATGGATCAGCTAGAGGGTGTCAATCATAGTGGGAGCAGCGGGACAGTGTGCAAGTTGCTTAAAGTCTATTTATGGACTAAAACAGGTATCGTGGAGTTAGAACATCTGTTTTATTGAGACAGACAAAGAATACGACTTTATTAAAAATCCAGATGAACCATGCATTTATAGTAAGATTGTAGCAAGAACTATGGAATTCCTCGTTAAGTACGTGGATGACATTCTCTTGATAGGAAATGACATTCCTATGCTACAATCAGTCAAAGGATTCTTGTCACAGAGGTACTCTAAAAAAGACCTGGGTGATACCAACTACATTCTGGGGATCCAAATCTATCGAGATAGATCAAAGAGGATGGTGGGACATTCACAGTCAAGGTACAACAACACCATACTGAAAATATTTAGTATAGACGATTCTAAGCGCAGTAGTCTACCGGCTTATCACGGAATCACCCTCTACAAAGAGATGTCTTTCAAGACTGATTTAGAAAGGGCTTGCATATCGATTATAACCTACGCTTCTGCGGTAGGCTCTATAATGTATGCAATGTTGTGTACTAGACCAGATGTAGCTTACGCACTAAGCGTGGTAAGCCGGTATCAGTCAAACCCAGGGGAGAAGCACTGCGAAGCAGTAAAGAACATTCTCAAGTACCTGAGAAGGACTAAGGAGATGTTCTTAGTGTATGGTGGAAAAGACCTCCAGATCGAGGCCTTTGCTAACTCCAGCTTCCAGAGTGATTAGAATGACTCCAAGTCCATATTGGGTTATAGCTTTACCCTCAGTGCAGGGGCGGTCTGTTGGAAGAGCTCCAAGAATGACACCGTTGCAGACTCGACGATAGAAATGGAGTAGTTCGCTGCATGAGACGCCGCAAAAGAGGCAGTCTGGAAGTGGAAGTTCTTAACTGAACTTCAGGTGGTTCCTTCCATTGTTAGTCCAATACTTTAGTATTGTGACCACAATGACGCTATAGCTTTAGGGAAGGAACCCAGGTCCCATCAGAGATCCAGACGTATCTTGAGGCAGTACCACCTGATCAGGGAGATCGTTGATCCCCAGGGGATCGAGGTGAGAAGAGTAGATACGGAGAACAACACTGCAGATCCACTCACAGAGGCCATCCCTCAGACAGTGTTCGGGAGGCTATTTGAGACCTTCGGTTTGCGATATGCCAATATATGGCCTTAGTGCAAGTGGGAGATTGTAAGTGATATATGCCCTAGAGGCCATTATTGTATCATACTGGATTGTATATTACTTAATGGGAGCATGGTATATACATGGATATAGTAACAGTCTTTCTCGAAATGGTAGTATGCTACCAGGTTTGTTTCTACCTCAATATGTGCATGTGTTTTCATAGCATATCGCTTATACATATTGGTAGAGCCCATAGGATCTTTGCTTGATTACCAGCGTTGCGATGGCAGTCACACTAGTGAGGGCTGGGTAGTCTATAAAAACATCCTATACAGGTCCCTAGTCGTAGGTTTATCGAGACGTGGCATCGATACTCCACAATAGACTAGTGTATACGCTTCTCATCCCAGCAGGGGAGATGGTCTGTCCCACAGCCATCAGTACGTCATACTGGAGATAGTATGCAGGTGCTCATTAGGTTATGAGTACACTGGACAGGACTCGTCGGGAACTGTTGGTAGGTATTATACCTGTCGTCGGGTAGCAGTTCCCAGGTGACGTGAGTACAGCTTAGTCCGTAGACTTGACACTGCTACTTTGCCTCAAGTGTGTTCCCACTGTACTTTGATTACTACCCTACCATGGCTCAATGGGGTCGTGCAAACAGGTAGTAGTTAGGTGCAGTCCCGAAGCACTTGGAGGTAGTGGCGGTTAGATAAGATTTGTCTCTCCCGGTATTGGGGGTTGATATCGCGCTGTGTTCGGAAGGACATTACACAATGTCCTTGTCTAAAGCAAGCGAGATTTACTGGTAGGTATTCCAGTAGTTTTGAAAGGTTCCTAGGCACTCTAATAAGGTCTCACAAGGCATCGGACATGCCAATTTAAAATTTTTGTGCCGAGAAACCCTAGACTACGGATCTTTAGACTAGATGTTTAGGCGAAACGATAAAGCTAGTTAACAAATTAACTATAGGTTAGATGCTACAACCTTTGTAGATCCGGATTTCCACCTCCTTAGCTCCACGTGGTCATGCCCTCGCTGTCCATCATGAATCCTCGACTCATTCGTCGGCTTCATCGGAATAATATGCGGAATAGTTCGTCGGCTTTGTGTCAAAGACGATCTACGTCGAGGTTGCACAAACTCAAGCTCCGACTTCACAAACTTGTGAAACATATGAAGTAAACACCCAAAACAACTTGGCAAGAGGTAGAGGGTGAAGAAATAGGAGGTGGGTTCACTTTAGAATTGGATTTATCTCACTAGATCTCAAGTTGCCATTGTTGTAGCAAGCTTGAAGAAGAAGAAGAAGATGAGCTCAAGAAAAGAATATGATAAGTCTTGTGATAAAAATAAATTTAAATCAAATACTTATCATAACTTGAACTAGGGTTAAGTGTAGAGAATTAACCATGGTCACTTGGATGGGTTATGGTTAAGCATGAAGATAAGGATGGTTAGCAAAGTCAAAGCTTCATGAAGCTTCAATATAAAACAAATAAAGCCACCATTCTTATCTTAATCCATTTCAAATAAATAGATAAACAAATAAATAAATAAATGAATATGCAAAACCCTAATTATCAAATTAACCATGGATTAATTCTATACACTTAACTAAATGATCAAGTATCATCAAACATGATACATAAAAGTGCACGAAAGCATATCACATATACAATGTGCATCAAGTGAGAAAAATCCGTTTAAAGTGAACCAATACTAGTTAATGCAAAGTAATATATCAAATATATAAATATACATTAAATCATTAAATCAACATTTGATTCAATGATCCGGTCATGTCGCACATAACCGACTAGTATTCTATGCATCGATTTATCGAATCAATGATTCGATAACTAGGTCATATCGAATATAACCAATCGAAACATATATCGCGAGAATAAAATGCGGTATCACATACACACATCATTCTCGGTCATGCACATATCTCATATGCGCTCCTATTTCGTTTCGCTTGAGCTAGGAAACCTCTGTGTAGGACTCTAAAGACTCGTCAATACGCCGGTAGCAGATGATGATCATATCAAGCACCCACAAGCCGCAAGCGGTCTGCTAAACGTAACGGCCACCCGGGTATTGAGCGATCAGAAGATCGACGAGCTAGCCCGCTCACACTCCTGCGAATCCGACCAGTAACACTTACCGTACAGTCCGGTCTCTTCGTCTGATATGTCGCATATCAAGTCTAGGGGTGGTAAACGTCAGACCCCAATAACCCGATAAGTCGTGCCGATGTGAGGCTCATAACGGGTCGAGAAACTACTGGTAACACTTACCAGCAAATCTCTGATCAGCCCTGGCCAGGGACTTCCCTGCTACGGCCAATCGAGCACTGCGCAACATCAACCCCCAATACCGGGAGAGACGAAACCCCTCCTATCGCTCATTGCCTTCATGTGACTTGGGACTGTGCCCAAAGACCACCGTTTTGCACGCCCTTATGGACGTGGTAAGGTGGAGATCAAAGCACAGTGGGAATCACACATGACTCTATGACGATCTCGGGTCTACAGACTAACCTGTACAAGTGTCACCTGAGAACTGCCATCTGACGTGAGGTATAATACCATCTGGGAGTTCTCGGCGAGTCCGTCCAGTGTACCCAGTCTCCACTGAGCACCCGTACACCATCTCTGATGTCAAACACCAATGGATATCGGATCATCCATCGCCCATCACATGGGTCGAGAAGCGTATACGCTAGTCTACTCTGGTATATCGATGCCCCGTCTCGATACACCCACGACTAGGGACCTTGAAGGATGTACTTATGGACTACCATGTCCCCACTAGTATGATCTGTATCATAGTCCAGGTAGTCAAGTACACATCCTAAGGGCTTTACCAACATGTAACTTTAAGACAGTATAAAGAGACAAGTGTACATGTTAAGATAAAGAGTAACCAGATAGCATACTATCATATCGAGCAAGAAAGTCATCTCTATATATGTCCAAGCATCCAATATAATATACAACATCTGTACAATACTGGCCTCTAGGGCATACATACAACTAACAATCTCCCACTTGCACTAGGGCCAGCTGCTGTAGTATCGCATACCGAGCATCCCGAAGAGTCTCTCAAACTGCGTCTGGGGAATGGCCTTCGTGAGTGGATCCGCCGTGTTATTCTTCGTGTCAACTCTCCTGACCTCGATCTCCCGGCGATCTACTATCTCCCGGATCAGGTGATACCGCCTCAGAATATGCCTGGATCGCTGATGGGACCTGGGTTCCTTGGCTAAAGCCACCGCTCCATTGTTATCGCAATACAAAGGTATTGGATGCTCAATGGATGGAACCACTCCAAGTTCAGAAATGAACTTCTTGATCCAGACAGCTTCTTTAGCAGCATCGTTGGCAGCGATGTATTCAGCCTCCATCGTCGAGTCTGCCACGGTTTCCTGCTTGGAACTCTTCCAGCTAACCGCCCCTCCGTAAAGGGTAAAGACAAAGCCCGACTGCGACTTAGAGTCGTTCTTATCACTCTGGAAGCTCGAATCGGTAAAGGACTCCACTTGGAGTTCTCCGTTACCATACACCAAGAACATATCTCTAGTCCTTCGCAAGTACTTGAGAATGCTCTTCACAGCTGTCCAGTGACTCTCTCCAGGATCAGCTTGATACCTGCTCACTATACTTAGTGAGTATGCTACATCGGGTCTGGTACATAGCATCGCATACATGATAGAGCCTACTGCCGAAGCATAGGGTATCCCTTGCATGCGAGCTCTCTCCAAATCAGTCTTGGGAGACATCTCTTTGGAGAGAGTGACTCCAGAGATCGTGGGTAAGTTCCCACGCTTGGACTCTTCCATACTAAACCTCTTTAGTATGGTGTCAATGTACCTGGATTGGGACAATCCCAAAATCCGTTTGGATCTATCTCTATTGATCCTAATTCCCAATATGCAGGAGGCATCACCAAGATCTTTCATTGAGAATCTTTGTGATAAGAAGAGCTTGACCGATTGCAGCATAGGAATATCATTTCCTATCAAGAGTATGTCGTCGACGTACAATACGAGGAAGACAACCTTACTCTTTGCCACCTTCTTGTAGATACAAGGTTCATCTGGATTTTTGACGAAATCAAACTCTTTGATAACGACGTCAAAGCAGATGTTCCAACTCCGCGATGCTTGCTTTAATCCATAAATGGATTTAAGCAGCTTGCACACCTTCCCGCTGCTCCCACTGTCTACGAAGCCCTCTGGCTGAGTCATGTACACGCACTATTCTAAATCACCATTTAGAAAGGCGGTCTTAACATCCATTTGCCAGATTTCGTAATCATGATATGCAGCGATGGCAAGCATGATCCGGATGGATTTAAGCATAGCCACTGGAGAAAAGGTCTCGTCATAGTCCACACCTGGTCTTTGACGAAAACCCTTTGCTACAAGTCTAGCTTTGAAAGTCTCCACTTTCCCATCTACACCAAGTTTCTTCTTGAAGATCCACTTGCTCCCAATGGGTTTTACCCCTTCAGGAGCAACTTCCAAAGTCCATACTTTGTTGGTGTACATGGAATCCATCTCAGACCGCATAGCATCCAGCCATTTCACTGAGTCTCCACTCGTGATGGCCTGCTCGAAGCTAGTTGGGTCATCATCATCCATGATGCAATCCTCGCTCCCACCATCAATGAGAAAACCGTAGTATCTCTCAGGTGGACGAGAAACCCTACCAGATCGGCGGAGAGGCTGGGGTTCATCGGGAACTACGGAATCCTCTGGTTCCACCAGATCTTCTGTTGCAGCTTCTGCAGCTGGAACCTCTTCCAGTTCTACCTCATGACCACTAATCTCTTTTTCAAGAAATTCCTTTTCTAAAAAGGTGGCATGCCGAGAAACAAACACTCTTTGTTCCTCAGAATGGTAGAAGATATACCCTTGAGAATTCTTGGGATATCCTACAAATTTGCATAGAACAGACCGTGACTCGAGTTTGTCCGGATTTTGTCGTTTGACATAGGCTGGACAACCCCATATCTTAACATAGTTAAGACTTGGTCTCTTCCCTTTCCATATCTCATATGGAGTGGTAGGCACAGATTTGGTGGGGACCATATTCAATAGATGTATGGCTGTCTCAAGCGCATACCTCCAGAAGGAAATAGGTAACTCAGCTGTGCTCATAATATAGCGCACCATATCTAATAAGGTGCGGTTCCTCCGTTCTGATACACCGTTGTGCTGTGGTGTATATGGAGGAGTCAGTTGAGAGAGAATCCCATTCTCTTTTAGGAAGTCCAGGAATTCATTGCTCAAGTATTCACCTCCTCGATCAGATCGAAGGATTTTAATACTTTTTCCGGTTTGGTTTTCGACTTCTTGTTTATATTCTCTAAATTTCTCAAAAGCTTCAGACTTGTGTCTTATCAAGTACACATGTCCGTATCTTGAGAGATCGTCAGTGAATGTAATGAAGTACGAAGAACCATCCCTGGCATGTGTAGACATGGGACCACATACATCACTATGTATTAGTCCCAAGAGTTCGGTAACTCTTTCTCCGTGTCCCGTAAACGGAGTTTTGGTCATCTTGCCTTTGAGACATGACTGGCAAGTGTCATAAGATGAAAATTCGAAAGGTTTCAAATATCCATCCTTATGCAACTTAGCCAGTCGTGTCACATTGATGTTACCCAGTCTACAATGCCACAAGTAGGATTCGTTCAGTTCTGAACTCTTCCTCTTGTGTGTGTTTGTTATGCTCAGAACTGTTGATTGATTTAGAACATAAATGCCATTGCATAACGTGCCTGATCCAACCAACTTTTGGTTACGGAAAATGTTCATAACATTGTCCTGTAATACAAAATTATATCCCTCTTTCCTCAATAAAGAAACCGATATAATGTTGCATATCAGGTTCGGCATGTAATAGCATTCGTTCAGAACCAATGTATTACCAGTTGGTAATACAAGGTGATATTCCCCGACAGTCTTAGCTGCAACAATTGCACCATTTCCAACTCTAATGTCTTTATCACCTTCTCCAAGTTCTCTACCTTTCCTTAGCCCATGTAACTGATTACATATATGGGATCCCGACCCGGTATCCAATACCCAGGACGTAGATCAAATAGAGAAACAGTTCTCAGTAACGAACACACCCGAAGAAAATGCATCAACATGTACTTTCTTCATTCGGGTGGCATGGGAATCCTGGCATTCCCCTATATCCTGTTCATTCCTATAACTCTTATAGGAAAGAACGGAACCAACGTTCCCCAGCACAGTATAACATGCGGGTTCGGTCAATACATCCATATTATTATCTTGATTAAGGCATGAACTGGTCGCTACCTGGAGAGAGAGAGAAGAAAAACTTTAGCGTATGCTCGTGCAAGATCAGATTGGTTATTATCTTATCTAATCAGGATGGCTCCCACTGCTTTTTATCAAATCTTCCTTCAAACCCTAAAAGGAAAGACTAGCCGGGATTAATTACACACTACAAGTTCGCCAATCTTTCAGCCAGGCCAGTGTCGGTACTTTGAGGGAGGTCCCCCGTGCTTTCGCATGAACCTAATTAATGTAAACCTCGTTTTCCCAGAGGCGTAACCCCGTTGAAACCTTTCTAGACACCTACTTGATCAGCTAATTGCAATGTGTAAAACTCTCCCAGGAGTAACTCTTACTCGCAGTGGGTATCGGGATCCAACTATCTCATAGAAGGTATGCAATCTCATTGCAAATTTCAACACTTGAAATTCCCGATAATGCTTTTGCCCCTAGCGTGCTATGACCTTGACGAAAGCCAACAAATCACAGCCCGCTAGTCAAGTTCAACCCATACATTTCTTGACTGAATCAAACCCACCCGCACGACCCTTGACGAAAGCCAACAAAGCCGTACGACTACCCTAATCCAGTCGCATCATATGCAGCAGATAAACAGCACATAGCTACCGCACACTACACCTTGACGAAAGCCAACAAATGTAGCACGAATACTATATGTAACCTATCTGAAATGACGGAGGGCTACGCAGGTTTTTCTGAAAACCTATTGCGTAATGAACTTGATATCGTTGTAGAATCAAATGAAGTTTTGAAATGGAGTGATTTTGAGGATTTTCTAGTTTTGCTAAAGGAGTCACTCCCGGCGAAGGGATCTCGGTCCTTTCCTCGTCGAATGAGGTGCGGGATATATCATATATATCGCTGTGCAAAGCAAAAACCCAAAAGCAGTCAAAAGTAAACCGATTCTGTAGCATCTGCCAGTTATTGCTAAAGGAGTCACTCCCGGTGAAGGGATCTCGGTCCTTTCCTCATCGAATAAGGTGCAGGGTATATCATATATACCGCTGTGCAAAGCAAGAACTGTAGCTACCTGTTTTATTTTAAAATTCGATTCTTCAACATCTTAGGTTTCTTATCTTTCATTAATCACATTAATGAAGTCCCATCATTTAAATACCTAAACATCACAGATAGATATGACGTACACTTATGCCATCCGCATTCGCCTCGATGTCCTCTCGTGCGCCGTTAGGTTAGGTAACTAACGACAGAGCAGGGCAGGGCTAGCGCTGGTGTAAAACATAAGTAACGTCTATATAATATATCATATATATCATATACTAAATCCATCACAGATATCGCAGCAGAATAATCATATGAAATATTGGATATACTAGGACGTCCGTGTTTTCAATACGAGCCAGTATAAAACACAGATTCCATGGTCGTAATGAATAGCCAATCCCACACCCCTAGACCCCTACGAGAGCGGCAAGCAACCCTGCCAATTCTAGGGTTAGGAGACCCGGACTCGACTCCTCGAGTTGGTCTCCCACTGGACCCCAGAACCCGGTTACTTGTGCTCCCCTCCTTGGGTCTATCCTAATGCGGAAAAGTAAATAATATACAAAAGGTGACATCTTCCGCTACCTGGAAGTGCCCCAAATAAAAGAATATTACATACAAGTTTTTACATGAATGAAAATGAAAAACACTCATCTCACATAAAAACCCCCGGCTATTTGAATACGACGATCCAATATAACATATCCAGCAACACATAACAACACATGTCATCAACGTAAGTAAGTATACATACCCCAATTGTCGTTGACGTATAGCAACGAAACCGGCGATATGAACATACTACACTTACGGTCACAGAAAAGAAAGTGTAAAACTACAACAGTTGGAATTCGCAACCACTTTAGACATCACATGCCTAACAGTTACAAACCCCGCATTTTAGTCTCATTATCGAAAACTCTTTTCAATATCGTATAGGACTAAAGTGCTAGATTTATAACATTCATCCAGTTATCTCATAACTGTGTGTGAATTCCAATTATTGTATCACATTCCAGATAAACAGATAATGTTAAACTTTCCGATCGAACAGTCGAATACCCAAGTTTTCCCGATACAGATCAACACATGAAACAAGTATAACAACATTCCGTTCGTGCCTCAGTACCAACGGTCCAGCCGTAGAAGGGTCAAGCCAACGCCTCACATGTGGCACGCCGTACTGCCCCAAACCCGAAGGTTCAAAGGGCAGTTCAAGACGGTCACATAATCGAGTTAAGGTTTGTTGTCTTCTAGAGGGTCCATCGCGTTACTTGCACTACTTAGAACGTCGTTAAACTACGGAAAAATCCAACACTTGGAAATTTCCCGACAGGGGAAAATTTGGGTATTTATATCCGATCGAACTTTTTAACATATTCTAAAATTTATCCGGAAAACCAAATAGACAAAAATTTGATAACCCGATCGAAACACCGAATCCCCAAAACAACTGCAGAAAATTCAACTCATGAATAAATATTAAAAAATTCCAGAAAATCCAGCACCAGAAATAATGAATTACAGTACAAACAGTGAATGCTGAAGTCAACAGACCGCCGCGGAACCGCCGCAGAAGCAGGGCTCCTGCCGCGGTTCCGCCGCCGTTTAATTGAATCATGGGCCTGAGTTTTTACCGTAATCCTTATAATTGTTTACTGAATCTCCTGGACATTTTTAATACACAAAAATCCACATTTTTAAAATCGGGACAGAGAGCATTTTTGTGATCGGGATTCGGGTTCGTTCGGACTTCAAATTCCGTCGGGACTTCGTTTAAGGCTCTAGCTAGGCTCTGATACCAGTGAAAGGTTCCTAGGCACTCTAGTAAGGTCTCACAAGGCATCGGACATGCCAATTTAAAATTTTTGTGCCGAGAAACCCTAGACTACGGATCTTTAGACTAGATGTTTAGGCGAAACGATAAAGCTAGTTAACAAATTAACTATAGGTTAGATGCTACAACCTTTGTAGATCCGGATTTCCACCTCCTTAGCTCCACGTGGTCATGCCCTCGCTGTCCATCATGAATCCTCGACTCATTCGTCGGCTTCATCGGAATAATATGCGGAATAGTTCGTCGGCTTTGTGTCAAAGACGATCTACGTCGAGGTTGCACAAACTCAAGCTCCGACTTCACAAACTTGTGAAACATGTGAAGTAAACACCCAAAACAACTTGGCAAGAGGTAGAGGGTGAAGAAATAGGAGGTGGGTTCACTTTAGAATTGGATTTATCTCACTAGATCTCAAGTTGCCATTGTTGTAGCAAGCTTGAAGAAGAAGAAGAAGATGAGCTCAAGAAAAGAATATGATAAGTCTTGTGATAAAAATAAATTTAAATCAAATACTTATCATAACTTGAACTAGGGTTAAGTGTAGAGAATTAACCATGCTCACTTGGATGGGTTAGGGTTAAGCATGAAGATAAGGATGGTTAGCAAAGTCAAAGCTTCATGAAGCTTCAATATAAAACAAATAAAGCCACCATTCTTATCTTAATCCATTTCAATAAATAAATAAACAAATAAATAAATAAATGAATATGCAAAACCCTAATTATCAAATTAACCATGGATTAATTCTATACACTTAACTAAATGATCAAGTATCATCAAACATGATACATAAAAGTGCACGAAAGCATATCACATATATAATGTGCATCAAGTGAGAAAAATCGTTAAAGTGAACCAATACTAGTTAATGCAAAGTAATATATCAAATATATAAATATACATTAAATCATTAAATTAACATTTGATTCAATGATCCGGTCATGTCGCACATAACCGACTAGTATTCTATGCATCGATTTATCGAATCAATGATTCGATAACTAGGTCATATCGAATATAACCAATCGAAACATATATCGCGAGAATGAAATGCGGTATCACATACACACATCATTCTCGGTCCTGCACATATCTCATATGCGCTCCTATTTCGTTTCGCTTGAGCTAGGAGAAACCTCTGTGTAGGACTCTAAAGACTCGTCAATACGCCGGTAGCAGATGATGATCATATCAAGCACCCACAAGCCGCAAGCGGTCTGCTAAACGTAACGGCCACCCGGGTATTGAGCGATCAGAAGATCGACGAGCTAGCCCGCTCACACTCCTGCGAATCCGACAGTAACACTTACCGTACAGTCCGGTCTCTTCGTCTGATATGTCGCATATCAAGTCTAGGGGTGGTAAACGTCAGACCCCAATAACCCGATAAGTCGTGCCGATGTGAGGCTCATAACGGGTCGAGAAACTACTGGTAACACTTACCAGCAAATCTCTGATCAGCCCTGGCCAGGGACTTCCCTGCTACGGCCAATCGAGCACTGCGCAACATCAACCCCCAATACCGGGAGAGACGAAACCCCTCCTATCGCTCATTGCCTCCATGTGACTCGGGACTGTGCCAAAGACCACCGTTTTGCACGCCCTTATGGACGTGGTAAGGTGGAGATCAAAGCACAGTGGGAATCACACAAGACTCTATGACGATCTCGGGTCTACAGACTAACCTGTACAAGTGTCACCTGAGAACTGCCATCTGACGTGAGGTATAATACCATCTGGGAGTTCTCGGCGAGTCCGTCCAGTGTACCCAGTCTCCACTGAGCACCCGTACACCATCTCTGATGTCAAACACCAATGGATATGGGATCATCCATCGCCCATCACATGGGTCGAGAAGCGTATACGCTAGTCTACTCTGGTATATCGATGCCCCGTCTCGATACACCCACGACTAGGGACCTTGAAGGATGTACTTATGGACTACCATGTCCCCACTAGTATGATCTGTATCATAGTCCAGGTAGTCAAGTACACATCCTAAGGGCTTTACCAACATGTAACTTTAAGACAGTATAAAGAGACAAGTGTACAAGTTAAGATAAAGAGTAACCAGATAGCATACTATCATATCGAGCAAGAAAGTCATCTCTATATATGTCCAAGCATCCAATATAATATACAACATCTGTACAATACTGGCCTCTAGGGCATACATACAACTAACAATTTTCTCAAGGTATATTTGGCTACTCTTCGACAAGACTTATTGCGCTCTTAGTGGCCTGACGATTACCGCCCCCTAGGCCCGATATGCGATAATCTTAGACGAACAAACCGGACTGTATAGAGATTGTCACATTCAGGCTTAGTAGGAGTTCAGATGGGTTTTCCTCATCGGCCTTCTTCTCAACATCTACCTAGGGACCGTTACGTGCATCTAGTACAGCTTGCGGCCTGTGGTTAAACCCACTGCCAGTATAGTGTCGAGTCTTTAGAGTCCCACACAGAGTTTTCCTGCACCGGGCAAAAGGTGTAGAGCCGTATGGTTTTACGGCAGGGCTTCGATCACTTACGTGTACTTGTACGCGTATGATGTTCGGGCGGATGATACTAGTTGGATTTGGTTTAAGCCGGATCCTAGTATTATATTGATGGATCGGTTTTGTCTCTTTGTATTCGTGTTTCTCGGAACACGAATGCGGGTATGTATCTACGGATGAGAGGGGAAAAGAAAGATACACCTTGTTAGGGTTTTGTCCCTTGACTAGATTAAAACAATTATGAGGTGGAGGAAAGTATTTGTTATTTTTTTTAAATGATAAATGAGGCATGGCCACTTGTTTTGACTACTTGACTTTACTTGACCATTTGACTTGGCTTGACCACTTGACTTGGTTTGACCATTTGACATAAATATTTTTGTGAGATATTTTGTGACCTAGATATTTTGAGGAGATATTTTTGATGTCATGCTAGTGTTCATGTCAAGGTAGCCATCTCATTTTGATTTATCATTATCATTTATCAAAATACTTTCTCTTTCCTTATGTGGGCTCTCATGCTAGCACTCTTCTTCTTCCTCACTTCAAAACCCTAAAAGCTCTCATGTGTTGAGAATCCTAAGGTTTCAATAGACAAATAAATCTACCTTCATACTTTACATCACCTAGGACATCAAGTTTAGCAAGCTTGTTGCCCTATTTACCTCGGTTTTGAGGTGGAGATCGGACTATAGACTCTCGGGTGGATCGTTTTTTACTCGAGGAGGCCATGGAGGTTGCTACAATCCGGATCGATCCTTGGAGCCTACATGGACAAGGAGGACAGGGATGAAGACCCGAAGGACATGTATCGTGAGGTATAACTTCATATCCGAGTAGTTAATGTTAGTGTATATGCCCTAGAGGCCATTACTGTATCATACTAATTTGTATATTACTTTATGGAAGCTTGGGATATTCACCTTGTATAGACAATCTTGCTCAAAATAGTAGTATGCTACTTGGTTTGTTTCTACTTTAATGTGTACATGTGTTTATTTTAGTATATCGCCTATATACATTAGTGGAGCCCTTAGGATCTTTGCTTGATTACCAGCGTTCTGATGGCAATCATACTCGTGGGGGCTGGGTAATCCACAAGCACATCCTTATGCAGGTCCCTAGTTGTAGGACTATCGAGACAGGGCATCGATACTCCGGAGTAGACTAGCGTATGCGCTTCTCATCCCAGCAGGGGAAACAGTCTGTCCCACAGCCGTCAGTACGTCGTACTTGAGATAGTATGTGGGTGCTCGTTAGGTTACGAGTACACTGGACAGGACTCGTCGGGAACTGTTGGTTGGTACTATACCTATCGTCAGTTATCAGTTCCCAGGTGACATGAGTACAGCTTAGTCCGCTGACTTGACACTGTCACTTCGCCTCGAGTGTGTTCCCACTGTACTTAGATTACTACCTTACCACGGCTCAAAGGAGTCGTGCAAACAGGTAGTAGTTGGGTGCAGTCCCGAAGCACTTGGAGGCAGTGACGGTTAGACAGGATTCGTCTCTCCCGGTATTGGGGGTTGATATCGTGCTGTGTCTAGGAGAGCCATTACACAAAGTCCCTGGCCAGGGCAAGCGAGATATACTGGTAGGTTTCCAGTGTTATCTCTGTAAGTCTACGCTAGCGCCCCGGCAGTCTACAGACGCCAAAATGCGGAACAAAACTTTTAAACTGGCGCTATCGTATACTTTAACCCGGATCTTCCATTATTGCTAAACTAACAAACTGTAAAGAGTGTAGGAATGTTATACCGAACGATCCGAGTCCTTCGTTCTTCAACCATCATCCCACGCTCCGTTGCGGCTGCTCCGATCTCGTCGATCTCCGATCTCCTCGTCGAGGTGGCAACACATGATCGGTTCTTTAAACGGGCTCCCGCCTCTAACTCGAGGCAACTCGATCGTCAAGTTTGCTAAAAGAGACGACCAAGATTGATGTAGAGAATGAGTAGATGACTTTGTCTCACTTCGTCCAAATCCGTGGACGATCGGTTGATGAAGTTGCCGTGGAAATCAGGTGATGGAATGAAATGGACTGTGAAATTCCATACACCGATAAAACCTATCATAATCTTTTCTCTCTAAAGTGAAACCAACAAGTGAGAGTGAGTGAGTGAGAGAGGAGGTCTTCCATTCATATATATGAAGGAAGAGGGTGAGTGTAGGAGGAGATAAGGAGGTAACCATAAAAAAACATCCTTCTCATAATATGAACACAAACTAAATATCTAGCAAAAAGATCTTAAGCATAACAAGAAATGGTTGATTACAAAGCATGAGTCACACGACACCTCACCCAATCTAGAACCTTCTAGAATCTTCTAGAAGCATGACTCATCATATCTGAAGAAAAGATAAATCCGTCTTTAACAAAATGTTAAAAGACGGCTGATAGAAAACTGGAAACTGGCAACTTCCAAAAGTGATCCTGAAACGAATTTCAGGACAACCCCGAATCTGTATAAATATACCCGCATTTGTATTACGACCGAATACAAATGCAACTGAGACAAAGATATTATACCTACTCAATATAATACTCGGATCCGGCTTAAACCAAAGCCGACCAGTATCATCTGCCCGAAAACTGACACGTGCGTAAACGCACGTGCATTTTCCGAACCCTGCCATAAAACCATACGGCCTCTACAACGTTTCGTCCGAACTTGGGAAACTGTCTGTGGGGGACTCTAATGACTCGTCAGCACCCTGGCAGTGGGTTTAACCACAAACCGTCAGCGGCACTAGCAATGCGTAACGGCTGCCCATGGACTGACCTCAAGGGATGCCGATGAGCGCACTCATCCGGAAAACCCTACTGAGCCTAACAGTGATAATGTATATACAGTCTGGTCCGTTCGTCAATGAGTATCGCATATCTGCCTAGGGGGCTAGTAACGTCAGACCCCCAATAGCAGTATAAGTCATGTCGGAGTGAAGCCCAAATACACCCTGAGATACTACTGGAGTACCAAACAGTAAATCTCCTGCCATGGCCATGGACTTTGTGTAATGGCTCTCCTAGACACAGCACGATCTCGCCCCCAATACCGGGAGAGACGAATCCCCTGCCGATCCGCTCACGTGCCTCCATATGGCTCGGGACTGTACCCAAAAGCTACCTGTTTGCACGACTCCTTTGAGCCGTGGTAGGGTAGAAATCAAAGCACAGTGGGAACTCACACGAGACAAATGACGACCTTAGGTCGATGAACTAACCTGTACACATGTCACCAGGGAACTGCTATCTGACGGTAGATATAATACTAACTAGCAGATTCCTGGCGAGTCCTTTTCGGTGTACTCATAACCCAATGAGCACCTGTATACATCTTAGGTGATCCAACTGACACCAGTGGCTTGTGAGACCGGCCACCGCCCCTCGTCGGGGTCTCGACTGTACACACTAGTCTACTCCGGAGTATCGATGCCCTGTCTCGAAACTCCCACGACTAGGGACCACAATTAAGGATATGCATATAAACTACCCAACTCTCACGTATATGATCGCCATCATACTGTTGGTAGTAAAGCAAGATCCTAAGGGCTCTATCAAAGTGTAACATGCAATCAGTCACCTGAACATGTACACGACTGATAAAGGCAAACCAGATAGCATACTATCATCTCGAGTAAGACTGTCCTACCGGGATAGGTCCTCCGCAATCATTGCAATCACGTACCTGCGATCCAATAATTGACTATGAGGGCACTATCTCCAACAATCTCCCACTTGCACTCAAGGCTAATATTGCGATGTCGACTACTCACAGCTCGTGTGAAACCGAACATCCAACTCCTCTACTAATCAGTTTCACAAAGCCCGTTTGTAAAACTATTGTGTTCGAGAAATAGCCTCGGTGAGTGGATCCGCCTAGAAGTTTCTTTCTGTATCTCTCTTAATCTCAAGTCGCGGAGAAAGCCATCTCCCGAATTGAGTAGTACCTGTCTTAGAATATGTCTGGATATCTGATGGGACCTTAGTTCATAAATGAACTCCATATCCAAACTTCTTAGACTGAATCGATCACTGAACCTAATCAGTATCGGGCACCATGCCACCCACAGTATCCTCTGGAACCACCTGTCCATAATACTGTCCCTCGTCAGAGGGAAAACTAAAAACTCTGACAATCACTCTGTCATCCATGTCACCTTTGAAGCCTGGAATGATAACCGTCTCCCGAAAGAGGCTGCCATTATCAAATCCGTAGAACATGTACCAATGTTCTAAAACTGCTTCCTTATGTTTCTCCAGGATTGGATTAATACAAACTTATTGCATCTAGTGCAAAACCAACATTTGGTGTGGTACTTAACATCTCATGATTGACTCAATTGCCTAAGCAAGTGATCTGCCAATCATGCACTTCCCTCTCCCCTTTAGTCTGTAAGACACCTTTAGAGAGGGTGACTCCATCACCTGCAGGTACACCACCATGCTAGGAGTCAACTATTCCAAAAACCATTAGAATATCTGTCAAAGTACCCACATTGGGAAACTACCCAAATCCAGATCTAAAACCATAGATCTAGAAACCAGAATGTCAAATATTATATCCATATCCTGTCTGGAGAAACAACTGTGTGACGACCACAGTACAACCGATCGTAGTATAGGAATTTTACTTCCCACTCTGTGTATGTCATCCATATACCATGACATCACACCCTACTACCTTCTTAACTGATCCATCCCTTATTCTGATTGAAGTCAAACCCATGACTGTCACATCAAAATTAGATGATCTATCTCCGCTATAACTGCTCAAGTCTATAAATAGACATAAGCTACTTGCCCACCATGCTTCCGTTGCTCCCACTGACTACGACAACCCTCCTACCGGGTCTCATATCCTGGAACAACAGTAGTGTCAAGTCTTGGTAGATAAGAACCTCCCTGTCACCGTCCTTGAGGCTACCGAAGTACCTCTCGGGTGTCTGAGGTTACCTACCATACCTGCGGAGTGGCTATTGGAATGTCAAACCTGATTGAATATATAGGTCCTATTAAATTTTCCGTAATCGTTCGTGGTTCTGGAATCACTTCCAGTTCTACCATACTCCGACTACTGTTTTCTGAAAAAGATCCATTTTTACTAAAACTGTGGCGAGTCAAGAACAATATCACTATTGATCTTGCAAATGGTAGAATATCAACCCTCGTCGTAGCCAGGGTCAACCCACAAAACAGCCATTACAGAAACGTGCCCTGAGTTATCCAGTGTCTGGTTTTAATTATAAGCTGGACAACTCCCCGTACCTTAATTTCTTTTAAGGTACGAACTATTCTATATCCAATATAGAAACTTTGGCACTAATTTAATTGGAACCATATTCAAATTATGCAGCTGTCTCCAGTGCATATCAACTTAATGGAAAGAGGTTAATCAGCATTACTCAACTTAGGAATCCATCCAATTATGAGCAACCTGAAAGAGAAACACGTTTCTCAAAACCATCACTATCATCTGAATACCAATCACAAGAATCTACATCTTCGATCTCTTTGAAGAATCCCGATACTTGTGATACCTGGTTCTCTACTTTATTCTTATACCCACAACTTCTCAAAATTTAGACCTTGTATTTCAACGAAACACTCGTCTAAATACTAGAGAAGTTATAAGTAAACAGATCATTGTACGAGGACCTACCCCTTTGTCCTGATGGACACTTGGACAACATACAATACTCTGTATAAGTCCGCTGAGTTAAACAACTCATAACTTGTGCGTTGTCGGTGGAAAACTGTACCCTGGCGATTTCCTCAACTATCAACAATTACAACGAATTCCGATATAATGAGGATGATCACCTAATTCCCAATATCTTACTCCCACTCATCATCTGTAAAACCATACAGATATGAGAATGAAACCTGGTAAATACATACCCTTGGAGTAAGTGTCTAATCGGGAAAACAGTTTTTCCTTTAACAATGCACTGAAACATGAAAATGTTTCGTAGGGGTATCCTGGTAATCATAGCAATGCCCTTTCCATAATCCTATTCATGACTTCAACCGTATATTTTATTGCCATCTCTCCAAATCCCTTTATTTGTCTTTAGTCGTTACCTTCTGTACACCATCGTTAGGCTAACTGGTTTTCTTCCTTCCCTACCGTTCGGCACCAGCCTATGGTTTGGAAGAAGACTATCCAGTAAGCATAATAGGTGTACCCTCCTAAACTAAGGAGTACTCGCAACTGAGAGAAGGTGACGATAAAAGACAACTGAATAATACCTTATTCTTTTAAAGGTGAAATAGGAGCGGCGATGAAGTACGCGGTTTTGGTCGTGAATGATATCAGTCGCAATTTACTTTGCCCTCTTTCTAATCCCTTTATTTTGTCTTTACATATTACCTTCTGCACACCCTACTTAGGCTAATTGGTTTTCTTCATTCCCTACCTTTCGGCACCAGCCTATGGTTTGGAATAAGACTATCCAATAGGCGTAATAGGTGTACTCTCCTAAACCAAGGAGCTCTCGCAACCTGAGAGAAGGTGATAATAAAAGACAACTGAATAAACCAATTCTATTTCTCCTGAACCTTGATCCATCCCCGAAGAAGTCCCTTCGAGTTCGTATATAACCATACGATGGATCTATCCAATGGAAGTGGATATCCGTAGTAATACGGGTGTTCTGAGAAATTCAAAGGGTAAAAGAAGGAGTGGTAATGACTTATGCAACTCAGACAATCCAAAAGCCAGTATTTTAAGAAGGTTCGGTCAACCTGGTCACTGAGTCATAGTCTAGGGTCGGTCAAAGGTCGCTGCCAAAGAGAGAGAGAGAAAAGAAACACTCTGCGTGCATTCTAACCTAGATCAGAATGGTCATCATTTTATCTAATCCGGAAACCTCCCACTGTCCTGTCAAATTCTCCTCCAAACCTAAAGAAGAATCAATCGGGATCACCCGAAGAGTAAACCAACTCATCAGTGGGAATCAGGATCCAACTCTCATCGTATGATAACGTGATGGAAGGCATCCACGTTACTCATACTCCAGAAGGTATGCGCATACTCGGCAAGTTTCAGTTTCTTTAGAAACTCCTGATATAGTTTTTGCCCCATGCTCTTATAACCTTGGCGTTAGGTCAAAATGTCATAAGTCACATGCCAAGTTCTACCCATCACTATCTTGTTAATTTGAACCCACCCGCACATGCCCTTGGCGTTAGGTCAAAATGGCAGAACGGCTGTCCCAAACTAACTCATCTATCTATGCAACAATTGAATACCCAGCAGCTACCAAACACTATGCCTTGGCGTTAGGTCAAAATACATAGCTTGAATACTACTGAATACCCAAAAGAAGTGACGGAGGGCTACGGCTGGTTTTTGGCGAAAAACCTTTAGCGTAGTGAACTTGATATCGCTGAAGGAACCTGATAGCTTTTTTAAAATATAGTGGCGAAAACCTTTTGCTAAAGAGGTCACTCCCGGTAAAGGGATCTCGGCTCTTTCCTCATGGAATGAGGTGCAGGATATTTCACTGAATACCGCTATGCAAAGCAACTTGTAATCGACTATAGTGAAGTTATTTCTCTGACGCAAACTTCTGTCCAAGGGGTCTTTCCCGGTGAAGGGATATCAGCCCTTGCCTCGTCGAATGAGGTGCTGGATATTCACACCGAATACCGCTATGCATAACAAAAGAAAACGTCTTTGCAATAACTTTTTTTAAATTGTTCCAACAACTGTATACAGGTTTGTTTTTACTTTGCGTTGATCAGAATCAACGCAGTCCCATCATTTAATCACACCAGAAAAGAACGAAAATAAAATGTACGTATATGCCATCCGCATTCGTCACTGGGTCCCGTCATTACTCGTTAGGTTACTTAACTAACGACAGAGCGGGGACTGGACTAGCGCGGGTGTAAAACATATACAACATCTAATAGTATATAAACCAATATACATAATCGCTCCAGGCGTGATAGTATGCAACATTACAAAAAAGTAATAAGCATCACATAACAATACAGATAATCTGGGATCCCCGAGTTTCACAGAGCCGCTGCTGAAACCCGACGTTCCCCTGTCGTGTGGATAGCCTGTGCAATGAAACCTAGACCCCTACGGGTGCGGCAAGTTACCCGCCAAAACCTGAAGCGAGGTAGTCCCCACAACATAGTGAATGGAACACCCGGCACTTCACGGAATCCGGTAAATTGAGCACCCCTCCTTGGGTCAACCTGTACCCCCTACGAGTGCGGCGAATAGTCTGCCAATTCTGAAGTGGGACCCCTCTGCCTCTCAAAGCCATGAGATGCGGACCCGTTGCCCTCCCGAACCCGGCTATCCGTGCACTCCGTCTCGGGGCAAAACCTAGTACAGTAATGAAAAATAGTACAATAGGTACATCGACCGCAACCTGGTCGTGCCCCAAAAGAATATTATACAACAGGCAGTGACGGCAGTCCACAAGTTGGACGCTCGTCCCGCAATATCAAATGTACAAATAAACTCAAACTGTACTACCATTGCACACTGCTATCCACCACGACAAATCCGCAACATCACAGCACAAAACAGAACATCAACGCGAATGTCACGTTCGCAAACCCGTCTAAAAGAACTATAGCAATCAGACGCGGTTTACCGATCAAATGACATTCCCGGTCGGAGATATAATGTAAGCACTGTAAACTAACGTGTTTAAATTACGATCGACCAAAGACCAATTTTCAAAAAGTGGGCCCCACTGCTTACTGGTGAACAGTAACAAAACCTGGGCCAAAATTATATATACCAAAAACCCCAAAATCCAACACTGAACACACTGACCAAATTTGGGAGCACGTGCTCCTCACATGGCCGCGGAAGCGCGGCCAAACCCCTTCCGCGGCGGCTTGGAGGAGTCACGACTCCAAATTTCGTCGTGGTTCTTAGATATTCCTGCACGGATTTTTAAGACATCCAGAATTCAATTTTGAAACCGTTCAAAATCAACAGAAACTGTCGGCATAGGATTTTGTAGTTTTCGATTTCCGGTCGGATCAATGTTTTAAACGCGTTAGCACAAGTTAGTATAGCAAAATGGTTAGGCTTTGATACCACTGTAAGTCTACGCTAGCGCCCCGGCAGTCTACAGACGCCAAAATGCGGAACAAAACTTTTAAACTGGCGCTATCGTATACTTTAACCCGGATCTTCCATTATTGCTAAACTAACAAACTGTAAAGAGTGTAGGAATGTTATACCGAACGATCCGAGTCCTTCGTTCTTCAACCATCATCCCACGCTCCGTTGCGGCTGCTCCGATCTCGTCGATCTCCGATCTCCTCGTCGAGGTGGCACCACATGATCGGTTCTTTAAACGGGCTCCCGCCTCTAACTCGAGGCAACTCGATCGTCAAGTTTGCTAAAAGAGACGACCAAGATTGATGTAGAGAATGAGTAGATGACTTTGTCTCACTTCGTCCAAATCCGTGGACGATCGGTTAATGAAGTTGCCGTGGAAATCAGGTGATGGAATGAAATGGACTGTGAAATTCCATACACCGATAAAACCTATCATAATCTTTTCTCTCTAAAGTGAAACCAACAAGTGAGAGCGAGTGAGTGAGAGAGGAGGCCTTCCATTCATATATATGAAGGAGGAGGGTGAGTGTAGGAGGAGATAAGGAGGTAACCATAACAAAACATCCTTCTCATAATATGAACACAAACTAAATATCTAGCAAAAAGATCTTAAGCATAACAAGAAATGGTTGATTACAAAGCATGAGTCACACGACACCTCACCCAATCTAGAACCTTCTAGAATCTTCTAGAAGCATGACTCATCATATCTGAAGAAAAGATAAATCCGTCTTTAACAGAATGTTAAAAGACGGCTGATAGAAAACTGGAAACTGGCAACTTCCAAAAGTGATCCTGAAACGAATTTCAGGACAACCCCGAATCTGTATAAATATACCCGCATTTGTATTACGACCGAATACAAATGCAACTGAGACAAAGATATTATACCTACTCAATATAATACTCGGATCCGGCTTAAACCAAAGCCGACCAGTATCATCTGCCCGAAAACTGACACGTGCGTAAACGCACGTGCATTTTCCGAACCCTGCCATAAAACAATACGGCCTCTACAACGTTTCGCCCGAACTTGGGAAACTGTCTGTGGGGGACTCTAATGACTCGTCAGCACCCTGGCAGTGGGTTTAACCACAAACCGTCAGCGGCACTAGCAATGCGTAACGGCTGCCCATGGACTGACCTCAAGGGATGCCGATGAGCGCACTCATCCGGAAAACCCTACTGAGCCTAACAGTGACAATGTATATACAGTCCGGTCCGTTCGTCAATGAGTATCGCATATCTGCCTAGGGGGCTAGTAACGTCAGACCCCCAATAGCAGTATAAGTCATGTCGGAGTGAAGCCCAAATACATCCTGAGATACTACTGGAGTACCTACCAGTAAATCTCCTGCCATGGCCATGGACTTTGTGTAATGGCTCTCCTAGACACAGCACGATCTCGCCCCCAATACCGGGAGAGACGAATCCCCTGCCGATCCACTCACGTGCCTCCATATGGCTCGGGACTGTACCCAAAAGCTACCTGTTTGCACGACTCCTTTGAGCCGTGGTAGGGTAGAAATCAAAGCACAGTGGGAACTCACACGAGACAAATGACGACCTCAGGTCGATGAACTAACCTGTACACATGTCACCAGGGAACTGCTATCTGACGGTAGATATAATACTAACTAGCAGATTCCCGGCGAGTCCTGTCCGGTGTACTCATAACCCAATGAGCACCTGTATACATCTTAGGTGATCCAACTGACACCAGTGGCTTGTGAGACCGGCCACCGCCCCTCGTCGGGGTCTCGACTGTACACACTAGTCTACTCCGGAGTATCGATGCCCTGTCTCGAAACTCCCACGACTAGGGACCACAATTAAGGATATGCATATAAACTACCCAACTCTCACGTATATGATCGCCATCATACTGTTGGTAGTAAAGCAAGATCCTAAGGGCTCTATCAAAGTGTAACATGCAATCAGTCACCTGAACATGTACACGACTGATAAAGGCAAACCAGATAGCATACTATCATCTCGAGTAAGACTGTCCTACCGGGATAGGTCCTCCGCAATCATTGCAATCACGTACCTGCGATCCAATAATTGACTATGAGGGCACTATCTCCAACAATCTCAGGGTGTTCTGGGCTACACTCCGACACGACTTGTACCGCTATTAGGGGACTGGCGTTTACCGCCCCCCTAGGCCCGCCATACGATATTCTCAGACGAACAAACCGGACTGTATGCAGATTGTCACATTCAGGCTCAGTAGGAGTTCAGATGGGTTTCACCTCGTCCGTCTTCTTATCGGCATCTACCTGGGGGCCGTTACGCACAGCTAGTGCCGCTTGCGGTCTGTGCTTAAACCCACTGCCAGTGTAGTGTCGAGTCTTTAGAGTCCCACACAGAGAGCTATTCGCCTTTAGGCAAAAGAGTAGAGGTCGCATGGTTTTGCGACAGGGTTCGGTCACATCCGTGCACTTGTGCACGTTTAGTGTCCGGGCAGTTATCACTAGCGGGCTTTGGTTTAAACCAGATCCTAGTGTACGTTTTGGGATTGGTTTTATCTCGTTTGTATTCGTGTTCCTCGGAACGCGGATGCGGGTGTGTATGCACGGTTGACAGATAGACAGAGGCAGAGGATTCTCATTAGGGTTGTTGACTGTTGACTTTTGCTAAACCCTAATGAGAATAAGAAATATGATTAATGATAATATTAATTAAGTATTATTGTGACATGGTTGGGTTGAAGGGTTGACTTTTTTGACTTATTGACTTAGTTGACCGGTTGACTAGGTTGTACTTGTTGGCCATCATCATGACAATGGCTATCATTTCTTGGCATTGACTTTGGCTTGCTTGTTTGTTCACAAATTGCATTTAATGCATGAAATGATATGGACATTTGATATGATAACAACCATCACATAATACTCAATTATTATTATGAGTTATGATTATTTTGGATTATGAGAGCAAGGGTGAGAAAAGTCTTGCTCATTCTATCATTCTCATTCTCTCTCATCCTCAAGCTCTCCCTCTTCCTCTTGCTCTCTCTCTAGTTCATGGTTCTATTGTCTCATGTGTTGAGAAGCAAGAACCATAGAGATAAAGCCCAACACACTCCTCTACTCATCCTAGTATACAAGGTTTAGCAAACCAAGTGTTCTAGTTTCTTCAAGATTGAGGTTGAAGCCAAAGGTAGAAGCTTTCAGGTGGATCCATCTTCGGCAAAAAGAGACGACGAGGAGAGAATCATCCGACCACCACAAGGAGTCCAAGAGAAGGAGTTCAAGTTAAGGTATAACCCCTAACCGAGTAGGTAAAACTCCTAGTTAGGTTGTTAGATAGTTGTTTAACAAAGATCCGTATTTTGAGTCCATGTTACCACCAAAAGAAAAATCGTTTTTCATCATTTCCGCAAGCCCGAAAGAACCGGGAGAGGTAACGTGGACTTACAGTGGTATCAGAGCCTAGTTAAACACTATCTAACATATTAGCAAAATAACTAAAAGTTCGATCGGAGAAAAAGTCAAGAAACATGCCCGAAATGTATACTTTCTGCCGATTTTTTTTCCTGCTCAAAAATTAATAAATCTTGTACTAAAAATCGGCTCAGGGTTTTTAAAGAACGTGCAAGAAAAATGGTCCACTAACTCAGTCAAGGCGCTGCGGAACCGCGGCAGGAGCATGCTCCCGTCGCGGATCCGCGGCCGAGTTGACTCGGTCGTGGCACAATTTTCCTGCAGTGTTTTTCTGGAGGTGTTTTGGGATTTTTGGAATATGATTTTTCTGCCCAGATTTTCCAGAAAGCAAAATTTGCTTTTGGAGTTTAAAAATCCGTATTTTGATCGAACCTCTAAAGACTTGAGCTAACGGGATATATCTGTGATGTGATATATGTATTGAACGTCTGCTAATCGCTATACGTCGATTAGTGGGGGTTATATATATCTGTGATCTGTAATGTTGATGGTATGTGTATATGAATTCATTGGATTGTCGCGGATGAATAGCTGGGGGGTTATGAGATGAGAGTTTTCTTTTTCTTTCAATTCATGTAATTTGTAATTGATGTAATATTATTTATATGGCCGCACAACTGGGATGGGGTTATAGCCGTCATTGTATAATTTCTTTTACTTTTTTTGCTCCTAGGATAGACCCAAGGTGGGGTGCACAAACTACCGGGTATCTCGAAGTGCCGAGTGGCCTACTCACGGTGTTGAGGGAGGTTGCTTCGCTTCGGGTACGTGGCGTGTAGTTTGCCGCACCCGTAGGGGTCTAGGTTAGGGTCTTGGCTATTCATCGCGACCGTGTAATCCGCTCTTCGTTACAGGCTCATACGGAATGCGGATTCCTAGTATATCCAATGTGTTCATCTGTGATCTGGAATGGCTATCATTGCATGTGACGAATGTGTATATCTATATATGATATCTATTTAGGCGTTGCTTATGTTTTGCATCCGCGCTAGTCCAGCCCCCGCTCTATCGTTAGTTAAGTAACCTAACGGGTAATGACGGGGCCCCGTGGCGAATGCGGATGGCATAAGCGTACGTCATATTTTCGTTGCTTTCTGCAATGGTAGGATTAAATGATGGGACGCATTAAATTAATGCAAGAAAATAAACCAAAGTTGAGTCGTTGGAACACTTTCAAAACCACTCGGTTTCTTTTCAAAAACAACTTTTAAACGCGGAGCTTAAGCCACTCCTTTTAAAAGCTATCTCGTTCCATCGATTATATCAAATTCATTACGTTCACGGTTTCGCCAAAACCATTCGTAGCCCTCCGTCGTTTCACATGGATAGTCAATAGTATTCAAGCTATGTTTGTTGTCCAAAGTCAAGGCATAGTGATTGGTAGCTATTGAGTATTCCTGTGCAGCATAGATAGATGTGTTGGTTTGGTACAGTCGTACTGCCTTGTTGGCCAATGTCAAGGGTAGGTACGGGTGGGTTAAAATTAACCTGGAGAATGACGGGTAGAACTTGACATGTGACTTATGATTTGTTGGCCAAAGTCAAGGTCATAAGAGTATGGGGCAAAAATCCACATCGGGAGTTTCAAAAGAAACTGAAACTTGCTAGCGTTGCATACCATTGGGAGTGTGATGATTTTGGTAGGATTCCTTCAGTTTTGTCACGCGATGATATTTGGATCCCAATCCTACTGTGAGTATATGCTACTCCTCGGGAAATTTCTCACTTAACGATCAATGCTATAAACAAAGTAGGTGTCTAAAAGGTGTTAGCGGGGCTACGCCCACAGGGAAAAGAGGTTATTTAATTAAGGAACTTCGCGAAAGCGTTGGAAAACCTCCCTCGAAGTACCGACACTAGCCTGGCTGAATGGTTAAGCAAGTATTGTACGGTGAGATTGATCCTGACTAATTCTTCCTTTTTGGTTTGAGGAGGGATTTGAGAGACAGTGGGAGCCATCCTGTGTAGAAAAATTAAAAACCACTCTAAACTTGCAAGAGCATCATGCTAATGTGTTTCTTCTCTCTCTTCTTATTGCAGCTACCAAACATCATGACTGGACTTAAGTTACTACTAGATAAAAACATACTGACAGGGCCAAACTACAAAGATTGGCTCAGGAATGTCAAAATGGCAATCACTTATGACAAGTTGGGGTATCTCCTCACCACCAAAGCTCCCCCTGTCCCAGGTCCCAAAACCAGCGTCGCGGATAGGAAAATCCGTAAGACATGGGAAATCGACTGCGCGAAGGCCAAGCGCCTCGTGCTTGCCTCTATGGACAATGAACATCAGAGGAGGCACGAGAATAAGGACCTTGAATCCATATTTCTCCATACAAAAGAACTGTATGGAGAGCAATCCCGTATCGCCAGATACGAAGTCTCGAAAAAGCTGTTTTCGGCGAGATTGGCCGTCGGATCATCGGTAGTGGAATACGTGCTTAAGATGATTGGCTTCATTGAGGAGCTCGCGGACCTTGGGACCACGTTAGAGAACGAGCTCTACACGGAATTGATTCTCCAGTCCCTTCCTTCCACTTACGCCCAGTTTATCCTGAACTTCAACTTACAAGAAAAAGAAGTTGAACTTTCAGAACTCCTCAACATGCTGAGGAGTGCAGAGGGCACCCTACAGAAAGGTAGGGAAACATCCACTTTGTTTGTAGGAGGATCTTCCTCTTCTAGGTCCAAGGCGAGAGCCAAGGGAAAGAAGAAGAAAGCCCCGCCAAACCAAGGGGCGGTGTTAGTAAAGTGGATACGAAGGGAAAGACAAAGGCAACAAAGGTAGCGGGAAAGCTTGTGGGAAAGGAAGAATGCTTTTACTGTCACAAGAGTGGACACTGGAAAAAGGATTGCAGGGATTGGAAGGCCAGAAACCAGGATTTGAAGCAAGTTGCGGCTTCAGCTTCAGGTGTGTATGTTATTGAAAACTGTCTATCAATAAACTCTACATCCTGGGTATTGGATACCGGATCAGGATCTCATATCTGTAATTCTTTACAGGAATTGAGAAGGCGTAGGGTTTTGAAGGCAGGTGATATGACCCTCAGACTTGCAAACGGAGCTGGCATGGATGCTGAGTCCGTGGGGGGCTATCACCTGGGGTTGTCAGATAGACACGTTTTGGTTTTGCGTGATTGTTATTTTGTACCCAATGCAACCTGTAATATCATATCTGTATCTTTATTATCTAAAGAAGGTTATGAATTTGCATTTGTAAGTAATGTTGTGAACATTCACCTTAATCAATTTTTGATTGGGTCAGGTACATTAAGTAATGGTATATACGTATTAAACCAACCACAGATTTTCAATGTCCAGAATACACACAAAAGAAAGTCTCCGAAAACAAATCAGGCTTTCTTATGGCATTGTAGACTGGGTCACATCAATGAGAGAAGGTTGACGAAGTTACATACAGAAGGATATTTGGATCCGTTCGAATATCAATCATATGCAACTTGTCAATCATGTCTCAAAGGAAAGATGACAAAGACTCCGTTCACTGGACACGGAGTAAGAGCGAGCGAGCTCTTGGGACTCGTACACAGCGACGTGTGCAGTCCAATGTCTACGCATGTGCGAAGCGTTTATTCTTACTTCATTACTTTTACGGATGACTTTTCAAGGTACGGATATGTCTTCTTAATGAAACATAATTCCGAAGCCTTTGGAAAAATCCAGGAATATAAGAATGAAGTAGAAAAACAAACAGGAAAAAGTATCAAGACACTGAGATCTGATCGAGGTGGTGAATACTTAAGTGCCGAGTTCCTGGATTACTTAAAAGAGAATGGAATTCTCTCTCAGCTTACTCCTCCGTACACTCCGCAACATAACGGTGTATCGGAGAGACGGAACCGGACCCTATTGGATATGGTACGTTCCATGACGAGTAACGCTGAGTTACCGCGATCATTCTGGGGATATGCACTAGAATCAGCTGCATACCTTTTGAACCGAGTTCCAACTAAGACTGTGCCTACCACACCATATCAGATGTGGTGTGGGAAGAAACCCTTAAGCACATTAAGATATGGGGATGTCCAGCTTTTGTCAAAAAGCAGCATGCGGACAAACTCGATGCACGCTCAGTACAGTGCAAGTTTGTGGGATATCCAAAGAACTCCAAGGGATATTTCTTCTATTGCGAAGAGAAACAAAAGGTTTTTGTTTCTCTTCATGCCCACTTCTTGGAAACTGAGTTTTTGGAAAATCAGATAAGTGGGAGCGCAATAGAACTGGAAGAAATTTCAGAACCACGAGCTATTACTGAAAGCTTAGTAGAACCAGAGGGTTCGAAACATCAGTACATTCCTGCGCCGCTCCGCAGGAGTAGTAGGCAGTCTCATCCGTCCGAGAGATACTACGGTTTTCTCATAGACGGGGATATAGAGGATTGCATCATTGATAGTGATGAGCTGACTAGCTTCCAGCAGGCCATTCAGAGCATCGACTCGGTAAAATGGCTGGATGCAATGCGGACCGAAATGGAGTCCATGTACACTAACAAAGTATGGACGTTGAACGTTGCTCCAGATGGGGTAAAACCCGTAGGATGCAAGTGGATCTTCAAAAGGAAGATTGGTGTAGATGGACAGGTTGAAACCTATAAGGCTAGACTTGTTGCAAAGGGTTTTCGTCAAAGACCTGGTTTGGACTATGACGAAACCTTTTCTCCAGTGGCTATGCTGAAATCCATTCGGATCCTTCTTGCCATTGCTGCCTTCCACGATTATGAGATTTGGCAGATGGACATAAAGACCGCTTTTCTGAATGGAAATTTAGAGGAGTGTGTCTATATGGACCAGCCAGAGGGTTTCATTTAGAGTGGGAGCAGCGGAAAGGTGTGCACGTTTCTTAAGTCCATCTATGGACTAAAGCAGGCATCGCGGAGTTGGAACATCTGTTTTGATGAGACGATCAAAGAATTTGGCTTTATCAAAAATCCAGATGAACCATGCATCTATAATAGATTTTTAGCAAGAACTGTCGTATTCCTCGTTTTATACGTGGATGACATTCTCTTAATAGGAAATGACATCCCTATGCTATAATCTGTCAAAGGGTTCTTGTCACACAGGTTCTCCATGAAAGACCTGGGTGATGCCTTGTACATTCTGGGGATCCAGATCTATCGTGACAGATCCAAGAGGATATTAGGACTTTCACAGTCCAGGTACATCGACACCATACTGAGAAGATTCAGTATGGAAGATTCCAAGCGCGGTAATCTACCGGCTTGTCACGGGATCACCCTCTCCAAGGAGATGTCTCCCAAGACTGATTTGGAAAGGGATCGCATGTCTATTATACACTACGCTTCTGCGGTAGGCTCTATAATGTATGCGATGTTGTGTAACAGACCAGATGTAGCTTATGCACTGAGCGTGGTAAGCCGGTATCAGTCAAACCCTGGGGAGAAGCACTGGATAGCGGTAAAGAATATTCTCAAGTACCTGAGAAGGACTAAGGAGATGTTCTTGGTGTATAGCGGAAACGACCTCCAGATCGAGGCCTTTGCTGACTCCAGCTTCCAGAGTGACAAGGATGATTCCAAGTCCATGTCGGGTTATGTCTTTACCCTCAATGGAGGGGCGGTGTGTTGGAAGAGTTCCAAACAGGAAACCGTTACTGACTCGACGATGGAAGCGGAATATATCGCTGCTGCAGATGCCGCAAAAGAAGCCGTCTGGATAAGGATGTTCTTGACAGAACTTCAGGTTGTTCCGTCCATTTTTGATCCAATACCTCTGTATTGCGACAACAACGGGGCTATAGCTTTAGCGAAGGAACCCGGGTCACATCAGAAGTCCAGACACATCTTGAGGCGGTATCACCTGATCAGGGGATAGTGGGTCGCCAGGAGATCGAGGTTCGGAGAGTTCCTACGGAAGATAACACTGTTGATCCATTCACGAAGGCCTTACCCCAGACTTAGTACGAGCGGCTGATCGAGATGATAGGTCTTCGATACGCTAGTATATGGCCTTAGTGCAAGTGGGAGATTGTTAGTGTATATGCCCTTGAGGCCATTACTGTATCATACTAGTTTGTATATTACTTAATGGAGCTTGGGATATTCACCTTGTATAGACAATCTTGCTCAAAATAGTAGTATGCTACTTGGTTTGTTTCTACTTTAATGTGTACATGTGTTTATTTTAGTATACCACCTATACACATTAGTGGAGCCCTTAGTGTTAGTTATATGTATGCCCTAGAGGCCATTACTCTACATACGATGTATATTGTAGTGGATGCTAGGACATATATAGGGAGGACTTTCTTGCTCGACATGATAGTATGCTATCTGGTTCTACTTTATCTTAACATGTACTCTGATTGTCTCTATATTACATGTTGATAAAGCCCTTAGGATATGTACTCGACTACTGGGACTATGATGAGATCATACTAGTGGGGCCACAGTAGTCGACGAGTACATCCTATAACTGTTCCTAGTCGAGGGTGTATCGAGACAGGGCATCGATACACCAGAGTAGACTAGCGTATACGCATCTTGACCCATATGATGGGCGATGGATGATCCCACATCCATCGGTGTTTGACATCAAGGATGGTGTACGGGTGCTCAGTGGAGACTGGGTACACTGGACGGACTCGCCGAGAACTCCCAGATGGTATTATACCTCACGTTAGATGGCAGTTCTCCGGTGACACTGGTATAGAGTAGTCTGTTGACCCGAGATCGTCATAGAGTCTTGTGTGATTCCCACTGTGCTTTGATTTCCATCATACCACGTCCAAGAGGGCGTGCAAAAAGGTGGCTTTTGGGTACAGTCCCGAATCACATGGAGGCAATGAGCGATAGGAGGGGATTCGTCTCTCCCGGTATAGGGAGTTGATGTTGTGCTGTGTTCCATTGGCTATAACCGGAAATCCCTGGCCAGGATTGCTAAGATTTACTGGTAAGTGTTATCAGTAGTTTCTCGAACTGTTATAGACCTCATATCGACACGACTTATCGAGCTACTGGGGTCTGACGTTTACCACCCCTAGGCGAGATATGCGACATATCAGACGACGAGACCGGACTGTACGGGAGTGTTACTGTTTGGATTCACAAGAGAAGTTACAGGCTTGCTTGTTGATCTTCTGAGCGCTCAATACCTGGGTAGCTGTTACGTTTAGCTGACCGCTTGCAGCTTGTGGGTATATGATATGATCATCACCTACTGCCGGCGTATTGACGATTCTTTAGAGTCCTACACAGAGGTTTCTTGGCTCAGGAAAAACGGAGTAGGAGCACATATGTGATATGTGCGGGACCGAGGATAATGCGATATATGATACCGTATTGGATTCTCGCGATATGAGATATCGGCCGGGTATATGTGATATAGCCGGGTCAAAGTATTAGTCGGTTATATGCGATATAGCCGGATTGTCGGATCAAGTGTTGATTCGATAATTTAATGTATAATAATATATATGATATATTAAATTACATTAACTAATATTAGCTCACTAAAAGATTCATTTTCTCACGGGATAATACATTGATATATATGCGATATATGTTAATCGTATTATTTTCTATTGTTACAAAATATATTGTATATGTGATATATAATATTGTAACATGTTAGGGTTACATATTTAACTATGGTTTAGGGTTTAAACTTGGTTAGGGTTTGGATTAGGGTTAGCTTTTGCATGAAGCTTCCATGAAGCTTTGACATTGTGGTTGCTTGATATTATTTGTGAGATGTTATGTTAACCCAATCCAAATCATTAACCCTAGTTAACTCTCTACAAGGGTTAACTCTCTCATGCTTAACCCTTGGTTAGATTTGTAACCACTACAATAATTCATTGTTCGTCGCAAAAGGAAATGAGTTATCATCTTCATTCTTCTTCTTCTTCCTTGAGCTTCTTCATGAAAAAGCTTTCTTTTGTGATGAAAGTGAGTGAGAAAAAGATGATAAATGAGAGCAAAAATCCTACTTCATCATCCTCATCTATCCTTGCCATTTAGATGAGGGTGTTCACTTCATATTATGAGTGTTAGCTTGTGTTATCGAAACTTCAAGGTAGATCATCTTGGTATCGAAGATCGGAAGCAAAGGTTGCATCATTCTCTTCGTGAACCCTCTCGAGAGTCCACAACACGATGATCGCAGCGAAGGGACCTCAACACGGAGCTTAAGAAGTGAAGGACGGGATCTACATGTTGGAGATAGTGCCCTCATAGTCAATTATTGGATCACAGGTACGTGATTGCAATGATTGCGGAGGACCTATACCGGTATGACAGTCTTACTTAAGATGATAGTATGCTATCTGGTTTGCCTTTGTTAGTCGTGTACATGTTCAGGTGACTGATTACATGTTACATTTTGATAGAGCCCTTAGGATCTTGCTTTACCACCAACAGTATGATGGCGATCATATACGTGAGAGTTGGGTGGTTTATACGCATATCCTTAATTGTGGTCCCTAGTCGTGGGAGTTTCGAGACAGGGCATCGATACTCCGGAGTAGACTAGTGTGTACAGTCGAGACCCCGACGAGGGGCTGTGGCCGGTCTCACAAGCCACTGGTGTCAGTTGGATCACCTAAGATGTATACAGGTGCTCATTGGGTTATGAGTATACCGGACAGGACTCGCCGGGAACCTGCTAGTTGGTATTATACATATCGTCAGATAGCAGTTCCCTGGTGACATGTTTACAGCTTAGTTCATCGACCTGAGGTCGTCATTTGTCTCGTGTGAGTTCCCACTATGCTTTGATTTCTACCCTACCACGGCTCAAAGGAGTCGTGCAAACAGGTAGTTTTTGGGTACAGTCCCGAGCCATATGGAGGCACGTGAGCGGATCGGCAGGGGATTCGTCTCTCCCGGTATTGGGGGTGAGGTCGTACTGTGTCTAGGAGAGCCATTACACAAAGTCCATGGCCATGGCAGGAGATTTACTGGTAGGTACTCCAGTAGTATCTCAGGGTGTTATTGGGCTTCACTCCGACACGACTTATACTGCTATTGGGGGTCTGACGTTACTAGCCCCCTAGGCAGATATGCGATACTCATAGACGAACGGACCGGACTGTATATACAATGTCACTGTTAGGCTCAGTAGGGTTTCTGGATGAGTTCGCTCATCAGCCTCCCTTGAGGTCAGTCCATGGGCAGCCGTCACGCATTGCTAGTGCCGCTGACGGTTTGTGGTTAAACCCACTGCCAGGGTACTGACGAGTCATTAGAGTCCCCCACAGATAGTTTCCCAAGTTCGGGCGAAACGTTGTAGAGGCCGTATGGTTTTATGGCAGGGTTCGGAAAATGCACGTGCGTTTACGCACGTGTTATTTTTCGGGCAGATGATACTGGTCGGCTTTGGTTTAAGCCGGATCCGAGTATTATATTGAGTAGGTATAATATCTTTGTCTCAGTTGCATTTGTATTCGGTCGTAATACAAATGCGGGTATATTTATACAGTTACGGGGTTATCCTGAAAGTCGTTTCAGGATCACTTTTGGAAGTTGCCAGTTTCCAGTTTTCTATCAGCCGTCTTTTAACATTCGGTTAAAGACGGATTTATCTTTTCTTGGATAAGAGTGAGTCATCATTCTAGAAGGTTCTAGAAGTGATGAGGTGGCTAATGAGTCATCTTGACATTGATTGGTGCATTAAAGGCTTGATGATGTGTATTAGTGACTCATGCATTATCATTAAAGCTTCTTGTTTTTCTTAAGGATATTTTGTGAGAAGCTTTCTTTTATGGTCACCCCCTTGATTGCTCCTACCATCACCTCCCTCTTTGATAAATAGTGGCCGGCCATTCTTTGTCAGGGTGAGAGAGAATGATTTCATTTTAGAGAGAAAAGACTATGGTTTTGGGTGTATGGAAATTTCATATCTCGTTTCGTTCCATCACCCGATTAAAATGGCAACTTCATTAACCGATCGTCCACGGACTTGGACGAAGTGAGACAAAGTCATCTACTCATTCTCTACATCATTCTTGGTCGTCTCTTTTAGCAAACTTGACGACCGAGTTGCCTGAAGTCAGAGGCGGGAGCCCGTTTAAAGAATCGTCGACGTGGTGCCACCTCGGCGAGGAGATCGGAGATCGACGAGATCGGAGCAGCCGCAACGGAGCGTGGGATGATGGTTAAAGAACGAAGGACTCGGATAGTTCGGTACAACCTTTCTACACTCTTTACAGTTTGTTAGTTTAGCAATAATGGCAGATCCGGGTTAAAGTATACGATAGCGCCAGTTAAAAAGTTTTTGTTCCGCATTTGGCATCTGTAGACGGCCGGGGCGCTAGCGTAGACTTACAGTGGTATCAGATCCTAACCATTTTGCTATGCTAACTTGTGCTAACGCGTTTAAAACATCGATCGAACCGGAAATCGAAAATTGCAAAATTCCAAGCTCACAGTTTCTGTCGATTTTAAATGGTCTCCTAAAATTTTTCTACATGTCTCAAAAATCTGTGCAGGCTTTTCTAAGAACACGGACCAAATTTGGGCACGTGATCCCACCAAGCCGCCGCGGAAACGCGGCCAAACCCATGGTTTGGCCGCGGATCCGCCGCCACTTGGTGAGATCATGCTCCCAAAATTGAACAGTATGTTCTTCTCTGGATTTTGTGGTTTTTGGTATATATCGTTTGGGCCCAGGTTTTGTTACTGTTCTAAAGATGTTCGTGGGGCCCACTTTGTGATATTTGGTCGATCGAAATTTAAACATGTTAGTTTACAGTGGTTACATTATATCTCCGACCGGAAATGTCATTTGATCGATAAACCGCGTCAGATTGCTATAGTTCTTTTAGACGGGTTTGCGAACGTGACATTCGCGTTGATGTTCTGTGTTGTGCTGTGATGTTGCGGATTTGTCGTGGTGGATAGCAGTGTGCAATGGTAGTACAGTTTGAGTTTATTTGTACATTTGATATTGCGGGGCGAGCGTCCAACTTATGGACTGCCGTCACTGCCTGTTGTATAATATTCTTTTAGGGCACGACCAGGTTGCGGTCGATGTACCTATTGTACTATTTTTCATTACTGTACTAGGTTTTGCCCCGCGACGGAGTGCACGGATAGCCGGGTTCTGGAGGAGCAACGGGACCGCGTCTCATGGCTTTGAGAGGCAGAGGGGCCCCACTCTAGAATTGGCAGACTATTCGCCGCACTCGTAGGGGGTACAGGTTGACCCAAGGAGGGGTGCCCAAGTTTACCGGATTCCGTGAAGTGCTGGGTGGTCCATTCACTATGCTGTAGGGGCTGCCTCGCTTCTGGTTTTGGCGGGTAACTTGCCGCACCCGTAGGGGTCTAGGTTTCATTGCACAGGCTATCCACACGACAGGGGAACGTCGGGTTTCAGCAGCGGCTCTGTGAAACCCGGGGATCCCAGATTATCTGTATTGTTCTGTGATGCTTATTACTTTTCTGTAATGTTCAATACTATCACGCCTGGAGCGATTATTGTATATTGGTTTATATACTATTAGATGTTGTATATGTTTTACACCCGCGGTAGTCCAGTCCCCGCTCTGTCGTTAGTTAAGTAACCTAACGGGTGATGACGGGACCCAGTGACGAATGCGGATGGCATATACGTACATTTTATTTTCGTTCTTTTCTGGTGTGATTAAATGATGGGACTGCGTTGATTCTGATCAATGCAAAGTATAACAAACATGTTTGCAGTTGTTGGAACAAATTTAAAAGGTGTTATTGCAAAGACGTTTCCTTTTGTTTTGCATAGCGGTATTCAGTGGAATATCCTGCACCTCATTCGACGGGGCAAGGGCCGATATCCCTTCACCGGGACTGACCCCTTGGGCAGAAGTTTGCGTCAGGGTAATAACTTCACTATAGTCGATTACAAGTTACTTTGCATAGCGGTATTCAGTGGAATATCCTGCACCTCATTCCACGAGGAAAGAGCCGAGATCCCTTTACCGGGAGTGACCTCTTTAGCAAAAGGTTTTCGCCACTATATTTTAAAAAGCTATCAGGTTCCATCAGTGATATCAAGTTCACTACGTTAAAGGTTTTTTTCGCCAAAAACCAGCCGTAGCCCTCCGTCACTTCTTTTGGGTATTCAGTAGTATTCAAGCTATGTATTTTGACCTAACGCCAAGGCATAGTGTTTGGTAGCTGCTGGGTATTCAATTGTTGCATAGATAGATGAGTTGGTTTGGGACAGCCGTTCTGCCATTTTGACCTAACGCCAAGGGCATGTGCGGGTGGGTTCAAATTAACAAGATAATGATGGGTAGAACTTGGCATGTGACTTATGATATTTTGACCTAACGCCAAGGTTATAAGAGCATGGGGCAAAAACTATATCGGGAGTTTCTAAAGAAACTGAAACTTGCCAAGTATGCGCATACCTTCTGGAGTATGAGTAACGTGGATGCATTCCATCACGTTATCATGCGATGAGAGTTGGATCCCGATTCCCACTGATGAGTTGGTTTACTCTTCGGGTGATCCCGATTGATTCTTCTTTAGGTTTATAGGAGAATTTGACAGGACAGTGGGAGGTTTCCGGATTAGATAAAGTGATGACCATTCTGATCTAGGTTAGAATGCACGCAGAGTGTTTCTTTTCTCGCTCTCTTTGGCAGCGACCTTTGACCGACCCTAGACTATGACTCAGTGACCAGATTGACCGAACCTTCTTAAAATACTGGCTTTTGGATTGTCTGAGTTGCATAAGTCATTGCCACTCCTTCTTTTACCCTTTGAATTTCTCAGAACACCCGTATTACTACGGATATCCACTTCCATTGGATAGATCCATCGTATGGTTATATACGAACTCGAAGGGACTTCTTCGAGGATGGATCCAGGTTCAGGAGAAATAGAATTGGTTTATTCAGTTATCTTTTATTATCACCTTCTCTCAGGTTGTGAGAGCACCTTGGTTTAGGAGAGTACACCTATTATGCTTATTGGATAGTCTTATTCCAAACCATAGGCTGGTGCCGAAAGGTAGGGAATGAAGAAAACCAATTAGCCTAAGTAGGGTGTGCAGAAGGTAATATGTAAAGACAAAATAAAGGGATTAGAAAGAGGGTAAAGTAAATTGCGACTGATATCATTCACGACCAAAACCGCGTACTTCATCGCCACTCCTATTTCACCTTTAAAAGAATAAGGTATTATTCAGTTGTCTTTTATCATCACCTTCTATCGAGATGCGAGTACTCCTTGGTTTAGGAGGGTACACCTATTATGCTTACTGGATAGTCTTCTTCCAAACCATAGGCTGGTGCCGAACGGTAGGGAAGGAAGAAAACCATTTAGCCTAACGATGGTGTACAGAAGGTAACGACTAAAGACAAATAAAGGGATTTGGAGAGATGGCAATAAAATATACGGTTAAAGTCATGAATTGGATTATGGAAGAGGCATTGCTATGAATACCAGGATGCCCCTACGAAACATTTTCATGTTTCAGTGCATTGTTAAAAGAAAAACTGTTTTCCCGATTAGACACTTATTCCAAGGGTATGTATTTACCAGGTTTCATCCTCATATCTGTATGGTTTTACAGATGATGAGTGGGAGTAAGTTATTGGGAATTAGGTGATTATCCTCATTATATCGGAATTCGTTGTAATTGGTGATATTTGAGGAAATCGCCAGGGTACAGTTTTCAACCTACGACGCACAGGTTTTGAGTTGTTTAACTCAGCGGACTTATACAGAGTATTGTATGTTGTCCAAGTGTCCATCAGGACAAAGGGGTAGGTCCTCGTACTGTGTTCTGTTTACTTATAACTTCTCTATTATTTAGACAAGTGTTTTGTTGAAATACAAGGTCTAAGTTTTGAGAAGTTGTGGGTATAAGAATAAAGTAGAGAACCAGGTATCACAAGTATCGGGATTCTTCAAAGAGATTGAAGATGTAGATTCTTGTGATTGGTATTCAGATGATAGTGATGGTTTTGAGAAACTTGTTTCTCTTTCAGGTTGCTCATAATTGGATAGATTCCTAAGTTGAGTAATGCTGATTAGCCTCTTTCCATTAAGATGATATGCACTGGAGACAGTTGCATGATTTGAATCTGGTTCCAATTAAATTAGTGCCAAAGTTTCTATATTGGATATAGAATAGTTCGTACCTTAAAAGATATTAAGGTACGGGGAGTTGTCCAGCTTATGCATAAAACCAGACTCTGGATAACTCATGGCACGTTTTTGTAATGGCTGTTTGTGGGTTGACCCTGGCTATGACGAGGGTTGATATTCTACCATTTGGAAGATCAATAGTGATATTGTTCTTGACTCGCCGCAGTTTTAGTAAAATGGATCTTTTTCAGAAAACAGTAGTGGGAGTATGGTAGAACTGGAAGTGATTCCAGAACCACGAACGATTACGGAAAATTTAATGGGACCTATATATTCAATCATGTTTGACATTCCAATAGCCACTCCGCAGATATGGTAGGTAACCTCAGACAACCGAGAGGTACTCCAGTAGCCTCAAGGACGGTGACAGGGAGGTTCTTATCTACCCAGACTTGACACTACTGATGTTCCAGGCTATGAGACCCGGTAGGAGGGTTGTCGTTGTCAGTGGGAGCAACGGAAGCATGGTGCGCAAGTAGCTTATATCTATTTATAGACTTGAGCAGTTATAGAGGAGATAGATCATCTAATTTTGATATGACAGTCATGGTTTTGACTTCAATCAGAATAGGGGATGGATCTGTTAAAGAAGGTAGTAGGGTGTGATGTCATGGTATCAGGATGACATACACAGAGTAGGAAGTAAAATTCCTATACTACGATCGGTTGAACTGTGGTCGTCACACAGTTGTTTCTCCAGACAGGATATGGATATAATATTTGACATTCTGGTTTCTAGATCTATGGTTTTAGATCTAGATTTGGGTAGTTTCCCAATGTGGGTACTTTGACAGTATTCTAATGGTTTTTAGAATAGATGACTCCTAGCATGGTGGTGTACCTGCAGGTGATGGAGTCACCCTCTCTAAAGATGTCTTACAGACTAAAGGGGAGAGGGATGTGCATGATTGGCAGATCACTTGCTTAGGCAATTGAGTCAATCATGAGATGTCAAATACCACACCAAATGTTGGTTTTGCACTAGATGCAATAAGTTTGTATTAATCCAATCCTGGTGAAATATAAGGAAGCAGTTTTAGAACATAAGTACATGTTCTACGGATTTGATGACGGCAGCCTCTTTCGGGTGACGGTTATCATTCCAAGCTTCAAAGGTGACATGGTTGACAGAGTGATTGTCAGAGTTATAGTTTTCCCTCTGACGAAGAGGGACAGTATTATGGACAGGTGGTCCAAGAGGATACTGTGGGTGGCATGGTGCCGGATACTGATTAGGTTCAGTGATCGATACAGTCTAAGAAGTTTGGATTTGGAGTTCATTTATGAACTAGGTCCCATCAGATATCCAGACATATTCTAAGACAGGTATTACTCAATTCGGGAGATGGCTTTCTCCTTAAACTTGAGATTAAGAGAGATATAGAAAGAAACATCTAGGCGGATCCACTCACTGAGGCTATTTCTCGAACACAATAGTTTTACAAACGGGCTTTGTGAAACTGATTAGTAGAGGAGTTGGATGTTCGGTTTCACACGGGCTGTGAGTAGTCAACATTGCAATAATTAGCCTTGAGTGCAAGTGGGAGATTGTTGGAGACAGTGCCCTCATAGTCAATTATTGGTTCACAGGTACGTGATTGCAATGATTGCGGAGGACCTATACCGGTAGGACAGTCTTACTCAAGATGATAGTTTGCTATCTGGTTTGCCTTTATCAGTCGTGTACATGTTCAGGTGACTGATTACATGTTACACTTTGATAGAGCCCTTAGGATCTTGCTTTACCACCAACAGTATGATGGCGATCATATACGTGAGAGTTGGGTGGTTTATACGCATATCCTTAATTGTGGTCCCTAGTCGTGGGAGTTTCGAGACAGGGCATCGATACTCCGGAGTAGACTAGTGTGTACAGTCGAGACCCCGACGAGGGGCGGTGGCCGGTCTCACAAGCCACTGGTGTCAGTTGGATCACCTAAGATGTATACAGGTGCTCATTGGGTTATGAGTACACCGGACAGGACTCACCGGGAACCAGCTAGTTGGTATTATACATATCGTCAGATAGCAGTTCCCTGGTGACATGTGTACAGGTTAGTTCATCGACCTGAGGTCGTCATTTGTCTCGTGTGAGTTCCCACTGTGCTTTGATTTCTACCCTACCACGGCTCAAAGGAGTCGTGCAAACAGGTAGTTTTTGGGTACAGTCCCGAGCCATATGGAGGCACGTGAGCGGATCGGCAGGGGATTCGTCTCTCCCGGTATTGGGGGCGAGGTCGTACTGTGTCTAGGAGAGCCATTACACAAAGTCCATGGCCATGGCAGGAGATTTACTGGTAGGTACTCCAGTAGTATCTCAGGGTGTTATTGGGCTTCACTCCGACACGACTTATACTGCTATTGGGGGTCTGACGTTACTAGCCCCCTAGGCAGATATGCGATACTCATAGACGAACGGACCGGACTGTATATACATTGTAACTGTTAGGCTCAGTAGGGTTTCTGGATGAGTTCGCTCATCAGCCTCCCTTGAGGTCAGTCCATGGGCAGCCGTTACGCATTGCTAGTGCCGCTGACGGTTTGTGGTTAAACCCACTGCCAGGGTACTGACGAGTCATTAGAGTCCCCCACAGACAGTTTCCCAAGTTCGGGCGAAACGTTGTAGAGGCCGTATGGTTTTATGGCAGGGTTCGGAAAATGCACGTGCGTTTACGCACGTGTTATTTTTCGGGCAGATGATACTGGTCGGCTTTGGTTTAAGCCGGGTCCGAGTATTATATTGAGTAGGTATAATATCTTTGTCTCAGTTGCATTTGTATTCGGTCGTAATACAAATGCGGGTATATTTATACAGTTACGGGGTTATCCTGAAAGTCGTTTCAGGATCACTTTTGGAAGTTGCCAGTTTCCTGTTTTCTATCAGCCGTCTTTTAACATTCGGTTAAAGACGGATTTATCTTTTCTTGGATAAGAGTGAGTCATCATTCTAGAAGGTTCTAGAAGTGATGAGGTGGCTAATGAGTCATCTTGACATTGATTGGTGCATTAAAGGCTTGATGATGTGTATTAGTGACTCATGCATTATCATTAAAGATTCTTGTTTTTCTTAAGGATATTTTGTGAGAAGCTTTCTTTTATGGTCACCCCCTTGATTGCTCCTACCATCACCTCCCTCTTTGATAAATAGTGGCCGGCCATTCTTTGTGAGGGTGAGAGAGAATGATTTCATTTTAGAGAGAAAAGACTATGGTTTTGGGTGTATGGAAATTTCATATCTCGTTTCGTTCCATCACCCGATTAAAATGGCAACTTCATTAACCGATCGTTCACGGACTTCGACGAAGTGAGACAAAGTCATCTACTCATTCTCTACATCATTCTTGGTCGTCTCTTTTAGCAAACTTGACGACCGAGTTGCCTCAAGTCAGAGGCGGGAGCCCGATTAAAGAATCGTTGACGTGGTGCCACCTCGACGAGGAGATCGGAGATCGACGAGATCGGAGCAGCCGCAACGGAGCGTGGGATGATGGTTAAAGAACGAAGGACTCGGATCGTTCGGTACAACCTTTCTACACTCTTTACAGTTTGTTAGTTTAGCAATAATGGCAGATCCGGGTTAAAGTATACGATAGCGCCAGTTAAAAAGTTTTTGTTCCGCATTTGGCGTCTGTAGACGGCCGGGGCGCTAGCGTAGACTTACACTACAAAGGTTGTAATCCCTCTCACTTAGTGTTAAAGCGTTTAACATGTTCGTTTTCGCCTAAACCCTAGTTTAAAGATCCGTATTCGGGTTGTTCGGCACGGCTAATTTTTTAATCGGGCATGGTTGATGCCTCGTAGACCCTTGTGCGCGTGCATAGCAACCCTACAGTGGTATCAGAGCCAAGCTAGAGCTTTAGGCGAAGTTTAAAGTCCGATCGAACCCGGAAAACCCGATATACCCTAGTTTCTGGAAATTTTTCAAAACTGTGGTTTTTTCCAAATTAAAAATATCCAAAAATTACAGCAGGGAAATACAAGAGTTACTCTGAAGCACGTGCGCCTGATTCCACCAAAGCGCGGCGGAACCGCGGCAAAAGCATGGCTTGTGCGGCGGTTCCGCGGCAAGTCAGTCACTTCACTGTTTCAAATTTGCACAGTAATTCTTATCTTTTAGTGCTGTATTTTCTGGGAATTTTTAATATTTATTCAACTGTTGAATTTTCTGGGTTGTATTGGGGATTCGATGATTCGATCGGGAACTTTAACTGCGTCTTTGTGTTTTGTCCGGATAACTTATAGAAACTGTTAAAAAGTTCGAACGGATATCAATAACTCACTTTTTCCCCTGTCGGAAATTTTTTCAAAAGTTGGATTTTTCCTCGTGTTTAAGAACGTTCTAAGTCGTGCAAGTAACGCGGTGGACCCTCTAGAAGACAACAAACCTTAACTCGATTATGTGACCGTCTTGAACTGCCTTTTGAACCTTAGGGTTTGGGGCAGTACGGCGTGCCACATGTGAGGCGTTGGCTTGACCCTTCTACGGCTGGACCATTGGTACTGTGATACGTGATGGATGTTTTTAAACTGATTTCAAGTGTTGAGATATATTGAGGAAATCTTGGGTGTTTGATGATTCGATCGGAAAGTTTAACTTTGTCTATTTATCTGGAATGTGATACAATATTTGGAATCCACAAGTAGTTATGAGATAACTAATATGAATGTTATAAACACAGCACTTTAGTCTCACTTGATCGGTTGCCACGGAATTTTGATGCGATCAAAAGTCCGTCGCAATCACGTAGTGTACGCGGATACTCGCCGGGTAAACTTAATAGACAGCTACACCTCTTAGCCCCGACCAAGTGACTGTAGGAGAACCCCGTCGCCGAAAGCATCCGTTCGGGTGCTCGCGGCAGCGGTGTTCCGCCTTAGTGCACTTCGTCGACGGCATCGGGGGAGCGGCCGCCTACTAAAGTTTGCGACGAGCATTCGATCAGGTTGTCGGGAATCTTGTTGAATTGCCCGACTTGATATTGAAAAGAGTTTTCGGTAATGAAACTAAAATGCGGGGTTTATAATTGTTAGGCATGAGATGTCTAAGGAATTCATTTGGTTAGGCATGCGATGTCTAAAGAGATTGCGGATTCCAACTGTTGTAGTTTTACACTTTCTTTTCTGTGACCGTAAGCGTAGTATGTGGTGTATCGCCGGCTTCGTTGCTATACATCAACGACAATCGGGATACGCATACTTGCTTACGTTGATGATATGAGATATTATGTGTTGCTGTGATGTGTTATATTGGATCGTCGCGTTTTGAATAGCCGGGGGTTTTATGTGAGATGAGAGTTTTTTTTCTTTTTCATTCATGTAAAATTCATTTGTATGTAATATTCTTTTATTGGGGCACTTCCAGGTAGCGGAAGATGTCACCGTTGTATATTATTTACTTTTCCGCATTAGGTAGACCCAAGGCGGGGAGCACAAGTAACCGGGTTCTAGGGTCCAGTGGGAGGCCATCTCGAGGAGTCGAGACCGGGTCTCCTAACCCTAGAATTGGCAGTGTTGCTTGCCGCTCTCGTAGGGGTCTAGGGATGTGGGTTTGGCTATTCATCGCGACCGTGGAATCCGTGTTTTATACTGGCTCGTATTGAAAACACGGACGTCCTAGTATATCCAATATTTCATATATGTTCTTCTGCTGCAATGTTCTGTGATGAGATCATATTACTGCCTGAGATGAATGTTTATATTATATATATATGAGATATATGTTATATTGCAGATTTCGTTTCAACTGTGATGCTTGTGAAGCATAATAAAATGGGACTTCATTAATGAGATTAATGAAATAAAAGAAACCTAAGATGTTGTAGAAACTTGTTTAAAAACTGGTAGCTCTAGTTCTTGCTTTGCATAGCGGTGTTCCTTGTAGAACATCCAGCACCTTATTCGATAAGGAAAGGACCGAGATACCTTCACCGGGAGTGACTCCTTTAGCAATAACTGGCAGATGCTACAACCCTCGGTTTGTCTTTTGATTGCTTCTATAGTTTCTGCTTTGCACAGTGATATATATGATATATCCCGCACCTCATTCGACGAGAAAAGGGCCGACGATCCCTTCACCGGGAGTGACCCCTTTAGCAAAACTAGAAAAGCCTCAAAAACACTCCATTTAAAATCACTCGATTCTACAACGATATCAAGTTCATTACGCAAAGGGTTTTCTGAAAAACCCGTCGTAGCCCTCCGTCATTTCAGATAAGTACTGGTTAGTATTCGTGCTACGTTTGTTGACCTTAGCCAAGGCGTAGTGTGCGGTAGCTGATTAGTGCTTATCTGTATAAGCATATGATGCGATTGAGTTAGGGTAGTCGTGCGACTTTGTTGACCTTAGCCAAGGGTCGTGCGGGTGGGTTTAATTCAATCGGGAAATGACGGGTTGAACTTGGCTAGCACTTATGATTTGTTGACCTTAGCCAAGGTCATAAGTTGCTGGAGCAAAATTATCGGGAATTTCAAGTGTTGAAATTTGCAATGAGATTGCATACCTTCTATGAGATAGTTGGATCCCGATACCCGCTGCGAGTAAGAGTTACTCCTTGGAGAGTTTTACACATTACAATTAGCCGATCAAGTAGGTGTCTAGAAAGGTGTTAACGGGGTTACGCCCCTGGGAAAACGAGGTTTACTTTAATTAGGTTCGTGCGAAAGCACGGGGGACCTCCCTCAAAGTACCGACACTGGCCTGGCTGAAAGATTGGCGAACTTGTAGTGTGTAATTAATCCCGACTAGTCTTTCCTTTTAGGGTTTGAAGGAAGATTTGATTAAAACAGTGGGAGACATCCTGATTAGATATATTAGATAACCAATCTAATCTTGCAAGAGTATACGCTGAGTGTTTTCTTCTCTCTCTCTCCAGGTAGCGACCATATCACGCCTTAATCAAGATAATAATACGGATATATTGACCGAACCCGCTTGTTATACTGAGCTGAGGAACGTTGGTCCCGCTCCAACTTATAATTGTTATAAGACAGAGCAGGAGATTGGGGAATACCAGATTTCCCGTGCCGCCCAAACGAAGAAAGTGCATGTTAATGCATCATCTTCGGGTGTGTTCATTACAGAGAACTGTTTCTCAGTATCCTTTACGTCCTGGGTATGTGATACCAGATCAGGATCCCGCATATGTAATCTGTTACATGGGCTACAGAAAGGTAGAGAACTGAGAACGGGTGATAAGTTTCATGAGACAGAAAACGGTGCAAGTGTTGCAGCCAAGTCTGTTGGTCACTATCACCCTGTATTACCAGAATACATTGATTCTGAACGAATGTTATTAGATACCGAACCTGATATACAAAATCATATCAGTCTCTTTATTAGTAAAGAAATGATAAAATTTTGTATTGTTGGATAATGTTTTGAACATTTCCTATATCAAAAGTTGATCGGTTCAGGCACGTTATCTAAGAGCATTGATGTTCTAAATCAAACTACAGTTCTTAGTATACGGAACACACACAAGAGGAAGAGTTCAGAAATGAACGAATCCTTCTTGAGGTATTGTAGACTAGGTCATATCAATGCAACCCGACTAGCTAAGTTACATATAGATGCATATTTAAATTAGTTTGAATTTACATCTTGTGAAACTTGCCGGTCATGTCACAAAGATAAGATGACCACAGCTCTGTTTATTGGAAACAGAGAAAGAGTTAGTGAACTCTTGGGATTGATACATGCTGATGTATGAAGGTCCCCTGTCTACACATGCCAAGAACGGTTCTTTTTACTTCATTACATTCTCTGATAATCTCTCAAGATTCAGACATATGTTCCTGTTGAAACACAAGTCCGAAGCTTTTGCGATATTCACAGAATATAAATTAGAAGTAGAGAACCAAAATACGGGTAAAAGTATTATGTCCTATGATTTTATCAAGGAGGAGAATACTTAACCACGGAATTCCTGGACTATTCTAAAGGAGAATGAGATTCTCTCTCAGCATTACTCCTTCGAATACACCACAGCACGTCGGTGTATCGGGACGGAGCAATAGCACCCTATGTGATATGGTGTGCTCTATGATGAGTACTACTGAGTTTCCTATTTCCTTTTGGGAGTTATGCACTTGAGAAGCTGCATACCTATTGAATAGGGTTCAAATCAAATCAGTTGCCTACCACTTCATATGTGATATGGAAAGGGAAGAGCCCATATCTTAAGTTTGTTAAGATTTGGGGTTGTCCGGACTATGTCTAAAAGCAAAATCCGGACAAGCTCGAGGCAAGGTCTGTTATGTAGAACTGGAATGGTTCCAGCTATACAAACTGCAGCTGATGATTTGGTAGAACCAAAGGATTCAATAGTAACCAACGAACCTCAGCCTCTCCGCCGATCTAGTACGGTTCCTCACCCACCTGAGAGATACTTCGGTTTCTCCATGACAGTGGGAGCGAGGATTGCATCATGAGATGATGACCCAACTAGTTTCGAGCTGGCCATCAGGAGTGAGACTCTGTAAGAATGGCTGGATGCTTAGCGATCTGAGATGGAATCCTTATACACCAACAAAGTATGGACTTTAGTTGCTTTATCTGAAGGGTTAAATCCCCATCAGGAGCGAGTATATCTTGAGAAGATTACTTGGTGTACATGGAAAAGTTGAGACTTTCAAAGCTATGCTTAAGTCCATCCAGATCCTACTTGCCACGGCTACATACCATGACTACGATATCTGGTGGTTGGGTGTCATGACTGCTTTTCTAAGTGATGTTTTAGAAGAGAACGTCTATAAGTACACAGCCAGAGGGCTTCGTAGACAGTGGGAGCAGCGGAAACATGTACAAGATGTTTTATATGATAAAACAGGCATCGTGGAGTTGGAACATCTGTTTTGATGTGGTAGTCAAAGAGTTTGACTTCATCAAAATGGTAGATGAACCTTGTATATATAAAAAGGTAGTAGAGAGTATGGTGGTGATCTTCGTAGAGTACGTGGATGACATACTCTTGATAGGGAAGGAGTTTCTTATGCTACGCTCGGTCAATCTCCGCTTATCACAACGATTCTCCATATAGGATCAAAGCGATACCTCCTAAATCCTGTGTTTTGGATCTATGAGATAGATCTAATAGGATGTTAGGACTTTCACTAGTTATAGTGAGATGGTATCAATCGATCCTGAGGAGAATCACTGGAAAGGTTCCAGGGTGATAAGGACGACTGAATGTCAGTCGCAGGCATTGTCTTTACCCTCAGTGGAGGGACGGTATGTTGGAAGAGTTCCAAGCTAGATACCATGACATACTAGACGATTAAAGGCAAGATACATCGTTACCAAAGATACTACCAAAGAGGCAGTCTGGATAGATATAAGTTCATGAGATGAACTTCGTTCCTACCATTGTGTGACAATGGAGTTGTGGCTTTAGCCAAGGAACTACCGTCCCATCAGAAATCCAGATATAATTCTTAGGCAGTATCACCTGATCATGGAGATGGTTGATCTCCAGGGAGATCGAGGTTAGGGGAGTAGACACAGAGGACAACAGCGCGGATCCATTCACAAAGGCCTTTTTCCCAGTAGAGACATTTATGGGATGGTTGAGTATGAGATACTTCAACCGCAGCTAATTGTTGGGTATGTGATACCAAAACAGATGGCCCTAGTGCAAGTGGGAGATTGTTAGTTATATGTATGCCCTAGAGGCCATTACTGTACATACGATGTATATTGTAGTGGATGCTAGGACATATATAGGAAGGACTTTCTTGCTCGACATGATAGTATGCTATCTGGTTCTACTTTATCTTAACATGTACTCTGATTGTCTCTATATTACATGTTGATAAAGCCCTTAGGATATGTACTCGACTACTGAGACTATGATGAGATCATACTAGTGGGGCCACGGTAGTCGACGAGTACATCCTATAACTGTTCCTAGTCGAGGGTGTATCGAGACAGGGCATCGATACACCAGAGTAGACTAGCGTATACGCATCTTGACCCATATGATGGGCGATGGATGATCCCACATCCATCGGTGTTTGACATCAAGGATGGTGTACGGGTGCTCAGTGGAGACTGGGTACACTGGACGGACTCACCGAGAACTCCCAAATGGTATTATATCTCACGTCAGATGGCAGTTCTCCGGTGACACTGGTATAGAGTAGTCTGTTGACCCGAGATCGTCATAGAGTCTTGTGTGATTCCCACTGTGCTTTGATTTCCATTATACCACGTCCAAGAGGGCGTGCAAAAAGGTGGCTTTTGGGTACAGTCCCGAATCACATGGAGGCAATGAGCGATAGGAGGGGATTCGTCTCTCCCGGTATAGGGAGTTGATGTTGTGCTGTGTTCGATTGGCTATAACCGGAAATCCCTTGCCAGGGTTGCTGAGATTTACTGGTAAGTGTTATCAGTAGTTTCTCGAACTGTTATAGACCTCATATCGACACGACTTATCGAGCTACTGGGGTCTGACGTTTACCACCCCTAGGCGAGATATGCGACATATCAGACAACGAGACCGGACTGTACGGGAGTGTTACTGTTTGGATTCACAGGAGAAGTTACATGCTTTCTTGTTGATCTTCTGAGCGCTCAATGCCTGGGTAGCTGTTACGTTTAGCTGACCGCTTGCAGCTTGTGGGTGTTTGATATGATCATCACCTACTGCCGGCGTATTGACGATTCTTTAGAGTCCTACACAGAGGTTTCTTGGCTCAGGCAAAACGGAGTAGGAGCACATATGTGATATGTACGGGACCGAGGATAATGCGGTATATGATACCGTATTGGATTCTCGCGATATGAGATATCGGCCGGGTATATGTGATATAGCCGGGTCAAAGTATTAGTCGGTTATATGCGATATAGCCGGATTGTCGGATCAAGTGTTGATTTGATAATTTAATGTATAATAATATATATGATATATTAAATTACATTAACTAATATTAGCTCACTAAAAGATTCATTTTCTCACGGGATAATACATTGATATATATGCGATATATGTTAATCGTATTATTTTCTATTGTTACAAAATATATTGTATATGTGATATATAATATTGTAACATGTTAGGGTTACAAATTTAACTATGGTTTAGGGTTTAAACTTGGTTAGGGTTTGGATTAGGGTTAGCTTTTGCATGAAGCTTCCATGAAGCTTCATGAAGCTTTGACTTTGTGGTTGCTTGATATTATTTGTGAGATATTATGTTAACCCAATCCAAACCATTAACCCTAGTTAACTCTCTACAAGGGTTAACTCTCTCATGCTTAACCCTTGGTTAGATTTGTAACCACTACAATAATTCATTGTTCATCACAAAAGGAAATGAGTTATCATCTTCATTCTTCTTCTTCTTCCTTGAGCTTCTTCATGAAAAAGCTTTCTTTTGTGATGAAAGTGAGTGAGAAAAAGATGATAAATGAGAGCAAAAATCCTACTTCATCATCCCCATCTATCATTGCCATTTAGATGAGGGTGTTCACTTCATATTATGAGTGTTAGCTTGTGTTATCGAAACTTCAAGGTAGATCATCTTAGTATCGAAGATCGGAAGCAAAGGTTGCATCATTCTCTTCGTGAACCCTCTCGAGAGTCCACAACACGATGATCGCAGCGAAGGGACCTCAACACGGAGCTTAAGAAGTGAAGGACCGGATCTACAAAGGTTGTAATCCCTCTCACTTAGTGTTAAAGCGTTTAACATGTTCGTTTTCGCCTAAACCCTAGTTTAAAGATCCGTATTCGGGTTGTTCGGCACGGCTAATTTTTTAATCGGGCATGGTTGATGCCTCGTAGACCCTTGTGCGCGTACATAGCAACCCTACACTTAGGATCTTTGCTTGATTACCAGCGTTGTGATAGCAGTCATACTTGTGGGGGCTGGGTAATCCACAAGCACATCCTTATGCATGTCCCTAGTCGTAGGACTATCGAGACAGGGCATCGATACTCCGGAGTAGACTAGCGTATGCGCTTCTCATCCCAGTAGGGGAGACGGTCTGTCCCACAGCCGTCAGTACGTCGTACTTGAGATAGTATGCGGTTGCTCGTTGGGTTACGAGTACACTGGACAGGACTCGTCGGGAACTGTTGGTTGGTACTATACCTATCGTCAGTTATCAGTTCCCAGGTGACATGAGTACAGCTTAGTCCGCTGACTTGACACTGTCACTTCGCCTCGAGTGTGTTCCCACTGTACTTAGATTACTACCCTACCACGGCTCAAAGGAGTCGTGCAAACAGATAGTAGTTGGGTGAAGTCCCGAAGCACATGGAGGCAGTGACGGTTAGACAAGATTCGTCTCTCCCGGTATTGGGGGTTGATATCGCGCTGTGTCTAGGAGAGCCATTACACAAAGTCCCTGGCCAGGGCAAGCGAGATATACTGGTAGGTTTCCAGTGTTATCTCAGGGTGTTCTGGGCTACACTCCGACACGACTTGTACCGCTATTAGGGGACTGACGTTTACCGCCCCCCTAAGCCCGCCATGCGATATTCTCAGACGAACAGACCGGACTGTACGCAGATTGTCACATTCAGGCTCAGTAGGAGTTCAGATGGGTTTCACCTCGTCCGTTTTCTTATCGGCATCTACCTGAGGGCCGTTACGCACAGCTAGTGCCGCTTGCGGTCTGTGGTTAAACCCACTGCCAGCGTAGTGTCGAGTCTTTAGAGTCCCACACAGAGAGCTATTCGCCTTTAGGCAAAAAAGTAGAGGTCGCATGGTTTTGCGACAGGTTTCGGTCACGTCCGTGCACTTGTGCACGTTTAGTGTCCGGGCAGTTATCACTAGCGGGCTTTGGTTTAAGCCAGATCCTAGTGTACGTTTTGGGATTGGTTTTATCTCGTTTGTATTCGTGTTCCTCGGAACGCGGATGCGGGTGTGTATGCACGGTTGACAGAGAGACAGAGGCAGAGGATTCTCATTAGGGTTGTTGACTGTTGACTTTTGCTAAACCCTAATGAGAATAAGAAATATGATTAATGATAATATTCATTAAGTATTATTGTGCCATGGTTGGGTTGAAGGGTAGACTTTGTTGACTTAGTTGACCGGTTGACTAGGTTGGACTTGTTGACCATCATCATGACAATGGCTATCATTTCTTGGCATTGACCTTGGCTTGCTTGTTTGTTCACAAATTGCATTTAATGCATGAAATGATATGGCCATTTGATATGATAACAACCATCACATAATACTCAATTATTATTATGAGTTATGATTATTTTGGATTATAAGAGCAAGGGTGAGAAAAGTCTTGCTCATTCTATCATTCTCATTCTCTCTCATCCTCAAGCTCTCCCTCTTCCTCTTTCTCTCTCTATTGTTCATGGTTCTATTGTCTCATGTGTTGAGAAGCAAGAACCATAGAGATAAAGCCCAACACACTCCTTTACTGTCACGACCCGAAAGAGCACGTGACTGGCCCTTGAACCATATGAAGTCTATAGGACCCCATCTGATCCAAGTAAGCCAAAAGCCCAGCAATCTAAAACCATTTAAAGAGTAAATAAGGAAAACTCGTTTTGAAAAGTAAGGAAATCATGTTTCGATAATCAAAGTTTTTAAATAACTAAGCCGAATGTGTATTTTTAAAATGTGTAACCTTTCCTGAAAATTTCGGCAGAGTTTCCTTTGTAAAAACTGGCCCCAAACGGGGAACAACAAGAATAATATATATGAAATGATAAAAGGCATCCCCAAGCGGGAGCTAGCTCTTCGTCAATCGACGGTCACAACCACGCAAGCAATAATAATATACAACGCCAAAGGGCGAGGCTCAAAATCCAAAAAGAAACTCAAAACAGCCAGAAAATCGTAATACTACAAGCGCGACACTAAGGTCGAAATAATATACAAGTTTTGGGTTGATGGAAATTCTAGATACAATAAATAATACATGAACAATGGCGGTTCTGATACAAGATAACCCACCTATCCAAGCTAGCCACCCATAAGGAAGCAGAGTGCCAGAAATGCCGCTATGGAATTTGTACGGCAACCTGCAAGAACTGGGGCACAACGGGGGTGAGTTGCCAACTCGTGAATAGAAAATATCTACAAGCAGAGATCGAATGCATGACCCATCCTAGGTCAATACGATCAGATACAAATAACCTCAATATGAATAAGACTGAAACATGCTAAACTGGCAATGTAATCTCTATACATGAGTGCAGTGTCAAGTACTCGTGCCAGTGCCTCAGGTAATAGCATATCATAAATGTGAGGTACAATAAATGAAATCAAATCTGCACACACGTAGATCCCGTCCACTCGTCACCCAATGACAATAACCATCATGCATGTAAATATCATCAGCATATGCATGGAAATATGAGGATATAAACCACCTGTGTCCCTCGCGACACGTCAAAATCATGGAACCGGAGTGCCCAGCATCGACACTCGAAAACATCATGAAAACTGTGCCCAGCATCGGCACGTAAATCCTCATATATCGGGCTCCGTCAGTCCGGATCGGCCCACGGGCTCTGTCTGCGGTATCGGCCCTCGGCCCCGGCAGTACACCCACATCCATCTATCGACTCTGGTCAGTATCCTCCGGATAACCGCCGGGTCCAACCAATCACCGGTAGGTACTCGCCCGCCTCCAGGCTCAATCGGCAAAGCTCATCGATCATCTTGCCGAGGGGAACCATACCGGGTCCACCATGTACCCGCAATCGGCCTCATCCGCCTCCTCGAATCGGGTTTCACATGTCGCTCTCAGTACCGAGAAAACACATGGTGGACGCACTGAAATATCATATCAAAGGTAACCGGGTTTTCAAAACAATTACATATCCTCTTTGAAAACACCCACGGTTCCCAAAAACAAGAAATATCATGGAAACAGCATATCTCAATGCGTATAATCAGAAAACAACATGTATGCGACATATAGCAGAAAGTAAGAATATCAATATGTCATGCAAGGGTCATATCCTGAATGCAACAGTACTACAGTGTAGTGACATGGCAATTATCGATGATGAAGTGTGTGAGCCGGCAACAGTGTACGTGGAACATACGCATCATCGATAATGGTGCTGGTGTCCTAGCAGCATGACTGAAATATATCAACAATACAAGCGATGCAATGCAAACAGCATGAATGTGCGGAATCAAGTAATCAACGCAACAGTAGAGAACCTGCCTCAATAGCTATATCATGCAACCTTGCCTTTTGAAATAAGACGAATCAGGGCTTTTGGTAAAATAAGGGCTACGGCGTTTTAAGAAAAGATGCGCCTTTTTAAATATCCGTATAAACCCTTTTGCTTGTCTTTAAAATATCCCCGATTCGTTAGTTTTGAAATAGGTATGACTCGGGTCTAGTCTAACGCCTACTATGCGAATTATGAACCCACAGTCAAGTCAAAAGAGAGGGGTATGGAAACCACCTAAATCTGAGTCGATGTCACATATCTCATCACATGACAGGCATCACTACCATCATATCACATCTCCAATATGAACTCTGTCATGTCGCCAAATCTCACGGCCTCAATCGAATCTCATCGACTCATCTCAATCCTACGTAGCATCCTCAAAACTCGTATATGAACACACAGTCCCATACCCATGTGTAGATATACCCACCATCATATGCGCACAGATATATGAAAGAATGTATGCAAGTATGTGTGTATGTGTGAGTGTGGGTGCAACCACTACTCTAGGGTTTCGCACTACTCAACCAATACATCCTTATCACCAATAATCCATTATTACCATCAATTACCCTAAACAACACATAATAAATATATGTGTGTATACGTATTCGTATACATCACCACGGAACTGCGGGGGTGCTATACGCCATCCACCCGACTTCTCCCCGTAGATATAATCTACTCACCTTGCTTCTCATGTGTCGGTGCCGATGTCGCCATCTTCATCTTCTTTGCCTCAACATCTCGTAGGGTACCTACAAGTATATCACAACGCTAAAGCACATGAAAATCACATCGGAAACCTAAATAGCACACGCTACCCGCATAGGTAAAAACCTATCGACTCGCATGTAAACACGATCAATATCCACTTGTCGTTGACGTCCAAACGCCACCCGACAGGAATGAATCACAAAATACCAAAATCCATGCTAAATCAAGTCGTAAATCATGCACCAACATAGGAAAATCATCCCAGATTTCACTCTAGATGGAATCAGTCAAAACTAGACATACCCAGGGTCAATACTAGAGGAAATGGGGCTATGTATAGAAATCGAGGCAGATCCACCCTGCTCTGGCCGCAATTTGCGGCCAGAATGGGAGAATTGGCGGCCTGCCAAAGGAGTTGGGAGCTAGGGTTTGGGGTGGTGGTTCTCTGGTGCCTGCACATCTCACTGTCAACTCAGTTTTATTTTAGGGATCTCGGGGTGATAGCAGATTCCACAAAACACTTCCAGATTAACTGTTTTCCCCGATATCGATTCCGTAAATCTGTATTCTGTTTACAAGTTCAGGTTTGGGTTCAAATTAGCATCACACAAGGGATTCTAAGGTCACCACGATCCTCAATTTCATCTTAAGTTTCAGTTTTACCCTAAACCCTAACTTGAATTCTCTAAAATCCACAAACATCACAATATCGATATGAAACTAGAATAGATACACAAGGAATTGAAATACTACCCTAATAGGTGCAGAAATTACCTCCTTTGGCAACTCAAGAATTTTCTTGAGTTGCTCAAAGTCCTCCAAATCCAATCTTGCTAGGTTCAATGTGTAGCTAGTGAGCTCGGGAACACTTTTTGTGAAGTGGGAATGGGGTTTTGGCATTGTTTTCATGGGGGATCTAGGGTTTTAGTGAAGAGGATGAGAGTGAGGGAGAGGGCAGCAGCTCATCAAGGGAGAGGGAGAGAGAAATGAGAAGGGAATGATGGGGGCATAGCTTCAAAAGAGAAAGTTGACCTATACCTACCCTCTCTCTCTCATTCCATTTCCTTTTTCCTTTTCTTTTCTTTTCCTCACTAAACTCTTCTCACTTTAATAGTGAACCCAAAAGAATGCCATGGCAACAAAAATGTAACACAAGTGTAACAAGTGTAAAAATGATATGTGCACATTTTTGCACAAAAATGCTAAAAATCCATTTAGCGATCTTTAATCGCGATCAACACTAAATTAGCATATAACTAGTCTTAAAAACTTTAAAATAGTATAATTCCCTAAAATACCTTATTTTAGAATTTTCCATAATTTTTCCCTATTTATTTGTATTTAATTATACCAGAATATTAAAATATTCAGTAAAATAATTTTAAATTATAAAATTTCCCAAAAATCATATTTTATTATTTTGAAGACGTTACAATCTAACCCCTTAAAGAAATTCGGTCCCCGAATTTAAATTTAAAACCCCCAAATACTAAAACATTTCGATACAAATTCCATGTCGTCGGGGCTCCGAAATCATCAACACATAAAACGTCACAGCGCAATGCATGCGCATGAGTATTGAGCAGATAACTCAAAAGCAACACTCCATCAAGCATCCCGCAATCATCGGAGTCATGATAAAGACACAAACGTCAAATCCCATACAAAACCAATATGATATGGATCAGAACTACACATGTACACATCCAATCTGTACATATGAATAACTGATGTAAAAGCATGCCAAATCTTTTTAAATCGCTGTGCGATGCGCGTAACACTGCACAGTGGCGGACGTTTTTCATAAGAAAATAACTAGATATGTGTATATATGTATCCTTTGTTTAATAAGCACGTTCCGCCGTTTTGAAAACAATCAGAAGGGTTTTCTTGTTTTTAAAACTTTCGTGTCATATCGGACACGTAGGTATATACTGAGACTATAGCTCGTTTTTCGGAAATCCCTTCGATAACTATCGATGCATGCAAAATATATCCAGGTACTGTCCACTGACTAGTCCTGCTTAGTATGAAAGCAAATATCCAACATCATAAAAAGTACTGCTCCAAAGAGAATAAATCTCATAAATGCACATAACACCACCCTGTGCGTTTGGCGCGCACGGAAATCAAAATCCATATATGTGCTAAACATGTGCACAAAACAACATCTAGGTGCAACGGGTGTGCACAAAGCATCTGTCATAGGCAACGGGTGTGCCTGACAGCTAGAAATACGGTGCATCTGACATGCACGAAGAATCTCGATTTAGTGCATCGGGTGTGCACCAAAATCGTATCTCATCATATGCGCCCAACATGCGTGAAAATCCAAATCGGTGCATCCATCGTGCACGAATAAAAATCTAAACCCTGCGCACTCAACATGCACGGAATAACGAAATCCAATAGCAAACGCCGAACATGCGTAAGTCAAACCAAAAGCACGGAGTGCAAGAATCAATCATCAATATCAGGGTCAAAATCAACGATATAATGCGGCTCAATCAAAATCAAGTGTACCGCGATGGAAAATCTCATAACCGTGTGCATCAGCGTGCACAAATCAAATCAAAACACTAGAAGTGCATGAAAACTATGCTGGAAGTGTAAATCAAATCACCGGCATAAAATAGGCACGAAATCACAATCAATACCTCAAGAATAATAATGATGCCCAGGTATAAATGCCCAATAAGTGCAACCATGGTGCACGAAAACAGAAATCATAGAACTCAGTCATCAAAACCAATCATGCAAATGGATCGCCAAAATACCGAAATCCAAAGCAACGGATACATGATAGTCAAATCACAAAATCACAAATCATAAATACCGTCGTCGGTATATCCTTCTTCAGGGTCGAGAAGGTACCGGTACATCCGATGCTAGCGGCGCAAGATATCTACTTGCCTCTTGCTCGCGGCTGGCGTCCTCTGCCTCTGGTTCCTGATCTTTCCTGTAGATTACCAATCTCGCATCCATCGGATCATCGGCCCGGTCAGGTGTGCTGACAGGAACGATTCCGTTCTTGCACTTTCCTGGTCATCTCTCGGTCAATCCTCACGACCGCTCGTGAAGCAGCACATCTCTGGCGCCGGCCTCGGGTCCTCTGAATGCACATCACGCATCCGATCCTGGGTGCAACTCTTATTGCAGCAATGTACTGGAAGGAATCCTACTCAAGGTCTCTTCTGATCTTGCCTAAGCCAAACTGTAAGGAGGCTGGTACTCTGGCGTAATCTTTCCTCGCTTTCTGAACATCTGCACCCTTAGTACAACATCTCCTCGAAAGCTGGTCGCATCTCTGCACCTCTGTATGCATGTCCGGCCTTTAATCTTAACGAGGTGTAGTAACAGCTCGTCTGCCTCTCGCACGAACTTCTTGTCCCGCTTGTCTGTATCATCGACCATTCGACGTCGCGTCTCTATCTGCGCACTGCAATGCCCTCGGCTACGGTCCACCCGAAGTCTCTAACACGGACTTGAAATCACGAACTCAGTATCTTCATCACTCAGTAGAAGATATCTAGCCGAACACGTCCTCAGCGTGCATATCGCATCTCTGATATCAGCAGAGTGAAACGTCATCTCGTCGAAATCTCGTGCGAACTCTTTACTCCACCTTGCTCCAATATCGACTGATTCGGACTCATCTCATCGTGGCTACACGGACTGCGCTCCGACGGCTATGCTCGTACCTGGAGTCTCCCAAGCAGTGTCCCATCACATGATATCCGAATGATGTCGAATCATCGGATCGACACGTCAGAACCTCACAATCCCCCAAGAGCTCAACATCTCGGGTAAAGTTTAATAGTATCGAGTACATACCACAGCATCGGTGGTCCAGCAGTAGAAGGGCAAACCCAAGCCTCACTAATGGCGCCGAGGAACTGCCGCAAACCCTAAGGTTCAAAGGCTTTCACACGGTCATTAAGTCGAGTTAGGGTTTCATTCTTCTAGAGGGTCCATAGAATCGCTTGCATGTCTTTCTGAATACTTTAAACTTGGAAAATGGGTTCCTGACATTCGATCGTCTCAATCGACTCTCAACGAATCTGCGTGAAGTCGCCTCTATCTGGAAACAATCTATCTGATGATCTCGCATCGGGGTAAGGGAACGAACCACATGTCCTAGTCATTAATCCTCGGTGACTAGCGACTCACCATCATATCTCTAAGAATATGCTCATGCTGCAGTAGCTCCAATCATCTGGGCGATATCTCATCATTCGCAGCAACAACTGGCTTATTCGTCGGCACGCTAAACAGCGCCTCAATCGTCCTGAATAAGCGATATATCAACGGTCGTCATATCCTGGCTGGCCTCTATCAGTGGCCCAATCCTCTGGTGCCGATCAGCACAACCGGAAAATCTCGCAACAGCGATCTGTCAAACGCTCAAAGTGCGGAAACACAAAATATGAAGCCTCAATGCAACCGTATGTCTCTGGAATCACGCCCCGGTCAGCCCTCGTCCACGACGAGCTCACGCTGACGCAACTCGAGCCGTAGCTCACTCTGCCCGTGCAATCGCGGCAGCAAAACCACAACCAGTATCGATGAAGATAGATCATAGGAAGGAATATAATACTGTGCAAGGAAATGTACAACCTAAGGTTTCTTAAGTGGAGTGGCGTGTCGTAAGTATGCCGCAGAACATACCCACGGTACGTCATTCTACTTTAGTCACCTATTCCATCAACCAAGGGTCATCCTACACGACGAAAGTTCAGGTTTAATACCCCCTCGACTAAGTCTAAGTTCCGTAAGGTCAAGCCTAAGTTCCGTATATAAATAACGCCCTAGGCTCCACATAGTCAAACTCAGACTCGAACCAAGCTCAACCTAGCGCTCTGATACCAACTTTGTCACGACCCGAAAGAGCACGTGACTGGCCCTTGAACCATATGACGTCTATAGGACCCCATCTGATCCAAGTAAGCCAAAAACCCAGCAATCTAAAACCATTTAAAGAGTAAATAAGGAAAACTGGTTTTGAAAAGTAAGGAAATCATGTTTCGATAATCAAAGTTTTTAAATAACTAAGCCGAATGTGTATTTTTAAAATGTGTAACCTTTCCTGAAAATTTCGGCAGAGTTTCCTTTGTAAAAACTGGCCCCAAACGGGGAACAACAAGAATAATATATATGAAATGATAAAAGGCATCCCCAAGCGGGAGCTAGCTCTTCGTCAATCGACGGTCACAACCACGCAAGCAATAATAATATACAACGCCAAAGGGCGAGGCTCAAAATCCAAAAAGAAACTCAAAACAGCCAGAAAACCGTAATACTACAAGCGCGACTCTAAGGTCGAATTAATATACAAGTTTTGGGTTGATGGAAATTCTAGATACAATAAATAATACATGAACAATGGCGGTTCTGATACAAGAGAACCCACCTATCCAAGCTAGCCACCCATAAGGAAGCAGTGTGCCAGAAATGCCGCTATGGAATTTGTACGGCAACCTGCAAGAACTGGGGCACAACGGGGGTGAGTTGCCAACTCGTGAATAGAAAATATCTACAAGCAGAGATCGAATGCATGACCCATCCTAGGTCAATACGATCAGATACAAATAACCTCAATATGAATAAGACTGAAACGTGCTAAACTGGTAATGTAATCTCTATACATGGGTGCAGTGTCAAGTACTCGTGCCAGTGCCTCAGGTAATACCATATCATAAATGTGAGGTACAATCAATGAAATCAAATCTGCACACACGTGGATCCCGTCCACTCGTCACCCAATGACAATAACCATCATGCATGTAAATATCATCAGCATATGCATGGAAATATGAGGATATAAACCACCTGTATCCCTCGCGACACGTCAAAATCATGGAACCGGAGTGCCCAGCATCGACACTCGAAAACATCATGAAAACTGTGCCCAGCATCGGCACGTAAATCCTCATATATCGGGCTCCGTCAGTCCGGATCGGCCCACGGGCTCTGTCTGCGGTATCGGCCCTCGGCCCCGGCAGTACACCCACATCCATCTATCGACACTGGTCAGTATCCTCCGGATAACCGCCGGGTCCAACCAATCACCGGTAGGTACTCGCCCGCCTCCAGGCTCAATCGGCAAAGCTCATCGATCATCTTGCCGAGGGGAACCATACCGGGTCCACCATGTACCCGCAATCGGCCTCATCCGCCTCCTCGAATCGGGTTTCACATGTCGCTCTCAGTACCGAGAAAACACATGGTGGACGCACTGAAATATCATATCAAGGGTAACCGGATTTTCAAAACAATTACATATCCTCTTTGAAAACACCCACGGTTCCCAAAAACCAGAAATATCATGGAAACAGCATATCTCAATGCGTATAATCAGAAAACAACATGTATGCGACATATAGCAGAAAGTAAGAATATCAATATGTCATACAAGGGTCATATCCTGAATGCAACAGTACTACAGTGTAGTGACATGGCAATTATCGGTGATGAAGTGTGCGAGCCGGCAACAGTGTACGTGGAACATACGCATCATCGATAATGATGCTGGTGTCATAGCAGCATGACTGAAATATATCAACAATACAAGCGATGCAATGCAAACAGCATGAATGTGCGGAATCAAGTAATCAACGCAACAGTAGAGAACCTGCCTCAATAGCTATATCATGCAACCTTGCCTTTTGAAATAAGACAAATCAGGGCTTTTGGTAAAATAAGGGCTACGGTGTTTTAAGAAAAGATGCGCCTTTTTAAATATCCGTATAAACCCTTTTGCTTGTCTTTAAAATATCCCTGATTCGTTAGTTTTGAAATAGGTATGACTCGGGTCTAGTCTAACGCCTACTATGCGAATTACGAACCCACAGTCAAGTCAAAAGAGAGGGTATGGAAACCACCTAAATCTGAGTCGATGTCACATATCTCATCATATGACAGACATTACTACCATCATATCACATCTCCAATATGAACTCTGTCATGTCGCCAAATCTCACGGCCTCAATCGAATCTCATCGACTCATCTCAATCCCACGTAGCATCCTCAAAACTCGTATATGAACACACAGTCCCATACCCATTTGTAGATATACCCAGCATCATATGCGCACAGATATATGAAAGAATGTATGCAAGTATGTGTGTATGTGTGAGTGTGGGTGCAACCACTACTCTAGGGTTTCGCACTACTCAACCAATACATCCTTATCCCCAATAATCCATTATTACCATCAATTACCCTAAACAACACATAATAAATATATGTGTGTATACGTATTCGTATACATCACCACGGACTGTGGGGGTGCTATACGTCATCCATCCGACTTCTCCCCGTAGATATAATCTACTTACCTTGCTTCTCATGTGTCGGTGCCGATGTCGCCATCTTCATCTTCTTTGCCTCAACATCTCGTAGGGTACCTACAAGTATATGACAACGCTAAAGCACATGAAAATCACATCGGAAACCAAAATAGCATACGCTACCCGCATAGGTAAAAACATATCGACTCGCATGTAAACACGATCAATATCCACTTGTCGTTGACGTCCAAACGCCACCCGACAGGAATGAATCACAAAATACCAAAATACATGCTAAATCAAGTCGTAAATCATGCAACAACATAGGAAAATCATCCCAGATTTCACTCTAGATGGAATCAGTCAAAACTAGACATACCCAGGGTCAATACAAAAGGAAATGGGGCTATGTACAGAAATCGAGGCAGATCCACCCTGCTCTGGCCGCAATTTGCGGCCAGAATGGGAGAATTGGCGGCCTGCCAAAGGAGTTGGGAGCTAGGGTTTGGGGTGGTGGTTCTCTGGTGCCTGCACATCTCACTGTCAACTCAGTTTTATTTTAGGGATCTCGGGGTGATAGCAGATTCCACAAAACACTTCCAGATTAACTGTTTCCCCGATATCGATTCCGTAAATCCGTATTCTGTTTACAAGTTCAGGTTTGGGTTCAAATTAGCATCACACAAGGGATTCTAAGGTCACCACGATCCTCAATTTCATCTTAAGTTTCAGTTTTACCCTAAACCCTAACTTGAATTCTCTAAAATCCACAAACATCACAATATCGATATGAAACTAGAATAGATACACAAGGAATTGAAATACTACCCTAATAGGTGCAGAAATTACCTCCTTTGGCAACTCAAGAATTTTCTTGAGTTGCTCAAAGTCCTCCAAATCCAATCTTGCTAGGTTCAATGTGCAGCTAGTGAGCTCGGGAACACTTTTTGTGAAGTGCGAATGGGGTTTTGGCATTGTTTTCATGGGGGATCTAGGATTTTAGTGAAGAGGGTGAGAGTGAGGGAGAGGGCAGCAGCTCATCAAAGGAGAGGGAGAGAGAAATGAGAAGGGAATGATGGGGACATGGCTTCAAAAGAGAAAGTTGACCTATACCTACCCTCTCTCTCTCATTCCATTTCCTTTTTCCTTTTCTTTTCTTTTCTTACTAAACTCTTCTCACTTGAATAGTGAACCCAAAAGAAAGCCATGTCAACAAAAATGTAACACAAGTGTAACAAGTGTAAAAATGATATGTGCACATTTTTGCACAAAAATGCTAAAAATCCATTTAGCGATCTTTAATCGCGATTAACACTAAATTAGCATATAACTAGTCTTAAAAACTTTAAAATTGTATAATTCCCTAAAATACCTTATTTTAGAATTTTCCATAATTTTTACCCATTTATTTGTATTTAATTATACCAGAATATTAAAATATTCATTAAAATAATATTAAATTATAAAATTTCCCAAAAATCATATTTTATTATTTTGAAGACCTTACATTTACTCATCCTAGTATACAAGGTTTAGCAAACCAAGTGTTCTAGTTTTCTCAAGATTGAGATTGAAGCCAAAGGTAGAAACTTTCAGGTGGATCCATCTTCGGCACAAAGAGATGACAAGGAGAGAACCATCCGACCGCCACAAGGAGTCCAAGAGAAGGAGTTCAAGTTAAGGTATAACCCCTAACCGAGTAGGTAAAATTCCTAATTAGGCTGTTAGATAGTTGTTTAACAAAGATCCTTATTTTGAGTCCATGTTAGCTCCAAAAGAAAAATCGTTTTTCATCATTTCCGCAAGCCCGAAAGAACCGGGAGAAGTAACATGGACTTACAGTTAAATCTCAAGTAATTTGCTAGCTATGCTTTATGGACGATCCTTGGTTCTAGTCCGTGTTGCGAAGCTCTTAAAAATCATTTTTTTGCAAATTCCGCCTGCTCTTGAACGCGTGGGGTGCGCGACATCGACTTACAATAATTATTTAGTTATTTTGGATATTCTTTAATAGTGGACCGGAAATTATAGAATGGTTGTTATAGTTTTGTTAGCAAATTTTCACTTTCATCAGAAATTATAAGAGAGGGAATGTGAAGGAGGGCTCCCCCGGCCTCCGTCCATGGCGGCACTTCTTGTTTATCCTCGTGGAATCCCTTGACGATTTGAAATTCCATCATGACCATGCCACAACCAAATAAACAATCCTAGTCTTTTCCATCGCAATAGTAGAAACCTTAGATATGCTGATATTTGGGCAAGTCTTCAAACAAAATGTTAGTCAAGTCCATACAGACCTCTCTTTACCGCTGGGCACAGGTCAGGTTGAATGGGTTTCGACCATAAATGAACACGAAACCGTTAGGGCGGGCCGGTTTTCTTAGCCTCTTTAAACCCGTCCATTAGAATGGGTAGATAAAGCTGAACCCGATCACAACGGGTTCGGGTGGATTTTGGACCGGGTTCGGGTTTAATTAATTTGGATAGGTTAAACACGGATTTAGGTAATATAGGGTTTAACATACTAAATTTTATATTTAATTTTTATGAAATAAAGAATGAACAATAGAACCCTAGTTTCCTCAAACCTCTTTTGTCTTGAAACAATAGTTTTCTATCATTTTTCGAATTTAGAAGCTGAGCCCGTTACTTTCTCCACTAATTCCTATGAACCACAACTAAAAATATTTGATATTTAATTTAAGAAACTGGAAAGAGGTGAGAACAGGGAGAATATTAAAATAGAACACAGCTTAATTAATTTTTAAATATGAGAAGTGAGAATAGAGTTTAAATAGCTTTAGGGTTTTAAGTTTAGATGTAAAATTAAATCTATCAATAGTTCAAATGTTAACTAAGTGGGCGGATTCGGATCGGCTGCTGGCCGGTAAGGGCCATGGGTGGTACGGGTTCAAGTGCGGGCAGTGCGGGTTCGAGTACGGACGGGTTATAAAAAATTTAAAACTCGTCCCATTCAAACGCCGGTGGGATCGGGTTTTGAATCCGTCAACTTCGAGCAGGTTTTGCACAGTCATTTTACCCGTAAAAAACGGACGATTTCAGACAGGTAACAGGTCCAAACCGACCGGATGAACACCCCTACTTAATAGATCTATTGTATATGTGAATAATGGAGGAAAGAGGCCATAGGAGAGGATTTCCTTCTATGGCGTCGAAAAAATACAAGCTCCCACATTTTTTATGACGATCAGCATCCATCATCATCGTTATTATCTAAGATGTGCATACACCAAATTTCATGTGATTCCACCATTTTTTCACCGTTGAATATGTAAAAAGTTTTATTGTCGTAAACAATTAATTTTGCACCAACTAAATCAACCGTGGAAAATATGGTATAATCATATGAAATTTGGTGTATGGACATCTTAGATGATAAAGATGGTGGTGATGTATGCCGATCGTCGAAAAAAATCATAGAGGGTATATTTTTCCGACGCCTTAGACGGAAATTCCCTCCTTTAGCACCTTTAACCTCGTTGTATATATAGGATAGCTAGGAAAGAAAACAAAGGCCGACTAAGATTAATGCTTGCTAGGAGCCACAAGCCTAGCCCCTAGTGGCTAGGAGCCGAACCACATCCCCACACCAATTGGTGTGGGCTCCTCAACTCGAGCCAACACTAACCCCTAGTCCCTAGTTGGGCTCCGTGACTTGGGACACGGCCCGACCCTTGGTCTGACCCGCCGACTTGGTTGGGTTTTTTTTGGGCATGGTAGCCCAAAAGTCCTAACACCCTCAAAATAGTAATTTTTGTTATTCTTCTTGCGGTGGTTCTTTAGAAAAAAAATTAATAATAAATGAAGAATTGGTAGTAGACTAATCTGTTGGAATTGTTCTAAATAATGCAATCTTATATTAGCCTCAAGAGAAAGAACTTTGATTTGTCGAGAATGTGGATTAACTAAGAAATAAATACTCCATGCATGTCATTAATTATGCTGTTTGACAATGACAAGAACAGATATAAATCATATTTGGACAAAAGAGAGAGAGAGTGAGACTAAAGTCAAGGTATTGATTGTGGTGATCAAATTGATTATTTGGCATCTAATTTAGCTTAAGTCTAAAGGACAAATAAGGAGTCGGACTCTGTCCATATCACCCCATCCCATGCATGCTGGTAGCTTGTATATATAAGACTCTTGCGCACTTGCGCACGTGCGGATTTGGCTTTTATGCAATGATTGGTAGGGACGGAACAATATACTGCATTGGATAAATTAATTTATCCAACAAATTTGAACCGTTTATTTTATGTGCTACTTAAAAGTAGCGGTTAAAATAAACAGTTCGGATTTAACCGCTGCTTAAAAAATATGTTAAAATATTTAACCGCTACTTAAAATAGAGGACCGTCCCAACAGTTTTAACGATTTACGGTTTTGAGATCGAAATTGAGTGATTTTTACTATGACTTGTGTCACGACCTGAAATAGCACGTGACTGGCACCTGAATCATATGAAGTCTATAGGACCCCATCTAATTCAAGTAAGCCAAAAGCCCAGAAATCTAAAACCATTTTAAGGAGTAAATAAGGAAAACTAGTTTTTTAAGAAGTAAGGAAAACATGTCTTTAAAAGCAAGGTTTTTAAATAAGTAAGCCGAATATACATTTTTTAAAATATCTCGTCTTTTCTGAAAATTTCGGCAGAGTTTCCTTTGTAAATACTGGCCCCGAACAGGATACAATAAGAATAATATATATGCAATGATAAAAGGCATCCCCAAGCAGGAGCTAGCTCTTCGTCAATCGACGGTCACAACCACGTAAGCAATATAATATACAACGCCGAAGGATGAGGATCAAAACTCAAGGAAAACTCAAAATCAGTATGAATACCATAATACTACAACGCGCGACTCTAAATTCGAAATAATATACAACTGGTTTTCTAAGTCTGAAACAATATACAAGTTTGGTTGATGGAATTACTAGATACAACTGAATAATACATATACAATGGTGGTTATGATGCAAAAGAACCCACCTACCAAAGCAAATCACCCATAAAGAAAGCAGTGTGCCAGAAGCCGCAATGGAACCTGTACGGCAAAACCTGCAAGAACTGTGGCACAACGGGGGTGAGTTGCCAACTCGTGAATAGAAAACATCACAGATCAGAAATCGTATGTATAACACAATCCTAGATCAATACGATCAGATATATATATAAACCTCAAATGAATAACTCTGAAGCATGATAAGGTAGCAATGTAACATCTATACACGAGTGTAGTGCCAAGTGCTCGTGCCAGTGCCTCAGGTAATAACATATCATAAATATGAGGTATGATCAATGTCGACTATATCATGAAATCTATGAATATGTGGATATCATCCAACTATATGATCAATATCATCAATGTCAACTATATGTATGTGGAAATTGTCCACTTGTCACCCAATGATAATAAGCATCATGCATGTAAATATCATAAAGCATATGCATGGAAGTATGAGGATGTAAATCAACATGTGTCGCTCGCGATATATCAAAATCATGGAACCTGAGTGTCAAGCATCGACACTCGAAAACATCATGAAAGCTATGCCTAGCATCGGCACATAAATCCTCATATACATAGGGCTCCGTCAGTCCGGATCGGCCCGCATCATCTCTCAACTCCGGTCGGTCTCCCCCAGATATCCGCCGAGCTCAAATCCAGTCACCGGTGAGTAGTACTCCCCTGCCAGGCTCACCGTCTAACATATACGAGTCTTCTTGCCCCGGGGTACCTCACCGGGTCCACCATGTACCCGCAGACGATGCCTACCGCTCCTCGAATCGGGTTTTACATGCCACTCTCAGAACCGAGAAAACACATGGTGGACGCACTGAAATATCATATCAAGGGTAACTGGGTTTTTAAAACAATACATACTCTTTTTTTAAAATACCCACGGTTCCCAAATCCAAAAATATCATGGAAATAACATATCTCAATGTGTATAATCAGAAAGCATGATGTATGCGACATATAAAAGAAATGTAAGCATATCAGTATATCATGCAACATGGAATAGTAATATGCACATATTGGGAGAAACCGCTCTTTTAAAATGAATCAGTTTTAAAGAGTATCTTGCGGTTCCCAAATCTCCAAATCAAGCGAGAATCATCTATGTATGTGCAAATGAGTATGTATACAAGTATGGGTGTACAGTTGGTAAGTACACGAGGATGAATGTACAATAAGTATGTGCATAAGTATGAGTGCACAATATGTAAGTACACGAGTATGAATGTACAATAGGTATGTGCATAAGTATGAGTGTACAATATGTAAGTACACGAGTATGAATGTACAATAGGTATGTTCCCAAGTATGCCATGCAAGGGTCATATCCTGAATGCAACAGTACTACAGTGTAGTGACATGGCAATTATCGATGATGAAGTGTGTGAGCCGGCAAGCAGGTGTACGTGAAACATATGCATCATCGATATTGGTACTGGTGTCCTAACAGCATGGTTTTGATATAACAATAAACATATTTAACATTCGATGCGATGCGAATAGCAAGAATATGCGGCGAATGAATAATAAACACAACAGTGCAGAATCTACATTAATGTTTCTATGTCATACAGTTTTGTCATTTGAAAGAAGACGAATCGTGGTTTTTAGGAAAATAAGGGCTACGGTGTTTTTAAGAAAAGATGCGTCTTTTGAAAATATCCGTAGAATCTCTTTGCCTGTCTTTATAATATTTCTGATTCGTTAGTTTTTGAAATAGGTATGACATCGGCCTAGCCTAACATCTACTAGCAAAACTACAGCTCTGACTAACGAGTCAATCAGGAGGGGTATGGAAACCACCTAAATCTGAGTCGATATATATATATATATATATATATATATATATATATATATATATATATATATATATAATAGTCGGTGATCCCGCTTCAAGGTACCGCGTACGATACAATATCATATGACATCCTCGAGTCATGAGTGAGGATCTATCATCAATATAAAGCTCGTACGGTAAATCATCGTACGACATCCTAAAAGCTGGGTACGGGTCAATATCACATTCATCTCATCAATTATCTGGTATCCTTATCATCATATCTCATGATCCCGGGTACTGATCTAAGTCTAGTACAAATCGATACCATCTATCTAAATATAAATGCGTGTGTGAAACACTTGTCCAAAGGCCCGCTAAAATCCCATATCGTATCCCAAATACGAATCACATCATATCACCGATCTCACGGCACTATGCCCAAAGTCATCGACTCATCTCCAAATATCATCCACTATCCTCATCACCCATGTATAGGTATAACAAGCAAGCATGTGTATGGAGGGGAGGGGTGTAAACCTATTTTAGGGTTCGCAACTAGGAAACTATACTAGTTTACTTCTAAACCCTAATCTATCCATAATACACCTAATCACATCTAGAATATCCATATCACACAATAAGCTATCATATATAGTATATATATAGTATATATATAGTATACTCGATATCGAACTGCGGGGGTGCTATACGCCACCCACCCGACATCCCTCGTAGATATAATCTACTCACCTTTCTTGCTTGCCGATGTCGATGTCGCCACCATCTTCTTCATCGTCTCGAATCACCGTGGGGGTACCTACATGTCACACATATCGCATCGCATTAAAACCAAATCGAAACCAAAACGACACACGAAAACCAAAACGATACGCTTAAAAGCCTATAGGTTAGAACATATGGTTAGCTCTCGCAAATCAACCCGATATCACTTGAGATAGACGTACAAACGTCACATAATCGAGATAACGCACAAATACAAAAATCTAGAAATCGAAATACGGAAAACCATAATTCAAATCAAAGCAGCAACTGGAGAAAGTGGTCCCAGATTTTGACTAAGCACAAAACAAGGCAAGCAAACAACTCTGTGTTGATATATGGTGTGAATCTGACCTACTGAAGCAATCTGGGCACCTATTTTATCAGGGGGGCTGGACACATCCATGCAAAATCTGGCCAGGCCGGTTTAGGTAGGGAATTAGGGGTTCGTTCTGGTAGGGTAGTCTCCTGGTGGTCTAACTAAGCTCCTGAAGTTGTTTATTTTTCCAGTAAAAATCCTAGTTCATGCTAGATTTTCCTGCACACTCAAAGTTCACAAACCGACATTGCAAAGTTCTGTTTTCAGTTCCAGGTCTTGTATGGTGTTGGATCTGGGTTCTTAGCACCAAGGGGGGTTTAAGGGTTACCACTAAGGCTTAATTACACCATCACAAATCAAATTAACCCTAACCCTCTCTGGGGTTTACCAAAGTCCACCAAAGTTCGCCAAAACGGCATGAAACACGTATGGATTCATAAGGAATTAAAACACTACACTAATGGTGCAGAAATTACCTCCCTTGGTTGCTCAAAGTCCTCAAAATCTTCTCTTTCTTGGTCCATGGGGTAGCTAGTGAGCTCATGCATCTTTTTGTGAAAAGGGTAATGGGTTTTGAGTTGATTTTCATGGTGTTTTGGGGGATTTTGTGGAGAAGGAGAGGAGGGGAATAGCAGCAGCAGCAGCAGCAGCAAAGGGAAGAGAGGGGAGAGAAATGAGTGAGGAAAATGATGGGGGATGGCTCAAGAAAAAGGGTTGACCCTCACCCACTCTTTCTCTCTCTTGCTCACTCCTCACTATTCTAATCATATCCTTTTCTTTTCTTTTCTATTTTCTTTTAAAGCCGCAACCATGCTTAAAACATGAAGGAAATCCATGGAAAAGTATGTAACAAGTGTAAAAATGATATAGTGCAATGTTTTGCACAAAATACGCTTAAAGCGCGATTAGCGATTTTTAATCGCGATTAGCACTCAATTAGTGTCAAATTAATCGTAAAAACTTAAAATTTGCATAATTCATATAAAACACCCTCTTTCTAGTAATTTCTATATTTTTCCAAATTTTCCCAATTTATCGGTATTTAATTATACCGAAATATTAAAATATTCATTTAAAATTAATATTAAATTATAAAAATTCCCCAAAAATATTTTTTTTTTGAAATGTTACAATCCCTTAAAGAAATTCGGTCCCCGAATTTAAATTTAAACCCCCAAATTCTAAAATATTTCAATAAAAAGTCTAAGTCGTCGGGGCTCCGAAATCATCAATACATAAGACGCATCATAGCGCAATGCATGCGCAAAACAATGAGCAGATAACTCAAAATCAAAACTCCGTCAAGCATCCCGCAATCATAGGAGTCATGGTAAAGACACAAAGGTCAAATCTAAAACAAAACTGATATGATATATATCAAAACCATACATGTAGACATCAATTCTATACATGTAAATATCTGAAAGAAATGCATGCTAAACCTTTCATGTTGCTGTGCCACGCGCCTATCGCGGCACAGTGGCGGACGTCTATTGTAAGACAATAGCTATATAAATACTTATCCTTATTTAATATGTACGTCCCGCCGTTTTTTTTAAAAACAATTTAGAAGGGTTCCCTTATTTTAAATGTGTCGTGTCATATCAGACACGTGTGTAAATACTGAGACTATAGCTCGTCTTTTGGAGATCCCTTCGATAACTATCAATGCATGCAAAATATATCCAGGTACTGTCCTCTAACTAGTCCTGCTCAGTACGAAAACATATAGAAAAAATCATAAAACGTACTGCTCCATAAGGAATCAATCCAAAATTGTATATAAGAATACCCTGTGCGTCTGGTGCGCATGGAAATCAAAATCCATATATGTGCCATACATGTGCACAGAAACAACATCTAGGTGCAACGGGTGTGCATGAAACAATTGTCATAGGCAACGTGTGTGCCTGACAGCAAAATCCGTTACATCTGATATGCACGAAGAATCTCGATTTAGTGCATCTGGTGTGCACCAAAATCGTATCTCAAAACATGTGCTCAACACGCGCGAAAATCCAATTCAGGTGCATCCATCATGCACGAATAAAATCTAAATCATGCGCACTCAACATGCACGAAATCACGAAATCCAATATCAAGCGTCGAACATGCGCAAAGTCCAAATCAAATGCACGGAGTGCAAGAAATCAACATCAATATCAGAATCAAAATCGACGGTATACAATACGGCTCAATCAAAATCAGGTATACCGCGGTATATAAGCTCAAAACCATGTGCATCAGCGTGCACAAATCAAATCAAAACACTAAATGTGCATGTAAACGATACCGAAGGCATAAGTCAAATCGCATGCATAACATAGGCATGAAATCAAGATCCATATGTCGAATGACATCAAATCGAAGTCAGGTGTAACCGTGGTGCACGAAATATAGATCCGGTGCAACAAAGGCACGAAATATAAATCTGGTGCGATAAACGCACGAAATATAAAACTGGTGCGACAAACGCACGAAATATAAAACTGGTGCATCCTGTGCATAAAATCCAAACAATAACTCAAATGCGTAAATAGCAACATCGAGTGTACCATGGTGTAAAAATCATAAATGTGTGCAACTATGTGCACAAAACAGATATCAATGCACTACAAGCATATATAAGGTATACCGAGTGCAAAATCAAATCGTGTGCGCATCATATGCACAAAATCAACTCAACTGTATGAAATCCATGAAGTCATAAACATGTGCAGCCAAGGCACGAAAACGATATCAGGTGCAATAACTGTGCACAAATCATAAATCAACACAACGGTGTATAAAGCACATCTCAAGTGTAATAACTATGCGCAAGATATAAATGTCCAGTAGGTGCAACCATAGTGCACGAAAATAAATATCATGGAACTCAGCCATCAAGACTAAATCAAGCGAATAAATCGCCCAAAATACCGAAATCCAAGGTGACGGATACATGATAATCGAATCATAAAATCACAAATCATAAATACCGCCGTCGATATTTCCTCCTTCGCAGTCGAAAAGGTGTCGGTGCATCCGATGTTAGCAGAGCAAGGTATCTACTTGCCTCTTAATCACGGTCTGGCGTCCTCTGTCTCTGGGCCCTTTTTCTTCTCTGCGGATTAACAATCTCGCAATCAATCGGCTCATCGGCCCTGTCAGGTGTGCTAACGGGGGCGATTCCGTCCTGGAACTTCTCTGGTCACCTCTCGGTCAATCCTCACGGTCACTCGTAAAGAAGCACGTCACTGGCACCGACCTCTGGTCCTCTGAATACACATTACACTTCTGATCCTGGGTGCAAATATTATCGCAGCAGTGTCCTGGAAGGAATCCTGCTCAAGGTCTCTTCCGATCTAGCCTATGCCGAACTGTACGGAGGCTGGTACTCTTGCATAATCTTTTCTCTCTCTCTGGACAACTGCGTCCTCAGCACAACAATTCCTTGGAACCTGGTCGCATCCCAACGCCTCTATAGACATATCCGACCTTTAATTTTAACGGGGAGTAACAATATCTCATCAGCATCTCGCACGAACCTCTTGTCCCATTTGTCTGTATCATCGTCCACTTCGACGTCACGTCTCTATCTGCGTTGTTTGCGGCTACGGTCAATCCGAAGTCTCTCACACGGACTCGAAATCACGAAATTGTTGGAGATAGTGCCCTCAGAGTCAATTATTGGATCATAGGCACGTGATTGCAATGATTGAGGGAGGACCTATTCCGGTAGGACAGTCTTACTCAAGATGATAGTATGCTATCTGGTTTATCTTTATCATCGTGTACTTCTTTAGGTGACCTTATAGGTCACTATTGCGCGTTGATAGAGCCCCTAGGATTCTTGCTTGACTGCCAGTAGTTTGAGGGCGATCATATACGCGGGAGCTGGTAGTCTATAAGCACATCCTTAAAAGGTCCCTAGTCGTGGGAGTTTCGAGACATGGCATCGATACTCCAGAGTAGACTAGTGTATACAGTCGAGACCCCGACGAGGGGCGGTGGCCGGTCTCACAAGCCACTGGTGTCAGTTGGTTCACCTAAGATATATACAGGTGCTCATTAGGTTATGAGTACACCGGATAGGACTCACCGGGAACATGCTAGTTGGTCTTATACCTGACGTCAGATAGCAGTTCCCAGGTGACATGTGTACAGGTTAGTTCATCGACCTGAGATCGTCATTTGTCTCGTGTGAGTTCCCACTGTACTTTAATTACTACCCTACCACGCTCAAAGGAGACGTGCAAACAGGTTTTAGTTGGGTACAGTCCCGAGCCACATGGAGGCAGTGAGCGGATCTGCAGGGGTTCGTCTCTCCCGGTTTTGGGGGTGAGGTCACGCTGTGTCTAGGAGAGCCCTTACACGAATTCCTTGGCCGAGGCAGGAGATTTACTGGCAGGTATTCCAGTAGTATCTCAGGGTGTTCTGGGCTACACTCCGACACGACTTGTACCGCTTTTGGTGGTCTGACTTTTACCAACCCCCTAGGCCCGACATGCGATGCTCATAGACGAACGGACCGGACTGTACGGATATTGTCACTGACAGGCTCAGTAGGGTGTCAGGATGAGTTCGCTCATCGACGTCCCTTTTGGTCAATAGCTGGTGGCCCGTCACGTATTGGCTAATACCTCTGACGTGCTAGTGGTTAAATCCACAGCCATAGTATTGACGAGTCTTTAGAGTCCCCTACAGACCGTTTTCTCAAGTTTCGGGCGAAACGCTGTAGAGGCCGTATGGAGATATGGCAGGGTTCGATCAGATACGTGCGGTATTGCACGAACCATGATCGGACGGATAATACTAGCGGGCTTTGGTTTAAGCCGGATCCTAGTATTGGACAGTGTAGATTTTGTCTCATTGCATTTGTATTCGGTCGGAATACAAATGCAGGTATGTATATACAGTAGCGGGGTTTCCTGTAATTTATTACGGGATCTGTTTTATGAAGTTGCCAGTTTGTTTTCCGTTTCGGCCATTTTCCTTTGTTTCTTTCCTTGGCTGAAAATTAGTGGAGAAGGGCTTATTTGCAATTATGCAAATTAGTATTGTGGAGGGTGGTCTTTGCATATTGATGCTTCATGATAGTTGCACCATCATTTGACTTCTTGACATCATCATGGCTTGACCTTTGGAGTCATGATGGTTGATGGAGTGTGGGTTTTAGTTGGTGATCATCTCTTCTTATGATAACTTTTTTCTCTCTCTTGATTATTTGGCTCACTCATTTTCATTTGGCCATATACTCTCTCCTCTCATTATCTCCTTGTAATGGCCGGCCAAATGAGGGAAGGGGCTGCCCATTTTTTGATGTGGGGATTTTTGGTTCTCTTCATGCTTGCAAAAATCCCCAAGTTCATCCAAAAATGCTTTCATCTTATTCCTCCACTAAAATGGCAACTTCATACAACCCCAAGAGACATTAGTTCTATAGATTTTCTACAGCAATTCTTGGGCACGTCGGCTCGCCAACTTCGTGCCCGAGTTGCCTCGGCCCAGAGGTGGGAGCCCGTAAAAGTACCCAACGATGTGGTGCCCTTCCGACGAGAAGATGAAGACCGGAGATTCCGCGGGGAGATTGGGACGACGACGATAAGACCGAAGAACACGGATCGCTCGGTATATCTCTCTACCCCTTCTCTAGTTGCTAGGACTATGTTAATGGACCGATCCGTGACTTTTGTGTGCGGTGGTGCCGGTTCAAAAGTTAACGTAAATTATCGTTTCCGCAATTTGGCCTCGGATTGACGGCCGGGGCGCCGTCGTGCACTTACATGGTATCAGAACCACGCCATTAACCTAGTCTAGCTTGCTCTAACGTGTTTACAAGTTTGATCGATCGGATTTTCAAAAACTGCATTTTCAAAAGTATCAGTTTCTGTCGAAATATTTTTGGCTCGAAAATTTTTTCAGGTTGTTGCAGAAACACATGCAGGCAATTATAAGAATTATGTAAAAATTTGGTTGCATGTTCTCACTATTCCACCGCGGAACAGCGGCCAAACCCATGCTTGGGCCGCGGTTCCGCCGCCACTTTGGATGTTCAATGCACCAATTTTTTACAGAGGCCTTCTGACTTGAAAATGGGGGTTTTGGTATATTATTTTTGGGCCCATATTTTCTTTGAGTGCTGCAGTAGTGCTTGGGGCCCATTTGGGAAAATTTAAACGATCAAAAATTTTAAACGTGTTAGTTCACAATATTTACATTATATCAGTGACCGTGAATGTCATTTGATCGGTAAATCCTGTCTAACTGCTATAGCCCTTTTAGACGGATTTGCGAACGTGACATTCACGTTGATGTTCTGTGTTGTGCTGTGATGTTGCGGGTTGGTTATGGGGGATAGCCTGGATGCAATGTTAGTACAGTTTGGTTTATTATGTACATTTGATATTGCGGGACGAGCGTCCGACATGTGGACTGCCGTCACTGCCTCTCTGCATATTATTCTTTTGGGGCACGACCGGGGTGAGGTCGATGTACCCGTTGTATGCATATTTTACTTTCTGTACTAGGATTACCCCAAGGTGGGGTGCACGGATAGCCGGGTTCTAGAGGGAAATGGGCCCGCATCTCATGGCGTTGAGACGGAGGGGGCCTCACTCTAGAATTGGCGGGCTATTCGCCGCACTCGTAGGGGGTACAGGTTGACCCAGGAGGGGTGCCCAAGTTACCGGATTCCGTGAAGTGCTGGGTGGTCCATTTACGTTGCTGAAGCGGGCTTCCTCGCTTCAGGTTTTGGCGGGTAACTTGCCGCGCCCGTAGGGGTCTAGGATTTCATTGCACGGGCTATCCACACGACCAGGGGAACGTCGGGTTTCAGTAGCGGCTATATGAAACCCGAGGATCCCAGATATCTGTATTGTTCTGTGATGCTTATTACATTTCTGTGATGTTGCATTTTATCACGCCTTGAGCGAAATGTTATATATTGATATATATAAACTAGTAGATGTTGTATATGTTTTACATCCGCGCTAGTCCAGTCCCCGCTCTGTCGTTAGTTAAGTAACCTAACGGGTGATGACGGGGCCCAGTGGCGAATGCGGATGGTATATACGTACATCATTATTTTCGTTCATTATTGGTGTGATCAATTGATGGGACTGCATTGATTCGGATCAATGCAAGTTAAACAAACCTATTCTGATGTTATTGGAACACTTTTCAAAAAGCTGTTATTGCAAGGACATTCACTTTTGTTTTGCACAGTGGTATTCAGTTGGAATATCCTGTACCTCAGTCGACGAGGCAAGGGCTGAGATCCCTTCACCGGGAGTGACCCCTTGGACAGAAGTTTGCGTCAGGGTAATAACTTCACTATAGCCGATTACTTTTGCTTTGCATCGTGGTATTCAGTTGGAATATCCTGCACCTCATTCTACGGGGAAAGAGCCGAGATCCCTTCACCGGGAGTGACCTCTTTAGCAAAGGTTTTCGCTACTATATTTTTATAAAGCTATCCAGTTCCTTCAACGATATCAAGTTCATTACGTTAAAGGTTTTCTCCAGAAACCATTCGTAGCCCTCCATCATTTCAGTTAAATATTCGGTAGTATTCAAGCTATGTATTTTGACCTCACGCCAAGGCATAGTGATTGGTAGCTGCCGGATATTTATCTGTTGCATAGATAGAATGTGTTGGTTTGAGACAGTCATACTGCCATTTTGGCCAACATCAAGTGTAACATTTCAAAAAAGATAAAATGTTAATTTTGGGAATTTTTATAATTTAATATTATTTTATTGAATATTTTAATATTTTAGAATTATTAAATACAAATAAATGGGGAAAAATTTTGGAAAATTTTGGAAAATTCTAAAATAGGGTAAATTAGAGAATTATGACATTTTAAAGTTTTTGTGATTAATTTGACACTAATTTAGTGCTAATCGCGATTAAAAATCGCTAATCGGTTTTTAGCTTTTTGTGCAACACATGCACATATCACTTTTTCACACTTGTGCATTTTCTTGCCATGCTTTTCATTTGGGTTTACTATTTGAGTGAGAAGGGTTTTAAAAGGAAAAAGAAAAGGAAAAGAATAAAGAAATGGGTAGTTGGTGAGAGAGAGAGAGGTATGGGCTTCATTGACTAAGGACTTAACCATTTCTCCCCTCATTTCCCTCCCTCTTCTCCCTTCTCATGCTGCTGCTCCTGCACCTCCTTTCCCTCCCCTCTTCAAGCTCCAAAACACCTCTAAAACAACCCCAAAACCCAATCTCCATTTCATTAAATGTGTGCACAATCCCTAGATCTACACTTGGTGCTAAAGAAGCAAGGATTTTGGCCACTAGGGGCAACTCAAGAAAATTCTTGAGTTGCCAAATGAGGTATTTTCTGGACCTTAAACTTAGTTTATGCATTTCCTTTACCCTCATATTAAGATCGAATCGATATTGTGTGATATTGTGGACTTGTGGATAACCTAGTTAGGGTTGTGATGATTTATGGGTTGTAATATGGAATTGAGGTCAGTAGAGGTTATACCATCACCCTAGTGTATGAATTGGAAATCCAAAACCTGAAGCTTAAATCATAATACGGATTTTAGAAACCGATATCGGGGAATTTATGAAATCTGTGAAGGGTATATTGAATCTGAGACACCCTAAATTAAAATTGATTGGACAGTGACACGTGCAGGCACCCAGGAAGCTAACCCCAAGACCCCAGCTCCCACTTCTTCTTCCCGGCCGCCAATTTATCCCCATTGGCCGCAAATTGCGGCCTGGGTCCCACCATTTTGGCTCGTATTGGTTCTGTAGCTCCTACATGTTCATGTTAGACCCCTGGTATATATAGATTTGTATAAAGTGACCTAGGGTAAAATCTGGGACATATTTCCTAACTTGCTGTTTTAGATTCATGTTTCCGTATTCCGTATTTTTAATTCTACAATTATGGATTGTGTTTTGCCTCGACTATTTGGCGTTTATACGACGATATAGAGGATGTGTTGATGGTTTTGAAGGCGTGCCATGGGTTCTAACCTATAGGCCTCTTATCGTATCATTTTGGATTTCATGTGCCGTTTTAGCTTTGATTTGGTTTTAATGCGCATATACGATATTTTGATGTGTAGGTACCCTATGAAGACTTCGGGACGACAAGCAAGCGCATGGCGACGTCCACAAATGAAGACGCTAGGTGAGTAGATTATATCTACTGGGGGAAGTCGGGCGGATGGCGTATAGCACCCCCGCAGTCCGTAGTTGTTATTATATATGATAGTTAGGTGTATTATGGATAGTGTAGGGTTAGAAGTGACTAGTGTAGTTCATAGTCGCGAACCCTAGAATAGAATTACACCTACACGCACACCCTTGCATATTACTTATACTGGCACTGTGTTGATGATATTGGATGACTTTGGAGATGAGTCAATGAAATTGGGCTTTGTGCCGCGAAATCGGTGATGTGATATGATTCGTATTTGGGATACGAAATGTGATTCTTGCGGGCTTGGGATGTGTGTTTACCCTCGCATGCATACTTTATTGATGGTATCGATTTATACTAGACATAGAATAGTACCCCAGATTATATGATATATTGATAGTGATACCTGAAGTGTGATGAGATAGTGTGATATTGACCCGTACCCAGCTATTGGGATGCCGTACGACGATTTACCGTATGAGCTTTACATTGATGATAGATCCGCACTCATGACTTGAGGATGTCATATGATATACTGTATCGTACGCGATACTATTGAGGCGGAATCACCGACTATTATATCTATATATATATCGACTCAGATGTTAGGCGGTTTCCTTACCTGTAGCTCAGCTTGTTAGTTCAGCTGTATAGTTTAGTGTAGTTGTTAGAATAGATTAGACTCCTACCTATTTCAAAACTAGCGGGTCGTGGGTATTTTAAAAGACAGGTCAAGGGATCTACGGACATTTCAAAAGGCGTATCTTTTCATAAAAACACCGTAGCCCCTATTTTCAAAACCCCATGATTCGTGATATTTCAAAAGGCACCATTTGTAGGACTTATATTAGATTAATGCAGATTAGTTATAGTTGCGTCTAGATTCAGCTCCCACTTTTTTTGTGGTTCGCTTTGCATCGCATTCTTATATTATGTTTCATACTCCATTATTGATATCATGCTGTTAGGACACCAGCACCATTACCGATGTTGCGTATGTACCACGTACACTTACTTGCCGGCTCACACACATCTTCATCGGTAATTGCCATGTCACGTACACCTTAGAAAATACTATTGCTTGACATGACCTATTAGCTAATAGTTTAGACATTGTAGTTATTACCTGCTACTTCATGCATACTGATATTCATTGTTATGCCGCATTCATGGATTCTCATGCATATATTCACTATTTTACGTGTTACTGAGGTTTTGGATTTGGATTTCCGTGAGATTTTCTGGATTTGGAGGAAAACCGCAAAAACACAGATAAACATTTTCTCTCTTTTAAAATAAAAAGTGCGGTTTTCCCATGATGTATGAGTCGTCCACCATGAGTTTGCTGATGGATTTGGAAACCCGATTCGAGGAGACGGATGAACCGTTTCGGGTACATGGTGGACCCGGTGCGGTACCCCGGGGCAAGATGAATGTGGTGATGACGTTGAGCCTGGCAGGGGAGCACTACCGACCGGTGATTTTACCTGACGCGTCGGATATCCGGAGGATACCGTCGTGGTCTTGAGATTGATGGTAGGGGCCGGTCTGGACTGACGGCGCCCTAGATTTTGTGATTGGGATACAGAGATATCGGGATATTTGGATTATGTTTTGTGCCGATGTTAGGCACTGTTTTATGCTGATTTCATTATGATACCTCATTTTAAAAATACAAAGGAAATCTCACTAAAGTATGAAAACAGTTTCTTCATTTACATGTATTATCTTCTCATGCATTCATACCTCATTCTTACGTTATATTGCTACCTGAGGCACTGACACAGGCACAGGAGATTACACTCGGGTTAGATATTTACCCTAGCCTTGTTATAGGCTGCATGTTTTATATTGAGGATTTTGTACTGATCGTTTTGACCTAGGATTATGTCTTGCGTTCGGTTTCTGCTTGTAGTTATTCTCTATTCACGAGTTGGCAACTTACCCCCGTTGTGCCACAGTTCTTGCAGGTTTTGCCGTACAGGTTCCTTTGCGGCATTTCTGGCACATTGCTTCCTTGCGGGTGAATTGCATTTGGTAGGTGGTTCCTTTTGCATCAAAACCACCATTGTACTTATATTATTCTTTGTATCTAGAATTTCCATCAACCAAATTTGTTTATTGTTTCAGACTCAGACTTTAGTGATGTTTTATTTGGCCTTAGAGTCGCGCTTAGTAGTATTGCGGTTTTCATGCTTACTGCGTTTCTTTTGGATCGATCCTCGCCTTTCGGCGTTGTATATTATATTGCATGTGTGGTTGTGACCGTCAATTGACGAAGAGCTAGCTCCCGCTTGGGGATGCCTTTTATCATTGTATATATGTTATGCTTGTTGTATCCCGTTCGGGGCCAGTATTTACAAAAGAAACTCTGCCGAAATTTTTAGAAAAGACTTTACCTTTTAAAAATGCACCTTCGGCTTAGTTATTTAAAAACCTCGACTTCAAACATATTTTCCTTCACTTCTTTAAACCAGTTTTCTTCACTTACTCTTAAAATGGTTTTAGATTTCTGGGCTTTGGCTTACTTGGATCAGATGGAGTCCTATAGATTTCATATGGTTCGAGGGCCAGTCACGTGCTCTTTCAGGTCGTGACAAAGTTGGTATCAGAGCGCTAGGTTGACCTTGGTTCGAGTCTAAGTTTGACTATGTGGAGCCTAGGGCGTTTATATATATACGGAACTTAGGCTTGACCTTACGGAACTTAGACTTAGTCGAGGGGGTATTAGACCCGAACTTTCGTCGTATAGGATGACCCTTGGTTGATGGAATAGGTGACTAAAGTAGAGTGACGTACCGTTGGTATGTTCCGCGGCATACTTACGACACGCCACTCCGCTTAAGAAACCTTAGGATGTACATATTTTCGAGATCAGTGTTTCTCTTTATATCCATGATTATACATCCATTTGAGATCCCCGATTCTATTAGTCCATGATCATACCTTCATTGATGCTGTTCCTTCTTATGATCGTGTATCCACTCTGGATCTGTTGTTTCCTTTCTTGCCATTGATCTGCTCTCTTCGATACTCGATTGAGGTTCCTGTCGCCATGTTTGAGCGCAGTTTGGGCTGCTGCTAGGGTTACGGTCTGTGCGAGCTCGTCTGGTACGAGGGCTGACCATTGTGTTTTCTGGTGACATGGGAACGTCTCGAGTTAGTATTGATGACTGTGACCTCAAGTGGAGGCGAGTGCTTGGTTTTGCACCGGATGATCGGGCCATTGTTAGAGCTGCCAGTTGAGAGAGGACTGTTGATGTACATCATACCTCAAAGATTATGATGTCGCCTACCGTGCAGACAGAGGGACCAGCTGTTGCTGAGATTGACGGGATGTCGCTTTCGGAGCTTACGAGCTTAGATTGTCGGAGCTTCCAGATAGATATGAGACAGATTATAGCTAGTCTACTCGATTTGAGAGACGAAGGTGATTCGTCCGATTTATGCACCGGAGCGGGCCCAGTTGAGTTGAAGATTTCCAGTGTGGAGAGTCTTACTCAGATCTAGAGCAGACCGATTCAGAGATGACCGCCAATGTGTCGTCTTTCCTGGAGGATTGAGGCGCTGTTCGGCGTGCAGGTGAATGAGCCAGTTGCTGCTGCAAATGACGAGATATCGCCCAGATGGTTGGAGCTGCTGCAGCGTGAGCATATACTTAGAGAGATGATAGCGAGTCGCCAGTCACCTGAAGATGAATGACTAGGACATTTGGTTCGTCCGTTTACCGATGCGAGGTCATCAGATAGATTGATTCCAGCTAGAGACGACTTCACGCAGATTCGTTGAGAGTCGATTGAGACGATCGAATGTCAGGAGCCCATTTTCCAAGTTTAAAGTATACGGAAAGACATGCAGGTGATTCTATGGACCCTCTAGAAGAATGAAACCCTAACTCGACTTAATGACCGTGTGAAAGCCTTTGAACCTTAGGGTTTACGGCAGTTCCGCGGCGCCATTAGTGAGGCTTGGGTTTGCCCTTCTACGGCTGGACCACCGACGCTGAGGCATGTACTCGATACTATTAAACTGTACTCAAGATGTTGATCTCTTGGGGGATTATAAGGTTCTGACGAGTCGATCGAATGTTTCGACATCATTCGGATATCATGTGATGGGATGCATTGCTTGGGAGACTCCAGATACGAGTATAGCCGTTGGAGCATAGTCCATGCAGCCACGATGAGACGAGTCCGAATCAGTCGACATTGAAGCAGAGTGAAGAAAAGAGTTCGCAAGAGATTTCGACGAGATGACGTCCCACTCCGCTGACATTAGAGATGTGATACGCACCCAGAGGCGTTGTATATGGATATATCTTCCAGAAAGAAGCGCGATAAGTATGCAGCCGTTCCGGAACAAGAATTTGCTTCAGCAAGGGATGATGACTTCTGGGCAATTCGGCAGGGATGAGATTTGAGAGAGACTTCGACATGACCTTTCTGGAATACTATACGAGAAGACCTGACCCAGGAGTGGTCATATTGCGCACAACCAGCAGGCCAGAGTTAGCATTGTCGACGAGGTAGTTGACCAGATTCGGATAAAGGAACTTACCCAGATGCGTTGCGAATCGATCAAGGACGGACGAGTATTGAGTATTCCTCCGATGGTTGGGACGTGTTCCCGAGGACCTGTTCGGCCTGACATCTTCTACAGAATGATGAAGCTACAGAGTACGCGATTTCGAGTCCGTGTGAGAGACTTCAGATTGACCGTGGCCGAGAACAGTGCAGTGCGTAGATATGCATGGCGTGACGTCATAGTGGACGACGATAGAGACAGGTGGAACCAGAGGTTCGGGCGAGACGCTGACGAGCTGTCATTGCTTCCCGTCGAGACCAGAGGTCAGATATGCTTACAGAGGCATTGGGATGCAACCAGATTCCGAGAAATATTGTGTTGAGGACACAGATGTCTATCGAGTGAGAAGAGATTATGCAGGAGAGCCAGCCTCTGTACAGTTCGGCATAGGCAAGATCGGAAGAGACCTTGAGCAGGATTCCTTCCAGGACATTGCTGCAATGATGTTTGCACCCAGGATCAGATATGTGACGTGCATTCAGAGAGCCAGAGGCCGACGCCAGTGATGGGCTGCCTCACGAGTGGTCGTGAGGATTGACCGATAGGTGACCAGAGAAGTGCCAGAACGGAATCGTCCCCGTTAGCACACCTGACAGGGCCGATCAGCCGATTGACTGCGAGATAGGTAATCCTCAGAGAAGATAAGGACCCAGAGTCAGAGGGCGCCAGACCGTGAGCAAGAGGCAAGTAGATATCTTGCGCTGCTAGCAGTGGATGCACCGACTCCTTCTCGACCTCGAAGGAGGAACTACCGACGACGGTACTATGATTTGTGATTTTGTGATTCGATTATCACGTATCCGTCATTTTGGATTTCGGTATTTTGGGCGTTCTGTTTGCATGATTTAGTTTTGATGACTGAGTTTCATGATATTTGTTTCATGCACCCACTGGATATTTATATTTTGCGCATAGTTATTACATTCGAGGTTTTGATTGTGAATTCACGCCCACCTTATACAGTGATTTGATTTACACTTCCAGCAGAGTTTTCATGCACCTTTAGTGTTTTGATATACGATTTTGGTGCACGCCAGATGCACTAAATCGGGATTCTTCGTGCATGTTACATGCACCTGATTTGGTTGCTGTCAGGCACACACGTTGCCTATGACAGATGTTTCGTGCACATCCGTTGCACCTACATGTTGTTTTGTACACCTGTATGACACATATATGGATTTTGATTCCTTGCGCACCAGACGCATAGGATATTCTCTATGTATTGATGTCTTCGGAACCCCGACAAATTGGAGTATTACAAAAATTGTTTTAGTATTGGGGGTTTAAATTTAAATTCGGGGACCGAATTTCTTTAAGGGGGGTAGATTGTAACATTTCAAAAAAGATAAAATGTTAATTTTGGGAATTTTTATAATTTAATATTATTTTATTGAATATTTTAATATTTTAGAATTATTAAATACAAATAAATGGGGAAAAATTTTGGAAAATTTTGGAAAATTCTAAAATAGGGTAAATTAGAGAATTATGACATTTTAAAGTTTTTGTGATTAATTTGACACTAATTTAGTGCTAATCGCGATTAAAAATCGCTAATCGGTTTTTAGCTTTTTGTGCAACACATGCACATATCACTTTTTCACACTTGTGCATTTTCTTGCCATGCTTTTCATTTGAGTTTACTATTTGAGTGAGAAGGGTTTTAAAAGGAAAAAGAAAAGGAAAAGAATAAAGAAATGGGTAGTTGGTGAGAGAGAGAGAGGTATGGGCTTCATTGACTAAGGACTTAACCATTTCTCCCCTCATTTCCCTCCCTCTTCTCCCTTCTCATGCTGCTGCTCCTGCACCTCCTTTCCCTCCCCTCTTCAAGCTCCAAAACACCTCTAAAACAACCCCAAAACCCAATCTCCATTTCATTAAATGTGTGCACAATCCCTAGATCTACACTTGGTGCTAAAGAAGCAAGGATTTTGGCCACTAGGGGCAACTCAAGAAAATTCTTGAGTTGCCAAATGAGGTATTTTCTGGACCTTAAACTTAGTTTATGCATTTCCTTTACCCTCATATTAAGATCGAATCGATATTGTGTGATATTGTGGACTTGTGGATAACCTAGTTAGGGTTGTGATGATTTATGGGTTGTAATATGGAATTGAGGTCAGTAGAGGTTATACCATCACCCTAGTGTATGAATTGGAAATCCAAAACCTGAAGCTTAAACCATAATACGGATTTTAGAAACCGATATCGGGGAATTTACGAAATCTGTGAAGGGTATATTGAATCTGCTATCACCCGAGACACCCTAAATTAAAATTGATTGGACAGTGACACGTGCAGGCACCCAGGAAGCTAACCCCAAGACCCCAGCTCCCACTTCTTCTTCCCGGCCGCCAATTTATCCCCATTGGCCGCAAATTGCGGCCTGGGTCCCACCATTTTGGCTCGTATTGGTTCTGTAGCTCCTACATGTTCATGTTAGACCCCTGGTATATATAGATTTGTATAAAGTGACCTAGGGTAAAATCTGGGACATATTTCCTAAGTTGCTGTTTTAGATTCATGTTTCCGTATTCCGTATTTTTAATTCTACAATTGTGGATTGTGTTTTGCCTCGACTATTTGGCGTTTATACGACGATATAGAGGATGTGTTGATGGTTTTGAAGGCGTGCCATGGGTTTTAACCTATAGGCCTCTTATCGTATCATTTTGGATTTCATGTGCCGTTTTAGCTTTGATTTGGTTTTAATGCGCATATACGATATTTTGATGTGTAGGTACCCTATGAAGACTTCGGGACGACAAGCAAGCGCGTTGCGACGTCCACAAATGAAGACGCTATGTGAGTAGATTATATCTACTGGGGGAAGTCGGGTGGATGGCGTATAGCACCCCCGCAGTCCGTAGTTGTTATTATATATGATAGTTAGGTGTATTATGGATTGTGTAGGGTTAGAAGTGACTAGTGTAGTTCATAGTCGCGAACCCTAGAATAGAATTACACCTACACGCACACCCTTGCATATTACTTATACTGGCACTGTGTTGATGATATTGGATGACTTTGGAGATGAGTCAATGAAATTGGGCTTTGTGCCGCGAGATCGGTGATGTGATATGATTCGTATTTGGGATACGAAATGTGATTCTTGCGGGCTTGGGATGTGTGTTTACCCTCGCATGCATACTTTATTGATGGTATCGATTTATACTAGACATAGAATAGTACCCCAGATTATATGATATATTGATAGTGATACCTGAAGTGTGATGAGATAGTGTGATATTGACCCGTACCCAGCTATTGGGATGCCGTACGACGATTTACCGTATGAGCTTTACATTGATGATAGATCCGCACTCATGACTTGAGGATGTCATATGATATACTGTATCGTACGCGATACTATTGAGGCGGAATCACCGACTATTATATCTATATATATATCGACTCAGATGTTAGGCGGTTTCCTTACCTGTAGCTCATCTTGTTAGTTCAGCTGTATAGTTTAGTGTAGTTGTTAGAATAGATTAGACTCCTACCTATTTCAAAACTAGCGGGTCATGGGTATTTTAAAAGACAGGTCAAGGGATCTACGGACATTTCAAAAGGCGTATCTTTTCATAAAAACACCGTAGCCCCTATTTTCAAAACCCCATGATTCGTGATATTTCAAAAGGCACCATTTGTAGGACTTATATTAGATTAATGCAGATTAGTTATAGTTGCGTCTAGATTCAGCTCCCACTTTTTTTGTGGTTCGCTTTGCATCGCATTCTTATATTATGTTTCATACTCCATTATTGATATCATGCTGTTAGGACACCAGCACCATTACCGATGTTGCGTATGTACCACGTACACTTACTTGCCGGCTCACACACATCTTCATCGGTAATTGCCATGTCACGTACACCTTAGAAAATACTATTGCTTGACATGACCTATTAGCTAATAGTTTAGACATTGTAGTTATTACCTGCTACTTCATGCATACTGATATTCATTGTTATGCCGCATTCATGGATTCTCATGCATATATTCACTATTTTACGTGTTACTGAGGTTTTGGATTTGGATTTCCGTGAGATTTTCTGGATTTGGAGGAAAACCGCAAAAACACAGATAAACATTTTCTCTCTTTTAAAATAAAAAGTGCGGTTTTCCCATGATGTATGAGTCGTCCACCATGAGTTTGCTGATGGATTTGGAAACCCGATTCGAGGAGACAGATGAACCGTTTCGGGTACATGGTGGACCCGGTGCGGTACCCCGGGGCAAGATGAATGTGGTGATGATGTTGAGCCTGGCAGGGGAGCACTACCGACCGGTGATTTTACCTGACGCGTCGGATATCTGGAGGATACCGTCGTGGTCTTGAGATTGATGGTAGGGGCCGGTCTGGACTGACGGCGCCCTAGATTTTGTGATTGGGATACAGAGATATCGGGATATTTGGATTACGTTTTGTGCCGATGTTAGGCACTGTTTTATGCTGATTTCATTATGATACCTCATTTTAAAAATACAAAGGAAATCTCACTAAAGTATGAAAACAGTTTCTTCATTTACATGTATTATGTTCTCATGCATTCATACCTCATTCTTACGTTATATTGCTACCTGAGGCACTGACACAGGCACAGGAGATTACACTCGGGTTAGATATTTACCCTAGCCTTGTTATAGGCTGCATGTTTTATATTGAGGATTTTGTACTGATCGTTTTGACCTAGGATTTTGTCTTGCGTTCGGTTTCTGCTTGTAGTTATTCTCTATTCACGAGTTGGCAACTCACCCCCGTTGTGCCACAGTTCTTGCAGGTTTTCCCGTACAGGTTCCTTTGCGGCATTTCTGGCACATTGCTTCCTTGCGGGTGAATTGCATTTGGTAGGTGGTTCCTTTTGCATCAAAACCACCATTGTACTTATATTATTCTTTGTATCCAGAATTTCCATCAACCAAATTTGTTTATTGTTTCAGACTCAGACTTTAGTGATGTTTTATTTGGCCTTAGAGTCGCGCTTAGTAGTATTGCGGTTTTCATGCTTACTGTGTTTCTTTTGGATCGATCCTCGCCTTTCGGCGTTGTATATTATATTGCATGTATGGTTGTGACCGTCAATTGACGAAGAGCTAGCTCCCGCTTGGGGATGCCTTTTATCATTGTATATATGTTATGCTTGTTGTATCCCGTTCGGGGCCAGTATTTACAAAAGAAACTCTGCCGAAATTTTTAGAAAAGGCTTTACCTTTTAAAAATGCACCTTCGGCTTAGTTATTTAAAAACCTCGACTTCAAACATATTTTCCTTCACTTCTTTAAACCAGTTTTCTTCACTTACTCTTAAAATGGTTTTAGATTTCTGGGCTTTGGCTTACTTGGATCATATGGAGTCCTATAGATTTCATATGGTTCGAGGGCCAGTCACGTGCTCTTTCGGGTCGTGACATCAAGGGTAGGTACGGGTGGGTTCAAATTAACCTGGATAATGATGGGTAGAACTTGACATGTGACTTATGACATTTTGACCTCGCACCAAGGTCATAAGAGCATGGGGTAAAAATCAGATCAGGAGTTTCTAAAGAAACCGAAACTTGCCAGATATGCGCATACCTTCTGGAGTGTGATAACGTGAGCGGATTCCGTCACGTTATCATTCGATGATAGTTCGATCCCGATTCCCTCTGATGAGTTGGTTTACTCCTCGGGTGATCCCGACTAATTCTTCTTTCATGTTTGGAGGAGAATTTGACGGTACAGTGGGAGGTTTCCTGATTAGATAAATTGATAACCATTCTGATCTAGGTTAGAGTGCACGCTGAGTGTTTCTTTTCTCTCTCTCTTTGGCAGCGACCATGACCCGACCTTTGACTATGACTCAGTGACCAAAATTAACCGAACCTTCTTAAACACTGGCCTTTGGATTGTCAGAGTTGCAAACCTCATTGCCACTCCTACTTTTACCCTTTTCTCCAGGACACCCCGTATTAGTACGAACGTCCACTTCCATTGGACAAAACCATCGTATGGTTATATACGAACTCGAAGGAATTTATTCGAGGATGATTTCCGGTTCTGGAGAAAACGAATAGGACTATTCAGTTGTCTTTTCCTTTTACCTTCTCTCAGGTTGCGAGTACTCCTTGGTTTAGGAGATAGTACACCTATTACGCAAATTGGATAGTCTTCTTCCAAACCTTAGGCTGGTGCCGAACAGTGGGGAATGAAGAAAACCAATTAGCATAACGATGGTGTACAGAAGGTATTAAGTAAAGACATATCAAGGGATTAGTAAGAGGGCAAAGTAAATTGCGACTGTTATTCACGACCTAACCAAGTATTTCTTCGCCAATCCTAAATCACCTTTGTATTTCTCCAAGACACTCCGTATCACTACGAAGATCCACAGTTTATTGGATACTCCATCGTATGGTTATATACGAACTCGAAAGGAACTTGTTCCAGTTCCGGGATGGATTCTAGTTCAGGAGATATATGAATAAGGTTTATTCGGTTGTCTTTTATCTTCACCTTCTCTCGTATTGCGAGTGCTCCTAGGATTAGGACAGTACACCCATTATGCTTACTGGATAGTCTTCTTCCAAACCATAGGCTGGTGCCGAACGGTAGGGAAGGAAGAAAACCATTTAGCCTAAGAGGGTGTGCAGAAGGTAATGACTAAAGACATATAAAGGGATTTGGAAAGATGGAAAAGAATTACACGGTTACAGTTGTGAATCTGGATAATGGAAGAGGCATTACTAGGAATACCGGGATACCCCATCGAAACATTTCAATGTTTCAGTTTCGCTGTGCACTGTTAAAAGAAAACTGATTTCCCAATCAGATCTTGCTCCAAGATATGTATTTACCAGGTATGATTCTCACATCTGTATGGTTTTACAGATAATGAGTGGGAGTAAGTTATTGGGAATTAGGTGATTGTCCTCATTATATCGGAATTCGTTGTAATTGGTGATATTTGAGGAAATCGCCTGGGTTGTTTGCCGGACGACAAATTTTTGCTTTTGAATATCGGCTGTTATGCACCAATTTCAAATTGATATATCTGTACGTCTATTTTTATAGAGTGAGATATACCTTTTTGAAATTATGTCCATGACATTTACCTATATCAGTGGATGGTTAGGTAAGGAGCATTAAACGGCGGTGTAATTTTTCTTAACCATAAGTACAGTTTTCAACCTACGACACACAGGGAATGAGTTATTAGACTCAAAGGACTTGTACAGAGTATTGTATGTTGTCCAGCGTCCATTAGGACAGAGGGGTTGGTCCTCGTACTATATTCGGTTTACTTATGACTTCTCTATTTTTTAGACAGGTGTTTCGAGGAAACACAGGGTCCGAATTTTGAGAAGTTATAGGTATATGAATAAAGTAGAGAACCAGGTATTGCAAGTGTCGGGATTCTTCAAAGTGATCGAAGATGTAGATACTTGTATATGGTATTCAGTTGATGGTAATGATTAAGAGAACTTGCTTCTTTTTCAGATTACTCGTAATTGGAAGCATTCCTAAGTTGAGTAACGCTGATAGGCCTCCTTCCAATTAGTTGACATGCACTGGAGAAAGCTGCATGATTTAAATCTGGTTTAATTAAATCGGTGCATCTGTTTCTATATTGGATATAGAACAGTTCATATCTTGACATTGTTAAGGTACGGGGAGTTGTCCGGCTTATGCTTAAAATCAGACTCTGGATAACTCAAGGCACGTTTCTGTAATGGCTGTTTGTGGGTTGACCCAGGCTATGATGAGGGTTGACTTTCTACCATCTGTAAGATCAATAGCGATATTGTTCTAGACTCGCCACAGTTTTAATAAAATGGATTTTTTCAGAAAACAGTAGTGGGAGTATGGTAGAACTGGAACTGATTCCAGAACCGCAAACGATTACTGAAGATTTGATAAGAACCTAAAGATTCAATCTGGTTTGACATTCCATTGGCCACTCTGCAGATAAGATGGGTAACCTCAGGCACCCGAGAGATACTCCGGTAGCCTCAAGGACGGTGACATGGAGGTTCTTGTTTACCCAGACTTGCTATTGTTGTTGTTCCAGACTGTGAGACCCGGAAGGAGGATGAATACAGCGTCGTTCTAAACTGGCTTTAGAAGTGTACGTCTATATGACTCTGCCAGAGGGTTGTCGTAGTCAGTGGGAGCAGCAGAAGCATTGGTGGACAAGTATCTTATGTTTATGGACTAAAGCAGATATAGCGGAGATAGATCATCTATTTCTGATGTGACAGTCATAGGTTTGACTTCATCAGAATATGGATGGATCTGTTGAGAAGGTAGTAGGGTGTGATGTCCTGGTATTTAGATGACATACACAGAGTAGGAAGTGATATTCCTATACTACGATCGGTTATACTTTGGTTGTCACACAGTGGTTTCTCCACATGGGACTTGGATATTATTTCAGACATTCTGGTTACTGGATCTATGGTTTTAGATCTAGATTTGGGTAGTTTCCCAATCAGGGTACTTAGACGGCATTCTAGAGGTGCTTTAGAATGGACGACTCCTGGCATGGTGGTGTACCTGCAGGTGATGGAGTCACCCTCTCTAAAGGTGTCTTACAGACTAAAAGGGAGAGGGATGTGCATGATTGGCAGATCACTTGCTTAGGAAATTGAGTCAATCATGAGATGTCAAGTACCACACCAGATGTTGTTTTTGCACTAGATGCAATAAGTTGGCATTGATCCAATCCTGGAGAAACAGTCGGAAGAAGTTTTAGAGCATAAGTGGATGTTCTAGGGATATGATAACGACAGCCTCATTTGGGAGACAGTTATCATTCCAGGCTTCCAAGGTGACCTGGATGACAGAGAGGTTGTCAGAGTTATAGTTTTCCCTCTGACGAGGGACGGTATTATTGACAGGTGGTCCAAGGGGATACTGAGGGAGGCATGGCGCAGGATACTGATTTAGTTCAGTTGACGATACAGTCTAAAAAGTTTGGATTTGGAGTTCATTTATGAGCTAGGTCCCATCAGACATCCAGACACATTCTAAGACAGGTATTGCACATTTCGGGAGATGGCATTCTCCGCGAACTTGAGATATAGAGAGACATAGAAAGAACCATCAAGGCGGATCCACTCACTGAGGCTATTCCTCGAACGCAATAGTTTCGCAAACGGGTTTTGTGAGACTGATTAGTAGAGGAGTTGGGTGTTCGGTATCACACGGGCTGTGAGTATGCGACATCGCAATAATTAGCCTTGAGTGCAAATGGGAGATTGTTTGAGATAGTGTCCTCAGAGTCAATTATTGGATCACAGACACGTGATTGCAATGATTGAGGGAGGACCTATTCCGGTAGGACAGTCTTACTCAAGATGATAGTATGCTATCTGGTTTATCTTTATCATCGTGTACTGCTTTAGGTGACCTTACAGGTCACTATTGCGCGTTGATAGAGCCCCTGGGATTCTTGCTTGACTGCCAGCAGTTGAGGGCGATCATATACGTGGGAGCTGGTAGTCTATAAGCACATCCTTAAAAGGTCCCTAGTCGTGGGAGTTTCGAGACAGGGCATCGATACTCCAGAGTAGACTAGTGTATACAGTCGAGACCCCGACGAGGGGCAGTGGCCGGTCTCACAAGCCACTGGTGTCAGTTGGTTCACCTAAGATGTATACAGGTGCTCATTGGGTTATGAGTACACCGGACAAGACTCGCCGGGAACATGCTAGTTGGTCTTATACCTGACGTCAGATAGCAGTTCCCAGGTGACATGTGTACAGGTTAGTTCATCGACCTGAGATCGTCATTTTTCTCGTGTGAGTTCCCACTGTACTTTGATTACTACCCTACCACGCTCAAAGGAGACGTGCAAACAGGTTTTAGTTGGGTACAGTCCCGAGCTACATGGAGGTAGTGAGCGAATCTGCAGGGGTTCGTCTCTCCCGGTATTGGGGGTGAGGTCGCGCTGTGTCTAGGAGAGCCCTTACACGAAGTCCTTGGCCAAGGCAGGAGATTTACTGGTAGGTATTCCAGTAGTATCTCAGGGCGTTCTGGGCTACACTCCGACACGACTTGTACCGCTTTTGGGGGTCTGACTTTTACCAACCCCCTAGGCCCGACATGCGATGTTCATAGACGAACGGACCGGACTGTACGGATATTGTCACTGACAGGCTCAGTAGGGTGTCAGGATGAGTTCGCTCATCGACGTCCCTTTTGGTCAATAGCTGGTGGCCCGTCACGTATTGGCTAATACCTCTGTCGTGCTAGTGGTTAAATCCACAGCCATAGTATTGACGAGTCTTTAGAGTCCCCTACAGACCGTTTTCTCAAGTTTCGGGCGAAACGCTGTAGAGGCCGTATGGAGATATGGCAGGGTTCGATCAGATACGTGCGGTATTGCACGAACCATGATCGGACGGATAATACTAGCGGGCTTTGGTTTAAGCCGGATCCTAGTATTGGACAGTGTAGATTTTGTCTCATTGCATTTGTATTCGGTCGGAATACAAATGCAGGTATGTATATACAGTAGCGGGGTTTCCTGTAATTTATTACGGGATCTGTTTTATGAAGTTGCCAGTTTGTTTTCCGTTTCGGCCATTTTCCTTTGTTTCTTTCCTTGGCTGAAAATTAGTGGAGAAGGGCTTATTTGCAATTATACAAATTAGCATTGTGGAGGGTGGTCTTTGCATATTGATGCTTCATGATAGTTGCACCATCATTTGACTTCTTGACATCATCATGGCTTGACCTTTGGAGTCATGATGGTTGATGGAGTGTGGGTTTTAGTTGGTGATCATTTCTTCTTATGATAACCCTTTTTCTCTCTCTTGATTATTTGGCTCACTCATTTTCATTTGGCCATATACTCTCTCCTCTCATTCTCTCCTTGTAATGGCCGGCCAAATGAGGGAAGGGGCTGCCCATTTTTTGATGTGGGGATTTTTGGTTCTCTTCATGCTTGCAAAAATCACTAAGTTCATCCAAAAATGCTATCATCTTATTCCTCCACTAAAAGGGCAACTTCATACAACCCCAAGAGACATTAGTTCTATAGATTTTCTACAGCAATTCTTGGGCACGTCGGCTCGCCAACTTCGTGCCCGAGTTGGCTCGGTCCACAGGTGGGAGCCCGTAAAAGAACCCGGCGATGTGGTGCCCTTCCGACAAGGAGATGAAGACTGGAGATTCCACGGGGAGATCGGGACGACAACGAGAAGACCGAAGGACACGGATCGCTCGGTATATCTCTCTACCCCTTCTCTAGTTGCTAGGACTATGTTAATGGACCGATCCGGGATTTTTGTGTGCGGTGGTGCCGGTTCAAAAGTTAAAGTAAATTATCGTTTCCGCAATTTGGCCTCGGATTGACGGCCGGGGCGCCGCCGTGCACTTACAGAACTCGGTATCTTCATCACTCTGTGGAAGATATCTAGCCGAACACGTCCTCAGGAACTCATCCTAATCTGTGGAGATTTACTCCATACCTGTCCGTTCTTGACCAATTCACAACGCACCTGGGTGAGGTCCTCTATCCGAACCTGGTCAACTATCTCGTCGACGATGCCGAACTCTGGCCTGCTGGGTGTGCGCAATATGACCACTCCTGGGTCCAGGTCTTCTCGTATAGTAATCCAGAAAGGTCCTGTCGAGGTTTTTCTTAAATCTCGAATATGCCGAATTGCCCGGAAATTACCACCCTTACTATATCTGTTTCTTGTTCCGGAACGGCTGTATGCTCATCGCGACTCCTTCTGGAAGATATATCCTTATACAACGCCTCTGCATGCGTATCGCATCTCTGATGTCAGCGGAGTGGAACGCCATCCCGTCGAATTCTCGTGCGACTTCTTTACTCCACTCCGCTCCAATGTCGACTGATTCAGACTCGTCTTCTCGTGGCTGCATGGACTGTGCTCCAACGGCTATACTCGTATCTGGAGTCTCTAAGCAATGTATCCCATCACATGATATCCGAATGATGTCGAACCATCCGATCGATTTGTCAGAACCTCAAAATCCCCCAAGAGATCAACGTCTTGGGTACAGTTTTAATAGTATTCCGGTACATACCACAGCACCTGTGGACCAACTGTAGAAGGGCAAACCCAAGCCTCACAAATGCACCGCTAAACTGCCGCAAACCCTAAGGTTCGGAGGCGTTCCATGGTCATTACGTCGAATTAGGGTTTCATTCTTCTAGAGGGTCCATAGCATTACTTGCATTGTCTTCCGAATACTTTAAACATGGAAATGGGTTCTTGACATTCGATCGTCTCTATCGACTCTCAACGAATCTGCGTGAAGTCGTCTCTAGCTGGAATCAATCTATCTGATGACCTCGCATCGGGGTAAGCGAACGAACCGCATGTCCTAGTCATTCATCCTCGGGTGACTAGCGACCTTCCATCATATCTCTAAGTATATACTCATGCTGCAGTAGCTCCAACATCTGGGCGATATCTCGTCATTTGCAGCAGCAACTGGCGCATTAGTCTGTACGCTGAACAGCGCCTCAATCATCATGAATAAGCGATATATCAATGGTCATCACATCCTGGCTGGCCTCTAGCAGTAGCCCGATCCTCTGGTGCTGATCTGCAAGTCCGAGAAATCCCGTAAAAGCGATCTGTCAAACGCTCTTGATGCGAAAATGCAATAAAACGAAGCCTCTATCCAATCGTACGTCTCTGGGATCACGCCCTGGTCAGTCCTCAGCCATGATGAGCTCATGCTGACGCAACTCTAGCCGTTTCTCTCTCTGCCCGTGTGATCGTGGCAGCAAAATCATAACCAATACCGATGAGGATAGATCATAGGAATGAATATAATACTGTGCAAGAAAATGTACATCCTAAGATTTCTTAAGCAGAGTAGCGTATCGTAAATATGCCGCGGAACATACGTACGGTACGTCACTCTGCTCAAGCTACCTACTCAATCAACCAATGGTCATCCTACGCTACGAAAGTTCGGGTATAATACCGCCACGACTAAGTCTAAGTTCCGTAAGGTCAAGCCTAAGTTCCGTATATATATAAACGCTCTAGGCTCCACATAGTCAAACTTAGACTCGAACCAAGGTTAACCTAGTGCTATGATACCAACTTTGTCACGACCCGAAATAGCACGTGACTGGCACTTGAATCATATGAAGTCTATAGGACCCCATCTAATTCAAGTAAGCCAAAAGCCCAGAAATCTAAAACCATTTTAAGGAGTAAATAAGGAAAACTAGTTTTTTAAGAAGTAAATAAAACATGTCTTTAAAAGCAAGATTTTTAAATAAGTAAGCCGAATATACATTTTTAAAATTGTCTCGTCTTTTCTGAAAATTTCGGCAGAGTTTCCTTTGTAAATACTGGCCCCGAACGGGATACAACAAGAATAATATATATGCAATGATAAAAGGCATCACCAAGCGGGAGCTAGCTCTTCGTCAATCGACGGTCACAACTACGTAAGCAATATAATATACAACGCCGAAGGGTGAGGATCAAAACTCAAGGAAAACTCAAAATCAGTATGAAAACCATAATACTACAACGCGCAACTCTAAGGTCGAAATAATATACAACTGGTTTTCTAAGTCTGAAACAATATACAAGTTTGGTTGATGGAATTACTAGATACAACTGAATAATACATATACAATGGTGGTTCTGATGCAAAAGAACCCACCTACCAAAGCAAATCACTCGTAAAGGAAGCAGTGTGCCGGAAGCCGCAATGGAACCAGTACGGCAAAACCTGCAAGAACTGTGGCACAACGGGGGTGAGTTGCCAACTCGTGAATAAAAAACATCACAGAGCACAAATCGTATGTATGACATAATTCTAGCTCAATACGATCATATATATATATATATATATATATATATATATATATATATATATATAAAGCTCAAATGAATAAGTCTGAAGCATGATAAGGTGGCAATGTAACATCTATACATGAGTGTTGTGCCAAGTGCTCGTGCCAGTGCCCCAGGTAATAACATATCATAAATATGAGGTATGATCAATGTCAACTATATCATGAAGTTTATGAATATGTGGATATCATCCAACTATGTGATCAATATCATCAATGTCAACTATATGTATGTGGAAATCGTCCACGTGTCACCCAATGACAATAAGCATCATGCATCTAAATATCATAAAGCATATGCATGGAAGTATAAGAATGTAAATCAACATGTGTCGCTCGCGACATATCAAAATCATGGAACATGAGTGTCAAGCATCGACATTCGAAAACACCATGAAAGCTGTGCCTAGCACCAGCACGTAAATCCTCATATACATAGGGCTCCATCGGTCCGGATTGGCCCGCAACATCTCTCAACTCCGGTCGGTATCCCCCAGATATCCGCCGAGCTCAAATCCAATCCCCGGTAGGTAGTACTTGTAAGTCCACGTTACCTCTCCCGGTACTTACGGGCTTGCGGAAATGATGAAAAACGATTTTTCAAGAGGTGGTAACATGGACTCAAAATACGGATCTTTTTTAAACAACTACCTAACAACCTAACTAGAGTTTTACCTACTCGGTTAGGGGGCTATACCTTTCTTGAACTCCTTCGTCTTCAACTCTTTCCGGTGTACGGATCGGCCTCACCTCGTCATCTCCTTGCGCCGAAGATGGATCCACCTGAAAACGTCTACCTTTTGCTTCTTCTTCGAACTTGAAGAAACTAGAACACTTGGTTTGCTAAACCTTGTGAACTAGGATGAGTAGAGAAGTGATATGGGTTTTCTTTTATCTCTAAGGCAATTTTTCTCAACTCATGAGAGGGTGTTACCTTGAACTAGAGAGAGAGAAAGAGGAAGAGCAAGAGGGAGAGCTCAAGCAAGAGAGAGAAATGAAATGAGAGAATGAGTAACTCTTTTGCCATCCAAGCTCTCATAATCCAAAACCATCATAACCAAATAGTAATCAAGTATTATGTGATGGTTCAAGTCAAAATGGCTATATCATTTCATGCACTCATTTTGCAAAAACAAACAAGCAAGCAAACGTCTTTGCCATGAAATGATAGCCATTGTCAAGATGATGGTCAACTAGTCCAACCTAGTCAACCGGTCAACAAAGTCAACAAGTCAACAAATTCAACCCCTCAACAACCATGTCACTATAATACTTAATTAATATTATTGTTAATTATATTTCTTATTCTCATTAGGGTTTAGCAAAAGTCAATGGTCAACAGTGAACAGTCAACAGTCAACAACCCCAATGAGAATCATCTGCCTCTGTCTCTCTATCAACTGTGCATACGCACCCGCATCCGCGTTCCGAGGAACACGAATACAAACGAGATAAAACCAATCCCAAAACGTACACTAGGATCTGGCTTAAACCAAAGCCCGCTAGTGTTAACTATCCGAACACTGTACGTGCACAAGTGCACAGATGTGACCGAACCCTGTCGCAAAACCATGCGACCTGTCCCAAAACCATGCGACCTCTACTCTTTTGCCTAAAGGCGAATAACTTTCTGTGTGGGACTCTAAAGACTCGACACTATGCTGGCAGTGGGTTTAACCACAGACCGCAAGCGGCACTAGCTGTGCGTAACGGTCCCCAGGTAGATGCCGACAAGAAGACAGACGAGGTGAAACCCATCTGAACTCCTACTGAGCCTGAATGTGACAATCCCTTTACAGTTCGGTCTGTTCGTCTGATACATCGCATGGCGGGCCTAGGGGGCGGTAAACGTCAGACCCCCAATAGCGGTACAAGTCATGTCGGAGTGTAGCCCGGAACACCCTGAGATAGCACTGGAAACCTACCAGTACATCTCGCTTGCCCTGGCCAGGTACTACTCGTGTAATGGCTCTCCTAGACACAGCGCGATGTCAACGCCCAATACCGGGAGAGACGAATCCTGTCTAACCGTCACTGCCTCCAAGTGCTTTGGGATTGCACCCAACTACTACCTGTTTGCACGACTCCTTTGAGCCATGGTAGGGTAGTAATCTAAGTTCGACCGGATAATCCGATCGAATCATCGAATCCCCAAAACAACCCCACAACACTCAACTGTAGAGTCACATTAAAAATAACCAGAAAATATAGGATTCAATTATATGAATTACTGTGCAGAAAACATTGGTCAAAGGGACAGTACGGCCGCGGAACCGTCGCACCATGCATAGCTGGGGCCGCGGTTCCGCGGTGGAAAAGTCTATTTAGCCCCTCGTATTTCACAGTAATTCAAATAACACCCTGCTTATTTTTCTGCATATTTTTAATTGACAAAAATCCAAAATTTTAGAGAAATTCCAGAGAGCATTTTGGGTTGGGGTTTCAGGTTCGTTCGGAATTCAAACGTCGTCTAGACTTCGCCTAAGGCTCTAGCCAGGCTCTGATACCACTGTAGGGTTCCTAGGCACCCTAATGAGGTCTCACAAGGCATCAACCATGCCAATTTCAAAAAATCTAGGTGCCGAGAAACCCGACTACGGATCGTTGGCTAGAAATCTAGGCGAAAAAGAAATCTAGATAACAACTTAACAAAAAGGAAACGGAAATACAACCTTTGTAGATCCGGTGCTCCACCTCCATAGCTCCGCAACGAAGTCCGCTCGATGTCCTAGTGAATTCCCGGGCTCTAGCGTCGGCTTCATCGGAGAATAGGCGAGCTAGGTCGTCGATGACCATGCCGAAGATGATCTACGTCGAGGCATCGCTAGATCATGCTCCACCTTCACCAAGCCATGAAAACATGTGAAGGAAACACCCTATACTACTTGGCAAGAGGTAGAGGATGAAGAAATAGGAGTTGGGTTCACTTTAGAATTGGATTTCTCACTCAAATACATCAATCACCATTGATGAAGAAAGCTTTCTTCTTGTGAGGAAGAAGAAGAAGAAGATGAAAAGTCTTATGATAAGTTATTAAAAATGAAAAGTAAAAAGAATACTTATCATAATTGAACCATGGTTTAGTGTAGAGAATTGATTAGGGTTAAGTGGAATGGTTAGGGTTAAGCATGAGACAAAATGGTTACAAAGCCAAAGTGTTCATGAAACTTCATGAACAAAACAAAACATGCCACCATTTTCTCATTTGCTTTTCTTTTTCCAAAAGAATAAATAAATGAATAAAATGAATAAGCAAATAGTAAACCCTAACCATTTCATTAACCAAGGTTTAATTCTTTACACTTAACCAAAAGGCATGTATCATCAAACATGATACAAGCAAGTGCACAAAATCATATCGCATATGCAATGCGCACATATCGAGCGAGAAAATCCATTTAAAGTGAACCGATACTAGTTAATGCAAAGTAATATATCAAATATATATAATTATACATTAAACCATTAAATCAACACTTGATTTAACGATCCGGTCATATCGCATATAACCGACTAGTATCCAATGTATCGGCTTATCGAATCAAACATTGATTTGATTACTAGGTTATATCGCATATAACCATTTGACACATTCATCGCGAGAATAGAATACGGTATCACATACACGTATTATTCTCGGTCCCGCACATATCTCATATGCGCTCCTATTTCGTTTCGCTTGAGCCAGGAAACCTCTGTGTAGGACTCTAAAGACTCGTCAATACGCCGGCAGCAGGTGATGATCATATCAAACACCCATAAGCCGCAAGCGGTCTGCTAAACGTAACGGCCACCCGGGTATTGAGCGATCAGAAGATCGACGAGCAAGCCCGCTCACACTCCTGTGAATCCAACCAGTAACACTACCGTACAGTCCGGTCTCGTCGTCTGATATGTCGCATATCTTGCCTAGGGGTGGTAAACGTCAGACCCCAATAGCTCGATAAGTCGTGTCGATATGAGGTCTATAACAATTCGAGAAACTACTGGAAACACTTACCAGTAAATCTCAGCAACCCTGGCCAGGGATTTCCTGTTATAGCCAATCGAACACAGCGCAACATCAACTCCCTATACCGGGAGAGACGAATCCCCTCCTATCGCTCATTGCCTCCATGTGACTCGGGACTGTACCCAAAAACCACCATTTTGCACGCCCTCTTGGACGTGGTAAGATGGAAATCAAAGCACAGTGGGAACCACACAAGACTCTATGACGATCTCGGGTCAACAGACTACTCTGTACCAGTGTCACCAGAGAACTGCCATCTGTCGTAAGGTATAATACCATCTGGGAGTTCTCGGCGAGTCCGTCCAGTGTACCCAGTCTCTACTGAGCACCCGTATATCTTCTCTGATGTCAAACACCAATGGATATGGGATCATCCATCGCCCATCTGTATGGGTCGAGAAGGTAAATGCTAGTCTACTCTGGTATATCGTTGCCCCGTCTCGATACACCCACGACTAGGGACTTTGAAGGACTTATGGACTACCATGTCCCCACTAGTATGATCCGCATCATAGTCCAGGTAGTCAAGTACACATCCTAAGGGCTTTACCAACATGTAATAGAGAGACAATCAGTGTACACGTTAAGGTAAAGTTCAACCAGATAGCATACTATCATGTCGAGCAAGAAAGTCCTCCCTATATATGTCCAAGCATCCACTACAATATACATCCTATGTACAGTAATGCCCTCTAGGGCATACATATAACTAACATATGTTTCTTTTAACATATCACTAAAAATATATTGGTAGAGCCCTTAGGATCTTTGCTTGACTACCGGCGTTGTGATGGCGATCACACTAGTGGGGGCTGGGTAGTCTATAAGCACATCCATATTTTGGTCCCTAGTCGTAGGATTATCGAGACAGGGCATCGATACTCCAGAGTAGACTGGTGCATACGCTTATCTTCCCAGCAAGGGGGATGGTATGTCCCACAGCCATTAGTACGTCGTACTGGAGATAGTATGCAGGTGCTCGTTAGGTTACGAGTACATTGGACATGACTCGTTGGGAACTGTTGGTTGGTATTATACCTATCGTCAGTTAACAGTTCCCAGGTGACATGAGTACAGCTTAGTCCGCTGACTTAACACTGTCATTTCGCCTTGAGTGTGTTCCCACTGTTCTTAGATTACTACCCTACCACGACTCTACTGAGTCGTGCAAACAGGTAGTAGTTGGGTGCAGTCCCGAAGCACTTGGAGGCAGTGACGGTTAGACAGGATTCGTCTCTCCCGGTGTTGGGGGTTGATATCGCGCTGTGTCTAAGAGAGCCATTACACAAAGTCTCTGGCCAGGGCAAGCGAGAATTGCTGGTGGGTTTTCCAGTAGATTCTTAGGGTGTTTTGGGCTACACTCCGACACGACTTGTACCGCTATTAGGGGACTGACGTTTATCGCCCCCTAGGCCCGCTTTGCGATATTCTCAGACGAACAGACCGGACTGTACAGAGATTGTCACATTTAGGCTCAGCAGGAGTTCGATGGGTTCACCTCATCAGTCTTCTTATCGGCATCTACCTGGGGACTGTTATGTACAGCTAGTACCGCTTGCGGCCTGTGGTTAAACCCATTGCCAGCGTAGTGTCGAGCCTTTAGAGTCCCACACAGAGGGTTACTCTCCTTTGGGCAAAACTGAGTAGAGGTTGCATGGTTTTGCGATGGGGTTCGTTCGCATCCACGCACTTGTGCACGTTTGGTGTCCGGACAGTAGTTACTAGCGGGCTTTGGTTTAAGCAGGATCCTAGTAACTGCTTTGGGATTGGTTTTGTCTCAGTGTATTCGTGTTCCTTGGAGCATGGATGTGGGTGTGTATGCACAGTTGACAGAGGTAGAGACAGAGGATTCTCATTAGGGTTGTTGACCATTTGGCTATGGTTGACTTGTTGACCGTTGACTTTTCTTTAAACCCTAATGAGAATATGATATATGATTAATAATATTAATTAAGTATTATTGTGCCATGTTTGAGTTGAAAGTTTGACTTTTGTTGACTTTGTTGACCGGTTGACCATTTTGGACTTGTTGACCATCATCATTTCATGGCTATCATTTCATGGGTATGACTTTTGCTTGCTTGTTGTTTGCAAAATGCCATGATAGCATGAAATGATAATGGTCATTGAAACTAACCATCACCATATACTCAATTATTATTATTATTATCATTATTCTCACTTTTGTGAGAATGGCTGGATTATGAGAGCTCATTCTATCATTCTATTTCTCTCTCCTAGAAAGAAAGCTCTTCCTCTTCCTCTCTCAAGGTTCAAGTGTTCCTTGAGTTGGAAATCATGTACCTTTGAGACAAAACCACCATCACTCTTCTCTACTCAATCTAAGGTATTAGTTTTAGCAAACCAAACACCTTAGTCATCTCTAGGTTAAGATAGGACCCAATTTCGAGACCCTCGGGTGGATCCATCTATGGAAAAGTGGAGACGACAAGGAGGATCCGTTCAAGGGACTACGAGGAGCAAGAAAGAGGAAGAACCACATCAAGAAGAGAAGGAGTTGAAGATCAAGCTATAACCATTCTACATAGTAGTTAGAACTTGTAGAATTTTGTTACTTTTTGTTTAGCAACGATCCTTCATGAAACGGTCCATGTTACCTAGCTAGGGAAAAATTTTCGTTTTACCTATTCCGCCTCCCCGAAAGGACCGGGGTGGGTAATGTGGACCTAACATTTACATGCATCTTTTGAGCCGTGGTGGGGTAGTAATCAAAGTACAGTGGGATCTCACACGAGACAAATGACAACTTCAAGTCAAAGGACTAATCTGTACTCATGCCACCTAAGAACTTCCATCTGATTATAGGTATAATACCATCTAGAAGTTATCGGCAAGTCCGTCCAGTGTACTCACCTCCAGTGAGCACCTGTATACTATCTTAGGTGACACAACAACAATGGCTTGTGAGCCCGGCCACCGCCCCTCGTCGGGGTCTAGAAGCATATACACTAGTCTACTCTGGAATATCGATGCCCAGTCTCGATACTCCCATGACTGGAGATATTTAAGGATGTGCTTATGGACAACCCAGCTCCCACACATATGATCGCCATCACAATTCCGGTCGTCAAGAAACAATCCTACATGCTTCATCAATGAAGAAAATAGACCAGATAGCATACTATCACCTCGAGTAAGACTGTTATACCTGTATAGGTCCTTCTTCAATTATTATAATTGCTTACTTGCAATCATAATAATTTCCTTGAGGGAACTTTATCCAATGATCTCCCACTTGCACTTGAGGCCAATTATTGCGTACCCACAGCTCGTGTGCTACTGAATACTCAACTTCTCTACTAATCGGTTTCACAAACTATGTTTGTGAAACTTAACATGTTCGAGAAATAGACTCAGTGAGTGGACTCGCTACAATGTTCCAACTTCATTTCTCTATATCTCAACTTTGCGGAGATTAACAATCTCGTAAACTGAGCGATATCCCGCTTCATGAATTTGTCTGGATACCTGATGGGACCAAGTTCATCAATGAACAACTCCATCCAACAAACTTCTTGGGCTGTATTTTCTGTTAAGTTATAACCGGCATCCTGCACCATGATTACCTCAGTATACCTATTGGAACACTATCCAATACACTGATTCTCATAAGAGGCAAAACTCAATACTCTGACAGCATCTCTATCATCCAGGCCACCTTAGAAGCCTGAACTGATAACTGTCTCCCAGAAGAGGCTGCCGTTATCTTATACCAAGAATATCCTCTTATGTTCTTTATTGCTTCCCTTTGTTTCTCGAGAATTGGATTAATATATGCTTGTTGCAACAGGTGCAAAAGCAATATCCGGTGTTGTATAAGACTATGCATGATTGACTCAATTGCCTAAGCAAATGATATGGGATTCATGCCATCCTCTCTCTTCATCAGTATAGAGGACATCCCTTTTAGAGAGGGTGAATCCATCACCTACGGGTACACCACCATTTCAGGAGTCGTTCATTCTAAAATACATTTAGAATGTTGTCTAGGTACCTGATTGGGAAACTTCCCAATTCTAGATCTAAAACCAGAATTCCTGATATATTATCTAACTAGTTTTGTACAAGACATTGCATGATTGACTCAATAGCCTAAGCAAATGATATGTCATTCATGACAGTCTCTCTCTTCGTCCGTCTAGAAGACATCTCTGTAGAGAGGGTGACTCTATCACCTACGGGTACACAAACACGCCAGGACCCGTCCATTCAAAAATACTTTTAGAATGCTGTCTAAGTACCCGATTAGGGAAACATCCTAAATCTAGATCTAGTCACTATAATTCTTGATATACTACCCACATCAAATGTGGACAAAACTCTATGTGACAACCAAAATTTGACCGATTGTAGTATAGGAAAATTACTTCATATCATCCAATGTCTTGAGATAAGCTACCTCCAGGCCTCCGACTCAAAGTATTTGCTGCAACATTCGCTTTGCCTGGATGATACAAAATCTCACAATCGTAATCTTTCATAAGTTCCATCTGTAGGGTGTTTTTCGTCACCCCAGTGAGATGGGAATACGCGAGCGCTTGTCAGGCGTACTACAGATTCCCCCTGCCTAGGGTAGGGCGGGGTTAATGATTGTGGGGATCCGAATCTCCGGCAGCCGCGGACTAAGCTGCCGTTAATTACCCATCGCCTTTGGGACGAGGGAACCTCCGATTAACGGGTTAAACTGGTCATGCGAACTCAATGTGCAGTATACGTGTGTTTTGAAAGGGGGTTTTGGATATATCGGGAGCCACGCAGAGTTTTTACGGGGGTCCCGCTACCCGGATAGCGGGCTGGGGGTCAAGGGGGCTAGCAGCCCCCTTGCGGGGTGCGGGGCAGCGCCCCGTTAGAAATTTTTTTCTAACAGGGACAGTGTCGTGGAGTACGTGTATGTATAAATTTGTATACATATGTATACATGTATATATGTACACAAAAAGAGGGGGAAAAGACATCCAAGGGATGCGCAGGTGCGCAAGCGCGGGCGCCACGTGTCGGCACGCGGACGCCTTGCGCAGGTGCGCAAGCGCGCGCGCCACGTGTCGGCACGCGGGCGCCTTGCGCACTTGCGCAGGTGCGCAAGCGCGCACGCCACGTGTCGGCAGGCGGGCGACTTGCGCACTTGCGCAGTTGCGCAAGCGCGCGCGCCACGTGTCGGCACGCGGGCGCCTTGCGCAATTGTACAGTTGCGCAAGCGCGCGCGCCACGTGTCGGCACGCGGGCGACTTGCGCACTTGCGCAGGCGCGCGCGCCACGTGTCGGCACGCGGGCGCCTTGCGCACTTGCGCAAGCGCGCAGGTGAGGCACAACAGGCTTTTAGCCTAAAAAAATTTCTCAGAAGAGAAATCAGAGAGGAGTTGGACTCCTGAATGTGTTTTTCTTCTTTTTGGGGGGTTTAGTGAAAGATGTTCTTCTTCTTCCTCCTGTTGTTTGGCCGGATCTTGAAGATCGAGGGATGTGAGATATCAAAATCTCTCCTTTTTGAGATCTGATGGCAGATCTGGGTTCCCCTTAATGGGTTTTGTGGTGGAAAACTATTTAGTTTTGAAAAAGGAAGAGTAAAACTCTTGATTTAATTCAAGAGAAAGGAGAAGGTTTTGGAACCTTGAGGAAGGAGAAAAGATCTCAGATCTATTATATTTTTTGGAATGAAAAGTGTTGCTTTTTTATTCATCATGTTGCCTTTTATAGGCTTGCATATTTACATATAGCCCCTTGGGCTTCACAAAAATAGCATTTTAGCCATCCCATTGCTCATGTGCCATTTCATTTTTGCACATAAGCCATGGGCTTACAAAATGTTGGCTTTATGCCCATTTTAAATACATTCATGTATAAAAAATTACATAAAAATTATTTATTACATGATCTATATCTTATCATGGAGGAGGCTGGCCGCGGGCTCGACTTGGGCATGGGCCCGCTTGACCTGGGCTTGGGCCCACCTGGCTTGGGGTTGACCTTGACTTTGACTCGGTCAATGGGGGTGTAAATTTTTACCCCAACAAAGTGCCCCCCATCAATAAATGCACACCGCACATTTGAGTTGTGTGCATGAAATTGATGGATCTTGAAGCTGAACTTCGAGGTGGAACATCATTCCGGAGGCGAAGCATCATCCCGGGGAGCATGATTCCCGAGGATCGGAGCATCATTCCGATTCGCGGAGCATAATTCCAGTGTCAGAGCATCATTCCGAAGCGCGGAGCATAAGTCCAGGGTCGGAGCATCATTCCGATTTGCGGAGCATAATTCCAGGGATCGGAGCATCATTCCGATTTGCGGAGCATAATTCCAGGGATCGGAGCATCATTCCGATTTGCAGAGCATAATTCCAGGTATCGGAGCCCCATTCCGATGATCGGAGCATGATTCCTGGGGATCGGAGCATCATTCCGATGGGCGGAGCATGATTCCAGGGTTCGGAGCATCATTCCGAAGAGCGGAGCATAATTCCAGGGGTTCGGAGCATCATTCCGAAGAGCGGAGCATGATTCCAGGGTTCGGAGCATCATTCCGAAGAGCGGAGCATAATTCCAGGGGTTCGGAGCATCATTCCGAAGAGCGGAGCATGATTCCAGAGTTCGGAGCATCTTTCCGAAGAGCGGAGAATAATTCCAAGGATCGGAGCATCATTCCGGAGTTCGGAGCATGATTCCAGAGTTCGGAGCATCTTTCCGAAGAGCGGAGCATAATTCCAAGGATCGGAGCATCATTCCGGAGTTCGGAGCATCTTTCCGATTTGCGGAGCATGATTCCAGAGTTCGGAGCATCTTTCCGAAGAGAGGAGCATGATTCCAGGGGTTCGGAGCATCATTCCGAAGGGCGGAGCATCATTCCAATTTGCGGAGCATAATTCCAGGGGTTCGGAGCATCATTCTGAAGAGCGGAGCATGATTCCAGAGTTCGGAGCATCTTTCCGAAGAGCGGAGCATAATTCCAATGATCGGAGCATCATTCCGGAGTTCGGAGCATCTTTCCGATTTGCGGAGCATGATTCCAGAGTTCGGAGCATCATTCCGAAGAGAGGAGCATGATTCCAGGGGTTCGGAGCATCATTCCGAAGGGCGGAGCATCATTCCAATTTGCGGAGCATAATTCCAAGGAGCGGAGCATCATTCCGATGAGCGGCAGACATTCTGACCGAAGCATGATTTCGATGCAGAGGTAGATTCCTAGGCGAAGTATAATTCCGACAAGGGAGGCAAATATTCCGAGGCGAGGCATTGATTTCGACACGGGGTATATTTTGAGACGGAGCATAATTCCGGCGCAGAGCTTGTTGGCTGACTTGACTCCGAGGCGAAGCATAATTTCGACAGGGAAGGAAGGTACACCGAGGCGAAGCATCATTTCGACACGGGGTGCACATTCTGAGACGAAGCTTGATTCCGACGCAGAGCTGGTTGGCTGACTTGATTCCGAGGCGAAGCATAATTTCGATAGGGAAGGAAGGTACACCGAGGCGAAGCATCATTTCGACACGGGGTGCCTTCTGAGACGAAGCATAATTCCGACGCAGAGTTTGTTGGTTGACTTGATCCCGAGGCGGAGCATAATTCCGGCAGGAAAGGTAGATATCCCGAGGCGAAGCATAATTTCGACACGGGGTAAATTCTGGGACGGAGCATGATTCCGCCGTAGAGGCTGTTGGTTTGATTTGATTCGGGTAGACATCAGCATCGCTATACTGGAATATGGTACCAGAAGCGAATCATCATTTGCCATGAGTGGATTTGAGGATTTGGCTTTGGTTTGGCATCAGCATTGCTGCACTGGAATAATGCCAGGAGCAACTCATCATTTGCCCCGAGAGGATTTGGGAATTGGTTTTTGTTTGGCATCAGCATTGCTGCACTGGAATGATGCCAGGAGCAACTCATCATTTGCCCCGAGAGGATTTGGGAATTGGTTTTTGTTTGGCATCAGCATTGCTGCACTGGAATGATGCCAGGAGCAACTCATCATTTGCCCCGGGGGATTTGGGAATTGGTTTTTGTTTGGCATCAGCATTGCTGCACTGGAATGATGCCAGGAGCAACTCATCATTTGCCCCGGTAGGACTTGGGAGAGATTGGGATTGTTTTACGCCCGTGGATTGTATACGGTTTTGCAGGATGTATGATCCAGACCGTAGGGCCAGAAACATTTCAGGACTTTGTTGGCGTCTGCATCGCTGCACTGGAATATGGTACCAGGAGCGACTCATCATTCGCCGTTGGTATGAGATTTGGAATTTGGTTGGCGTCTGCATCGCTACACTGGAATATGGTACCAGGAGCGACTCATCATTCGCCACTTGGGGATTGGGGAGCGATGGCTTAGGAGACAGGTTTGGATCCCTATCACCTAAGATTTTTCAATTTTATGGGCCGTGAGGGTCCCATAAAAGCATTTTCTCCCTACGAGTCGTAAGGATCCCGCAGGTGTATTTTCTCCTTAAGAGTCGTGAGGACTCCTAAGTGTGTTTTTCCTTGGTGAGTCGTAAGGATCTCACGAAGGTTTGTTCTCCTCATGCATCGTGAGGACACATGAGTGGTCTTTCCAATGAAGCATAATTCCAAAGGCGGAGACCAGCCGCGTAACTGGTGGTTGCGGTGGGGCATGGGTATGCTGAGAATTATTTAAGCCCGTGGATTGTATACGGTAGTCAATTTGGGGACTGGCCGTAGGGCTGGGGGAATTTTGAGAAATTGGATTTTGGTTGGCGTCTGCATCGCTGCACTGGAATATGGTACCAGGAGCGACTCATCATTCGCCGTTTTTTTTTGTTTTTGCATTTTTTTTTTGTTTTACCGCGATTGCTCTATCATTTCAGCTTTTCTTATCGCGAAGGTCGCGATTGCCCCATCATTTCGGCTTTTATTCGCGGTTGCCCCATCATTTCGGCTTTATTTTCATCTTTATTTTACTCGCTGATTTTTATTGCGAGTTGCCCCATCATTTCGGCTTTTCTTTATTTTCCTTTTATTTACACATATTTTTTTATTTGCATTTTTTTTTTACATTCCCAGTTTAACGACTTAGAGGTCGACTGTTCCCAGTTTAATGACGTGGTGGTCGATTGTTTTCAGAGATAGGCAGATGTCTAAGAGAATCGGTTTCACGAAGAACTTCGGTCTCCGTTCGTATGAAATTGGCGGTTGCAACTTGACTGTTTGTTAACACGCCTTTGGACAGTTCTATCTCTCCTGCCTTGTATTGCTTTTCGACCCAATCTTTGAAGACGAAGCAGTCCTCAATGGCATGACCTATCACTCTGTGATAGGGGCAGTATTTGGGGTCGTCGGTCCTATTCGCTTCCTGCGGTCTTTTTGACTCTGGCAGTTGTAGACCGTTCTTCAGGGCGTCTTTGAATATTTTACGGATTTTGTCCCTTCTGAAGGAATAGACCTTATCCAGCTTCTCTTTCAGTGGAGATTCTCCTCCCTCTCCGAACATTGGCTTCCGAGGCTGGTTGGCGCTAGGCCTGCTCATCCCTTGCTTATTTCGGTTAGCCGAAGTGTTGAAAGATTCAGAATCATCGGAGTTTCCGCCTTTGCGATTATCGTCCTTCCGGTTTCTCCAGGACTTATTGTTATTTTGAGAATCCGAGGAGGACTCCTGTTTTGAGCGCTCCAGCATCTGGACTTTCCTGGTCAGCTCTTGGAATGTTTTGAGACCCGCGGTACATAGAAACGGGGTCATCCAATTGTTGAGATTTCTAACGAGGAGACTGACAGATTGGTCCTGCTCTATCGGCGGTTCGCATTTGACGGAGAGATTGCGCCATCGAGTTATAAAATCCGTGCTTCTTTCGTCGTTCTTGGGCTTGGTCCTTACGAGCTCGGCAATGGTGATCTTATCGCTGACGCTCATGAACCTCTGCCGAAACAGAGACTCCATTTGGACAAAAGTTGTGACGGAGCCATCCGGTATGCTCGCGTACCAGTCGAAAGCAACATCGGTCAAGCTATTAACGAACTGGCGGAGGAGAAGCGCATCATTGCCCCCAGTATTCCCGCATGAGGCTTTGAAGTGGGCGATATGCTGATTCGCATTTCCCGTCCCATCGAATCTTCCGAATTTGGGGATGACATAGCCGCTAGGAAATTCTACCAGATCATACTGAGCAGGATATGGTTTCCCACTACTGCTGATATCTTTTTGGGCTTCGGCTTCGGCCACCAATGTTTTGACTTTGCTGGCAACCAAATCCATGATTTGATCTTGAGTTAGCGGGCGACTTTCATCGGTAGCCAAGACATTTCCTGAGATAGGATGCGATTGACTTTCATGCGGTCCGGCCACTTTTGGATTTGAGGGAATAGGCGTCGGCTGCTTTGGGACACCATTTCCCGGTTCATGAGAGCCCTGCGCCTGATTGGGCGGCTGAGAGGCAAGTTGGGCCGTAAGCCGTAAGACGACATTTGTCAAGTCGTCGATCTTTGAGTAGAGTTTGGCCATCTCCTTGTCTTTGCTTCTGAGCTGCTTTCGGAGCTCTTGGAGAAGTTGTTGCTCTGCGGTCTTAGGACGGAAAGTTGGCTCATCTTCGCTTTCCGAGCCTGACTCCTCATGAATTGAGGGCTCTCTTTGCCTATCAGCCTCATCGAGAGGGTTTTCATCATCCAGCGGTGGCGGCTGTTCTTGGGAAGCGGCCACCACATTCAAGCCAGATTGGGTTTGAGATGTGGTAGCCCCGTCCTTGCTCTTGCTGCGCGTGCCCACCGTGTAGACAGTGTGGACCACATACCCAGCCATTTCCTCATCTTCGGCGGGGTAACCCTGTTCTTCGAACCTCATGAGGTTCAGCCTGGCAGGAGCCCTAGCCCTTTTGTTGGCTCTATATCTGAGCCTTTTCTCCCTTAGCTTCTCGATTTTGAAGGCTTGGCGGGCATTCGCTACCCGGGAAGCCATTGTGAGTTGATCAGCGGGGAGCTTAGAGAAGACACCCGATCGAGCATTTGTCAGGGGCGCCGCTGGAGCTTGCTCGGGACGCGTTGTAGCTTTGTTGGTGTTGATGGCCTTGCCCCCAGCTGGGGCCAAGGAAAGTCGTTCAGATACCGACTTGCGTTTGGATTGGGGCGCCCTTGAGATCACCACATTTGGTCTTCTGCCTTTCGAGACCGGTTTGTCTGCCACCGGGGCTTGAGGAGCTGGGATGGCGCCAACTGGCATGAACATAATAGAGCCAAATGGTAGCAGCGGCTCCTCCCATTGTCGCCCGAGACTGGCCGAAAGGACCATCCTGGAGTCTATCTTCATCGTGTAGGAGACGGGAGCTGAGTTCATCATCGAAGACATCGTCGGAAGGTGATTGCTTGAAAATCTGCATGAAAAAAAAAACATTATTTTTAGTATAAATATAGGTATGTATATTGATTGAGTTCGCATGAACGTTTAACCCGAAATATGGGAGGAGAGACTGGTCCCACCGGGCGTGCCAGAGTCTGTAGGGTGTTTTTCGTCACCCCAGTGAGATGGGAATACGCGAGCGCTTGTCAGGCGTACTACAGATTCCCCCTGCCTAGGGTAGGGCGGGGTTAATGATTGTGGGGATCCGAATCTCCGGCAGCCGCGGACTAAGCTGCCGTTAATTACCCATCGCCTTTGGGACGAGGGAACCTCCGATTAACGGGTTAAACTGGTCATGCGAACTCAATGTGCAGTATACGTGTGTTTTGAAAGGGGGTTTTGGATATATCGGGAGCCACGCAGAGTTTTTACGGGGGTGTCGTGGAGTACGTGTATGTATAAATTTGTATACATATGTATACATGTATATATGTACACAAAAAGAGGGGGAAAAGACATCCAAGGGATGCGCAGGTGCGCAAGCGCGGGCGCCACGTGTCGGCACGCGGACGCCTTGCGCAGGTGCGCAAGCGCGCGCGCCACGTGTCGGCACGCGGGCGCCTTGCGCACTTGCGCAGGTGCGCAAGCGCGCACGCCACGTGTCGGCAGGCGGGCGACTTGCGCACTTGCGCAGTTGCGCAAGCGCGCGCGCCACGTGTCGGCACGCGGGCGCCTTGCGCAATTGCACAGTTGCGCAAGCGCGCGCGCCACGTGTCGGCACGCGGGCGACTTGCGCACTTGCGCACTTGCGCAGGCGCGCGCGCCACGTGTCGGCACGCGGGCGCCTTGCGCACTTGCGCAAGCGCGCAGGTGAGGCACAACAGGCTTTTAGCCTAAAAAAATTTCTCAGAAGAGAAATCAGAGAGGAGTTGGACTCCTGAATGTGTTTTTCTTCTTTTTGGGGGGTTTAGTGAAAGATGTTCTTCTTCTTCCTCCTGTTGTTTGGCCGGATCTTGAAGATCGAGGGATGTGAGATATCAAAATCTCTCCTTTTTGAGATCTGATGGCAGATCTGGGTTCCCCTTAATGGGTTTTGTGGTGGAAAACTATTTAGTTTTGAAAAAGGAAGAGTAAAACTCTTGATTTAATTCAAGAGAAAGGAGAAGGTTTTGGAACCTTGAGGAAGGAGAAAAGATCTCAGATCTATTATATTTTTTGGAATGAAAAGTGTTGCTTTTTTATTCATCATGTTGCCTTTTATAGGCTTGCATATTTACATATAGCCCCTTGGGCTTCACAAAAATGGCATTTTAGCCATCCCATTGCTCATGTGCCATTTCATTTTTGCACATAAGCCATGGGCTTACAAAATGTTGGCTTTATGCCCATTTTAAATACATTCATGTATAAAAAATTACATAAAAATTATTTATTACATGATCTATATCTTATCATGGAGGAGGCTGGCCGCGGGCTCGACTTGGGCATGGGCCCGCTTGACCTGGGCTTGGGCCCACCTGGCTTGGGGTTGACCTTGACTTTGACTCGGTCAATGGGGGTGTAAATTTTTACCCCAACACCATCCATCGACGCTGCCTTAGATTCAGATTCCTCTACTGAAAAATATACTTCAAGCTCTTATGATCTGTAAAAATCTGGCACGACTCTCCATAAAAGTATTGTCTCCAAATCTTCAGTGCGAAAACTACTGCAGCCATCTCCAAATCATGAGTGGGATAGTTCTGCTCATACTTCTACAACTGCCGAGAAGCATACGCGACAACCCTGCCGTGTTGCATTAACACATAGCCTAAACCCACTCGAGAGGCGTTACAATACACACCAAAACCACCAGACCCAGAAGGTAAAGAAATGACTGGTGCAGTCGTCAAGCGAGTCTTCAACTGCTGAAAACTCTGCTCACATGCATCTGTCCAAAGAAATGGAACTTTCTTCCTAGTCAATCCGGTCAACGGTGCAGCGATCCGAGAAAAATCGTGCACAAAACGTCGGTAATAACATGCCAGACCCAAGAAACTACGAACCTCGGTAACTGACATCGGTGTGGACCAGTGCTGTACTGCTTCGATCTTCTTTGGGTCCACACGTATCCCATTTCTCATAACTACGTGACTCAAGAAATCTACACTATCCAGCCAGAAAGTACACTTGGAGAATTTAGCGAACAGTTGATGCTCTTTCAAGGTCCGTAACGTGATGCACAATTGTTGCTCATGCTCCTCCCGACTCCGGGAATAAACTAGAATATCATCAATGAATACTATAATGAACTGATCCAAGAATAGCCTTAAGTTACGGTTCATCATATCCATGAAAGCTGCTGGGGCGTTGGTGAGTCCGAACGACATCACCAGAAATTCGTAATACCCATATCGTGTGCGAAAAGCAGTCTTCGGAATGTCATTCTTCTGAACCCTCAACTGGTGATACCCTAACCGCAAATCAATCTTTGAGAAGTAGCCAGCTCCCTGCAGCTGATCGAACAAGTCATCGATACGAGGTAGTGGATAAGTATTTCGCACAGTAACTCGATTCAGCTGCCTGTAGTCTATGCACACTCTTATGCTACCATCCTTCTTCTTAACAAACAAGACAGGAGCTCCCCACGGCGATACACATGGACAAACAAGTCCTCTATCTAACAACTCTTGCAACTGGCTTTTGAGTTCTTTCAACTCTATAGGGGCCATATGATAGGGTGGTATAGAAATAGGCCCCGCACCCGGAATCAAGTCAATGCAAAATTCAATATCGCGATCGGGCAGTAATCCTGGTAACTAATCAGGAAACACATCCGGAAATTCTCGTGCGATCGGAACCTGGTCCAACGGAACTTCAGCGATTCCTAAGTTCTGAACAAATGCCAAGAACCCGTGACAACCCTTCTTCAAGAGTTGTCCCGCACAAAGAGCAGAAATCATGTTGGCAGGAGTTACATTACAGTCCCCCTGTACAATAAGGATCAGTTTACCTAGAAAAAAAATCTGACCGTTTTCCCCCGACAATCTACATAAGCATGACAAACGGCCAACTAATCCATACCAAGAAGTATATCAAAATCTAACATATCCAGGAGAATCAGATCAACTAAAGAATCCCTATCACCAATACGTAATGATCGTGACCTGCATACGTGTCGAGCTATAAAAGAATCTCCTACAGGAGTAATCACAACTAGCGGTAACTGTAACAACGACGACTCTTTCCCCAGAGAAAGTGCAAAGCGAAGATACGTAAGAATGTGTAGAACCGGGATCAAATAAAATATGCGCATCTAAGGAACATACTACAAGAGTACCTGTCACAACTGCATTGGATGTCTGGGCATCCTGTGGAGTCAGTGCAAAAACTCATGCCTAGCCCCTGCCGCATCCTATCGCCCTCTACTCCTATCTCCTCGACCTCTCTTGAAGCGTCCTACAAAACGTCGGCCTCATGGTTCAACCATCTGGCGCATAGTGCTAACTGGGGGAGGAAGTAAGACCATCGACGTAGAAGGTGGAGAGAGTAAAACATCCCGCGGAACAACAGTCTCTCTTTGGCGTGTACACTTTCTAGCTAAGTGCCCTGGAATTCCACAATTATAACATGTAAATGGAGGTCAATGTCCCACTGGGTATGAACTAAATATCTGGCCCTGAGTCCAATCTCGACCAAAACTGCAGCCTGGAAGGAATCTGCCTCGACCTCCTCGTCCTCTCGAATTACGACCGTCACGACCACGTCCTCTATGGGCGTTGATCTGGCGTGGAACAACAACATGTGTAGGAGGTAATGTGCTTGGAGGAGGTGGTGAATGTGGTGAAGTCCCATGTGAGACCGATGCCTCACCCTGTTGCCTTATGGGACAATCCCTAATACAGTGATACAGACACCTACACCTTAAATATTTTTGCATGGGCTGCTGAATATATGGGTATAAGTGATAGAACTGATCTATGCAGAATCCACCACGGCCTCTACGAACACGTCTTGGTGCTGATGTATTATTACGAATTTGCCTTGGTCTCTGAACACCCGTTCATGGAGTAATGGTCGATCTTCGTGCTCGACTAATCTCCAGCAAGGATCCAATCATTCGGCGCATTTCCTGAACATTTGTCTCTATCCTAGCTTTACGATTAATATAGGGTGGGTCAATCGGTTCATGAAAGATAAGCGTACCGCCCAGGTTTGTCCCCGTTTCAGACGAGCCCGCTCCAATCTCATCTCGAACAGCGGTACTCTGAGTCCCCGTAGTCGTTGATGACATAGCGGCTGGAGTAAGAAACATGATTGATAAGGACATTTCGATCGAATCACAAGATACACGGAATTAAGGAAAGAAGTACGAACAAACATCTCCTAAGGTTACTTAGGCTGAGTATCGTAGCGTAAATATGCCGCGGAACATACGTACGGTACTGCACTCATCCTAATTCACCTATTCCATCAAACCAAAGGTCATCCTACGTAACGAACTCAAATCGATTTAGCTTAACTCATTACTCGATTCCGTAAGGTTAATCCTAAGCTCTGATACCAACTTTGTCAGGACCCAAAGTTTGGATATGACCGGCACTTAGATTGCATAATATCTCAAGATATTTACACAGCCCGAGTAAGCCAAAAACCAAAATTAAAAACCCTTTTTACGGAAATTTTATGAAAATTTAGTTTTGAAGTAAAAATCACAGTTTTAAGTATTTAAGATCTTAACAATAATTTCCTATTGCAGTTATAATAATAAAAAAACAATTATAAAGTGTTTAATTTAGTTTCATCCCTAGTTGGGAGCAACGATACTAATAGTGAAAATCAATATATACTCATAATACGACAACAAAGAAGAATCTCAGGCATAAATAAAAGAGATATCATTTAATACAACTAAACAATCTCATCTGTCGAAATAATATACATATAACCACCTTTCATTCTATGTCATAAAACAGGGTCTGATGGAGATACTCTAGATTCAATATACAATACCAAAAAGAGAAGGTTACTATATATGTAACCCACCTAGCAAAAGATGCGATAAATCTGATAAGTGGATCTGCACTGCGGCTAACCGTCCACTCTACCCCTGTAAGGAACTATGGCACAACGGGGTGAGTTGCCAACTCAGTGAATAAGACTAACATATAACGACTGATAATGTAAATATGACAACAATAACTAACTGCGATATGAATAAGTATGATGCATGATAGCATGTGGAAAACATGAATTTGTACTACTAATCACATAAATTCAAAACTGAAATCTCATCACTTTTTCCCAGTAAAGTTTATCTTTCCGTTTTCAACATCGACACAAAACTTCTGTTTCTCTCAGGCATCCTTCCTCGAACGATCCTGTAATCAATAACACAGGTCGTTATCATTTAGATATCCGCCGTGTTTCATAACTGTCTCCGGTATCGAGTATCCTCGTTAGGCTCCCCGCCTAAAGTGCGGCTATCCTGCCCCTCGGTCTCGACCAGATCTACCACATATCCAACTGTATCCCCACCGACTCAGTCTGCATAAAATTGTAAATCCGTAACCGTATACCCCCAGACTCGGTCCGGAATAAAACCAATTCATAAAAACGACATTTCATGGTGGACGTGACACATAATAAAAAAAAATCACTGATTTTTCGTAATAGTAAATGAAAACTTAAAACCATAAATCCTCAATAATACAAATGCCTCTTATACCAACTACTAATACTTGAATACGAAATATGATGTCATATATGCTAATTACTATGACTATTGATACTTAAGGTATGATAAGAATCATTTTTAACAGAAAAATTTCTAAATGTGAAGTGACATGTTAATATCGACAAGGTGGAGTGTAACATGTAAATATGTGCATGTGTGGCATAACTCGTCGATAATGGTGCAGTGTTCTAACAAGTATTAATCATGTAGGTATATATGTAGATTTAAGAATGCATATGATAAAGTTAACATACAAAAGCAAAACTTGAATTTAAATCTAACTACGGGCGTATCACGCATCTTTACAAGATCCCCCGATAGATGTTTAATCTATTCACCGGAATACGTCGTAACTACTCAGAAATTGCCAATCCCTTTCATTTCCTTACGGCCTCCGAAGTTCCTGCACTCAAATCTGCTGGGTTTACCTAGCACCTCATCAAGGGTTTAAAAGCATCACATATGCCAAAATCAAATTTTTAAGGTGTTAAGTGAATTTGACAAGAATCATAACTAGAAATTTAGGGTTTCTTTTGACTAAGCATCACATGCAAAAGAAAAAGTATCACTAAGAGTAGAGATTACAACCTTTGTAGACCTCCCTTGGTGACTCCTTGATACTTTGAGAGTTTGGAACGGATCGATGGAAGCCTTCTTTGTCCACGAAGATCCACCCGAAGTCCCTTTGCCCAAAGCTCCTTGCTTTACTTGATATGTGAATGAAGTAGAGCAAACACCCTACACAAATGGGCTAGATGTGTGTAGTATGATGATGTGGTTTGTATTCTATAATCAAAACCCTTTCTTTTTCTCAACTTCACTCAAAGAAAATTTCAAGAGAGGAAGAAGAAGATGGTGGCTAAGCTTGAGCTCAAAAGAAAATGATATGAGTGAATAATTGAAAATGAGAAAGAATAATCCATATTAATCCTTCTCACTTCAACCATGGTTAGCCATTATCTAGATCTTTATCATTGAGTTAAAAAGGCAAAAGGATAATTAACTCAAGGTTAAAAAGTGGTTGAAGTATGGTCAAAGATGATAAACATTAACCATGTGTGAATTATCCTTTCCTTTATTAAAAATGATAAATAAATAGATAATTGCTACAAGATGAGTCTTGCATTGCCACAAAATATGTATCAACAACCATAATACAATGTATGTATGTATGTGTCCATGGACATCATCATGTGCATACATGCATGCATACAAAAATAGAAAAAGGGTTTAATAAAAGAATTAATCTAAAATTCATTTGTTAAATCAACACTTGATTTTGCAAACCGGTCATATCACATACGACCCGACCAATAGAAAATGCCCGATTAATATACGGTATCACATATCCTAATTTAATTGGGTCTCCGCGCATATCTCATATGCACACCACATCTTTTCGCCTGAGCCAGGAAACTTCATTGTGGGACTCTAAGACTCGTCAATACGCCGGTAGTAGGTGATGATCATATCAAACACCCACAAGCCGCAAGCGGTCAGCTAAACGTAACGGCCACCCGGGTATTGAGCGATCAGAAGAAAAACCAGCGAAGCTGTCAAAACTCCCGTCGAGCCAACTGGCAACACTTACCGTACAGTCCGGTCTCTTCGTCAGATATGTTGCATATCGAGTCTATGGATGAATTCGTCGACCCCAATAACTCAATAAGTCATGCTGATGTATGGCTCATAACAGATCGAGAAACTACTGATAACACTTATGAGTAAATCTCAGCAGCCCTGGCCAGGGACTTCCAGTTATAACCAATCGAGCATAGCACAACATCAACTCCCAATACTGGGAGAGACGAAACCCCTCTTATCGCTCATCGCCTCCATGTGCCTCGGGACTGTACCCAAAGTCCACCTGTTTGCACGACTCAGTAGAGCCGTGGTAGGGTGGATATCAAAGTACAGTGGGAGGACATACAAGACTCTATGACGATCTTGGGTCTACAGACTAATCTGTACCAGAGTCACCTGGGAACTGCTATCCGACGATAGATATAATACCACATACGAGTTCTCTGTGAGTCTGTTCAGTGTACCCAGTCTCTACTGAGCACCCGCATACAATCTTTGGTGTCACCTCACCAGATGGATATGGGATCATCCGTCGCCCATCATATGGGACAAGAATAGTATACGCTAGTCTACTCTGGAATATCGATGCCCCATATGGATACACCTACGACTAGGAACAGTTCAAGGATATGCTTATAAACTACACATGCCCCACTAGTATGATCCGCATCATAGTCACAGTAGTCAAGCAAATATCCTGAGGGCTTTATCAACATGTGCAAATGAATAAAAGCATGATCATATCAACATGTCAAGATAAAGTAAACCAGATAGCATACTATCATGTTGAGCGAGAAAGTCATCTAAATCCATATATACATGTCCAAGCATCCACTATACATATCATGGCCTCTAGGGCATACATATATCTAACAATCTCCCACTTGCACTAAGGCCAGTTATTGGCGTATCTCATACCCAACATCTCAAAAAGTCTCTCATGCTGCGGCTGTGGAAGGGCCTTGGTGAGTGGATCCGCTGTGTTATCCTTTGTATCTACTCTCCGAATCTCGATCTCCTGGCGATCTACTATCTCCCGGATTAAATGATATCGCTTCAGGATGTGTCTGGATTTCTGATGGGATCTTGGTTCTTTGGATAACGCCATAGCTCCATTATTATCACAATACAATGGTATTGGATCAACATTGGTTGGAACTACTCCTAGTTCCACGATGAACTTCCTCATCCAGACGGCTTCCTTGGCAGTATCATTTGCAACAATATACTCAGCTTCCATCGTAGAGTCTGCAATGGTATCCTGTTGGAAACGTAATAGTATGTCGCCAATGAAAAGTAATAAGAGCGTAACAGAAATAAGAAAAGCGTAAATGTGAACAATATAAAATACGTGACTACATATGAACTATACAGTATAGCTTAAAATAGTACGAATCGTTATTTGAAAATGGGGGCTACGGTGTTTTTGAGAAAAAATGCCATATGAAAATCCGTAGCGTCCCTTGAGTTTGTCATTTAAAAGTGCATAACGATTTCTTAGTTTTGAAGATAGGCACGGTTCTAAATATATCCTAATATCTACTTAAGTGATCAAAATCAATATCCTCGAGTCGATATATATATGTGTCTGCGATTCATCCTCATCATATCACCCACGGTACAATCCATCGTGCGGTATCATCAAATCAAAAGTATGCATCTATCGTCCTGTACATCATAACATCTCATATCATCATATATATATATATATCATCACATGTCATATCTTAGCATATGTATATGTATATCGCCTCGCATCCTCATATCAAACATATGAACTCGTGTCATCTTATTTCATCATATCCTCATCTCATCATATCATCACGTAATTATCCTCAGATATATATATATATATATATATATATATATATATATATATATATATATATATATATATATATATATATGCGTGTGTTACTATGACTCATGCACTAAGAAAACTAGAACTAGGGATATACCTTCCTATACGTACACTACTATGGTTTCTAGTATCCCAGAACCCTGTTAGCTGGGTATACACATCTAATATATATATATATATATATATATATACTGTATTTCTAATATCCTAGTACTATGGTTGTGGGGGTGCTATACGCCATCCACCCGATTTCCCCCGTAGATAAACATCTACTAACCTGCTATCCTCGTTGTAGCCGAAGTCCATAAACGTCTTGCTCTCCTTCATCGCCCCAGGAGTCTACGCAAATGTACCTGCAAATCAAGCATATCGTATCGAAATCAAAATAAAATCTGAAAACTGATACGACACGCGAAACACACATAGGTTAGAACCTATGGTATATGCATGCAAGAACAAACAAATAACTCCCGGCGTTGACGTACAATATCAAAAGACCGGGTCAAAACTCAAATATCAGAAACCTAGTTTTCAAAAGCCGTAAAACAAAATCTGAAACTTAGTAAAATACTCCCAGATTCTACCTAAGGTGAAATTAGGATATTCTGCACATTGGATAGGCTTAGTTATCAGAGGATTGAGCTATGGACCAAGAACCAAACCCTAACTCTAAGGCCAAGCCACAAATTGCGGCCATATAGGATAAATTGGCGGCCAAGGTAAATCTTGTAAAATATTTTTCAGAGTCCTCGAGTCATTCCAGATTCTAATTGATCATCACATTTCGTCAAAAATCCGATATCGGAAAAATCTAAGTTCGTGTTTGAGACTTCAAAGCTCATTTTAAAAAAGGCTACCAACACTACTAGGCCATGAGACACTCACTACACCTCTCCTAACCTCTACTACAAGTTTTATCCACTAACCATCAACCTAGAATTTTCCAAGACTAGAAAAACCTACACTTCTTAACTCTTCACTAATACTTGAGGTTGGAAAACATAAAACATGAACAAAGGTGAAGGTTATACCTGAAGGGAGCAACTCAAGAAAATTCCTAGATGCTCCAAAGTGCTCAAAACTCCTACTTTCTTCCACCATGGGGTGTAGGATGAGATTGTGGACATTTTTTCTGAAGGTGTTACGAGGTTTTAATGAAGATTTAGGGGTGGTGCGAGGTGGTAGTGGAAGTGGTGGTGAAGGAAGAAGAAGATGAAGAATGAGATGAAGGTAAATGAAGAGAGGAAAAAAAGGATGGTGGAAGGTAACCATACACACACACACACACTCTCTCTCTCTCTCTTTCTCACACTCTCTCCTCATAAATTACTAGTCACCTCATGTCTCATCTCATTTTTCCATTTTTCTTTTCTCATCTTTTCTCTTTTTAGAAAACAAAAGAAACACAAAACCATGCATGAAACATAATACAATGTGTCATGGAACATTAAACATGGTTAATAAAAATGGATTTGGCTTAATGCATAATTAGTAATGCACTAATCAAGTTTAACATAAAGTTGTATGTAAATAATTGTATAATAATTTATAAAATGCCCAAATTCAATAAATTCCTTCAAAATTAATAATTCAAATTAATTTCCAAAATATTGGTATATAATTATACTATTGTACGAAAACTCAAATCCATACTCATATAATTTTTGGGAAATTTATTATTTTATTATTTAAATTCCAAAAATATTATTTTTTATTTTCTGAAATGTCAGCGGAACCGTGGCCAAATGCCATGATAGGCGGCGGTTCCGCGGCCAAATATTGGGTGCTTGTGTTCTAATTTCTTTGTGGCCTATAGTATTGCCTGCACATAATTCTATGGCAACCAGAAATTTTTTTTGAACAACTTTAAAATTCGAACAGGAAGCATGTAAATGGAAATGCGATACGGAAAAAATCCATCGATTGAAACTCTAAACTTGTGCAAACTAGATAGTTAAGGTTTATGTACAGGCTCTGATACCTTGTTAGGTTTCAGTGCCTGCGCCGCCGAAACTGCGGCCGAGACGAAAGCGAATTTTTTTTTTAGCGAACACCGAACACACGTAAAACCCAAGATTCTATCCATAGACCTAAACTAGCTACCTAAAAGTGCAAGGGTTGAAGAACTACATCCTTTGTCACATGTCCACCCAATTGTGGAAGACCGCTCCAAGCTCGTAGCCGCCGGGATCGCACTTAAAGATCGACCACCCTCGTTGAAGACGATTGATTGATAGAGATTTGGTGTGCTTAGTTTTAATTACCTCGCTTGGTAGCTAGCTGCTTGAGTACGGGTTGGTCTACAGAGAGATGGGAATCTTTTTCTTATTGTTTTAACGAGTTAGGCCAATTTGTCCAGGTTTGTTTAAGATTAACTATGTGCTAAATATGTATAAAGTGAGCTTGTTAGGGTTAGGTTTAGGTTAGTTTGATTTAGGAGTCTCTCACTTCTTTCGTTGCCACTCCAAATATCGATCTTACGGTAATCGGTAATAACGGGGATTAGCAAGACTAGGAAGAAAACTTGCTAGTATAAGCTAGGCTTTCCAACGCTTAGTTCCTTCCTTTTGGTCCTTGTCCGTCCGTTCTTGGCTCTTAGCCGTAACCTTCGGTCAATTCAACCACAACCGGTCTCACTAGGGTGTCACCGCTATCATGTAGGATAGGGTGCCCTAGGGAGCGGATTGTAGTTAAATTGACGGGAGTCCGAATCAAGATGTTGGGCAAAGAAAAGAGTGAGTGATATTTCCTTCTCTCAAACTTCTCTTATCCTACCCTAACAAGTGAGAAACTACTCACCCATTAGAAAGAAAAAGAAAATAAAACAAAGAAAGAAGATAGAAAGAAATGAGTTAGAGAATCACAACTAGCTATTTGGGACCTCACTTAGGCAAGGATCACAGTTAAGCATCATTGTTGTAAGGATAAAGGAAAAGAGAAGAAGAAAGCAAACAAATAAACAAATAAGAACAACTACTTTAACAAATAAAATTACAAGCAAAATATAAGACACAATTATAAGACATGCATGTTAAAAGAACACTTCTTTATTCATCATTCACTCATGAAGCTCACTACAATATCAATGGAGAAAGATGAAGAGGAAGAAGAAGATACAAACTATTATCCTAAATCCTAATACAAGAAAAGCATCCTTTACTTGCCTTGGAACTGGGCTATTTATAGGCAGATACATGAAACCTTAGGGATAAAATCTGAGCTTTTATACAATTACAAAACTACTCCCAAAATACGATCCATTACTGAGTTGACTCGGCCGCGGAATTGCCGCATAAGTGCCACATTGGCCGCGGTTCCGCAACCCTTTGGTTGAATTGGAGTGTCGTTTTTCCTGGGGTTTTCCATGTTGCTGTTCTTATCTGTTTAGTACACTTGGTTTCTCAGAATCCCTTAACTTTTCTCCCAGATTTTCAGCAGTCCAAAAAGATGAAATAATGTGGACTTTTGCCTTGATTTTCTTGAGCTCCACGTTGTAACCTTGGATCTTGTGCTGCCTTCTTGTGCTTTGTGCATGAAATGACCATTGATTTCCATTTTGTCCCTCGAAATGGTAGGCGACATCTGACGGATGGTGAGCGGAGACCCGTATTTTATATGTTGTTGGCAGTAGTCCTAAATTTGTTGCGACTTTTCATGATTTTCATTGTTTAGAGCTGAGAACCTGTAACCTGCAATTATTTAGCAAACATGGATCAAGAGTACTTACCTATATGCAATGCGATTATGAATAGGCGGTATAAAAGTGCAAAAATCTGATATGATCAACGATCAACCCGAGGGAAACCGGAGGATGCTCTAACTGATGATCCAAACTCGCTAGGTGTGTATGGTCGGTGATGAAGGAATTTTTCACTAAAAATTTCTCTCATGAACCTTGCTCAAAAAGAGAGCAAGAAGAAGAAGGAGAAGATGAGAGGATGAAACCATGAAGCATGAAACTCAAGTGTAGAAAATGAGGATGGCTTGCCTTTTTACGACCATGGTGAAATAGTGCACAAATGATTTTATCATTTTAAAATCTCCAAGCCATACCTCTCTACATGCATGCACCATGCTTCATAACTCCTCACTTTACACATCATTTTCTTATTTAATTTTCTAAAAAGAAAATAAAATATGAGGTGTCCTTCTATAAGTATTCTCGTATAAATACGGAATACTTTACCCGTTATATATATCGCTACATATACGCATATCCATATAAAAATAAGGATAGCACCAAAGAGAGAAAATGAATAGTGAATAATAATACTAAAATATATGTATCAAAATACATATATAAATTATTAAATCAAAACCTGATTTAATAATACGGCTTAATCCTAAGCCGGCTAGTATTATCAATCGTCCGATTAAAGGCCGTGTATCCCGTACATGTATTTAATCGGACCCCTGCACATACCAACGTACAACTCCTACATGTGTCACCTGAACCGGGAAAACCCTTTGTGTGGGACTTGAAAGACCCGACAATACGCTGACAGTGTGTTTAACCACAAGCACGTCAGCGGCACTTGTTGTACGTAACGGCTACCCAGGTGTTGGTTATAGTGCCCTCAAGTCAATTATTGAATTGGAGGCACGCTATTGTGATGATTGATGGAGGACCTATACCGGTAGAACAGTCTTACTCGAGATGATAGTATGCTATCTTGTTTTTCTTTATCATCAAATATAGCAATAGATTGCATTACAAATCACTATTACATGTTGATAGAGCCCATAGGATTCTTGTTTGACTACCAGCATTATGATGGCGATCATATACGTGGGAGCTGGGTGGTCTATAAGCACATCATTAAATGTCCCTAGTCGTGGGAGTATCGAGACTGGGCATCGATACTCCGGTGTAGACTAATGTATACTTATCGAGACTCCGACGACGGGCGGTAGCCGGTCTCACAAGCCATTGGTGTCAGTTAATCACCTAAGATAGTATACATGTGCTCATTAGGTTATGAGTACACTGGACGGACTCGTCGGGAACATGCTAGTTGGTATTATACTTATTGTCAAATAGAAGTTCCCAAGTGACATGAGTATAGGTTAATCTGTCGACTTGAGATCGCCATTTTTCTCGTGTGAGTTCCCTTTGTGCTTTGATTACTACCCTACCATGGCTTAAAGGAGTCGTGTAAACAAGTTTTAGTTGGGTACAGTCCCGAGCCATATGGAGGCAGTAAGCGGATTTTTGGGGATCCGTCTCTCCCGGTATTGAGGTTGATGTCGCGTTGTGGACGGGTGCTATCACCAGAAATCCTCGGCCGAGGTGGACGAGAATTACTGATTTGGATCAGTAGTTTCTCAATGGGTGATGGGCTTCATACAGACACAAAATGTTGTGTTATTAGGGGTCTGACTTTTTCAACCCCCTAGACTCGATATGCAATACTCTTAGACGAACATACCAGACTATAAGGAGATTGTCACTGACAGGCTCTTAGAATGCGATTAGTGTTAATTAAGCGATAACGCGGATTTTTAATAAAAAGTTTACCAAAATAGTTTTCACATATTTTATAAAAATTAATTAATATTGTATTATTATTTATTTTGGGTTTGCACACACTTGTGCATGTTAACCTAGGGATAATTAGGGTTAACCATGCTTAAGTAGCCATTGCACCTTAACCCCATTTCTATTAAGTGTACGTATTTATTTAGATTATTTAGTTTTAAAAATAAGGTTTGAATTTTTGGTTGACTTGAGAGAGGAAGGGAGAGAGAGGGAATGATGAGCATGGGGCAAGCATGGCTTGCATTAAATGAGGAGAGAGAAGAGAGGGGCATGGCTCACTCTAAACAAACCCCCTCATTTCTCTCATCCTTCACTACACAATCCCTCATTCTCACCTCAACTCACTCCCTCTCAATTATTTTTCTATCTTCATCTCCCCTCAACCGAACACTCACCTTGTTCTTCACTAAACCAAGCTAAATCCTCATAAATCCTCACTAATCTTCACAAAACTCACTAAACTCTTCATTAAACTTGATCTAAACCCTATGGAGATGACTTGGAGCATGGAAAGCTAGGGTTTTGAGCAAGTTTGGTAAGGTAGTGCTCTCTAATGTTAACTAGGATTGTATAATGTTGTGTTGCCAATTAGTTTCAGTTTAGAACACTAAAAGATATATTTTTGAGCACATATCGCATTTTTAGGGTCATTTTTGAGTCACTGTGATCTGCTACGACCATGAATTGTTAGTGGAAAATCTAGCAATGCAGTAGTATTGTAGTAGAGACCCTGAGTGCACACCTGAAACACGAACTCCACCAGACATTGTTCATCCGGCGAGGTGAGGAGAAAATCCGGCGAGCTCGGTATTTTTGGGGACTGGGGGGTTGTGACTTTTAGGGTAGCTGTATGTAGGTATTTTGGGGTGTTTGGTACTGCTAGATTTTTATATATTGACTGTATGTAAAATCTGGGATCAATTTGCTAGTTTTTAATGTTTCGGCGACGCGCGATACGGTGTCCGACTCAGTTTCTATGCTTCGCGTGATTTCTGCACTTGGGTTTTCATAGGGTGTCGCTATACATGTTAGCCACTAAGCGAACACTAGAGGGTTTGATTGGAGTCGGTGCGTCGGTCAAAACGTCATTTGTATGTATTATTGGTCGATTTCTGAGTTGCACTTGCTATGTTTTGTGTGATTTTAGGGGCGAGTTCGGGGACTTCGGACGCTGCGAAGAGAGGAAAGCAAGAGGTTGGATTTACATAGCTCGAGATCCTCGGTGAGTAGATTGAACATCTACGGGGAAATCGCCCGTATGGTGTTAAGCGTCAGGGCTAGATATGATATTATAACCGCATGTTTATATGCTTATATGTCGATTGTGCATGAGCATCATTGCATACCATTACCTGTTGTGCCTTTCTTATTACCTAGTGGACACTGCACCATTACTGACGGCTCATGTTGCACGAGCACTAAATTGTATGCTACACCCACACCATTGGTAATTGCCATGACACGCACAACCTATATACATATGCGGTATTCAATTGTTATTGACATCGACTCATTGATTCTTTTTCTATTGCACTTATGTAATGCATCGTGCATACATAGCTACATGTACCCCCTTATATGATGTTGCATTTGATTTTGGAGAAATTGGGAACCGCATGATATATTTAAAAACTAGATTCATTTAAAAGAGCGGTTTTCCCTTGATATGCTCATATTACTGTTTTATGTTGCATATATCATATTTCATGGATTTACGCATTGGGATACAGATTTCATGTGATTTATGGATTTGAGAACCGTGGGGATATTTCAAGAAAGTATGCATTGTTTTGAAAACCCGGTTTCTCTTGATATGAAATTTCAGTGCGTCCACTATGAATTTTCTCGGTTCTGAGACTTGTGTTAGAAACTCGATTCGAGGAGATGGATGATCCGTTTGCGGGTTCATGGTCGGCCCGGTATGGTACCCCGGGGCAAGAAAGGGATGTTGTGCAGTAGACGATGAGCCTGGCAGAGGGACTACTACCTACCGGTGATTGGTTGGACCTGGCGCTTATCTGGAGGATACCGACCAGTGTCGTGAGATGGATTTACGTGTCGATGCTGGACATGAGTATTTCATGATGTTTCAAGTGCCGATGTTTGGCACTCAGGTTCCATGAGATTTACAGGATATGAGTGCCGATCAGGGTGACAACGCCTGAGGTATTGGGATTTGGGGTGTCGTTGAGTCTTTTCTGATTGTGTGCTTTGATTTCTACCTTACCACGTCCAAGAGGGCATGCAAAATGGTGGCTTTTGGGTACAGTCCCGAATCACATGGAGGCAATGAGCGATATGAGGAGTTTCATCTCTCCCGGTATAGGGAGTTGATGTTGTGCTGTGTTCGATTGGCTATAACTGGAAGTCCCTGACCAGGGCGGATTTAGTGATTTGCTGGTAAGTGTTACCAGTAGTTTCTCGACCCGTTATGAGCCTCACATCGACACGACTTATCGGTTATTGGGGTCTGACGTTTACCACCCCTTGACTAGATATGCAACATATTAGACGAAGTGACCGGACTGTACGGGAGTGTTACTGATTGGATTCATAGGAGAATGTATAGGCTTGCTTGTTGATCTTCTGATCGCTCAATATCTGGGTGGCTGTTATGTTTAGCTGACCGCTTGCAGCTTGTGGGTGTTTGATATAATCATCACCTACTGCCGGCGTATTGACGATTCTTCAGAGTCCTACACAGAGGTTTCTTGACTCAGGCAAAACGGAGTAGGAGCACATATGTGATATGTGCAGGACCGAGAATAATACGATATATGATACCGTATTCTATCCTCGTGATATTTGATCTAGCCGGGTCATCGGATCAAGCGTTGATTCGATGAATCAGTACTTGATATATTAGTTGTTTATATTCGATATAGCCGGATTGTCGGATCAAGTGTTGATTTGATAACTTAATGTATAATTATATATGTGATATATTACTTTACATTATCTAATATTTCCTTGCTTTATTGATTCAATTTCTCACCGGATAATACATTGATATATATGCGATATATGTTAATTGTATTATTTTCTTTTGTTACAAAAATATATTATATAGGTGATATATAATATTGTAACATGTTATGATTACTAATTTAACATGACTAGTGGATATTAAACATGGTTAGGGTTTGATTTGGGTTAGCTCTTTCATGAAGCTTCTAGAAGCTTTTGTTTTGTTTTGAGCTAAGATATTATGTGTTGATATTTTGTGAGATATTCTTTAACCCAACCCAAACCCTTAACCCTAGTAAACTCTCTACAATGGTTAGCCTCTTCATCTTTAACCATGGGTTGCATTTGTAATTATAATAACATTTCATTATTCATCACAAATGGATTATTCATTCATCTTCTTCTTCCTCCTTGCAAAGCTTTCTAGCTTTGTGATGAATTAGTGTGAGATTATGAAAATAAAAGAGAGCAGAAATCCTACTTCATCATCCTCATCTAATCTAGGCAATTAGATTAGGGTGTTCACATCATTAATACTTGATTAGTGATTGAGAGCTTGAGTTAAAGAAACTTCAAGGTAGATCAACTTTGAAAAGGAAGACTACAAGCAAGCATGGATCATTCGGGTTGTGGAGCCTCTCTTGAGTCTGGGAGATCATGGATCGCGGCGAAGGGACTTCTACTCGGTGCTTATGAAGCGAAGGAGCGGACTACAAAGGTTGTAATCCCCCTCTCTTAGTTGTAAAGGTGTTTACTTGCATGTTTAACCCTAATAATCTAGCAAAGATCCTCGCTTTGGGTTGTTCGGCACGTCTAAATTTTAAATCGGGCATGGTTGATGCCTTATAGACCCTTGTAAGAGTGCCTAGTAACCCTACAGTGGTATCAGAGCCAAGCTAGAGCATTAGGCGATGTGTAGGAGAAGTTTAAAGTCCGATCGAACTCCGAATACCCGTAAAATCCTAGTTTCTGGAATTTTTTTCAAAAGTTGACATTTTTCATATTAAAAATACTCAGAAAATTTAGCAGATGATTTTATGGATTACTGTGAAAAACGGGTCACTGTAGCCCTAAAGGCGCCGCGGAACCGCGGCCTTAACATGCTTCTGGCGGCGGTTCCGCGGCCGTACTTGGGTGTCAGCGATTGGTTTTTCTAGGGTTCATCCGTAGCTATTACTACATGCTTCTGGGTATTTTTAATCTTACTCAAGTGTTGAGTTCTCTGGAGATCTTTTGTATTCGTAGATTCGATCGGAAAGTTTAACTTCGTTTAATGTTTTTCCGGATAATTTAGATCGTATTAAAAAGTTCAAACGGATATCAATAACTCACTTTTTCCCCTGACGGAAAATTTTCAAGTGTTGGATTTTTCCTCGAGTTTGAAACTTTCGGAAAGTCGTGCAAGTAACGCAGTGGACCATCTAGAAGAACACAAAGCTTAACTCGATTATGTGACCGTCTGAACCACCTCTAAACCTTAGGGTTTGGGGCAGTACGGCGTTGCAACATGTGAGGCATTGGTTTGACCCTTCTACGGCTGGACCATTGGTACTGTGGCATGTGATGGATACTTTTTGAACTCCGCTCAAGTGTTGAGCTATTTGGGAAATCTTGGGTGTTTGTTAATTCGATCGGAAAGTTTAACATTGTCATTTATATGGAATGTGATACAATATTTGGAATCCACAAGTAGTTATGAGATAACTAATTTGAATGTTATAAACATAGCAGTTTAGTCTCAGATGATCGGTTGCCACGGGATTTTGAAGCGATCAAAAGTCCGTCGCAATCACGTAGTGTACGCGGATACTCGCCGGGTAAACTTAATAGACAACCACGCCCTATAGCCCCAACCAAGTGACTGTAGGAGAACCCCGTCACCAAAAGCATCCGTTTGGGTGATCGCGGCAGCGGTGTTCTGCCTTAGTGCACTTCGTCGACGGCATCGGGGGGTGCGTCCGTCTACTAAAGTTTTCGACGAGCATTCGAACAGGTTATCGGGGATCTTGTTGAATTGCCCGACAAGATATTGAAAAGTGTTTTCGATATTGAGACTAAAATGCGGGGTTTATAATTGTTAGGCATGCGATGTCTAAGGAATTCGTTTGGTTAGGCATGCAATGTCTAAGGAGGTTGCGGATTACAACTGTTGTAGTTTTACACTTTCTTTTTGTGACCGTAAGTGTGATATGTGGTGTATTGCCGGTTTCGTTGCTATACATCAACGACAATTGGGATACGCATATTTACTTACGTTGATGATATGTGATATTATGTGTTGTTGTGATATGTTATATTGGATCGTCGTGTTTGAATAGCCGGGGGTTTTATGTGAGATGAGAGTTTTTCTTTTTCATTCATGTAAAATTCATTGTATGTAATACTCTTTTATTGGGGCACTTCCGGGCTGAGGATGATGTCACCATTGTATATTATTTACTTTTCCGCATTAGGATAGACCCAAGACGGGGAGCACAAGTAACCGGGTTCTAGGGTACAGTGGGAGACCATCTCGAGGAGTCGAGACCGGGTCTCCTAACTCTAGAACTGGCAGGGTTACTTGCCGCTCTCGTAGGGGTCTAGGGATGTAGGTTTTGGCTATTCATCGCGACCGTGGAATCCGTGTTTTATACAGGCTCGTATTAAAAACACGGACGTCCTAGTATATCTAATATTTCATATGTGTTCTTCTGCTGCAATGTTCTGTGATGAGATCATATTACTGCCAGAGACGAATGTTTATATTATATATATGAGATATATACTATATATTGTTGATTTCGTTTCAAATGTGATGCTTGTGAAGCATAATAAAATGGGACTTCATTAATGAGATTAATGAATAAAAGAAACCAAAAGATGTTATAGAAACTTGTTTAAAAACTGGTAGCTCTAGTTCTTGCTTTGCATAGCGGTGTTCCTTGTAGAACATCCAGCACCTTATTCGATAAGGAAAGAGCCGAGATTCCTTCACCGGGAGTGACCTCTTTAGCGAAACCAGCAGATACTACATACTCGGTTTGTCTTTTGATTGCTTCTATAGTTTTTGCTTTGCATAGTGATATTTGTGAAATATCGTGCACCTTATTCGATGAGGAATGAGCCGAGATCCCTTGACCGGGAGTGACCTCTTTAGCAAAAGTAGAAAAAGCCTAAAAAAATTCCATTTAAAATCACTCGATTCTACAATGATATAAAGTTCATTACGCAAAGGGTCTTCTTAAAAACCTGTCGTAGCCCTCCGTCATTTCAGATAAGTAATAGTTAGTATTCGTGCTGCGTTTTTTGACTTAGACAAGGCGTAGTGTGCGGTAGCTGATTAGTGCTTATCTGCAAAGCATATGATGCGATTGGATTACGGTAGTCGTGCGGCCTTGTTGACTTAGTCAAGGGTCATGCGGGTGGGTTTAATTCAATCGGGAAATGACGGGTAGAACTTTACTTGCGGTCTATGGTTTGTTGACTTAGTCAAGGTCATATATCGCTTGGGGCAAAATATTATTGGGAATTTCAAATGTTGAAATTTGCAATGAGAGTGCATACCTTCTATAAGATAGTTGGATCCCGATACCCGCTGCGAGTAAGAGTTACTCATGGGAGAGTTTTACACATTACGATTAGCCGATCAAGTAAGTGTCTAGAAAGGTGTCAACGGGGTTACACCCCTGGGAAAACGAGGTTTATTTTAATTAGGTCCGTGCGAAAGCACGGGGAACCTCCCTCAAAGTACCGGCACTGGCCTGGCTGAAAGATTGGCGAACTTGTAGGGTGTAATTAATCCCAGCTAGTCTTTCGTTTTAGGGTTTGAAGGAAGATTTGACTAAAACAGTGGGAGACATCCTGATTAGGTATATTAATAACCAATCTAATCTTGAAAGAGCATACGCTGAGTGTTTACTTCTCTCTCTCTCCAGGCAGCGACCATGTCACGCTTTAATCAAGATAATAATACGGATGTATTGACCGAACCCGCTTGTTATACTGCGCTAGGGAACATTGGTCCCGCTCCAACTTATAATTGTTATAAGACTGAGCAGGAAATTGGGGATTACCAGAATTCCCGTGCCGCCCAAACGAAGAAAGTGCATGCTGATGCATCTTCTTCGGGTGTGTTCTTTACAGAGAACTGTTTCTCAATATCCTTTACGTCCTGGGTATTTGATACCGGATCAGGATCCCACATATGTAATTTGTTACATGGGCTACAGAAAAGGTAGAGAACTAAGAACGGGTGATAAATTTCATGAGATAGAAACGGTGCAAGTGTTGCAGCCATGTCTATTGGTCGTTATCACCCTGTATTAGCAGAATGCATTGATTCTGAACGAATGTTATTAGATACCGAAGCTGATATACAACATCATATCAAGTATCTTTATTTAATAAAGAAGGATATAATTTTGTATTGTCGGATAATGTTTTGAACATTTCCTATATCAAGAGTTGATCGGTTCAGGCACGTTATCTAAAAGCATTGACGTTCTAAATCAAACTACAGTTCTTAGTATACAAAACACACACAATAGGAAGAGTTCAGAAATGAACGAATCCTTCTTGAGGTATTGTAGACTAGGTCATATCAATATGACCCGACTAGCAGAAGTTACATTTAGATGCATATTTAAATTAGTTTGAATTTACATCTTGTGAAACTTGCCGGTCATGTCACAAAGATAAGATGACCACAGCTCTGTTTATTGGAAACAGAGAAAGAGTTAGTGAACTCTTGGGATTGATACATGATGATGTATGTGAGTCCCCTGTCTACACATGCCAGGACTAGTTCTTTGTACTTTATTATATTCACTGATGGTCTCTCAAGATTCGCACATGTGTTCCTGTTGAAACACAAGTCTGAACCTTTTGAGAAATTCAATGAATATTTGTTAGAAGTAGAGAACCAAAACCGGTATAAGTATTATGTCCTTTGATGGGATAAAGAAGGAGAATACTTGAGCATGGAGATCCTGGACTATTCTAAAGGAGAATAAGATTCTCTCTCAGCATTACTCCTCCGTATACACTACAGCACGTCGGTGTATCGGGGCGGAGCAAATACACCCTATTTGATATGGTACGCTCTATGATGAGTACTACTGAGTTTCCTATTTCCTTTTGGGAGTTTATGCACTTGAGAAGTTGCATACCTATAGAATAGGGTTCCAATCAAATCAGTTGCCTACCACTCCATATATGATATGGTATGGGAAGAGCCTATCTCTTAAGCATATTAAGATTTGGGGTTGTCCGGCCTATGTCTAAAAGCAAAATCTGGACAAGCTCGAGACAAGGTCAGTTATGTAGAACTGGAAGGAGTTCCAGCTATACAAACTGCAGCTGATGATTTGGTATAACCAAAGGATTCAATAGTGTCCAACGAACCTCAGCCTCTCCGCCGATCTAGTAGGGTTCCTCACCCACCTGAGAGATACTTCGGTTTTCTCTATGACAGTGGGAGCGAGGATTGCATCATCAGATGATGACCCAACTAGTTTCGAGCAGGCCATCAGGAGTGTGACTCTATAAGAATGGCTGGATGATTTGCGATCTGAGATGGAATCCTTATACACCAACAAAGTATGGACTTTGGTTGCTTTATCTGAAGGGTTAAATCCCCATCAGGAGCAAGTATATCTTGAGAAGATTACTTGGTGTACATGGAAAAGTTGAGACTTTCAATGCTATGCTTAAGTCCATCCAGATCCTACTTTCCACTGCTACATACCATAACTACGATTTCTGGCGGATAGGTGTCATGACTGCTTTTCTAAAAGGTGATTTAGAAGAGAGCGTCTATAAGTACACAGCCAGAGGGCTTCGTAGACAGTGGGAGCAGCGGAAACGTGTGCAAGTTGCTTTATGGGATAAAGCAGGCATCGCGGAGTTGGAACATCTGTTTTTATGTAGTAGTCAAAGAGTTTGACTTCATCAAAATGGTAAATGAACCTTGTATATATAAAAAGGTATTAGAGATTATGGTGGTGATCCTTGTAGAGTACGTGGATGACATACTCTTGATAGGGAAGGAGTTTTCTATGCTACGCTCTGTCAATCTCCTCTTATCACAAAGATTCTCCATATAGGATCAAGGTGATACCTCCTATATCCTGGGTTATGGATCTATGAGATAGATCTAATTGGATGTTAGGATTCTCACTATTTGTAGTGAGATGGTATCAATCGATCCTGAGGAGAATCACTGGTAAAGGTTCCAGGGTGATAAGGACGAGTGAATGTCAGTTGCAGGCATTGTCTTTACCCTCAGTGGAGGGACGGTATGTTGAAAGAGTTCCAAGCTAGATACTGTGACTTACTATACGATTAAAGGCAAGATAAATCGTTATCAAGGATGCTACCAAAGAGGCGGTATGGATATATAAGTTAATGAGATGAACTTCGTTCCTCCCATTGTGTGACAATGGAGCTGTGGCTTTTGCCAAGGAACCCCCCGTCCCATCAGAAATCCAGATATAATTCTTAGGCAGTATTACCTGATCATGGAGATGGTTGTTCTCCAGGGAGTTCGAGGTTAGGAGAGTAGACACAGAGGACAACAGCGCAGATCCACTCACAAAGGCCTATTTCCCAGTAGAGACTTTTATGGGATGGTTGAGTATGAGATACTTCAACCAGAGCTGATTGTTGGGTATGCGATACCACAACAGATGACCCTAGTGCAAGTGGGAGATTGTTAGTTATATGTATGGCCTAGAGGCCATTACTGTAGATACGATGTATATTGTAGTGGATGCTTGGACATATATAGGGAGGACTTTCTTGCTCGACATGATAGTACGCTATCTGGTTGCTCTTTATCTTAACATGTACTCTGATTGTCTCTATATTACATGTTGATAAAGCCCTTAGGATGAGTACTTGACTACTAGGACTATGATGCGGATCATACTAGTGGGGACAGTGTAGTCGCCAAGTACATCCTTCAAATGTTCCTAGTCGTGGGAGTACCGAGACAGGGCATCGATACTCCAGAGTAGACTAGCGTATGCGCTTCTTAACCCATATGATGTCGATGGATGATCCCATATCCATTGGTGTTTGACATCAGAGAAGGTAAATGGGTGCTCTGTGGAGACTGGATACACTGGACGGACTCGCCGAGAACTCCCAGATGGTATTATACCTCACGTCAGATGGCAGTTCTCCGGTGACACTGGTACATGTTAGTCTGTAGACCCAAGATCGTCATAGAGTCTTGTGTGATTTCCACTGTGCTTTGATTTCCACCTTACCACGTCTAAGAGGGCATGCAAAACGGTGGCTTTTGGGTACAGTCCCGAATCACATGGAGGCAATGAGCGATAGGAGGGGTTTCGTCTCTCCCGGTATAGGGAGTTGTAACGTTTCAAAATATTAGAATATTAATTTTGGGAATTTTTATAATTTAATATTATTTTAATGAATATTTTAATATTCCGGTATAATTAAATACAAATAAATAGGGAAAAATTATGGAAAATTATAAAATAGGGTATTTTATGGAATTAGGCCATTTTAAAGTTTTTATGATTAGTTTTATGCTAATTTAGTCTAATCACAATTAAAAATCGTTAATCGGATTTTTGGCATTTTTGTGCAAAACATGCACATATCATTTTGGACTTGTGTTACATTATTCTTACCATGGCTTTTTTTTGGGTTCACTATTCTTGGGAGAAGGTTTTTGAGAGGTTTAGAAAAAAGAAAAGAAAAGGATTTTGAATAGAAAATGGTATAGTAGTAGTTATGGTGATGTGAGAGAAAGGTGAGGGGAGTCAACCTTGGTCATAGCTTATCTCCTTCATTATTTTTCCTCTTCAATTTCCTCACCTCTTCAGCTCATGGCTGAACCTCATTCCCCTCTTCATCAAACCCTCACAAACATCTCATTTCCCTCATTAAAACCCCGTCTTCCCTTCAATAAAAATGTGCACAAGCCCCCAAGCAACCATTTAGACCAAGAAATTTGTGATTTGGCGCTGTTGAGGATTCATGAGTCTCTATGGAGGTAATTCATTCACAATTGTTGTATCATTTCTAGTGATTAATCCTCTTTTAAAGTTTGAAGTCGTTTCGATGAAGTTTTGTGCACTTTGGACAACCCTAGAGAGGATTAGGGTAAATTTGAGTTATTAAGTGAAATTAAGACTTGTTGTGACCTTAGAATCCTGTTGGTGATGTTACTTTGGACCAGACCTGAGAGTTAAACCCAGAATACGGATTTAGTGAATCGATATCGGGGAAAACTGTATTTCTGCGAGTGTGTTTTGGAATCTGCTATCACCACGGGACCCCTAAAATAAAATTGAGTTGACAGTAAGATGTGCAGGCACCCTGGAACCACCACACCAAACCCTAGCCCCCAACTCCAATTCCCGACCGCAAATAAATCCAATCTGGCCGCAAATTGCAGCCAGAGCAAGGGGGTTTTGCCTCGTTTTTGGTGCATGGCCCTATTTCCAGTTAACTTGACCCTTGGTATGTGCAATTTTGTCTGGTTCCAATCAGGGTAAAATCTGGGATGATTTTCATGAGTTGGCGCATGATTTACGACTTGTTTTAGTATGGATTTTGGTATTTGGTGAATCGTTTCTGTCGGGTGGCGTTTGGACATCAACGACAAGTGGATATTGATCGTGTTTACATGCGAGACGATAGGTTTTCAACTATGCGATTAGCGTGTGCTATTTTGGTTTCCGATGTGATTTTCATGTGCTTTAGCGTTGTGATATACTTGTAGGTACCCTACGTGATGTTGAGGCGAAGAAGATGAAGATGGCGACATCGGCATTGGCACATGAGATGCAAGGTGAGTAGATTTATATCTACGGGGAGAATTCGGGTGGATGGCGTATAGCACCCCCGCAGTCCGTGGTGATGTATACGAATACATATACACACGTATATTTATTATGTGTTGTTTAAGTTTATTAATGACAAGGATGTATTGGTTTAGTATAGTGCGAAACCCTAGACTAGTGGTTGCACCCACACATACACGTACACATATACTTGCATGCATTCCTTCTTTTATCTGTGCGCATATGGAGATGTGTATATCTACACATGGGTATGGGACTATGTGTTCATATACGGGATTTGAGGATGATACGTGGGTGTGAGATGAGTCGATGAGGTTTGAGGCCGTGAGATTCGGCGATATGACAGAGTTCGTATTTGAGATGCGACATGATGGTTTTAGTGGGCCTTTGGGCATATGTTTTACCCCGCATTCATATTTATATAGATGGTATCGATGGTACTAGACTTAGACTTGTACCCTAGACTATGTGATATGATGGTAGTGATACCTGATATGTGATGAGATGAATGTGATATTGACCCGTACCCAGCTATTGGGATGCCGTACGACGATTTACCGTACGAGCTTTATATTGATGTTAGATCCGCACTCATGACTCGAGGATGTTATAAGATATACTGTATTGTACGTGATACTATAGAGGCGGGATCACCGAATACTGTATATATGTGTATATCGACTCAGATTTAGGTGGTTTTCATACCCCTCCCGATTGGCTTGATAATTGGGTCCGTAGTTCGCATAGTAGGCGTAGACTAGACCCGAGTCATACCTATTTCAAAACTAACGAATCGGGGATATTTTAAAGATAGGCAAAGGGATTCTACGGATATTTTCAAACGTAGCATCTGTTCTTAAAACACCGTGGCCCTTATTTTACAAAAAACCCCGATTCGTCTTATTTCAAAAGGCAAGGCTGCATGATATAGTTTTTGAGGTAGATTCTTTACTGTTGCGTTGATTATTCGATTCCGCATATTCATACTTATTGCATTGCATCGCTTGTGTTGTTGATATATTACAGTCATGCTGTTAGGACACCAGCACCATTATCGATGATGCGTATGTTCCACGTACACTGTTTGCGGGCTCACACACATCATCATCGATAATTTCTATGTCACTACACTGTAGTACGGTTGCATTCAAGATATGATTCTTGCATGACAGACTGATATGCTTACATTTCCTTTACATGTCACATACATCATGCTTACTGATTATACGCATTGAGAGTTGTTGTTTCCATGATATTTCTGGATTTTGGGAACTGTGGGTATTTCAAAAGAGAATATATCATTGCTTTAAAAACCTGCTTACCCTTGATATGATATTTCAGTGCGTCCACCTTGTGTTTTCTCGGTGCTGAGAGCGACATGTGAAACCCGATTCGAGGAGCGGACGAGCCGATTGCGGGTACATGGTGAACCCGGTATGGTTCCCCTCGGCAAGATGATCGAAGGACTTTGCCGATTGAGCCTGTAGGCGGGAGAGTACCTACCGGTGATTGGTTGGACCTGGCGGTCATCCGGAGGATACCGACCAGAGTCAATATATGGATATGGGCGTACTGCTGGGGCCGAGGGCCGATTCCGCAGACGGAGCCCGTGGGCTGATACGGACTGACGGAGCCCGTTATATGAGGATTTACGTGCCGATGCTTGGCAAAGTTTTCATGATGTTTTCGAGTGTCGATGCTGGACACTCTGGTTCCATGATTTTGACGTGTCGCGAGGGACACAGGTGGTTTATATCCTCATATTTCCATCCATATGCTGATGATATTTACATGCATGATGGTTTTTGTCATTGGGTGACGAGTGGACGAGATCCACGTACATGCAGATTTGATTACATTGATCATACCTCACATTTATGATATGCTATTACCTGAGGCTTTGGCACGAGCACTTGGCACTACACTCATGTATAGAGATTACATTGCCAGTTTAACATGCTTCAGACTTATTCATATTGAGGTTTATATATATATCTGATTGTATTGACCTAGGATGGGTCATACATTCGATCTCTGCTTGTAGATATTTTCTATTCACGAGTTGGCAACTCACCCCCGTTGTGCCACAGTTCTTGCAGGTTTTTGACGTACAGATTCCATAGCGGCATTTCTGGCACACTGCTTCCATATGGGTGACTTGTGTTAGTAGGTGGGTTCTTTTGCATCAGAACCACCCTTGTACATTAATCGCACGCTTTTGGCGTGTCGGATGTTCAAAGAATTAAAGTTTACCGCGATCAGGACGGTGTCGCTATGCAGCTAGCCGGTTGAGCACGGGTCGGTCCACAGGGAGATGGTGTTATCTTACCTTCTTGTTTTAGACGAGTCAATAAAGAATCTGTATGTGTTTGTTTGATTCTAACCTATGTGTTTATCTGCAAGTATAAAGTTGTTAAGAAAATACGAGATTGTAAGCTAAGAAATCCGTACTCAAAACCTTTGAGCCGAGTCTTGACCAATTGAAGCTAAGCAATTGGCAACAACGTGGATTAGGGGATTTAAGCGCGGTATTCGTGGAATCCGGCTTATTTTCCCTTGTCCTTCCATTCTTGTCTCTTGCTTTCGCCTCCGGCCAAACCGAACGCAACCGGTCGTGGTTAGGAATCACCGTTACCTTGTCAGGGTACGGTGCCTAACGGAGCGCTTGCGTATGGTTTGGGCGAAGTTCAAATGGAAAATAACGGGAAAAGGAATTGGCAAAGAAACATTAACTTACAATACCTTATTCATTCTTAACAACGATGATAATTACAACATTCACAAAATGAACAAAAAGAGAACAAAAAGAAAAGAACAAAGAAAAGAAAAGATACAAGTAATTAAAGTACAAGGAATTTAAATGCATGAAATAAATTTCAAGTAATTAAAGACAAGGTAATAAATTGCAAGTAAGTAAAAAGCGATAAAAAGAATACGGAACTAGGACTCAAGACAAGCTTGTGATCAATAGCCAACCCTTAAACTTGCAAGCTCAATGAAGAGGTTGCAAGATCAAGGGAAGGGTAGAGAACGCATGTGAAATGAAGTGCTAGTCCGTGAGAAAATACGACCCTTGAGATCAATAACTAACCCTTACCCATTCAAGCTCAATGAAGAGGTTGAATGAGCAAGAGAAAGCAAAAATCTCAAGGGGAAGAAGAAACACAAGAGAATGATACAAAGCCCTCATCTTTATTAATCTCCCACTCAAAAGCTCTCACTACATTTTAATGGAAGAGGAATGAAGAAGAAGAAGAAGAACTATACAAAATCCTAACAAAAGAGGCTACCAGAATGAACCCAAGGCTTGGCTCAGTTCTGCTGCATTTATAGGCTGGAGAGTGGAGTTCTAGGGCAACCACAGAGCACATGGGAAGTACCCATAATGCCCCCCAAAAACCCAAAAGATGCGGCGCCAACATGGCCGCGGAACCGCGGCCAAGACCCCCCTTTGGCCGCGGTTCCGCGGCCGTATGGAGGAGATGGGCTTTGGGCTTTTGGGGTATTTCCTGTTATTCGATGCCCTTCAGTGTTATATGGTTCATTTTACAGAAACTCTTCACAATATTTCCCAGAATTTCAGCATAACAAAGAGGTGATGTGATGTGGATCTTTTGCCATGATTTCCTCGAGCTCCGCGTAAATTTATTGGATTTGGTGTTGCCTTGTGCTTTGTGCATGACATGACAATTGATTTGCCATTTTGTCCATTAAACTGGCATGTGGTAACACACGGATAGAGAGCGGAGACCGTGTTTTATCAGTTGTTGGCAGTAATCCGGAATTTGTCGTACTTTTCCATGATATTTACTGTTCAGAGTCGATAACCTGTATTCTGCAAATATGTAGCAAACACTGATCAAAAGCACCTACCTATAAACACACGAGCGTAAGAATGGGCGGTATAAAATGCAATATTCTGCTATGAACAAATACCCCCAAACTTAACTTTTGCTCGTCCCGAGCAAAACCAATTATTCACAAAAATAAAATGATAACCGCACTTTCGCAGGGAACGCGATTGCACTGAGCGCGTGCAACAAGCCGTTAAACCTCTAGGTGTCCCTAGTAGGAGGAGTGTTGTCTCCTGAGGGTTTTCAGCGGATACTACCCACAAAATCCGGTCAAGCTAGTTTTTGTAAAATAACTAAGATTCACATCCTAAAGTTTTGTTTTAGAAAATAACAATTCTATAATCCTAAGTCTAGACCATCGAACCTTTATTTTTCACACCTCGCTTCTTATTCAACTACAGATTTTATATGTCTTTACGTGCAGTGCAAAATAGTGTCGTTAAGTTCCCGAAAGGTCGAATAAAGTCATTATGTCACACAATAGAGCCCAGATAACAATTTTAAAAGGATCACATAAGTTTTATAAAGAGTTAAGCATTTTTCAAGTTTCGTTTTCCAGTAAAGTTTCAACTTCAGAATTTCTATCTTCCCTAACAGGAAACTAGGTCTTATTCTTCACTCCACCTTTTTCTTGTTTTCATTTCATACACACCTCTGTGAACGTGCAATAGTCTTTATCATAGAGTAAAACCTTCATATCTCCGTTAAAATTTTTATAAAAGCTTGTCTTTTATCAAGATTATTCTCACACAAAGAACCGTTAGGAATTTTAACTCGGAGAGAACACTTGCTTGACTTTGTTTTTATCTTGGACTTTCTAGGCTTCTTAGCGAGTTTTGGGCCAATGCACCCAAACCAGTTGGTTTTAGGGCATTAGGTGTAGAAACACCCCAGCGGACTTAATTACTCAAGTTACCTAGGTCCAAAAACAAAAGACAGTTTGGCGTGAAAAACATGATGATTCAATACGAACGGAGATATAACCGGTAGTTCAATTATTTTTTTGGATAAAAGACGTGTTTAGTGGGTTCAGTGTGTAATCATTCCAATCAAGTTTCAGATGGGTTATTTTTCAGACAGTTCCAATTAAGGCATCAATAACATTCCTTCATATTCACTCACTTCATAAACTATTCTGGATATATTACTTATTTCAGAACAAACCTATTTGATCCTCAGAAAATCATTTATCTATTTAAAAGTTTTTTGAACATAAAAGACTTGTCATCTAATTTCCAAGACTCACAACACGTGTAGTGTAATGTAAAGACGTATATGAGCTATAGTTAACTTCAAAGGAGAGTTATCTTTCAGGTTTTCAAAATCCAAACATAGGATTTAGTTATTCCTATCTTTTCAAACAAAAACCGTCGAATGTTGAATCAGAGTTCTTCCACAAGCTAACTTGACAAAAAAGTTTTTATATTTTTAGAAAATTTTCAGATTTTTATGGGTTTTATGGATTTAATATGCAGATGCAAAATATACATATGAATGCGAAGGAAGAGAGCTTACCGAGCACACCCCCAAACTTAAACTTGACAGTGCCCTCACTGTCAGGCTATACCAAGAGGGTCAAAATTGTCGGCGCTCCTCCTAAAAACAAATTATATTCAAAAAGGAAAACAAAAAAAAATATATACAACAAAAAGTGTCCCCCCCCAAACTTAAGTAAAACAGTGTTTCCACTGTTAAGCGATGAAGTTCAGGATTAGGGGGGAAAGAACAGTGTCAAGCTATACAAGGCCTTACACAGGCCAAAAGTGAGCACCAACCATTCAAAAATCTTATCTCTGTAAAGCAGTGGCTGGTGAAAGAAGGTGTAGGGAAAAGAGAGAGAGAATACGCGAGACCGTATTGGGAGAGAAGCAGGATACGGTCTCGGTATATCAGAAGAAGAAGAATGGCGGAAGGGAGTAAGAGGTGGAATACGAACTTGAGGGTGCAAATGGAGTAAATAGATTAGCACAATTTGTGATGAACGCTGTGTAAAAAGCGATTGTGCTAATATATTTACTCGTCGAGAAATGGGGTCAAATCCCTCAAGATTCACAAGAAACCATGGGTACGCCGAACTTGGTAAACCAGACAAATGAAATGTAAGTGATACGGGTTCTTGCAAGGTCGGAACGATGGAAAGGATAGAGGGAAGTGGTTGAGGAAGGTTATCGGTTAAAGGTGCAGGAGGGTGTACACAGTCGGTGGAAGGAATAGGATGAATTGGAAAATCCGACTCATCAATTAAAACTGGTTCATCCTCAAAACTATCCTCAATGTTCTCCTCAAAAATTAGTACATCCATGCACTTTTCTTCAAAATCCAGACGCATATGAAGTTCGGGAAAAACAGTTAAAGACTCGGGATGATGATTTGAAGAGACAAACTCAGCCAAATCGACGGGTTCATCATCCAAAATGTTCCCAGCGTCAATATCCTCGATCAAGTGAAAATCTATATTCTCAGACACCTCAACAAAAGCATGGATATCAATCAATTCAGGTTCTAGAGTGGAGGTGTAGAGGTCAAGAGGATTGGGTGTGGTTTCACTCAAAAGGGACCCTTCACAATCGGGCAAATCAAACACTACAAAGTCGCACAACTCATTAAACATTCTATCTTCAACCGATAATTCATTTGCGACACAGGAGTTGTGGGATTCAATTTGAGACGGGTAGGTTTGATTGGGAAGGGGGTATATCTCACTCTCTCCACTCAAATTCACAGCCTGTCCTGCCGCCGCATCATACATTGAAAAATTAGGAGCTAGTTGGAAACTAGCTACCGGGTCACTAGGTTGCATGAGGGCGGCCATGGACGCATTCAAATCCATCATCTGTTGGCTGGATGCTACCCTAAAGTCTACCAATGACTGTTCCAGACTAGACATGGGTTGTGACGTGGTTTCAGAAGAAGATTCGAAGTAGTTTGGATACTGGAAACCCCCAAGTGGCTGTTTAGAAGCAATGTCTAGGGAAGTAGGGTAGGATTGGTAGGAATTGAATGGATGGACAGGGGTAGGATCAACATTTGGATACGAAGGTGAATAGAATTGTTGATCAAAAGAATTTGAAGCGGTGAAAGGAGTGAAAGATCGGCTACGAGATTGTGCGATATGTTCAGCAATGGACATTGGTCTCTGGGTTACAACTGGACTTTCAAACGGGGTATCAACACAAGAAGGGGTGAATGTTTGAAATGGTTGATACGAAGTGGATTGCGGGGTCCAGTTGTTTGTCCTAGACGTGTCTATCCGATCTCTCAAAGAAATTTTGGGCATGGATGGGTCGTTCGATGTTCGGCCAAAGCAAGAACTGTATGAAGTAATGTCTGGTTGTGGGTACCAAAGTTCGGCAAGAGTTTTGCGAGGTGGAGTACCCATGATATGAAGAGAGAGAGAGAAAGGTAGAGAAAAGGAGGGGAAAAAGAATGTGATTTTATTTTTTTATTTTTTTATTTTTGGTTAGTTGTTAGCAGAAGAATGAAATATACACAAAAAAGAATATGGACAAAAATAATCACGACACAAAAATACCACACACCTAATCGTTCTAGGGTTCACCTAGTTCAACTAGACCTGCTCGAGAACTTGATTGTCGAAGTAAAACTGTGTCGAGAAACAGGCTCAAGATACACTGATCACGAGGCCAGGTAAGTGCAGAGATAATGGGAGGTTTTCCAACGCTTTCGCGAAGTTCCTTAATTAAATAACCCTTTCTCTTTTGGCGGTTTCGCCGTTAACACTTTCCTAGACACCCCGTAAACAATATACCGTTAAGCAAGCTTCTAAATACAGTTAACTTCTCCTAGTGAGCGTGAAGTCCTTAAGGCTTAAAGTCTAGTTTCTTTTAAAATTTGTGCGGGTTATCGTTATGCTCAAGTTCGTGATTTGTGGGCCACGGAAAAGGTGATGAAATCCTTTACCGTATGTTGTGGGGTTCGCTTGCCCTTAAGTCCGTATTAATTGATGCAATGCACAATTCAAAAAATTCTATAAAGAATAAAACAATCGTTTTTTAGTTTAAGCTCAGTACTGCAACAAATACGGGTTAGTCAATTTTTAGCGTTTGCTAGCGAACTTGCAAAGAATCCTGCAAAGAATAGTATATTGGAAGCGTCGGATTTGAGAAGAAGGTGTTAGTAAAGTACGTACCGTTTAAGTTTTGGGTTAAGAAACCCCCGTTGAATCGAATCCGGTATGCTTGAAAGGTTCGCTTGCGCGGGTCAAACTACCCGGATCTTTGGCACTGTACTCCGTAATCACCTTAACTTTGAATGTCCACTTTGCTCCTACAATCGCAGTTTGCAAATCTGCAAAAATCTGCACACTTGCCCACAAAAATATTGTCCAAAAAAAAAACAAAAAGAATATTTTTTTTTATATATATACAAAAAGAATATTAACCCGAATAACAAGAAAGAAAATACGCTACCGTCTCCCCGGCAACGGCGCCATTTAATCGCACGCTTTTGGCGTGTCGGATGTTCAAAGAATTAAAGTTTACCGCGATCAGGACGGTGTCGCTATGCAGCTAGCCGGTTGAGCACGGGTCGGTCCACAGGGAGATGGTGTTATCTTACCTTCTTGTTTTAGACGAGTCAATAAAGAATCTGTATGTGTTTGTTTGATTCTAACCTATGTGTTTATCTGCAAGTATAAAGTTGTTAAGAAAATACGAGATTGTAAGCTAAGAAATCCGTACTCAAAACCTTTGAGCCGAGTCTTGACCAATTGAAGCTAAGCAATTGGCAACAACGTGGATTAGGGGATTTAAGCGCGGTATTCGTGGAATCCGGCTTATTTTCCCTTGTCCTTCCGTTCTTGTCTCTTGCTTTCGCCTCCGCCCAAACCGAACGCAACCGGTCGTGGTTAGGAATCACCGTTACCTTGTCAGGGTACGGTGCTTAACGGAGCGCTTGCGTATGGTTTGGGCGAAGTTCAAATAGAAAATAACGGGAAAAGGAATTGGCAAAGAAACATTAACTTACAATACCTTATTCATTCTTAACAACGACGATAATTACAACATTCACAAAATGAACAAAAAGAAAACAAAAAGAAAAGAACAAAGAAAAGAAAAGATACAAGTAATTAAAGTACAAGGAATTTAAATGCATGAAATAAATTGCAAGTAATTAAAGACAAGGTAATAAATTGCAAGTAAGTAAAAAGCGATAAAAAGAATACGGAACTAGGACTCAAGACAAGCATGTGATCAATAGCCAACCCTTAAACTTGCAAGCTCAATGAAGAGGTTGCAAGATCAAGGGAAGGGTAGAGAACGCATGTGAAATGAAGTGCTAGTCCGTGAGAAAATACGACCCTTGAGATCAATAACTAACCCTTACCCATTCAAGCTCAATGAAGAGGTTGAATGAGCAAGAGAAAGCAAAAATCTCAAGGGGAAGAAGAAACACAAGAGAATGATACAAAGCCCTCATCTTTATTAATCTCCCACTCAAAAGCTCTCACTACATTTTAATGGAAGAGGAATGAAGAAGAAGAAGAAGAACTATACAAAATCCTAACAAAAGAGGCTACCAGAATGAACCCAAGGCTTGGCTCAGTTCTGCTGCATTTATAGGCTGGAGAGTGGAGTTCTAGGGCAACCACAGAGCACATGGGAAGTACCCAAAATGCCCCCCAAAAACCCAGAAGATGCGGCGCCAACATGGCCGCGGAACTGCGGCCAAGACCCCCCTTTGGCCGCGGTTCCGCGGCCGTATGGAGGAGATGGGCTTTGGGCTTTTGGGGTATTTCCTGTTATTCTGTGCCCTTCAGTGTTATATGGTTCATTTTACAGAAACTCTTCACAATATTTCCCAGAATTTCAGCACAACAAACAGGTGATGTGATGTGGATCTTTTGCCATGATTTCCTCGAGCTCCGCGTAGATTTATTGGATTTGGTGTTGCCTTGTGCTTTGTGCATGACATGACAATTGATTTGCCATTTTGTCCATTAAACTGGCATGTGGTAACACACGGATAGAGAGCGGAGACCGTGTTTTATCAGTTGTTGGCAGTAATCCGGAATTTGTCGTACTTTTCCATGATATTTACTGTTCAGAGTCGAGAACCTGTATTCTGCAAATATGTAGCAAACACTGATCAAAAGCACCTACCTATAAACACACGAGCGTAAGAATGGGCGGTATAAAATGCAATATTCAGCTATGAACATACATGTACTTTCATTTGTATCTAGTCATTCCATCAACTAAAACTTGTATATTGTTTAAGACTTAGAGACAGTGATGTATTATTTCGACCTTAGAGTCGCGCTTGTAGTATTATGGTTTTCTGGCTGTTTTGAGTTTCTTTTTGGGTTTTGATCCTCGCCCTTTGGCGTTGTATATTATTATTGATTGCGTGGTTGTGACCGTCGATTGACGAAGAGCTAGCTCCCGCTTGGGAAGGCCTTTTATCATTCATATATATTATTCTTGTTGTACCCCGTTTGGGGCCAGTTTTTACAAAGGAAACTCTGCCGAAATTTTCAGAAAAGACTTCACATTTTTAAAATGCATTTCGGCTTAGTTATTTAAAAACTTTGATTTCAAACATGCTTTCTTTACTTATTAAAAACCAGTTCCTTTATTTACTCCTTAAATGGTTTTAGATTTCTGGGATTTTGGCTTACTTGGATCAGATGGAGTCCCATAGACTTCATAGGATTCAAGGGCCAGTCACGTGCTCTTTCGGGTCGTGACAAAGTTGGTATCAGAGCGCTAGGTTAACCTTGGTTCGAGTCTAAGTTTGACTATGTGGAGCCTAGGGTGTTTATATATACGGAACTTAGGCTTGACCTTACGGAACTTAGACTTAGTCGAGGGGGTATTATACCCGAACTTTCGTCGCATAGGATGACCCTTGGTTGATGGAGGTTGTAGCTTGAGTAGAGAGACGTACCGTACGTATGTTCCACGGCATACTTACGACACGCCACTCCGCTTAAGAAATCTTAGGATGTACATTTCCTTGCACAGTATTATATTCCTTCCTATGATCTATCATTATCGAGACTGGTTATGGTTTTGCTGCCACGATTGCACGGGCAGAGTGAGCTACGGCTCAAGTTGCGTCAGCATGAGCTCGTCGTGGACGAGGACTGACCAGGGCGTGTTTCCAGAGACAAACGATTGCATATAGAGGCGTCGTCTTATTGTGTTTTCGCGCCATGAGCGTTGAACAGATCGCTTTTATGAGATTTTCCGGACGTACCGATCGGTACCAGAGGATTGAGCCACTGATAGAGGCCATCCAGTATGTGATGACCATTGATAAGTCGCTTATTCATGATGGTGAGTCGCTAGTCACCGAGGATTAATGACTAGGACATGTGGTTCGTTCGCTTATCCCGATGCAAGGTCATTAGGTAGATTGATTCCAGCTAGAGACGACTTCACGCAGATTCATTGAGAGTCGATTGAGACGATCGAATGTCAGGAACCCATTTTCCAAGTTTAAAGTATTCGGAAAGACATGCAAGCGATTCTATGGACCTTCTAGAAGAATGAAACCCTAACTCGACATAATGACCGTGTGAAAGCCTTTGAACCTTAAGGTTTGCGGCAGTTCCGCGGCGCTATTAGTGAGGCTTGGGTTTGCCCTTCTACGTCTGGACCACCGATTCTGTGGTATGTACTCGATACTATTAAACTATACCCGAGATGTTGAGCTCTTGGGGGATTGTTAGGTTCTGACGAGTCGATCGGACGATTCGACATCATTCGAATATCATGTGATGGGACACTGCTTAGGAGACTCCAGATACGAGCATAGCCGTTGGAGCGCAGTCCGTGCAGCCACGATGAGATGAGTCCGAATCGGTCGATATTGAAGCAGAGTGGAGTAAAGAGTTCACATGAGATTTCAACGAGATGACGTTCCACTCCGCTGACATCTGAGATGCGATATGCACGTTGAGGACGTGTTTAGCTAGATATCTTCTACTGAGTGATGAAGATACCGAGTTCGTGATTTCGAGTCCGTGTGAGGGACGTCGGATGGACCGTAACTGAGGACATTGCAGTGCGCAGATAGAGACGCGACGTCGAAATGGAAGATGATACAGACAAGCGGGACAAGAAGTTCGTGCGAGATGCGGACGAGCTGTTACTACTCCCCGTCAAGATTAAAGGTCAGATATGCATACAGAGGCGCAGGGATGCGACCAGCTTCCGAGTAGTTGTTGTACTAAGGACGCAGATGTCCAGCGAGCAAGAAAAGATTACGCCAGAGTACCAGCTTCCGTACAGTTTGGCTTTAGGCGAGATCAGAAGAGACCTTGAGAAGGATTCCTTCCAGTACACTGCTGCAATAAGATTTGCACCAGGAGCAGATGTGTGATGTGCATTCAGAGGACTAGAGGTCGGCGCCAGAGATGTACTGCCTTACGAGTGGTCGTGAGAATTGACCGAGAGATGACCAGAGAAGTGCCAGAACGGAATCGTTCCCGTTAGCACACCTGACAGGCCGATGAGCCGATGGATTGCGAGATTGGTAATCCACAGGGAAGATAAGGAACCAGAGGTAGAGGACGCCAGCCGCGAGCAAGAGGCGAGTATATATCTTGCGCCGCTAGCATTGGATGTACCGGCACCTTCTCGACTTTGAAGGAGGATATACCGACGACGGTATTTGTGATTTATGATTTATGATTTTGTGATTTGACTATCACGTATCCGTCACTTTGGATTTTGGTATTTTGGGCGATCTATATGCATGATTTAGTCTTGATGACTGAGTTCCATGATATTCGATTTTGTGCACCATGGTTGCACTTCATGGGTATTTATACCTTGCGCATAGTTATTATTCTTGAGGTATTGATTGTGATTTCATGCCTACATTATGCCGGTGATTTGATCTATGCTTCCAGCATAGTTTTCATGCACTTTTAGTGTTTTGATTTGATTTGTGCACGCTGATGCACGCGGTTGTGAGATTTTCCATCGCGGTACACCTGATTTTGATTGAGCCGCATTATATCATCGATTTTGACCCTGATATTGATGATCGATTCTTGCACTCAGTGCTTTTGATTGGACTTACGCATGTTCGGCGTTTGCTATTGGATTTCGTGATTCCGTGCATGTTGAGTGCACAGGGTTTAGATTTTCATTCATGCACGATGGATGCACCGATTTGGATTTTCGCGCATGTTGGGCGCATATTTTGAGATACGATTTTAGGTGCACATCAGATGCACTAAATCGAGATTCTTCGTGCATGTCAGATGCACCTGGTTTTGCTGTCAGGCACACCCGTTGCCTATGACAGATACTTCGTGCACACCCGTTGCACCTAGATGTTGTTTTGTGCACCTTTATGGCACATATATGGATTTTGATTTCCATGCGCACCAGATGCACAGGGTGGTGTTATGTTCATTTTTGGGATTTATTCCTTTTGGAGCAGTACATTTTTATGATATTTGATATTCGTTTTGTACTGAGCAGGACTAGTCAGAGGACAGTACCTGGATATATTTTTGCATGCATTGATAGTTATCGAAGGGATTTCCAAAAAGTGAGCTATAGTCTCAGTATATATATACCTACGTGTCCGATATGACACGAAACGTTTTAAAAACAAGGAAACCCTTCTAAATTATTTTCAAAACGACGACTTAAAAAGATTTGGCATGCATTTACATCAGCTGTTCACATGTATAGATTGGATGTCTACATGTATAGTTCTGATCTATATCATATTAGTTTTGTATTGGATTTGACATTTGTGTCTTTACCATGACTCCGATGATTACGGGATGCTTGACGGAGTTTTGCTTTTGAGTTATCTGCTCAGTACTCATGCGCATGCATTGCGCTATGATGTTTTATGTATTGATGATTTCGGAGCCCCTACGACTTGGATTTGTATCAAAATGTTTTAGTATTTGGGGGTTTAAATTTAAATTCGGGGATCGAATTTCTTTAAGGGGGGTAGATTGCAACGTTTCAAACTAATAAAATATTAATTTTGGGAATTTTTATAATTTAATATTAATTTAATGAATATTTTAATATTCCTGTATAATTAAATATAAATAAATAGGGAAAAATTATAGAAAATTATAAAATAGGGTATTTTATGGAATTAGGCCATTTTAAAGTTTTTATGATTATTTATATGCTAATTTAGTGCTAATCGCGATTAAAAATCGCTAATCGGATTTTTGGCATTTTTGTGCAAAACATGCACATATCATTTTGGACTCGTGTTACATTATTCTTACCATGGCTTTGTTTTGGGTTCACTATTCTTGGGAGAAGGTTTTTTAGAGGTTTAGAAAAAAGAAAAGAAAAGGATTTTGAATAGAAAATGGTATAGTAGTAGGTATGGTGATGTGAGAGAAAGGTGAGGGGGAGTCAACCTTGGTCATAGTTTCTCTCCTTCATTATTTTTCCTCTTCAATTTCCTCTCCTCTTCAGCTCATGGCTGAATGTCACGACCCGAAGAGCACGTGACTGGCCCTTGAACCATATGAAGTCTATAGGACCCCATCTGATCCAAGTAAGCCAAAAGCCCAGAAATCTAAAACCATTTTAAGAGTAAGTAAAGAAAACTGGTTTTTAAAGAAGTGAAGGAAAACATATTTGAAGTCATGGTTTTTAAATAACTAAGCCGAATGTGCATTTTTAAAAGGTAAAGTCTTTTCTAAAAATTTCGGCAGAGTTTCGTTTGTAAATACTGGCCCCGAACGGGGTACAACAAGCACAACACATATACAATGATAAAAGGCATCCCCAAGAGGGAGCTAGCTCTTCGTCAATTGACGGTCACAACCACACATGCAATATAATATACAACGCCGAAAGGCGAGGATCAAATCCAAAAGAAACACAGTAAGCATGAAAACCGCAATACTACTAAGCGCGACTCTAAGGCCAAATAATACATCACTAAAGTCTGAGTCTGAAACAATATACAAATTTGGTTGATGGAAATTCTAGATACAATGAATAATATAAGTACAATGGTGGTTCTTGATGCAAAAGAAACCACCTACCAAATGCAATTCACCCGCAAGAAAGCAATGTGCCAGAAATGCCGTAATGAAACCTGTACGGCAAAACCTGCAAGAACTGTGGCACAACGGGGGTGAGTTGCCAACTCGTGAATAGAAAATATCTACAAGTAGAAACCGAATGCAAGACATAATCCTAGGTCAACAATCAGTAATAAACCTCAAGGAATAAGCCTGATACATGATAAGGTGGCAAAGCAACATCTAAACAGGTATGTAGTGCCAAGTACTCAGGTAATAACATGTCATCAGTATAAGGTATGTCTGCATGGAGTAAATATGATGAAGTATCAAAGGATATCAATACACATATATTAGCGTCCCATACCACTAATATTGGTGTAAGGGTATATATAACAGCGCCCTCATACCCTGTTATATATACAAATGAAGTATGATCAATGTAAATCCAGTCTGTATGTGATCAAGTATGTAAAAACGTGGAACCCGTCCACCCGTCACCCAATGACAATAAGCATCATGCATGTAAATGTCATAAAGCATATGCATGGAAAATATGAGGATATAACCAAAAGCATGGAACCTGAGTGCCTAGCATCGACACTCGAAAACATCATGAAAACCTGTGCCTAGCATCGGCACGTAAATCCTCACATACCGGGCATCCGTCAGTCCGGGTCAGCCCACACTCTCAATATATCGGGCATCCGTCAGTCCGGGTCAGCCCTCTCTCAATATATCGGGCATCCGTCAGTCCGGGTCAGCCCTCTCTCAATATATCGGGCATCTGTCAGTCCGGGTCAGCCCTCTCTCAATATATCGGGCATCCGTCAGTCCGGGTCAGCCCTCTCTCAATATATCGGGCATCCGTCAGTCCGGGTCAGCCCTCTCTCAATATATCGGGCATCCGTCAGTCCGGGTCAGCCCTCTCTCAATATATCGGGCATCCGTCAGTCCGGGTCAGCCCTCTCTCAAAACCAGAATATCATAGAAACAACCTATCTCAATGCGCAAATCAGAAAGCAAGATGCATGTGACAGTATGAGTGAAATGCAAGTAACAATATATCCTGCAGCATGGAATAATAGTATGCGCATATAAACATATGCAAGCAATGCGAATAGCATGAATATGCGGAAATCAAATAATCAACACAACAGTGAAGAATCTATTATGCAAACTACAGATCTAAGTATCAGGTCAATCAGGAGGGGTATGGAAACCCCTAAATCTGAGTCGATATAAAGATATAATAGTCGGTGATCCCGCCTCTATAGTATCGCGTACGATATAGTATATCATATGAAATCCTCAAGTCATGAGCGCGGATCTATCATCAATATAGGCTCGTACGGTAAATCGTCGTACGGCATCCCAATCGCTGGGTACGGGTCAATATCACACTATCTCATCACGTCTCAGGTATCACTATCATCGTATCACACAATCTGGGGTACAGATCTAAGTCTAGTACAACTGATACTATCTACAAAGTATGAATGCGGGGGTAAACACACATCCCAAGCCCGCAAGAATCACATGTCGTATCCCAAATACGAATCATATCACATCACCGATCTCGCGGCACAAAGCCCAATATCATCGACTCATCTCCAAAGTCATCCAATATCATCATTAACATCGTGTAGGTATAGGTAATATGCAAGGGTGTGCGTGTAGGTGTAATTCTATTCTAGGGTTCGCGACTATGAACTACACTAGTCACTTCTAACCCTACACTATCCATAATACACCTAACTATCATATATAATATAACAACTACGGACTGCGGGGATGCTATACGCCATCCACCCGACTTCCCCAGTAGATATAATCTACTCACCTTGCGTCTCCATCTTTCGATGTCACCACGCGTTTGCTTGTCGTCCCGTAGTCTTCATAGGGTACCTACACATCAAAATATCGTATATGTGCATTAAAACCAAATCAAAACTAAAACGGCACACGAAACCCAAAACGATACGATAAGAGGCCTATAGGTTAGAACCTATGGCACGCCTTCAAAACCATCAATAAATCCTCTATATCGTCGTATAAACGCCAAATAGTCGAGGTAAAACACAAGACACAAATTCAGACTTAAAAATACGGAATACGGAAACACGAATCCAAAACAGCAACTTAGGAAATATGTCCCAGATTTCACCCTAGGTCCAATTAGACAATTCTATGTATACCAGGGGCCTAATATACAGATAAGGGAACACCAAAACCAAAACGAGCCAATTCCATCATGGTCTGGCCGCAATTTGCGGCCAGAATGGAGGAATTTGCGGCCTGGAAATGGAAGTAGGGGCTGGGGTCTTGTTGGTAGCTTCCTGGGTGCCTGCACATAACACTGTCTAATCAATTTTAGTTTAGGGTGTCTCGGGTGATAGCAGATTCAATATACCCTGCACAGATTTCACAAATTCCCCGATATCGGTTTCTAAAATCCGTATTATGGGTTTAAGCTTCAGGTTAGGGTCTCAATTCATACACTAGGATGTTGGTGTAGCCTCTATTGAACTCAGTTTCATAATACAACACAAGTTTCCCTCAAACCCTAACTAGGTTTTTCCCATGTTCACAAAATTACCCGATATCGATTCAATCTTAACATAGGGTTAAAAGTAATGCTAAAACTAAGCTAATGGTTCAGTAATTACCTCATTTGGCAACTCAAGAATTTTCTTGAGTTGCCCCTAGTGGCCAAAATCCATGCTTTCTTGGTCCATCGGGTAGGTCTTGAGCTTGTGCATCTTTTTAGTGAAATGGGGGTGGGGTTTTGAGTTTTTTTTCATGGTGATTTGAGGAGTTGAAGAGGGAGGGAAGTGAGGGAGGAGCAGCAGCAGGAGAGAGGAGAAGAAGGAGGGAAATGAAGGGTAGAAAAATGGCTAAGTCTTTAGTCAATGGTGCCCATACCTCTCTCTCACCAACCCTCATTCTTTAATCTTTTCTTTTCTTTTTCCTTAAACCCCTTCTCACTCAAATAGTAACCCCAAATCAAACCATGGCAATAAAAATGTAACACAAGTGTGAAAAAGAATGATATGTGCATGTTTTGCACAAAAATGCTAAAAAACCGATTAGCGATTTTTAATCGCGATTAGCACTAATTTAGCATATAACTAATCAATTAAACTTATAAATGGCATAATTCTCTAATTTACCCTATTTTAGAATTTTCCATAATGTTTCCAAAATTTTCCCATTTATTTGTATTTAATAATTCCAAAATATTAAAATATTCAATAAAATAATATTAAATTATAAAAATTCCTAAAATTAATATTTTATCTTTTTGAAATGTTACAATCTACCCCCCTTAAAGAAATTCGGTCGCCGAATTTAAATTTAAACCCCCAATACTAAAACATTTCAGTAAAAATCCAATTTGTCGGGGCTCCGAAAACATCCATACATAGCGAATATCATAAAAATGTACTGCTCTACTAGAAATCAATCCCCAAAATGCATATATAAGAATATCCTGTGCGTCTGGTGCGCAAGGAATCAAAATCCATATATGTGTCAAACAGGTGTACAAATCAACATCTAGGTGCAACTGGTGTGCACGAAACATCTGTCATAGGCAACGTGTGTGCCTGACAGTAAAAAAAAAAAATCAGGTGCATGTGACATGCATGAAGAATCCAGATTTAGTGCATCTGGCGTGCACCAAAATCGTATATCAAAACACTAAAGGTGCATGAAAACTATGCTGGAAGCGTAAATCAAATCACTGTATATGATAGGCGTGAAATCACAATCAATACCTCGAATGTAATAACTATGCGCAAAATATAAATATCCAGTGGGTGCATGAAACAAATATCATGAAACTCAGTCATCAAAACTAAATCATGCAAACAGAACGCCTAAATACCAAAATCCAAGATGACGGATACGTGATAATCGAATCACAAAATCACAAATCATAAATACCGTCGTCGGCAGTTCCTCCTTCAAGGTCGAGAAGGAGTCGGTGAATCCAATGCTAGTAGCGCAAGATATCTACTTGCCTCTTGCTCACGGTCTGGCGTCCTCTGACTCTGGGTCCTTATCTTCTCTGCGGATTACCTATCTCGCAGTCAATCGGCTCATCGGCCCTGTCAGGTGTGCTAACGGGGACGATTCCATTCTCGCACTTCTCTGGTCACCTCTCGGTCAATCCTCACGACCACTCGTAAGGCAACATATCACTGGCGTCGGCCTCTGGCTCTCTGAATGCAAGCCACACATCTGATCCTGGGTGCAAACATCATTGCAGCAATGTCCTGGAAGGAATCCTGCTCAGGGTCTCTTCCAATCATGCCTATGCCGATCTGTACAGAGGATGGCTCTCTTGCATAATCTCTTCTCACTCGATAGACATCTGTGTCCCCAGCACAAAATTTTCTCGGAAATTGGTCGCATCCCAACGTTTCTGTAAGCATATCAGGTCTCTAGTCTCGACGGAAAGTAATGACATCTCGTCAGCGTCTCGCTCGAACCTCTAGTTCCACCTGTCTCTATCGTCGTCCAATATGACGTCACGCCATGCATATCTACGCACTGCACTGTTCTCGGCCACGGTCAATCTGAAGTCTCTCACACGGACTCGAAATCGTGTACTCTGTAGCTTCATCATTCTGTAGAAGATGTCAGGCCGAACAGGTCCTCGGGAACACGTCCCAATCATCGGAGGAATACTCAACACTCGTCCGTCCTTGATCAATTCGCAACGCATCTGGTAAGTTCCTTTATCCGAACCTGGTCAACTACCTTGTCGACAATGCCGAACTCTGGCCTGCTGGGTGTGCGCAATATGACCATCCCTGGGTCTAGGTCTTCTCATATCGTTTTCCAGAAAGGTCCTGTCGAGGTTTCTCTCTCAAATCTCATTCCTGCCGAATTGCCCGGAAGTCACCATCCATTGCTGAAGCAAATTCTTATTCCGGAACGGCTACATACTTATCGCGCTTCTTTCTGGAAGATATATCCATATACAACGCCTTTGGGTGCGTATCATATCTCTGATGTCAGCGGAGTGGGACGTCATCTCGCCGAAATCTCTTGCGAACTCTTTTCTTCACTCTGCTTCAATGTCGACTGATTCGGACTCGTCTCATCGTGGCTGCATGGACTATGCTCCAACAGCTATACTCGTATCTGGAGTCTCCCAAGCAAAGCATCCCATCACATGATATCCGAATGATGTCGAAACATTCGATCGACTCGTCAGGACCTTATAATCCCCCAAGAGATCAACATCTTGAGTACAGTTTAATAGTATCGAGTACATGCCACAGCGTCGGTGGTCCAGCCGTAGAAGGGCAAACCCAAGCCTCACTAATGGCGCCGCGGAACTGCCGCAAACCCTAAGGTTCAAAGGCTTTCATACGGTCACTAAGTCGAGTTAGGGTTTCATTCTTCTAGAGGGTCCATAGAATCACCTGCATGTCTTTCCGTATACTTTAAACTTGGAAAATGGGCTCCTGACACTCGATCGTCTCTATCGACTCTCAACGAACCTGCGTGAAGTCGTCTCTAGATGGAAACAATCTATCTGATGACCTCGCATCGGTAAATGAACGAACCACATGTCCTAGTCATTCCTCCTCAGGTGACTAGCAACCGCTATTATCTTTCTAAGTATATGCTTGATTGTTAGAGATTCTGCGTGTTCATGTTTTAGTTAAATACCGCAATCAAGACGGTTTCGCTTGTAGCTAGCCGGTTGAGTACGGGTCGTCCACAGGGAGATGGGAATCTTTTTCTATGTGTTTTAACGAGTTAAATCCAGTTTTTCAGATTTTGTTGTGATTAATTAAGTGGTAAATTGATATGTAAAGAGAGCTTGTTAGGGTTAGGATTAGGTTAGTTTGAGTTAGGAGTCTCCCACATCTTTCGTTGCCCCTCTTAATATCGGTGTTACGGTAATCGGCAACAACGGGGATTATCACGACTAGGAAGGAACTTGCGAGTATAAGCTAGGCTTTCCAACGCATAAGTTCTTCCTTTTGGTGCTTGTCCGTCCGTTCTTGGCTCTTAGCCATAACCTCCGGTTAATTCAACCACAACCGGTCTCACTACGGAATCACCGCTATCATGTAGGATAGGGTGCCGTAAGGAGCGGATTGTGGTTCAATTAACGGGAGTCGAATTAAGCTGTTGGGCAAGGAAAGAGTGAGAGAGATTTCCTTCTCTCAAACTTCCCTTATCTTACCCTAACAAGTATGAAACTACTCACACATCATGATACGGAAAAATAAAACAAAACAAAAGAGGAAGATAGAAAGAAAGAGATTAGAAGATAACAACTAGCTATTTGCGACCTCACCTTGGCAAGGATCAAGCGTAAGCATCATGGTTGTGTTAAGGATAAAGAAAAGGAGAGAAGAAAGAAACAACAAGAAATAACAACAACTAGTTAACAAATGAAAATTACAACAATTAACAAGAGAATAAGACAAGCATAATAATAAACGGTTCTTCTTTATTCATCATTCTTCACTCACAAGCTCACTACAAGTTTTAATGGAGAAGAGATGAGAAGAGGAAGAAGAACATGTATTCTAAAACGTAGAGAAAAAATACAAGATTATGGACACCCTTGGCTTCACAAGGTTATGGGCTATTTATAGGCTAAAAACTGAAAATCTAGGGCAACCATCTGCCCCTTTACAAATTTACCCAACTGCCCCTAAAAACTCTACTTCTGCCGCCACCATACGGCCGCGGATCCGCGGCCTAAGCATGCTTAGGCCGCGTTTCCGCGGCCATATAGATGAGTTGGAGGCTCTGTTTTTTTGTGCTTCCCTGGTCTTCATTGTACTTAATTCCGGTATATGTACTTTCTCAATTTGTCTTCACGATTTTTCCAGAATTTCTGTTGAGGGAAAGGTGATTTGATGTGGACTTTTTGTCATGATTTCCTCGAGCTCCGCGTAGATTTCTTGGATCTTATGCTGCCATTGAGCCTTGTGCGTGAAAACGACATTGATTTTGACATTTTGTCTCTTAATCTGGTGTGTGGCAACAGACGGATAAAGAGCGGAGATCCGTGTTTTATCTGTGGTTGGCAGGAACCCGGATTTTGTCGTGTTTTCCATGAATTTCACCGTTTTAGAACCGAGAACCTGTATCTTGCAATTGACTAGCAAACACGGCTCAAGAGTATCTACCGATATGCAATGTGATAAAAATTGGGCGGTATGAAAATGCAAAGATCTGATATGAACAAATACCCCCAAACTTATCATTTGCTCGTCCCGAGCAAAGCCAATTTATTCACAAAAAATTTCCTAACCTCACTTTCGCAGGGAACGCGATTGCACTAAGCATGTGCAACAAGCCGTTAAACCTCTAGGTGTCCCTAGTAGGAGGAGTGTTGTCTCCTGAGGGTTTTCAGCGGATACTACCCACAAAATCCGGTCAAGTTGGTTTTGTAAAATAACTAAGATTCAAACCCTAAAGTTTTGTTTAAGAAAATAAAAATTCTATAATCCTAAGTCTAGACTATCGAACCTTTATTTTTCACACCTCGCTTCTTATTTAACTACAGATTTTATATGTCTTTACGTGTAGTGCAAATAGTGTCGTTAAGTTCCAGAAGGATCGATTAAAGTCATCATGTCATACAAAAAAGCCCAGATAACAATTTTAAAAGGATTACATAAGTTTTATAAAGAGTTAAGCATTTTTCAAGTTTCGTTTTCCAGTAAAGATTCAACTTCAGAATTTCTATCTTCCCTAATAGGAAACTAGTACTTATTCTTCACTCCACCTTTTTCTTGTTTTCATTTCATACACACCTCTGTGAACGTGCAATAGTCTTTATCATAGAGTAAAACCTTCATATCTCCACTAAATTTTTTATAAAAGCCTGTCTTTTATCAAGATTATTCTCACACAAAGAACCGTTAGGAATTTTAACTCGGAGAGAACACTTGCTTGATTTTGTTTTAATCTGGACTTTCTAGGCTTCTTAGCGAGCTTTGGGCCAATACACCCAAACCAGTTGGTTTTAGGGCATTAGATGTAGAAACATCCCGGCGGACTTAATTACTCAAGTTACCCAGGTCCACAAACAAAAGACAGTTGGCGTGAAAATCAGATGATTTAATACGAACGGAGATATAACCGGCAGTTCCATTATTTTTTTGGATAAAAGACGTGTTTAGTGGGTTTGGTGTGTAATCATTCCAATCAAGTTCCAGATGGGTTATTTTTCAGACTTAGTTCCAATTAAGGTGTCAATAACATTCCTTCATATTCGCTTTACTTCATAAACTATTCTTGACATTACTTATTTCAGAACAAACCTATTTGATCCTCAGAAAATCATTTATCTGTTTAAAAGTTTTTAAACATAAAAGACTTGTCATCTAATTCCCAAAAACTCACGACACGTGTAGTGTGATGTAAAGACGTATATCAGCTATAGTTAACTTCAAAGGAGAGTTATCTTTCAGGTTTTCAAAATCTAAACATAAGATTTAGTTATTCTTATTTTATCAAACAAAACCGTCGAAATGTTGAATCAGAGTCCTCCCACTAGCTAACTTGACAGAAAAGTTTTTATGTTTTTAGAAAATTTTCAGATTTTTATGGATTTTATGGATTTTAATATGCAGATGCAAAATATACATATGAATGTGAAGGTAAGAAATGCGTACCGAGCGTACCCCCAAACTTAAACTGGACAGCGACCTCACTGTCATTGCATGAAGATATCATTTGAAGGGTCAAAATTGTCGGTTAGCGATACACAAATTCTTTTTTGTATTTTTTGTATTTTTTTGTTTTTGGTTTTAAAGAAAAGAAAAAGAATATCCACAAATATATACAAAATGGTTTATACATACCCCCAAACTTATTTGGAACAGTGTCCACTGTTCTTGGCTGATAACCGAAGTTTGGAGGTAGGCAGAGGAAGATCAGACAGGGTAAACCGGCTCCTGTAAGAGCAGGAGCTCCTCTGTTGGTTCGGCGCTAAGGTACGGTTTTAGTCGGTGTCCGTTCACTTTGAAAAATGAACCGTCCTTCAAATTTTCCAAATCCACAGCGCCCTGCGGATATACATTCCGCACAAAATACGGCCCTTTCCAGCGAGATCTGAGCTTTCCAGGATAGAAGTGAAGTCGGGTGTCGTAAAGCAGTACTTGCTGACCAGGTACGAAAGTTTTGCGCAAAAGATGTTTATCATGAAACACCTTCGTTCGATTCTTAACGACAACCGCGTTATCGTAAGCCTCATCCCTAAGCTCGCTTAATTCGTTCAACTGCAGCTTCCGATGGCTGCCCGCATCTTCGAAAGACAGATTCAGCTCCTTTATCGCCCAAAATGCGCGATGCTCTATTTCGACAGGTAGGTGGCAGGCTTTTCCGTACACAAGCCGATAGGGAGACATGCCATGGTCGGTCTTATAAGCGGTTCGAAATGCCCAAAGGGCATCAGTGAGTTTCAGCGACCAATCCTTACGGTTCTTGGAAACCGTCTTCTCCAGTATCTGCTTGATTTGCCGATTTGAAACTTCGGCCTGCCCGCAGGTTTGGGGGTGGTAGGGCGTAGAGAGCTTATGATTAATGGAGTATTTCCGCATCAAGGCCTCGAAGGTTTTGTTGCAGAAATGACTTCCATTGTCGCTAATGATCGCTCGGGGGTGCCCAAACCGGGAGAAAATGTTTTCTTTAAGGAACCTTTGTTGTCGTTAGTCCGGCCGGGTACAGCCTCGACCCATTTAGAGACGTAATCAACAGCGAGAAGGATGTACAAGTTCCCAAAAGAGCTGGGAAACGGCCCCATGAAATCTATCCCCCAAACATCGAAAATCTCCACAACCAAGATCGGTTGGAGCGGCATCTCGTTCCTCTGGGATATCCGGCCCATGTGTTGGCACCGGGAGCAAGTCTTGCAATAGTCATGAGCGTCTTTGAAAAGTTGTGGCCAGTAGAAACCGCATTGCAAGATCTTCTCAGCTGTCTTTCTGGGGCCAAAATGCCCGCCACACGCTTGATCGTGGCAAAATGACAGCACACTCTTGAATTCCTCGTCAGGGACACACCGATGAATAATCTGGTCGGGACAGTACTTGAACAAATAGGGTTCGTCCCAGTAAAAGTGTTTTACTTGGGATAAGAAGCGAAGTCTGTCCTGACTTGACCATTCAGTCGGTAGTAATCCCGTGGACAAATAGTTCACAATATCTGCGAACCAGGGTTCGCACGATACTGTCAAGAGCTGTTCATCCGGGAACACGTCGTTGATCGGAATTTGAAGCGAAGGCGAAGAAGGAAGTCGTGAGAGATGGTCGGCAACTACGTTTTCACATCCTCGTTTGTCCTTAATGACAAGGTCAAACTCTTGAAGCAAGAGGATCCGACGTATTAGCCAAGATTTTGCATCTTTCTTCGCAAAAAGATGGCGCAGAGCAGAATGGTCAGTGTAGACAATGACTGGAGAGCCGATGAGGTAGGGCCTGAACTTTTCTAAAGCAAATACAACAGCCAAGAATTCCTTCTCGGTTGTTGTATAATTGAGTTGGGCGTCGTTCAGGGTTCGGCTCGCATAATAGGTTACGTGCGGCATCTTGTTGATGTGTTGTCCAAGGACAGCACCAATGCCAAAGTCGGATGCATCGCACATAATCTCAAATGGGTGCGTCCAGTCAGGTGAAGAAAGAACGGGAGCAGAAGTGAGTGAGCGTTTTAGTGACTCGAATGCAGTCACACAGCTCGAGTTGAAGTCGAATGGCGTATCCTTGGCCAGCAAAAGAGTCAAGGGCCTAGCAATCTTGCTAAAGTCCTTGATAAACCGTCTATAGAAACCGGCATGGCCAAGGAAGGCTCGGATATCTCTGACGCATCGGGGAGGAGGCAGATTGGAAATGACCTCAATCTTAGCTTTGTCAACCTCTATGCCATTTTGCGAGATGATATGTCCTAAGACAATACCTTCGCGCACCATGAAGTGGCATTTCTCCCAATTCAAAGTGAGATTCTTGTCCTTACATCGGGTAAGGACAGCGTCAAGATGCAGCAAACACTCGTTGAAGGAATCGCCGAAGATGGAGAAATCATCCATGAAAATCTCCAGAAATGTTTCCACCATGTCTGAGAAGATTCCCATCATACACCGCTGGAAGGTAGCGGGCGCATTGCATAACCCAAAGGGCATGCGACGATATGCGAACGTGCCGAACGGACAAGTGAATGTTGTCTTGTCCTGGTCTTTTTCGGCGATGGGAATCTGATTATAGCCGGAGTAGCCATCAAGAAAGAAGTAGTACTCGTGTCCGGCCAATCATTCAAGCATCTGGTCAATGAAAGGTAGCGGAAAGTGGTCTTTCCGCGTTGCGGCGTTGAGTTTTCTGTAATCAATGCATACTCGCCACCCAGTTTGGGTGCGAGTAGGGATTAACTCGTTCGCCTCGTTGGTTATGACCGTGATGCCCGACTTCTTGGGGACAACATGAAAGGGGCTAACCCACTGGCTATCAGAGATAGGGTAAATGATACCACTATCTAGACATTTTACGATCTCTTCTTCACAGCCTCTTTCATGACTGGATTGAGACGTCTTTGTGGATCCCGGGCTGGTTTGGCATCATCCATCAGATGAATGTGATGCTCAACGATCAGGGGACTAATCCCCTTGATGTCCGCCATGGACCAGCCAAAAGCTTGCCTGTTGCTGTGCAAGACCGTGAGAAGGGCTTTCTCTTGCTCGGGTGCTAGAGAAGCCGAAATGATGACAGGGAGGGTCTCGTTCTCACCTAAGTAAGCATACTTAAGGTGAGACGGCAAAGTCTTGAGTTCGAGCACTGGAGGTGAAACGATGGAAGGCAAGATTGGTGCAGAGGTCTCGAACTCAAAGGACTCCAGCAAAGGTTCAAAACGAGTGTAAGCGACCGAGTCGGATGGTTCAGGTAACTCATCCGGAAATTCAAAAGATTCAAACTCGGGTTGTGCGCGGCTAAGATCGTTTGAAAACGTGAAACACTCGTAGTCGTTGTCGGGCGCAGAAACAGCAGCAGGTTCGAAGAGAAACGCACTAGTGGCGTCAAGATTATCATGATCAAACAGAAACTCCTCGAATTCACACTCTTCTGGGGTGATCTCCTGGATCGAGCAGACGTCCAGTATATGAGCATTAGGTTCGGCGGGCTGATTCCCCAACCTAAAAATATTGAGTTCAATCGTCATGTTTCCAAAAGAGAGGTTCATCGAACCATTGCGACAACTGATCACAACATTTGAGGTTGCAAGAAATGGGCGACCGAGTATCACCGGAATTTGATTCCGGGGGTTAGCTACAGGCTGTGTGTCTAATACAATGAAGTCAACGGGGAATATGAAGTCCCCGACTTTTATTAACACATCCTCTAGCTCACCCCTAGGATGGGTGATCGATCGGTCGGCCATTTGGAGAGTGCAGTGCGTGGGTTTCAGCTCTCCGACGCCTAATTGCTCGTATACTGAATACGGAAGCAGGTTAACACTGGCACCAAGATCTAATAGTGCGCGGTTGATGTTCTTATCCCCAATGGTAATTGAAATCGTAGGACAGCCAGGGTCCTTCCGTTTTTGTGGTAAAGATTGGGTAAGGGCATCACTCACAGCACTGGCCAAGAAAACTTTCTTGGGTACCTGAGACTTCCTCTTTTTCGTGCACAAGTCCTTTAAGATTTTCGCATAGGACGGGACTTGTTGGACAGCATCTAAAAGAGGAATGTTAATGTTAACCTGCTTAAATAACTCCAGAATCTTCTCCATTTGAGGACTTTGTTTGTCAGACCTCAACCGGTTTGGAAATGGAACATTTTTAAAATTGGTTGAGTCTAATGCTGGAGGAGGAGATTGTGGAGTTGGAACGGATCCCAGAACAGGTGTTTTTGTGGAGTGAGAAGTGGATCCATTCAGAGCAGAAGAAGAGGAAAGAGAGCCTTGTGAAGAACGGAGAATAGGCACAGAAGACGAAGAAGAAGAAGAAGAAGAAGAAGAAGCAGCAGCGGCCGGGGTGTCTTCGTTGATCCGTGTGCCGATGTTGTTTTGCAGCATCCTTCCCGATCTCAATGTGGTCACGGCACTCACATTATGATTCTGTTGTTCAAGAGCAACATGTACATTATGTGGGTGACCGGGATTTGGGATGGTTGGGACGGGAGTTTCCCATTTTCTCGCTCGCTTAAGGCCGCATTCAGTTGTGCAATCTGGGCCTCGATGGTCTTGATGCTTTGCCCGTGAGCGGCAGTGTGTTGCACTAAGGACTGAATGGAAGACTGGATGTTGGCGGTGGACTGAGTCGATTGTTTAACGAACGCCTCCAGTCTTCGTTCGAGCGAGGAAACCTTATCGTTGTTTGATGGAACAAAGTTGTTAGGTGGAAAAGAATTGTTGGGTGCAAAGTTGTTCGTCTGATTTTGGAAAGGTTGGGGTTGGAAGGGCTGCTGAAACTGAGTTTGTTGTTGCGCTTGTTGTTGCGGTGGAGGGGCCCTTTGGAAATTGTTGCCTTGGAATTGATTCTGATTCTGATTCCAGGCGAAATTGGGGTGGTTCCTCCAACCGGGAATGTAGGTGGAAGAGTATGGATCATTCCTCGGTCTTTGCTGGAATGCAGCATTAACCTGATCCTGTCCTTGCGATGGTGGATTGTAAGGACACTCTTCGGTCAAGTGAGAAGGATCGGAACAACAAGCGCAGATGGTACGAAGGGGGAGAACAGGTGCAGGAGCAGGAGAAGAGAATTTGCTCTCTATCGCTTCAAGCTTTCTTGTTATTGCAGCCATTTCAGCTTTCATCGCAATAGAGACATCAAGTTGGTGAATTCCTACCCTAGACTGACCGGTAGAAGTGGAGGTAGAAGAAGAAGAAGTCGGTCTGGTGCTCTCCCATTGTAGCGTTTGCTCCGCAAGGTCGTCAAAGAACTGGCACGCTTCCTCGTCAGATTTCGATAGGAAGTGGCCCTGACAGATGGTTTCCAACAACTGCTTCGTTGCTGGGTTCAGGCCCTCGTATAAGGTTTGGCAAAGTTGCCATTTCTCTATACCGTGGTGAGGACACTGAACAAGAAGATCTTTGTACCGGTCAAAGCACTTCCAGAAGGGTTCAGAAGGAAGCTGAGAGAATTGGTTGATTTCATTTCGAATCCTTGCGGTTTTATGATTTGGATAAAATTTCTTTAGAAACGCTTTAACAAACTCGTACCAGCTGGTTATTGAGTGGGAAGCGGTGCTATACAGCCATTTTTCAGCGAGATCGCATAAAGTGAACGGAATGACCCGTAGACGTATAGCATCGTCCGACAGCTGGGTGGTTTTCATCATGGCACAGACGTTTTGAAATTTATTGATGAAAATATAGGCATCTTCAGATTCAAGCCCATGAAATCGTGGAAGCATGTTGATGAAGTGGGGCTTAATTTCAAAGTTGTCCCCATTGGCCGGTGGAAGAGAAAGGCCGGTGGGAAGTGCAGAACGGGTGGGATAGAAACGATCCTGGAGCGCGATTCGCTGCGGCGCTACAACAGGCGGTGGTGGTGGGATATTGGTCTCCATAGGAGGTGGAGCCAATCCAGCGGTAGTCAAAGAGATGTTCGGATTAAATCCTGACATCGCGGAAGAAGAGGTTGGTGAAGGTGAAGGTGAAGATGTATGAACAGAATTCCGGTCAACATTGGAGTTGGCCGGCAAAGGGAGGGGTGAAAGAGGAGTGGACGGAGTTTCGACTTCGGAGTCGATCGCGTAGTCGGTAGCGACTAACGTAACGCGGACTAGACGGGCGCTAGTGTCCCGAGTCCAAGCGGACATACACTAAACGAGTTTAGTATAGTCAAAGCGGAGAAGGTGAGGGTATGAAAACGTCAATGGATAAAATGATGGGTGGAGGGTGAAAAATGGATTTGGCGACAAAGGGCAAGTTTTTATAAAAAGTTTTTGATTTTTTCCCTTTTTTTTTAAGAAAGAGCTTTACTGAAATATGTACGGACTTACGGCTTTAAGCAATCACAAATAAGATATGCACAATCTCACCTAGATCTAGGGTCACCTAGGTCTACTAGACCTGCTCCTAACTGTTCCAGAGGGCTAGAAAAAGGACCTCAAACCGCCTCTTCTCCGTCTAATGCGGCCAGATAAGTGCCAGGTAAGTGGGAGGTTGTCCAACGCTTTCGCGAAGTTCCTTAATTAAATAACCACTTGCCTTCGTCACACTTGCCTAGGCACCGCAAAAGTCAGATAGGATAAACGACCGATGCCTGTAACTAGTCCTCTGTCCTATTGAGCGCGAAGTCCTTAAGGCTGAGTCTAGTATTTTTTAATTTTAACAATGGTCAATGCATATGCTTTTTGTGATTTCTGGGGTCCTGAGAAGGGTGATGAAATCCCCACCCAATCTGAATTGGTTTCAAGCCCCTTAAGTCCGTATTAATTAATGCAAAGCGATAACAAATCAACTGCAAACAATTTTTATTTTTAGCGCAGCGCAAAGAATCCTGCACAAGAACAGTTTATTGGAAGGGGGAGAAGAGTTTGCGCAAAGAAATCTGCAGAAAACACAGTTTATTGGAATCCAGAGGAGTGGGGGGAAGAAGAAAGACTTACCCAGAAATTTTGGCAGCCTGAGGCCACCAAGTGGCCGCGGATCCGTGGCAATAGGGCTCTAATGCCGCGGTTCCGCGGCTATGTTAAGGAATTGGGGCTCCAGTTTTCTGGTGTGGGCTGCTTTGGGTGTCCTCTGCTATTTTTAAGACCCTGAATCTGGATTTGCTCACTGGAACTGCTCCAGAATCTTAAAGTAGACCGTTTGCTTCGTTTTGTTCGTCGCGGTGTAGCCGCGAAATGTGGGTCTATCTTCCCACGTCTTTGGCACTGAACTTGAACTCCGTATTATCCTGCACACTTGCACAAAAACTAATCAAAAATAACAAGATGATTTTTTTTACAAAGTATATTTTTTTTGTTTTGTTTTTCGGTTATATTCACAAGTTAACCCGAAATTACACAAAGAAATAAACTACCGTCTCCCCGGCAACGGCGCCATTTGATTGTTAGAGATTCTGCTTGTTCAAGTTTTAGTTAAATACCGCAATCAAGACGGTTTCGCTTGTAGCTAGCCGGTTGAGTACGGGTCGTCCGCAGGGAGATGGGAATCTTTTTCTATGCATTTTAACGAGTTAAGTCCAGTTTTTCAGATTTTGTCGTGATTAATTAAGTGGTAAATTGATATGTAAAGAGAGCTTGTTAGGGTTAGGATTAGGTTAGTTTGAGTTAGGAGTCTCCCACAACTTTCGTTGCCCCTCTTAATATCGGTGTTACGGTAATCGGCAACAACGGGGATTAGCACGACTAGGAAGGAACTTGCGGGTATAAGCTAGGCTTTCCAACGCATAAGTTCTTCCTTTTGGTGCTTGTCCGTCCGTTCTTGGCTCTTAGCCATAACCTCCGGTTAATTCAACCACAACCGGTCTCACTACGGAATCACCGCTATCATGTAGGATAGGGTGCCGTAAGGAGCGGATAGTGGTTCAATTAACGGGAGTCGAATTAAGCTGTTGGGCAAGGAAAGAGTGAGAGAGATTTCCTTCTCTCAAACTTCCCTTATCCTACCCTAACAAGTATGAAACTACTCACACATCATGATACGGAAAAATAAAACAAAACAAAAGAGGAAGATAGAAAGAAAGAGATTAGAAGATAACAACTAGCTATTTGCGACCTCACCTTGGCAAGGATCAAGCTTAAGCATCATGGTTGTGTTAAGGATAAAGAAAAGGAGAGAAGAAAGAAACAACAAAAAATAACAACAACTAGTTAACAAATGAAAATTACAACAATTAACAAGAGAATAAGACAAGCATAATAATAAACGGTTCTTCTTTATTCATCATTCTTCACTCACAAGCTCACTACAAGTTTTAATGGAGAAGAGATGAGAAGAGGAAGAAGAACATGTATTCTAAAACCTAGAGAAAAAATACAAGATTATGGACACCCTTGGCTTCACAAGGTTCTTGGCTATTTATAGGATAAAAACTGAAAATCTAGGGCAACCATCTGCCCCTTTACAAAATTACCCAACTGCCCCTAAAAACTCTACTTCTGCCGCCACCATACGGCCGCGGATCCGCGGCCTAAGCATGCTTAGGCCGCGTTTCCACGGCCATATAGATGAGTTGGAGGCTCTGTTTTTTTGTGCTTCCCTGGTCTTCATTGTACTTAATTCTGGTATATGTACTTTCTCAATTTGTCTTCACGATTTTTCCAGAATTTCTGTTGAGGGAAATGTGATTTGATGTGGACTTTTTGTCATGATTTCCTCGAGCGCCGCGTAGATTTCTTGGATCTTGTGCTGCCATTGAGCCTTTTGCGTGTAAACGACATTGATTTTGACATTTTGTCTCTTAAACTGGTGTGTGGCAACAGACGGATAAAGAGCGGAGATCCGTGTTTTATCTGTGGTTGGCAGGAACCCGGATTTTGTCGTGTTTTCCATGAATTTCACCGTTTTAGAACCGAGAACCTGTATCCTGCAATTGACTAGCAAACACGGCTCAAGAGTATCTACCGATATGCAATGTGATAAAAATTGGGCGGTATGAAAATGGAAAGATCTGATATGAACAAATACCCCCAAACTTATCATTTGCTCATACCGAGCAAAGCCAATTTATTCACAAAAAATTTCCTAACCTCACTTTCGCAGGGAACGCGATTGCACTGAGCATGTGCAACAAGCTGTTAAACCTCTAGGTGTCCCTAGTAGGAGGAGTGTTGTCTCCTGAGGGTTATCAGCGGATACTACCCACAAAATCCGGTCAAGTTGGTTTTGTAAAATAACTACGATTCAAACCCCAGCCTCTCCGCCGATCTAGTAGGGTTCCTCGCCAACCTGAGGGATACTACGGTTTTCTCATGGACGGTGGGAGCGAGGATTGCATCATGGAGGATGATGACCCAACTACCTTCGAGCAGGCCATCACGAGTGGGGACTCAGTGAAATGGCTGGATGCTATGCGGTCCGAGATGGAATCCATGTACACCAACAAAGTATGGACTTTGGAAGTTGCTCCTGAAGGGGTAAAACCCATTGGGAGCAAGTGGATCTTCAAGAAGAAACTTGGTGTAGATGGGAAAGTGGAGACTTTCAAAACTAGACTTGTTGCAAAAGGTTTTCGCCAAAGACCAGGTGTGGACTATGACGAAACCTTTTCTCCAGTGGCTATGCTTAAATCCATCCGGATCATGCTTGCCATCGCTGCATATCTTGATTAAGAAATCTGGCAAATGGATGTTAAGACCGCCTTTCTAAATGGTGATTTAGAAGAGTGCGTGTACATGACTCAGCCAGAGGGCTTCAAAGACAGTGGGAGCAGCGGGAAGGTGTGCAAGCTGCTTAAATCCATTTATGGATTAAAGCAAGCATCGCGGAGTTGGAACATCTTCTTTGACGTCGTTGTCAAAGAGTTTGATTTCGTCAAAAATCCAGATGAACCTTGTATCTACAAGAAGGTGGCAGAGAGTAAGGTTGTCTTCCTCGTATTGTACGTGGACGACATACTCTTGATAGGAAATGATATTCCTATGCTGCAATCGGTCAAGCTCTTCTTATCACAAAGATTCTCAATGAAAGATCTTGGTGATGCCTCCTGCATATTGGGGATTAGGATCTATAGAGATAGATCCAAAAGGATATTGGGATTGTCCCAATCCAGGTACATTGACACCATACTAAAGAGCTTTAGTATGGAAGAATCCAAGCATGGGAACTTACCCACGATCTCTGGAGTCACTCTCTCCAAAGAGATGTCTCCCAAGACTGATTTGGAGAGAGCTCGCATGCAAGGGATACCCTATGCTTCGGCTGTAGGCTCTATCATGTACGCGATGCTATGTACCAGACTCGATGTTGCATACTCATTATGTGTAGTGAGCAGGTATCAAGCTGATCCTGGAGAGAGTCACTGGACAGCTGTGAAGAGCATTCTCAAGTACTTACGAAGGACTAAAGAGATGCTCTTGGTGTATGGTAACGGAGAACTCCAAGTGGAGTCCTTTACCGATTCGAGCTTCTAGAGTGATAAGGACGACTCTAAGTCGCAGTCGGGATTTGTCTTTACCCTTTACGGAGGGGCGGTTAGCTGGAAGAGTTCCAAGCAGGAAACCGTGGCAGACTCGACGATGGAGGCTGAATACATCGCTGCCAACGATGCTGCCAAAGAGGTTGTATGGATCAAGAAGTTCATTACTGAACTTGGAGTGGTTCCATCCATTGAGCATCCAATACCTTTTTATTGCGATAACAATGGAGCGGTGGCTTTGGCCAAGGAACCCAGGTCCCATCAGCGATCCAGGCATATTCTGAGGCGGTATCACCTGATCCGGGTGATAGTTGATCGCCGGGAGATCGAGGTCAGGAGAGTTGACACGAAGAACAACACGGCGGATCCACTCACGAAGGCCATTCCCCAGATACAGTTTGAGAGACTCTTCGGTATGCTCGGTATGCGATACTACAGCAGCTGGTCCTAGTGCAAGTAAGAGATTGTTAGTTGTATGTATGCCCTAGAGGCCAGTATTGTACAGATGATGTATATTATATTGGATGCTTGGACATATATAGAGATGACTTTCTTGCTCGATATGATAGTATGCTATCTGGTTACTCTTTATCTTAACATGTACACTTGTCTCTTTAAACTGTCTTATAGTTACATGTTGGTAAAGCCCTTAGGAAGAGTACTTGACTACCTGGACTATGATGTAGATCATACTAGTGGGGACATGGTAGTCCATAAGTACATCCTTCAAGGTCCCTAGTCGTGTGTGTATCGAGACGGGGCATCGATATACCAGAGTAGACTAGCGTATACGCTTCTCGACCCATGAGATGGGCGATGGATGATCCCACATCCATTGGTGTTTGACATCAGAGATGGTGTACGGGTGCTCAGTAGAGACTGGGTACACTGGACGGACTCGCCGAGAACTCCCAGATGGTATTATACCTCACGTCAGATGGCAGTTCTCAGGTGACACTTGTGCAGGTTAGTCTGTAGACCCGAGATCGTCATAGAGTCTTGTGTGATTCCCACTGTGCTTTGATCTCCACCTTACCACGTCCATGAGGGCGTGCAAAACGGTGGTCTTTGGGTACAGTCCCGAGTCACGTGGAGGCAATGAGCGATAGGAGCGGTTTCGTCTCTCCTGGTATTGGGGGTTGATGTTGCGCTGTGCTCGATTGGCCGTAACAGGGAAATCCCTGGCCAGGGCTGATCAGAGATTTGCTGGTAAGTGTTACCAGTAGTTTCTTGACCCGTTATGAGCCTCACATCGGCATGACTTATCGGTTATTGGGGTCTGACGTTTACCACCCCTAGACTTGATATGCGACATATCAGACGAACTGACCGGACTGTACGGTAAGTGTTACTGGTTGGATTCACAGGAGTGTGAGCGGGCTAGCTCGTCGATCTTCTGATCGCTCAATACCCGGATGGCCGTTACGTTTAGCAGACCGCTTGCGGCTTGTGGATGCTTGATATGATCATCATCTGCTATCGGCGTATTGACGAGTCTTTAGAGTCCTACACAGAGGTTTCCTGGCTCAAGCGAAACGAAATAGGAGCGCATATGAGATATGTGCAGGACCGAGAATAATGCGTGTATGTGATACCGTATTCCATTCTCGCGATGTATGTATCGACTGGTTATATTCGATATAACCTGCATATCGAATCAACGATTGATTCGGTAAGCCGATACATAGGTGACTAGTCGGTTATATGCGATATGACCGTATCGTTAAGTCAAGTGTTGATTTAATGATTTAATGTATAATTATATATTTAATATATTAATTTGCATTAACTAGTATTGGTTCATTTTAAAAGGATTTTCTCACTTGATGCACATTGTATATGTGATATATTTTTTGTGCACTTGTTTGTATCATGTTTGATGATACTTGCTCACTAGGGTTTGTGTAAAGATTAAACCATGGTTATATGAATGGTTAGGGTTTTGATTATTTACTTAGTTATTTATTTATTTATTCATTTTGGAAATAGTTAAGTATGGTGGCTTATTTTGTTTCATGTTGAAGCTTCAAGAAGCTTTGAAAAAGTCCACCATTCTTATCTCTTCCTTAACCTTAACCATTCCAACTAACCTTAGTTTAATCTCTACACTTGACCATGGTTTACATTATGATAAGTATTCATTTTCTTTTCATTTTAAATAACTTATCATAATATTTCCTTCTTGATCATCTTCTTCTTCAAGAAAGAAAGCTTGATGCCATCAATGGCAACTTGAGAAAAAGTGAGTGAAATCCAATTCTAAAGTGAACCCACCTCCTATTTCTTCACCCTCTACCTCTTGCCAAGTTGTTTTGGGTGTTTTCTTCACAATTTTCCCAACTTGGTGAAGTTGGAGCTTGAACTTGCGATGCCTCGACGTAGATCATCTTCGGCACGAAGCCGACGACCTAGTCCGCCCAATTCTCCGATGAAGCCGACGATTGACTTCGGGATTCGAGATGGACAGCGAGAGGACGCCTACGTGGAGCTAAGGAAGTGGAGAACCGGATCTACAAAGGTTATAGCCTCTTATCTTTAGTTAAGATGTTAACTAGTTTAATGTTTCGCCTAGAATTCTAGCCGACGATCCGTGTTAGGGTTTCTCGGCACTCATAAATTTTTAAATTGGCATGATCGATGCCATGTGAGACCTCATTAGCGTGCCTAGGAACCCTACACATAAATCCTACTTCATCATCCTCATCTAATCTAGCCAATTAGATTAGGGTGTTCACATCATTAATACTTGATTAGTGAGTGAGAGCATGAGTTTAAGAAACTTCAAGGTAGATCATCTTCGAAAAGGAAGACTACAAGAAACCTGTTGGAGATAGTGCCCTCAGAGTCAATTATTGGATCACAGGCACGTGATCGCAATGATTGATGGAGGACCTATCCCGATAGGACAGTCTTACTCAAGATGATAGTATGGTATCTGGTTTATCTTTATCATCGTGTACTGCTTTATGTGACCTTACAGGTCTCTATTGCGCGTTGATATAGCCCCTAGGATTCTTTATTGACTGCCAGATGTATGAGGGCGATCATATACGTCGGAGCTGGTAGTCTATAAGCACATCCTTAAAAGGTCCCTAGTCGTGGGAGTTTCGAGACAGGGCATCGATACTCCAGAGTAGACTAGTGTATACAGTCGAGACCCCGATGAGGGGCGGTGGCCTGTCTCACAAGACACTGGTGTCAGTTGGTTCACCTAAGATGTATACAGGTGCTCATTGGGTTATGAGTACACCGGAAAGGACTCCCCGGGAACATGCTAGTTGGTCTTATACCTGATGTCAGATAGTAGTTCCCTGGTGACATGTGTACAGGTTAGTTCATCGACCTGAGATCGTCATTTGTCTCGTGTGAGTTCCCACTGTACTTTGATTACTACCCTACCACGCTCAAAGGAGACGTGAAAACAGGTTTTAGTTGGGTACAGTCCCGAGCCACATGGAGGCAGTGAGCGGATCTGCAGGGGTTCGTCTCTCCCTGTATTGGGGGTGAGGTCGAGCTCTGTCTAGGAGAGCCATTACACGAAGTCCTTGGCCAAGGCAGGAGATTTACTGGTAGTTATTCCAGTAGTATCTCTGGGTGTTCTGGGCTACACTCCGACACGACTTGTACCACTTTTGGGGGTCTGACTTTTACCAACCCCCAAGGCCCGCCATGCGATGCTCATAGACGAACGGACCGGACTGTACGGATATTGTCCTGACAGGCTCAGTAGGGTGTCAGGATGAGTTCGCTCATCGACGTCCCTTTTAGTCAATACCTGGTAGCAGGTTACGTATGGCTAATACCTCTGACGTGCTAGTGGTTAAATCCACAGCCAAAGTATTGACGAGTCTTTAGAGTCCCGACAGACGGTTTTCTCAAGTTTTGGGTGAAACGTTGTAGAAGCCGTATGGAGATATGGCAGGGTTCGATTATATACGTGCGGTATTGCACGGATCATGATCGGACGGATAATACTAGCGGGTTTTGGTTTAAGCCGGATCCTAGTATTGTACAGTGTGGATTTGTCTCATTGCATTTGTATTCAGTCGGAATACAAATGCGGGTATGTATATACAGTCGCGCGGTTTTCCTGTAAGTTATTACGGGATCAGTTTTCTGAAGTTGCCAGTTTGCTTTCCGTTTCGGCCATTTTCCTTTGGATCTTTCCTTGGCTGAAAATTGGTGGAGGAGGGCTTATTTGCAATTGTGCAAATTAGCATTGTGGAGGGTGGTCTTTGTATATAGTTGCTTCATGATGGCTCTTGTTTGACCTTGACTTCTATTTCTTCATCATTACTTGACTTTTGGAGTGATGATGGTTGATGGAGTGTTGGATTTGATTGTGATCATTGCTTATTATCATCACCCTTTCTCTCTCTTGCATAATGTTGGGGCTTACTCCTTTTTCATTAGAATTCCATTCATTCTAACATTCCATAAGAGGATTGGCCGGCCATTGAAGGGGAGGGGCTGTCCCAATTTTTTGGAAAGGAAATATTGTTCTTTTGGCTTCACAAAAATCCCATAGCTTTATCTCCAAATGTATATATCTCATTCCTCCACCAAAAGGCAACTTCGAGTTACCCCAATGAGACATAGAGTTCTACATTATTCTACAGCAATTCTTGGGCACGTCGGCTCGCCAACTTCGTGCCCGAGTTGCCTCGGTCCAGAGGTGGGAGCCCATAAAAGAACCCGGCGATGTGGTGCCCTTCCGACGAGGAGATGAAGACCGGAGATTCCGCGGGGAGATCGGGACGACGACGAGAAGACCGAAGGACACGTATCGCTTGGTATATCTCTCTACCCCTTCTCTAGTTTGCTAGGACTATGTTAATGGCCCGATCAGCGATTTATTGTGGGCGGTGGTGCCGGTTCAAAAGTTAAAGTAAATTATCGTTTCCGCTTTTTGGCCTCGGATTGACGGCCGGGGCACCGCCGAGCACTTACATGGTATCAGAGCCACGCCATTAACCTAGTATAGCTTGCTCTAACGTGTTTACAAGTTCGATCGACCGGATATTCAAAAACCGCATTTTCAAAAGCATCCGTTTCTGTCGAAATTTTTTTTGGCTCGAAATTTTTTTCAGGTTGTTGCAGAAACACATGCAGGCAATTATAAGCATTTTGTGAAAATTTGGTCGCACGTTCTCACTTTCCCACTGCGGAACCGCGGCTAAACCCTGCTTAGGCCGCGGTTCCACCGCCACTTATACTGTTCAGTGCTCCAAAATTTCACAGAGAGCTTCTGAGGTGAAAATGGGGTTTTTGGAATGTTCTGTTTTGGCCCAGATTTTCTTTGAGTGCTGCAGTAGTGCTTGGGGCCCACTTGGGAAAATTTAGTCGATCGAATATTTTAAACATGTTAGTTCACAGTATTTACATTATATCTGCGACCGTGAATGTCACTTGATCGGTAAATCCTGTCTAACTGCTATAGCCCTTTTAGACGGATTTGCGAACGTGACATTCACGTTGATGTTCTGTGTTGTGTTGTGATGTTGCGGATTGGTCGTGGGGGATAGCCTGGATGCAATGGTAGTACAGTTTGGTTTATTATGTACATTTGATATTGCAGGGCGAGCGTCCGACATGTGGACTGCCGTCACTACCTATTTGTATATTATTCTTTTGGTGCACGACCGGGGTGAGGTCGATATACCCGTTGTATGTATATTTTACTTTCTGTACTAGGATTACCCTAAGGTGGGGTGCACGGATATCCGGGTTCTAGAGGGCAACGGGCCCGCATCTCATGGAATTGAGACGGAGGGGGCCTCACTCTAGAATTGGCGGGCTATTCGCCGTACTCGTAGGGGTACAGGTTGACCCAGGAGGGGTGCCCAAGTTACCGGATTACGTGAAGTGCTGGGTGGTCCATTCGCGTTGCTGAAGGGGGCTGCCTCGCTTCAGGTTTTGGCGGGTAACTTGACGCGCCCGTAGGGGTCTAGGATTTCTTTGCACAGGCTATCCACACGACCAGGAGAACGTCGGGTTTCAGTAGCGGCTCTATGAAACCCGAGGATCCCAGATATCTTTATTGTTCTGTGATACTTATTACATTTATGTGATATTGCATTTTATCATGCCTTGAGCGAATATTATATATTGATATATATACTAGTAGATCTTGTATATGTTTTGCATCCGCGCTAGTCCAGTCCCCGCTCTGTCGTTAGTTAAGTAACCTAACGGGTGATGACGGGACCCAGTGGCGAATGCAGATGGCATATACGTACATCATTATTTTCTATCTTTATTGGTGTGATCAATTGATGGGACTGCATTGATTCGGATCAATGCAAGCTAAACAAACCTATTCTGATGTTGTTGGAACATTTTTCAAAAAGCTGTTATTGCAAGGACGTCCACTTTTGTTTTACACAGTGGTATTCGGTTAGGAATATCCAGCACCACATTCAACGAGGCAAGGGCCGAGATCCCTTCACCGGGAGTGACCCCTTGGACAGAAGTTTGCTTCAGGGCAATAAATTCACTATAGTCGTTTACTTTTGCTTTGCATCGTAGTATTCAGTTGGAATATCCTGCACCTCATTCTACGGGGAAAGAGCCGAGATCCCTTCACCGGGAGTGACCTCTCTAGCAAAGGTTTTCGTCACTATATTTTTATAAAGCTATCCAGTTCCTTCAACGATATCAAGTTCATTACGTTAAAGGTTTTCTCCAGAAACCATTCGTAGCCCTCCGTCGTTTCAAATGGATAGTCAATAGTATTCAAGCTGTGTTTGTTGGCCAAAGTCAAGGCACAGTGTTTGGTAGCTATTGGGTATTCATATGCAGCAAAGATAGATGCGTTGGTTTGGGACAGTCGTACTGCCTTGTTGGCCAAAGTCAAGGGTAGGTACGGGTGGGTTCAAATTAACCTGGAGAATGACGGGTAGAACTTGACATATGACTTATGATTTGTTGGCCAAAGTCAAGGTCATAAGAGCATGGGGTAAAAATCACATTGGGAGTTTCTAAAGAAACAAAAACTTGCCAGTTACGCGCATACCTTCTGGAGTGTGATAACGTGAGCGGATTCCGTCACGTTATCATGCGATGATAGTTGGATCCTGATTCCCACTTATGAGTTGGTTTACTCCTCGGGTGATCCCGACTAATTCTTCTTTCAGGTTTAGAGGAGAATTTGACGGTACAGTGGGAGGTTTCCTAATTAGATAAATTGGTAACCATTTTGATCTAGGTTAGATTGCATGCTGAGTGTTTCTTTTCTCTCTCTCTTTGGCAGCGACCATGACCCGACCCTTGACTATGACTCAGTGACCAAGTTGACCGAACCTTCTTAAACACTGGCTTTTGGATTGTCAGAGTTGCAAACCTCATTTCCACTCCTACTTTTTCCCTTTTCTCCAGGACACCCCGTATTACTACGAACGTCCACTTCCATTGGACAAAACCATCGTATGGTTATATACGAACTCGAAGGAATTTATTCGAGGATGGTTTCCGATTCTGGAGAAAACGAATAGGACTATTCAGTTGTCTTTTCCTTTTACCTTTTCTCAGGTTGCGAGTGCTCCTTGGATTAGGGCAGTACACCCATTACACAAATTGGATAGTCTTCTTCCAAACCATAGGCAGGTGCCGACCGGTAGGAAATGAAGAAAAACAATTAGCCTAACGATGGTGTACAGAAGGTATTAAGTAAAGACATATCAAGGGATTAGTAAGAGGGCAAAGTAAATTGCGACTGCTATTCACGACCAAACCAAGTATTTCTTCGCCAATCCTAAATCACCTTTGTATTTCTCCAGGACACTCCGTATCACTACGAAGATCCGCAGTTTATTGGATACTCCGTCGTATGGTTATATACGAACTCGAAAGGAACTTGTTCCAGTTCGGGGATGGATTCTGGTTCAGGAGAAATAGGAATAAGGTTTATTCGGTTGTCTTTTATCTTCACCTTCTCTCGCATTGCGAGTGCTCCTAGGATTTGGACAGTACGCTCATTATGCTTATTGGATAGTCTTCTTCCAAACCATAGGCTGGTGCCGAACGGTAGGGAAGGAAGAAAACCATTTAGCCTAAGAGGGTGTGCAGAAGGTAATGACTAAAGACATATAATGGGATTTGGAAAGATGGCAAAGAATTACACGGTTACAGTTATGAATCTGGATAATGGAAGAGGCATTATTAGGAATACCGGGATACCCCATCGAAACATTTCAATGTTTCAGTTTCACTGTGTACTGTTAAAAGAAAACTGATTTCCCAATTAGACACTTACTCCAGGGTATGTATTTACCAGGTATGATTCTCACATCTCTATGGTTTTACAGATGTTGAGTGGGAGTAAGTTATTGGTAATTAGCTGATCATCCTCATTATATCGGGATTCGTTGTAATCGGTGATATTTGAGGAAATCGCCTGGGCTGTTTGCCAGTCGACAAATATTTGGTTTTGAATATCCGTTGCTATGCACCAATTTCAAATTGATATATCTGTACGTCTATTTTTATAGAGTGAGATATAACTTTTTGAAATTATGTCTGTGACATTTACCTATATCAGTGGATGGTTAGGTAAGGAGCATTGAACCGCGGTGTAATTCTTCTTAACCATGAGTACAGTTTTCAACCTACGACACATAGGGAATGAGTTATTAGACTCAAAGGACTTATACAGAGTATTGTATGTTGTCCAATGTCCATTGGGACAGAGGGGTTGGTCCCCGCACTATATTCTGTTTACTTGTGACTTCTCTAGTTCTTAGACAAGTGTTTCGTGGAAACACAAGGTCTGAGTTTTGAGAAGTTATAAGTATAAGAATAAAGTAGAGAACCAGGTGTTGCAAGTATCAGGATTCTTCAAGGTGATCGAAGATGTAGATACTTGTGTATGGTATTCAGTTGATAGTAATGGTTAAGAGAACTTGCTTCTCTTTCAGGTTACTCATAATTGGAAGCACTCCTAAGTTGAGTAATGATGATCGGCCTCTCTCCATTTAGTTGACATGCACTGAAGACAACTGCATGATTTGAATCTGGTTCAATTAAAACAGTGCCTCTGTTTCTGTATTGGATATAGAACAGTTCATATCTTAACGATGATAAGGTATGTGGAGCTGTCCGGCTTATGCTTAAAACCAGACTCTAGATAACTCAAGGCACGTTTCAGTAATGGCTGTTTGTGGGTTGACCCAGGCTTTGACGAGGGTTGACTTTCTTCCATCTGGAAGATCAATAGTGATATTGTTCTTGACTCGCCGCAGTTTTAACAAAAATGGATTTTTGCAGAAAACAGTAGTGGGAGTATGGTAGAGCTGGAAGTGATTCCAGAACCGCAAACGATTACTGAAAATTTGATAAGAACCTAAAGATTCAATTTGGTTTGACATTCTATTGGCCACTCCGCAGATACGGTGGGTAACCTCAGGAACCCGAGAGGTACTCCGGTAGCCTCAAGAACGGTGACAGGGAGGTTCTTGTTTACCCAGACATGCCGTTGCTGTTGTTCCAGACTATGAGACCCGGATGGAGGATGAGTATAGTGTCGTTCTGAACTAGCTTTAGAAGTGTACGTGTATATGACTCTGCCAGAGGGTTGTCGTAGTCAATGGGAGCAGCGGAAGCATTGGTGGACAAGTGGCTTATGTATATTTATAGACTAAAGCAGTAATAGCGGAGATAGATCATCTATTTCTGATGTGACAGTCATAGATTTGACTTCATCAGAATAGGGGATGGATCTGTTAAGAAGGTAGTAGGGTGTGATGTCCTGGTATTTGGAAGACATACACCGAGTAGGAAGTGATATTCCTATACTACGATCGGTTATACTTTGGTTGTCACACAGTGGTTTCTCCACATAGGACATGGATATAATATCAAGACATTCTGGTTACCGGATCTATGGTTTTAGATCTAGATTTGGATAGTTTCCCAATCAGGGTACTTAGATATCATTCTGAAGGTGTTTTAGAATGGACGACTCCAGGCACGGTAGTGTACCTGCAGGTGATGGAGTCACCTCTCTAAAGGTTTCATACAGACAAAAGCGGAGAGGGATGTGCATGATTGGCAGATCAGTTGCTTAGGCAATTGAGTCAATCATGAGATGTCAAGTACCACACCAGATATTGTTTTTGCACGAGATGTAATATGTTGATATTGATCCAATCCTGGAGAAACGATCGGAAGCAGTTTTAGAACATAAGTGGATGTTCTAGGGATATGATAACGACAACCTCGTTCGGGAAACAGTTATCATTCCAGGCTTCCAAGGTGACCTGGATGACAGATTGGTTGTCAGAGTTATAGTTTTCCCTCTGACGAGGGGCGGTACTATGGACAGGTGGTCCAGGCGGATACTGAGGGAGGCATGGCGCAGGATACTGATTAAGTTCAGTTGACGATACAGTCTAAGAAGTTTGGATTTGGAGTTCATTTATGAGCTAGGTCCCATCAGATATCCAGACATGTTCTAAGACAGGTATTGCTAATTTCGGGAGATGGCTTTCTCCGCGAACTTGAGATAAAGAGAGACATAAAGAAACATCAAGGCGGATCCACTCACTGAGGCTATTCCTCGTACACATTAGTTTCACAAACTGGTTTTCTGAGATTGATTAGTAGAGGAGTTGGGTGTTCGGTATCACACGGGCTGTGAGTATGCGACATCGCAATAATTAGCCTTGAGTGCAAGTGGTAGATTGTTGGAGATAGTGCCCTCAGAGTCAATTATTGGATCACAGGCACGTGATTGCAATGATTGATGGAGGACCTATCCCGATAGGGCAGTCTTACTCAAGATGATTGTATGCAATCTGGTTTATCTTTATCATCGTGTACTGCTTTAGGTGACCTTACAGGTCACTATTGCGCGCTGATAGAGCCCCTAGGATTCTTGCTTGACTGCCAGCAGTATGAGGGTGATCATATATGTGGGAGCTGGGGTCTATAAGCACATCCTTAAAAGGTCCCTAGTCGTGGGAGTTTCGAGACTGGGCATCAATACTCCATTACTAGACTAGTGTATACAGTCGAGACCCCGACGAGGGGCGACGGCCGGTCTCACAAGCCATTGGTGTCAGTTGGTTCACCTAAGATGTATACAGGTGCTCATTGGGTTATGAGTACACCGGACAGGACTCCCCGGGAACATGCTAGTTGGTCTTATACCTGATGTCAGATAGCAGTTCCCTGGTGACATGTGTACAGGTTAGTTCATCGACCTGAGATCGTCATTTGTCTCGTGTGAGTTCCCACTGTACTTTGATTACTACCCTACCATGCTCAAAGGAGACGTGCAAACAGGTTTTAGTTGGGTACAGTCCCAAGCCATATGGAGGCAGTGAGCGGATCTGCAGGGGTTCGTCTCTCCCGGTACTGTGGGTGAGGTCGCGCTGTGTCTAGGAGAGCCATTACACGAATTCCTTGGCCAAGGCAGGAGATTTACTCGTAGGTATTCCAGTAGTATCTCAGGGTGTTCTGGGCTACACTCCGACACGACTTGAACCGCTTTTGTGGTCTGGCTTTTACCAACCCCCTAGGCCCGCCATGCGATGCTCATAGACGAACGGACCGGACTGTACGGATATTGTCACTGACAGGCTTAGTAGGGTGTCAGGATTAGTTCGCTCATCGACGTCCCTTTTGGTCAATACCTGGTAGCAGGTTACGTATGGCTAATACCTCTGACATGCTAGTGGTTAAATCCACAGCCATAGTATTGACGAGTCTTTAGAGTCCCCACAAACCGTTTTCTCAAGTATCGGGCGAAACGCTGTAGAAGCCGTATGGAGATATGGCAGGGTTCGATCATATACGTGCGGTATTGTACGGATCATGATCGGACGGACAATACTAGCGGCTTTTGGTTTAAGCCGGATCCTTGTTGGAGATAGTGCCCTCATAGTCAATTATTGGATCGCAGGTACGTGATTGCAATGATTGCGGAGGACCTATCCCGGTAGGACAGTCTTACTCGAGATGATAGTATGCTATCTGGTTTGCCTTTATCAGTCGTGTACATGTTCAGGTGACTGATTGCATGTTACACTTTGATAGAGCCCTTAGGATCTTGCTTTACTACCAACAGTATGATGGCGATCATATAAGTGAGAGTTGGGTGGTTTATACGCATATCCTTAATTATGGTCCCTAGTCGTGGGAGTTTCGAGACAGGGCATCGATACTCCGGAGTAGACTAGTGTGTACAGTCGAGACCCCGACGAGGGGCGGTGGCCGGTCTCACAGGCCACTGGTGTCAGTTGGATCACCTAAGATGTATACAGGTGCTCATTGGGTTATGAGTACACCGGACAGGACTCGCCGGGAATCTGCTAGTTAGTATTATATCTACCGTCAGATAGCAGTTCCCTGGTGACATGTGTACAGGTTAGTTCATCGACCTGAGGTCGTCATTTGTCTCGTGTGAGTTCCCACTGTGCTTTGATTTCTACCCTACCTCGGCTCAAAGGAGTCGTGCAAACAGGTAGCTTTTGGGTACAGTCCCGAGCCATATGGAGGCACGTGAGCGGATCGGCAGGGGATTCGTCTCTCCCGGTATTGGGGGCGAGGTCGTGCTGTGTCTAGGAGAGCCATTACACAAATCCATGGCCATGGTAGGAGATTTACTGGTAGGTACTCCAGTAGTATCTCTGGGTGTTATTGGGCTTCACTCCGACACGACTTATACTGCTATTGGGGGTCTGACGTTACTAGCCCCCTAGGCAGATATGCGATACTCATTGACGAACGGACCGGACTGTATATACATTGTCACTGTTAGGCTCAGTAGGGTTTCTGGATGAGTTCACTCATCGGCCTCCCTTGAGTTCGCTCATCAGCTTCCCTTGAGGTCAGTCCATGGGCAGCCGTTACGCATTGCTAGTGCCACTGACGGATTGTGGTTAAACCCACTGCCAGGGTACTGACGAGTCATTAGAGTCCCCCACAGACAGTTTCCCAAGTTCGGGCGAAACGTTGTAGAAGCCGTATGGTTTTATGGCAGGGTTCGGAAAATGCACGTGCGTTTACGCACGTGTCAGTTTTCGGGCAGATGATACTGGTCGGCTTTGGTTTAAGCCGGATCCGAGTATTATATTGAGTAGGTATAATATCTTTGTCTCAGTTGCATTTGTATTCGGTCGTAATACAAATGCGGGTATATTTATACAGTTTCGGGGTTGTCGTGAAATTCGTTTCAGGATCACTTTTGGAAGTTGCCAGTTTCCAGTTTTCTATCAGCCGTCTTTTAACATTTGGTTAAAGGCGGATTTATCTTTTCTTGGATGAGAGTGAGTCGTGCTTCTAGAAGGTTCTAGAAGGTTCTAGAATTTGTGACAAGGCTAAGTGACTCATCTTTGCATTTATTAAAGGGTGACTAGGTTTAAGTGAGTCATGCTTTGTATTAAAGCATTTTGTTTTGGTTAAGATATTTTCTTCATGATATGCTTCATGTTGTGGTCACCCCCCCTCTCCTACGGTCACCCCCTCTCCATATATGAGGCCGGCCCCCTCTCTCTCTCTCACTACTTGATGTTTTTCCACTTGAAAAGATTATGATAGATTTTTGGGGTGTATGGAATTCACAGCTCATTTCATTCCATCACCCGATTCCCTCGGCAACTTCATTAACCGATCGTCCACGGATTTGGACGAAGTGAGACAAAGTCATCTACTCATTCTCTACATCATTCTTGGTCGTCTCTTTTAGCAAACTTGACGATCGAGTTGCCTCGAGTCAGAGGCGGGAGCCCGTTTAAAGAATCGGTGATGTGGTGCCACCTCGACGAGGATATCGGAGATCGACGAGATCGGAGCAGCCGCAACGGAGCGTGGGATGATGGTTGAAGAACGAAGGACTCGGATCGTTCGGTATAACCTTTCTACACTCTTTACACTTTGTTAGTTTAGCAAAAATGGCAGATCCGGGTTAAAGTATATGATAGCGCCAGTTTAAAAGTTTTTATTCCGCATTTGGCGTCTGTAGACGGCCGGGGCGCTAGCGTAGACTTACACTGGTATTAGAGCCTCACCATTTTGCTATACTAACTTGTGCTAACGCGTTTAAAATATCGATCGAACCGAAAAACAAAAATCGCATTTTTCTCACTTGACAGTTTCTGTTAATTTCAAAACTGGTCTAAATGTAATTTTGACCATACCAGAAAATCAAGCAGGCTTTTTTTTGGAAAACTGCAGAAATTCGACGAAGTAATATTACTGTTCCGCCGCGCATCCGCGGCCCAAGCATGGTTTGGCCGCGGATGCGCCGCAGGAAAGTCAAATCACTCTGCGCAATTTCTACAGTGCATTCTCTATTACAAATTGGGATTTTTGGTATATATCGTTTGGGCCCAGGTTTTGTTACTGTTCACCAGTAAGTCGTGGGGCCCACTTTTTGATATTTGGTCGATCGAAATTTAAACACGTTAGTTTACAGTGCTTACATTATATCTCCGACCGGGAATGTCATTTGATCGGTAAACCGCGTCTGATTGCTATAGTTCTTTTAGACGGGTTTGCGAACGTGACTTTCGCGTTGATGTTCTGTGTTGTGCTGTGATGTTGCGGATTTGTCGTGGTGGATAGCAGTGTGCAATGGTAGTACAGTTTGTGTTTATTTGTACATTTGATATTGCGGGGCGAGCGTCCAACTTGTGGACTGCCGTCACTGCCTGTTGTATAATATTCTTTTGGGGCACGACCAGGTTGCGGTCGATGTACCTATTGTACTATTTTTCATTACTGTACTAGGTTTTACCCCGCGACGGAGTGCACGGATAGCCGGGTTCGGGAAAGCAACGGGTCCGCATCTCATGGCTTTGAGAGGCAGAGGGGCCCCACTTCAGAATTGGCAGACTATTCCCCGCACTCGTAGGGGGTACAGGTTGACCCAAGGAGGGGTGCCCAAGATTACCGGATTCCGTGGAGTGCTGGGTGGTCCATTCACTATGCTGTAGGGGGCTGCCTCGCTTCAGGTTTTGGCGGGTAACTTGCCGCACCCGTGGGGGTCTAGGTTTCATTGCACAGGCTATCCACATGACAGGGGAACGTCGAGTTTCAGCAGCGGCTCTGTGAAACTCGGGGATCCCAGATTATCTGTATTGTTCTGTGATGCTTATTACTTTTCTGTAATGTTGCATACTATCACGCCTGGAGCGATTATGTATATTGGTTTATATACTATTAGATGTTGTATATGTTTTACACCCGCGCTAGTCCAGTCCCCGCTCTGTCGTTAGTTAAGTAACCTAACGGGTGATGACGGGACCCAGTGACGAATGCGGATGGCATATACGTACATTTTATTTTCGTTCTTTTCTGGTGTGATTAAATGATGGGACTGCGTTGATTCTGATCAACGCAAAGTAAAAACAAACCTGTATACAGTTGTTGGAACAATTTAAAAAGTGTTATTGCAAAGACGTTTTCTTTTGTTATGCATAGCGGTATTCAGTGGAATATCCTGCACCTCATTCGACGGGGCAAGGGCCGATATCCCTTCACCGGGACTGACCCCTTGGGCAGAAGTTTGCGTCAGAGTAATAACTTCACTATAGTCGATTACATGTTGCTTTGCATAGCGGTATTCAGTGGAATATCCTGCACCTCATTCCACGAGGAATGAGCCGAGATCCCTTTACCGGGAGTGACCTCTTTAGCAAAAGGTTTTCGCCACTATATTTTAAAAAGCTATCAGGTTCCTTCAGCGATATCAAGTTCACTACGCTAAAGGTTTTTCGCCAAAAACCAGCCGTAGCCCTCCGTCGTTTCTTATGGATGGTCAGTAGTATTCAAGCTATGTTTGTTGGCATACGTCAAGGCATAGTGTTTGGTAGTTGCTGGGTATTCATTTGTTGCATAGATAGATGAGTTGGTTTGGGACAGTCGTATTACCTTGTTGGCATACGTCAAGGGTATGTACGGGTGGGTTCAAATTAACAAGATAATGACGGGCAGAACTTGACATGTGACTTATGATTTGTTGGCATACGTCAAGGTCATAAGAGCATGGGGCATAAATAATATCGGGAGTTTCTAAAGAAACTGAAACTTGCTATGTATGCGCATAACATCTGGAGTATGAGTAACGTGGATGCATTCCATCAGGTTATCATGCGATGAGAGTTGGATCCCGATTCCCACTGATGAGTTGGTTTACTCTTCGGGTGATCCCGATTGATTCTTCTTTAGGTTTGGAGGAGAATTTGACAGGACAGTGGGAGGTTTCCGGATTAGATAAAATGATGACCATTCTGATCTAGGTTAGAGTGCACGCAGAGTGTTTCTTTTCTCTCTCTTTCTTTGGCAGCGACCTTTGACCGACCCTAGACTATGACTCAGTGACCAGGTTGACCGAACCTTTTTAAAATACTGGCTTTTGGATTGTCTGAGTTGCATAAGTCATTGCCACTCCTTCTTTTACCCTTTGCATTTCTCAGAACACCCGTATTACTACGGATATCCACTTCCATTGGATAGATCCATCGTATGGTTATATACGAACTCGAAGGGACTTCTTCGGGGATGGATCCAGGTTCAGGAGAAATAGAATTGGTTTATTCAGTTGTCTTTTATTATCACCTTCTCTCAGGTTGCGAGAGCTCCTTGGTTTAGGAGAGTACACCTATTACGCCTATTGGATAGTCTTATTCCAAACCATAGGCTGGTGCCGAAAGGTAGGGAATGAAGAAAACCAATTAACCTAAGTAGGGTGTGCAGAAGGTAATATGTAAAGACAAAATAAAGGGATTAGAAAGAGGGCAAAGTAAATTGCGACTGATATCATTCACGACCAAAACCGCGTACTTCATCGCCGCTCCTATTTCACCTTTAAAAGAATAAGGTATTATTCAGTTGTCTTTTATCGTCACCTTCTCTCGAGTTGCGAGTACTCCTTGGTTTAGGAGGGTACACCTATTATGCTTACTGGATAGTCTTCTTCCAAGCCATAGGCTGGTGTCGAACGGTTGGGAAGGAAGAAAACCATTTAGCCTAACGATGGTGTACAGAAGGTAACGACTAAAGACAAATAAAGGGATTTGGAGAGATGGCAATAAAATATACGGTTGAAGTCATGAATTGGATTATGGAAGAGGCATTGCTATGAATACCAGGATACCCCTACGAAACATTTTCATGTTTCAGTGCATTGTTAAAGGAAAAACTGTTTTCCCGATTAGACACTTACTCCAAGGGTATGTATTTACCACGTTTCATTCTCATATCTGTATGGTTTTATAGATGATGAGTGGGAGTAAGATATTGGGAATTAGGTGATCATCCTCATTGTATCGGAATTCGTTGTAATTGGTGATATTTGAGGAAATCGCCAGGGTACAGTTTTCCACCTACAACGCACAGGTTTTGAGTTGTTTAACTCAGCGGACTTATACAGAGTATTGTATGTTGTCCAGTGTCCATCAGGACAAAGCGGTAGGTCCTCGTACTATGTTCTGTTTACTTATAACTTCTCTAGTATTTAGACGAGTGTTTCTTAGAAATACAAGGTCTAAGTTTTGAGAAGTTGTGGGTATAAGAATAAAGTAGAGAACCAGGTATCACAAGTATCGGGATTCTTCAAAGAGATCGAAGATGTAGATTCTTGTGATTGGTATTCAGATGATAGTGATGGTTTTGAGAAACGTGTTTCTCTTTCAGGTTACTCATAATTGGATGGATTCCTAAGTTGAGTAATGCTGATTAGCCTCTTTCCATTAAGTTGATATGCACTGGAGACAGATGCATGGATTGAATATGGTTCCAATTAAATAAGTGCCAAAGTTTCTATATTGGATATAGAATAGTTCGTACCTTAAAAGATATTAAGGTACGGGGAGTTGTCCAGCTTATGATTAAAACCAGACACTGGATAACTCAGGGCACGTTTCTGTAATGGCCGTTTGTGGGTTGACCCTGGCTATGACGAGGGTTGATATTCTACCATTTAGAAGATCAATAGTGATATTGTTTTTGACTTGCCACAGTTTTAGTAAAATGGATCTTTTTCAGAAAACAGTAGTGGGAGTATGGTAGAACTGGAAATGATTCCAGAACCGCGAACGATTACGGAAAATTTAATAGGACCTATACATTCAATCAGGTTTGACATTCCAATAGCCACTCCGCAGGTATGGTAGGTAACCTCAGACACCCGAGAGGTACTTCGGTAGGCTCAAGGACGGTGACAGGGAGGTTCTTATCTACCCAGACTTGACACTACTGTTGTTCCAGGTTATGAGACCCGGTAGGAGGGTTGTCGTAGTCAGTGGGAGCAACGGAAGCATGGTGGGCAAGTAGCTTATGTCTATTTATAGACTAGAGCAGTTATAGCGGAGATAGATCATCCAATTTTGATGTGACAGTCATGGGTTTGACTTCAATCAGAATAGGGGATGAATCAGTTAAGAAGGTAGTAGGGTGTGATGTCATGGTATCTGGATGACATACACAGAGTAGGAAGTAAAATTCCTATACTACGATCGGTTGTACTGTGGTCGTCACACAGTTGTTTCTCCAGACAGGATATGGATATAATATTTGACATTCTGGTTTCTGGATCTATGGTTTTAGATCTGGATTTGGGTAGTTTCCCAATGTGGGTACTTTGACAGATATTCTAATGGTTTTTGGAATAGTTGACTCCTAGCATGGTGGTGTACCTGCAGGTGATGGAGTCACCCTCTCTAAAGGTGTCTTACAGACTAAAGGGGAGAGGGATGTGCATGATTGGCAGATCACTTGCTTAGGCAATTGAGTCAATCATGAGATGTCAAGTACTACACCAAATGTTGGTTTTGCACAAGATGCAATAAGTTTGTATTAATCCAATCCTGGAGAAACATAAAGAAGCAGTTTTAGAACATAAGCACATGTTCTACGGATTTGATGACGACAGCCTCTTTCGGGAGACGGTTATCATTCCAGGCTTCAAAGGTGACATGGATGACAGAGTGATTGTCAGAGTTTTAGTTTTCCCTCTGACGAGGGACAGTATTATGGACAGGTGGTCCAAGAGGATACTTTGGGTGGCATGGTGCCCGATACTGATTAGGTTCAGTGATCAATACAGTCTAAGAAGTTTGGATATGGAGTTCATTTATGAACTAAGGTCCCATCAGATATCCAGACATGTTCTAAGACAGGTATTACTCAATTCGGGAGATGGCTTTCTCCGCGAACTTGAGATTTAGAGAGATATAGAAAGAAACTTCTAGGCGGATCCACTCACTGAGGCTATTTCTCGAACACAATAGTTTTACAAATGGGCTTTGTGATACTGATTAGTAGAGGAGTTGGGTGTCGGTTTCACACGGGCTGTGAGTAGTCGACATCGCAATATTAGCCTTGAGTGCAAGTGGGAGATTGTTGGAGATAGTGCCCTCATAGTCAATTATTGGATCGCAGGTACGTGATTGCAATGATTGCGGAGGACCTATCCCGGTAGGACAGTCTTACTCGAGATGATAGTATGCTATCTGGTTTGCCTTTATCAGTCGTGTACATGTTCAGGTGACTGATTGCATGTTACACTTTGATAGAGCCCTTAGGATCTTGCTTTACTACCAACAGTATGATGGCGATCATATAAGTTAGAGTTGGGTGGTTTATACGCATATCCTTAATTATGGTCCCTAGTCGTGGGAGTTTCGAGACAGGGCATCGATACTCCGGAGTAGACTAGTGTGTACAGTCGAGACCCCGACGAGGGGCGGTGGCCGGTCTCACACGCCACTGGTGTCAGTTGGATCACCTAAGATGTATACAGGTGCTCATTGGGTTATGAGTACACCGGACAGGACTCGCCGGGAATCTGCTAGTTAGTATTATATCTACCGTCAGATAGCAGTTCCCTGGTGACATGTGTACAGGTTAGTTCATCGACCTGAGGTCGTCATTTGTCTCGTGTGAGTTCCCACTGTGCTTTGATTTCTACCCTACCACGGCTCAAAGGAGTCGTGCAAACAGGTAGCTTTTGGGTACAGTCCCGAGCCATATGGAGGCACGTGAGCGGATCGGCAGGGGATTCGTCTCTCCCGGTATTGGGGGCGAGGTCGTGCTGTGTCTAGGAGAGCCATTACACAAATCCATGGCCATGGTAGGAGATTTACTGGTAGGTACTCCAGTAGTATCTCAGGGTGTTATTGGGCTTCACTCCGACACGACTTATACTGCTATTGGGGGTCTGACGTTACTAGCCCCCTAGGCAGATATGCGATACTCATTGACGAACGGACCGGACTGTATATACATTGTCACTGTTAGGCTCAGTAGGGTTTCTGGATGAGTTCACTCATCGGCCTCCCTTGAGTTCGCTCATCAGCTTCACTTGAGGTCAGTCCATGGGCAGCCGTTACGCATTGCTAGTGCCGCTGACGGTTTGTGGTTAAACCAACTGCCAGGGTACTGACGAGTCATTAGAGTCCCCCACAGACAGTTTCCCAAGTTCGGGCGAAACGTTGTAGAGGCCGTATGGTTTTATGGCAGGGTTCGGAAAATGCACGTGCGTTTACGCACGTGTCAGTTTTCGGGCAGATGATACTGGTCGGCTTTGGTTTAAGCCGGATCCGAGTATTATATTGAGTAGGTATAATATCTTTGTCTCAGTTGCATTTGTATTCGGTCGTAATACAAATGCGGGTATATTTATACAGTTTCGGGGTTGTCGTGAAATTCGTTTCAGGATCACTTTTGGAAGTTGCCAGTTTCCAGTTTTCTATCAGCCGTCTTTTAACATTTGGTTAAAGGCGGATTTATCTTTTCTTGGATGAGAGTGAGTCGTGCTTCTAGAAGGTTCTAGAAGGTTCTAGAATTTGTGACAAGGCTAAGTGACTCATCTTTGCATTTATTAAAGGGTGACTAGGTTTAAGTGAGTCATGCTTTGTATTAAAGCATTTTGTTTTGGTTAAGATATTTTCTTCATGATATGCTTCATGTTGTGGTCACCCCCCCTCTCCTACGGTCACCCCCTCTCCATATATGAGGCCGGCCCCCCCTCTCTCTCTCACTACTTGATGTTTTTCCACTTGAAAAGATTATGATAGATTTTTGGGGTGTATGGAATTCACAGCTCATTTCATTCCATCACCCGATTACCTCGGCAACTTCATTAACCGATCGTCCACGGATTTGGACGAAGTGAGACAAAGTCATCTACTCATTCTCTACATCATTCTTGGTCGTCTCTTTTAGCAAACTTGACGATCGAGTTGCCTCGAGTCAGAGGCGGGAGCCCGTTTAATGAATCGGTGATGTGGTGCCACCTCGACGAGGATATCGGAGATCGACGAGATCGGAGCAGCCGCAACGGAGCGAGGGATGATGGTTGAAGAACGAAGGACTCGGATCGTTCGGTATAACCTTTCTACACTCTTTACAGTTTGTTAGTTTAGCAAAAATGGCAGATCCGGGTTAAAGTATACGATAGCGCCAGTTTAAAAGTTTTTATTCCGCATTTGGCGTCTGTAGACGGCCGGGGCGCTAGCGTAGACTTACAATCCTAGTATTGTACAGTGTAGATTTGTCTCATTGCATTTGTATTCAGTTGGAATACAAATGCGGGTATGTATATACAGTTGCGGGGTTTTCCTGTAATTTATTACGGGATCAGTTTTCTGAAGTTGCCAGTTTGCTTTCTGTTTCGTCCATTTTCCTTTGTATCTTTCCTTGGCTGAAAATTGGTGGAGGAGGGCTTATTTGCAATTGTGCAAATTAGCATTGTGGAGGGTGGTCTTTGTATATAGTTGCTTCATGATGGCTCTTGTTTTACCTTGACTTCTATTTCTTCATCATTACTTGACTTTTGGAGTGATGATGGTTGATGGAGTGTTGGATTTGATTGTGATCATTGCTTATTATCATCACCCTTTCTCTCTCTTGCATAATGTTGGGGCTTACTCCTTTTTCATTAGAATTCCAATCATTCTATCATTCCTTAAGAGGCTTGGCCGGCCATTGAAGGGGAGGGGCTGTCCCAATTTTTTGGGAGGGAAATATTGTTCTTTTGGCTTCACAAAAATCTTATAGCTTCATCTCCAAATGTATATATCTCATTCCTGCACCAAAAGGCAACTTCGAGTTACCCCAATGAGACATAGAGTTCTACATTATTCTACAGCAATTCTTGGGCACGTCGGCTCGCCAACTTTGTGCCCGAGTTGCCTCGGTCCAGAGGAGGGAGCCCGTAAAAGAACACGGCGATATGGTGCCCTTCCGACGAGGAGATGAAGAACGGAGATTCCGCGGGGAGATCGGGACGACGACGAGAAGACCGAAGGACACGGATCGCTCGGTATATCTCTCTACCCCTTCTCTAGTTTTCTAGGACTATGTTAATGGCCTGATCCGGGATTTATATTGCGCGGTGGTGCCGGTTCAAAAGTTAAAGTAATTTATCGTTTCCGCTTTTTGGCCTCGGATTGACGGCCGGGGCGCCGCCGTGAACTTACATGGTTTCAGAGCCACGCCATTAACCTAGTCTAGCTTGCTCTAACGTGTTTACAAGTTCGATCGATCGGATTTTCAAAAACCGCATTTTCAAAAGCATCAGTTTTTGTCGAAATTTTTTTTGGCTCGAAATTTTTTTCAGGTTGTTGCAGAAACACATGCAGGAAATTATAAGCATTCTGTGAAAATTTGGTCGCACGTTCCCACTATCGCACCGCGGAACCGCGGCTAAACCTCTGCTTGGGACGCGATTACGCCGCCACTTATACTGTTCAGTGCACCAAAATTTCACAAAGTGCTTCTGTGTTGAAAATGGGGTTTTTGGAATGTTCTGTTTTGGCCCAGATTTTCTTTGAGTGCTGCAGTAGTGCTTGGGGCCCACTTGGGAAAATTTAGTCGATCGAATATTTTAAACACGTTAGTTCACAGTATTTACATTATATCTGCGACATTGAATGTCACTTGATCGGTAAATCCTGTCTAACTGCTATAGCCCTTTTAGACGGATTTGCGAACGTGACATTCACGTTGATGTTCTATGTTGTGCTGTGATGTTGCGTATTGGTCGTGGGGGATAGCCTGGATGCAATGGTAGTACAGTTTGGTTTATTATGTACATTTGATATTGCGGGGTGAGCGTCCGACATGTGTACTGCCGTCACTACCTGTTTGTATATTATTCTTTTGGAGCACGACCGGGGTGAGGTCGATATACCCGTTGTATGTATATTTTACTTTCTGTATTAGGATTACCCCAAGGTGGGGTGCACGAATAGCCGGGTTCTAGAGGGCAACGGGCCCGCATCTCATGGCATTGAGACGGAGGGGGCCTCACTCTAGAATTGGTGGGCTATTCGCCGCACTCGTAGGGGGTACAGGTTGACCCAGGAAGGGTGCCCAAGTTACCGGATTCCGTGAAGTGCTGGGTGGTCCATTCACGTTGCTGAAGGGGGCTGCCTCGCTTCATGTTTTGGCGGGTAACTTGCCGCGCCCGTAGGGGTCTAGGATTTCTTTGCACAGGCTATCCACACGACCAGGGGAACGTCGGGTTTCAGTAGCGGCTCTATGAAACCCGAGGATCCCAGATATCTGTATTGTTCTGTGATGCTTATTACATTTCTGTGATGTTGCATTTTATCACGCCTTGAGCGAATATTATATATTGATATATATATACTAGTAGATGTTGTATATATTTTGCATCCGCGCTAGTCCAGTCCCCGCTCTGTCTTTAGTTAAGTAACCTAACGGGTGATGACGGGACCAAGTGGCGAATGCGGATGGCATATACGTACATTATTATTTTCGTTCTTTATTGGTGTGATAAATTGATGGGACTGTATTGATTCGGATCAATGCAAGCTAAACAAACCTATTCTGATGTTGTTGGAATATTTTTCAAAAAGTTGTTATTGCAAGGACGTTAACTTTGTTTTGCACAGTGGTATTCGGTTAGGAATATCCAGCACCTCAGTCGACGAGACAAGGGCCGAGATCCCTTCACCTGGAGTGACCCCTTGGACAGCAGTTTGCGTACTATAGTCGTTTACTTTTGCTTTGCATCGTGGTATTCAGTTGGAATATCCTGCACCTCATTCTATGGGGAAAGAGCCGAGATCCCTTCACCAGGAGTAGCCTCTTTAGCAAAGGTTTTCGTCACTATATTTTGATAAAACTATCCGGTTCCTTCAACGATATCAAGTTCATTAAGTTAAAGGTTTTCGCCAGAAACCATTCGTAGCCCTCCGTCGTTTCATATGGATAGCCAACAGTATTCAAGCTGTGTTTGTTGGCCAAAGTCGAGGCACGGTGTTTGGTAGCTATTGGGTATTCATATGCATCGAAGATAGATGCGTTAGTTTGGGATAGTCATACTGCCTTGTTGGCCAAAGTCAAGGGTAGGTACGGGTGGGTTCAAATTAACCTGGAGAATGATGGGTAGAACTTGACATGTGACTTATGATTTGTTGGCCAAAGTCAAGGTTATAAGAGCATGGGGTAAAAATCACATCGGGAGTTTCTAAAGAAACTGAAACTTGCCAGTTATGCGCATACCATCTGGAGTGTGATAACGTGAGCGGATTCCATCACGTTATCATGCGATGATAGTTGGATCCCGATTCCCACTGATGAGTTGGTTTACTCCTCGGGTGATCCCGACTAATTCTTCTTTTAGGTTTGGAGGAGAATTTGACGGTACAGTGGGAGGTTTCCTGATTAGATAAATTGGTAACCATTCAGATCTAGGTTAGAGTGCACGCTGAGTGTTTCTTTTCTCTCTCTCTCTTTGGCAGCGACCATGACCCGACCCTTGACTATGACTCAGTGACTAAGTTGACCGAACCTTCTTAAACACTGGCTTTTGGATTGTCAGAGTTGCAAACCTCATTGTCACTCCTTCTTTTACCATTTTATCCAGGACACACCGTATTACTACGAACGTCCACTTCCATTGGACAAAACCATCGTATGGTTATATACGAACTCGAAGGAATTTATTCGAGGATGGTTTCTGGTTCTGGAGAAAACGAATAGGACTATTCAGTTGACTTTTCCTTTTACCTTCTCTCAGGTTGCGAGTGCTCCTTGGATTAGGGCAGTACACCCATTACGCAAATTGGATAGTCTTCTTCAAAACCATAGGCAGGTGCCGACCGGTAGGGAATGAAGAAAACCAATTAGCCTAACGATGGTGTACAGAAGGTATTAAGTAAAGACATATCAAGGGATTAGTAAGAGGGCAAAGTAAATTGCGACTGCTATTCACGACCAATCCAAGTATTTCTTCGCCAATCCTAAATCACCTTTGTATTTCTCCAGGACACTCCGTATCACTACGAAGATCCACAGTTTATTGGATACTCCGTTGTATGGTTATATACGAACTCGAAAGGAACTTGTTCCAGTTCGGGGATGGATTCTGGTTCAGGAGAAATATGAATAAGGTTTATTCGGTTGTCTTTTATCTTCACCTTCTCTCGCATTGCGAGTGCTCCTAGGATTAGGACAGTACACCCATTATACTTATTGGATAGTCTTCTTCCAAACTATAGGCTGGTGCCGAACGGTAGGGAAGGAAGAAAACCATTTAGCCTAAGAGGGTGTGCAGAAGGTAATGACTAAAGACATATAAAGGGATTTGGAAAGATGGCAAAGAATTACAAGGTTACAGTTGTGAATCTGGATAATGGAAGAGGCATTACTAGGAATACCGGGATACCCCATCGAAACATTTCAATGTTTCAGTTTCACTGTGTACTGTTAAAAGAAAACTGATTTCCCAATTAGACACTTGCTCCATGGTATGTATTTACCAGGTATGATTCTCACATCTGTATGGTTTTACAGATGTTGAGTGGGAGTAAGTTATTGGGAATTAGGTGATCATCCTCATTATATCGGGATTCGTTGTAATCGGTGATATTTGAGGAAATCTCCTGGGCTGTTTGCCAGTCGGCAAATATTTGGTTTTGAATATCAGTTGCTATGCACCAATTTCAAATTGATATATCTGTACGTCTATTTTTATAGAGTGAGATATAACTTTTTGAAATTATGTCTGTGACATTTACCTATATCAGTGGATGGTTAGGTGAGTAGCATTGAACTGCGGTGTAATTCTTCTTAACCATGAGTACAGTTTTCAACCTACGACATACAGGGAATGAGTTATTAGACTCAAAGGACTTATACAGAGTATTGTATGTTGTCCAGTGTCCATTGGGACAGAGGGGTTGGTCCCCGCACTATATTCTGTTTACTTGTGACTTCTCTAGTTCTTAGACAAGTGTTTCGTGGAAACACAAGGTCTGAGTTTTGAGAAGTTATAAGTATAAGAATAAAGTAGAGAACCAAGTGTTGCAAGTATCAGGATTCTTCAAGGCGATCGAAGATGTAGATACTTGTGTATGGTATTCAGTTGATAGTAATGGTTAAGAGAACTTGCTTCTCTTTCAGGTTACTCATAATTGGAAGCACTCCTAAGTTGAGTAATATTGATCGGCCTCTCCCCATTTAGTTGACATGCACTGAAGACAGCTGCATGATTTGAATCTGGTTCAATTAAATCAGTGCATCTGTTTCTGTATTGGATTAGAACAGTTCATATCTTAACGATGTTAAGGTACAGGGAGTTGTCTGGCTTATGCTTAAAACCAGATGCTGGATAAATCAAGGCACGTTTCTGTAATGGTTATTTGTGGGTTGACCCAGGCTATGACGAGGGTTGACTTTCTACCATCTGGAAGATCAATAGTGATATTATTCTTGACTCGCCACAGTTTTAACAAAAATGGATTTTTTCAGAAATAGTAGTGGGAGTATGGTAGAACTGGAAGTGATTCCAGAACCGCAGACGATTACTGAAAATTTGATAAGAACCTAAAGATTCAATTTGGTTTGACATTACATTGGCTACTCCGCAGATACGGTAGGTAACCTCAGGCACCCGAGAGGTACTCCGGTAGCCTCAAGGACGGTGACAGGGAGGTTCTTGTTTACCTAGACTTGTCATTGCTGTTGTTCCAGACTATGAGACCCGGCAGGATGATGAGTATAGCGTCGTTCTGAACTAGCTTTAGAAGTGTACGTGTATATGACTCTGCCAGAGGGTTCTCGTAGTCAGTGGGAGCAGCGGAAGCATTGGTGGACAAGTGGCTTATGTATATTTATAGACTAAAGCAGTAATAACGGAGATAGATCATCTTTTTCTGATGTGACAGTCATAGATTTGACTTCATCAGAATAGGGGATGGATCTGTTAAGAAGGTAGTAGGGTGTGATGTCCTGATATTTGGAAGACATACACAGAGTAGGAAGTGATATTCCTATACTACGATCGGTTATACTTTGGTTGTCACACAGTGGTTTCTCCACATGGGACTTGGATATAATATCAAGACATTCTGGTTACTGGATCTATGGTTTTAGATCTAAATTTTGGTAGTTTCCCAATCAGGGTACTTAGACAGCATTCAGAAGGTGTTTTAGAATGGACGACTCCAGGCACGGTAGTGTACCTGCAGGTGATGGAGTCACCCTCTCTAAAGGTGTCATACAGACTAAATTGGAGAGGGATGTGCATGATTGGCAGATCAGTTGCTTAGGCAATTGAGTCAATCATGAGATTTCAAGTACCACACCGGATATTATTTTTGCACGAGATGCAATATTCTGATATTGATCCAATCCTGGAGAAACGATCGGAAGCAGTTTTAGAACATAAGTGGATGTTCTATGGATATGATAACGACAGCCTCGTTCGGGAGACAGTTATCATTCCAGGCTTCCAAGGTGACTTTGATGACAGATTGGTTGTCAGAGTTATAGTTTTCCCTCTAACGAGGGGTAATACTATGGACAGGTGGTCCAGGCGGATACTGAGGGAGGCATGGCGCAGGATATTGATTAAGTTTAGTTGACGATACAGTCTAAGAAGTTTCGATTTGGAGTTCATTTATGAGTTAGGTCCCATCAAATATCCAGACATATTCTAAGACAGGTATTTCTCATTTCGGGAGATGGTTTTCTCCGTGAACTTGAGATAAAGAGGGATATAGAAAGAAACATCAAGGCGGATCCACTCACTGAGGCTATTCCCCGTACACTTTAGTTTCGCAAACTGGTTTTGTGAGACTGATTAGTAGAGGAGTTGGGTGTTCGGTATCACACGGGCTGTGAGTATGCGACATCGCAATAATTAGCCTTGAGTGCAAATGGGAGATTGTTGGAGATAGTGCCCTCAGAGTCAATTATTGGATCACAGGCATGTGATTGCAATGATTGATGGAGGACCTATCCCGATAGGACAGTCTTACTCAAGATGATAGTATGTTATCTGGTTTATCTTTATCATCGTGTACTGCTTTAGGTGACCTTACCGGTCACTATTGCGCGTTGATAGAGCCCCTAGGATTCTTGTGTAAGTCGATGTAGTACACCCCAATACTTGTGGGGAGGCGGAATTTTCAAAAACGAACTTGTTTAGTGAACGAACATCGACTAACCGCTTGAATCGATGCTAATCTATAAATAACCAAACACAAAGTGTTTCTTAACTATTGTGTTTAGGGATTATACCTAATGAAACCAGTCCTTCGTCTTTACGATCTCCTTGTTCTCCTCGGCCTTCTCTAGGTAGTAGACGATCCACCCGAGAGCAAAACTCCAAGCTAAACCTCTAAACTTGATTCAACTAACATTCTTGGATTGCTAATCAAAGAAGCTAGGATGAAATAGAGTGATGGTTATGGATTGATTAGTCTTTCTAATCCTTTGATCTCAACTCATGAGGTGTAAGGATTAGGGTTTGAAGATGAGAGCTTGAGGAGAGAGAAGATGAGAGATAATAATGAGATGAGATTGTGAGTATCATAACATATTATGAAGCATTCTCATTAAAGAATAAATGAATAAATGTGATGAATAAGCATGCTTCATAAATGTTAAGTGGTGATTCATTAAGCATGTGTCATTAATCATTTATGGTGCAATAATGACAATGATGAATCACTCTCATGACTCACAAATCTTATCCAAAGTATATGCCATCTAAACCTCCTTAGTCACTATCTTCTAGAAGCTTCTCATATAATTACGAGAACGCCCCTCCAATCCGCAAAAATACGGAAAAACTTTAGGCTGTAAAAATCCAATAACCGGATACCAGTAACTGGCTTAAACCAAAGCCGACTGGTAAAAACTGTCCGAAAGTCGTACGCGCGTAAACGCACGTATGCGTCCGAACCCTTTGTCGTAAAACCATATGACCTCTATATCGTTTCGCCTGGAATAGGAAACTCTCTGTGTGGGACTCTAGAGACTCGACTACTACGCTGGCAGTGGGTTTAACCACAGACCGCAAGCGGCACTAGCTGTACGTAACGGTCCCCAGGTAGTTGTCGATAAGTAGGCCGATGAGGAAACCCTTCCGAACTCCTACTGAGTCTGATGTGACAATCTCCATACAGTCAGGTCCGTTCGTCCAAGACTATCGCATATCGGGCCTAGGGGGGCGGCAAGCGTCAGTCCCCTAATAGTGGTATAAGTCGTGTCGGAGGGAAGCCCATTACACCCTGAGAAACTACTGGAACCTACCAGCAAATCTCGCTTGCCCTGGCCAGGGAGTTTGCGTAATGGCTCTCTGACACAGCACGATATCTACTCCCAATACCGGGAGGGACGAATCCTGTCTAACCGCCACTGCCTCCAAGTACTCGGGACTGCACCCAACTGCTACCTGTTTGCACGACTCCTTTGAGCCGTGGTAGGGTAGTAATCTAAGAACAGTGGGACACACTCGAGGCGAAGTAGCAGTGTCAAGTCTGCGGACTACACTGTACTCATGTCACCTGGGAACTGTTCACTGACGACTGGTATAAAACCAACGAACAGTTCCCTGTGAGTCCTGTCCGGTGTACCCGTAACCTAACGAGCACCTGTATACTATCTCCAGTACGACGTACTGACGGCTGTGGGACAGACCATCTCCCCAACTGGGATGAGAAGCGTACACACTAGTCTACTCCGGAGTATCGATGCTCTGTCTCGATAATCCAACGACCAGGGACCTGAATAAGGATGTGCTTGTAGACTACCCAGCCCCCACTAGTGTGACTGCCATCACAACGCTGGTAGACAAGCAAGATCCTAAGAGCTCTATCAATACGTACACTCACATATTAAGATAGAAAAACCAAGTAGCATACTACCATGTTTAGCAAGACTGTTATATACATGTGAATATCCCAAGCTTCCATTAAGTAATATACAAACTAGTATGATACAGTAATGGCCTTCTAGGGCATAAACACTAACAATCTCCCACTTGCACTAGGGCCATGTACTGGCATATCGTAGACCAATGATCTCGAGTAGCCTCTCGAACTGAATCTGAGGAAGGGTCTTCGTGAATGGATCAGCAATGTTCTCTTCTGAAGCAACTCTCCGAACCTCGATCTCCCGACGATCAATGATCTCCCTGATCAGGTGATACCGCCTCAAGATGTGTCTGGACTTCTGATGGGACCTTGGTTCCTTCGCTAAAGCTATAGCTCCGTTGTTGTCGCAATACAGAGGTATTGGATCAACTATGGTAGGAACCACCTAAAGTTCTGTTAGGAACTTCTTCATCCAGACTGCTTCTTTTGCGGCATCGCAAGCTGCTATATACTCCGCTTCCATCGTCGAGTCAGCAACGGTGTCCTGCTTGGAGCTCTTCCAGCACACCGCCCCTCCATTGAGGGTAAAGACATAACCCGACATGGACTTGGAATCGTCCTTATCACTCTGGAAGCCGGAATCAGCAAAGGCCTCCAACCTGAGGTCTTTTCCGCCGTAAACCAAGAACATCTCCTTAGTCCTCCTCAGGTACTTGAGAATGTTCTTTACTTCTATCCAGTGTTTCTCCCCTGGGTCTGACTGATACCGGCTCACCACGCTTAGTGCGTAAGCTACATCTGGTCTGGTACACAACATCGCATACATTATAGAGCCTACCGCAGAAGCGTAGGGTATAATAGACATGCGTTCCCTTTCCAAATCAGTCTTGGGAGACATCTCTTTGGAGAGGGTGATTCCGTGACAAGCCGGTAGATTACCGCGCTTAGAATCTTCCATACTGAATCTTTTCAGTACAGTGTCGATATACCTGGACTGCGAAAGTCCCAACATCCTCTTGGATCTATCATGATAGATCCGGATCCCCAGAATGTAAGAGGCATCACCCAGGTCTTTCATGGAGAACCTGTGTGACAAGAATCCTTTGACAGATTGTAGCATAGGAATGTCATTTCCTATCAATAGAATGTCATCCACGTACATGACGAGGAATACGACACTTCTGGCTACAAATTTACTATATATGCACGGCTCATCTGGATTTTTGATAAAGTCATATTCTTTGACTGTCTCATCAAAACAGATGTTCCAACTCCGCGATGCCTGCTTTAGTCCATAAATAGACTTAAGCAGCTTGCATACTTTCCCGCTGCTCCCACTCTGATTGAAACCCTCTGGCTGATCCATATAGACGCTCTCTTCTAAATTTCCATTCAGAAAAGCCGTCTTTACGTCCATCTGCCAGATTTCATAATCATGGAAGGCAGCAATTGCAAGAAGGACCCAAATGGATTTGAGCATAGCAACTGGAGAAAAAGTTTCGTCGTAGTCCAAACCAGGTCTTTGACGAAAACCCTTTGCAACAAGTCTAGCCTTATAGGTTTCCACCTGTCCATCTACACCAATCTTTTTCTTGAAGATCCATTTGCATCCTATGGGTTTTACCCCATCTGGAGCAAAGTCCAAAGTCCATACTTTTTTGGTGTACATGGACTCCATTTCGGTCCGCATTGCATCTAGCCATCGTACCGAGTCGCCGCTCTGGATGGCCTGCTGGAAGTCAGTATGTAACACCTTAGAATGTGTTTTGTAGCTAATTATATTTTAATATATAGTTTTTAATAAAAAGTTTACCAAATTAAGTTTTAAATATTTTATCCTATTTATTGTGTTTTTTTTAGTAGAATTTCGTTAGGCACACACACACTTGTGCATGTTAACTTGGGTTGTTTTTGGGGTTAAGCCATGATTGGTAACCATGGTTAACCAACCATTTCTTCCCTAATCTAGTTTAATATTTGTTTAAGTATTATGGTTGTTAATAGTATGGGTTTCAAGCATGATAGTTTTAAAATTTAAAATGAATTTTATTAAGGGTTTTATTAGTTGTTTTGTGTTGACCTTGAGAGAGAGAGAGAGAGAGAGAGCATGGGCATCATGACTTTGCCCATGCCTCATTTAATGAGGTGAGAGGGAGAAAGATAGAGGGAGGGGTTAGTGTTGCTCTCATTCTCTCACTCTCATTCCCTCACTCTCTCAAACACACACACACACTGCAGAGAGAAGAGAGAGGCAGCAGCAGCAGCAAGCTGCATCAGCAACAGCAAGCAAGCAGCCCCAGCATCTTCTGCAGCAACTCAAGAAGACAGCAACAGCAGCAGCTGCAGACTTCTCCAACAACAACAACCAAGATAGCAACCACAGCAACATTAACTACAACATCATCACCATCATCATCATCATCTGCAGAAGCAGCAGCAGCAGTTGCAGCAGCACCAGAGGCAGCAGCAATTGCAACAGCAAGCAGCAGCAGGAGGAGTCCCAGCACTTGCCCGAGCTCTCATCTCCTCCATACACCTCCTCACCAGCTTCTAGGATCCCATATGGTATATTTTCTAAACCCTATTGCTTGTTTGTGTAGCTTGTGTGCTAATTGCTTCGATTAGTGTTAAATTAGCTAGTTTAGTGCTAGTTTTGGGGTTTTGTGAGATATTGTGGTAATTTGTTGAATTGGTTAGCTACCTTAGGTTAGTTTAGTGTTAATAGGGACACTTCAACTGAGAAATCCCCAGATTACACTAAAATACCATAGGTTTGTTAATTGTGCAAAATTGGTGTTTTTAAAGCGATATTTGTGACTTTTGTGATCTGCTATAGACCCGGACCTTGCAGAGTAATATTGTGGAAACTGGGACATGATACCTAGGTCTAGAACACACCACCAGAAGACGAGCCCCTACCCCCTTGTTCTGGCCGCCAATTTCTCCAGATTGGCCGCAATTTGCGGCCAAGTTGGGGAGTTGGGTGTTGGTCTTTTGGCTAGGGGTCCCTGCTGTGTTGTTTAGGTCTTTGGCATGTATAGTTTTGCAATATCTTGCCTGTAGGAAAATCTGGGACTATATGTCGATTTTGTGTTTAGTTGTGTTTGCGCGATACGCGCGATACGTGAGTGGGTTCTGTGATCCAGCGTATCGCGGCGTGTCGCGATGGTTTTAGACGCGTACACACACGATTCAGCGTATCGTACACGCGCGTTTAGTTCGCGACGCGAGTTTCTCGTTTCGTTTCGATATCGCGTTTCGCGAGATATCTTGGCTTATATGTGATTTTCATGTTATATTTACAGGTTTGCAGGCAGGAGCTACGGACACGGCTACAGGGGGAGCAGGTGATAGGATTCACCCAGCATGGAGTTTAGGTGAGTAGATATAACATCTACAGGGGGATCGCCCGCATGGCGTTATGCGTCTGGGCTAGGATTCATTTACCTGTCGCACTTTCTACGTCATTGTAGAATTGCGCTTTACTGCATTTCCTAGATATAGTTTTATACTGTGACTAGCAGCCGTAGGACACTGCACACATTATTGACGGTTCATGTTGCACGGGCATGGATTGCATGCTACACACACACCGTCAATAATTGCCATGTCACACACTACCCCTTATAGTTACCATTGCTTTGACATCTAGCTTATCGGTATACCTATAGTGTATCATACCTTTAGTGATAGGTATATTTTCACTTGCGATACAGCTACAGGTATATCTCCTACATATTTTACCTATACCGGGAGGGATTTCCTACATATGTTACTTATACCCAGGGGGTATACGACATCAGTTCCTATAGGTAGATATCTATACTTTGCTACACCTGTATGTTAGATACATATTCAGTTGTTGTCGTATATTCACATTTACTGATGTTACTTAGCTGTACCTTATCATGATTTCGCATACATCTGGTTCAGCTATATACTTGTGTTTACCTGCTCGCATTCAGATATATCGCATACATTATTCCTGGATTGCGCATTGTTTATCTGGATTTTACATGATGTTTTCGGGATTTGGGAACCGCGGGAGTTCATGAAATTATGCATACATGTAACAACCCGGTTTCCTTGATATGATATTTCGAGCGTCCCCCATGAGTTTTATCGGTGCTGATTCTATACTCCATACGAGGTGTGGTTGCCGTATGAGAGTACATGGTGGGGCCCGGTATGGTTCCCCTCGGCAAGAAGATCGATGGGTTTGCCGATTGAGCCTGGAGGCGGGCGAGTACCTACCGGTGATTGTTTGGACCTGGCAGTTGTCTGGAGGCTACTGGCCAGAGTAGAAAGATGGATGCGGGATGACCTGTACTGTCGAGGCCGAGGGCCGACACTGCAGACGGACCCCGTGGGCTGATCCGGACTGACGGAGCCCCATATACGAGGATTTCTGTGTCGATGCTTGGCACACGGTTTCATGATATTTCTTTAACCCCTTTTTGTATATATAACAGGGGACTTAGCCGTTGTTATATATACCCTTACACCAATATTAGTGGAATGGGACGCTAATATATGTGTATTGCCCCCATCATATTTATTTCTGTACATATATTTACCTTTAGGATGTTAGAAACTTACTTGAGATTGGACTTGGGATACTAGGTGATTCATTGGGACTTGGACATTGGATATACCTATGAGATTGGTGACTTGTACATTCGGGATATAGGAGATTACTCGACATTGTACATTGAGGAGATGTGAGACTTATTTGATGTGAGTGCCCAATGTGGGGCCTGGTTTGAGGATTTGGGATTGGAGTATCTTAGTGGATTGTGATCCTGCCACGACGTCAGGTTTCCGTGGAGAATGACATATTCCACCCTACATCTCACCATTACCTATCTTACGCACAGATTCATATATTGGTAGTACTTGTAGTGTACCCTTATGATAGTTGCATATTTGCTTTCTCATATCTCTATTGCATAGACATTGCATACTACTATCATGCCATCATTGCTTCACATATTGATTGTACCTGCTAGTGTACTCTTCCTATTTCAGCATTGCATGATATATTATTATTGTAATCGCATATCTTAGATTCATGCTGTACGTACATTCCTGCGATTACCTGCATATGTTTTATACTATTCACGAGTTGGCAACTCACCCCCGTTGTGCCACAGGTGTTTCAGGTTTTTCCCCAGAGTAGTCGAGGCAGGCTATTCCCCTATTCAGCTATCCAGCTACCACCTTTTGCTACAGATACCGCATCAGCTCAGAGTACTTTTGCTTAGGTGGTTTAGACGGTTATCTGTATTTCATATTGTATATTCGTTGTATTTTTGTACTCTCCATCAGCTGTTGTATTATTGACATAGAGACTTGGTGAGGACGTAGTGTGTATTATGGTGGATTTGATGTCTTTATATATACAGCTTTTTCTCTACTGTCCTTATTCTTCTGTTGTATTCATATTGACTAGTGTTTATAAAAATGGGGTGTTGCTAAATTTTAAAGAAAGAAAGCAAGACTTTTAAAGAATTTGGGTTGCGATTTCAAATGTTTCAAAACTTATATTATCTTTTCCGTATTTTTATGGTTTAGATTTCTGGGTTTTGGCTTTCTTTTACTACGTTGCGTCTTTAGGCGTTGCGTAGTATTAGGGCCGTCACGGGCCATTCTTGGGTCGTGACAAAGTTGGTATCAGAGCGTTAGGTTTTACCTTTCGGAGTGTAGGATGACCTTAGTATGATGGAGTAGGTAGCTTAAGCAGAGTAACGTAGTGTGCGTATGTCTGCAGCATACCCACAGCGCGGTACCTTGCATTAAGTGACCTAAGTACAATTTGCTTGACATTCCTTCCTTGATGATTCATATCTTTGAGATTCGATTTCCTCATTCTTATCGAATCTCATCTTATACCTATTTGTAGCCTTGCCGCCGATGACTATGGGGACTCAAAGCGATGCAGCGAGGGCCGAGGTCAGGGTTAGCTCGGGTGAGACGAGCACTGACCAGGATGGCACTCTAGTTGCACAGGTGCAGACGGATCAGCCTACGACCTACACTATGAATAGACTGTTGGTAGAGATGCAGGAGTTCCGCCAGACGATGAGTTCTTTAGTTGACGTCGTTCGGGAGCTACGACAGGAGGTTGTCACCCCTGTTACTCAGCTATCCCTTACGATCAGTATGCAGCAGTCCGTCACCTACATAGCACCAGTGATTGCAGCTCCAGTTCACGAGGCGCATATTTCGGAGGCTCAGAGAGTTCCAGGACAGTGGAGGACTCGTAACAGCCCAGAGACAGAGGTTCGGTCGTCGAGACAGATTTCGTGGCCGTCGCGGGAGTAGCAGAGGCTTGGGACGAGGACAGTCGTTCATCTCTCATCCCCAGGATGGTCAGCAGTCAGCACATGGATGTTTTCGATGCGGGAGCCTTCAGCACTTCGTCAGGGATTGTTCCTTGGCACCTCGTCATGATCGTTTCCAGAGAGGCCGTGGACATGGAAGATTCGCTCAGAGGGCTCAGCCTACCAGAGGAGTACATCCAGCTGCGAGTAGAGGACAGACACAGGAGTTTGCTTCTACTCATCAGGACGCGCAAACGTCCAATGTGGAGTTTTTAGGTACCCTTGATTTATTTGTTCTCTTGGTGTATCTGTTTGTTTCTTGCTTGTACCGTGGTTGGGTAGATTAGTCGTAGTTGTGTTAACTTCTGTCAGCGATTCTTTGTTGCGCGACACGTATTCAGTTTTGTGCCAATCGGATAGGAGGTAGAGTTTCGTCCGTCGTTTTGATCCATCTGGAGATGTTGGATTTGACGTTCTCCTGGGCACGGATTGGTTAACTACGTGTTAGGCGTCTGTGGACTACCGTGTGGAAACAAGTTAGGTTTTGTTTTCCCCGGCAAGTCAGTTCTTGTTGTGCAGGTGGATAGTTGTGCCGCCTCTCACAGCTTGAATTCAGCCTGTTTAGCTAGTCGGCTAATGAGGAGATGTCGTGGATTCTTGACGTTCCTTCGTGATACCGGAGCCACCGTGGGATTGTTGGACCGGGTTCTTTTCGTGCGAGAGTTTTTCCGACGTTGTTCCAGATGAGCCGGCGAAGCTGAGAGAGCTTAAGGATCAGCTGCAGAGTTTTGGTTTGGGAAGTTTTGTGCGTCTGAGTGTTTTGCTTTTGGAAACTCCTATTTCTGTTCGTCAAGGAGAAAGACGGCAATTTAGGGTTTCGTATCGACGGATCGTCAATTGAACCGGCTTACGGTGCGGATAGGTATCCTTCACCTTGCCGTGGCGATTCCTCCGATCCGCTCCAGAGTGCGAGACATTTTCTAGTTTGTTTGGGATCAGGTCATCATTATTGCGGATTCGGGATGATGGCATTCCGAAGATTGCCTTATGCGTGCTACGGGATTTGTGTGTATCGGTAAGTCGTTGGATTCCCTGATGCCCTAGCAGCATTCGTAGATATGATGAACCAGAATTCTTCAGGCCGTTCCTCGACCAGTTTCTGTAGTGTTATTTACGACACTCTGGTCTACTTAATGTGTCTTGAGGGACAGTAGTAGCACTTGAGGATTTGTTATGCAGATACTGGGAGAGTACCAGCAGTTTGCTAAATTCTCGGAGTGTTTCTTCAGGCTTGTTTGTGTTGACTCCTAGGTCTTGTAGTCGCGGGAGACGGTTCCGTATGGTTCCGAGGGAGATCGTGGCCGTACAGCTTAGGCCCAGACTTGTGTGCAGGACGGAGGTCCGCGGATTGTTGGGCTTAGCAGGGTTTTTGCCACCGTTTCATGCAGGATTGCTAGAGTAGTGCTGCATCGTCGACTGAATTGACCAGTAAGGAGGTTTCTTCTCTTTGGACTGAGGCATGTGTACGGAGTTTTCAGCAGTTGAAGATTCAGTTAGCAACTGCATCAGTCTTTCTTTGCTTTTGGTTCGGGCGACTTTGTTGTTTAACTGTAATGTTTCTTGAGTGGGCACGAGGGTGTACTGAGGTGACACTATAGAGATATCGCTTTTGCTTTCCTTACACTTGGGGGAAGTACGAGGAGGATATTCCACTCATGATCTGGAGATGGCCGCGGTGGTTTTGCGTTGGAGATTTGGAGACACTACTTGCTTGGGAGTCGTGTCAGATTTTCCACGAACCACTAGAGCTTAATGTACATCTTCCTGCAGCGGATTTTGATTGTTGTGACAGTCTTCTGCAGATTTGCAGTTTTTGTGTGATCGTTGAGTATAGCTTAGTTCGTCTCTACGGAGGGGACAGCTTGCTCATGTCCGCGCCCGACCACTTTCCTTAAATCGTTTTCGCGAGACACTGCCCGTCGAAGCTCGTACGTCAGAGATACTTGAGCATATTCGACTGGGTAATGATTCGGAGACCTTGATTGTGACAATGATGTGCTAAGTTAGGGACACGTTTGTGTACTTGCCATTATCAGGTAGAGACGTGTACTCCTAGGACATGCACATCTGTCAACTCCATCTGTGCATTCATGTTCCACCAGCTTTGGCGTGACTTGTGAGATAGTTACGAGTGGACAGGAATGTAAGGGAAGTTACAGGTTTCGTTTCAAGTGTCTGTCTTGTTGTGTGCTTTGGGTCGAGCATCTGAGGCCGGCTGGAGAATTGCAATTTTTTTACCGTTCCGAAGCAGGAATGGGAGCAGATCTCCACGAATTTCGTTATGGTTTCTGCCCAAGTTTAGTCAGGGTATGACTCCATTCGGATTCTTGTGGTCCGGTTTTACTCAATGTGCTCATTTGTGTTTGTTAAGTTGCGTGTTTGTTTTGTTTGGTCGTCAGCAGCTTGGGATCGTCACTCGCCATCGTTCGGGTTCTCCTTCGATAGCTGTTATCAGGAGACACTCCAATTGGCCACCCTTAGGATTAGGGGTTAGGTCGTGTCGATCGCCGGCCAGTTGTCTTCTGACTCTGCGAAGGTAGGATTTTGGACCCCAGCTAGTCTAGAGATTTCGGAGTTAGTCCAGTTGTGTTCGGGTCAGGATGAGAACTGTCCATTGCAAACGGATGTCTTATGCGACTGTGTTGGTCGCAGGCTTGAGTGCGCAGTGGCAAATCATGTATTCCTATGGACTTTCCGACGAATGACGTGTTGGATTTTGGGAAGCTTATCCCAGGGTTTAGATCCTTCTGAGATTCTATTAGCGAGTTGGTTTCGTTGCCTTTAAATTGGCATTTCCGCCCAGATTATTGGATTTTCACCCCGTATTCCTTGTGAAGATACTTTACATTTACCTTCATGACCTTTCTCACATGTTTTGGCACCAGACCATTTAGCTGGACGCGATCTTTCTTTCGCCCGCAGCCATGTGTGTTAATGGCTCGACAGGTGGAGAAACGTCGGTCAAAGGTCTTGCCATCTGTGAAGGGTTTTCTTGGACGTAGCCGTATAGTGAGGTAGTCACTTGGGAGGCTGCGAGCGAGATTTGAGGATTTTAATCTTCTTTTTGAAGGTACAGGTAACAATATAAGTTTTAAATTCGGGGACGAATTTCTTTTAAGGGGGGGAGATTGTAACACCTTAGAACGTGTTTTGTAGCTAATTATATTTTAATATATAGTTTTTAATAAAAAGTTTACCAAATTAAGTTTTAAATATTTTATCCTATTTATTGTGTTTTTTTTAGTAGAATTTTGTTAGGCACACACACACTTGTGCATGTTAACTTGGGTTGTTTTTGGGGTTAAGCCATGATTGGTAACCATGGTTAACCAACCATTTCTTCCCTAATCTAGTTTAATATTTGTTTAAGTATTATGGTTGTTAATAGTATGGGTTTCAAGCATGATAGTTTTAAAATTTAAAATGAATTTTATTAAGGGTTTTATTAGTTGTTTTGTGTTGACCTTGAGAGAGAGAGAGAGAGAGAGAGAGAGAGAGCATGGGCATCATGACTTTGCCCATGCCTCATTTAATGAGGTGAGAGGGAGAAAGATAGAGGGAGGGGTTAGTGTTGCTCTCATTCTCTCACTCTCATTCCCTCACTCTCTCAAACACACACACACACTACAGAGAGAAGAGAGAGGCAGCAGCAGCAGCAAGCTGCATCAGCAACAGCAAGCAAGCAGCCCCAGCATCTTCTGCAGCAACTCAAGAAGACAGCAACAGCAGCAGCTGCAGACTTCTCCAACAACAACAACCAAGATAGCAACCACAGCAACATTAACTACAACATCATCACCATCATCATCATCATCTGCAGAAGCAGCAGCAGCAGTTGCAGCAGCACCAGAGGCAGCAGCAATTGCAACAGCAAGCAGCAGCAGGAGGAGTCCCAGCACTTGCCCGAGCTCTCATCTCCTCCATACACCTCCTCACCAGCTTCTAGGATCCCATAGGGTATATTTTCTAAACCCTATTGCTTGTTTGTGTAGCTTGTGTGCTAATTGCTTCGATTAGTGTTAAATTAGCTAGTTTAGTGCTAGTTTTGGGGTTTTGTGAGATATTGTGGTAATTTGTTGAATTGGTTAGCTACCTTAGGTTAGTTTAGTGTTAATAGGGACACTTCAACTGAGAATCCCCAGATTACACTAAAATACCATAGGTTTGTTAATTGTGCAAAATTGGTGTTTTTAAAGCGATATTTGTGACTTTTGTGATCTGCTATAGACCTGGACCTTGCAGAGTAAAATTGTGGAAACTGGGACATGATACCTAGGTCTAGAACACACCACCAGAAGACGAGCCCCTACCCCCTTGTTCTGGCCGCCAATTTCTCAAGATTGGCCGCAATTTTCGGCCAAGTTGGGGAGTTGGGTGTTGGTCTTTTGGCTAGGGGTCCCTGCTGTGTTGTTTAGGTCTTTGGCATGTATAGTTTTGCAATATCTTGCCTGTAGGAAAATCTGGGACTATATGTCGATTTTGTGTTTAGTTGTGTTTGCGCGATACGCGCGATACGTGAGTGGGTTCTGTGATCCAGCGTATCGCGGCGTGTCGCGATGGTTTTAGACGCGTACACACACGATTCAGCGTATCGTACACGCGCGTTTAGTTCGCGACGCGAGTTTCTCGTTTCGTTTCGATATCGCGTTTCGCGAGATATCTTGGCTTATATGTGATTTTCATGTTATATTTACAGGTTTGCAGGCAGGAGCTACGGACACGGCTACAGGGGAGTAGGTGATAGGATTCACCCAGCGTGGAGTTTAGGTGAGTAGATATAACATCTACAGGGGGATCGCCCGCATGGCGTTATCCGTCTGGGCTAGGATTCATTTACCTGTCGCACTTTCTACGTCATTATAGAATTGCGCTTTACTGCATTTCCTAGATATAGTTTTATACTGTGACTAGCAGCCGTAGGACACTGCACACATTATTGACGGTTCATGTTGCACGGGCACGGATTGCATGCTACACACACACCGTCAATAATTGCCATGTCACACACTACCCCTTATAGTTACCATTGCTTTGACATCTAGCTTATCGGTATACCTATAGTGTATCATACCTTTAGTGATAGGTATATTTTCACTTGCGATACAGCTACAGGTATATCTCCTACATATTTTACCTATACCGGGAGGGATTTCCGACATATGTTACTTATACCCAGGGGGTATACGACATCAGTTCCTATAGGTAGATATCTATACTTTGCTACACCTGTATGTTAGATACATATTCAGTTGTTGTCGCATATTCACATTTATTGATGCTACTTAGCTGTACCTTATCATGATTTCGAATACATCTGGTTCAGCTATATACTTGTGTTTACCAGCTCGCATTCAGATATATCGCATACATTATTCCTGGATTGCGCATTGTTTATCTGGATTTTACATGATGTTTTCGGGATTTGGGAACCGCGGGAGTTCATGAAATTATGCATACATGTAACAACCCGGTTTCCTTGATATGATATTTCGAGCGTCCCCCATGAGTTTTATCGGTGCTGATTCTATACTCCATACGAGGTGTGGTTGCCGTATGAGAGTACATGGTGGGGCCCGGTATGGTTCCCCTCGGCAAGAAGATCGATGGGTTTGCCGATTGAGCCTGGAGGCGGGCGAGTACCTACCGGTGATTGTTTGGACCTGGCAGTTGTCTGGAGGCTACTGGCCAGAGTAGAGAGATGGATGCGGGATGACCTGTACTGTCGAGGCCGAGGGCCGACACTGCAGACGGACCCCGTGGGCTGATCCGGACTGACGGAGCCCCATATACGAGGATTTCTGTGTCGATGCTTGGCACACGGTTTCATGATATTTCTTTAACCCCTTTTTGTATATATAACAGGGGACTTAGCCGTTGTTATATATACCCTTACACCAATATTAGTTGAATGGGACGCTAATATATGTGTATTGCCCCCATCATATTTATTTCTGTACATATATTTACCTTTAGGATGTTAGAAACTTACTTGAGATTGGACTTGGGATACTTGGTGATTCATTGGGACTTGGACATTGGATATACCTATGAGATTGGTGACTTGTACATTCGGGATATAGGAGATTACTCGACATTGTACATTGAGGAGATGTGAGACTTATTTGATGTGAGTGCCCAATGTGGGGCCTGGTTTGAGGATTTGGGATTGGAGTATCTTAGTGGATTGTGATCCTGCCACGACGTCAGGTTTCCGTGGAGAATGACATATTCCACCCTACATCTCACCATTACATATCTTACGCACAGATTCATATATTGGTAGTACTTGTAGTGTACCCTTATGATAGTTGCATATTTGCTTTCTCATATCTCTATTGCATAGACATTGCATACTACTATCATGCCATCATTGCTTCACATATTGATTGTACCTGCTAGTGTACTCTTCCTATTTCAGCATTGCATGATATATTATTATTGTAATCGCATATTTTAGATTCATGCTGTACGTACATTCCTGCGATTACCTGCATATGTTTTATACTATTCACGAGTTGGCAACTCACCCCCGTTGTGCCACAGGTGTTTCAGGTTTTTCCCCAGAGTAGTCGAGGCAGGCTATTCCCCTATTCAGCTATCCAGCTACCACCTTTTGCTACAGATACCGCATCAGCTCACAGTACTTTTGCTTAGGTGGGTTAGACGGTTATCTGTATTTCATATTGTATATTCGTTGTATTTTTGTACTCTCCATCAGCTGTTGTATTATTGACATAGAGACTTGGTGAGGACGTAGTGTGTATTATGGTGGATTGATGTCTTTATATATACAGCTTTTTCTCTACTGTCCTTATTCTTCTGTTGTATTCATATTGACTAGTCTTTATAAAATGGGGTGTTGCTAAATTTTAAAGAAAGAAAGCAAGACTTTTAAAGAATTTGGGTTGCGATTTCAAATGTTTCAAAACTTATATTATCTTTTCCGTATTTTTATGGTTTAGATTTCTGGGTTTTGGCTTTCTTTTACTACGTTGCGTCTTTAGGCGTTGCGTAGTATTAGGGCCGTCACGGGCCATTCTTGGGTCGTGACAAAGTAGGTTCATCATCTTCTATGATGCAATCCTCTCTATCCCGTCTATGAGAAAACCGTAGTATCTCTCAGGCGGATGAGACGGCCTACTACTCCTGCGGAGGGGTGCGGGAATGTTCTGTTCTTCTTGAACTTCTGGTTTCTACCAAACTTTCAGTAGCAGCTTGTGGTTCTGGAATTTCTTCCAGTTCTATTTCGCTCCCATTAGTATCCTTTTCTAAAACTTGTTGTTCTAGAAAATGGGCATTACGAGAAACAAAAACCTTTTGTTCCTCTGCGTAATAGAAACAATATCCCTTGGAGTTCTTTGGATATCTCACAAACATATATTTTACTGATCGTGCCTCGAGCTTGTCCACAAACTGCTTTTTGACAAAAGCTAGACATCCCCAAATCCTTATATACTGAAGATAGGGTTTCTTCCCACTCCACATCTGATATGGTGTGGTAGGCACAGTTTTGGTTGGAACTCTGTTCAAAATATATGCCGCTGATTCTAGCGCATATCCCAGAAAGATCGCGGTAACTCAGCATTACTCATCATGGATCGTACCATATCCAATAGGGTTCGATTCCGTCTCTCCGATACACCGTTATGCTGTGGAGTGTATGGAGGAGTAAGCTGAGAGAGAATTCCTTTCTCTTTTAGATAACCTAGGAACTCGGCACTTAAGTATTCACACCTCGATCAGATCTAAGTGTCTTGATACTTTTGCCGGTTTGGTTTTCTACTTCATTCTTATACTCTTGGAATTTCTTAAAAGCCTCGGATTTATGTTTCATCAGATAAATAAATCCGTATCTTGAGTAATCGTCCGTGAAAGTAATGAAATAGGAAAAACCACCTCTCGCATGTGTAGACATTGGACCGCATAAATCACTGTGTACGAGTCCTAAGAGCTCGCTCGCTCTTACTCCATGTCCAGTGAATGGAGTCTTTGTCATTTTTCCTTTGAGACATGATTCGCAAGTGGCATAAGTTTGATATTCGAACGAGTCCAAATATCCTTCTTTATATAACTTAGTTAACCTTGTCTCATTGATATGACCTAGTCTACAATGCCATAAGAAAGCCTTATTTAAATCTGGAGACTTTCTTTTTAGTGTGTTCTGGACATTGAAAATTTGGAGTTGGTTTAAAACATATATGCCGTTATTTAGTGTACCTGACCCAATCAAACCATGATTAAGGTGGATGTTAACAACATCTCTTACAAACGTGAAATCATAACCTTTATTTGATAACAAGGAAATTATATGATATTACACGTTAAGCTTGGTACAAAATAACAGTTATGTAAAACCAAAATGTGTCCACTCGTCAATCCTAGGTGATAATCCCCGATGGACGCATCTCCCATGCTAGCTCCGTTAGCAACCCTGAGGATCATATCACCTTCCTTCAGCACTCTACGGTTTCTCAGTGCCTGCAATGAATTGCTAATATAAGATCCTGATCCGGTATCCAATACCCAGGAAGTAGAGTTGATCGACAGACAATTCTCAATTACAAACACACCTGAAGTCGAAGCCACAGCTTGCTTCGGTTCCTGGTTCTTGGCGTTCCATGCCTTGCAATCCTTCTTCCAGTGCCCTTTCCTGTGACAATGGAAGCACTCATCCTGACCTACTACCGGTGCTGCAAACTTTTTCTTTCCCTTCCCTCTCACCTTACTAACACCTCCTCTAGGTTTGGGTGCGGCCTTCTTCTTCCTTCCTTTGGCCCTAGCCTTGGACCCGGAAGAAGATGTACCGCCAACAAACATAGCGGGTGTTTCCCTTGCCTTCTGCAAGGTGCCCTCTGCACTCCTTAACATGTTCAGGAGTTCCGCAAGTTCAAATTCTTTTCCTTGAAGATTGAAGTTGAGGATAAACTGGGCATAGGTGGGAGGAAGGGACTGGAGAATAAGGTCTGTATAGAGCTCATTATCCAAAGTCGTCCCAAGGTCTGCGAGCTCTTCTATATAGCCGATCATCTTTAGGACATGTTCTCCTACCGATGACCCGACAGCCAACCTCGCTCGAAACAAGTTCTTTGAGGTCTCGTATCTTGCTATACGAGATTGCTCTCCATAAAGTTCCTTTGTATGGAGAAATTTGCCATCAAGGTCCATATCCTCGTGCCTCCTCTGATGTTCATTGTTCATCGAGGCAAGCACGATGCACTTGGCTCTCGTGCAATCTAAATCCCAGGTTTTGCGGATTTCCTTATCCGCATTACTGGATTTGGGACCAGGGACAGCAGGTGCCGTAGCGGTGAGGATGTACCCCAGTTTGTCATAGGTCAAAGCCATTTTGACATTCCGCAGCCAATCTTTATAGTTTGGCCCCATCAGTATATTTTTCTCTAAAAGTAACTTAAGTCCAGTCATTTTCAGGGTCGCTGCAATTAGGAGAGAGAGAAGAAAACTCTTTAGCATGATGCTCTTGCAAGTTTAGAGTGGTTTTTAGTTTATCTAAACTGGATGGCTCCCACTGTTTCTCAAATCCTTCCTCAAACCATAAAAGAAGAATTAGCCAGGACAATTCTCACCGTACAATACTTGCTTAACCGTTCAGCCAGGCTGGTGTCGATACTTCGAGGGAGGTTTTCCAACGCTTTCGCGAAGTTCCTTAATTAAATAACCTCTTTTCTCTGGGGGCGTAACCCCGCTGACACTTTTCTGGACACCTACTAGGTTTATAGCATTGATCGTTAAGTGACGAATATCCTGATAAGTAGCATATACTCACAGTAGGATCGGGATCCAAATATCATCGTCTGATAATGTTGTAGGAATGCTACCAACATTCATCAAACTCAAAATGGTATGCATCTCTTTGCAAATTTCAGTTTCTTTAGAAATTCCCGATATATGTTTTTACCCCATGCTCTTATGACCTTGGCGTTGGTCAAAATGTCATAAGTCACATGTCAAGTTCTACCCATCATTATCTTGTTAATTTGAACCCATCCGTATATATCCCTGACGTTGGCCAAATGATAATACGACTGTCCCAAATCAACTCATCTATCTATGCAACAAATGAATACCCAGCAGCTACCAAACACTATGCCATGACGTTGGCCAAAACTGCATAGCTTGAATACTACTGAATACCCAAATGAAATGACGGAGGGCTACGACTGGTTTTGGCGAAACCGTGAACGTAGTGAACTTGATATAACCGAAGGAACCTGATAGCTTTTAAAAGGAGTGGTTAAATCTCCGCATTTAAAAAATATCTGTTTTAAAAATAACCGAGTGGTTTCTTTTAAATTGTTCCAACGATTTAAACTTTGGTTTATTTTTCTTTGCATTATAGATAATGCGTCCCATCATTAACCTATCATTGCAGAAAACAACGAAAATACAACGTCCTCTTATGCCATCCGCATTCGCCACGGGGTCCCGTCATTACCCGTTAGGTTACTTAACTAACGACAGAGCGGGGGCTGGGCTAGCGCGGGTGCAAAACATAAGTGACGTCTAAATAGCTACAATATATATAGATAATTTTACATTCGTCTGACGTAATGATATTCATTCCAGAACACAGATAAACAATATTGGATTTGCAAGCAATCTGTATTTCTTTTGAGCCTGCAAGAAAAGACAGATTACACAGTTGTGATGAATAGCCGTTACCCCACCCTCGACCCCTACAGGTACGGCAAACTACCCACCCGGCAGTTTGTGTACCCCACCTTGGGTCAGTCCTAGTAGCAAAAACAGTAAAATGAAATAATACAACGGTGGCTACAACCGCAACCTGGATGTGCCCCGCAAAAATAATATTACATAAAATTACATTTACAACAAATGAATTAAACAATAACCCATTGCTAAACCCCGGCTAAACACCACAACAGTCCAATACAGTTTATATGCACAAACAGATATAACCATTTCAGAAATGTGCAACCCCCTGCCAACCGACATACTAGCAGTTAGGGGAGGTTTACGAACACATTAAACAATCACAGATATAATCCAATATGCAAATACTGTACAATTTCGATCGATTAAACATCTTTAATATTGCTCCAAAAACTGCTCTGTAAACTGGAAACCTGAGCAAAATTAAAATATTCCAGAAAATCCCAAATATTACACAGAAGCAACAGAAGAAAAATTGGTTCCTGAATTGCCAACTCGGCGGCGGAACCGTGGCGACTCAGTAGGGTGAGGCCGCGGTTCCGCGGTGTGTTAGACGATTCAGGGGACCAGTTTTCTTGGGTGTTCTTATAATGTATTGTCAAGCTTTCTGAACGAACCTGAAAAATTTTTGGACATCGTTTTAAATTCGACAAAAACTGATATTTTTTAGGGTTTTCCGGCTTCGTTTTTCCGTTCGAAATTCGTACAAATTTGCAATTAAGTTATTTATTGTTTAGCGAGGCTCTGATACCACTGTAAGTCGATGTAGTACACCCCAATACTTGTGGGGAGGCGGAATTTTCAAAAACGAACTTGTTTAGTGAACGAACATCGACTAACCGCTTGAATCGAAGCTAAACTATAAATAACCAAACACAAAGTGTTTCTTAACTATTGTGTTTAGGGATTATACCTAATGAAACCAGTCCTTCGTCTTTACGATCTCCTTGTTCTCCTCGGCCTTCTCTAGGTAGTAGACGATCCACCCGAGAGCAAAACTCCAAGCTAAACCTCTAAACTTGAGGCAACTAACCTTCTTGGTTTGCTAATCAAAGAAGCTAGGATGAAATAAAGTGATGGTTATGGATTGATTAGTCTTTCTAATCCTTTGATCTCAACTCATGAGGTGTAAGGATTAGGGTTTGAAGATGAGAGCTTGAGGAGAGAGAAGATGAGAGATAATAATGAGATGAGATTGTGAGTATCATAACATATTATGAAGCATTCTCATTAAAGAATAAATGAATAAATGTGATGAATAAGTATGCTTCATAAATGTTAAGTGGTGATTCATTAAGCATGTGTCATTAATCATTTATGGTGCAATAATGACAATGATGAATCACTCTCATGACTCACAAATCTTATCCAAAGTATATGCCATCTAAACCTCCTTAGTCACTATCTTCTAGAAGCTTCTCGTATAATTACGAGAACGCCCCTCCAATCCGCAAAAATACGGAAAAACTTTAGACTGTAAAAATCCAATAACCGGATACCAGTACCTGGCTTAAACCAAAGCCGACTGGTAAAAACTGTCCGAAAGTCGTACGCGTGTAAACGCACGTATGCGTCCGAACCCTTTGTCGTAAAACCATACGACCTCTATATCGTTTCGCCTGGAATAGGAAACTCTCTGTGTGGAACTCTAGAGACTCGACTACTACGCTGGCAGTGGGTTTAACCACAGACCGCAAGCGGCACTAGCTGTACGTAACGGTCCCCAGGTAGTTGTCGATAAGAAGGCCGATGAGGAAACCCATCCGAACTCCTACTAAGTCTGATGTGACAATCTCCATACAGTCCGGTCCGTTCCTCCAAGTCTATCGCATATCGGGCCTAGGGGGGCGGCAAGCGTCAGTCCCCTAATAGCGGTATAAGTCGTGTCGGAGGGAAGCCCATTACACCCTGAGAAACTACTGGAACCTACCAGCAAATCTCGCTTGCCCTGGCCAGGGACTTTGCGTAATGGCTCTCTGACACAGCACGATATCTACTCCCAATACAGGGAGGGACGAATCCTGTCTAACCGCCACTGCCTCCAAGTGCTCGGGACTGCACCCAACTGCTACCTGTTTGCACGACTCCTTTGAGCCGTGGTAGGGTAGCAATCTAAGAACAGTGGGACACACTCGAGGCGAAGTAGCAGTGTCAAGTCTGCGGACTACGCTGTACTCATGTCACCTGGGAACTGTTCACTGACGACTGGTATAAAACCAACCAACAGTTCCCTGTGAGTCCTGTCCGGTGTACCCGTAACCTAACGAGCACCTGTATACTATCTCCAGTACAACGTACTGACGGCTGTGGGACAGACCATCTCCCCAACTGGGATGAGAAGCGTACACACTAGTCTACTCCGGAGTATCGATGCTCTGTCTCGATAATCCAACGACCAGGGACCTGAATAAGGTTGTGCTTGTAGACTACCCAGCCCCCACTAGTGTGACTGCCATCACAACGCTGGTAGACAAGCAAGATCCTAAGAGCTCTATCAATACGTACACTTACATATTAAGATAGAAAAACCAAGTAGCATACTACCATGTTTAGCAAGACTGTTATATACATGTGAATATCCCAAGCTTCTATTAAGTAATATACAAACTAGTATGATACAGTAATGGCCTTCTAGGGCATAAACACTAACATCTTGCTTGACTGCCAGCAGTATGAGGGCGATCATATACGTGGGAGCTGGTAGTTTATAAGCACATCCTTAAAAGGTCCCTAGTCGTGGGAGTTTCGAGACAGTGCATCGATACTCCAGAGTAGACTAGTGTATACAGTCGAGACCCCGACGAGGGGCGGTGGCCGGTCTCACAAGCCACTGGTGTCAGTTGGTTCACCTAAAATGTATACAGGTGCTCATTGGGTTATGAGTACACCGGACAGGACTCGCCGGGAACATGCTAGTTGGTCTTATACCTGATGTCAGATAGCAATTCCTTGGTGACATGTGTACAGGTTAGTTCATCGACCTGAGATCGTCATTTGTCTCGTGTGAGTTCCCACTGTACTTTGATTACTACCCTACCACGCTCAAACAGATTTTATTTGGGTACAGTCCCGAGCCATATGGAGGCAGTGAGCGGATCTGCAGGAGTTCGTCTCTCCCGGTATTGGGGGTGAGGTCGCGCTGTGTCTAGGAGAGCCATTAAACGAAGTCCTTGGCCAAGGCAGGAGATTTACTGGTAGTTATTCCAGTAGTATCTCAGGGTGTTCTGGGCTACACTCCGACACGACTTGTACCGCTTTTGGGGGTCTGACTTTTACCAACCCCCAAGGCCCGCCATGCGATGCTCATAGACGAACGGACCGGACTGTACGGATATTGTCCTGACAGGCTCAGTAGGGTGTCAGGATGAGTTCGCTCATCGACGTCCCTTTTGGTCAATACCTGGTAGCAGGTTACGTATGGCTAATACCTATGACGTGCTAGTGGTTAAATCCACAGCCAAAGTATTGACGAGTCTTTAGAGGCCCCCACAGACCGTTTTCTCAAGTTTCGGGCGAAACGCTGTAGTAGCCGTATGGAGATATGGCAGGGTTCGATCATATACGTGCGGTTTTGCGCGGATCATGATCGGACGGATAATACTAGCGGGTTTTGGTTCAAGCCGGATCCTAGTACTGTACAGTGTAAATTTGTCTCATTGCATTTGTATTCAGTCGGAATACAAATGCGGGTATGTATATACAGTCGCGGGGTTTTCTTGTAATTTATTACGGGATTAGTTTTCTGAAGTTGCCAGTTTGCTTTCCGTTTCGGCCATTTTCCTTTGTATCTTTCCTTGGCTGAAAATTGGTGGGGGAGGGCTTATTTGTAATTGTGCAAATTAGCATTGTGGAGGGTGGTCTTTGTATATAGTTGCTTCATGATGGCTCTTGTTTGACCTTGACTTCTATTTCTTCATCATTACTTGACTTTTGGAGTGATGATGGTTGATGGAGTGTTGGGTTTGATTGTGATCATTGCTTATTATCATCATCCTTTCTCTCTCTTGCATAATGTTGGGGCTTACTCCTTTTTCATTAGAATTCCATTCATTCTATCATTCCTTAAGAGGCTTGGCCGGCCATTGAAAGGGAGGGACTGTCCCAATTTTTTGGGAAGGAAATATTGTTCTTTTGGCTTCACAAAAATCCCATAGCTTCATTTCCAAATGTATATATCTCATTCCTCCACCAAAAGGCAACTTCGAGTTTCCCCAATGAGACATAGAGTTCTGCATTATTCTACAGCAATTCTTGGGCACGTCGGCTCGCCAACTTCGTGCCCGAGTTGCCTCGGTCCAGAGGTGGGAGCCCATAAAAGAACCCGGCGATGTGGTGCCCTTCCGACGAGGAGATGAAGACCAGAGATTCCGCTGGGAGATCGGGACGACGACGAGAAGACCGAAGGACACGGATCGCTCGGTATATCTCTCTACCCCTTCTCTAGTTTGCTAGGACTATGTTAATGGCCCGATCCGGGATTTATAGTGCGCGGTGGTGCCGGTTCAAAAGTTAAAGTAAATTATTGTTTCCGCTTTTTGGCCTCGGATTGACGGCCGAGGCGCCGCCGTGCACTGACACAAGCATGGATCATTCGGGTTGTGGAGCCTCTCTTAAGTCCGGGAGATCATGGATCGCGGTGAAGGGACTTCTAATCGGAGCTTATGAAGCGAAGGAGAGGACTACAAAGGTTGTAATCCCTCTCTCCTTGTTGTAAAGGTATTTACTTGCATGTTTAATCCTAATAATCTAGCAAAGATCCTCGCTTTGGGTTGTTCGGCACGTCTAAATTTTAAATCGGGCATGGTTGATGCCTTATAGACCCTTGTAAGAGTGCCTAGTAACCCTACAGATCTATGGTTGTATGGTATAAATCCGAACAAAGTTACTTAATTGTTGCTATCATACTTCAATTTAAGCTAATTTGGTGTTTAATTTGATTTCTATTTCAAGACTTGAATTTTCAAGTGAATGCTTTGAATTAAAATGTTAGGGTTTGGATTCAATTAGAGTGGTTGCCACTTGCTTAAGGTTACAATGAGTAGATTAACATGTTAATGCTTGGTAAACCTAATCTAGTTGCTAGTTTGCATTTTTGTTAATTTAAATTGTAATAATTATATAAATTGCAAACTAGGTTTTTAAAATGTATATATTTTGGTGAGATAAAATAGTAGTGAATATTTGTGTGACCTAATTATGATGTTAAGTGAGAATTTTGGCCATTAGAATTGTTAAAATATTTTGATTGGTTAAAACATCAAGTTTTGAACCGAAATGGGAATTTGTGCTAACAAGGTTTTGCGAAATAAAACGATTTGATTAATTTTAATATTTCGATGATTTAAACCCTATTTCATATATAATTAGTGATTTGTGAAACCATGATTTGTGAGTTTGGGTTTTTCTCGATGGTTTGACGTTTGTACATCGACATCGAGGGTTGGTTTGGCTATTCTTGCATGCGTAGGCGATAGGTTTTGACCTATGCGTGATACGCATGCCGATTTGGTTTTCATATGCCGTTTCGATTTCGAATTGGGTTTTTAAGCGATACGATACGTTGTGACATGTAGGTACCCCAATGTGGACTTCAAGACGACAAATAAGCGAGTGGTGACGTCGGCACCGGCGAGCGAAGATCAGGTGAGTAGATTTATATTTACCGGGAGAATTCGGGTGGATGGCGTACAACACCCCCGCAGTTCGTAGTATATTTATGATATATAATTGGATATATATGTGATTTATGATCCGTGGATGATTATCAAGTTATGATTATGTGTTTATGGTTAGTTTAGGGTTATTAGAAGGGAACTAGCATAGCTTCTTAGTCGCGAAACCTAGAATAGGTTTACACCCACACGCACACACCTGCATTCATTTTATTACCAGTGCATATAACCTATGCGTATATGGGGATACGTATTTATATATATACATATGGGTATGGGACTGTATATATATATATATACGTATACAAATACTCGGATTATGAGGATAGTACTTGGGATTGGAGATGAGTCGATGAGATTGGGCTTGAGGCCGTGAGATTGGTGATATGATATGGTTCGGATTTGAGATACGACGTGATGTTTTAGCGGGTCCTTTCGACGTGGTGTTTTCTGACACACGCATGCATATACATATGTGGTATCATTATTGTACTAGACGTGGATCAGTACCCCCGATCATGATAATTGATAAAGAGGATACCAGATGAATAGCGTGATTGATGTGGCATTGACCCGTACCCAGATTTGGGGGTGCCGTACGATGGACTTACCGTACGATCTATATTGATGATAGATCCGCACTCTTGACGAAGATGTCATATTGTATTAGGGTATCGTATGGGATACTATTGAGGCGGGATCACCAACTATTATATATATATAAATATATATATATATATATATATATATATATATATGTATCGACTCAGATGTTAAGGCGGTTTTCTTACCTTTCGATCAGCCGGTTTAGTTAGTCCGGTAGTTTACATGTACTTGATAGATTAGACTCGAGTCATACCTATTTCAAAACTAACGAATCGTGAGTATCTTAAAGACAGGCCAGGTGGTTCTACGAATTATTCAAAGGATGTATCTTTTCTTAAAAAAACCGTAACCCTTATTTTCAAAACACCACGATTCGTGTTATTTCAAATGACAAACCTGTATGACTCATATTTATATTAATGCAGATTAGTTATCATTGTGTTTATTATTCAGCTCCCGCATATTCTTGCTGTTCGCGTCGCACCGAATGCTTATATTGTGTTTTCATATGCCATTATTGAGATCATGCTGTCAGGACACCAGCACCATTACCGATGATGCGTATGTTCCACATACACTTAATTGCCGGCTCACATACATCATCATTGGTAATTGCCATGTCACGAACACTTTAGAGAATATTACTCATTGACATAGCTTGTTAACTGATAGTTCGACATGGTATTAGCGTACTCGTCTTTACATGGTATTACTTACCACTGCATGCATATTATTATTCACTGTTATGCAGTATTATGGAGTTTTATGCCGATATTCACTGTTTACGTGCTATTGATGATTGGATTTCGGATTTTCATGAGATTTCCTGGATTTGGGAGAAAACCGCAAGAATATATATAACTTCTCTCTATTTTTAAAATGAAAAGTGTGTTTTTCTCGTCATGTATGGGTTGTCCACCATGATGTTTTCTCGGTTATGAGATGGATTTCGAGACCCGATTCGAGGAGTTGGGTGAACCGTCTGCGGGTACATGGTGGACCCGGTAAGGTACCCCGGGGCAAGAAGATTGAGGTGTAGACGATGAACCCGGCAGGGGCAGACTGCCTACTTGTGATTTTACTTGGCGCGGCGGATATCCGGAGGATACCGTTCGTGGTCATGTGATTGATGATATGGGCCGATCCGGATTGACGGAGCCCGAGGTATTGGGATTTGAGACACCGAGATATTGAGATTTGATGATACAGGCCAGCCCGGATAGCCGGTGCCTGAGATATAGAGATTTATGTTTTTTGTCGATACTTGACATGGATTTTATGTTGATTTCATTGATGATATCTCGAATTATATACATACAGAAATCTCATCAAATAAAGAAAAACAGTTCTTTGATTCATGATGTACATTGTTCTCATTATATGCATCTGCACATCATTTTAGTGGTATATTGCTACCTGACATTTGTACATCATATTAGGACATGTTGTTACCTGAGGCACTGACACGAGCTCTTGGTATTACCCTATATGGATAGATGTTAACCCTTACCATTATATTATGCTTCAGGCCATATTTATTTGAGGATATTACCTGACATGACCAAGGATAGCGTTATGCATGCGATTTCTACTCGTAGATGTTTTCTACTCACGAGTTGGCAACTCACCCCCGTTGTGCCACAGTTCCTTGCAAGTTTTGCCGTACAGGTTTCGTTGCGGCTTTGATGGCACACTGTTCCTTCCGGTGGTTGCTTTGGTAGGTAGGTTCTTTTGTATCATGACCACCATTGTATATATATATATATATATATATTCAGTTGTATCTAGTAAAACTCCATCAACCAGATTATGTATTTGATAGAGATAGAAGACCAGACTTGTTATTTTTTCGACCATAGAGTCGTGTGTTGTATTATTATGGTTTTCATGCTGATTTTGGGTTTTATTTTGAGTTTTTATCCTCGCCCTTCGGCGTTGTATATTATATTGCTTGCGTGGTAGTGACCGTCGATTGACGAAGAGCTAGCTCCCGCTTGGGGATGCCGTTTATCATTTCGTATACTATTAATGTTATATCCCGTTTGGGGGCCAGTATTTACAAAGGAGACTCTGCCGAAATTTTTAGAAAATACTTGAGATTTTAAAAATACATACTTCGGCCTATTTTGTTAAAACTACTTGCTTTAAATTGGTTTTTCCTTCACTCTACTGCTTCTTGGTTTTGATTTCCTGGTTTTTGGCTTTCTTAGATTACGTACGCCTTGAGACGTTTCGTAATTTAAGCGCCGTCATGTTCCGTACTTTTCGGGTCATGACAAAGTTGGTATCAGAAAGTTAGGTTTTACCTTCGGAGTGTAGGATGTCATTTGGTTAATGGAGTAGGTAGCTTGAGTAGAGTGACGTACCGAACGTATGTTCCGCGGCATACTTACGATACGCTACTCGGCTTAAGAAGCCTTAGTATGTACATTTCCTTGCACAGTATTATATTCCTTCCTATGATCTAGCCTCATTGGTACCAGTTATGGTTTTGTTACCATGGTTGTACGGGCACAGAGAGCTACGGCCAGAGTTGCGGTCAGCAAGTGTTAGTGTATATGCCCCAGAGGCAATTACTGTATCATACTAGTTTGTATATTACTTAATGGAAGCTTGGGATATTCATCTTGTATAAACAATCTTGCTCAATATAGTAGTATACTACTTGGTTTGTTTCTACTTCAATGTGTACATGTGTTTATTTTAGTATATCACCTATACACATTAGTGGAGCCCTTACGATCTTTGCTTGATTACCAGCGTTGTGATGGCAGTCACACTAGTGGGGGCTAGGTAATCTATAAGCACATCCTTATGCAGGTCCATAGTCGTAGGACTATCGAGACAGGGCATCGATACTCCGGAGTAGACTAGCGCATGCGCTTCTCATCCCAGAGTGGGAGATGGTCTGTCCCACAGCCATCAGTACGTCGTACTGGAGATAGTATGCGGGTGCACGTTGGGTTACGAGTACATGTTCATATCAGATTTTTGCATTTTCATACCGCCCAATTTTTGTCACATTTCATATCGGTAGATACTCTTGAGCCGTGTTTGCTAGTCAATTGCAGGATACAGGTTCTCGGTTCTAAAACGGTGAAATTCATGGAAAACATGACAAAATCCGGGTTCCTGCCAACCACAGATAAAATACGGTCTCCGCTCTTCATCCGTGTGTTGCCAGATACCAGTTTAGGAATACAAAATGTCAAATCAATGTCACTCTCATGCACAAGGCTCAATGGTAGCACAAAATCCAAGAGATCTACGCGGAGCTCGAGGCAATCATCACAAAATCTTGACAAAAAGTCCACCTTTCCCTCAACAGAAATTCTGGAAAAATCGTGGAGCCAAATTGAGAAAATATATGTACCAGAATAATGTAGACATCAGACCAGGCCAGCACCAAAAGTTGGAGGGCCCAACTCTTCCAAAGGGCCGCGGATCCGCGGCCAAAGGGGGGTCTAGGCCGCGGATCCGCGGCCATATAGTGGCGGCAGACAGAAAGTTTTTGGGGGTATTTTTGTCATTCTGTTTGGGTTCTGGTGGTTGCCCTAGGGTTTTATTTTTTGGCCTATAAATAGCCCAGAACTTTGAGAAGGGAAGGGTCCATTCTTGTATTTTCATTTTGCCTAGTTTTAGTGTTTCTCTTCTTCCTCTTCTCACCTCTTCTCCATTAAACTTGTAGTGAGCTTTTGAGTGAAGAGTGATGAATAAAGAAGACCTTTTTATTATCAAGCTTGTCTCCTTATCTTTATGCTTGTTGTAATTTTAATTTGATAAGTAGTTGTTGTTATTTTCTTGTTGTTTATTTCTTCTCTCTTTTTCTTTATCATTCATACGACAATGATACTTACGCTCGATCCTCGCCAAGGTGAGGTCGCAAATAGTTAGTCGTATTCTCCTAATCTTCTTCTTTCTATCTTCCTCTTTTGTTGTGTTTTGTTTTTCCTTATCATGAAGTGTGAGTAGTTTTATACTTGTTAGGGTAGGATAAGGGAAGTTTGAGAGAAGGAAATCTCTCTCACTCTTTCCTTGCCCAACAACTTAAATCGACTCCCGTTAATTGAACCACAATCCGCTCCTTACGGCACCCTATCCTACATGATAGCGGTGATTCCGTAGTGAGACCGGTTGTGGTTGAATTAACCGGAGGTTATGGATAAGAGCCAAGAACGGACGGACAAGCACCAAAAGGAAGGACAATGCGTTGGAAAGCCTAGCTTATACTCGCAAGTTCCTTCCTAGTCGTGCTAATCCCCGTTGTCGCCGATTACCGTAACACCGATATTAAGAGGGGCAACGAAAGATGTGGAGACTCCTAACTCAAACTAACCTAATCCTAACCCTAACAAGGTCTCTTTAAATATCAACTTAACATTTAGATAGTTACAAACAAAATCAGAACTTTTGGACTTAACTCGTAAAAACACTTTGAAAAAGACTCCCATCTCCCTGCGGACGACCCGTACTCAACCGGCTAGCTACAAGCGAAACCGTCTTGACTGCGGTATTTAAACTAGAACTTGAACACGCACTTATCCTATCAATCAAATAGCGCCGTTGCCGGGGAGACGGTAGTTCATTTGATTGATAGGATAACTGCGTGTTCAAGTTCTAGTTTAAATACCGCAATCAAGACGGTTTCGCTTGTAGCTTGTCGGTTGAGTACGGGTCGTCCGCAGGGAGATGGGAGTCTTTTTCAAAGTGTTTTTACGAGTTAAGTCCGAAAGTTCAGATTTTGTTTGTAACTATCTAAGTGTTAAGTTGATATTTAAAGAGAGCTTGTTAGGGTTAGGGTTAGGTTAGTTTGAGTTAGGAGTCTCCACATCTTTCGTTGCCCCTCTTAATATCGGTGTTACGGTAATCGGCAACAACGGGGATTAGCACGACTAGGAAGGAACTTGCGAGTATAAGCTAGGCTTTCCAACGCATAGTCCTTCCTTTTGGTGCTTGTCCGTCCGTTCTTGGCTCTTATCCATAACCTCCGGTTAATTCAACCACAACTGGTCTCACTACGGAATCGCCGCTATCATGTAGGATAGGGTGCCGTAAGGAGCGGATTGTGGTTCAATTAACGGGAGTCGATTTAAGCTGTTGGGCAAGGAAAGAGTGAGAGAGATTTCCTTCTCTCAAACTTCCCTTATCCTACACTAACAAGTATAAAACTACTCACACTTCATGATAAGGAAAAACAAAACACAACAAAAGAGGAAGATAGAAAGAAGGAGATTAGGAGAATACGACTAACTATTTGCGACCTCACCTTGGCGAGGATCGAGCGTAAGTATCATTGTCGTATGAATGATAAAGAAAAAGAGAGAAGAAATAAACAACAAGGAAATAACAACAGCTACTTAACGAATTAAAATTACAACAAGCATAAAGATAAGGAGACAAGCATGATTATAAAAAGGTCTTCTTTATTCATCACTCTTCACTCAAAAGCTCACTACAAATTTAATGGAGAAGAGGTGAGAAGAGGAAGAAGAGAAACACTAAAACTAGGCAAAATGAAAATACAAGAATGGACCCTTCCCTTCTCAAAGTTCTGGGCTATTTATAGGCCAAAAAATGAAACCCTAGGGCAACCACCAGAACCCAAACAGAATGACAAAAATACCCCCAAAAACTTTCTGTCTGCCGCCACTATATGGCCGCGGATCCGCGGCCTAGACCCCCCTTTGGCCGCGGATCCGCGGCCCTTTGGAAGAGTTGGGCCCTCCAACTTTTGGTGCTGGCCTGGTCTGATGTCTACATTATTCTGGTACATATATTTTCTCAATTTGGCTCCAAGATTTTTCTAGAATTTCTGTTGAGGGAAAGGTGGACTTTTTGTCAAGATTTTGTGATGATTGCCTCGAGCTCCGCGTAGATCTCTTAGATTTTGTGCTACCATTGAGCCTTGTGCATGAGAGTGACATTGAATTGACATTTTGTCTTCCTAAACTGGTATCTGGCAACACACGGATGAAGAGCGGAGACCGTGTTTTATCTGTGGTTGGCAGGAACCCGGATTTTGTCGTGTTTTCCATGAATTTCACCGTTTTAGAACCGAGAACCTGTATCCTGCAATTGACTAGCAAACACGGATCAAGAGTATCCACCGATATGAAATGTGACAAAAATTGGGCGGTATGAAAATGCAAAAATCTGATATGAACAAATACCCCCAAACTTATCATTTGCTCGTCCCGAGCAAAGCCCATTTATTCACAAAAAATTTCCTAACCTCACTTTCGCAGGTAACGCGATTGCACTGAGCATGTGCAACAAGCCGTTAAATCTCTAGGTGTCCCTAGTAGGAGGAGTGTTGTCTCCTGAGGGTTTTCAGCGGATACTACCCACAAAATCCGGTCAAGTTGGTTTTGTAAAATAACTAAGCTTCAAACCCTAAAGTTTTGTTTTTAGAAAATAACAATTCTATAATCCTAAGTCTAGACCATCGAACCTTTATTTTTCACACCTCGCATCTTATTTAACTACAGATTTTATATGTCTTTACGTGCAGTGCAAATAGTGTCGTTAAGTTCCAGAAGGATCGATTAAAGTCATCATGTCGCACAATAAAGCCCAGATAACAATTTTAAAAGATCACATAAGTTTTATAAAGAGTTAAGCATTTTTTCAAGTTTCGTTTCCCAGTAAGGTTTCAACTTCAGAATTTCTATCTTCCTTAACAGGAAACTAAATCGTATTTTTCACTCCACCCTTTTCTTGTTTTCATTTCATACACACCTCTGTGAACGTGCAATAGTCTTTATCAAAGAGTAAAACCTTCATATCTCCGTTAAATTTTTTTTAAAAGCCTGTCTTTTATCAAGATTATTCTCACAAAAAGAACCGTTAGGAATTTTAACTCGGAGAGAACACTTGCTTGACTTTGTTTTAAACTGGACTTTCTAGGCTTCTTAGCGAGCTTTTGGCCAATGCACCCAAACCAGTTGGTTTTAGGGCATTAGGTGTAGAAACACCCCAGCGGACTTAATTACTCAAGTTACCTAGGTCCAAAAACAAAAGACAGTTTGTCGTGAAAGTCAGATGATTTAATACGAACGGAGATATAACCGGTAGTTCAAATATTTTTTTTTTTGGATAAAAGACGTGTTTAGTGGGTTTGGTGTGTAATCATTCCAATCAAGTTTTAGATGGGTTATTTTTCAGACTTAGCTCCAATTATGGCATCAATAACATTCCTTCATATTCGCTTTACTTCATAAACTATTCTTTACATTACTTATTTCAGAACAAACCTATTTGATCCTCAGAAAATCATTTATCTGTTTTAAAAGTTTAAACATGAAAGACTTGTCATCTAATTCCCAAAATCTTACGACACGTGTAGTGTGATGTAAAGACGTATATCAGCTATAGTTAACTTCAAAGGAGAGTTATCTTTCAGGTTTTCAAAATCCAAACATAAGATCTAGTTATTCCTATTTTTTCAAACAAAAAACCGTCGAATGTTGAATCAGAGTTCTTCCACAAGCTAACTTGACAAAAAAGTTTTTATATTTTTTAGAAAATTTTCAGATTTTTATGGATTTTATGGATTTTAATATGCAGATGCGAAATATACATATGAATGCGAAGGTAAGAAATGCGTACCGAGCGTACCCCCAAACTTAAACTGGACAGTGTCCTCACTGTCGTTGCATGAAGAGAGCAGTTGGAAGGTTTAAAATCGTCGGTTTGCGAGACACAAATTTTTATTTGTTTTTGTTTATAAAGGAAAGAAAAAGAATATACACACATATATGCAAAATGGTTTGTACATACCCCCAAACTTATTTGGAACAGTGTCCACTGTTCTTGGCTGGATAACCGAAGTTTGGAGGTAGGCAGAGGAAGATCATTCAGGGTAAACCGGCTCCTGTAAGAACAGGAGCTCCTCTGTTGGTTCGGCGCTAAGGTACGGTTTGCATCGGTGTCCGTTCACTTTGAAAATTGAACCGTTCTTTGGATTCTCTAAATCCACAGCGCCCTGCGGATACACATTCCGCACAAAATACGGCCCTTTCCAGCGAAATCGGAGCTTTCCTGGATGGAAATGAAGTCGGGTGTCGTAAAGCAGCACCTGCTGACCAGGTACGAAGGTTTTGCGCAAAAGGTGTTTATCGTGAAACACCTTCATTCGATTCTTAACGACAACCGCGTTATCGTAAGCCTCATCCCTCAGCTCGTTCAGTTCGTTCAACTGCAGCTTCCGATGGCTGCCCGCGTCCTCGATAGACAGATTCAGCTCCTTTATCGCCCAAAATGCGCGATGCTCGATTTCGACAGGTAGGTGGCAGGCTTTTCCGTACACAAGCCGATAGGGAGACATGCCAAGGTCGGTCTTATAAGCGGTTCCAAATGCCCAAAGGGCATCAGTGAGTTTCAGAGACCAATCCTTACGGTTCTTGGAAACCGTCTTCTCCAGTATCTGCTTGATTTGCCGATTTGAAACTTCGACCTGCCCGCAGGTTTGGGGGTGGTAGGGCGTAGAAAGCTTATGATTAATGGAGTATTTCCGCATCAAGGCCTCGAAGGTTTTGTTGCAGAAATGACTTCCATTGTCACTAATGATCGCTCGGGGGTGCCCAAACCGTGAGAAAATGTTTTCTTTAAGGAACCTAACGACAACCTTGTTGTCGTTAGTTCGGCTCGGCACAGCCTCGACCCATTTAGAGACGTAATCAACAGCTAGAAGGATGTACAAGTTCCCAAAAGAGCTGGGAAACGGCCCCATGAAATCTATCCCCCAAACATCGAAAATCTCCACAACCAAGATCGGTTGGAGCGGCATCTCGTTCCTCCGGGATATCCGGCCCATGTGTTGGCACCGGGAGCAAGTCTTGCAAAAGTCGTGAGTGTCTTTGAAAAGTTGTGGCCTGTAGAAACCACATTGCAAGATCTTCTCAGCTGTCTTTCTGGGCCCAAAATGCCCGCCACATGCTTGATCGTGGCAAAATGACAGCACACTCTTGAATTCCTCATCAGGGACACACCGACGAATAATCTGGTCGGGACAGTACTTGAACAAGTAGGGTTCGTCCCAGTAAAAGTGTTTTACTTGGGATAAGAAGCGAAGTCTGTCCTGACTTGACCATTCGGTCGGTAGTAATCCCGTGGCCAAATAGTTTACAATATCTGCGAACCAGGGTTCGCACGATACTGTCAAGAGTTGTTCATCCGGAAAAACATCATTAATCGGAATTGGAAGCGAAGGCGAAGAAGGAAGTCGTGAGAGATGGTCGGCAACTACGTTTACACATCCTCGTTTGTCCTTAATGACAAGGTCAAACTCTTGAAGCAAGAGGATCCAACGTATTAACCGAGATTTTGCATCTTTCTTCGCAAAAAGATGGCGCAGAGCTGAATGGTCCGTGTAGACAATGACTGGAGAGCCGATGAGGTAGGGCCTGAACTTTTCTAAAGCAAATACAACAGCCAAGAATTCCTTCTCAGTTGTTGTATAGTTAAGTTGGGCGTCGTTCAGGGTCCGGCTCGCGTAATAGATTACGTGCGGCATCTTGTTGATGTGCTGTCCAAGGACAGCACCGATGGCAAAGTCGGATGCATCGCACATAATCTCGAATGGGTGCGTCCAGTCAGGGGAAGAAAGAACGGGAGCAGAAGTGAGTGAGCGTTTCAGTGACTCGAATGCAGTCACACAGCTCGAGTTGAAGTCGAAAGGCGTGTCCTTGGCCAGCAAAAGCGTCAAGGGCCTAGCAATCTTGCTAAAGTCCTTGATAAACCGTCTATAGAAACCGGCATGGCCAAGGAAGGCTCGGATATCTCTGACGCATCGGGGAGGAGGCAGATTGGAAATGACCTCAATCTTTGCTTTGTCAACCTCTATGCCATTTTGCGAGATGATATGTCCTAAGACAATACCTTCGCGCACCATGAAGTGGCATTTCTCCCAGTTCAAAGTGAGATTCTTGTCCTTACATCGGGTAAGGACAGCGTCGAGATGCAGCAAACACTCGTCAAAGGAGTCGCCGAAGATGGAGAAGTCATCCATGAAAATCTCCAGAAATTTTTCCACCATGTCAGAGAAAATTCCCATCATACACCGCTGGAAGGTAGCGGGCGCATTGCATAACCCAAAGGGCATGCGTCGATATGCAAACGTGCCGAAAGGACAAGTGAAAGTGGTCTTGTCCTGGTCTTTTTCGGTGATGGGAATTTGATTATAGCCAGAGTAGCCATCAAGAAAACAATAGTACTCATGTCCGGCCAATCGTTCCAGCATCTGGTCAATGAAAGGTAGCGGAAAGTGGTCTTTCCGCGTTGCGGCGTTGAGTTTTCTGTAATCAATGCAAACTCGCCACCCAGTTTGGGTGCGAGTAGGGATTAACTCATTCGCCTCGTTAGTGATGACCGTGATGCCCGACTTCTTGGGGACAACGTGAATGGGGCTAACCCACTGGATATCAGAGATAGGGTAAATGATACCACTATCTAGACATTTGACGATCTCCTTCTTCACAGCCTTCTTCATGACTGGATTAAGACGTCTTTGTGGATCCCGGGCTGGTTTGGCATCATCCATCAGATGAATGTGATGCTCAATGATGAGGGGACTAATCCCCTTGATGTCTGCCATGGACCAGCCAAAAGCTTGCCTGTTGCTGTACAAGACCGCGAGAAGGGCTTTCTCTTGCTCTGGAGCTAGAGAAGCCGAAATGATGACAGGGAGGGTCTCGTTCTCACCTAAGTAAGCATACTTAAGGTGAGACGGCAACGGCTTGAGTTCGAGCGTTGGAGGTGAAATGATGGAAGGCAAGACTGGTGCAAAGGTCTCGAACTCAAAGGACTCCAGCAAAGGTTCAAAACGAGTGTAGGCAACCGAGTCGGATGGTTCAGGTAACTCATCCGGAAAGTCGAAAGATTCAAACTCGGGTTGTGCGCGGCTAAAATCGTTCGAGAATGTGAAACACTCGTATTCGTTATCGGGCGCAGAAACAGCAGCAGGTTCGAAGAGAAACGCACTAGTGGCGTCAAGATTATCATGATCAAATAGAAACTCCTCGAATTCATACTCTTCTGGTGTGATCTCCTGGATCGAGCAGACGTCCAGTATATGAGCATTAGGTTCGGCGGGCTGATTCCCTAACCTAAAAATGTTGAGTTCAATCGTCATGTTTCCAAAAGAGAGGTTCATCGAACCATTGCGACAATTGATCACAGCATTTGAGGTTGCGAGAAATGGGCGACCGAGTATCACCGGAATTTGATTCCGGGGGTTAGCTACAGGCTGTGTATCTAATACAATGAAGTCAACGGGGAATATGAAGTCCCCGACTCTTATCAACACATCCTCTAGCTCACCCCTAGGATGGGTGATCGATCGGTCGGCCATTTGGAGAGTGCAGTGTGTGGGTTTCAACTCTCCGACGCCTAATTGCTCGTATACTGAATACGGAAGCAAGTTAACACTGGCACCAAGATCTAATAGTGCGCGGTTGATGTTCTTATCCCCAATGGTAATTGAAATCGTAGGACAGCCAGGATCTTTCCGTTTTTGTGGTAAAGATTGGGTAAAGGCATCACTTACAGCACTAGCCAAGAAAACTTTCTTGGGTACCTGAGACTTCCTCTTTTTCGTGCACAAGTCCTTTAAGATTTTCGCGTAGGACGGGACTTGTTGGACAGCATCTAAAAGAGGAATATTAATGTTAACCTGCTTAAATAACTCCAGAATCTTCTCCATTTGAGGATTTTGTTTGTTAGACCTCAACCGGTTTGGAAATAGAACATTTTGAAAATCGGTTGAGTCTAATGCTGGAGGAGGAGATTTTGGAGTTGGAACGGATCCCAGAATAGGTGTTTTCGTGGATTGAGAAGTGGGTCCGTTCAGAGCAGAAAAGAGGAAGAGGAGCCTTGTGAAGAACGGAGAATGGGCTCAGAAGACGAAGAAGAAGAAGGAGAAGAAGAAGGAGAAGAAGATGAAGCGGCGGCCGGGGTGTCATCGTTGATTCGCTTGCCAATGTTGTTTTGCGGCATCCTTCCCGATCTCAGTGTAGTCACGACACTCACATTATGGTTTTGTTGTTCAAGAGCAACATGTGCATTATGTGGGTGACCGGGATATGTAAGTGGCTGGGATGGGAGCTTCCCCTTCTCTCGCTCGCTTAAGGCCGCGTTCAGCTGTGCAATCTGGGCCTCGATGGTCTTGATGCTCTGCCCGTGTGCGGCGGTGTGTTGCACTAAAGATTGGATCGAAGACTGGATGTTGGCGGTGGATTGAGTCGATTGTTTAACAAACGCCTCCAGACTTCGCTCGAGCGAGGAAACCTTATCAGTGTTTGACGGAACAAAGTTGTTTGGTGGAAAAGAGTTGTTGGGTGCAAAGTTGTTCGTCTGGTTTTGGAAAGGTTGGGGTTGGAAGGGCTGCTGATATTGATGTTGAGTTTGTTGTGGCGCTTGTTGTTGCGGTGGAGGGGCCCTTTGGAAATTGTTGCCTTGGAATTGATTCTGATTCTGATTCCAGGCGAAATTGGGGTGGTTCCTCCAACCGGGATTGTAGGTGGAAGAGTATGGATCATTCCTCGGTCTTTGCTGGAAGGCAGCATTAACCTGATCCTGTCCTTGTGAGGGTGGATTGTAAGGACACTCTTCGGTCAAGTGGGAAGGATCAGAACAACTGGCGCAGATGGTACGAAGGGGGAGAACAGGGGCAGGAGCAGGAGCAGAAAATTTGCTCTCTATCGCTTCAAGCTTTCGTGTTATCGCAGCCATTTCAGCTTTCATCGCAATAGAGACGTCAAGTTGGTGGATTCCTATCCTAGACTGACCGGTAGAAGTGGAGGTAGAAGAAGAAGAAGTCGGTCTGGTGCTCTCCCACTGTAGCGTTTGCTCCGCAAGATCGTCAAAGAACTGCCACGCTTCCTCGTCAGATTTCGATAGGAAGTGGCCCTGACAGATGGTTTCCAGCAACTGCTTCGTTGCTGGGTTCAGTCCCTCGTATAAGGTTTGGCTGAGTTGCCATTTCTCTATACCGTGGTGAGGACACTGAACAAGAAGGTCATTGTACCGGTCAAAGCACTTCCAGAAGGGTTCAGAAGGAAGCTGGGAGAATTGGTTGATTTCATTTCGAATTCTTGCGGTCTTATGATTTGGATAGAATTTTTTCAGAAACGCTTTAACAAACTCGTCCCAGCTAGTGATTGAGTGGGAAGCGGTGCTATACAGCCATTTTTCAGCAAGATCTCATAAGGTGAACGGAATGACCCGTAGACGTATAGTATCGTCCGACAGCTGGGTGGTTTTCATCATGGCACAGACATTTTGAAATTTATTGATGAAGATATAGGCATCTTCAGTTTCAAGCCCATGAAAACGTGGAAGCATGTTGATGAAATGGGGCTTAATTTCAAAGTTGTCCCCATTGGCCGGAGGAAGAGAAAGGCAGGTGGGAAGTGCAGAACGGGTGGGGTAGAGACGATCCTGGAGCGCAATTCGCTGCGGCGCTACAACAGGCGGAGGTGGTGGAAGATTGGTCTCCGTAGGAGGTGGAGCCAATCCAACGGTGGTCAAAGAGATGTTCGGATTAAATCCCGACATCGCAGAAGAAGAGGTTGGTGAAGGTGAAGGTGAAGATGTATGAACAGAATTCCGGTCAACGTCGGAGTTGGCCGGCAAAGGAAGGGGTGAAAGAGGAGTGGACGGAGTATCGACTTCGGAGTCGATCGCGTAGTCGGTCGCGACTAACGTAACGCGGACTAGACGGGCGCTAGTGTCCCGAGTCCTAGCGGACATACACTAAACGAGTTTAGTATAGTCAAAGCGGAGAAGGTGAGGGTAAGAAAACGTCAATGGAGAAAGGCGATGGGTTGTGGGTGAAAATGGATTTGGCGACAAAAGGGAAAGTTTTTATAAAAGTTTTTGATTTTTTCTTCTTTTTTTTGTTTTTAGAAAGAGATTTACAGAAATATGTACGGAAATACGGCTTAAGCAATCACAAACAAGATATGCACAATCACACCTAGATCTAGGGTAACCTAGGTCTACTAGACCTGCTCCTGAACTTGATTGTCGAAGTTAAACAGTGTCGAGAAACAGGCTTAAAAATACACTGATCACGAGGCCAGGTAAGTGCAGAGATAAGGGGAGGTTGTCCAACGCTTTCGCGAAGTTCCTTAATTAAATAACCCTTTCTCTTTCGGCGGTTGCGCCTTTAACACTTTCCTAGACACCCCGTAAACAATATACGGTTAAGCGAGGTTCTCAACACGGTTTATCTTCTCCTAATGAGCGCGAAGTCCTTAGGGCTGAAGTCTAGTATTTTTTAATTTACAATGGACAATGCATATGCTTTAGTGATTTTTGGGGTCCTGGGAAGGGTGATGAAATCCCCACCCAATCTGGATTGGTTTCAAGCCCCTTAAGTCCGTATTAAAGAATGCAAAACAGTAACAAATCAACTGAAAACAATTTTTATTTTGCGGCGCAAAGAATCCTGCACAAGAACAGTTTATTGGAAGGGGGAGAAGAATTTGCGCAAAGAAGGCTGCAGAAAACACAGTTCAGTGGAGTCCAGAGGAGTGGAGAGAAGAGAAAGACTCACCAGAAAGAAAATGGGACCCTGAAGCCACTAAATGGCCGCGGATCCGCGGCCAAACATGTGCTAAGGCCGCGGTTCCGCGGCAAGATGGTGGGCTTGGGCTTTGAAATTTTGTGGAGATGCTGGTCTGTGTCTCCTCTGGTTGTCTGGATGTGTGGAATTCTGATTTGCTCACTGTATCTGCACCAGATTTTTACAGTAGATCGGATGCTTCGTTTTTTGTCCGTCACGGTGTAGCCGCGAAATGTGGGTCTATCTTCCCACGTCTTTGACACTGTACTTGAACTCCGTATTTTCAACGTCTTGGCCACTGAACTCGAACCTTGTATTTTCCTGCACACTTGCACAAAAGCTAATCAAAAAACAACAAGTTGGTTTTTTTTACAAAGTATGTATTTTTTTTCGTTTTTTTTATACTTACAAATTAACCCGAAATTACACAAGGAAATAAACTACCGTCTCCCCGGCAACGGCGCCATTTGATTGATAGGATAAGTGCGTGTTCAAGTTCTAGTTTAAATACCGCAATCAAGACGGTTTCGCTTGTAGCTAGCCGGTTGAGTACGGGTCGTCCGCAGGGAGATGGGAGTCTTTTTCAAAGTGTTTTTACGAGTTAAGTCCGAAAGTTCAGATTTTGTTTGTAACTATCTAAGTGTTAAGTTGATATTTAAAGAGAGCTTGTTAGGGTTAGGGTTAGGTTAGTTTGAGTTAGGAGTCTCCACATCTTTCGTTGCCCCTCTTAATATCGGTGTTACGGTAATCGGCAACAACGGGGATTAGCACGACTAGGAAGGAACTTGCGAGTATAAGCTAGGCTTTCCAACGCATAGTCCTTCCTTTTGGTGCTTGTCCGTCCGTTCTTGGCTCTTAGCCATAACCTCCGGTTAATTCAACCACAACCGGTCTCACTACGGAATCACCGCTATCATGTAGGATAGGGTGCCGTAAGGAGCGGATTGTGGTTCAATTAACGGGAGTCGATTTAAGTTGTTGGGCGAGGAAAGAGTGAGAGAGATTTCCTTCTCTCAAACTTCCCTTATCCTACCCTAACAAGTATAAAACTACTCACACTTCATGATAAGGAAAAACAAAACACAACAAAAGAGGAAGATAGAAAGAAGGAGATTAGGAGAATACGACTAACTATTTGCGACCTCACCTTGGCGAGGATCGAGCGTAAGTATCATTGTCGTATGAATGATAAAGAAAAAGAGAGAAGAAATAAACAACAAGGAAATAACAACAACTACTTAACGAATTAAAATTACAACAAGCATAAAGATAAGGAGACAACCATGATAATAAAAAGGTCTTTTTTATTCATCACTCTTCACTCAAAAGCTCACTACAAGTTTAATGGAGAAGAGGTGAGAAGAGGAAGAAGAGAAACACTAAAACTAGGAAAAATGAAAATACAAGAATGGACCCTTCCCTTCTCAAAGTTCTGGGCTATTTATAGGCCAAAAAATGAAACCCTAGGGCAACCACCAGAACCCAAACAGAATGACAAAAATACCCCCAAAAACTTTCTGTCTGCCGCTACTATATGGCCGCGGATCCGCGGCCTAGACCCCCCTTTGGCCGCGGATCCGCGGCCCTTTGGAAGAGTTGGGCCCTCCAACTTTTGGTGCTGGCCTGGTCTGATGTCTACATTATTCTGGTACATATATTTTCACAATTTGGCTCCACGATTTTTCCAGAATTTCTGTTGAGGGAAAGGTGGACTTTTTGTCAAGATTTTGTGATGATTGCCTCGAGCTCCGCATAGATCTCTTGGATTTTGTGCTACCATTGAGCCTTGTGCATGAGAGTGACATTGATTTGACATTTTGTCTTCCTAAACTGGTATCTGGCAACACACGGATGAAGAGCGGAGACCGTGTTTTATCTGTGGTTGGCAGGAACCCGGATTTTGTCGTGTTTTCCATGAATTTCACCGTTTTAGAACCGAGAACCTGTATCCTGCAATTGACTAGCAAACACGGCTCAAGAGTATCTACCGATATGAAATGTGACAAAAATTGGGCGGTATGAAAATGCAAAAATCTGATATGAACAGTACACTGGACAGGACTCGTCGGGAACTGACCGATTGGTATTATACCTATCGTCAGTTATCAGTTCCCAGATGACATGAGTACAGCTTAGTCCGCTGACTTGACACTGTCACTTCGCCTCGAGTGTGTTCCCATTGTACTTTGATTACTACCCTACCACGGCTCAAAGGAGTCGTGCAAACAGGTGGTAGTTGGGTGCAGTCCCGAAGCACTTGGAGGCAGTGACGGTTAGACAGGATTCGTCTCTCCCGGTATTGGGGGTTGACATCGCGCTGTGTTTAGGAGAGCCATTACACGAGTTGTCCCTGGCCAGGGCAATCGAGATATACTGGTAGGCTTCCAGTGTTATCTCAGGGTGTTTTGGGCTTCACTCCGACACGACTTGTACCGCTATTAGGGGACTGACGTTTACCGTCCCCTAGACCCGCCATGCGATGTATCAGACGAACAGACCGGACTGTATGGAGACTGTCACATTTAGGCTCAGTAGGAGTTCAGATGGGTTTCACCTCGTCAGTCTTCTTGTCGGCATCTACCTGGGGACCGTTACGCACAGCTAGTGCCGCTTGCGGTCTGTGGTTAAACCTACTGCCAGCGTAGTGTCGAGTCTTTAGAGTCCCACACAGAAAGCTATTCGCCTTTATGCAAAAGTGTAAAGGTCGCATGGTTTTACGACAGGTCGCATGGTTTTGCGACAGGGTTCGGTCACATCCGTGCACTTGTGCACGTACAGTGTCCGGACAGTTAACACTAGCGGGCTTTGGTTTAAGCCAGATCCCAGTGTACGTTTTGGGAATGGTTTTATCCAGTATGTATTCGTGTTCCTCGGAACGCGGATGCGGGTATGTATGCACAGTTGACAGAGGGACAGAGGCAGAGGATTCTCATTAGGGTTGTTGACTGTTGACTGTTGACCATTGACTTTTTGCTCAACCCCAATGAGAATATGATATGCAATTAACAATAATATTAATTAAGTATTATAGTGACATGGTTGTTGAGGGGTTGACTTTGTTGACTTGTTGACTAGGTTGGACTAGTTGACCATCATGATGACAATGGCTATCATTTCATGGCAAAGACTTTTGCTTGCTTGTTCTCTTGTGCAAAATGAGTGCATGAAATGATATGGCTATTGTAGCTTAAACCATCACTAATAATTGATTGCTATTATTGGTTATGATGGTTTTGGATTATGAGAGCCAAGAGAAAAAAGTCCGGTTTTGAGTCCATGTTACCGCCTCTAGAAAATTGTTTTTCATCAAATTCCGCAAGCCCGAAAATACCGGGAGAGGTAGCATGGACTTACAGTGGTATCGGAGCCTAGTTAAACTCTATCTAACATGTTAGCAAAGTAACTAGAAGATCGATCAAAGAAAAAGTCACGAAACGAACCCGATATGTCAAGTTTCTGCCGATTTTTTTCTGTTAAAAAATTGATAAATTTCATCTTAAAAATCGGGTCAGGCTTTTTATTAAATAACCACAAAATTTGGTACCACGAACCGATCAAAGCGCCGCGGAAACGCGGCGGGAGCATGCTCCCGCCACGGTTCCGCGGCCGAGTTGACTCGTCCGAGGTCTAAACTTTGTGCAGTGTATTTCTGGGGTTGTTTGGGATTTTTGGAATATGTCTTTTCAGCCCAGATTTTCCAGAACGAAAATTTTGTGTTTGGGGCCTAAAAATCCGTATTTTTGATCGAACTTCTAATGACTTAAGCTGACGGGTTTTTATCTGTGATGTGATATTTGTATTGAACGTCTGCTAATCGCTATATGTCGATTAGTGGGGGTTATACAAATCTGTGATCTGTAATGTTATTGGAATGTGTATATGAATTCATTGGATTGTCGCGGGTGAATAGCCGGGGGTTGTGAGACGAGAGTTTTCTTTTCTTTCAATTCATGAAAATTTGTAAATTGATGTAATAATTATTTGTATGGCCGCACAACCGGGTCGGGGTTGTAGCCGTCATTGTATAATTTCTTTTTACTGTTTTTTGCTCCTAGGATAGACCCATCGAGGGGGTGCACAAACTACCGGGTATCCCGAAGTGACGAGTGGCCTACTCACGGAGTTGAGGGAGGTTGCTTCCCTTTGGGTACTTGACGGGTAGTTTGCCGCACCCGTAGGGGTCTTGGGTGGGGTATTGGCTATTCACCGCGACCGTGTAATCTGCTTTTCGTTACAGGCTCGTACGTATTGCGGATTCCTAGTATATCCAATGTGTTCATCTGTGATCTGAAATGGCTATCATTGCAATATATATCTATATATGATATTATTTAGGCGTTGCTTATGTTTTACAGCCGCGCTAGCCCAGCCCCCGCTCTGTCGTCAGTTAAGTAACCTAACGGGTAATGACGGGGCCCCGTGGCAAATGCGAATGGCATAAGCGTACGTCATATTTTGGTTGTTTTCTGCAATGGTAGGATTAAATGATGGGACGCATTAAAAGAACTAATGCAAGAATTACACGCATTAAAAGAACTAATGCAAGAAAATAAACTAAGTAAAAGTCGTTGGAACACTTTCGAAAAACCACTCAGTTCTTTTCAAAACTAACTTTTAAATGCGGAGTTTGAGCCACTCTTTTTAAAAGCTATCTCATTCCATCGATTATATCAAGTTCACTACGTTCACGGTTTCGCCAAAACCATTCGTAGCCCTCCGTCGTTTCACATGAATAGTCAATAGTATTCAAGCTATGTTTGTTGGCCAAAGTCAAGGCATAGTGATTGGTAGCTATTGGGTATTCATGTGCAACATAGATAGATGCGTTGATTTGGAACAGTCGTATTGCCTTGTTGGCCAAAGTCAAGCGTAGGTACGGGTGGATTCAAATTAACCTGGAGAACGACGGGTAGAACTTGACATGTGACTAATGATTTGTTGGCCAAAGTCAAGGTCATAAGAGCATGGGGCAAAAATCCACATCGGGTGTTTCAAAAGAACTGAAACTTCCTAGTGTTGCATACCATTTGGAGTGTGATGATTCTGGTAGGATTCCTTCAGTTTCGTCACGCGATGATATTTGGATCCCGATCCTACTGTGAGTATATGCTACTCTTAGGCAAATTTCTCACTTAACGATCAATGTTGTAAACCTAGTAGGTGTCTAGAAAGGTGTTAGCGGGGCTACGCCCCCAGGGAAAAGAGGTTCTTAAATTAATGAACTTCGCGAAAGCGTTGGAAATCCTCCCTCGAAGTACCGACACTAGCCTGGCTGAACGGTTAAGCAAGTATTGTACGGTGAGATTGATCCTGACTAATTCTTCCTTTTTGGTTTGAGGAGGGATTCGAGAAACAGTGGGAGCCATCCTGTTTAGACAAACTAAAAAGCACTCTAAACTTGTAAGAGCATCATGCTGAGTGTTTCTTCTTCTCTCTCCTAATTGCAGCGACCAATCGACATGACTGGACTTAAGTTACTTCTAGATAAAAACATACTGACAGAGCCAAACTACAAAGATTGGCTCAGGAATGTCAAAATGGCAATCACTTACGATAAGCTGGGGTATCTTCTTACCACCAAAGCTCCCCCCGTCCCAGGTCCCACCTCCAGCGTCATGGATAAGGAAATCCGTAAGACTTGGGAGATTGATTGCGCGAAGGCCAGGTGCCTCGTGCTTGCCTCTATGGACAACGAACATCAGAGGAGGCACGAGTATATGGACCTTGAGTCCATATTTATCCATACAAAAGAACTGTATGGAGAGCAGTCTCGTATCGCAAGATAAGAAGTGTCGAAGAAGTTATTTTCGGCAAGGTTGGCCGTGGGATCATCGGTAGCGGAACACGCGCTTAAGATGATTGGCTACATAGAAGAGCTCACGGACCTTGGGACCACGTTGGAGAATGAGCTCTATACGGACTTGATTCTCCAGTCCCTTCCTTCCACTTACGCCCAGTTTATCCTGAACTTCAACTTACAAGAAAAGGAAGTTGAACTTTCAGAACTCCTCAACATGCTGAGGAGCGCAGAGGGCACCCTACAGAAAGGTAGGGAAACATTCACTTTGTTTGTAGGAGGATCATCCTCTTCTAGGTCCAAGGCGAAAGCCAAGAGAAAGAAGAAGAAAGCCCCTGCCAAACCAAGGGGCGGTGTTACTAAAGTGGATACGAAGGGAAAAGTAAAAGCAAAAGCAACAAAGAAGGCGGGGCAGCTTGTGGATAAAGAAGAATGCTTTTATTGTCATAAGAAGGGACACTGGAAGAATGATTGCAGGGCTTGGAAAACCAGAACACAGGAACTGAAGCAGGTTGCGGCTTCAGCTTCAGGTGTGTATGTTATTGATAACTGTCTTTCAATAAACTCTACTTCCTGGGTATTGGATACCGAATCAGGATCCCATATCTGTAATTCTTTGCAGGCGTTGAGAAACCGTAGGTTTTTGAAGGTAGGTGACATGACCCTCAAAGTTGCAAACGGAGCTAGCATGGATGCTAAGGCCGTGGGGGACTATCACCTGGGACTGTCAGATGGACATGTTTTGGTTTTGCATAATTGCTTTTTTGTACCCAACGCAACTTGTAATCTCATTTCTGTATATTTGGTTTCTAAAGAAGGTTATGAATTTGCGTTTGTAAGCAATGTTGTAAACATTCACCTTAATCAAGTTATGATTGGGTCAGGTACATTGAGTAATGGTATATACGTATTAAACCAACCACAGATTTTCAATGTCCAGAATACACACAAAAGAAAGTCTCCAGAAATCAATCAGACTTTCTTGTGGCCTTGTAGACTAGGTCAAATCAATGAGAGAAGGTTGACGAAGTTACATACATAAGGATATTTGAATCCGTTCGAATATCAATCGTATGCCACTTGTCAATCTTGTCTCAAAGGAAAGATGACAAAGACTCCGTTCACTGGACACGGAGTAAGGGCGAGCGAGCTTTTGGGACTCATACACAGCGACGTGTGCGGTCCAATGTCTACACATGCGCGAAGCGGTTATTCTTACTTCATTACTTTTACGGATGACTTTTCAAGGTACGGTTATGTCTTCTTATTGAAACATAAGTCCGAAGCCTTTGGGAAATTCTAGGAGTATAAGAAAGAAGTAGAAAAACAAACCGGCAAAAGTATCAAGATTCTAAGATCGGACCGAGGTGGTGAATACTTGAGTGCCGAGTTCCTGGACTATTTAAAAGAGAACGGAATTCTCTCTTAGCTTACTCCTCCATACACTCCGCAACATAACTGTGTATCGGAGAGACGGAACCGAACCCTATTGGGTATGGTACGGTCCATGATGAGTAACGCTGAGTTACCGTGATCATTCTGGGGGTATGCGCTAGAATCAGCTGCATACCTTTTGAACCGAGTTCCGACTAAGACTGTGCCTACTACACCATATGAGATGTGGTGTGGGAAGAGACCCTATCTTAATCACATTAAGATATGGGGATGTCCAGCTTTCGTCAAAAAGCAGCATGCGGACAAACTCGAGGCACGCTCAGTACAGTGCAAGTTCGTAGGATATCCGAAGAACTCCAAGGGATATTTCTTCTACTGTGAAGAGGAACAAAAGGTTTTTGTTTGTCGTCATGCCTACTTCATGGAAACTGAGTTTTTGGAAAACCAGATAAGTGGGTGCGCAGTAGAACTGGAAGAATTTCCAGAACCACAGACTATAACTGAAAGCTTAGTAGAACCAGAGGGTTCAAAAGAAAATGACATTCCTACGCCGCTCCGCTGGAGTAGTAGGCAGTCTCTTCCGCCCGAGAGATACTACGGTTTTCTCATAGACGGGGATAAAGAGGATTGCATCGTAGATTATGATGAGCCTACTAGCTTCCAGCAGGCCGTTCAGAGCGTTGACTCGGTAAAATGGCTAGATGCAATGCGGGCCGAAATGGAATCCATGTACACCAACAAAGTATGGACGTTGGACGTTGCTCCAGACGGGGTAAAACCCGTAGGATGCAAGTGGATCTTCAAAAGGAAGATTGGTGTAGATGGACAGGTTGAGACCTATAAAGCTAGACTGGTTGCAAAGGGTTTTCGTCAAAGACTTGGTTTGGACTATGACGAGACCTTTTCTCCAGTAGCTATGCTGAAATCCATTCGGATCCTTCTTGCCATTGCTGCCTTCCACGATTATGAGATTTGGCAGATGGACGTAAAGACCGCTTTTCTAAATGGAAATTTAGAGGAGTGTGACTATATGGACCAGCCAGAGGGTGTCATTCAGAGTGGGAGCAGCGGAAAGGTGTGCAAGTTGCTTAAGTCCATTTACGGACTAAAGCAGGCATCGCGGAGTTGGAACATCTGTTTTGATGAGACGGTCAAGAAATTTGGCTTTATCAAAAATCCAGATGAACCATGCATCTATAGTAGATTTGTAGCGAGAACTGTTGTATTCCTCATTTTATACGTGGATGACATTCTCTTAATAGGAAATGACATTCCTATGCTACAATCTGTCAAGGGGTTCTTATCACACAGGTTCTCCATGAAAGACCTGGGTGATGCCTCATACATTCTGGGGATCCGGATCTATCGTGACAGATCCAAGAGGATACTGGGACTTTCACAGTCCAGGTACGTCGACACCATACTGAAAAGATTCAGTATGGAAGATTCCAAGCGCGGTAATCTACCGGCTTGTCACGGGATCACCCTCTCCAAAGAGATGTCTCCCAAGACTGATTTGGAGAGGGATCGCATGTCTACTATACCCTACGCTTCTGCGGTAGGCTCTATAATGTATGCAATGTTGTGTACCAGACCGGATGTAGCTTATGCACTCAGTGTGGTAAGCCGGTATCAGTCAAACCCTGGGGAGAAACACTGGATAGCGGTAAAGAACATTCTCAAGTACCTGAGAAGGACTAAGGAGATGTTCTTGGTGTATGGCGGAAAAGACCTCCAGATCGAGGCCTTTGTTGACTCCAGCTTCCAGAGTGACAAAGATGATTCCAAGTCCATGTCGGGTTTTGTCTTTACCCTCAATGGAGGGGCGGTGTGTTGGAAGAGTTCCAAACAGGAAACAGTTGCAGACTCGATGATGGAAGCGGAATACATTGCTGCATCTGATGCCGCAAAAGAGGCTGTCTGGATGAGAAAGTTCTTGAAAGAACTTCAGGTGGTTCCGTCCATTATTGATTCAATACCTCTGTATTGCGACAACAACGGGGCTATAGCTTTAGCGAAGGAACCCAAGTCCCATTAGAGATCCAGACACATCTTGAGGCGGTATCACCTGATCAGGGAGATCGTGGATCGCCAGGAGATCGAGATCCGGAGGGTTGCTTCAGAAGATAACACTGCAGATCCATTCACCAAGTCCTTTCCCCAGACTCAGTTCGAGCGGCTGATCGAGATGATAGGTCTTCGATACGCCAGTACATGGCCTTAGTGCAAGTGGGAGATTGTTAGTGTATATGCCCTAGAGGCCATTACTGTATCATACTAGTTTGTATATTACTTAATGGAAGCTTGGGATATTCACCTTGTATAAACAATCTTGCTCAATATAGTAGTATGCTACTTGGTTTGTTTCTACTTCAATGTGTACATGTGTTTATTTTAGTATATCACCTATACATATTAGTGGAGCCCTTAGGATCTTTGCTTGATTACCAGAGTTGTGATGGCAGTCACACTAGTGGGGGCTGGGTAATCTATAAGCACATCCTTATGCAGGTCCCTAGTCGCAGGACTATCGAGACAGGGCATCGATACTCCGGAGTAGACTAGCGCATGCGCTTCTCATCCCAGAATGGGAGATGGTCTGTCCCACAGCCATCAGTACGTCGTACTGGAGATAGTATGCGGGTGCTCGTTGGGTTACGAGTACACTGGATAGGAATCGTCGGGAATAGACCGGTTGGTATTATACCAATCGTCAGTTATCAGTTCCCAGGTGACTTGAGTACAGCTTAGTCCGCTGACTTGACACTGTCACTTCGCCTCGAGTGTGTTCCCACTGTACTTTGATTACTACCCTACCACAGCTCGAAAGAGTCGTGCAAACAGGTGGTAGTTGGGTGCAGTCCCGAAGCACTTGGAGGCAGTGACGGTTAGACAGGATTCGTCTTTCCCGATATTTGGGGTTGACATCGCGCTGTGTCAAGTAGAGCCATTACACGAGTAGTCCCTGGCCAGGGCAATCGAGATATACTGGTAGGCTTCCAGTGTTATCTCAGGGTGTTTTGGGCTTCACTCCGACACGACTTGTACCACTATTAGGGGACTGACGTTTACCGCCCCTCTAGGCCCGCCATGCGATGTATCAGACGAACAGACCGGACTGTACGGAGACTGTCACATTCAGGCTCAGTAGGAGTTCAGATGGGTTTCACCTCGTCAGTCTTCTTGTCGGCATCTACCTGGGGACCGTTATGCACAGCTAGTGCCGCTTGCGGTCTGTGGTTAAACCCACTGCCAGCGTAGTGTCGAGTCTTTAGAGTCCCACACAGAAAGCTATTCACCTTTAGGCAAAAGAGTAGAGGTCACATGGTTTTGCGACAGGTCGCATGGTTTTGCGACAGGGTTCGGTCACATCCGTGCACTTGTGCACGTACAGTGTCCGGACAGTTAACACTAGCGGGCTTTGGTTTAAGCCAGATCCTAGTGTACGTTTTGGAATTGGTTTTATCCAGTATGTATTCGTGTTCCTCGGAACGCGGATGCGGGTGTGTATGCACAGTTGACAGAGGGACAGAGGCAGAGGATTCTCATTAGGGTTGTTGACTGTTGACTGTTGACCATTGACTTTTTGCTCAACCCCGATGAGAATATGATATGTAATTACCAATAATATTAATTAAGTATTATAGTGACATGGTTGTTGAGGGGTTGACTTTATTGACCGGTTGACTAGGTTGGACTAGTTGACCATCATGATGACAATGACTATCATTTCATGGCAAAGACTTTTGCTTTCTTGTTCTCTTGTGCAAAATGAGTGCATGAAATGATATGGCTATTGTAGCTTAAACCATCACTAATACTTGATTTCTATTATTGGTTATGATTGTTTTGGATTATGAGAGCCAAGAGAAAAAAGTCTTGCTCATTCTTTCATTTCCTTTCTCTCTCTTGTGTTCTTGAGCTCTCATCTTCTTTCTCTTGCTCTCCCTCTCTTTCGTTTATGGTTCACTTGTCTCATGTGTTGAGAACCAAGAACCATAGAGAAAAATCCCAGCACACTCTCCTCTACTCACTCTAGTTCACAAGGTTTAGCAAACCGAGTGAACTAGTTTCTTCAAAGCTCGAAGAAGAAGCCAAAGGTAGAAACTTTCGGGTGGATCGATCTTCGGCGCAAGAAGACGATGGGGTGAAGCCGATCCGGACAACCATCAAGTGTAGAAGACGAAGGAGTTCAAGAAAGAAAGGTATAACCCCCTAACTGAGTAGTTAACAACTCCTAGTTAGGTTGTTAGTTAGATGTTTAACAAAGATCCGGTTTTGAGTCCACGTTACCGCCTCTAGAAAATTGTTTTTCATCAAATTTCGCATGCCCGAAAGTACCGGGAGAGGTAGCATGGACTTACAGCAAAAGCTCGTCATGGACGAGGACTGACCAGGGCGTAATTCCGGCGACACACGATTGCAAAGACGTATCGTTTATTTGTGTTTTCGCTCTATGAGTGTTTGATGGGTCACTTTTACGAGATGTCTCGGATGTCCAGATCAGAACCAGAGGATTGGGCCACTGCAAGAGGCCATCCAGATTGTGATGACCGTCAAAGCACAGATTTTTTTGATGATTGAGGCACTGTTCAGCATGCGGACGAATGAGCCAGTGATTTCGGCGAATGAAAAGATATCTCCCCAGATGTTTGAAGATAATGCCGCACGAGTTATACTTCGAGATATGACGAAGATTGGTAGTCACCAAAGATGAAAGACTAAGACATGTGATTCATTGCCTACTCCGATGCGAGGTCATCAGATTGATTGATTCCAGCTAGAGACGACTTCACACGGATACGTTGAGAGTCGATTGAGACGATCGAATATTAGGAACCCATTTTCCAAGTTTAAAGTATTCGGACAACAATGCAAGCAATTCTACGGACCCTCTAGAAGAATGAAACCCTAACACGAATTAATTACCATGCAACGCCGGTGAACCTTAGGGTTTGCGGCAGTTAAGTGGTGTCATTAGTGAGGCTTGGGTCTGCCCTTATACGGTTGGTCCATAGGTGTTGTTGCATACATTCAATACTATTAAACTGTACCCAAGATGTTAAGCTCTTGGGGGACTATGGAACCTTGACGAATCGATCGAAAAGTTTAACATTATTCGGATATCTTGTGATGAGATACATTACTTGGGAGACTCCAGATACGAGTATAGCCGTTGGAGCACAGTCCATGCAGCCACGAGGAGACGAGTCCGAATCAGTCGACATTAGAGAAAAGTGGAATAAGTGGTTCGTACGAGATCTTGATGAGATGACGGTCCACTCCGCCGGCATCAGAGATGTGATACACAAGCAGAAGCGTTGACTATGGATATATCTTCCAGGAGGAGTCGTGATGAGTATGCAGCCGTTCCAGAACAAGAAATTGATTTAGTAATGATCATGACTTCCGGGCAGTTCGGAAGAAACGAGATTTGTGGAAAAACCTTGACAGGACCATTCTGGGATACTATACGAGAAGACTTGGACCCAGAATCAGTCATATTGCACATGCCCAGCAGGCCAAGTTCAGCATCGTCGACGAGACATGTTATGAGTAACCATGATAGTTGGCCAGAGATGTTTAGAGGAGTGACAGAGCGGACTACTTCCATTATCATTTCCATATTGGACTGTTGAGCCGAGGAGCTATGTACTTAGCAATTCGCAGTGAGAGACGAGAGCCTAAGGGCACCACGAGATGGACCATGATCAGGAGGCAAGTAGATATCTTGCTCTGCTAGCATTGGATGCACCGACACCTTCTCGACCTTGAAAGAAGGACATCGACGATAATATTTATGATTTGTGATTGACTATCATGTATCCGTCACTTCGGATTTCAGTATATTTGGACGATTTATTTGCATGATTGAGATTTTGTGCACCACAATTGCAATTGACTTTGATTTGATGTCATTAGAGATGTTGATTTTGATTTCATGCTTAGGGCAAGCATATGATTTGACTTATGCTTTCGGTATAGTTTTCATGCACTTTTAGTATTTGATTTGCTTTTGTGCACGCCGATGCACAGGATGGTGAAATTTTATACCACGGTATACCTGATTTGAGATTTTTTATTGAAATCTGTTGTATACCGTCGATTTCGATTGTGATATTCGATATTCGTTTTCGTGCACATTGTGCACTTGATTTGGATTTTGCGCATACTTAAGGCGCTTGATGCGATTTAGGTGCACATTAGATGCACTATATCGAGATTCTTCGTGCATATAAGATGCACCTGGTTTTGCTGTCAGGCACACACGTTTCCTTTGACAGGTGTTTTCGTGCACACCCGTTGCACTCAGATTTTGGTTTCCGTGGACATGTATGGTACATTCATGGATTTCGATTTCCGTGCGCACCAGACGCACGTGGCATTCATATATATATTTAGGATTGATTTCTTTTAGAGCAGTATATTTTATGATACTTACTATTTGGTTTAGTACTGAGCAGGACTAGTCAGAGGACAGTACCTGAGTATATTTTTGCATGCATTAATAGTTATCGAAGGGATTTCCAAAGAGGAGCTATAGTCTCAGTATTTACCTACGTGTCCGAGATGACACGAAACATTTTATAAAAGAAACCCTTCTAAAATTGCTTTCAAAACGGTGGGACGTGCATATTAAACAAAGGATATATATATAGATATATATATATATATATATAGTTATTTTCTTACAATGGACGTCCACCATTGTGTAGTGTTGCGAACATCGCACGGCGAATTGAAAAAGGTTTGGCATGCATTACTTCCAGATGTTTTAATGATGTATATCATGTTGGTTTTCGTATTGGATCTTGACATTGATGTCTTCCCCATAACTCCGATGATTGCGGGATGCTTGATGGAGTTTTGGTTTTGGTTTATATATTGTTTTTTCATGCGCATGCATTGCACTACGATGTGTTTTATGTAATTATGATTTTGGAGCCACGACGAGTTGATGGTTTTGCTGAAATGTTTTGGTATTTGGGGGAGTTTTAATTTAAATTCGGGGACTGAATTTCTTTAAGGGGGAAGATTGTAACGTTTTGAAAATCGTTCAGGCGAAATTTCGGAAAATCGGTAAAATAACGGGTGTTTTCCGTAAAAATCAAGATATAAATATATTTTAATATAAAATTAAATATACATATTCTAGCTATGTAATTGCTAGTATTTGGTGTTTATTGAGCAACTTGTAAAATTTATAATTTATTGAAAAAGTTTCCGAAATTAATTATTTTAATATTATTTTAAGCTGTCACTAATACATTTAATTAGGGATAATTATAAATTGGAATGGGTTGATACAAATTTTGTGCAACATGACACATTAAACTAACATGTAAAATATAGTTTTTGAAATGAAATGAAATGAAATTGTCAAACGGTTTTAGAAAATATCGAAGAAAAAGGCTTAAATAGTGAAATTGGTGTATATAGAAATTGGGGTATAATATTTATCATTTTCTTTCCTCACCCACACTCACCCACACCCTCTCACCCCCTCCCCATGTGCTGGCCGAGCCTAGCAGGAAACCCCCCCAAATCCGTCACCTCATTTGGAAAGAAAACAAAGGAAAAAGAAAAATTTAGAAAGAGAATAGATAAAAGAGTATGGGCTTTGTTGACTTGGACAACTTTGTTGACTTTCAAAACCTCTCTCTCTCCTCATCCCCCCTCATTGTGGCTGAGCCCCCCTTCTCCAAACTCAGCAGCAGCAACCCCCATTTTCACCTCTCTTTTCTGTTCAAAAAATTCATCAAAATGCCTCAAAATCCATACAAATTCAAAGCTAAATCCAAATCCAACTCTTACCCATTTTCCCTTAGCCTAACATGCATGGACTTTAGAGAAAAGAGAGCAATTTGGAGGCCAAGATTTTTCATGCTAGATCTATGGTTGTGAGGTATAAATCCTAACCAAGTTACTTAATTGTTGCTATCATACTTCAATTGAAGCTAATTTGGTGTTTAATTTGATTTCTCTATTTCAAGACTTGAATTTTCAAGTGAAAGCTTTGAATTAAAATGTTAGGGTTTGGATTCAATTAGAGTGGTTTCCACTTGCTTAAGGTTACAATGAGTATGTTAACATGTTAATGCTTGCAAAAAATAATTTAGTTGCTAGTTTGCATTTTTGTTAATTTAAATTGTAATAATTATATAAATTGCAAACTAGGTTTTTAAAATGTATATATTTTGGTGAGATAAAATAGTAGTGAATATTTGTGTGACCTAATTATGATGTTAAGTGAGCATTTTGGCCATTAGAATTGTTAAAATATTTAGATTGGTTAAAACATCAAGTTTTGAACCGAAATGGGAATTTGTGCTAACTAGGTTTTTGGGAAATAAAACAATTTGATTAATTTTAATGTTTCGATGATTTAAACCCTATTTCATATATAATTAGTGATTTGTGAAACCACGATTGGTGTGTTTGGGTTTTTCTCGATGGTTTGATGTTTGTACATCGACATCGAGGGTTGGTTTGGCTATTCTTGCATGCGTAGGCGATAGGTTTTGACCTATGCGTGATTCGCGTGTCGATTTGGTTTTCGTATGCCGTTTCGATTTCGAATTGGGTTTTTAAGCGATACGATACGTTGTGACATGTAGGTACCCCAATGTGGACTTCGAGACGACAAACAAGCGCGTGGCGACGTCGGCACCGACGAGCGAAGATCAGGTGAGTAGATTTATATCTACGGTAGAAGTCGGGTGGATGGCGTATAGTACCCCCGCAGTTCGTAGTATATTTATGATATATAATTGGATATATATGTAGTTTATGATCCGTGGATGATTATCAAGTTATGATTATGTGTTTATGGTTAGTTTGGTGTTATTAGAAGGGAACTGGCATAGTTTCTTAGTCGCGAAATCTAGAATAGGTTTACACCCACACGCACACACCTGCATTCATTTTATTACCTGTGCGTATATGGGGATACGTATATATATACACACACACACACACATGGGTATGGGACTATGTATATAAATATATACGTATACATATACACGGATTATGAGGATACTACTTGGGATTGGAGATGAGTCGATAAGATTTGGCTTGAGGCCGTGAGATTGGTGATGTGATATGGTTCGTAATTGAGATACGACGTGATGTTTTAGCGGGTCCTTTTGACGTGGTGTTTTCAGACACACGCATGCATATACATATGTGGTATCAGTATTGTACTAGACGTGGGTCAGTACCCATGATCATGATAATTGATAAAGAGGATACCAGTTGAATAGTGTGATTGATGTGAAATTGACCTGTACCCAGATTTGGGGTGCCGTACGACGGATTTACCGTAAGAGCTATATTGATGATAGACTCGCACTCTTGACTCGAGAATGTCATATTGTATTAGGGTATCGTATGGGATACTATTGATGCGGGATCACCGACTATTATATATATATATATATATATATATATATATATATATATGTATCGACTCAGATGTTAGGCGGTTTTCTTACCTTTCGATCAGCCGGTTTAGTTAGTGCGGTAGTTTACATGTACTTGATAGATTAGACTCGAGTCATACCTATTTCAAAACTAACGAATCGTGAGTATCTTAAAGACAGGCCAAGGGGTTCTACGAATTATTCAAAGGATGTATCTTTTCTTAAAAAAACCGTAGCCCTTATTTTCAAAACACCACGATTCGTGTTATTTCAAATGACAAACCTGTATGACTTATATTTATATAAATGCAGATTAGTTATCATTGTGTTTATTATTCAGCTCCCGCATATTCTTGCTGTTCGCATCGCACCGCATGCTTATATTGTGTTTTTATATGCCATTATTGAGATCATGCTGTCAGGACCCCAGCACCATTACAGATGATGTGTATGTTCCACATACACTTACTTGCCGGCTCACACACATCATCATCGGTAATTGCCATGTCACAAACACTTTAGAGAATATTACTCATTGACATAGCTTATTAACTGATAGTTCGACATGGTATTAGCGTACTCGTCTTTATATGCTAGTTTAGACATTGCAGTTATTACTTGCCACTGCATGCATATTATTATTCACCGTTATGCAGTATTATAGAGTTTTATGCCGATATTCACTGTTTACGTGCTATTGATGATTGCATTTCGGATTTTCATGAGTTTCCTGGATTTGGGAGAAAACTGCAAGAATATATATAAACTTCTCTCTCTTTTTAAAAAGAAAAGTGCGGTTTTCTCCTGGTGTATGAGTCATCCACCATGATGTTTTCTCGGTTATGAGATGGATTTCGAGACCCGATTCGAGGAGTTGGATGAACCGTTTGCGGGTACATGGTGGACCCGGTAAGGTATCCAAGGGCAAGAAGATCGAGTTGTAGATGATGAGCCCGGCAGGGGCAGACTGCCTACCGGTGATTTTACCTGGCGCGGCGGATATCCGAAGGATACCGTTCGTGGTCGTGTGATTGATGATATGGGCCGATATAGATTGATGGAGCCCGAGGTATTGAGATTTGAGACACTGAGATATTGAGATTTGATGATACAGGCCAGCCCGGGTAGCCGAAGCCTGAGATATAGAGATTTATGTTTTGTGTCGATGCTTGACACAGATTTTATGTTGATTTCACTGATTATATCTCGAATTATATCCATACAGAAATCTCATTAAATAAAGAAAAACAGTTCTTTGATTCATGATGTACTTTGTTCTCATTATATGCATCTGCACATCATTTTAGTGATATATTGCTACCTGACATTTGTACATCATATTAGGACATGTTGTTACCTGAGGCACTGACACGAGCTCTTGTTATTACCCTATATGGATAGATGTTTACCTTTACCATTATATTAAGCTTCAGGCCATATTTATTTGAGGATATTAACTGATATGACATAGGATAGCGTTATGCATGCGATTTCTACTCGTAGATGTTTTCTACTCACGAGTTGGCAACTCACCCCCGTTGTGCCACAGTTCCTTGCAGGTTTTGCCGTAGAGCTTTCGTTGCGGCTTTGCTGGCACACTGTTCCTTCCGGTGGTTTCTTTGGAAGGTGGGTTCTTTTGTATCAGGACCACTATTGTATATTTATATTCAGTTGTATCTAGTAAAACTCCATCAACCAGATTGTATATTTGATAGAGATAGAAAACCAGACTTGTTATTGTTTCGACCTTAGTGTCTCGTGTTGTATTATTATGGTTTTCATGCCGATTCTGGGTTTTCTTTTAAGTTTTTATCCTCGCCCTTCGGCGTTGTATATTATATTGCTTGCGTGGTTGTGACCGTCGATTGACGAAGAGCTAGCTCCCGCTTGGGGATGCCGTTAATCATTTCGTATACTATTCATGTTGTATCCCGTTTGGGGGCCAGTACTTACAAAGGAGACTCTGCCAAAATTTTCAGAAAATAATTGAGATTTTAAAAATACATACATCGGCCTATGTTGTTAAAACTACTTGCTTTAAATTGGTTTTTCCTTCACTCTACTGCTTCTTGGTTTTGATTTCTGGGTTTTTGGCTTGCTTAGATTACGTATGCCTTGAGACGTTTCGTAATTTAAGTGCCGTCATGTTCTGTAGTTTTCGGGTCGTGACAGCATCTTACCATATTTATGCTATCAGATTGCATGTGATAGATTATTGTTGTACATGCATACCTGCGATTATCTTTATGATGTTACTTACTATTCACGAGTTGGAAACTCACCCCCGTTATGCCACAGTGTTTTTCAAGCTTGACCCTCAGAGTAGTCGCGGCAGGACTTCTTATTATCTCTACTTTTGCGGATACCGCTACGGTTGGCCGCGAGGTCGTTTGGTATAAGTGGGTTGCGGTTATCCGACTTCAGCTATTGTACATCTTATTATATCTAGTACGCTCCATCTGCCATTCTCATGTATTGACTTAGAGACGAGTTGTGAGGACGATATTATATATTTTTGGTGACTCTGGGTGTCGAGCTCGTATGGGCCTGCCTTTATCATGTAGTTTTACCTCTTTATACTTTTTTCCATTTACATTGTCCACTGCTTCAATACGGCATCGTATATTTATGCTTGTGGTGGTTGTTTCTGCCTTTGGCCTTGATTTGCTCCCGTTTGGGGATGCTTTACTTATATCATATGTTTGTACCCATTTCGGGGGTAGTTTTTACAAAGGAGGTGCTGCCGAAACTTTTAAGAAAATAAAACATAAGTTTAAAGATTTTTACTTCAGATTTCCAATTGTTTTTAACAATGTTTTTCTCACTTACTACTTTTTATGGTTTATATTTCTGGTTTTCGGCTTACATAAATTGAGTTACGCCTGTTGACGTCACGTGGTTTAACTGCTGGTCACGTGCCAAATTTTGGGTTGTGATAAAATTGGTATCAGAGCGCTAGGTTTTCCTTTTTGGAGTGTAGGATGACCTTGGTATGATGGAGTAGGTAGCATAAGTAGAGTGTCGTAGCGTGTGTATGTTCCACGACAAACTTACGACACGGTACTCCACCTAAGTGACCATATGACTTGTTGGTTAAAATTCCATCCGTGATTATATACATCCCTATGATTCAATTTCTATGTTCCTATCGAATCCTGTTTTCATTCCAGCCATTATGCCACCGAAGACTACGAGGGCGTAAAGAGTGGCCGCGAGAGCTGAGGTCAGGGTAGGCTCGTCGGAGACGAGGACTGACCAGGGTGGTACGCCCGTTGTACAGGAGTAGGTTGATCCACCTTCGATAAATCGTATTACTTGGCTAGAGGCCGGTATGCAGGATTTACGCCAGATGATGGGGTCATTAGTCGAGGCCAGTCGAGCACAGTGGCAGGAGGTTGTCCCACCTGTTACGGGGACCGCGATGGTGCCTACTGTTTAGGCAGTTGTACCTGCAGCTACGGAGGTCATCACCGTATCATTATCTGAGTTCTTGAGGCTAAACCTCCGGTTTTCACCGGCACTGATGCAGCTGAGGATCCACAGTCGTTTATCGATCTTATGTCCATGATCTGTCGTTCGCTGAGATACTCCGACACGAGATGGGTAGAGTTTGCGAGTTTTCATCTGGAGGGTCTTGCCCAGACTTGGTGCGAGTCTTTAGAGAGGGGCAGAGCCGCAGGTCTTTCTCCTATGACCTAGGCTGAGTTCGTGACGGTTTTTCTTGCCCTTTTTCTTTCGCACAGCATCAGGGATGCTCGAGCTCGCATCTTTGAGTCATTACGCCAGACTCCGGATATGACGGTGGCAGAGTACGATGTGCAGTTTACCCAGCTATCGGTGTATGCTCCATAATTGGTGGACACTGAGGAGATGCGGATCAAGAGGTTTGTACGAGGCATGCTTACCTAGTTGTTCCTCGCTATCAGCATCCAGCATTGTGACACATATGCAACCGCAGTGGACGCATCCCTATTGGTTGAGGAGCGTCTTTCCAAGACGTCGGTCGTTCCGAAACCGAAGAGGGTTCATACTGGTGTATCAGCCCGGAGACAGATGCTTAGACGCCGGACAGATTTCGTTCAGGTCGTGGGAGTAGCAGAGGCTTGGGACGAGGCCAGTTGTTTAGCACTTATCCCCAGGAGGGTCAGCAGTCATCGTCTGGATGTTTCTGGTGCGGGAGTTTTTATCATCGCGTTCGAGATTGTACTGAGCCACATGAGGACGAGGCAGCCGTACCACATGTTACCTTACCACCTTCTCCACCACAGAGAGCGTTGCCTCTTGCGCCTGCTGTTGCTCCGCGTCAGACATATGCTCAGAGAGGTCATGATCATGGAGGGTTTGTTCAGAGAGGACGGGATGGCTGAGGCAGAGGACAGCCAGTTGCCGGTAGAGGGCAGGCTCCAGTAATTGCTTTGACTTATCAGAATGCGCATGCGTCCAATACAGTGGTTTCAGGTACTCTTTCAGTATGTTCCATCGATGCACACAATTCGTTTGATCTGATCTACGCACTCGTATATTTCTACACACTTCATGCCGAGATTGGGCCGAGAGTCGTGTTCGCTAGATCAGCTGCTTGTCGTGACTACTCCTGTTGGTGAGTTGTTTATTGCGCGACATGTGTTTCTGTCGTGTGCCTTCCGTATTGGAGAGAAAGATTCGTCCGTCGACTTGATCCTTCTTGAGATGTTGGACTTCGACGTTCTCCTGGGCATGGACTAGTTACCTACTGGCTACGCGTCTGTGGACTGCCGTGAGAAGACAGTCAGGTTTTATTTTCCTGGCAAGTCAGTTCTTGTTGTGCACGGGGACCGTGGTGCCGCCCCTCACAGTTTGATTTCAGCCTTTTGCACTAGTCGGCTTTTGAGGAAGGGATGTCAGGAATTCGTGGCTTTCATACGAGATACTAGAGCCACAGTAGATTCGTTGGACCAGGTTCCTATTGTGAGAGATTTTCCCGATGTTTTTCCTGATGAGTTACCTGGATTGCCGCCAGAGCGAGAGATTAAGTTTTGCATTGATTTGATGTATGGCTACGCCAGCGCCCCGGCCGTCAATCCGAGGCCAAATGCGGAACAAAAACTTTTCAAACCGGCGCTAACGTAACCCTAAATCCCGGATCGTGCCATTAACCCTATACTAGAAATACTGTAAAGAGTTTAGAGAGGTTATACCGATCGATCCGTATCCTTCGGTCTTCAACCTCTGTCTAAGCTCGTCGTGGCTGCCCCAATGTAGTTCGATCTCTAGTCTCCCTTCGTCGAAGAAGATCCATGTTGAGGGTTATTTATACGGGCTCCCGCTTCAAAAACCGAAGCAACTCGAGCAACTAGTTTGCAAGCTTAGATGCCCAAGATGAAGTAGAGATAGTGTCACGACCCGAATTTAGTTCGTGATCGGCACTTAAATTACGCAACGTCTAATGGCGCAACGTAAATTAAGTAAGCTGAACCCCAGAAATCTAAACCCTTTTTAAGAAAATAGAATAGGTGAAGTTTTGAAATAATGGTATAATGAATTATGTTTTGTCTTTTAAAATTTCGGGCAGCGCCTCCCTCGTATATTTTGATCCAAAACAGATATACAAAAAAATATAGGCATCCCCAAGAGGGAGCCAGCTCTTCGCCAATCGGCGGAGTCACAACCATACAAGACAAGATATAAGTATACAACGCCCAACGGCGAAGATCAACATAAGGAATAAAGTAAAACAAGACATCAAACCCTCCAAGCGAACGTATAACCCATCGCTCATGTCTCGCAATTACAAATCTTGCTAAGTCATTACTACTTATACAAATATTAGTTTCTGATTGATGGAGTTGACTAGATACAAATATAATAACAATACAAGAAGGGCACGATCCAACATGTACCACTTACCAAAAAGAGAATCTCCCGAAAGCAGCTGTGTGCCAGCGATGCCGTTACTGATCCATGCGGTCAGCCTGCAAGAACTGTGGCACAACGAGGGTGAGTTGCCACTCGTGACTAGAAAATATCATTATGTAAAAATTGAAATAAACAACGATTCCTAGGGCAACTATATCATAAAGGTAATACTATGATATCTAGGGTGACCATATCTGCATATGTGCCAACATATAATCAATGCCTATCAGCAGGTGGATCTCGTCCAACAATATAATCAATGCATGTATGCTGGTGGATCTCGTCCAACAATATAATCAATGCATGTATGCTGGTGGATCTCGTCCAACAATATAATCAATGCATGTACGCAGGTGGATCTCGCCCAACAATATAATCAATGCATGTAAATATATGAGGATATCAAAGAACGTGTGTCCATCAATGACACATCAAATCATGGAACCTGAGTTTCCAACACCGACACTTGAAACATCATGAAACTCGTGTCCAGCATCGACACGTAAATCCTCATATCTCAGGACCCGCATCCTCAGATCGGCCCTCAGGCGCCGCATACTCTGTTCGGCCCTCATATCCATCTAATGACTCCGGTCGATATCCTCCAGATAACCGCCTAATCTAAATACTATCACCGGTAGGTAGTGCTCCCCTGCGAGGCTCACTTCCTAGCAATACGAGTCTTCTTGCCCCACGGTACCTCACCGGGTCCACCATGTACCCACAGACGGTTCCCCCTCCCTCCTCAAATTGGGTATCTAACACAAGTCTCAGAACTGAGAAAACTCATAGCGGACGCATCGAAATATCATATCAAAAGAAACCGGGTTTTCAAAACAATACATAATTTATTGAAATATCCCCACGGTTCTCAAATCCATAAATCACATGAGATCGATATCTCAATGCATAAATCCATGAAATCTGATATATGCAACATGAAACAGCAATATGAGCATATTAAGGGAAAACCGCTCTTTTAAATGATTCCAGTTTAAAAATATATCACGCGGTTCCCAATTTCTCCGAAATCATGTGCAGCATCATATGAGGTGTACATGTAACTATAGCAAGATATTTGTATCTACATGTAAGCATGTATGTATGATGGATTTCATAAGCGCAATAGAACAATAATCAACGTCTCAATGTCAAATGACAATACAATACCACTTAGGGGTATATGTAGCTATAGCAAGGTATGTGAGTGTACATGTAAGTATGTATACATGATGTACATATAGCTATGGCAAGTATATCATAGAATGATGTAGCAACTCTACTGTGTATGCAACATAGCAATTATCGATGAAGAAAGTGTGTGAGCCGGCAAATCTGTGTAAGTGTAACATACGCATCATCGATAATGGTGAAGGTGTACTAGCACAGATATATGTAATGCAATGAGAATAACATGAACGTAGCATAAGGTACATCGTAAGCGAAAAAGATAAAAGGTATATGTATCTACTACATATCTGAGTCGGTGAATCTATCAATCGGCATCCAGCCTCACAACACCACGTAAGGTAAAAGCTATTGTACGGCATCCTCTAATCAAGGGTATGGATCAATCAACAGGTAAAACTCATCGTGTACGGAAATCCATTGTACGGCGGCATTAAACAATTAGGGATTCTATCAACCTATAAAACAACGGGGGTACGGATCTAAGTCTCGTACGGCATATTACTCATTATGCACATCATTATCCATATATGATATACCATCTCTTAGGTCACATCCGTGTAAATCTCATATCAGGGAATCGGCAAGGTATCAATTATTTCTTATCGACTCACATCTGTAGGGTTACTAGGTACAATCACAAGGGTCTATAAGTCATCAATCATGTCCGATTTAAAATTTAGACGTGCCGAACAACCCTAACCAAGATCTTAGACTAGAGATTAGGCGAAACATATAGCAAGTAAACAACTTTACTTCTAAGAGTTTGGGATTACAACCTTTGTAGTCTGGTGCTTCACTTCATATGCTCCGTGTTGTGGTCCCTTCGCTGCGATCATTAAGTTCCCAGACTCTAGAGAGGCTCCACGAAGAGAAAGATGCATGCTTGCTTCCGATCTTCGATAACAAAGATGATTTACCTTGAAGTTTCTTTAACACAAGCTCTCACTCACTAATGAAGTGAACACCCTAATCTAATTGGCTATTTTAGATGAGGATGATGAAGTAGAATTTATGCCCTCTTTTATTATCATAATCTCACACTAATCCATCACAAAACCCAAAGCTCGAAAGCTTTGCAAGGAGGAAGAAGAAGAAGAATGAATGGATAATAATTCTTTTTTGATGAATAATGAATTGTTGTTATAATTACAAATGCAACCATGGTTAAAGATGAAAGGCTAACCATTGTAGAGACTTAACTAGGGTTAAAGGGTGTGAGTTGGGTTTGGAAATATGTCACAAAATATCAACCATAATATCTTTGCAAGAAAAAAAAAGAAAAGCTTCTAGAAGCTTCTAGAAAAGTTTAACCCAAATCAAACCCTAACCATGTTTAATCTCCACTAATCATGTTGCATTAGTAATCATAACTTGTTACAATATTACATATCACATATATAATATATTTTTGTAACAAAAGAAAATAATACAATTAACATATATCGCATATATATCAATGTATTACCCGGTGAGAAAATGAATCAATAAAGCGAGCCTATATTAGATAATGTAATGCAATATATCACATATATAATTATACATTAAATTATCGAATCAACACTTGATCTGACAATCCGGTTATATTGCATATAACCGACTAATATATCATGTACCGATTCATCGAATCAACACTTGATCCGATGACCCGGCTCATATCAAAATATCGCGAGAATAAAATACATTATCTCATATCGTATTATCCTCGGTCCTGCACATATCACAAATGTGCTCCTACTCTATTTTGCCTGAGTCAAGAAACCTCTGTGTAGGACTCTAAAGAATCGTCAATACGTCGGCAGTAGGTGATGATCATATCAAACACCCACAAGCTGCAAGCGGTCAGTTAAACGTAACAGCCACCCAGGTACTGAGCGATCAGAAGATCAACAAGCAAGCCAGTACATTCTCCTGCGAATCCAACCAATAAAACTCCCATACAGTCCGGTCTCTTCGTCTGATATGTCGCATATCTCGCCTAGGGGTGGTAAACGTCATACCCCAGTAGCATGATAAGTCGTGTCGATATGAGGTCTATAATAGTTCGAGAAACTACTGATAACACTTGCCAGTAAATCTCAGCAACCCTGGCTAGGGATTTCCAGTTATAGCCAATCGAACACAGCGCAACATAAACTCCCTATACAGGGAGAGACGAATCCCTTCCTATCGCTCATTGCCTCCATGTGATTCAGGACTGTACCCAAAAGCCACCTTTTTGCATGCCCTTTTGGACGTGGTATGATAGAAATCAAAGCACAGTGGGAATCACACAAGACTCTATGACGATCTCGGGTCTACAGACTAACCTGTACCAGTGTCACCAGAGAACTGCCATCTTACGTGAGGTATAATACCACCAGGGAGTTCTCGGCGAGTCCGTCCAGTGTACCCAGTCTTTACTGAGCACCCGTATACCATCTCTAATGTCAAACACCAATAGATATGGGATCATCCATCGCCCATCATATGGGTCAAGAAGCGCATACGCTAGTCTACTATGGAGTATCGATACCCTGTCTCGGTACTCCCACGACTAGGAACATTTGAAGGATGTACTTGGCGACTACACTGTCCCCACTAGTATGATCCGCATCATAGTCCTGGTAGTCAAGTACTCATCCTAATGGCTTTATCAAAATGTAACATAGAGACAATCAGAGTACATATTAAGATAAAGAGCAACCAGATAGCATACTATCATGTTGAGCAAGAAAGTCCTCCCTATGTATGTCCAAGCATCCACTACAATATACATCGTATGTACAGTAATGGCCTCTAGGGCATACATATAACTAACAATCTCCCACTTGCACTAGGGCCATCTGTTGTGGTATCTCATACCCAACAATCAGTTGTGGTTGAAGTATCTCATACTCAACCACCCCATAAAAGTCTCTACTGGGAAACATGCCTTTGTGAGTGGATCCGTGCTGTTGTCCTCTGTGTCTACTCTCCTAACCTCGATCTCCCTGTAGATCAACCATCTCCATGATCGGGTGATACTGCCTAAGAATTATATCTGGATTTCTGATCGGACGGGGGTTCCTAGGCCAAAGCCATAACTCCATTATCACACAATGGTTGGAACGAAGTTCATCTCATGAACTTATATATATCCAGACTGCCTCTTTGGTAGCATCCTTGGAAACGATGTATCTTGCCTTTAATCATCTAGTAAGTCACGGTATCTAGCTTGGAACTCTTCCAACATACCGTCCCTCCGCTGAGGGTCAAGACAATGCCTGCGACTGACATTCATTCGTCCTTATTACCCTGGAACTTTTCCAATGATTCTCTGCAGGATCGATTGATACCATCTCACTACAACTAGTGTGAATCCTAACATCCATTTAGATCTATCTCATAGATATAAAACCTAGGATTTAGGAGGTATCACTTTGATCCTATATGGAGAATCCTTGTGATAAGCGGAGATTGACCGAGCGTAGCATAGGAAACTCCTTCCCTATCAAGAGTATGTCATCCACGTACTCTACGAGGATCACCACCATACTCTCTACTACCCTTTTGTATATACAAGGTTCATCTACCATTTTGATGAAGTCAAAATCTTTGACTACCACATCAAAACAGATGTTCCAACTCCGCGATGCCTGATTTATCTCATAAAACAACATGCACACGTTTCCGCTGCTCCCACTATCTACGAAGCCCTCTGGCTGTGTACTTATAGATACTCTCTTCTAAATCATCATTTTAGAAAAGCAGTCATGACACCCAACCGCCAGATATCGTAGTCATGATATGTAGCAATGGCAAGTAGGATCTGGATGGACTTAAGCATAGCTTTGAAAGTCTCAACTTTTCCATGTACACCAAGTAATCTTCTCAAGATATACTTGCTCCTAATGGGGATTTAACCCTTCAGATAAAGGAGCCAAAGTCCATACTTTGTTGTTGTATAAGGATTCCATCTCAGATCGCTAAGCATCCAGCCATTCTTACAGAGTCCCACTCCTGATGGCCTGCTCGAAACTAGTTAGGTCATCATCTCTCCCACTGTCATAGAGAAACCGAAGTATCTCTCAGGTGGGTGAGGAACCCTACTAGATCGGCGGAGAGGCTGAGGTTTGTGAGAATCTATTGAATCCTTTGGTTTTACCAAATCATCAGCTGCAGTTTGTATAGCTGGAACTCTTTCCAGTTCTACCTCATGACCACTAATTTCTTCACAAGAAATTCCCTTTCATAAAGGTATCATGCTGAGAAACAAAACATCTTTTGTTCCTCGGTTTGGTAGAAAATATCCCCTTGCGAATGCTTGGGATATCCAACAAACATCTACAGAATTGACTTTGCCTCGATCTTGTCCGGATTATGCTTTTAGACATAGGCTGGACAACCCCAAATCTTAACATACTTAAGATATGGGCTCTTTCCATTCCATATCACATATGGAATGGTAGGCTTCTGATTTAATTGGAACCCTATTCAATAGGTATGCAGCTTCACAAGTGCATAACTGCCAAAAGGAAAATAGTAAACTCAATAGAGCGCACCATATCAAATAGGGTGCGATTGCTCTACCCCGATACACCGACGTGCTGTGGTGTATACGAAGGAGTAATGCTGAGAGAGAATATCATTCTCCTTTAGAATAGTCCAGGAATCCCGTGCTCAAGTATTCTCCTCCTTGATCACATCAAAGGACATAATACTTATACCTGTTTTGGTTCTCTACTTCTAACTCATATTCATTGAATTTCTCAAAAGGTTCAGACTTGTGTTTCAACAGGAACACATGTGCAAATCTTGAGAGACCACTAGTGAATATAATAAAGTACAAAGAACCAGCCCTGGCATGTGTAGACAGGGGACCTACATATATCATCATGTATGAATCCCAAGAGTTCACTAACTCTTTCTCTATTTCCAATAAACAGAGCTGTGGTCATCTTATCTTTGTGACATGACCGGCAAGTTTCACAAGATGTAAATTCAAACAGATTTAAATATGCATCTAAATGTAAATTCAGCTAGTCAGGTTATATTGATATGACCTAGTCTACAATACCACAAGAAGGATTTGTTCATTTCTGAACTCTTCCCCTTGTGTGTGTTCTGTATACTAAGAACTGTGGTTTGATTTAGAACGTCTATGCTTTTAGATAACGTGCCTGATCTGATCAACTCTTGATATAGGAAATGTTCAAAACATTATCCAACAAAACAAAATTATATCCTTCTTTATTAAATAATGATACTTGATATGATGTTGTATATCAGGTTCGGTATCTAATAACATTCTTTCAGAATCAATGTATTCTGGTAATACAGGGTGATAACAACCAACAGACTTGGCTGCAACACTTACACCGTTTCTATCTCATGAAACTTATCTCCCGTTCCCAGTTCTCTACCTTCCTGTAGCCCATGCAATATATTACATATGTGGGATCCTGATCCGGTGACTCATACCCAGGACGTAAAGTATACTGCGAAACAGTTCTTTGTAATGAACACACCCGAAGATAATGCATCAGCATGCACTTTCTTCGTTTGGGCGGCACGGGAATTCTGGTAATCCCCTGTTTTCTGCTCTGTCTTATAACAACTATAAGTTGGAGCAGGACCAACGTTCCCCATCTCAGTATAACAAGCGGGTTCGGTCAATTCACCCGTATTATTTTCTTGATTAAGGCGTGATATGGTCGCTATCTAGAGAGAGAGAGAGAAGAAAACACTCAGCGTATGATCTTGCAAAATTAGATTGGTTATTAATATATCTAATCAGGATGTCTCTTACTGTTTTAGTCAAATCTTCCTTCAAACCCTAAAAGGAAAGACTAGCCGGGATTAATTACACCCTACAATTTCGTCAATCTTTCAGCCAGGCCAGTGCCGGTACTTTGGGGGAGGTTCCCCGTGCTTTCGCACGGACCTAATTAAAGTAAACCTCATTTTCCCAGGGGCGTAACCCCGTTAACACCTTTCTAGACACCTACTTGATCGGCTAATTGTAATGTGTAAAACTCTTCCAGGAGTAACTCTTACTCGCAGCGGGTATCGGGATCCAACTATCTCATAGAAGGTATGCAATCTCATTGCAAATTTCAACACTTGAAATTCCCAAAAATATATTGCCCTTAGCGTCCTATGACCTTGACGCAGGCCAACAAACCATAGTCCAATAGTCAAGTTCAACCCGTCATTTCCCGATTGAATTAAACCCACCCGCACGACCCATGACGCAGGCCAACAAAGTCGCATGACTACCCTAACTCAATCGCATCATATGCTTTTATAGATAAGCATAAATAGCTACTGAACACTACGCCTTGACGCAGGCCAACAAACGTAGCACGATTACTATGAAATACTTATCTGAAATGACGGAGGGCTACGACAGGTTTTTAAGAAAACCTTTTGCGTAATGAACTTGGTATCGTTGTAGAATCGAGTGATTTTAAATGGACCGTTTTTTAGGCTTTTCTAGTTTTAGTAAAGAGGTCACTCCCGGTGAAGGGATCGTCGGCAATTTCCTCATCGAATAAGGTGCAGGATATTTCAAAAATACCGCTGTGCAAAGCAAGAACTATAGAAGCAATCAAAAGACAAACCGAGTTTGTAGTATCTGCTAGTTTCACTAAAGAGGTCACTCCCAGTGAAGGGATCTCGGCTCTTTCCTTATCGAATAAGGTGCTGGATGTTCTATAAGGAACACCGCTATGCAAAGCAAGAACTAGAGCTACCAGTTTTTAAACAAGTTTCTACAACATCTTTAGGTTTCTTTTATTTCGTTAATCTCATTAATGAAGTCCCATTTTAATTATGCTTCACAAGCATCAGATATGAAACGAAATCATCAATATATAATATATATCTCATATATATAATATAAATATTCATCTCAGGCAGTAATATGATCTCATCATAGAACATTGCAGCAGAAGAACATATATGAATTATTGGATATACTAGGATGTCCGTGTTTTAATACGAGCCTGTATAAAATAAGGATTCCACGGTCGTGATGAATAGCGAAACCCACATCCCTAGACCCCTACGAGAGCGGCAAGTAAGCCTGCCAATTCTAGGGTTAGGAGACCCGGTCTCGACTCCTCGAGATGGTCTCCCACTGGATCCTAGAACCCGATTACTTGTGCTCCCCGCCTTGGGTCTACCTAATGCGGAAAAGTAAATAATATACAATGGTGACATCATCCTCAGCGCGGAAGTGCCCCAATAAAAGAATATTACATACAATGAATTTTACATGAATGAAAAAGAAAAACTCTAATCTCACATAAAACCTCCGGCTATTCAAAAACACGACGATCCAATATAACATATCACAGCAACACATAATATCTCATATCATCAACGTAAGTAAGTATACATACACCGATTTTCGTTGATGTATAGCAACGAAAACCGGCGATACAACTACATACTTCACTTACGGTCACAGAAAAAAAAGTGTAAAACTACAACAGTTGGAATACGAAACCTTTTTAGACATCGCATGCCTAACCAAATGAATTCCTTAGACATCGCATGCCTAAAAATTATAAACCACGCATTTTAGTCTCATTATCGAAAACACTTTTCAATATCTGGTCGGGAAATTCAACAAGATTCCCGATATCCTGATCGAATGCTCGTCGAAAACTTTAGTAGACGGCCGCACCCCCGATGCCGTCGACGAAGTGCACTAAGGCGGAACACCGCTGCCGCAAGCACCCGAACGGATGCTTTTGGCGTCGGGGTTCTCCTACAGTCACTTGGTCGGGGCTATGGGGCGTAGTTGTCTATTAAGTTTACCCAGCGAGTATCCGCGTACGCTACTTGATTGCGACGGACTTTTGATCGCATCAAAATCCTGTGGCAACCGATCATCTGAGACTAAACTGCTATATTTATAACATTCAAATTAGTTATTTCATAACTACTTGTGGAATCCAAATATTGTATCACAATCCAGATAAATAGACAATGTTAAACTTTCCGATCGAATAAACAAACATCCAAAATTTCCTAAATAGCTCAACACTTGAGCGGAGTTCAAAAAGTATCCATCACATGACACAGTACCAATGGTCCAGCCGTAGAAGGGTCAAACCAACGCCTCACATGTAGCAATGTCGTACTGCCACAAACCCTAAGGTTTAAAAACGGTTCAGACGGTCACATAATCGAGTTAAGGTTTGTGTTCTTCTAGAGGGTCCCCTGCGTTATCTGCACGACTAAGAACGTTCTTAAACTACGGAAAAATCCAACACTTGGAAATTTTCCGGCAGGGGAAAAAGTGAGTTATTGATATCCGTTCGAACTTTTTAACACGTTCTAAATTACCCGGAAAAACTAAACGAAGTTAAACTTTCCGATCGAATCAACGAGTTCCCAATACATCCCAGAAAACTCAACATTTGAGTAGATTTAAAAATTCCCATAAGCACTAGGTAACACCTACGGATCAACTGTTGAAACACGATCCCTTGATCCTCAATTATTGCAGCGGAACCGCCGCCAATACCCTAGTTTGGCCGCGGTTCCGCGGCGCTTTAATGGAATCATGGGGTCGTTTTTCACACATATCCACAAAATCACCTGCTGAATTTTCTGAGTATTTTTAATACGAAAAAATCAACATTTTTATAAAATTTCCAGAGAAGGGTAAAATATGAGGTTTCGGGGTTCGATCGGACTTCTAACTTCGTCTAGACTTCGCCTAAAGCTCTAGCTTGGCTCTGATACCATTGTAGGGTTACTAGGCATAATCACAAGGGTCTATAAGGCATCAACCATATGCGATTTAAAATTTAGACGTGCCGAACAACCCTAACTAAGATCTTAGACTAGAGATTAGGCGAAACATATAGAAAGTAAACAACTTTACTTCTAAAAGTTTGGGATTACAACCTTTGTAGTCCGGTCCTTCACTTCATAAGCTCTGTGCTGTGGTCCCTTCGCTACGATCATCAAGTTCCCGGACTTTAGAGAGGCTCCACGAAGAGAAAGATGCATGCTTGCTTCCGATCTTCGATAACAAAGATGATCTACCTTGAAGTTTCTTTAACACAAGCTCTCACTCACTAATAAAGTTAACGCCCTAATCTAATTGGCTAGATTTGATAAGGATGATGAAGTAGGATTTATGCTCTCTTTTATTATCATAATCTCACTCTAATCCATCACAAAACCGAAAGCTAGAAAGATTTGCAAGGAGGAAGAAGAAGAATGAATGAATAATAATTCTTTTTTGATGAATAATGATTTGTTGTTATAATTACAAATGCAACCATGGTTAAAGATGAAAGGCTACCCTTTGTAGAGACTTAACTAGGGTTAAAGGGTGTGGGTTTGGTTTGGAAATATCAACCATAATATCTTTGCAAGAAACAAAAGAAAAGCTTCTAGAAGCTTCTAGAAAAGTTTAACCCAAATCAAACCCTAACCGTGTTTAATCTCCACTAATCATGTTTCATTATTAATCATAACTTGTTACAATATTATATATCACATATATATTATATTTTTGTAACAAAAGAAAATAATACAATTAACATATATCGCATATATATCAATGTATTACCCGGTGAGAAAATGAATCAATAAAGCGAGCCAATATTAGATAATGTAATGCAATATATCACATATATAATTATACATTAAATTATCGAATCAACACTTGATCCGGCAATCCGGTTATATCGCATATAACCGACTAATATATCATGTACCGATTCATCGAATCAAAACTTGATCCGATGACCCGGCTCATATCAAAATATCGCGAGAATAGAATACGGTATCTCATATCGTATTATCCTCGGTCCTGCACATATCACATATGTGCTCCTACTGTGTTTTGCCTGAGTCAAGAAACCTCTGTGTAGGACTCTAAAGAATCGTCAATACGGCGGCAGTAGGTGATGATGATATCAAACACCCACAAGCTGCAAGCGGTCGGCTAAACGTAACAACCACCCAGATATTGAGTGATCAGAAGATCAACAAGCAAGCCTATACATTCTCCTGCGAATCCAACCAGTAACTCTCCCGTACTGTCCAGTCTCTACGTCTGATATGTCGCATATCTCGTCTTGGGGTGGTAAACGTCAGACCCCGTTAGCTTGATAAGTCGTGTTGATATGAGGTCTATAACAGTTGGAAAAACTACTGATAACACTTACCAGTAAATTTCATCCCGACTAATTCTCCTTTTGGGTTTGGAGGAGAATTCGAGGAAATAGTGGGAGACATCCAGATTAGATAAAGTGAATAACCAATCTAATCTAGGTTAGAGTGCACGCTGAGTGTTTCTTTTCTCTCTCTCTCTTTTGTAACGACCATGACCCGAGCCTAAACTAAAACTCATGAACCAAGGTAACCGAACCTTCTTAAAACACTCTTTCCTTTGGATTGTCATTTAGTCGCATATATTACTGCCGCTCCTACGTTTCCCCTTTGGTTTTCTCTGGAACAATCTGTATCGAAGATCCATATTTATTGGATATAACCATCGTATAGTTACATACGAACTTGAAGAAACTTGTTTCAGGTCGAGGATGGTTTCAGGTTCTGAAGAAATTGAATTAGATTATTCGGTTGTATTTTCACTTTACTTTCTCTTAGGTTGCGAGGGCTCCTGGTATTTAGGAGAGTACACATATTGTGCTTATTGGATAGTCTTCTTCCAAACCTTAGGCTGGTGCCGAAGGGTAGGGAAGGAAGAAAACCAATTTGCCTAAGTGTGGTGTACAGAAGGTAATAAGTAAAGACATATAAAGGGATTAGAGTGAGGGCAAAGGAAATTGCGACTGCTATCATTTACGAAGAAACCGCGTATACCCTTGCCACTCCGACTTCACTTTTGCTTTTCTGCGGAACACTCCGTATCACTACGAAGATCCACATTTCTTTGATATTCCATCGTATAGTAACATACGAACTCGTAGGAACTTGTTCCAGTTCGAGGATGGTTTCTGGTTCTGAAGAAATAGAATAAGGATTATTCAGTTGTCTTTTCTCTTTACATTCTCTCAGGTTGTGAGGACTCCTGATGTTAGGAGAGTAGACTTATTAAGATTATTGGATAGTCTTCTTCCAAACCTTAGGCTGGTGCCGAAAGATAGGGAAAGAAGAAAATCAATCAACCTAAGTGAGGTGTATAGAATGTAATAAGCAATTATATATAAAGGAATTGGAGAGAGGGTAAGGAAATATACGGTTACTGCTTGAATCTGGATAGTGGATGTTGCATTACTAGGAATACCTGGCTACCCTTTCGAAACATTTTCATGTTTCAGTTTGACTGTGCAGTGTTAATTGAAAACTGTTTTCCTAATTAGATTCTGACTACATGGTATGTATTTACCAGATTTGATTCTCACATCTGTATGGCGTTACAGATGTTGAATAGGAGTAAGATATTGGGAATTAAGTGATTATATCCTCAACATATCGGAATTCTTTGTAATTGGTGATATTTAAGAAAATCACCTGGGTTTTTCCTGACGGCAAATATTTGGTTTTGAATATCCGTTGTTATGCACTAATATCAAACTGATATATCTTTATGTTTATTTTATAAAATGAGATATAACTTTTTGAAATTATGTCTATGATATTTACCTATATCAGTTGATGGTTAGGTAAGGAGCATCAACAGCGGTGTAATTCTTCTTAACCATTACACAGTTTTGAACCTACGACGCACAGGGTTTGAGTCATTAAGCTCAGAGGACTTATACAAAGTATTGTATGTTGTTCACTGTCCATTAGGATAAAAGGGTTGGTACTTGTACTATATTCTGTTTACTTTTGACTTCTCTAGTTTTGGAAAATTATTTCGTTGAAAAACAAGGTCCAAATTTTGAGAAGTTATAGGTATAAGAATAAAGTAGAGAACCATATGTTGCAAGTATCAGGATTCTTCAAGGTGATCGAAGATATAGATACTTGTGTTTGGTATTCCGTTGTAAGTAATAGTTTTGAGAAATTGCTTCTCTTTCAGGTTACTCATGCATAGGTGCATTCCTTGATGAGTAAGACTGCTTGGCCTTCTTCCATTTAGCTGATATGCACTGGAAACGACTGCATTTATTGTTCTAATTAAATTAGTGCCTTTGTTTCTATATTGGAGATATAGAATCGATTCATATATTAACGATGTTAAGGTATATGGAGTAGCCCGGCTAATGCTTAAAACCAGAATTTGGACAAACTCTAGGCACGTTTCAGTAAGGGCAGTTTGTAGGTTATCTCGGGCTTTGACGAGGTTTAACATTCTACCATCTGGAAAATCAATAGTTATATTATTCTTGACTCGCCACAGTTTTAGTAAAATGGATTATTTTCAGAAAACATTAGTAGGAGTATAGTAGAACTGGAAGTTATTCCATTACCACAAACGATTACTAAAAATTTAGTTGAACCTAAAGATTCAATTGGATTCGACAATCCATTAGCCACTCTGAAAATGTAGTGGGTAACCTTAGGCACCCAAGAGGTACTTCGGTCTCCTCAAAGACGGTGACAGGGAGGTTTTTGATTACCTAAACTTTCCACTACTATTGTTCTCGACTATGAGATCCGGCAGGAGGATGAGTATAACGTCGTTCTAAATTGGCTTTAGAAGTGCACGTGTATATGACTCTGCCAGAGGGTTATTGTGATCAGTGGGAGTAACGGAAATGTAGTGGCCAAATAGCTTATGTCTATTTATAGACTAGAGCAGGTATCGAGGAGATAGGTCGTATATTTTTTGATGTGACAGTCATAGAGTTTGACTTCATCAGAATAACAGATGGACCTGATAAGAACGTAGTAGGGAGTGATGTCCTGGTATTTGGATGACATACTCTTGATAGGAAGTGATATTCCTATACTACGATCGGTTATACTGTGGTTGTCATAAGGTGTTTCTTCACATAGGATATGGATAAAATATCAGGTATTCTAGTTACCAGATCTATTTTTTTAGATCTAGATTTGGGATGTGTCCCAATTTAGGTACTTGATACTACTTTAAAAGTGTTTAGAATGGACGACTCCTGGCGTGGTGCTGTACCCGCAGGTGATGGAGCCACCTTCTCTAAAGAGATGTCTTTTAGACTGATGAGGAGAGGGATCTGCATGATTGACATATCACTTGCTTAGGCAATTGAATTAATCATGAAATGTCAAGTACCACACCAGATATTGCTTTTGCACTAACTGCAATAAGCATATATATTAATCCAATCCTGGAGAAATGTTGGGAAGCAGTTATGAGCATAAGTGGATGTTCTTGGTATATGGTAATGGCAGCCTCCTTCAGGAAGCGGTTATCATTTTAGGCTTCCATAGTGACATAGATGACAGAGTGGCTGTCAGAGCGATAGTTTTCCATCTTTTTGAGGGGAAGTATATTGGACGGGTGATCTAAGCGGATACTGAGGAAGGCATGGCTTAGGATACTGATTAGATTCAGTGGAAGATACAGTGTAAGAAGTTTGTTGGATTTGGAGTTCATTTGTGAACTGGGTCCCATCTGATATCCAAACAAATTCTAAGACATGTATTGCTTATTTCGGGAGATAATTTTTTTCCGCGAAGTTGAGATATAGAGAGATAAAGATAGAAATGCTGGAGCGGATCCACTGATTGAAGCTATTTTTCGAACGCAATAGTTTTGCAAACGTGCTTTGCAAGAATGATTAGTAGAGAAGTTGGGTGTTCGGTATCACACGGGCTGTGAGTTTGCGGCACCGCAATAATTAGCCTTAAGTGCAAGTGGGAGATTGTTGGCTATAGTGCCCTCAAGTCAATTATCGAATCATATGCACGCTATTGTGATGATTGAGGGAGGACCTATACCGGTAGAACGGTCTTACTCGAGATGATAGTATGCTATCTGGTTTGTCTTTATCATCATGTATATGCTTCAGGTGGCATTACAGATCACTATTACATATTGATAGAGCCCATAGGATTCTTGCTTGACTACCAGCATTATGATGGCGATCATATATGTGGGAGCTGGGTGGTCTATAAGCACATCGTTAAATCTCCCTAGTCGTGAGAGTATCGAGACTGGCATCGATACTCCGAAGTAGACTAGTGTATACTTAACGAGACCCCGACGAGGGGCGGCGGATGGTCTCACAAGCCATTGGTGTCAAATAGTATACAGGTGCTCATTGGATTATGAGTACACTGGACGGACTCGCCGAGAACATGCAAGTTGGTATTATGCCTATTGTCAGATAGCAGTTCCTAGGTGACATGAGTACAGGTTAGTCTGTCGACCTGAGATCATCATTTGACTCGTGTGTGTTCTCACTGTGCTTTGATTACTACCCTACCATGGCTCAAAGGAGTCGTGCAAACAGGTTTTAGTTGGATACAGTCCCGAGCCATATGGAGGCAGTGAGCGGATTGTCCTGGATTTGTCTCTCCGGTATTTGGGGTTGATGTCGTGTTGTGCACGGGTGTCCATCACCCGAAATCCTCGGCCGAGGTGGATGAGAATTACTAATTTGGATCAGTAGTTTCTCAGTAGGTGATGGGCTTCATACCGACATGAAATGTCGCGTTATTAGGGGTCTGACATTTTCCACCACCTAGACTCGATATGCAATACTCTTAAATGAACAGGCCGAACTGTATGGAGATTGTCACTGACAGGCTCGGTAGGGTTTGGATGAGCTTCCTCGTCGGCCTTCCTTTCTCTCAATACCTGGATAGCCGTTACGTACAGATAGTGCAACCGACTGCGTATGGTTAAACCCACTGCCAGCGTATTGACGAGTCTTTAGAGTCCCATACAGAGTGTTTCCCTCGTTATGGTGAAATGATGTAGTAGCCGTTTTCGATACGTGCAGGGTTCTGATCGATTGATTGTACTTTGTACCCGAACTTTCAATCGGACAGTTGATAATACTAGCCAGCTCGGGTTTGAGCTGGATTATTAAATCAGGTATTGATTTAATAATATACATATATATATATTTCGATTTGTATATTCTAGTATTATGTTCTTTGTGTTATTCTGTCTCTTTAGGTATTCGTATTTCGGTACGAATACAGGTATGTATATACAGTAGAATGTAATCCGTAATCTTTCCGGAAAACATTCTAGAAGGTGGACACCTCATTTTAGGGTTTGAGGTATCTATATACAGCTGAATGTAATCCGTAATTTTTCTGGAAAATATTCTAGAAGTTGGACACCTCATTTTAGGGTTTGACCATTTATTTTAAATGGGTAAATGTGGTGGCAATAATTTGAGGGGAGTATGGTGAGGACCATGCTTGCATAGTATGCACAAATGAATTGTTAATTCGTTTGTGTATACTATTCATGTATGGTGGCATTTTAAAAAAGAATAGAAATGTTTTTACAAAACCATGGCCTCTCTTTTTCTCTCTCAAAGGATGGTACATGATTTTCACACTTGGGTTTTTTGCATCTCCTCACCATTGAGCTTCACCCCCTCTCTACCTTTCAAGTTTTTCCTCCACCTTCATCGTCCACCTCCTCTCAACGTTCTCATGTGTTGAGAATCATGAAAGGAGTTGAGATGAGATAGATTAACACTTTGATCACTCACTACATCCTAGGCTTTCTATATTAGCAACCTAGAAACCCTAGTTGCTTCACTTTCTTTCACTATGTGATGCTAGATCCATGACAACATCTCTCGGGTGGATCATCTTCGATGGAGGAAGAACGGCGATCAAGTTTGTTCGAGCATGCCTCAAGGAGCTCAGGAAGGTGATAGAAGACCAAAGGAGTTGGTTCTTTTGGTATAATCACTTTAACCCTTTAGTTTAGCTATTTTAGTTTTGCTAGTATTGGTTAATGGTATGATCTTGGGCGGCGTTTTGTTTGCGCCAAAAAATCTAAACGCCGGTTTTTGTTCCGCATCGGCCACGGTAGATGGCTAGGGCGCAGGCGACACCCAACACCAGGTACTTGTCGAAAATCAAGCGTATCCTTACCTTACTGAGCCTGAACGTGACAATCTCCGTACAGTCCAGTCTTTTCGTCAAAGAGCATCGCATATCGGGTCTAGGGGTGGATAATGTCAGACCCCTACTAACCCGATAAGTCGTGTCTGAGTCAAGCTCATCACCAATACAGATACTACTTATCAACTATCATTAAATCTCATCCACCGTAGCCACGGATTTCTGGTGATAGCTAACTGAACACAACGCGACATCGACTCCTAATACCAGGAGAGACGAATCCCTCACAATCGACCACTGCCTCCATGTAGCTCGGGACTGTACCCAACTAAAACCTGTTTTCATGCCTCATTTGAGCCGTGGTAGTTTAGTAATCAAAGTACAGTGGGAACTCACACGAGACAAATTACGACTTCAGGTCAATGGACTAATCTGTACTCATGCCACCTGAGAACTTCTATCTGACGATAGTATAATACCATCTAGAAGTTCTCAGCGAGTTTGTGCAGTGTACTCACCTCCAGTGAGCACCTGTATACTATCTTAGGTGACACAACTGCAGGGTTGTCTATCATGGAAGCAAGGTTTCGGGAGGTATCGTCTATGCCATTTTCAAAATTTTGTCATTGTAGCTAACCCAAACCTTAGAATCGTTACTAGAAAATTCGACGAAAACATATGTAAACATCTTTACATCTAAGTGAATGAGAAATACAACCTTTGTAGACCTGTCCTTCACTTCTAATGCTCCAAGTGCTAGTCCCTTCGTTGCGAATCATGAACGCCCGAACTTTTCTGTACTAGGATTACCCCGCGATGGAGTGCACGGATAGCCAGGTTCTGGAGGGCAACGGGTACGTATCTCATGGCGTTAAGACAGAGGGGGCCTCACTCTAGAATTGGCAGGCTATTCACCGCACGCGTAGGGGGTACAGGTTGACCCAAGGAGGGGTGCTCAAGTGACCGGATTCCGTGAAGTGCTGGCTGGCCCATTCACTTTGTTGAAGGGGGCTGCATCGCTTCTGGTTTTGGCAGGTAACTTTCCGTACTCGTAGGGGTCTAGGTTTTCATTGCACAGGCTATCCACATGACCCAAGGAACGTAGGGTTTCACTTGCGGCTCAAAGGAAACCCGGGGCTCCCAGATTATCTGTATTATTCTGTGATGCTTATCGCTTGTCTGTGATGTTGCATTTATCACGCCTGTAGAGATTACTATATATATTTATATATATACTAGTAGATGATATATATGTTTTACACCCGCGCTAGTCCAGTCCCCGCTCTGTCGTTAGTTAACTAACCTAACGGGTGATGACGGGACCAAGTGGCGAATGTTGATGGGATATACGTACATCATATTTTCGTTCTATTCTGGTGTGATTAATTAATGGGACTGCGTTGATTCAGATCAATGCAAGGAAAACAGACATATTCGATGTTGTTGGAACAATTTTCAAAAACTGTTATTACAAGGTCGTTCTCTTTTATTTTGCACAACGGTATTTGGTTATGAATATCCAGCACCTCATAAGACGAGGCAAGGGTCGAGATCCCTTCATCAGGAGTGACCCCTTGGGCAGAAGTTTGCGTCAGGATAATAACTTCACTATAATCAACTACTTTTTGCTTTGCGTTTTAGTATTCAGTTTGGAATATCCTGCACCTCATTCGACGAAGAAAGAGCCGAGATCCCTTCACCGGGAGTGACCTCTTTAGGAAAGGTTTTTGCCACTATATATTTATAAAAAGCTATCGGGTTCCTTATCATGTTCATTACGTTAAAGGTTTTTCGCCAAAAACCATTTGTAGCCCTCGGTCATTTCAGACGGGTAGCACTTAGTATTCATGCTATGTATATTGGCCTTCGTCAAGGCATAATGTATGGTTGCTATTTATTACTTTTCTGTAGCATAGTTAGATGCGTTGGTTTGGGATAGTCGTACTACTATTTTTGCCTTCTTCAAGGGTATGTACTAGTGGGTTCAAATAAACCTGGATAATGACGGGTAGAACTTGACATGTGACTTATGATATGTTGGCCTTCGTCAAGGTTATAAGAGCTTGGGGTAAAAATCACATCGGGAGTTTCTAAAGAAACTGAAACTTGCCAGGCATGCGCATACCTTCTGGAGTGTGATAACTTGAGTGGATTCCATCAGGTTATCATGCGATGTTAGTTGGATCCCGATTCCTACTGATGAGTTGGTTTACTCCTGGGGTGATTTTAGATGATCCCGACTAATTCTTCTTTCAGGTTTGGAGGAGAATTTGAGGATACAGTGGGAGACATCCTGATTAGATAAAGTGATTAACCATTCTGATCTACGTCAGAGTGCACGCTGATTGTTTCTTTTCTCTCTCTCTCTCTTTGGCAACGACCATGACCCAACCCTAGACTATAACTCAGTAGCTAAGTTAACCGAACTTTCTTAAAACACTGGCCTTTAGATTGTCAAAATTGCACACTTCATTACCACTCCTACTTTTACCCTTTGCTTTTCTCCGGAACATTCCGTATCACTACAAAGATCCACATTTATAGGATATGACCATCGTATAGTTACATACGAATTCGAAGAAACTTGTTTCAGATTCGAGGATGATTTCCGGTTCTGGAGAAAATGAATAGGTCTATTCAGTTGTCTTTTCCTTTTACCTTCTCTCAGATTGTTAGGGTTCCTAGGATTAGGAGAGAATACACCTTTTGCGCTTATTGGATAGTCTTCTTCCAAACCATAGGCAGGTGCCGAAAGTTGGGGAAGGAAGAAAACCAATTAGCTTAAGTGAGGTGTACATAAGGTAATAAATAAAGAAAAATAAAGCGATTAGAAAGAGAGAAAAGTATATTGCGACTGCTGTCGTTCATGACCAAGCCACGTATTTCATAGCCACTCCTACTTCACCTTTGGATTTCTCTAGAACACCCTGTATCACTACGAAGATCCACAGTTATTAGATAATCCATCGTATGGTTATATACCAACTCGAAGGAACTTGTTCCAGGTCAAGGATGGATTCTGGTTCAGGAGAAATAGAATAAGGATTATTCATTTGTCTTTTATCATTACCTTCTCTAAGGTTGCGGGGGTTCCTAGAATTAGGAGTGTATACCTATTACGCTTATTGGATAGTCTTCTTCTAAACCATAGGCTGGTGCCGAACGGTAAGAAAGGAAGAAAACCATTTAGTCTAATGATGATGTACAGAAGGTAATGAGTAAAGACAAATAAAGGGATTTGGAGAGATGGCAAGGAAATATACGGTTACAGTCAAGAATCAGGATAGTGGAAGTGCCATTACTAGGAATACCCGGATGCCCATTCGAAACATTTTCATATTTCAGTTTCACTATGCGTTATTAAATGAAAACTAATTTCCCAATTAGATCCTTACTCAACGGTATGTATTTACCAGGTATGATTCTCACATCTGTATGATTTTACAAATGATGAGTGGGAGTAGGTTATTGGGAATCAGGTGATTATATCCTCATTATATCGAAATTCGTAGTAATTGGTGATATTTGAGGAAATCACCTTGTGTTTTGCTTGACGGCAAATTTTTAGTTTTGAATATCCGTTGTTATGCACCAATTTCAAACTGATATATATGTACGTTTATTTTATAAAGTGAGATATAACTTTTTTAAATTATGTCCACGACATTTACCTATATCAGTTGATGGTTAGGTAAGGAGTATTAAACAGCGGTGTAATTCTTCTTAATCATAGTACAATTTTCAACCTACGACGCACAGGGTTTGAGTTATTCAACTCAGGGGACTTATACAATGTATTGTATGTTGTCCAGTGTCTATTAGGACAGAGGGGTTGGTGCTCGTACTATATTCTGTTTACTTATGACTTCTCCAGTTTTAGACATGTATTTCGTAGAAATACAAGATCCAAGTTTTGAGAAGTTATAGGTATAAGAGTAAAGTAGAGAACCACGTGTTGCAAGTATGAGGATTCTTCAAGGTGATCGAAGATGTAGATACTTGTATTTGGTATTCAGATGATAGTAATGGTTTTGAGATACTTGTTTCTCTTTCAGGTTACTCATATTTGGATGCACTCCAAGTTGAGTAATGTTGATCGACCTCTTTCCATTTAGTTGACATGCTCTGGAGACAGCTGCATGATTTGAATCTGGTTCCAATTAAATCAGTGCCTCTGTTTCTATATTGTATATAGAATGGTTCATATCTTAACGATGTTAAGGTATATGGAGTTGTCCGGTTTATGCTTAAAACCAGACTATGGATAACTCAAGCCATGTTTCTGTAATGGCAGTTTGTGGGTTTTCCCAGGCTATGACGAAGGTTAACTATCTACCATCTGGAAGATCAATAGAAATATTGTTCTTGACTCACCACAGTTTTAGTAAAATGGACTTTTTCAGAAAACACTAGTGGAAGTATTGTAGAACTGGAAGAGATTTCAGAACCACAAACGATTACATAAAATTTAATAGGACTAAAAGATTCAATCAGGTTTCACATTCCATTAGCCACTCCGAAGATATGGTGGGTAACCTCAGGCGCCCGAGAAGTACTTTGGTATCCTCAAAGACGGTGACAAGGAGGTTCTTGTTTACCAAGACTTGACACTATTGTTGTTCCAGAATATGAGACCCGACAGGAGGATGACGTCGTTCTAAACTAGCTTTAGAAGTGCATGTTTATATGACTCTGCCATAGGGTTGTTGTAGTCAGTGGGAGCAGCGGAAGCATAGTGGACAAGTAGCTTGTGTCTATTTATAGAATAAAGCAAGTATGGCAGAAAAAGATCATCTATTTTTGATGTGACAGTCACAGGCTTTGACTTCATCAGAATAGGAGATGGATCTGTTAAGAACACTACTACAAATAAAGGTTGCCCCTATGGATTTATCCATAGAGGCAAACCACTGCCCCTATGGATATCTCCGTAGGGGCGAAAAAATAACCTGTAGGTGCAAACGCCGTAGGTGCAAGTTGAAGCCCTGAAATTGCCCCTACGGAGTTCTGTGTAAGGCCATTTTCACCTACGGAGTAGGCCGTAGGGTAAAAAATGTTATTTTATTTACGGTTTTTTAAAATATATTAACTGTACCTACGGAGATATCCGTAGGGCCAAGTGCTCTCCCCTACGGATATCTGTGTTGGTACTTATCCGTAGGGGCAAAATATCAGGATTTTTGATATTTTTCCCCTACGGATAACTCCGTAGGGGCCTTTGTTTGCCCCTACGGATATGTCCGTAGTGGCACACCCAACCCCGTGGTACTGAGATCAGGGGGGAAATATCAGTTACTGCTGATATTTTGCCCCTACGGTTTAATCCGTAGGGGCAACATGTGTACCTACGGATTAATCCGTAAGTACACATTATCTGTATTTTTTTTTAAAAAAAGGGCTGCCTGATTTTTCCCCGCCTTATGCACAATGATATATATATATCAATAAAATATAAAATTAATCATCACAAAACATATATCGCAGTATTCATAATCACATCTCACGCATATAATATACAAAAGAAACCCAAAAACCGAATATGATATAAATATAAACCAATATCAATATCAATATCATTTCAAAATGTAGTACAATATGTATGATATAAATAAAAACATGTTTCAAAAAATAAGAATAAAAAAAGCTACCCTAGCTCGGTCTAGCTCCATCTCTGATAAACGATAGAATCAAGCGCGCCTGCTCCTCGGTCAATAAACCATGCAATTCGGCGCGTGCGGGAGTCTGAGCGGCCTGTGGAGCTGGCGATGAGGTCTGCGCAGCCGCCGTCGAGGTAGTCGCTTGCGGAGCAGTGGCTGCGGGAGTCTGAGCGGGCGGTGGAGCTATAGGAGCTGTCTGCGGAACCGCAGCCGATGTAGTGTCTTGCGGAGCCGCAGCCGAAGGAGATGCATGTGGAGGCTCGGCCGATGTACCCTGTCGCGTTTGGACCTAACGTGTGTAAGAAGCGTGTAAGAACTGTGTATTATTCGAATTCGTATCATTATCAAGTTATTTCGAAACCTCATTTGGATATCTAGTTTGGAAAACCGTCGTTTATTTTAATTACATATGTATGTATGATTAATCAAACCTAAGTCTAAAACCAAATAAGCTCAATCTACGTACTAATTATGGATATGTTGATATCTATAATATGACATGATATTTTATTATAAAGTAGTATACATACCATCATCTCCTTCAACTCCTGAACGGTGGCCCTCAAGCTCTCCAGTTCCTGCTGGACACGTCGATCACTGGAGACGGAGGAAGTAACCGCCGGGATAGAGTCCAACCTCATATGTGTTGGATATATGTATGCCTTAGAGGCCAATATATGATAGTGGATGTATCTGTACATGTATATATATATTCCGTGTACATTCTTGCTCGACATGATAGTATGCTATCCGGTTCTACTTTATCTGTCATGCTGATTTGATCATGCTTTTATTCATTTATACATGCTGATAAAGCCCTGAGGATATCGACTTGACTACAGTGATTATGATAGAGATCATACTAGTGGGACATCTGTAGTTTATAAGCATATCCTGAAAAGTCCCTAGTCGGAGGTGTATCGAGACGGGGCATCGATATACCAGAGTAGACTAGCGTATATGATACTAGACCTATGTGATGGGTGATGGATGTTCCCACATTCATCGATGTTTGACATCAAGATCATATACGGGTGCTCAGTGGTGACTGGGTACACTGGACGGACTCACCGAGAACTCCTATGTGGAATTATATCTATCGTTGGATAGCAGTTCTCAGGTGACACTTGTACAGGTTAGTCTGTAGAGCCGAGATCGTCATAGAGTCTTGTATGCTCTCCCACTGTACTTTGATTACCACCCTACCACGGCTCTACTGAGTCGTGCAAACAGGTGGCCGTTGGGTACAGTCCCGAGACACACGAAGGCGATGAGCGATAGGAGGGGTTTCGTCTCTCCCGGTATTGGGAGTTGATGCTGTGCCGTGCTTGACTGGTAATATCAGTAAGTCCCTGGCCAGGGCTGCAGAGATTTACTGATAAGTATTATCAGTAGTTTCTCGATCTGTTATAGACCATTCACTGGCACGACTTATTGAGTTATTGGAGTCGACGTTACCATCCCTAGACTCGATATGCAGCATATCTGACGAAGAGACCGGACTGTACGGTAGTGTTGCAGGTTGGCTCGACGGGAGTTGTAGCAGTTTCGCTTGTTTTCTTCTGATCGCTCAATACCCGGGTGGCCGTTACATTTAGCTGACCGCTTGCGGCTTAGGGGTGCTTGATGTGATCATCACCCACTGTCGGCGTATTGACGAGTCTTAGAGTCCCACAAAGAAGTTTCCTAGTCCAGGCGAAACGTTGTGGTGCGTGTATGCGATATGCGCATGGACCCGGTTTAAAATGCGCGTATGAGATACCGTATAATAATTGGGCGGATTGCTTTTGGTCGGATCGTATGTGATATGACCGGGTTGATAAATCAAGTGTTGATTTATCATTTAACCATTAGCTTCTCACTAGAAATCCTATCTTGTTTCTTTTGGATGTATGCATGCATGTATGCATTCATTCTTGTTCATGCACATATGGATGTGCATGCACACATGTATACATACATCATTCTATCATGGTTGTTTGTACATAGAAAATGGTGGCAATATAAGACTCACACCTTGGTTATTTATATGGATTATTACTTATATTTGTTTTAAAACAAAATGAAAAAGGAAAGGATAATTCATGGTTTGTTTCTAGTCTCTTCTTTGAGCTAACCATGCTCACCTACCCTTAACCATGGATAAAACTTTCCTTTCATGTTTTAACTCAAATTAAATAATATCTTCATAATTTAACCATGGTTTGAGATGAGAAGAAATAAATATATATACATATATTTTCTTTTTCTTTTGATGAGTTTATCTTCTCTTCTTATTAAAAATAGCCATCATCTTCTTCAACCTTGAGCTCTTGCTCTCTAGACTTTTCAAGTGAACAAAATACACATGAAGATAGGATTTTGAAGTGAGAAAGAAAACCACAACACCATTCTACACAAGTCTAGCCTACTTGTTTAGAGTGTTTGCTTCATTTCATCTTCTTGTTAAAGTGAAGTTGATAGCTTGGACAAATGAGCTTCGGGTGGATCGTCGTGGACGTTAGATGACTTCAAGCGAACACTTTTCCTACGCTCAAGTTGGCAAGGAGTCTACTAAAGGGTGCTACAAAGGCTGTACTCTCAAAACCCTAGCCTTTGTAACATATGATGTTAGTTAAAGTTTTAGAAACCCTAATTTTCTAGGATAGATCCTTTGTATGCTTACTTAGCACCATAAAAATTTTGAACTTTGTGACATGTGATGCTTCCAAACTCTACATAAAGTGCTAGGTAAACCTTACATTGGTATCAGAGCCGACCTAGAACATTAGGCGACACTTTTACGAAGTAAAAAACCCGATCGGATCAAAATACGACTTTTGAGACCCTCTCTGGACAAATTTTAAAATCTGACGTTTTTCAGGATTAAAAATACTTAAAAATCACAGCAGGAAATTCTAAGAACAACAGTGAAATTCGATGACCTGAAGAGCATAAACCGCCGCGGAACCGCCGCATTTCCTGGCTTAGGCCGCGGTTCCGCGGCCGTACAGGGGCATCAATGGATAATTTTTCCACTGTAATTCTTATATCTTCTTGTACAGTGTTTTAGGTATGTTTAATCTGTATATAGTACTGTATTTTGTGGAGATGGTTTTGAACGCGTAGATTCGATCGGAATTTTCATTTCGTTGTTTATCCGGGTAAATTAGAAAGTATTGAAGTGTTTGAACGAGTATCATTTGCTTACTATTAACGGGGTTTAAATACTTTGGAGATACGTGCAAGTCTTTTTGTGGTGGACCCTCTAGAAGACAACAAACCTTAACTCGATTATGTGACCGTCTTGAACCGCCCTTTGAACCTTAGGGTTTGGGGCAGTACGGCGTGCCACATGTGAGGCGTTGGCTTGACCCTTCTACGGCTGGACCACTACTACTGTGCCACACTCCGGATTTTTGAACCCTGCTCAAGTGTTGAGCTTTAGTGAATCTTGGGTGCTTGATCGTTCGTTCGATAACTTTAATACTGTCTATTTGTCTGGAATATGATACAATATGCGGAATTCATATAGTTTAGGCATGAAATACGAAGTATGTGATATTTCGCATTTATGATGTCTAAAGAGAATGTGGATTCCAAATATTGTAGTTTTACACTTTCTTTTCTGTGACCGTAAGTGTAGTATGTTCGATATCGCCGGTTTCGTTGCTATACATCAACGACAATTGGGGTACGCATACTTACTTACGTTGATGATATATGATATTATGTGTTGCTGAGATATGATGTGCAGGATTGTCGCGATCGAATAGCCGGGGGGTTTTATGTGAGATGAGAGTTTTATATTTTCATTCATGTAAATTCAAATGTAATGTAATATTCTTTTATTTGGGGCACTTCCGGGTTGAGGTTGTGTCACCAGTGTTGTATATTATGTATTTTTCCGCATTAGGATAGACCCAAGGAGGGGAGCACAAGTGACCGGGTTCTGGGGTTCAGTGGGAGGCCATCTCGAGGAGTCGAGACCGGGTCTCCTAAACTCCAGGATTGGTAGGATCGCTTGCCGCTCTCGTAGGGGTCTAGGGGTGTGGGCTTGGCTATTCATCGCTGTAAGTCCACGTTGCCCACCCCGGTGCTTACGGGGAGGCGGAAAACATAATAAAAATCGGATTTTTATCAACTATAGGCAACATGGACTATGCTTTAAGGATCTTTACTAAACAAAAACTTGCTAAAGCTAACTTGAAAATAGCTAAGTGGTAGAAAGTTTATACCTTTGGTCTTTAGTCCTTCTCTCCTTGCTCCTAGAAGTAGTGGAAGAAGGTCACCTTGTCGTCTTCTCTCGTCAAAGAAAGATCCACCCGAAAGCCTCAACCTTTGGCTTCAACTCCAAGCTAGGAGTAACTAGGGTGCAAGAAGTGCTAATACTTGAACCCTAGATGAGAGTAGAGAAGATCAAGAGAGGGTTTTTCTCAAGCTCAAGTGTTTCTCAACACATGAGAGGGAGAGAGCTTGAGGGAGAGGAAGAACAAGAGAGAGAAATGAAATGATAGAATGAGAATAATTGAACCATTCTCATAAGTATATGTGTATTATTTTAATTAAATAATTAGAGAGATAATTGTCATGGTTAATCATGATATGACCATTATCATTTCAATTTGTGAGGATCAAAAAGCATCTTCCAAATGAAATGATGATGGTCAAAGTGTCAACCTAGGTCAACAAGTCAATAAGGTCAAATGGTCAGCATCCATAACCATGCACAATTATTTAAACTAATTATCAATTAACTATAACACACACATAATCATTAGGGTTAGTAAAATGACAATAGCCATTAACCCTAATCAAAGTCCTCTCCCTCTATCTCAAACAACTGTGCATACGCACCCGCATTCGTGATCCGAGGAACACGAACACAATGAGAAAAACCAATCTCAAATCATATACTAGGATCTGGCTTAAACCAAAGCCCGCTAGTATAAACTGTTCGGACAGCAAACGTGCACAAGTGCGCGAATGTGAACGAACCCTGTCGCAAAACCATGCGACCTCTACTCATTTTGCCTAAAGGCGAATAGCTCTCTGTGTGGGACTCTAAAGACTCGACACTACGCTGGCAGTAGGTTTAACCACATACCGCAAGCGGCACTAGCTGTACGTAACGGTCCCCAGGTAGATGTCGATAAGAAGACTGACGAGGTGAACCCCATCTGAACTCCTACTGAGCCTGTATGTGACAATCTCCGTACAGTCCGGTCTGTTCGTCTGATACATCGCATGGCGGGCCTAGGGGGGCGGTGAACGTCAGTCCCCTAATAGCGGTACAAGTCATGCTGGAGTGAAGCCCAGAACACTCTGAGATAACACTGGAAACCTACCAGTATATCTCGCTTTCCCTGGCTAGGGACTACTCGTGTAATGGCTCTCCTGGACACAGCGCGATATCAACCCCCAATACCGGGAGAGACGAATCCTGTCTAACCGTCACTGCCTCCAAGTGCTTCGGGACTGCACCCGAAAACTACCTGTTTGCACGACTCCTTTGAGCCGTGGTAGGGTAGTAATCAAAGTGCAGTGGGAACACACTCGAGGCGAAGTGACAGTGTCAAGTCAGCGCACTAAGCTGTACTCATGTCACCTGGGAACTGATAACTGACGATAGGTATAATACCAACCAATAGTCCCCGACGAGTCCTGTCCAGTGTACTCGTAACCCAACGAGCACCCGTATACTATCTCAAGTACGACGTACTGACGGCTGTGGGACAGACCGTCTCCCAAACTGGGATGAGAAGCGCATACGCTAGTCTACTCCGGAGTATCGATGCCCTGTATCGATAGTCCAACGACTAGGGACCTGTATAAGGATGTGCTTATAGATCACCCAGCTCCCACGAGTGTGAGCGCCATCACAACGCTGGTAATCAAGCAAAGATCCTAAGGGCTCTACTAATATGTATAACAGCAATATGCTAAAAGAAACACATGCACATATTAAAGCAGAGACAAACCAAGTAGCATACTACCATTTCGAGCAAAATTGTATATACAACTGTGAATATCCCAAGCTTCCATCAAGTAATATACAAACTAGTATGATACAGTAATGGCCTCTAGGGCATATACACTAACAATCTCCCACTTACACTAAGGCCATGTACTGGCGTATCGAAGACCTATCATCTCGATCAGCCTCTCGAACTGAGTCTGGGGCAAGGCCTTGGTGAATAGATCTGTAGTGTTATCCTCTGATGCAACTCTCCAGACCTCGATCTCCTGGCGATCCACGATCTCCCTGATCAGGTGATACCGCCTTAAGATGTGTCTGGATTTCTGATGGGATCTGGGTTCCTTCGCTAAAGCTATAGCCCCGTTGTTTTCGCAATACAGAGGTATTGGGTCAACAATGGACGGAACCACCTGAAGTTCTCTCAAGAACTTCCTCATCCAGACAGCTTCTTTTGCGGCATCAGATGCAGCGATGTATTCCGCTTCCATCGTCGAGTCAGCAACGGTTTCCTGTTTGGAGCTCTTCCAACACACCGCCCCTCCATTGACGGTGAAGACAAAACCCGACATGGACTTGGAATCATCCTTGTCACTCTGGAAGCTGGAGTCAGCAAAGGCCTCAATCTGCAGGTCTTTTCCGCCATACACCAAGAACATCTCCTTAGTCCTTCTCAGGTACTTGAGAATGTTCTTTACTGCTATCCAATGTTTCTCCCCTGGGATTGACTGATACCTGCTTACTACACTCAGTGAATAAGCCACATCCGGTCTGGTACACAACATCGCATACATTATAGAGCCTACCGCAGAAGCGTAGGGTATAACAGACATGCGATCCCTCTCCAAATCATTCTTGGGAGACATCTCTTTGGAGAGGGTGATCCCGTGACAAGCCGGTAGATTACCGCGCTTGGAATCTTCCATATTGAATCTCTTCAGTATGGCGTCGATGTACCTGGACTACGAAAGTCCTAATATCCTCTTGGATCTGTCACGGTAGATCCGGATACCCAGAATGTATGAGGCATCACCCAGGTCTTTCATGGAGAACCTGTGTGACAAGAACCCCTTGACAGATTGTAGCATAGGAATGTCATTTCCTATTAAGAGAATGTCATCCACGTATAAAACGAGGAATACTACAGTTCTCGCTACAAATCTACAATAGATGCATGGTTCATCTGGATTTTTGATAAAGCCAAATTCCTTGACCGTCTCATCAAAACAGATGTTCCAACTCCGCGATGCCTGCTTCAGTCCATAAATGGACTTAAGCAACTTTCACACCTTTCCGCTGCTCCCACTCTGAATGAAACCCTCTGGCTGATCCATATAGACACACTCCTCTAAATGACCATTTAGAAAAGCTGTCTTTACGTCCATCTGCCTAATCTCATAATCGTGGAAGGCAGCAATGGCAAGAAGGATCCGAATAGATTTCAGCATAGCTACTGGAGAAAAGGTTTCGTCATAGTCCAAACCAGGTCGCTGACGAAAACCCTTTGCTACCAGTCTAGCTTTATAGGTCTTAACCTGTCCATCTACACCAATCTTCCTTTTGAAGATCCACTTGCATCCTACGGGTTTTACCCCGTCTGGAGCAATGTCCAACGTCCATACTTTGTTGGTGTACATGGACTCCATCTCGGTCCGCATTGCATCCAGCCATTTTACCGAGTCGACGCTCTGAATGGCTTGCTGGAAGCTAGTAGGCTCATCACAGTCTATGATGCAATCCTCTCTATCCCCGTCAATGAGAAAACCGTAGTATCTCTCGGACGGATGAGACTGCCTACTACTCCTGCGGAGTGGCGTGGGAATGTCCTGATCTTTCGAACCCTCTGGTTCAACCAAGCTTTCAGTAATAGCTCGTGGTTCTGGAATTTCTTCCAGTTCTATTGTGCTCCCACTTAATTCTTTTTCTATGAACCGGTGTTCTAGAAAGTGGGCATGGCGAGAAACAAGGACTTTTTGTTCCTCTTCGCAATAGAAGTAATATCCATTGGAGTTCTTTGGATATCCCACAAACTTGCACTGTACTGAGCGTGCCTCGAGCTTGTCCGCATGCTGCTTTTTTACAAAAGCTGGACATCCCCATGTCTTAATATGATTAAGATAGGGTTTCTTCCCACACCACATCTGATATGGTGTAGTAGGCATAGTCTTTGTTGGAATCCGGTTCAAAAGGTATGCAGCTGATTCTAGCGCATATCCCCAAAACGATCGCGGTAACTCAGCGTTACACGTCATGGACCGTACCATATCTAATAGGGTTCGGTTCTGTCTCTCCGATACACCGTTATGTTGCGGAGTGTATGGAGGAGTAAGCTGAGAGAGAATTCCATTCTCTTTTAAGTAACCCAGGAACTCGGCACTCAAGTATTCACCACCTCGATCAGATCTCAGTGTCTTTATACTTTTGCCTGTTTGTTTTTCTACTTCATTCTTATATTCCTGGAATTTTTCAAAAGCCTCGGATTTATGTTTCATTAAGAAGACATAACCGTACCTTGAAAAGTCATCCGTAAAAGTAATGAAGTAAGAATAACCGCTTCGCGCATGTGTAGACATTGGACCGCACACGTCGCTGTGTACGAGTCCTAAGAGCTCGCTCGCTCTTTCTCCTTGTCCAGTGAACGGAGTCTTTATCATCTTTCCCTTGAGACAGGATTGACAAGTTGCATACGATTGATATTCGAACGAATCCAAATATCCATCTGTGTGTAACTTAGTCAACATTCTCTCATTGATGTGACCCAGTCTACAATGCCATAAGAAAGTTTTATTGATTTCTGGAGACTTTCTTTTGTGTGTATTCTGGACATTGAAAATCTGTGGTTGGTTTAATACGTATATACCGTTGTTCAATGTACCTGACCCAATGAAAGCTTGAATAAGGTGAATGTTCACTACATTACTTACAAATGCAAATTCATAACCTTCTTTAGATAATAAAGATACAGAAATGATATTACAGGTTGCATTTGGTACATAATAACAACTACGCAAAACCAAAAAATGTCCATCTGACAATCCCAGGTGATAGTCCCCCACGGCCTCAGCATCCATGCTAGCACCGTTCGCAACTCTGAGGGTCATGTCACCTGCCTTCAAAACTCTACGCTTTCTCAACGCCTGCAAAGAATTACAGATATGAGATCCTGATCCGGTATCCAATACCCAGGAAGTAGAGTTTATCGATAGACAGTTTTCAATAACATACACACCTGAAGCTGAAGCTGCAACTCGCTTCAAATCCTGTGTTCTGGTTCTCCAAGCCTTGCAATCCTGTTTCCAGTGACCACTTTTGTGACAATAGAAGCATTCTTCCTTCCCCACTAGCTTCCCCGCTATCTTTCTTGCTTTACCTTTTCCCTTCGTATCCACTTTACCGACACCTCCTCTTGGTTTGGCGGGGGCTTTCTTCTTCTTACCCTTGGCTTTCGCCTTGGATCTAGAAGAGGAGGATCCTCCTACAAACAAAGCGGATGTCTCCCTACCTTTCTGTAGGGTGCCCTCAGCACTCCTCAACATGTTCAGAAGTTCGGAAAGTTCTACCTCCTTTCCTTGCATGTTGAAGTTAAGAATAAACTGGGCGTAAGTGGAAGGAAGGGACTGGAGAATCAAATCAGTATAGAGTTCATTCTCCAACGTGGTCCAAGGTCCGCGAGCTCCTCAATGTAGCCAATCATCTTAAGCACGTGTTCCGCTACCGATGATCCGATGGCCAACCTTGCCGAAAATAGCTTCTTCGACACTTCGTATCTTGCGATACGCGACTGCTCCCCATAAAGTTCTTTTGTATGAAGAAATATGGACTCAAGGTCCATATTCTTATGCCTCCTCTGATGTTCATTGTCTATCGAGGCTAATACGAGGCATTTGGCCTTCGCGCAATCTATCTCCCATGTCTTACGAATTTCCTTATCCGCGACGGTGGAGGTGGGACCTGGGACAGGGGGAGCTTTTGTGGTAAGGACATACCCCAACTTGTCATAAGTGATCGCCATCTTGACATTCCTGAACCAATCTTTGTAGTTTGGCCCTGTCAATATATTTTTATCTAATAATAACTTAAGTCCGGTCATCTTGAATGGTCGCTGCAATTAGGAGAGAGAAAAGAAACACTTTAGCATGATGCTCTTGCAAGTTTAGAGTGGTTTTTAATTTGTCTAAACTGGATGGCTCCCACTGTCTCTCGAATCCATTCTCAAACCGTAAAGAAAGGATTAGTCAGGATCACTCTCACCTTACAATACTTGCTTAACCGTTCAGCCAGGCCAGTGTCGGTACTTCGAGGGAGGTTTTCCAACGCTTTCGCGAAGTTCCTTTATTAAGTAACCTCTTTTCCCTGTGGGCGTAGCCCCGCTAACACCTTTCTAGACACCTACTAGGTTTATAGCATTGATCGTTAAGTGAGAGTTTTCCCGAGGAGTAGCATATACTCACAGTAGGATCGGGATCTAAATATCATCACGTGATAAAACCGAAAGAATCCTACCAGAATCATCACACTCCAAATGGTATGCAAAGCTAGCAAGTTTCAGTACTTATGAAACTCCCGATGTGGATTTTTGCCCCATGCTCTTATGACCTTGACTTTGGCCAAAATATCATAAGTCACATGTCAAGTTCTACCCGTCATTCTCCTGGTTAATTTTGACCCATCCGTACCTACCCTTGACTTTGGCCAAAATAGCAGCACGACTGTCCCAAACCAACGCATCTATCTATGCTGCACATGAATACCCAATAGCTACCAATCACTATGCCTTGACTTTGGCCAAAATACATAGCTTGAATACTTTTTGACCATTCATGTGGAATGACGGAGGGCTACGGATGGTTTTTGCGAAACCGTGAACGTAGTGAACTTGATCTAATCGATGGAACGAGATAGCTTTTAAAAGGAGTGGTTCAAGCTCCGCGTTTAAAAGTTTAGTTTTGAAAAGAACCGAGTGGTTTTCAAAGTGTTCCAATCGGCTTTTACTTGGTTTATTTTCTTGCATTAGTTCTTTTAATGCATCCCATCATTTAATCCTACCATTGCAGAAAACAACTAAAATATGACGTACGCTTATGCCATTCGCATTCGCCACGGGGCCCCGTCATCACCCGTTAGGTTACTTAACTAACGACAGAGCGGGGGCTGGGCTAGCACGGCTGTAAAACATAAGCAACGCCTAAATAGTTATCATATATAAATATATAGCAATGATAGACATTACAGATCACAGATGAATACATTGGATATACTAGGAATCCGCAATCCGTTCGATCCTGCAACGAAAAGCGGATTACACGGTCGCGGTGAATAGCCAAATACCCCACCCAAGACCCTTACGGGTGCGGCAAACTACCCGCCAAGTACCCGAAGCGAAGCAACCTCCCTCACCACCGTGAGTAGGCCACTCGGCACTTCGAGCTACCCGGTAGTTTGTGCACCCCCTCCATGGGTCTATCCTAGGAGCATAAACAGTAAAAAGAATTATACAATGACGGCAACAACCCCGACCCGGTTGTGCGGCCAAACAAATAAAAATATTACATCAATTTACATATTACAAATGAATGAAAGAAAAGCTACACTCATCTCACATCCACCCCGGCTATTCACCCGCGATGATCCAACCTATTCTTATACACAAACCAGTATCAAACACAGATCACAGAGATGTATAACCCCGACTAATCGACAAATAGCGATTAGCCGACGTTCAATACATGCAAACATCACAGATATAACCTTCATAGTCAAAGTGTAGTGAAGTTCGGAAAAAATACGGAATTATAGGCCCCTAAAAACAAATTTCTATTCTGGAAAATCTGGGCACATATAATATATCTCAAAAATCCTAAAACCAAGCCAGAGATACACTGCACCAAAATCGAGGCAGAGAGGAGACAAGACGGCCGTGGTTGCGCGGCAATAGCTTGCTATTGCCGCGGAACCGCGGTTCTTTGGTCAGATCTCTGGCTCGTTTTTGGTGGTTATCTTTAGAAAACCCTGAGACGATTTTAACAGTATAACAAATTTTGTTTTGACCAAAAAATTTTTTAACAGAAACTAGGCTTTTTAAAAACTCGGTTTTTGGATTTTTCGGTTTCGAACTTCATTACACTTCACTACCTAGCTAGTTTATGTTTAGTTAGGCTCTGATACCACTGTAAGTCCACGTTGCCCACCCCGGTGCTTACGGGGAGGCGGAAAACATAATAAAAATCGGATTTTTATCAACTATAGGCAACATGGACTATGCTTTAAGGATCTTTACTAAACAAAAACTTGCTAAAGCTAACTTGAAAATAGCTAAGTGGTAGAAAGGTTATACCTTTGGTCTTTAGTCCTTCTCTCCTTGCTCCTAGATGTAGTGGAAGAAGGTCACCTTGTCGTCTTCTCTCGTCAAAGAAAGATCCACCCGAAAGCCTCAACCTTTGGCTTCAACTCCAAGCTAGGAGTAACTAGGGTGCAAGAAGTGTTAATACTTGAACTCTAGATGAGAGTAGAGAAGATCAAGAGAGGGTTTTTCTCAAGCTCAAGTGTTTCTCAACACATGAGAGGGAGAGAGCTTGAGGGAGAGGAAGAATAAGAGAGAGAAATGAAATGATAAATGAGAATAATTGAACCATTCTCACAAGTATATGTGTATTATTTTAATTAAATAATTAGCTAGATAATTATCATGGTTAATCATGATATGACCATTATCATTTCAATTTGTGAGGATCAAAAAGCATTTTCCAAAAGAAATGATGATGGTCAAAGTATCAACCTAGGTCAACAAGTCAATAAGGTCAAATGGTCAACATCCATAACCATGCACAATTATTTAAACTAATTATCAATTAACTATAACACACACATAATCATTAGGGTTAGTAAAATGACAATAGCTATTAACCCTAATCAAAGTCCTCTCCCTCTATCTCAAACAACTGTGCATACGCACCCGCATTCGTGATCCGAGGAACACGAACACAATGAGAAAAACCAATCTCAAATCATATACTAGGATCCGGCTTAAACCAAAGCCCGCTAGTATAAACTGTTCGGACAGCAAACGTGCACAAGTGCGCGAATGTGAACGAACACTGTCGCAAAACCATGCGACCTCTACTCATTTTGCCTAAAGGCGAATAGCTCTCTGTGTGGGACTCTAAAGACTCGACACTATGCTGGCAGTGCGTTTAACCACAGACCGCAAGCGGCACTAGCTGTACGTAACGGTCCCCAGGTAGATGTCGATAAGAAGACTGATGAGGTGAACCCCATCTGAACTCCTACTGAGCCTATATGTGACAATCTCCGTACAGTCCGGTCTGTTCGTCTGATACATCGCATGGTGGGCCTAGGGGGGCGGTGAACGTCAGTCCCCTAATAGCGGTACAAGTCGTGCCGGAGTGAAGCCCAGAACACCCTGAGATAACACTGGAAACCTACCAGTATATCTCGCTTGCCCTGGCCAGGGACTACTCGTGTAATGGCTCTCCTGGACACAGCGCGATGTCAACCCCCAATACCGGGAGAGACGAATCCTGTCTAACCGTCACTGCCTCCAAGTGCTTCGGGACTGCACCCAAAAACTACCTGTATGCACGACTCTTTTGAGCCGTGGTAGGGTAGTAATCAAAGTGCAGTGGGAACACACTCCAGGCGAAGTGACAGTGTCAAGTCAGCGGACTAAGTTGTACTCATGTCACCTGGGAACTGATAACTGACGATAGGTATAATACCAACCAACAGTCCCCGACGAGTCCTGTCCAGTGTACTCGTAACCCAACGAGCACCCGTATACTATCTCAAGTACGACGTACTGACGGCTGTGGGACAGACCGTCTCCTACACTGGGATGAGAAGCGTATACGCTAGTCTAGTCCGGAGTATCGATGACCTGTCTCGATAGTCCAACGACTAGGGACCTGTATAAGGATGTGCTTATAGATCACCCAGCTCCCACGAGTGTGAGCGCCATCAAAACGCTGGTAATCAAGCAAAGATCCTAAGGGCTCTACTAATATGTATAACAGCAATATGCTAAAAGAAACACATGCACATATTAAAGCAGAGACAAACCAAGTAGCATACTACCATTTCGAGCAATATTGTATATACAACTGTGAATATCCTAAGCTTCCATCAAGTAATATACTCACTAGTATGATACAGTAATGGCCTCTACGGCATATATACTAACAATCGTGACTGTGGAATCCGTATTTTCTATTATTGGCTAAATACTAAATACGGACGTCCTAGTATATCCCACATTATATATATGTTTCTGCTGCCTGTGTTCTGTGATATCTGAGACGAATGAAATATTATATATATGATATATAGTAGACGTTGCTTATGTTTTACACCCGCGCTAGTCCCGTCCCGGTATGCCGTTAGTTAAGTAACCTAACGGTGCATAACGGAACATTGCGGCGAATGCGGATGGCATAAGCGTACGTGTTATTTTCGTTTCTTTTCTGTGATTGGCTTAAAGACTTAAATGATGGGATTACATTAATATGATTAATGTAAAGAAAATAAACCAAAAAAGATGTTGTAGAATCAAATTTGAAAACCACTCGGCTCTTTATGAAAAAGCTAAATTTCAAAACTGCGGAGCACAAGCCACTCATTTTGAAAACCGTTTGATTCTGCAACGATATCAAGTTCAAAGCGTTAATGATTTTCTTAAAAATCATTCGCAATGCTCCGTCATTTTAGGAAGTAGAGTACTTAGTATTCGTGCTACGTTTGTTGACTTTAGTTAAGGCGTAGTGTACGGTAGCTAAGTGATGTCTTCCTACACTGCATATGATGCAGATTAATTAGGACATTCATGCGACTTTGTTGACCATAGTTAAGGGTCATATGGGTGGGTCTAATTGATCAAGAAATGATGGGTAGAACTTGACTGGTACTTATGATTTGTTGACCATAGTTAAGGTCATAAGTACTAGGGGTAAAAATTACATCGGGAATTTCAAGTGTTGAAATTTGCAATGAGATTGCATACCTTCCATGTGATGGTTGTATCCCGATCCCACTGTGGGCAATAGTTGCTCCTAGGAGAGTTTTGCAGTTTACAATTAGCTAACTCATTAGGTGTCTAGAAAGGTGTTAACGGGGCTACGCCTCTGGGAAAACGAGGTTTACTTTAATTAGGTCCGTGCGAAAGCACGGGGAACCTCCCTCAAGTACCGACACTGGCCTGGCTGAACGGTTAGCGAAGTTGTAGACTATAATTAATCCTGGCTAGTTTTCTTTTTAAGCTTTGAAAGAAAAACTTGATTAAAGCAGTAGGAGACATTGATTAGACAAGATAATAACCAATCTGATCTATGCAAGAGCTTTCGCTGAGTGTATTCTTTTCTCTCTCTTAATGGCAGATACCAATGACTGGACTCAAGCTTCTACTAGATAAAAACAAACTGAATGGGACCAATTATAAAGACTGGCTGAGGAATCTAAAAATCACCTTGACTTATGATAAAGTATCATATGTCCTCACGGCTTCAGCCCCGCCCGTCCCAGGTCCAAAATCCTCAGTTGCGGACGTTGAAGTCCGCAAGGCATGGGACGCTGACTGTGCCACGGCCAAATGCCTCGTGCTTGCATCGATGGACAATACACATCAAAAGCAGCACGAGAATATGGACATTCAAACCATATTTCTCCATACAAAGGAGTTGTATGGAGAGCAATCCCGCGTATTACGATACGAAGCATCAAAGAAACTGTTTCAGATGTGAATAGCCCCTGGCACACCAGTAGGAGACCATGTTCTGAAGATGATAGCTCTTATAGAAGAGCTTGAGGACCTAGGATGGACAATACACAATGAACAATATATAGATATTATTCTGCAGTCCTTCCCCTCCACCTTTGCTCAATTCATAGTGAACTTCAACATGCACGGCATGGAGAAGGAACTCCCTGAACTCCTTAATATGTTAAGGAGTGCAGAGAACACTATGAAGTCAGCAAAAACTCCCGTTATGACTATTGGACAGTCTTCCTCTTCTCGCCCGAAAGCTAAGGCCAAGGGAAAGAAAAAGAAGAAGCCCACTAATCCTAAGGGTGGAGTTAAAAAGGTGAAGGGAAAGGAAAAGTCCAAGGCTGGAGACTCGGGGAAAGGCGAATGTTTTCATTGCCACAAGACAGGACATTGGAAGCGCAACTGCACGGAGTACTTAAGTCTCAAAAAGAAGCATGGTGATGCTTCTGCTTCAGGTGCGTTTGTGACAGAAAACTGTTTTTCAATAAACTCTGCTTCCTGGGTATTAGATACCGGTTCAGGTTCTCACATTTGCAATTCTATGCAGGGGCTCTGAAATAGCAAGGTTTTGAAGACAGGTGACCATACTCTCCGCGTTGGAAATGGTTCCAATGTACATACAGTCGCAGTGGGAGAGTATCACTTGGGGTTGCCATCTGGATGTAATTTGATTTAGGTGAATGTTCATAACATTATTCTGCAGTACAAAATTATATCCTTCATTGTCCAACAAAGAAACGGATATTATATTACATAGCATACTTGGTACAAAATAACATGGAGGGACTGCAGAATAATATCTATATATTGTTCATTGTCCATTGTCCATCCTAGGTCCTCCCCTCCACCTTTGCTCAATTCATAGTGAACTTCAACATGCACGGCATGGAGAAAGAACTCCCTGAACTCCTTAATATGTTAAGGAGTGCAGAGAACACTATGAAGTCAGCAAAAACTCCCGTTATGACTATTGGACAGTCTTCCTCTTCTCGCCCGAAAGCTAAGGCCAGGGAAAGAAAAAGAAGAAGCCCACTAATCCTAAGGGTGGAGTTAAAAAGGTGAAGGGAAAGGAAAAGTCCAAGGCTGGAGACTCGGGGAAAGGCGAATGTTTTCATTGCCAAAAGACAGGACATTGGAAGCGCAACTGCACGGAGTACTTAAGTCTCAAGAAGAAGCATGGTGATGCTTCTGCTTCAGGTGCGTTTGTGACAGAAAACTGTTTTTCAATAAACTCTGCTTCCTGGGTATTAGATACCGGTTCAGGTTCTCACATTTACAATTCTATGCAGGGGCTGAGAAATAGCAAGGTTTTGAAGACAGGTGACCATACTCTCCGCGTTAGAAATGGTTCCAATGTACACACAGTCGCAGTGGGAGAGTATCACTTGGGGTTGCCATCTGGATGTATTTTGATTTTGAATCCATGTTATTTTATACCATGTATGCTATGTAATATAATATCCGTTTCTTTGTTGGACAATGAAGGATATAATTTTGTACTGCAGAACAATGTTATGAACATTCACCTAAATCAAATATTGGTTAGGTATGGTACGCTTAATAACAGAATATATGTCCTAAATCAACACACAGTTTTCAGTATACAACACACTAATAAAAGAAAACTTTCAGAATTAAATGAAGCTTTTCTTTGGCGTTGTAGACTTGGTCATATTAACGAAACAAGACTAAACAAGTTACACAAAGATGGATATTTAAACTCTTTTGAATATAAATCTTATGCGACTTGCCAGTCTTATATCAAGGGTAAAAGGACCAAAACTCCGTTTACCGGACACGGAGAAAGAGCTACTCAGCTCCTGGGCCTCATACATAGTGATGCATGTGGGCCAATGTCTACACAGGCTAGAGGCGGTTTTTCATACTTCATTACATTCACTGACGACTTCTCAAGATTCGTTCATGTATTTTTATTAAAGCACAAGTCCGACGCTTTCGAGAAATTCATTGAATATAAACAAGAAGTAGAAAAACAAACCGGCTTGAGTATCAAAATGCTTCGATCAGATCGTGGTGGTGAGTATCTCAGTAGAGAATTTGCAAACTTCCTAAAAGAGAATGGGATTCTCTCTCAGCACACTCCCCCTTACACACCACAGCACAACGGTGTGTCAGAACGACGGAATAGGACCCTATTAGATATGGTCCGGTCCATGATGAGTGACGCTGAGTTACCAGTTTCGTTTTGGGGGCATGCATTGGAGACTGCAGTGTTTCTGCTAGACAGGGTTCCAACCAAAGCCGTGTCTACCACGCCATATGAGATATGGAATGGGAAGAGACCATCTCTTAAGAGAATTAAGATTTGGGGTTGCCCGGCCTATGTTAAAAAGCAGAATCCGAACAAACTCGAGACACGGTCAGTCATGTGTAACTTTGTGCGATATCCAAAGAATTCTTATGGATATCTGTTCTACCACAAAGAGGAACAAAAGGTGTTTTTTTCTCAGTATGCCACATTCTTGGAAAAAGATTTTTTCACAGATAAAGATGATGGCAAGGTAGTGGATCTAGAAGAGGTTCTGGAGACACAAACTACAAATGACGATTTGGTTGAACCGGCTGTTGCAACAGAAACTGAAGAACCTCGGCCACTCCGTAGGTCTGGTAGGACTTACCGGAGAGGTACTACGGTTTCCTCATTGATGGTGACGGAGAAGATTGCATCATGGATGATGATGATCCTACCAGTTTTCAGCAAGCTATCACGAGTGGTGACTCTGTGAAGTGGCTGGATGCCATGAGATCCGAAATGGAGTCTATGTACACCAACAAAGTATGGACTTTGGACGTTGTACCCCCTGGGGTAAAACCTGTAGGGTGCAAATGGATCTTTAAAAGAAAGATTGGTGTTGATGCGCAGGTAGAGACCTATAAGGCAAGACTAGTGGCGAAAGGTTTTCGTCAAAGACCAGGTTTGGACTATGACGAAACTTTTTCGCCCGTAGCCATGCTTAAATCCATTCGGATCCTACTTGCTATCGCTGCTCACTACGACTATGAAATCTGGCAGATGGACGTTAAAACAGCATTTCTAAATGGAGGTTTAGAAGAATGCATTTATATGGATCAGCCAGAGGGCTTCATTGACAGTGGGAGCAGCGGCAAAGCATGTAGATTGCTTAAATCCATATATGGGTTAAAGCATGCATCTCGGAGTTGGAACATCTGTTTCGATGATGTTATCAAAGAGTTTGATTTCGTCAAAAATCCAAATGAACTTTGTGTTTATAAGAAGGCTGTAGGAAGAGCTGTCACATTCCTCGTACTGTACGCGGATGACATTCTTCTGATAGGAAATGATATTCCTATGCTACAGTCGGTCAAATCTTTCCTATAACTAAGGTTCTCCATGAAGGACCTGGGTGATGCCACATACATCCTGGGCATAAGGATCTATAGGGATAGATCCAAAAAGTTATTGGGATTGTCCCAAACCAGGTACATTAACACAATCCTAAAAAGGTTTAGTATGGAAGACTCCAAGCGGGGTGCCTTACCCGCTTGCCATGGGGTCACTCTCTCCAAGGATTCTTGTCCAAAGACCGATGAAGAGAGAGCTCGCATGAGCATTATACCCTATGCTTCGGCAGTAGGATCTATAATGTATGCGATGTTATGTACAAGCCCAGATGTAGCTTATGCACTTAGTGTTGTAAGCAGGTATCAATCCAACCCAGGGGAGAACCACTGGACAGTTGTGAAGAACATTCTTAAGTACTTGCAAAGGACTAAAGAATTGTTCTTGGTGTATGGTAATGCAGATCTCCAAATGGAGGGCTTTACCGATTCGAGCTTCCAGAGCGATAAGGACGACAACAAATCTATCTCAGGGTTTGTATTTACCCTCAATGGAGGGGCGGTAAGTCAGAAGAGTTCCAAACAGGATACCGTTGCAGACTCTACGATGGAGGCTAAGTACATTGCTGCAAATGATGCCGCCAAGGAAGCCGTCTGGATGAAGAAGTTCGTCACGGAGCTAGGAGTAGTTCGAACCATTATTGATCCAATACCCTTGTATTGTGATAATAATGGGGCTATGGCGTTAGCCAAGGAGCCCAGGTCCCATCAGCGGTCCAGACACATCCTGAGGCGCTTTCATTTGATCCGGGAGATTGTAGATCGCCGCGAGATCGAGATTAAGAGAGTAGATACAAAGAATAACACCGCGGATCCACTCACCAAGGCCCTCCCTCAGCCACAGCATGAGCGACTTTTTGAGATGTTGGGTATGAGATACGCCAATAACTGGCCTTAGTGCAAGTGGGAGATTGTTGGATATATGTATGCCCTAGAGGACATTATATGATAGTGGATGTATCTATACATGTATATATATATTCAGTGTACATTCTTGCTCGACATGATAGTATGCTATCTGGTTCTACTTTATCTGACATGTTGATTTGATCATGCTTTTATTCATTTATACATGCTGATAAAGTCCTGAGGATATCGACTTGACTACAGTGATTATGATAGAGATCATACTAGTAGGACATCTGTAGTTTATAAGCATATCCTGAAAAGTCCCTAGTCAGAGGTGTATCGAGACGGGGCATCGATATACCAGAGTAGACTAGCGTATATGATACTAGACCCATGTGATGGGCGATGGATGTTCCCACATTCATCGATATTTGACATCAAGATCATATACGGGTGCTCAGTGGTGACTGGGTACACTGGACGGACTCACCGAGAACTCCTATGTGGAATTACATCTATCGTCGGATAGCAGTTCTCAGGTGACACTGGTACAGGTTAGTCTGTAGACCCGAGATCGTCATAGAGTCTTGTATGCTCTCCCACTGTACTTTGATTACCACCCTACCACGCCTATACTGAGTCGTGCAAACAGGTGGCCGTTGGGTACAGTCCCGAGACACACGAAGGCGATGAGCGATAGGAGGGGTTTCGTCTCTCCCGGTATTGGGAGTTGATGCTGTGCCGTGCTTGACTGGTTATATCAGTAAGTCCCTGGCCAGGGCTGATGATATTTACTGATAAGTGTTATCAGTAGTTTCTCGATCTGTTATAGACCATTCACTGGCACGACTTATTGAGTTATTGGAGTCGATGTTACCATCCCTAGACTCGATATGCAGCATATCTGACGAAGAGACCGGACTGTACGGTAGTGTTGCAGGTTGGCTCGACGGGAGTTGTAGCAGGTTCGCTTGTTTTCTTCTGATCGCTCAATACCCGGGTGGCCGTTACGTTTAGCTGACCGCTTGCGGCTTGGGGGTGCTTGATGTGATCATCACCCACTGCCGGCGTATTGACGAGTCTTAGAGTTCCACAAAGAAGTTTCCTAGTCCAGGCGAAACGTTGTGGTGCGTGTATGCGATATGCGCATGGACCCGGTTTAAAATGCGCGTATGAGATACCGTATAATAATTGGGCGGATTTCTTTTGGTCGGATCGTATGTGATATGACCGGGTTGATAAATCAAGTGTTGATTTATCATTTAACCATTATCTTCTCACTAGAAATCCTATCTTGTTTCTTTTGGATGTATGCATGCATGTATGCATTCATTCTTGTTCATGCACATATGGATGTGCATGCACACATGTATACATACATCATTCTATCATGGTTGTTTATACATAGAAAATGGTGGCAATATAAGACTCACAACTTGGTTATTTATATGGATTATTACTTATATTTGTTTTAAAACAAAATGAAAAAGGAAAGGATAATTCATGGTTTGTTTCTAGTCTCTTCTTTGACCTAACCATGCTCACCTACCCTTAACCATGGGTTAAACTTTCTTTTCATGTTTTAACTCAAATTAAATAATATCTTCATAATTTAACCATGGTTTGAGATGAGAAGAAATAAATATATATACATATATTTTCTTTTTCCTTTGATGAGTTTATCTTCTCTTCTTATTAAAAATAGTCATCATCTTCTTCAACCTTGAGCTCTTGCTCTCTAGACTTTTCAAGTGAGCAAAATACACATAAAGATAGGATTTTGAAGTGAGAAAGAAAACCACAACACCATTCTACACAAGTCTAGCCTACTTGTTTAGAGTGTTTGCTTCATTTCATCTTCTTGTTAAAGTGAAGTTGATAGCTTGGACAAAGGAGCTTCGGGTGGATCGTCGTGGACGTTAGAGGACTTCAAGCGAACACTTTTCCTACTCTCAAGTGGCCAAGGAGTCTACTAAAGGGAGCTACAAAGGTTGTACTCTCAAAATCCTAGCCTTTGTAACATATGATGTTAGTTAAAGTTTTAGAAACCCTAATTTTCTAGGATAGATCCTTTGTATGCTTACTTAGCACCATAAAAATTTGAACATTGTGACTTGTGATGCTTCCAAACTCTATATAGGGTGCTAGGTAAACCTTACAATATGGGCCCTGCTAGGGCCCAGTCCCCGGCCTCTCTCCCAACCTCCGTGGTGCCCTCCGTGTGCAGCGTCCAAAACTGGGGTCAGCAGCCTCGGATTGCTCTGTCCGGTAAAATCGATCCCCGAGGCCTCGGCCTGCTCAACCACCCGCTCCTACACCCACATTAAGCAGTAAAGTATAAGTATAAAATTTAAACTTAAACCTTCCAAAACTAAAATTTCAAATATGGGTAGAATAAATATTAACACTTACGCAATACTCATGGGTAGCGACGTCAGGATATCGAAGCTCGCCCGTGGCGGGATCTGTCGAGGTGCCGTTGACGACAAGATATGCGGACAGCACGCTCGGTGTACCACCTTCCGCCACGGTCCGAGCTATCTGCAATTTTAGAAAATAACTCTAAATATTAGAAATATTAGAAAATAACTCTTAATATTGCAGAATATCACAAAGGTCGGTCTATTGTAATTTACCGATAACTCCATGGCTCGAGTAATATTCCTCGAGCCACCTGTGTAAGTAGGGCGACCCCTCTTCGCCGACTTTCTTGTTCTCTGTATTCTGAGCGGCCTGTTTCTGCACAACGCATTAATATTTAGCTTTCTAATCAAGGAACACAAAAAAATAAATTATATCCTAAACAATGAATTACATATAAAATACATACCTGTTTGCGTTGGGAGTCGAAATATTCGCACAATAGAGGCCATGTCTCTACGTCGACTCTCACAAACGCCGGAGTAGATAGGAAGGCCGCTCTCTCTGCCTCGGGGGTCGCCATCCACAGGGAGTAGCAGTCGGCCTTCAGCTCATTCCTGTTGTATCGGACCTTGGCCTGCATGTTCTTCATCAGGCCATTGTACAGAGCATGAAGGTCGAGCACCCTCCCCGGGTGATCAGGGTCGGCTACAGGCTGAAAATCGTAATCCAACTGAAAATACAAAAAAAAAAACATTGTTATTAGATTGAAAGTGTTAATAATAAATATATTGGATAGATCAAATGAAAATATATATTAATACGTACCCGAGCCTGATCAAAGAACAGGGCGAATGAGCGCTGGTGCTGCTCGCCCCACTCAACGTGAAGTGGATAGTTCTTCACGAGCCGGCTCTCGTCACCCATATACCGGCCGAACCTCTCGGCATGAGTACCGGTATAGCGATAGTCAAGGGTAAAAAAGAGGGGGAATGCTGCCTCCCCCTAGCTCTGTCAGGCCTCAGCCTATGGGACTGATTCGGGCCTCGAGTCCCCCTCTGGGGATGGGGAAGCCCTGCGTCTACACGAAATATCAAGACAATCAATATTAAGACAAAGTTATATTAAGAAATCAAGGCTAAAAAAAAATTGAAGTGTGATATATACCTCCAGTGACTATCGCACGAGCCTGGGCCCGGGCAGCAGCACGAGCGGGACGATAGTTCCTCCGGTGAGGAACAACCGGGGTCCCGGATGCGGACGCATCCCCTCCAACTAGAAAATAAACATTGACGCTAAATTTCCATGAAGTTCATATTTATTCTATAGAGCATATATAAAATGAATAAATATTTTATATTTATTCATACTAACCTGCAGACGATGCGGAGGGTATGGAAGCGGGAGGAGTGGCCCCTGCGGAAGATGTGGACGCACCACCTATAATTAGACAATTAAAAATAGATTATATAAGTAATTGCAAAAAGAATGTGTAGATCAATAATATAACTTTCTAAATCAATATGCATGCACTATAGGATATATAAACATACCCGCAGGTGCGGTGGTGTCACCACCTACAGCTAGACAATAATAAAAATTGCTAAGTAAGTGCAAAAGGAATGTGTGTGTATTTATGATATAGCATTCTAAATCAATATACATGCACTATATGATATATAAACATACCTGGAGGAGCGGGAGTGGCCTCTGTCCCAGATGTGGACGCATCACCAACGACTAGACAATCAAACATTGACAATATAAGTAATTTTGACATAAACAGGCATGAATATCTGTAATATTACATTCAAAATGTATATGCGTGCAGTATACCTGGAGGTGTGGTAAAATCCACACGGAAGGAGGCATCCGAAGGGGTCTCCGATCTGGGTGCAAGACCGGCCCTCTGAAGCTCCCTACGGAGCTCTCCGGGCGGCAGAATCGCTCTGCCTCTGCCGCGGCTGGAGCTCCTGCCGCCCCTCGCTGCTCCCGACATCGTCATCAAATCTAGATAAACGGTTCGTGGATGCATTAGACAATCATTAAAAGTATTGACCATATATGTATAGACCGTAAAATGTGAAGTAATAATATAACATGACTGATAAACTTTTTCGTTTCGTGGGCGCATTATACATATCTACTTGGATTTCATCGTCGATGTCATTTCTAACCCACGTAACTTCATGATCAGTCGAAGACAACCCGTCCTTCGAAACAGACGGTCGGAGCACATTAAGCCTTCTCTCTTCTTCGTCCTCATCGCTGTCCTCGAATTCTGGGACATCGTAGACATCTCTGGGTTTCCATCGGCATACAACACTCCATCCCGGATGCTTCAAACACTGTGAGTAGTATACTTGGAACGCTTGGTTCGGAAAGATAAACGGATCTTCCTGACCGTAAAATCGAAGTGTGTTCACACTGGTCAATCCATATTCATCTTTTCAAGTCCCAAGGTTGCTTCTCCACCTGTCCGTATCGGTTAGCGTATCATACCAAGTACACTGGAATATATAAAAGGGTTCTGATCGTCCGGGATAGTGGATGCCGAGTATACAATTTAAGTACCCATAATAAATCACACCGTCCGATCCTACTGTCGCAATCCAACTATTCTAAGTGGTTCTAGATGTTTCTATGTCCTTAACTTCGAATTTGTATCCAAGGACACCAAATCTTTTGTAATATGCAACCTCCATACTAAGAAATTGAGCTAAACATCTTGAATCACTCTCAAATGATACTGACAAGTTCGGATCGTGGATCTAACAAAATAAATTTTACGACAAATACATAACGATACAAGTTTAGATTAAAACTGATAGCAGTAAAATGTTATTCGAATAACTTATATGATCTGTGACCCAATCACAAAAATTATCCTGATGATATTTTTCCAAACGTTCTTCGTTCCAATCAGGATGCCCCTCACGTACCTCGTTAAAATGAATTCTGTTTTCGACAAATAATTATGACATTAATATTATATCATTTCATACACACACAAACACAGATATAATAATTAATCCAAAAAAACTTACTCTCTAATTTGTTCAAGACATGCGCAATGAAGCAAGATAAACCGGTATATCTTGTTGATAAACATAGTGTCTACCCTCTTATACTCGGCTTTACCATATGGCCCGTCTTGAATTCTTCGTGGTCGGTTAAACCTTGTCTCAATGTTCTCGTCCAGATAGCGGGAACAAAATGTGGTTGCTTCATCAAGAAGATAACCTTGCATGATAGAACCTTCTGGTCGATTTTTATTGCGTATATACTTCTTAAGAGTGTAGAGGTACCTAATGAAAATATATTGAATAAATAAATACGGGCATACAGGACAACAATAAATTTATAAATTGCGCGAAACGAAAAATTACACGTACCCCTTGACGGGATACATCCATCGATATTGTACCGGTCCGGCTATCTTTGCCTCAGTTGCAAGATGAACCGTCAACTGTATTATGATATCGAAGAATGACGGTGGGAAAATACGCTCAAACTTGCAAAGTATCAACGCAATAGAATTTTCTAGTTTATCCAGCGTCACAACCTCCAGTATTTTAGCACACAACTCCCTGAAAAACCAACATAGGTCGTTGATTACTAGACCAACCGAGTCGGGGAGAGAAGTCATGAGGGCTAATGGAAGAAGGTGCTCCACGATAACATGGTGATCATGACTTTTCAGCCCATCGATCTTGCCCTTCACAATTTTTATTTTCTTGCTGAATGATCCTGAGAAACCCGTGGGGACTTTCAAATCATGCAACACCTGCAGGAATCTTTTCTTCTCCGGTTGTGACATATGATAAGCGGCATTGGGAAGTATAAACTTGCCCGGTTTACCCGCTACCGGTATAGGGTGCAATTCACTTCTTATTCCCCACTCTTGTAGATCCATCCGAGCATTCATGTTGTCATTCGATTTCCCGTCTTTACAAAGAAGCAAGTTAAGTATGTGCTCTGATACTCCCTTCTCTATATGCATGACGTCCAGAAAATGACGCACTGAATTTGTAGACCAGTACGGTAGCTCGAAGAAAATGCATAATTTGTTCCAATATGGTGGTTTGACCTGTTTCGTCGGATCCATCCCGAAGGTCACATTATTGTAACCATCCCATTTAGCAGTCACGTCCTTTCCGGACGATGGGGATGGAGGTCCAAGAAGCTCCTGATGACAATCAAAGTGAACCGTGTCTAACCTATAGGGGTGGTCTGGAGGCAGGAAACGTCGATGGCCGCAATAACAAACCTTCCTGCTAAAATTCAAGAATTTCGATGTTGTGTGTTCATGGCAATGAGGACATGCTTTGTGACCATGTACGGACCAACCTGATAGCATTCCATACGCAGGAAAGTCATTAATTGTCCACATTAAATCCGCACGTAGTATGAAAGTTGTATTTGTGTTTGCATCATATGTCTCTACACCATCAATGAACAAAGATTTCAACTCCTCGATCAGAGGTCGGAGATAGACGTCGATATTGTTCCCCGGTGAGTTTGGTCGTCGATAAGAAGAGGCATCATAAAGTATGATTGGTCCATAGCCAACCAAGGCGACAGATTATAAATTATCATTACAACGGGCCATGTGCTGTGACTTCCAGCCATATAGTTGAATGGGCATAAGCCATCAGTAGCCAGTCCGAGTCGGACATTGCAAGGATCGCTACTGAATATTGCGTGCCTCCTATCGAAATCCTTCCATGCCGGTGAATCTCTTGGATGGCTCATTTTTCCATCTTCACTTGGAGGAGCACGGTGATGCCAAATCATTGTCTCGGCTGTTTTCTTGCACCTGAATAGCCTCTGTAGCCTTTGTGTTATGTAAAAGTATCGTGCTATCATCACAGGTATATCAGGTTTCTTATCAGAATCTTTCGGCTTATACCTGGCCTCTCCGCATGTTGGACACTCTTTCAAATCTGAATTCTCTTTTCGGTAGAACACACAATTTTTAGGACATGCTTGAATCTTCTCGCACTTTAGACCCAAATCAGACATCATCTTCTGGGCTCCGTACCAGCTGTCGGGCACGTTATTTCCCTGGGGCATAGAAACTTTCAAGAACGAAAGAAGCATTGTGAATGACTTGTTGCTCCATCCATTTAGGCACTTAATCTGGAAAAGTTGGACAAACCATGAGAGCGTGGAATACTTCGCATTCTCATAAATTGGTTTTTTAGCATCATTCATGAAATTTTCATATTTATCCGCACGCGGTCCTTGACCGGAAGGAATGTCATCTTCGGTATGAATAGATTCACCTAGGGCAGCCTCTACCATATCCTCCATTTCTTCTGATGGAAATAAATTACCGTCTTCTACTTCTGCCGCATTACCGAATTCTTCTTATTCTCCTCCCGCATTATCGTGTTCTCCTTCTTCTTCTGCCGCAGTACTGCATTCTTCTCCTTCCCTGTGATATTTCCAAGTTGTATAAAGTCTAGTAAAACCATGTTTTACAATATGAAGCTCTGCCAATTCTACCTTCTGCCAGTACTTATTGCCACATCTATCGCACGGACAGAGAATCTTCTATATTATGATCTTATTATGTGCGCGTGCAAATTCAATGAAAGCAGCAACTCTTGCGACAAACTTAGGTTGCATACGTTGTTGCCAATCCACATACATCCAGTCCATAACTCTGACGTACTCATGGGCCATGTTAGACTGTATAACATATAAATTGTTGGTTATGGTGACTATATTGAGAAATATAAGAACGGGATAGTTACTGACAAAGGAGAAAATCCGTGTATATGCTTTGTGTGTGCGTTTGTTGTTGAAAAGAATAAATTATCGAACGTATGTTAACCGATAGACGGGGACTAAGTGGCGCTTTTCGTTTCATATATAAGTATCGATGAGAATATGAAGGTTTCATATTATCATATATTGGTTTTAACTTGAACATCTCGAATCACTCTCTAATTATGCGTTTGTTGTGTATTCTTGTTGTATGTGTGTGTTCCGGCTGTCGGGGGTAGGCTTCTATCCCATTAAGAATGTATAGAGCGAACACCCATCACTTGTGCTTTCAACTGTTTCGAGTAAATTTCGGCAGCACCTCCCCGCTGTTCTCCTAGTACACTATAATAGAATAGATAATCATTTCAAAGCTGTGAAACAACGTTGAAATGAACATCTAATCTATCTTTGTACACGGAGAACCAGTGGAAAGGTACCGGCGAAATTTCTCGAAACGGATGAAAATACAAGTGAATGAAGGCGTTTGCTTTATACATTCTTTACTCGTCCACACGGGACAAATCTATGGGTTACCATACGATTGAATTTTCCCGTCGCGTAGGCTATATGACGGTTATTAGTATCGAGCTATATTGTCTGATATTTAACAACCTTCGTATAGTTCTATGTCACGACGAGCATCGCACGTATGTTAACCGATAGATGGGGACTAAGTGGCGCTTTTAGTTTCATATATGAGTATCGATGAGAATATGATGGTTTCATATTATCATATATTGGTTTTAACTTGAACACCTCGAATCACTCTCTAATTATGCGTTTGTTGTGTATTCTTATTGTATGTGTGTGTTCCGGCTGTCGGGGGTAGGCTTCTATCCCATTAAGAATGTATAGAGCGAACACCCATCACTTGTGCTTTCAACCGTTTCGATTAAATTTCGGCAGCACCTCCCCGCTGTTCTCCGAGTACACTTTAATAGAATAGATAATCATTTCAAAGCTGTGAAACAATGTTGAAATGAACATCTAATCTATCTTTGTACATGGAGAACCAGCGGAAAGGTACCGACGAAATATCTCGAAACGGATGAACACACAAGTGAATGAAGGCGTTTGCTTTATACATTATTAACTTGTCCACACGGGATAAATTTATGGGTTTCCATACGATTGAATTTTCTCGTCGCGTAGACTATACGACGGTTGTTGGTATCGAGCTATACGGTCCGATATTTAACAACCTTCGTATAGTTCTATGTCACGACGAGCATCGCACGTATGTTAACCGATAGACGGGGACTAAGTGGCGCTTTTAGTTTCATATATGAGTATCGATGAGAATATGATGGTTTCATATTATCATATATTGGTTTTAACTTGAACATCTCAAATCACTCTCTAATTATGCGTTTGTTGTGTATTCTTGTTATATGTGTATGTTCCGGTTGTCGGGGGTAGGCTTCTATCCCATTAAGAATGTATAGAGCGAACACCCATCACTTGTGCTTTCAACCGTTTCGAGTAAATTTCGGCAGCACCTCCCCGCTGTTCTCCGAATACACTGTAATAGAATAGATAATCATTTCAATGATGTGAAACAACGTTGAAATGAATATCTAATCTATCTTTGTACACGGAGAACCAGCGGAAAGGTACCGACGAAATATCTCGAATCGGATGAAAACACAAGTGAATGAAGGTGTTTGCTTTATACATTCTTAACTTGTCCACACGGTACAAATCTATCGGTTACCATACGATTGAATTTTCTCGTCGCGTAGACTATACGACGGTTGTTAGTATCGAGCTATACCGACCGATATTTAACAGCCTTCTTATAGTTCTATGTCACGACGAGCATCACACGTATGTTAACCGATAGACGGGGACTAAATGGCGCTTTTAGTTTCATATATGAGTATCGATGAGAATATGAAGGTTTCATATTATCATATATTGGTTTTAACTTGAACATCTCCAATCACTCTCTAATGATGTGTTTGTGTGTATTCTTGTTGTATGTGTAATATGATTTTAAACCATTGAGATTTAGATTGATAGAACTGATCAGCATACATTGCAATGGCATTCATCAACCAAAAACTATTATTGCAATGGCATTCATTTATAACAATCAACAATTAAAACTACAAATGTAGGATACTGATATCATAAAGAGTTATACGCAACATATGAATTCACATGACTGAAACATGCATCAAAAAAACATGTTCATCCAAAAGAAAGGCCACTGTCAACAAATATAGACAAATACGTCATAAAAACAGTAACTAATTAACAAGTTGATTAGCATCTGGATCAAGAAAATGATAGGAAAAACAATTGACTATGATCTATATTGACAAGTCTATTACCATGACTCTCGACTAATAAAGGTGGCTTTTTGTCCTCGGTAGCTTGATAATTGGGATTTCATGGCGAATAAAAATATGCATATGTCGTTTGACCGGTAACTTCAATAGGAAACTCAATGAGGTTGGGTGTACTGAAGTACGCTTTGTATTTCGCTATATCAGGTGATGAAGCCCAAGCCCTAGCTAGCCCCAGCCCCACCCCAACCGAACCCTATCGAAGGTAAATAATGTCCTTACACTTTCATATTTCTATTAATGATGCAAGTCTTCACTAAGTCAAATTCTTACAATATCATTCTTTTTAGAGTATGTCTAATTTAATAGATAGAATTTTCAAAGTTGGGCAACCAAGAAAAAGTAACAAGGGATTTTACATACATGCCAAAGCTTTGATTATTTATTTATTTATTTTCCATTTCATATTAGTTCTTTTATATGTTTGATGATGGCAAGAAATACAAATTATATTAGAACATTGTACATACCTAATTTCCACTTGAAATCGGTTTTTTCTTTTATCAGTACTCGTTGACATATAGTAACAAACAATGTTTGATTAGAAGGTCCCAAGATTTTCTCGATGAACAATAATTTTAGTAATCAAACTAGGCTAAAATTGTTGGAAATTCCTCTCAGGTTTGCCAAATTCAGCAAACCCCAACCCCAACCTAACCCTAACCCCAGCCCCAGCCCAGCCCTACCCCACCCCCAACCTAACCCTAGCCCCACCCCAGCCCCAGCCCCAGCCCAACCCAGCCCCAACCTAACCCTAACCCTAGCCCCAGCCCTAGCCCAACCCCAACCCCAACCCTAACCCTAACCCTAACCCTAACCCCATCCTCAGCCCCAGCCCCAGCCCCAGCCGAACCCTAACCCTAACCCTAACCCCAACCCGAACCCCAACCGCAACCCCTGCAGAACCCCAACTCCAACCGCAACCCTAGCCCCAGCCATGAACCCTAGCCCTAAATAATCAAAAATTTGTTTAGTTAAAGATTTACTAACCTGTGCGATGGAGGAGACGATCGATCGGTGGCGACGACGAAACGGAGGCGACGACGAAAACGGCGACGTGGAAAAACGGTGACGAGAACGGCGGTGACGACGATGAGAACGGCGGCGGCAACGACGAGAACGGCAGGAATGATTTGGGGATTTTAGTTCGCGCGCGATCGAGAGAGAGAGAAAGAGATAATCAGCGTAGGCGATCTGTGCCTTTTTAATTAAATCGCTATTTAGTTGCCCCTACGAATTTGTCCGTAGATCCTTGGTTTGCGGCTCCGTAGGGGCAAACACCAAATTAAAATTTAATATTTTTACTCTTGAACGTCTTGGACCGTAGGGGCAACCTTCTAGCCCTACGGCTTAATCCGTAGGGCCAACATAAATCTGCCCCTACGGATTTCAATATCCGTAGGGGCAACCCCTATTGTAGTAGTGGAAGGTAGTAGGGTGTGACGTCCTGGTATTTGGATGACATGCACTTTATAGGAAGTAAAATTCCTATCGTACAATCGGTTATACTGTGGTTGTCACATAGTGGTTTCTCCACATAGGATATGGATATAATATTAGGCATTCTAATCACTTGATCTATGGTTTTAGATCTAAATTTGGGAACTGCCCCAATCTGGGTACTTAGACTGCATTCTAAAGGTGTTTTAGAATGGACGACTCCTGGCATGGCGGTATAGCTGTAGGTGATGGAGTCACCCTCTCTAAAGGTGTCTTACAGACTAAAGGGGAGAGGGATGTGCATGATTTGCAAATCACTTACTTAGGCAATTGAGTCAATCATGAGGTGTCAAGTACCACATCAGATGTTGTTTTTGCACTATCTGCAATAAGTTTATATTAATCCAATTCTGGAGAAACATTCGGAAGCAGTTTATGAACATAAGTGGATGTTCTAGGGATATGATAACGACAGCCTCTTTCGGGAGACGGTTTCCATTCAAGGCTTCCTAGGTGACAGAGTGATTGTCAGAGTTATAGTTTTCCCTCTGACTAGGGGCAGTAGTTTGGACAGGTGCTCCAAGCGGATACTGAGGGAGGCATGGCGAAGGATACTGATTAAATTTAGTTGACGATATAGTCTTAAGAAATTTGCTGGATTTCGAGTTCATTTATGAACCGCGTCCCATCAGATATCTAGTCATATTCTAAGACAAGTATTGCTCATTTCGGGAGATGGCTTTCACAGCGAACTTGAGATAAAGAGAGATATAGAAAGAATTATCAGAGCGGATCCACTCACTGAGGCTATTTCTTGAATGCAATAGTTTTACAAACGAGCTTTGTGAAACTGATTAAAAGAGAAGTTGGGTGTTCGGTATCACACGGGCTGTGAGTATGGGACACCGCAATAATTAGCCTTAAGTGCAAGTGGGAGATTGTTGTCTATAGTGCCCTCAAGTCAATTATTGGATCGCGGGCACGTGATTGCAATTATTTAGGGTTGACCTATACCGGTAGAACAGTCTTACTCGAGATGATATTATGCTATCGGGTTTGTCTTTAGTATCGTGTAAATGCTTCAGGTGACATTACATATCACTATTACATGTTGCTAGAGCCCTTAGGATTCTTTCTTGACTACCAGCAGTATGATGGAGATCATATACGTGAGAGCTGGGTGGTTTATAAGCACATCCTTAAAGTGTTTCTAGTCGAGGGAGTTTCGATACTGGGTATCGATACTCCACAGTAGACAAGTGTATACGGATCGAGACCCCGACGAGGGGCGGTGGCCGGTCTCACAAGCTATTGGTGTCAGTTGGTTCACCTAAGATGTATTCAGGTGCTCATTGGGTTATGAGTACACCGGACGGACTCGCCGGGATTGTTGGTTGGTATTATACCTATCGTCAGTTAGCAGTTCCCAGGTTACATGAGTACAGCTTAGTCCGTTGAGTTGACACTGCTACATCACCTCAATTGTGTTTTCACTGTTTTTGGATTGCTACCCTACCATGGTTCTATTGAGTCGTGCAAACAGGTAGTAGTTGGGTGCAGTCCTGAAGCACTTGGAGGCAGTGGCCATTAGATAGGATTTTTCTCTCCCGGTATTGGGGGTTGATATCGCGCTGTGCTCGGAACGCCATTACAAAAAGTCCCTGGCCAGGGCAAGCGAGATTTACTGGTAGGTACTCCGGTAGTTTCTCAGGGTGTTTTGGACTGTACTCCGACACGACTTATACAGCTATTAGGAGTCTCACGTTTACCGCCCCTTAGGCCCGATATGCGATACTCATAGACGAACAGACCGGACTATACGGATATTGTCACTGTCAGGCTCAGTAGGGTTTCAAGACGAGTTTGCTCTTCGACCTCCCTTTCGCTCAATACCTGGCAGCCGTTACGTACATACAGTGCTACTGACGTGCTTATGATTAAACCCACTGCCAGCGTATTGACGAGTCTTTAGTGTCCCACACAGAGGGTTTCCCTTGTTCGGGCGAAACGTTATAGAGGACGTATGGTTTTATGGCAGTGTTCGATCATATACGTGCACATGTGCACGGATCATGATCGGACGGATCATACTAGTGGGCGTTGGTTTAAGCCGGATCCTGGTATTAGATTGCTGGATTATTTTCGTCTCGTAGTATTCGTATTCTGTCGGAATATGGATGCGGGTATCTATATACAGATGAGGGGTATTCTTGTGATCCGTTATGAGTTTACTTTAGAAGTTGTCATTCTCTTTTTGATTAAATGTTTAGTTTAATGTTTAATTATATGGAAATTGTGAGTGCAAGTTTTGACCCAGGGCATTGAATGTGGCATGTGCATTTTTGGTGACACATGGTGTGTTTACTTGTGCAATGTCTATTTCTTTATTGATTTATTGTGTGGGATATTTGTGGAGATAGAGAGGGCAACCACTTGGGGCTTGGGATTTATCTTGAGTTGTTTTTAGTGCTCTCACAAAAATATCTCACACAATAACTCATGCCATTTTTCATCGCTAGCTTTTTTCTTGAGCTCACATTTTCTCACCTTAGGCATCTTCTTCAACCTCCACTCTATCCCTCTCATGTGTTGAGAATTCTAGAGTGTTTTGAGATAATGTAATCACACACTATCTCTACTTCATCTTGGGCACCTAAGTTAGAAAACAATTTTTTTCTAGTTGCTTCGGTTTTGAAGCGGGAGCCCGTATAAAGAACCCTCGACGTGGATCTTCTTCGACGAAGGGAGACCGGAGATCAAACTTGATCGGGGAAGCCGTGAGGAGCTTGGCGCAGAGATTGAAGACCGAAGGACATGGATCGATCGGTACAATCTCTCCAAACTCTTTTCTGTTAACTAGTATATGGTTAATGGCACGATCCGTAGTTTAGGGTTACGTTAGCGCCTGTTTCCAAAAGTTTTTATTCCGCATTTGGCCACGGATTGATGGCCGGGGCGCTGCTGTAGCCTTACACTGATAACCACCGAGTCCAAACTATCACCGGTAGGTAGTACATCCCCTGTCAGGCTTATAGTCATCCCCACAAAACCGCTCTTGCCCCGGGGTACCTTACCGGGTCCACCATATACCCGCAGACGGCTCATCTAACTCCTCGAATCGGGTCTCGAAAATAATTTCAGAACCAAGAAAACTCATGATGGACGCCTCGAAATCACATCACGAGAAACCGCGTTTTTAGAACAATTTATAATTTCCCTTGAAATATATTCGCGGTTCTCAAATCCAGAAATCTCATGAAAATAGTATCTCAGTGCATGCAACCATAAAGTACGATGTATGCAACATAGAACAATAATGTGAGCATATCAAATATGTCATGCAAACTTGTAATATGATAGTACTGAACAATAAATATACTTTACAAATAAGAATAATATCATGATATAGCAATTCTACTATGTACGTGGCATAACAATTACCAATGATGAATGTGTGATCGGAAAATCTGTGTAAGTATAACATGCGCATCATCGGTAATTGTATAGGTGTACTAGCAGACGAAATCATGTATACAAAAGGGTATGAAACATCGTATATATATCGTAATGAAAGAAAGGCGAGCGTATGCAGAAATAAGAAATCGTAAACGTGAACAGTATAAAAATATGCAATTACGTATGAGTCATACAATTATAGTTTAAAATAATATGAGTCGTTGTTTTAGAAAATAGAGGAGTATGATATTGTTTGGAAAAGATACCATTTGAAAAGTTTGTCGCGTGTAACATTTCAGAAAAAAAAATATTATTTTTGGGAATTTGTATAATTAAATAATAAGTATGAGGAATATTTTAATGGTGCGGTATAATTAAATACCGATAAATTGGGAAATATTAGAAAATTAAAGTGAATGGTGATTTTTGGAAGAATTTATGTGATTTAAGCAAATTATAAATTCATCATGATTAATTATATTCTATTTTAATGCTAATCTTGATTAGTTATCACTAATCGTGCATTAAGCTTGAGTTGTGCACATGACATGCACCATGTCATTGTACACATTGTTACATTTTCCAACTATGGTCTTTTCTTTATTTTTCTTGCATGGCTTTGTTTTTAAATAAGATGAAAAGATAATGAGAAGAAAAGAAAAGAAAAAGGAAAAGAAAAGAAAAGGGAATAAAGAATAGAGTATGGACAAGAGAGAGAAGAGAGAGAGAGTTGAGGGGTCATTTGACCAAGGCTTCCATTGTTTCCATCATTGTTTTTCTTCATCATTTTCCATCCTCATCTCCATGGCTGACTTCTTCTTCTTCCTCCTCTAAACCCTCACAAACACCCTCAATCCTACATTAAAACATCATCTCCCTTTCATTAAAAATGTGCACAAGCTCACTACAAGCATTTTGGACCAAGAAAGCTAGAATTTTGAGCACTTGGGGCAACCCAAGAATTTTCTTGAGTTGCCAAATAATGTATATTCTTCACCATTAGTGTAGTATTTCATTCACTTAGCTTCCATGTTAGTTTAGAAGTGATTAAGTGATGTTTAGTGAGCTTTGAAAATTCCTAGATGAAGGTTAGGGATCTAAATAAGTTGAGATGGTGTAATTGAGGTTAGTAGAGGCCACAAACCCCATTTAATGATAGTATATTGGATCTAAACCTGAGACTTAACCCCAATTCACAAACTTAAAAATCCCCGATATCGTATTTTTGTGGAAATTGTGATGGTAATTAGAGAACTGATTTGACACATGAACCCTAAAAATTATATAGCGATTACTCGGAGTTGTACAGGCAACCTGGAGTATACCCTGAAGACCCGATCCCCAATCCCTTCACAGTGGCCACAAATTTAATCTTCCTGGCTGCAAATTGCGGCCAGGGTGGGGTTGAATGCATCCGTGTTTGGTCCATGGCTTTATTTCCAGTAAACTAGACCCTTCCCATATGCAAAATTTGCTAATTTCACCTAGGGTAAAATCTCGAAGTGTTTTACAAAGTTTCTGATTTCGTATTGCCACTTTTAATGAATTGGGATTTAGTATTTGATATTGTGTTCCATCGTCTGATGTTTGTACGTCAGTGACGGGGGTTGTTTGGTGGTTGTGCAGGCGCAGACCATAGGTTTTATCCTATGTGCGATTCGTGTGTCGTTTTGGTTTTGAATTGGATTTTAATACGACATGATATGTTATGACATGTAGGTGCCTCTGCGTGAACTTCAGGAAGAAAAGCGAGAGCATGGCGACATCGACTTCGGCAAGCAAGGATCAAGATGAGTAGATATATTTCTATGGTGGAAGTCGGGTGGATGGCGTCTAGCACCCCCGCAAGTTCGTAGCATTTTGATGCGTTTGATATTTATATGTATATACGTATTGTTATGAGATGTACATACTTAGTAAGTAATACTTTAGGTGACTTTGGATTAGTGTTAGCGTATTCGGAAGATAGTAACTTAATTTATTTTCTTAGTTGTGAAACCCAAGTGTAATGATTTGCATACAAGCACACGCATACATTCGATGTTCTTGTGCGTATATGAGGATATGTATATATATATACATATATGTATGTCAGTATGTATATATATATATATGTGTGTGTGTGTGTGTGTGTGTGTGTACGTATACAGGTATGATGAGGATAATATATGATTTGGAGATGAGTCGATGTGATTGGGCTGGATACCGTGAGGTCGGTGATGTGATTTGGGTCGTGTTATGAGATACGACATATTTTTTAGCGGATTGATGGGTGATGTGTTTTCATACACAGGCATATATATATATATATATATATATATTGATGGTATCGGTATGTACTAGACTTAGATCAGTACCCAGTTCATGATATTATGATAATGATACCATATGGATATTGAGGTATATGTGATAGGCGACCCGTACCCCAATTTTGGGATGATGTACGATGGATTTACCATACGAGATATAAATATGATGATTGATCCGCACTCATGATTCGAGGATGTCATATTATATTTCTATCGTATGTGACGCTTTTGAGGCGGGATCACCGACTACTATAAATATTTATCGACTCAAACTCAGGTGGTTTTCCTAAACCTTTTAATTAGTATCTTAGCTTTGTCCTGTAGTTACTTAGTAGATGATTGACTGGGATCGACTCATACTTATTCCAAAACCAACAAATCGTGAATATTTAAAGACGGGCCAAAGGGTACATTGGATATTTCAAAGGACGTATCTTTCTTAAAAACACCGTAGCCCTATTTTCTAAACACCACGATTCGTGTTATTTCAAATTAAAAACGGTATGACTCGTATATCTAATGTAGATTCCTTATTGTTGTATTTACTATTTATTTATGTATACTCATGATGTTCATATCGCATCCAATTGCATGTTTAAATGTACTTTTATTTCATTAATGTCAGGACACCAGCACCATTACCGATGTTGCGTATGCTACACGTACACCTTCTTTCCGACTCACACATAACATCATCGATAATTGTTATGTCACGTACACTTTGGAAAATACTACTTCATTAGTATAAATTGCTAGCTCATAGTTTCGACATAGTACTAGTGCTCATGCCTTTATAGCTAATTTAGAAATTGCATTTATTACTGTGATATTCCATGCATATTTATATATTCATTTGCCATGCGATATTGGGCCAGTCCGGATTTCTGGAGCCCGCTATTCACTATTATTGACCTGTCATTTTGGGATTTCAGATTTTCCATGAGATTTCTGGATTTGGAGAAACTGCAGATTTTATAAACTCATTTATCATTTTCAAAAGATAAAAAGTGCGGTTTTCTCGTGATATGATGTGAGATACGTCCTCCATGAGTTTTTTCAGCTCTTTAGCGATATCATACACCCGATTCGAGGAGGAGGAGGAACCGTCTGTGGGTGCATGGTAGAACCGGTGCGGTACCCCGGGGTAAGATGGTCGCAGATGATGGCGTTGAGCCTGTCAGGGGAGCACTACCGACCGGTTATTTGTGATGCGGCGGATATCCGGTGGATACCGACGTAGTCGTGAGATTTGATGATTTGGGCCAGTCCGGATTGCCGGAGCCCAGGGGCCAGTCCGTATAGCCGGAACCAGAAAATTGAGACTTTGAGGTATTGAGACTATATGATATGGGCCTGTCCGGATAGACGGAGCCCGAGAGATTGGATTTTTGTATTTATGTTTATGTCGATGCTTGACACGGATTTTAGGTTGATTTCATTGATGATACCTCGATTTATATATACTGAAATCTCACTAAATAAAAAAAACAGTTTTCTTATTCATGTTGTATTCTGTTTTCATTCGTAATGCATTCATACATCATATATATGATATGTTACTATCTGAGGCACTGAAATGAGCACGTGGTATTACACTTATGTGTAGATGGTTCAGGATATTATTTTAAGGATATATTATTATCGTATGACATAGGATTGAGTCATACATGTGATTTCTGCTCGGTGATGTTTTCTACTCATGAGTTGGAAACTCACCCCCGTTGTGCCACAGTTTCTTGCAGGTTTTGCCGTACAGGTTTTCTTGGCGGCTTTGCTGGCACACTACTTCATTCCGGGTGATTTCTTTGGTAGGTGGGTTCACTCGCATCGTGACCACCATCGTACATTTATTTATTTTAGTTGTATCTAGTAACTCCATCAACCAGACTTGTATATTGTTTAGACTTAGAATACCAGTGTATATTCTTTCGACGTTAGAGTCGTGCTTGTATTATGATAGTTTTCTTGATGATTTTGGTTTTCCTTTTGAGTGTTGATCCTCGCCCTTCGGCGTTGTATATTATATTGCTTGCGTGGTTATGACCGCTAATTGGCGAAGAGCTAGCTCCAGCCTGGGGATGCCTTTATATATATTTCATGTGGTTACCCTTTTAGGGCCAGTATTTATAAAGGAAACTCTGCCGAAATTTTCAGAAAAGATTTGAGGTTTTAAAAATGCAATACTTCGGCTTATGTTGTTAAACTACTTGCTTTAAAACTAAACTTTTCCTTCTCTCTCTTTTCAAATGGTTTAGCTTTCTGGGTTTTGGCTTACTTGAATTAGATGGGTCCTATAGACTTCATATGATTCAAGTACCAGTCATGTGCCATTTCGGGTCGTGACAAAGTTGGTATCAGAGCGCTAGGTTAACCATGGTTCGGGTCTATGTTTGACTATGGGGAGTCTAGGGCGTATATTTATTCTGAACCTATGCTTGACCTTACGGAACTTAGACATGGTCGAGGGGGTATTAGACCCGAACTTTCGTCGCATAGGTTGACCTTGGTTAATGGAGTAGGGGACTTAAGTAGAGTGATGTACCGTGTGTATGTTCCGCGGCATACTTACGATACGCTCCTCCGCTTGAGAAGCCTTAGGATGTATATTACTTTGCACAGTATTATATTCATTCTTATGATCTATCCTTATCGATATCGGTTGGTGGTTTTGTTACGACAATTGCATAAGCAGAGAGAGCTGCGGCTAGAGTTGCGGTCAGCATGAGCTCGTCTCGAGAGAGGACTGACCAGGGCATAATTCTGGTGACACACGATTGCGTAGATGTGTCATTTTATTGTGTTTTCATGCCATGAGCGTTTGATGGATTGCTTTTAAAAATTTCTCGAACGTGCAGATCAGCACCAGAGGATTGGGCCTCTGATAGATGCCGGCTAGAATGTGATGACCGTTAATGTATCACCTATTCTTGATGATTGAGGCACTGTTTAGCGTGCGGATGAATGAGCTAAATGTTGCTACGACTCACAAGATACCAGCCCAGATGTTTGGAGCTATTGCAGCACGAGTTGCACTTAAAGATATGATAGAAGATCGCTAGTCACCCACGGATGAATGGCTATGACATGTGGTTCGTTGGCACACCTCGATGTGACGTCATCAGATCGATTGATTCTAGCAAGAGAACACTTCACGCAGGTACATTGTGAGTCGAAAGAAAGCGATCGAATGTCATAAATGTAGGGTTGCTAGGCACGCGCACAAGGGTCTACGAGGCATCAACCATGCCCGATTAAAATTTTAGCCGTGCCGAACAACTCTAATACGGATCTTTAAACTAGGGTTTAGGCGAAAACTTGCATGTTAACAACTTAACGCTAAGTGAAAGAGATTACAACCTTTGTAGATCCGGTCCTTCACTTCATTAGCTCCGTGTAGACGTCCCTATTGCTGCGATCGTGCACTCCGGACTCTAGAGAAGCTCCACGAGAAGAACGAACGTGCTTGCTACGATGACTTCGAGGCCGAAGATGATCTACGTCAGGGAGACACAAACTCAAGCTATTTCTTCACTACGTCATAAACTTCGTGAAGAGAACACACTCTACCACATAGCAAGTGGTAGAGGATGAAGAAGTAGGAAGTGGGCTCACTTTAGAATTGATTTTCTCACTCTTTTTCTCATGGCACCATTGGAGCTAGTAAGCTTTTAGATGGAGCTTGATGAAGAAGAAGAAGAAAGAAAGAATTATCCATCAAATGAAAACTTATCGAATAAAAAATGTAACCATGGGTGAGTTAAGCTACCATGCTTAACTCATGTAGAGAATTAACCAAAGCAGGAGGTTAAAGGTTAAGTTAAAGAATATCAAAAGAAATGACAAAAGAGTGGACTTTGTCAAAGCTTCTCCAAGCTTCTTCAAGCTTGATTACTTTGACTAAGTTAAACCCTTTTGTTAAATCTTAAGATAAAACAATAACCCTAATCTTTACCCTAATCTTGGTATAAGTCTCATATACCCATCTTGTGTGTCTCATCAAGCATGATACAAACATGTACACATGCATATATCACATATAAATAATGTGCACAAACAAGTGAGAAAATAAATCTTAAGTGAGCTAATATTAGTTAATGTAATGTAATATATCAAATATATAATTATACATTAAATTATTAAATCAACTCTTGATTTAATAATCCGGCAATAACCGACTAATATCATGTGTAACAACTTATCGAATCAACACTTGATCCGATAACCCGGCTATATCGCATACAACCGATCAATGTTACAAATCGCGAGAATATAATACGGTATCTCATATCGTATTAATCTCGGTCCCGCACATATCACATATGTGCTCCTACTCCGTTTCGCTTGAGCCAGGAAACCCCTGTATAGGACTCTAAAGACTCGTCAATACGCCGGCAGTAGGTGATGATCATATCAAACACCCACAAGCCGCAAGCGGTGTGCTAAACGTAACGGCCACCCGGGTATTGAGCGATCAGAAGATCAACAAGAAAGCCTGCTAGTTCTCCTATGAATCCAATCAGTAACACTCCCGTACAGTCCGGTCTCGTCGTCTGATATGTCGCATATCTCGCCTAGTGTTGGTAAACGTCAGACCCCAGTAGCTCGATAAGTCGTGTCGATATGAGGTATATAACAGTTTGAGAAACTACTGGTAACACTTACCAGTAAATCTCAGTAACCCTGGCCAGGGATTTCCTTATTATAGCCAATCGAACACAGCACAACATCAACTCCCTATACAGGGAGAGACGAATTCCCTCCTATCGCTCATTGCCTCCATGTGATTCGGGATTGTACCCAAAAACCACCGTTTTGCACGCCCTCTTGGATGTGGTAAGGTGGAAATCAAAGCACAGTGGGAATCACACAAGACTCTATGACGATCTCGGGTCAACAGACTACTCTGTACCAGTGTCACCGGAGAACTGCCATCTGATGTGAGGTATAATACCATCTGGGAGTTCTCGGCGAGTCCGTCCAGTGTACCCAATCTCCACTGAGCACCCGTACACCATCCTTGATGTCAAACACCCATCGCCCATCGCCCATCATATGGGTCAAGATGCATATACGCTAGTCTACTCTGGTGTATCGATGCCCTGTCTCGATACACCCTCGACTAGGAACATTTATAGGATGTACTCGTCGACTACCGTGGCCCCACTAGTATGATCTCATCATAGTCCCAGTGGTCGATTATATATCCTAAGGGCTTTATCAACATGTAATATAGAGACAATAAGAGTACATGTTAAGATAATGTGCAACCAGATAGCATACTATCATGTCGAGCAAGAAAGTTCTCCCTATATATGTCCTAGCATCCACTACAATATACATCGTATGTACAGTAATGGCCTCTAGGGCATACATATAACTAAAAATCTCCCACTTGCACTAGGGCCATCTGTTGTGGTATCACATACCCAACAATTGGCTGCGGTTGAAGTATCTCATACTCAACCATCCCATAAAAGTCTTTACTGGGAAAAAGGCCTTTGTGAGTGGATCCGCGCTGTTGTCCTTTGTGTCTACTCTCCTAACCTCGATCTCCCTGGAGATCAACCATCTCCATGATCAGGTGATACTGTCTAAGAATTATATATGGATTTCTGATGGGACGGTAGTTCCTTGGCTAAAGCCACAACTCCATTGTCACACAATGGTAGGAACGAAGTTCATCTCATGAACTTATATACACCCAGACTGCCTCTTTGATAGTATCTTTGGTAACAATGTATCTTGCCTTTAATCGTCTAGTATGTCACGGTATCTAGCTTGGAACTCTTCCAACATACCGTCCCACCACTGAGGGTAAAGACAATGCCTGCGACTGACATTCAGTCGTCCTTACCACCATGGAACCTTTCCAGTGATTCTCCCCAGGATCGATTGATACCATCTCACTACAACTAGTGAGTATCCTAACATCCAATTAGATCTATCTCATAGATCCATAACTTAGGATTTAGGAGGTATCACTTTGATCCTGTATGGAGAATCCTTGTGATAAGCGGAGATTGACCGAGCGTAGCATAGGAAACTCCTTCCCTATCAAGAGTATGTCATCCACGTACTCTACGAGGATCACCACCATACTCCCTACTACCTTTTTGTATATACAAGGTTCATCTACCATTTTGATGAAGTCAAATTCTTTGACTACCACATCAAAACAGATGTTCCAACTCCGCGATGCCTGCTTTATCACATAAAACATCTTGCTCACGTTTCCGCTTTTCCCACTGTCTACGAAGCCCTCTGGCTGTGTACTTATTGTCTCTCTCTTCTAAAACATCATTTAGAAAAGCAGTCATGACACCCAACCACCAGATATCATAGTCATGGTATGTAGCCGTGTCAAGTAGGATCTGGATGGACTTAAGCATAGCTCCTTAGAAAAGGTTTCATCATAATTCATACCTGGTCAATGATGCAAACCTTTAACAAGTCTAGCTTTGAAAGTCTCAACTTTTCCATGTACACCAAGTAATCTTTTCAAGATATACTTGCTCTTGATGGGGATTTAACCCTTCAATTAAAGCACCCAAAGTCCATACTTTTTTGGTGTATAAGGATTCCATCTCAGATCGATAAGCATCCAGCCATTCTTACAGAGTCTCACTCCTGATGGCCAGCTCGAAACTAGTTGGGTAATCATCTCATGATGCAATCCTCGCTCCCACTATTATAGAGAAACCGAAGTATCTCTCAGGTGGGTGAGGAACCCTACTAGATCGGCGGAGAGGCTGAGGTTCGTTGGTTACTATTGAATCCTTCGGTTCTACCAAATCATCTGCTGCAGTTTGTATAGCTGGAACCTTTCCAGTTCAACATAACAGACATTGCCTCGAGCTTGTCTGGATTTTGCTTTTAGACATAGTCCGGACAACCCCAAATCTTAATAAACTTAAGATATGGGCTCTTCCCTTTCTATATCACATATGAAGTGGTAGGCAACTGATTTGATTTGAACCCTATTCAATAGGTATGCAGCTTCTCAAGCGTATAACACCCAAAAGGAAAAAGGAAACTCAGTAGTACTTATCATAGAGCACAACATATCATATAGGGTGCTATAGCTTTGCCCCGATATACCATCGTGCTATGGTGTATACGGAGGAGTAATGCTGAGAGAGAATCTCATTCTCCTTTAGAATAGTCCAGAATTTCTGTGCTCAAGTATTCTCCTTCTTGATCACATCAAAGGACATAATACTTAAACCTGTATTTTGGTTCTCTACTTCTAACTTATATTCTGTGAATATCTCAAAAGGTTCGGACTTGTGTTTCAACAGGAACATATGTCTGAATCTTGAGAGATTATCAGAGAATGTAATGAAGTAAAAAGAACCGGTCTTGGCATATGTAGACAGGGGACCTTCATACATCAGTATGTATCAATCCCAAAAGTTCACTAACTCTTTCTCTGTTTCCAATAAACAGAGATGTGGTCATCTTATCTTTGTGACATGACCGGCAAGTTTCACAAGATGTAAATTCAAACAGATTTAAATATGCATCTATGTGTAACTTAGCAAGTCGGGTCGCATTGATATGACCTAGTCTACAATACCTCAAGAAGGATCCGTTCATTTCTGAACTCTTCCTCTTGTGCGTGTTGTGTATACGAAGAACTATAATTTGATTTAGAACGTCAATGCTTTTAGATAACGTGCCTGAACCGATCAACTCTTGATATAGGAAATGTTCAAAACATTATCCATCAATACAAAATTATATCCTTTCTTTACCAATAAAGAAACTGATATGATTTTACATATCAGGTTCGGTATCTAATAACATTTGCTCAGAATCAATTTATTCTGGTAATACAGGGTGAAAGTGACCAAGAGACTTGGCTGCAACACTTGCACCGTTTTCTGTCTCATGAAACTTATCACCCGTTCTCAGTTCTCTACCTTTCTGTAACCCATGTAACAGATTACATATGCGGGATCCTGATCCGGTATCTCATACCCAGGACATAAAGGATACTGAGAAACAGTTCTCTATAATGAACACACCCGAAGAAGATGCATCAGCATGCACTTTCTTCGTTTGGGCGACACGGGAAATCTAGTATTCCCCAATTTCCTGCTCTGTCTTATAACAATTATAAGTTCTAGCGGGACCAACGTTCCCCAGCTCAGTATAACTCAGTCAATAAATCCGTATTATTATCTTGATTAAGGCGTGAAATGGTCGCTACCTGGAGAGAGAGAGAAGAAAACACTCAGCGTATGCTCTTGCAAGATCAGATTGGTTATTATTTTATCTAATCAGGATGGCTCCCACTGTTTTAATCAAATCTTCCTTCAAACCCTAAAAGGAAAGACTAGCCGGGATTAATTACACGCTACAAGTTCGCCAATCTTTCAGCCAGGCCAGTGTCGGTACTTTGAGGGAGGTCCCCCGTGCTTTCGCACGAACCTAATTAAAGTAAACCTCGTTTTCCCAGAGGCGTAACCCCGTTAACACCTTTCTAGACACCTACTTGATTGGCTAATTGTAATGTGTAAAACTCTCCCAGGAGTAACTCTTACTCGCAGCGGGTATCGGGATCCAACTATCTCATAGAAGGTATGCAATCTCATTGCAAATTTCAACACATGAAATTCCCGATAATTTTGCCCCTAGCATCCCATGATCTTGACGCAGGCCAACAAAGCACAGTGCGCTAGTCAAATTCAACCCGTCATTTCTTGATTGAATTAAACCCACCCGCACGACCCTTGACGCAGGCCAACAAAGTCGCACGACTGCCCTAATCCAATCTGCATCATATGCATAAACAGATAAATACTAGTTAGCTACCGCATACTACGCCTTGACGCAGGCCAACAAACGTAGCACGAATACTAAGTAGGACTTATCTGAAATGACGGAGGGCTACGACAGGTTTTTCTGAAAACCTATTGCGTAATGAACTTGATATCTTTGTAGAATCAAATAATTTTAAAATGGAGTGTTTTTTAGGCTTTTCTAGTTTTGCTAAAGGGGTCACTCCCGGTGAAGGGATCGTCGGCCCTTTCGTCATCAAATAAGGTGCAGGATATATCATATATACCAATATGCAAAGCAAAAACTCCAAAAGCAATCAAAAGACAAACCGAGGGGTGTAGCATCTGCCGGTCATTGCTAAAGGGGTCACTCCCAGTGAAAGGATCTCGGCCCTTTCCTTATCGAATAAGGTGCAGGATGTTCTACAAGGAACACCGCGATGCAAAGCAAGAACCGTAGCTACCTGTTTTTGAAAATTCGATTCCACAACATCTTTTAGGTTTCTTTTCTATCATTAATCATATTAATGAAGTCCCATCATTTAAGTCACCTAAACATCACAAATAAATACGACGTACACTTATGCCATCCGCATTCGCCTCGATGACCCCTCGTGCACCGTTAGGTTAGGTAACTAACGGCAGAGCGGGGAAGGGCTAGCGTGGGTGTAAAACATAAGTAACGTCTATATAATATATCATATATACTATATACAGTATCTATCACAACATATCAAATGATCACAACACAGATATCGTAGCAGAAGAAACATATGAAACATTGGATATACTAGGACGTCCGTGTTTTCAATACGAGCCTGTATAAAACACGGATTCCACGGTCGTGATGAATAGCCAAACCCACATCCCTAGACCCCTACGAGAGCGGCAAGCAACACTGCCAATTCTAGAGTTAGGAGACCCGGTCTCGACTCCTCGAGATGGTCTCCCACTGGGCCCTAGAACCCGGTTACTTGTGCTCCCCGCCTTGGGTCTACCTAATACGGAAAAATAAATAATATACAAGTGGTGACATTAACCTCATCCCGGAAGTGCCCCAATAAAAGAATATTACATACAAGTTATGTACATGAATGAAAATGAAAAACTCTCATCTCACATAAAACCCCCGGCTATTCAAACGCGACGATCCAATATAACATATCCAGCAACACATAACATCACATGTCATCAACGTAAGCAAACATGCGTATCCCAATTGTCGTTGACATATAGCAACGGAACCGGCGATATCACATATTACACTTACGGTCATAGAAAAGAAAGTGTAAAACTACAACAGTTGGAATCCGCAACCTTCTTAGACATCATATGCCTAACCAAATGAATTTCTCAGACATCGCATGCCTAACATTTATAAACCCCGCATTTTAGTCTCATAATCGAAAACTCTTTTCAATATCAAGTCGGGCAATTCAACAAGATTCCCGACAACCTGATCGAATGCTCGTCGCAAACTTTAGTAGACGGTCGCACCCCCGGATGCCGTCGACGAAGTGCACTAAGGCAGAACACCGTTGCTGCGAGCACCCGAACGGATGCTTTTGGCGACGAGGTTCTCCTACAGTCACTTAGTCGGGGCTATGGGGCATGGTTGTCTATTAAGTTACCCGGCGAGTATCCGCGTACGCTACGTGATTGCGACGGACTTTTGATCACATCAAAATCCCGAGGCAACCGATCAATTGAGACTAAACTGCTATGTTTATAACATTCAAAATAGTTATCTTATAACTTCTTGTGGATTCCAAATATTGTAGCACAATCCAGATAAATAGACAATGTTAAACTTTCCGATAGAATAATCAAACACCCAAGATTTCCCCAATATATCTCAAAACTTGAAATCAGTTTAAAAATATCCATCACATGCCACAGTACCGATGGTCCAGCCATAGAAGGGTCAAGACAACGCCTCACATGTGGCACGCCGTACTGCCCCAAATCCAAAAGTTCAAAAGGCAGTTCAAGACAGTCACATAATCGAGTTAATGTTTGTTGTCTTCTAGAGGGTCCACCGCGTTACTTTCACGACTTAGAACGTTCTTAAACTCGAGAAAAAATCCAACTTTTTAAAAAAATTCCGACAGGGGAAAAAGTGAGTTATTGATATCCGTTCGAACTTTTTAACAGTTTCTAAAAATATCTGGAACAAACTAAACAAAGTTAAATAATCCGATCGAATCAACGAGTCCCCAATACAACCCTAGAAAACTCAACACTTGAGTGGAATTAAAAAATTCCCAGAAAAAATTGCCAAGAAAGGACCTAAGGATAAATATATGAAATTCCAGGGACTAAGTCCAAATTTTGGCCGTGGAACCGCCGCCAAACCCTTGGTTTGGCCGTTGTTCCGCGGTCATATCAAAGACTTAATGGACCGTACTTCACAGTAATTCTTAGTTTTACCTGCTTGTTTTTCTGAGCATTTTTAATTCATAAAAAATCACATTTTAAAAAAATGTACAGAGAAGGATTTACATCGGAGTTTACGGGTTCGATCGGACTTTAAACTTCGTCTAGACTTCGCCTAAAACTCTAGCTTGGGTCTGATACGACTATAGGGGTGCTAGGCATACGCACAAGGGTCTTCGAGGCATCAACCATGCCCGATTAAAATTTTAGTCGTGCCGAACAACTCTAATACGGATCTTTAAACTAGGGTTTAGGCGAAAACTTGCATGTTAACAACTTTAACACTAAGTGAAAGAGATTACAACCTTTGTAGATCCGGTCCTTCACTTCATTAGCTCCGTGTAGACGTCCCCATCACTGCGATCGTGCACTCCGGACTCTAGAGAAGCTCCACGAGAAGAACGAACGTGCTTGCTACGATGACTTCGAGGCCGAAGATGATCTACGTCGGGGAGACACTAACTCAAGCTATTCCTTCACTAGGTCATAAACTTCGAGAAGAGAACACACTCTACTACATGGTAAGTGGTAGAGGATGAAGAAGTAGGAAGTGGGCTCACTTTAGAATTGATTTTCTCACTTTTTTTCTCATGACACCATTGGAGCTAGTAAGCATTTGGATGGAACTTGATGAAGAAGAAGAAGAAAGAAAGAATTATCCATCCAAATGAAAACTTATCCAATAAATAATGTAACCATGGGTGAGTTAAGCTATCATGCTTAACTCATGTAGAGAATTAACCAAATCATTAGGTTAAAGGTCAGGTTAAAGAATATCAAAAGAAATGACAAAAGAGTAGACTTTGTCAAAGCTTCTCCAAGCTTCTTCAAGCTTGATTACTTTGACTATGTTAAACCCTTTTGTTAAATCTTAAGATAAAACAATAACCCTAATCTTTACCTTAATCTTGGTATAAGTCTCATACACCCATCTTGTGTGTATCATCAAGCATGATACAAACATATACACTTGCATATATCACATATAAACAATATGCACAAACAAGTGAGAAAATAAATCTTATGTGAGCTAATACTAGTTAATGTAATGTAATATATCAAATATATAATTATACATTAAATTATTAAATCAACTCTTGATTTAATAATCCGGCAATAACCGACTAATATCATGTGTAACAACTTATCGAATCAACACTTGATCCGATAACCCGGCTATATCGCATACAACCGATCAATGTTACAAATCGCGAGAATAGAATACGGTATCTCATATCGTTTTAATCTCGGTCCCGCACATATCACATATGTGCTCCTACTCCGTTTCGCTTGAGCCAGGAAACCCCTATGTAGGACTCTAAAGACTCGTCAATACGCCGGCAGTAGGTGATGATCATATCAAACACCCACAAGCCGCAAGCGGTGTGCTAAACGTAACGGCCACCCGGGTATTGAGCGATTAGAAGATCTACAAGCAAGCCCGCTAGTTCTCCTATGAATCCAATCAGTAACACACCCGTACAGTCCGGTCTCGTCGTCTGATATGTCGCATATCTCGCCTAGTGGTGGTAAACGTCAGACCACAGTAGCTCGATAAGTCGTGTCGATATGAGGACTATAACAGTTTGAGAAACTACTGGTAACACTTACCAGTAAATCTCAGCAACCCTGGCCAGGGATTTCCTTGTTATAGCCAATCGAACACAGCACAACATCAACTCCCTATACCGGGAGAGACGAATCCCCTCTTATCGCTCATTGCCTCCATGTGATTCGGGACTGTACCCAAAAACCACCGTTTTGCACGCCCTCTTGGATATGGTAAGGTGGAAATCAAAGCACAGTGGGAATCACACAAGACTCTATGACGATCTCCGGTCAACAGACTACTCTGTACCAGTATCACCGGAGAACTGCCATCTAACGTGAGGTATAATACCATCTGGGAGTTCTCGGCGAGTCCGTCCAGTGTACCCAGTCTCAACTGAGCACCCGTACACCATCCTTGATGTCAATCACCGATGGATATAGGATCATCCATCGCCCATCATATGGGTCAAGATGCGTATACGCTAGTCTACTCTGGTGTATCGATGCCCTGTCTCGATACACCCTCGACTAGGAACATTTATAGGATGTACTCGTCGACTACCGTGGACCAACTAGTATGATCTCATCATAGTCCCAGTGGTCGAGTACATATCCTAAGGGCTTTATCAACATGTAATATAGAGACAATCAGAGTACATGTTAAGATAAAGTGCAACCAGATAGCATACTATCATGTCGAGCAAGAAAGTCCTCCCTATATATGTCCTAGCATCCACTACAATATACATCGTATGTACAGTAATGGCCTCTAGGGCATACATATAACTAACAATAAACCCATTTTCCAAGTTTAAAGTATTCATAAAGACATGCAAGTAATTCCGTGGACCTTCTAGAACAATGAAACCCTAACTCGATATAATGACCATGTGAACACTTGTGGACTTTAGGGTTTACAGCAGTTCCGCGGTGCCATTAATGATGCTTAGGTTTGCCCTTCTACGGCTGGTCCATAGTTACTGTAGCATGTACTGGATATTATTAAATTGTACTCAAGATGTTGAGTACTTGGGGGATTATGGTACTTTGATGAATCGATCGAATAGTTCGACGTCGTTCGGATATCATATGATGGGATACATTGCTTTGGAGACTCCAGACATGAGTATAGCTATTGGAGTGTAGTCTATGCATCCACGAAGAGACGAGTCCGAATCAGTCGACATTAGAGAAAAGTAGAGTAAGAGGTTCGTAGGAGATCTTGGCGAGATGGTGTTCCATTCCGTTGACATTAGAGATGTGATACGCATGCTGAGGCGTTGAATATGGATATATCTTCCAGAGGGAGCCGTGATGAGTATGCAGCCGTTCCGGAACAAGAAATAGATTTAGTAAATGGTGATAAATTCCATGCAGTTCGGCAGATACGAGATTTGGGAGAGACCCCGAAGGAATCTTTCTGGAATATTACACGAGAAGATTTAGACCCAGGATCGGTTGTATTATGCACACCCAGTAGGCTAGAGTTCGGCATCATCGATGAAACATGTTGTGAGTGACCATGATAGTTGGCAAGAGATCTTTAGAGGATGTGCCAGAGCGGGACTGTTTCCGTCATCATTCCATGTTGGGCCGCTGAGCCGATGAGTTATGTAACCGGCAATTCGCAGTGAGAGAAGAGAGCCTAAGGTCACAAGGCGGCAGGCCGTGGACAGGAGGCAAGAAGATATCTTGCTCTGCTAGCTTTGGATGCACCGACACCTTCTCGACTTTGAAGAAGAGACATAGAGACGACAGTGTTTACGATTTGCGACATGGTGATTCAAATATCACGTATCCGTCATTTTGGATTTCGGTATTTTGGGCGATTTACTTGCATGATTGACATTTTGTGCACAACAGTGGCACTCGACTTCGATTTGATGTCATTCGAGATGTTGATTTTGATTTCGTGCCTATGGTATGCATGTGATTTGACTTATGCCTTTGGTGTAGTTTTCATGCACTTCCGTATTTGATTCGATTTTGTGCACGCTGATGCACGTGGTTGTGAGATTATATACCACGGTATACCTGATTTGGATTGAGATGTGTCGTGTACCGTCGATTTCGATTGTGATATTCGATATTTGTTTCGTGCACTTGTGCATTTGATTTGGATTCTTCCGCATACTTTACGCGCTTGATGCGGTTTTGGTACACACCAGATGCACTAAATCGGGATTCCTTGTGCATATTAGATGCACCTGATATTGCTGTCAGGCACACCCGTTGCCGTTGACAGGTGTTTTCGTGCACACCCGTTACACTTAGATTTTGTTTCGGTGCACATGTAGAGCACATTCATTGATTTCGATTTTTGTGCGCGCCAGGCGCATGTTGTATTATTTAGCTATGCTATTGAGCGTGATTTCTTGGAGCATTATGTTTTTATGATATTTACTATTTGGTATAGTAACTGAACAGGACTAGTCAGAGGACAGTACCTGAGTATGTTTTTGCTTGCATTAATAGTTATCGAAGGGATTTCCAAAAGGGGAGCTATAGTCTCAGTATTTACCTACGTGTCCGAGATGATACGTAACATTTTACAAAGGAAACCCTTCTAGATTATTTTTCAAAACGGCGGGACGTGTATGTTAAACAAAGAGTATATATATAGTTATTTTCTTACAATAGACGTCCGCCACTGTGCCATGATACGTGCATCGCACGGTGATTTGAAAAAGGTTTGGCATGCATTTCTTTCAGATGTTTTAACGATGCGTACATGTATAGTTTGATGTATATCATGTTGGTTTTCGTATCGGGCTTGGACATTGGTGTCTTCACCATAACTCCGATGATTGCGGGATACTTGACGGAGTTTTGATTTTGGTTTATATACTCGTTTTTCATGCGCATGTATTGCGCTAGGATGTGTTTTATGTATTTATGATTTTGGAGCCCCGACAACTTGATCTTTTTACTGAAATATTTCAGTAATTGAGGGGTTTAAATTTAAATTCGGGGACCGAATTTATTTAAGGGTAGAAGATTGTAACATTTCAGAAAAATAAAATATTATTTTTGGGAATTTATATAATTAAATAATAGGTATTATGAATATTTTAATAGTGCGGTATAATTAAATACCGATAAATTGGGAAATATTGGAAAATTAAATTGAATGGTGATTTTTGGAAGAATTTATGTGATTTAAGCAAGTTATAAATTCCTCATGATTAATTATATTCTATTTTAATGCTAATCACGATTAGATATCACTAATCGTGCATTAAGCTTGATTTGTGCACATGACATGCTTCATATCATATTACACATTGTTACATTTTCCTACCATGGTCTTTTCTTTATTTTTCTTGCATGGCTTTGTTTTTAAATGAGATGAAAAGATAATGAGAAGAAAAGAAAAGAAAAAGGAAAGGAAAAGAAAAGGGAATAAAGAATAGAGTATGGGCAAGAGAGAGAAGAGAGAGAGAGAGAGTTGAGGGGTCATTTGACCAAGGCTCCCATTGTTTCCTTCATTGTTTTTCTTCATCATTTTCCCTCCTCATCTCCATGGCTGACTTCTTCTTCTACCTCCTCTAAATCCTCACAAACACCCTCAATCCTACATTAAAACATCATCTCCCTTTCATTAAAAATGTGCACAAGCTCACTACAAGCATTTTGGACCAAGAAAGCTAGAATTTTGAGCAATTGGGGCAACCCAAGAATTTTCTTGAGTTGCCAAATGAGGTATATTCCTCACCATTAGTGTATTATTTCATTCACTTAGCTTCCATGTTAGTTTAGAAGTGATTAAGTGATATTTAGTGAGGTTTGAAAATTCCTAGATGAAGGTTAGGGATCTAATTGAGTTGAGATGGTGTAATTGAGGTTAGTAGAGGCCACAAACCCCCCTTAATGATAGTATATTGGATCTAAATCTTAGGCTTAACCCTAATTCACAAACATAAAAATCCCCGATATTGTATTTTTGTGGAAATTGTGATGGTAATTAGAGAACTGATATGACTCGGGAACCCTAAAAATTATATAGCGATTACTCGGAGTCATGCACGCAACCTGGAGTATACCCTGAAGACCCGACCCCAATCCCTACACAGTGGTAGAAAGTTTAATCTTCCTGGCCGCAAATTTCGGCCACGGTGGGGTTGAATGCATCCGTGTTTGGTCCATGGCTTTAATTTCAGTAAACTAGACCCTTCGCATGTGCAAAATTGGCTAATTTCACCTAGGGTAAAATCTGGAAGTGTTTTACAAAGTTTCTGATTTCGTATTCCGACTTTTAATGAATTGGGATTTAGTATTTGATATTTTGTTCCGTCCACTGATGTTTGTACGTCAGCGACGGCGGTTGTTTGGTGGTTGTGCAGGCGTAGACCATTGGTTTTAACCTATATGCGATTCGTGTGCCGTTTTGGTTTTAAATTGGATTTTAATGCGACACGATATGTTATGACATGTAGGTACCTCCGCGTGAACGTTGGGACGAAAAGAGAGAGCGTGGCGACATCGAATTCGACAATCAAGGATCAAGGAGAGTAGATATATATGTACGAAGGAAGTCGAGTGCTTGGCGTATAGCACCCCCGCAAGTTCGTAGCATTTTGATGCGTTATGATATTTATATGTATATACGTGTTGTTATGAGATTTGCATACTTAGTAAGTAATACTTTAGGTGACTTTGGATTAGTGTTCGCGTATTCGGAACATAGTAAGTTAGTTTAGTTTCTTAGTCGCGAAACCCTAGAGTAATGATTTGCACACACGCGCGCACACAAGCATACATTCATTGATCTTGTGCGTATATAGGGATATGTATATATATATATATACATATATGTATGTAAGTATGTATATATATATATGCATGTATGTATGTATGTATACGTATACACGTATGATGAGGATAGTATATGATATTTGGAGATGAATCGATGTGTTTGGGCTGGATGCCGTGAGGTCGGTGATGTGATTTGGGTCGTGTTATGAGATACGACATATTATATTAGCGGATTGATGGGCGATGTGTTTTCATACACACGCGGATATATATATATACATTGATTGTATCGGTATGTACTAGACTTAGATCAGTACCCTGTTCATGATATTATGATAATGATACCATATGGATATTGAGGTATATGTGATAGGCGACCCGTACCCCGATTTTGGGATGCCGTACGATGGATTTACCGTACGAGATATAAATATGATGATTGATCCACACTTATGATTCGAGGATGTCGTATTATATTTCTATCGTATGTGACGCTATTGAGGCGGGATCACTGACTACTATATATTGTTAGTTATATATATGCCATAGAGGCCATTGTTGTACATATGATGTATATTATAATGGATGCTTGGATATATATAGAGAGGACTTTCTTGCTCGTCATGATAGTATGCTATTTGGTTTCTCTTTATCTTAACATGTTGACTTATATTAGTTTACTGTCTTACTCTCACATGTTGATAAAGCCCTTAGGATCTGTACTCGACTACTGGGACTATGATGAGATCATACTAGTAGGGCCACGGTAGTCAATGAGTACATCTTATAACTATTCCTAGTCGAGGGTGTGTCGAGACAGGGCATCGATACACCAGAGTAGACTAGTGATTGATTCTTTTTCCGATTGTGTAAGTAGAAAACGAATAGAATCACAACCAAAAATATTTGACCACAATCAATAACGGTTTCGGATTGTAGAGCATTAGTGAGTGCGGATCGTCCACAGGGATTGCGCGATTCGTTCGTATCTTGTTTTGTTTGAATCGAAACATTAATAGTAAAGAAAAGCAAAGAAAATGATTCAAGATTTTTATCGATGCGTTTCAAGTATCACTATTCTAATCAAGAATCAAGAAAACGATAAATATCGAGAATCAAGTATCGATAGAATTCCAATCACTTTAGGTTTCAAGATTTGAAGTAAAGCTCGTTGGAATCGATTCGGTTGTAAATGTGAAGAAGATTCAAGATTACGATCTCTTATCTATTAACAAATTGACGCTAAATCGATGTAGAATTCATCGAGAATCAAGGATCTTGGGAAGAGTTAGGGTTGCTCATCCTATCCTTTGTCCTTTCGATGAATCACATTCACTAGATAGCTTCTTGAAAGTCGAATGATCAATTGTTGATCTCTAGATCGTGTGAAAGGAATCAAGAACGCATTCACATCAATCTAGATCATCGATCATTCGATTTTCAAGAATTTTCAATTGTTTTAAGACTTAAGAAAACGTTAAAGATTCGTCAACATCATCATTCTACAATCGTTTCGATTCCTCCACGAGCGGAGTTTTATTCAAGCATCATCACAAAGTACATATTCAAGAATCAAAATGAATCATAATGCTTGAATTGAAAATAAGCAAGTTAAAGAATCTTCACCTTTATTATATAAAAAAGTAGTTACAACTCTCAAGAATTACAAGAGGTAGAAACTTTGCTCGTCGAATCTAGCATCGCTCGGCTCCTTGAGTCTTGGATCGCTCGGATCTCGTGCTCCGTTGAAGTCCAGTTCCGCTTCTAAAGGATCTTGAAGACTTGCTTAGCTTGCACTCAAAGGATCTTGAGGTTTCTTGATTTTGGATTGAATTAGGGTTAGGGTTTAAGGTGGTTGTTGTTGGGTTGAAGATGAAGAACAACCACAACAATTGAATTGAACTAGGGTTTAGCTAACAATGAATAACAACCAAGGAATGAACAACCTTGAAAAAGTGAGCCTGCGGGTCTATTTATAGGTTTTCCAAACCCTAGGTCTAGGAATTCAAATTTGAGTTTTCCCTCCAAAAGTTAGTTAGAGGAAGAGGCATCTAGAAGTAGTTAGTTAGGGGATTAGCTTCTACCCTAAGCTAGGAGGTTAGGGGGAAGGTTCTAGGTCCTTAAATAGAGTTTAAATGAAGCTTGTTAAGGAAGCTAGGGGTGTTTAGTTAGGAACCCTAGGGCTTGCTGATCTGGCAGAATGTTCTGGGGCATTCTGGAGAATGTAATGTCTTTCTGAAGTGTAGGTACAAAGATAAGAGTTATGAAGCAACTTTGAGATGCTGATGTGGACAAGCCGCCGCGGAACCGCGGCGCAAGGCGGCTCCGGCCGCGGTTCCGCGGCCACTTTGATGGCTTGGGGCTTCATATTTTCATTGTTGCTTCCTGATGTCTTAAATGGTACTTTCTGATATGTTAAATCTCTGAATGCTTCTTAGATCAATACCAGATTCCAAAGCCATGAGTTGGCGTCTTTTAACAATCTTCGTTTGTAAATTTGACCGATCTTCTGTAATGTCCTGCACAGACTTCGAAACACAAGTTGCGATATATAGGAATGATGACATGCTATGAAATGCAGTCAATTTCCCTTATAGTGCCGGTTTTAAAGTCTAAAACATGCAATCTGATATTTAACGACTGGTTTGCTAATATGTGCTATATGAATGCCGAATACTTCAAGATGAGTGCAAATGATAGGGAAATTGCCGGTTTAAAGATGCAGTATTTTCGACTGATCAATCACCTTTTCCCAGTTCTCTACCTTTACGTAACCCATGTAACAATTTACATATGTGGTATACTGATCCGGTATCTAATAACCAGGACGTAGGGTGAACTGAGAAACAGTTCTCTATAGCTAACACACCCGAAGAAGATGCATCAGCATGCATGTTCTTTTGGGCGGCTTGAGAATCCAGATATTCTCCTGTTTCCTGTTCAGTCTTATAACTCTTATAAGAAAGAACGGGACCAACGTTCCCTTGCACAGTACAATAATCGGGTTCAGTCAATACATCCATATTATTATCTTGATTATGGCCTGACATGGTCGCTACCTGGAGAGAGAGAGAAGAAAACACTTTAGCGTATGCTCTTGCATGATTAGATTGGTTATTATCTTATCTAATCAGGATGTCTCCCACTGTTTTTATGAAATCTTCCTTCAAACCCTAAAAGGTAAGATTAGCCGGGATTAATTACACCCTACAATTTCGTCAATCTTTCAGCCAGATCAGTGTCGGTACTTGAGGGGGGTTCCCCGTGCTTTCGCATGAACCTAATTAAAGTAAACCTCGTTTTCCCAGAGGCGTAACCTCGTTAACACATTTCTAGACACCTACTTGATCGGCTAATTGTCATGTGTAAAACTCTCCCAGGAGTAACACTTACTCGCAGTGGGTATCGGGATCCAACTATCTCAAAGGAGGTATGCAATCTCATTGCAAATTTCAACACTTGAAATTCCCGATAATATTTTTTACCCCTAACATGCTATGACCTTGACGAATGCCAACAAACCATAGTCCGCTAGTCAAGTTCAACCCGAACATTTCTTGATTGAATTAAACCCAGCCGTACGTCCCTTGACGAAACCCAACAAAGCCGCACGACTACCCTAACCCAATCTCATCATATGTAGCAGATAAGTAATAGTCAGCTACCGCACACTACGCCTTGACGAAAGCCAACAAACGCAGCACGAATACTAAGTATTACCTATCTGAAATGTCGGAGGGCTACGCAGGTTTTTCAGAAAATCTTGAGCGTAAGGAACTTGATATCGTCGTAGAATCGAGTGTTTTTGAAAAGGAGTGTTTTTTAGGCTTCTAGTTTCGCTAAAAAGTTCACTCCCGGTAAAGGGATCTCGGCTCTTTCCCCATCGAATAAGGTACATGATATATCATATATACCGCTGTGCAAAGCAAGAACTATACAAGCTGTCGAAAGCTAAACCGCGAGTTTGTAGTATCTACCAGTTTCGCTAAAGAGGTCACTCCCGGTGAAGGGATCTCGGCTCTTTCCTTATCGAATAAGGTGCAGGGCATATTATATATACCGCTATGCAAAGCAAAACTGTAGCTACCTTTTTTATAATGTTTTGATTCTACAACATCTTTTAGGTTTCTTTTCTTTTTATTAATCTCATTAATAAAATCCCATCAGCTTATGCTTCCTGAGCATCACAGAAGAAACGAAAGCAGTAATATTTATATATCAGCATATATATATATACAGTATAAGCATTCGTCTCAGGCAGTAATATGATCTCATCACAGAACATTGCAGCAGAAGAACATATATGAAATATTGGATATTCTAGGACGTCCGTTTTTTTAATACGAGCCTGTATAAAACACGGATTCCACGGTCGCGACGAATAGCCAAACCCACATCCCAAGACCCCTACGAGAGCGGCAAGTAACACTGCCAATTCTAGGATTAGGAGACCCGGTCTCGACTCCTCGAGATGGCCTCCCACTGGACCCTAGAACTCGGTTACTTGTGCTCCCCTCCTTGGGTCTACCTAATGCGGAAAAGTAAATAATATACACTGGTGACATCAACCTCATCCCGGAAGTGCCCCAATAAAAGAATATTACATACAAATGAATTTTACATGAATGAAAATAAAAACCCTCATCTCACATAAAACCCCCGGCTATTCAGAACACGACGATCCAATATAATATATCACAGCAACACATAATATCACATATCATCAACGTAAGTAAGTATGCATACACCGATCGTCGTTGACGTATATCAACGAAAACCGGCAATACAATTACATACTACACTTACGGTCACAGAAAAGAAATTGTAAAACTACAATATTTGGAATCCACAATCACTTTAGACATCGTAAATCCGAAATATCACATACTTCGCATTTCATGCCTTACTATATGAATTCCAGATATTGTATCACATTCCAGATAAATAGACAGTGTTAAACTTTCCGAACAGATAATCAAATACCCAAAATTTCCTAAATAGCTCAACACTTGAGCGGAGTTCAAATAATCCTATAAACTGTCACAGTACCAATGATCCAACCGTAGAAGGGTCAAGCCAACGCCTCACATGTGGCACGCCGTACTTCCCCAAACCCTAAGGTTTAGAGGCAGTTCAAGATGGTCACATAATCGAGTTAAGGTATATTGTCTTCTAGAGGGTCCACCGCGTTACTTGCACATTTTTCCGAAAGATTTAAACCCGATAAAAATTCAACACTTGAAAGTTTTTACGTGCCGGGAAAAAGTGAGTTAATGATATCCGTTCGAACATTTTAACAGTTTCTAAATATCCGGAAAACATAACAAAATTAAATTTTCCGATCGAATCAACGATTACAAAATAAACCCCAGAACACTCAACACTTGAGTCAGAATAAAATATACCCTGAAAGTATACAAGCAGCAAAGGGAATTACTGTGAAAACAGAAGTGTCAAATAAAACAGTATTGTCGCGGATCCGCGGCCCAAGCAAGGTACGTCCGCGGTTCCGCGGCGCTCTGTACGGATGACGTCATCGTTTTTCACTGTTATTCTTGAATTTCCCTGCTGATTTTTTTAGATATTTTTAATTCATAAAAATCACAGTTTGAAAAAAATATCCAGAGAGGAGTTCATTTCTTAGTTTCGGGGTTCGTTCGGAGTTTTAACTTCGTATACACGTCGCCTAATCCTCTAGCTAGGCTCTAATACCACTGTAGGGTTCCTAGGCACTCTTGTGAAGGTTCATAAGGCATCAATCATGCCCGAATAAAAATTTAGACGTGCCGAACATCCCAAAGCCAGGATCTTTGCTAGATTATTAGGGTTTAACATGCAAGTAAACATCTTTACCACTAAGTGTGTGGGATTACATCTTTTGTAGTCCGCTCCTTCGCTTCATAAGCTCCGAGTAGAAGTCCCTTCACCGCGATCCACGATCTTCCGGACACAAGAGAAGCTCCACGACTCGAACGATCCATGCTAGCTTGTAGTGTTCCACTTCTCCGATGATCTACGTCGAAGTTGCTATAACCCAAGCTCTCTCACTCTAATGAGGTGAATACCCTAATCTAATGGGCTAGATTAGATGAGGATGATGGATTAGTAATTATGCTATCTTTTTATATCATATTATCACAAGAAATCATCACAAAAGGAAAATCAAACAAGCTTTCTCAAAGCTCAAGAGAGAAGAAGATGATGAATAATAAGAATAATCCTTTTGTGATGAATAATGAAATAAGTATATGAATAATAATGCAACCATGGTTAATGATGACAAGGATAACCCTTGTAGAAAGTTAACTAAGGCTAGGGTTTGGTTGGGTTATGAAATGAGTCATGAGAAAATATCTATCATAATATCTTCTTCATGACAAAGGAAGAACTTCTAGAAAGTGCAAGAAGAAACTAACCCAATTAAACGCTAACCTTTTTTAATCACCACTAAACATGTTTCATTATTAATCATATCATGTTACTATAATATATATCACATATATATTATATATTTGTAACAAAAGAAATAATACCTCTAATATATATCGCATATATATCAATGTATTACCGTTGAGAAAATGAAATAATAAAGCGAGCCAATATTAGATAATGTAATACAATATATCATATATATTATTATACATTAAATAATCGAATCAACACTTGATCCGACAATCCGGCTATATCGAATATAACCGACTAATATATCATGTACCGATTCATAGAAACAACACTTGATCCGATGACCCGGTTCATATCTAAATATCGCGAGAATATAATATGGTATCTGATATCTCATTATCCTCGGTCTTGCACATATCACATATGTGCCTCTACTCCGTTTTGCCTGAGCCAAGAAACCTCTGTGTAGGACTCTAAAGAATCGTCAATACGCCGGTAACAGGTGATGATCATATCAAACACCCACAAGCTGCAAGCGGTCAGCTAAACGTAACAGCTACCCAGGTATTGAGCGATCAGAAGATCAACAAGCTAGCCTGTCCGTTCTCCTATGAATCCAATCAGTAACACTCCAGTACAGTCCGGTCTCTTCGTCTGATATGTCGCATATAAAGTCCAGGGGTGGTATACGTCAGACCCCAGTAATCGATAAGTCGTGTCGATGTGTGGCTCATAACGGGTCGAGAAATTACTGGTAACACTTACCAGGAAATCTCTATATCAGCCCTGGCCAGGGACTTCCAGTTATAGCCAATCGAACACAACACAACATCAACTCCCTATACCGGGAGTGACGAATCCCCTCCTATCGCTCATTGCCTCCATGTGATTCAGGACTGTACCCAAAAGACACCATTTTGCACGCCCTCTTGGACGTGGTAAGGTGGAAATCAAAGCACAGTGGGAATCACACAAGACTCTATGACGATCTCGGGTCTACAGACTACCCTATACCAGTGTCACCGGAGAACTGCCATCTGACGTGTGGTATATCACCATCTGGGAGTTCTCGGCGTGTCTGTCCAGTGTACCCAGTCTCCACTGAGCACCCGTACACCATCCTTGATGTCAAACACCGATGAATATGGGATCATCCATCGCCCATCATATGGGTCAAGATGCGTATACGCTAGTCTACTCTGGTGTATCGATGCCCTGTCTCGATATACCTTCGACTAGGAACAGTTATAGGATGTACTCATCAACTACCGTGGCCCCACTAGTAAGATCTCATCATAGTCCCAGTAGTCGAGTACATATCCTAAGGGCTTTATCAACATGTGAAAGAAAGACAGTAAACCAGTACAAGTCAACATGTTAAGATAAAGTGAAACCAAATAGCATACTATCATATCGAGCAAGAAAGTCCTCTCTATATATATCCAAGCATCCATTATAATATACATCATATGTACAATAATGGCCTCTAGGGCATATACATAACTAACAAAAACGGCTTTTATAAACGGCAGTTTAGAAGAATGCGTTTATATGGATCAGCCAGAAGGTTTTGTAGACAGTGGGAGCAGCGGGAAGGTGTGCAAGTTGCTTAAATCCATTTATGGATTAAAGCATGCATCGCGGAGCTGGAACATCTATTTTGATGAAGCAATCAAGGAATTTGATTTCATCAAGAACGAGGATGAGCCTTGTATTTATAGGAAGATTGTAGGAAGAACTGTCGTATTCCTAGTCTTGTACGTGGACGACATTCTTTTGATAGGAAATGACATTTCTATGCTACAATCGGTCAAGCTATTCTTATCACAACGGTTCTCCATGAAGGACCTCGGTGATGCCTCGTACATTCTGGGGATCAAGATCTATAGAGATAGATCCAAAAGACTACTGGGACTATCGCAGTCCAGGTACTGTTCATATCAGATTTTTGCATTTGTATACCGCCCAATTTTTATCACATTGCTTATCGGTAGGTACTCTTGAGCCGTGTTTGCTAGTTAATTGCAGGATACAGGTTCTCAGCTCTAAACAATGAAATTCATGGAAAAGCACGACAAATTCCGGATTACTGCCAACCACAGATAAAACACGGGTCTCCGCTCTCTATCCGTATGTTGTCGCACAACAGTTTAAGGGAAAAAATGGCAAATCGATGTCATTTTCATGCACAAAGCTCAATGTCAACACAAGATCCAACATATCTACGCGGTGCTCGAGGAAATCATGGCAAAAGATCCACATCACATCACCTTTTGTTATGCTGAAATTCTGGAAAAATTGTGAAGAGTTTCTGAGAAAAAACATATACAACAAAAAACAGGAGAAAACCACCAAGTTTCAAGGCCTAACTCCACTAAAAGGCCGCGGTTCCGCGGCATAAGCATGCTTAGGCCGCGGAACCGCGGCCGTACGGGCTCCTCAGTGGACGATGTTTCAGGGGTATTTTGGTCATTCTATATGGAGGCAGTTTGTTGCCCGAGGTTTCCATTTCCCTGCATATAAATAGTCTAGAACTTACCAAAGCCAAGGGTCCATATTCTTATATTTAGATTTTAGAATACATGTATTGTTCTTCTCCCTTGTCTCATCTCTTCTCCATTAAAAACTTGTAGTGAGCTTTTATGTGTGAAAAATGAATAAAAGAGTTTTCTTTGTTATCATGCTTGTCTTGTTCTTTTGATTAATTATAATTGCTTGTAATTTTCATTTGCTAATCTAGTTGCTGTTATTTGTTATTTGTTTCTTTCTTGTTCTCTTTTTCTTTATCCTTAAAACAACTATGATGCTTAAGCTTGATCCTTGCCAAAGTGAGGTCTCAAATAGCTAGTTATAATTTTCTAACCTCTTTCTTTCTATCTTCCTCTTTTGTTTTATTTTCTTTTCCTTATAATGGGTGAGTAGATTTCATACTTGTTAGGGCAGGATAAGGAAAGTTTGAGAGAAAAAAATCTATCTCACTTTTTTCTTGCCCAACATTTTAATTCGCACTCCCGTTAATTGAACCACAATCCGCTCCCTACGGCACCCTATCCTACATGATAGCGGTGATTCCTTAGTGAGACCGGTTCTGGTTGAATTAACCGGAGGTTAAGGCTAAGAGCCATGAACGGACGGACAAGCACCAAAAGGAAGAACTTATGCGTTGGAAAGCCTAGCTTATACACGCAAGTTCCTTCCTAGTCGTGCTAATCCCCGTTGTTGCCGATTACCGTAACACCGATATTAAGAGTGGCAACGAAAGAAGTGAGCGACTCCTAACTCAAACTAACCTAATCCTAACCCTAACAAGCTCTCTTTATATATCATTTTAGCACATAAGTAATCTAAAAACAAACCTGGACAATTGGACTTAACTCGTTAAAGCACATAGAAAAAGATTCTCATCTCCCTGCGGATGACCCGTACTCAACCGGCTAGCTACAAGCAAAACCGTCTTGATTGCGGTAATAAACTTAGCACGCAAAAACTCTACCAATCAAATGGCGTCGTTGCCGGGGAGACGGTAGTTTATTTCTTTGTGTAATTTCGGGTTAATTTGTGAATATAAATATAACCGAAAAACAAAAAAAATAAATATACATTGTAAAAAAAATCATCTTGTTATTTTTGATTAGTTTTTGTGCAAGTGTGCAGGATAAAACGAAGTTCGAGTTCAAAACCAAAGACGTGGGAAGTTAGACCCATATCTCGCGGCTACACCGCATTTGATCAAAACGGAACCAACAGGCTACTGTACAATTCTGGAGCAGATCCAGTGAGCAAATCAAGATTCAGGAGCTCTAGAAAAGAGGAGGACACACAAATCAGCACAGACCAGAAGTATGAAGTTCCAAGTCCTCATTTATGCCACGGAACCACGGCATTAGCGCGCTATTGCCGCGGAACCGCGGCCATCTGTGGCTTTCGTTTCCCAAAACTCCATGTAAGTGTCTCTCTTCTCTCCCCCACTCCTCTGAACTCCAATAAACTGTGTTTTCTGCAGCATTATTTGCGCAAACTCTCTTCCCCCTTCTAATAAATTGTTTTTGTGCAGGATTCTTTGCGCCGCGCTAAAATAAAAAAAATTGTTTGCAGTTGATTGTTACTGCTTTGCATATATTAATACGGATTTTAAGGGGCTTGAAACCAATTCAGATTGGGTGGGGATTTCATCACCCTTCCCAGGACCCCAGAAATCACAAAAAGCATATGCATTGACCATTGCTTAAATTAAAAAAATACTAGACTCAGCCATAAGGACTTCGCGCTCAATAGGACAGAGGACTAGTTACAGGCATCGGCCGTTTATCCTATCCTGACATTTGCGGTGTCTAGGCAAGTGTGTCCAAGGCAAGTGGTTACTTAATTAGGACCACTACTTACTTAGTGGGGAGCCTCCCACTTACCTGGCACTTACCTGGCCGCAATTGTTGGAGAAGAGGCGGTTTGAGGTCCTATTTCTAACCCTTTGGAATAGTTAGGAGTTGTCTAGCTGACCTAGGTGACCCTAGATCTAGGTGTGATTGTGCATATCTTGTTTGTGATTGATTGAAGCCGTAAGCCCGTACATATTTCTGTAAAGCTCTTTATAAAAAAAAACACAAAATTAAAAACTTTTACAAAAACTTGCCCTTTGTCGCCAGAATCCATTTTTTCACCCACCACCCATCGTATTTCTCCATTGACGTTTTCTTACCCTCACCTTCTCCGCTTTGACTATACTAAACTCATTTAGTGTATGTCCGCTTGGACTCGGGACACTAGCGCCCGCCTAGTCCGCGTTACGTTAGTCGCTACCGACTACGCGATCGACTCAGACGTCGAAACTCCGTCCACGCCTCTTTCACCTTTACCTTTTCCGGCCAACTCCGACGTTGACCGGAATTCTGTTCATACATCTTCACCTTCACCATCACCAACCTCTTCTTCCACGATGTCAGGATTTAATCCAAACATCTCTTTGACTCTCCCGGGATTGACTCTACCTCCTATGGAGGCAAATAACCCACCACCACCGCCTGTTGTAGCGCCGCAGCGAATCGCGCTCCAGGATCGTTTCTATCCCACTCGTTCTGCACTTCCCACCTGTCTTTCCCTTCCACCGGCCAATGGGGATAATTTTGAAATTAAGCCCCACTTCATTAACATGCTTCCGAAATTTCATGGGCTTGAATCTGAAGATGCCTATATCTTCATCAACAAGTTCCAAAATGTTTGTGCCACGATGAAAACCACCTGGCTGTCGGACGATGCTATACGGCTACGGGTCATTCCTTTCACTTGATGCGATCTTGCTGAAAAATGGCTGTATAGCACCGCTTCCCACTCCATAACCAGTTGGAACGAGTTTGTGAAAGCGTTTCTCAAGAAATTCTATCCGAATCATAAAACTGCAAGGATTCGTAACGAAATCAACCAATTCTCTCAGCTTCCTACTGAACCCTTCTGGATATGCTTTAACCGGTATAAAGACCTTCTTGTTCAGTGCCCTGACCATGGTATCGAGAAATGGCAACTTTGCCAAACCTTATACGAGGGCCTGAACCCAGCAACCAAGCAGTTGTTGGAAACCATTTGTCAGGGCCACTTCCTATCGAAATCTGACGAGGAAGCGTGGCAATTCTTCGACGACCTTGCTGAACAAACGCTTCAATGGGAGAGCACCAGACCAAGTTCTTCTTCTTCTTACTCCAGTTCTACTGGTGAGTCTAGGGTAGGAATTCACCAACTCGATGTCTCTATTGCGATGAAAGCTGAAATGGCTGCAATAACGAGAAAACTTGAAGCGATAGAGAGAAAATTTTCATCTCCTGCTCCTGCTCGTGTTCTTCCCCTTCGTACCATTTGTGCTTGTTGGTCCGATCCTTCTCACTTAACCGAAGAGTGTCCTTACAATCCACCATCCCAAGGACAGGATCAGGTTAATGCTGAATTTCAGCAAAGACCAAGGAATGATCCATACTCTTCCACCTACAATCCCGGTTGGAGGAACCACCCCAATTTCGCCTGGAATCAGAATCAACAACAATTCCAAGGCAACAATTTCCAAAGGCCCCCTCCTCCGCAACAACAAGCGCAACAACAAACTCAACATCAGTTTCAGCAGCCCTTCCAACCCCAACCTTTTCAAAATCAGACGAACAACTTTGCACCCAACAATTCTTTTCCACAAAACAACTTTGTTCCGTCAAACAACGATAAGGTTTCCTCGCTAGAACGATATCTGGAGGTGTTCGTTAAACAATCGACACAATCCACCGCCAACATCCAGTCGTCTATTCAGTCTTTGGTGCAACACATTGCTGCACACGGGCAAAGCATCAAGTGTTGGGTTCCTAGGCACACTAATGAAGTCTCACAAGTGATCAAACATGGCCAATTAAAATTTTACAAGTGCCGAGAAACCCTAATACAGATCGTTAACTAGATGTATAGGCGATGCGATGCAAATAAACGAATTTATAGCAAAAGGAAAGGGCTACAACCTTTGTAGATCCGGTCCTCCACCTCCTAGGCTCCATGATGACGTCCCCTCGCTGTCCATATCGGATCCCGGACTCTAGCATCGGCTACATCGGTGAAATGGGCGGGCTAGGTCGTCGGCTTCGAAGCCGAAGAGGATCTACGTCGAGGCAACACAAGATCAATCTCCAACTTCACCAAGTCATGAAACTTGTGAAGAAAACATCCTATAGTACTTGGCAAGAGGTAGAGGATGAAGAAATAGGAGGTGGGTTCACTTTAGAATTGGATTTCTCACTCTTTTGCTCAAGATGCCATTAATGGTGGCAAGTTTTCTTCTTGAAGAAGAAGAAGAAGAAGATGATAGAATATGATAAGTATTATCCAAAATAAAAAATAATATGAATACTTATCATATACTAACCATGGTCAAGTGTAGAGAGTAAACTAGGGTTAGGTAAATGGTTAGGTTAAGGGAATAAAACAAAAATGGTCAAGCTTTCAATTCTTCATGAAGCTTCATGAAAGAAACAAAGAAAGCCACCATTTCCATTTTCTTTTCCAAAATAAATAATCAAAATAAATAAATGAATAAATAAGCAAAACCCTAACCATTCATATAACCATGGTTTAATCTTTACACAAACTCAAGTTAACATGTATTATCAAACATGATACAATCAAGTGCACACAAAAAAATATATCACATATACAATGTGCACATCAAGTGAGAAAATCCATTTAAAGTGAACCGATACTAGTTAATGCAAAGTAATATATCAAATATATAATTATACATTAAATCATTAAATCAATACTTGATTTAACGATCCGGTCATATCGCATATAACCGACTAGTATCCAATGTATCGACTTATCGAATCAATCCTTGATTCGATAACTAGGTTATATCACATACAACCATTCGATACATTCATCGCGAGAATAGAAAACGGTATCATATACACGCATTATTCTCGGTCCCGCACATATCTCATATGCGCTCCTATTTCGTTTCGCTTGAGCCAGGAAACCTCTGTGTAGGACTCTAAAGACTCGTTAATACGCCGGCAGCAGATGATGATCATATCAAGCACCCACAAGCTGCAAGCGGTCAGCTAAACGTAACGGACACCCGGGTATTGAGCGATCATAAGATCGACGGGCAAGCCCGCTCACACTCCTGTGAATCCAACCAGTAACACTTACCGTATAGTCCGGTCTGTTCGAATGATATGTCGCATATCTCGCCTAGGGGTGGTAAACGTCAGACCCCAGTAGCTTGATAAGTCATGCCGACGTAAGGTCCATAACATTCGTGAAACTACTGATAACTCTTACCAGTATATCACTGCAACCCTGGCCAGGGATTTCCTGTTATGGCCAGTCGAGCATAGCGCAACATCCACCCCTAATACCTGGAGAGACGAATCCCCTCCTATCGCTCATTGCCTCCATGTGAATCGGGACTGTACCCAAAAACTACCTGTTTGCACGACTCGGTAGAGCCGTGATAGAGTGGAAATCAAAGCAAAGTGGGAGACACACAAGACTCTATGACGATCTCGGGTCAACAGACTAAGCTGTACCAGTGTCACCAGAGAACTGCCATCTGACGTGAGGTATAACACCATCTTGGAGTTCTCGGCGAGTCCGTTCAGTGTACCCAGTCTCCACTGAGCACCCGCATACCATCTCTGATGTCAAACACCATTGGATATGGGATCATCCATCGCCCATCACATGGGTCGAGAAGATATACGCTAGTCTACTCTGTAATATCGATGTCCCGTCTCGATATTCCCACGACTAGGAACAATGAAGGATGTACTTATTGACTACCCATGCCCCACTAGTATGATCTTCATCATAGTACTGGAAGTCGAGTACACATCCTAATGGCTTTATCAACATGTAATCAGAGAGACAGAAAGTATACATGTTAAGATAAAGAGCAACCAGATAGCGTACTTTCATGTCGAGCAAGAAAGTCCTACCTATATATGTCCCAGCATCCACTACAATATACATCCAATGTACAGTAATGGCCTCTAGGACATACATATCACTAACAATCTCCTACTTGCACTAGGGCCATCTGTAGCAGTGGTTGCAGTATCACATACTCAACCATCCCTTAAAAGTCTCTCTTTGGGAAAAGGCCTTCGTGAGTGGATCCGCTGTGTTGTCCTCTGAGTCTACTCTCCTTACCTCGATCACCCTGGAGATCAACTATCTCCATGATCAGGTGATGCTGCCTCAGAATATGTTTGGGTCACTGATAGGATCGGGGTTCCTGGGCAAAAGCCACACTTCCATTGTCATACAATTGTAGGAACCTAGTTCATCTTATGAACCAATATACACCCAAACTGCCACTTTGGTAGTATCTATAATAGCGATGTTACCAGCCTTTATCGTCTAGTTTGCCACGGTATCTAGCTTGGAATTCTTCCAACATACCGTCCCTTTACCGAGGGTAAAGACAATGCCTGCGACTGACATTCAGTCGTCCTTATCACCCTGGAACCTTTCTAGTGATTCTCCCCAGGATCAATTGATACCATCTCACTGCAATTAGTGAGAATCGTAACATCCATTTAGATCTATCTCATAGACCCAAATCTCAGGATTTAGGAGGTATCACTTTGATCCTATATGGAGAATCTATGTGATAAGAGGAGATCGACTGATCGTAGCATAGAAAACTCCTTTCCTATCAAGAGTATGTCATCCACGTACTCTACGAGGATCATTACCATACTCCATACTACCCTTTTGTACATACAAGGTTCATCTACCATTTTGATGAAGTCAAACTCTTTGACTACCACATCAATACAGATGTTCCAACTCCGCGATGCCTTCTTTATCCTGTAAAGCAACTTGCACATGTTTCCGCTGCTCCCACTGTTTACGAAGCCCTCTGGCTGTGTACTTATATACTTTCTATTCTAAATCAGTATTTAGAAAAGCAGTCATGACACCCAATCATCAGATATCGCAGTCATGGTATGTAGCAATGGTAAGTAGGATCTGGATGGACTTAAGTATAGTCCCTGGAAAAGGTTTCATCATTTTCCACTCTTGGTCGATAACGAAAACCTTTAACAAGTCTAGCTTTGAAAGTCTCAACTTTTCCATCTACACCAAGTAATCTTCTCAAGATATACTTGCTCCTGATGGGGATTTAACCCTTCAGATATCGCAACCAAAGTCCATACTTTGTTGGTGTATATGGATTCCATCTCAGATCGCTAAGCATCCAGCCATTCTTACAGAGTCCCTACTCTCGATGGCCTGCTCGATACTAGTTGGGTCATCATCTCATGATGCAATCCTCGCTCCCACTGTCATCGAGAAACCGAGGTATCTCTCAGGCAGGTGAGGAACCCTACCAGATCGGCGGAGAGGCTGAGGTTCGTCGGGGACTATAGAATCCTTTGGTTCTGTTAAATCATCAACTGCAGTTTTGTATAGCTGGAACCTTTCCAGTTCTACAGAACTGACCTTGCCTCGATTTTGTCCGGATTTTGCTTTAGAAATAGGCCGGACAATCCCAAATCTTAACTTACTTAAGAGATAGGCTCTTCCCACACCATATCTTATATGGAGTGGTAGGCACTGATTTGATTCGAACCTAATTCAATAGGTATGCAGCTTCTCAAGCGCATATTTCCCAATAGGAAATAGGAAACTCAGTAGTACTCATCATAGAGCACACCATATCTAATATTGTGCGATTGCTCCACCCCGATACACCGTTGTGCTGTGGTGTATTCAGAGGAGTAATACTGAGAGAGAATCACATTCTCCTTTAGAATATTCCAGGAATGCCATGCACAAGTATTCACCTCCCTGATCTTATCATAGGACATAATACTTATACCCGTATTGATTCCCTACTTCTAGCTTATATTCTGTGAATATCTCAAAAGGTTCAGACTCATGTTTCAACAGGAACATATGACTGAATCTTGAGAGATCATCAGAGAATGTAGTGAAGTACAAAGAATCGGTCTTAGCATGTGTAGACAGGAGACCTTATATACATCATCATGTATCAGTCCCAAGAGTTCATTAACTCTTTCTCTGTTAACAATAAACAGGGCCATGGTCACCTAATCTTTGTGACATGACTGGCAAGTTTCACAAGATGTAAATTCAAACTGATTTAAATATTCATCTAAAATGTAACTTCATCCAGTCGGGTCGCATTGATATGACCTAGTCTACAATGCCTCAAGAAGGATTCGTTCATTTCTGAATTCTTCCTCTTGTGTGTGTTCTGTATACTAGGAACTATAGTTTGATTTAGAACGTCAATGCTTTTAGATAACGTGCCTGAACCGATCAACTTTTGATATAGGAAATGTTCAAAACATTATCCAGCAATACAGAATTTTATCATTTCTTTACTAATAAAGAGACTGATATGATTTTGTATATCAGGTTCGGTATCTAATAGCATTTGTTCAGAATCCATGTATTGGTAATACAGGGTGACAGTGACCAACAGACTTGGCTGCAACACTTGCCCCGGTTTCTGTCTCATGAAACTTATCATCCGTTCTCAGTTTTTCTACCTTTTTGTAGCCCTATGTAACAGATTACATATCTGGGATCCTGATCCAGTATCAAATACCTAGGATGCAATGGATACTGAGAAACAGTCCTTTGTAATGAACACACCCGTAGGAGATGCATCATATGCACTTTCTTCGTTTGGGCGGCATAGGAATTCTGGTTTTCCCCTATTTCCTGCTCTGTCTTATAACAATTATAAGTTGGAGCGGGACCAACGTTCCCCAGCTCAGTATAACAAGCGGGTTCGGTCAATACATCCATATTATTATCTTGATTAAGGCGTGATATGGTCGCTACCTGGAGAGAGAGAGAGAAGAAAACACTCTGCGTGCGCTCTTCCAAGATCAGATTGGTTATTTATTTTATCTAATCAGGATGGCTCCCACTGTTTTTATCAAATCTTCCTTCAAACCCTAAAAGGAAAAACTAGCCGGGATTAATTACACTCTACAAGTTCTCCAATCTTTCAGCCAGGCCAGTGTCGGTACTTTGAGGGAGGTTCCCCGTGCTTTCGCACGGACCTAATTACAGTAAACCTCGTTTTCCCAGAGGCGTAACCCCGTTGACACCTTTCAAGACACCTACTTGATCGGCTAATTGCAAAGTGAAAAACTCTCCCAGGAGTAACAATTACTCGCAGTGGGTATCGGGACCCAACTATCACATAGAAGGTATGCAATCTCATTGCAAATTTCAACACTTGAAATTCCCGATAATGGTTTTTACCCCTAGCACTTATGACCTTAACTATGGTCAACAAATCATAAGTACTAGTCAAGTTCTACCCGTCATTTCGTGATTAATTAGACCCACCCACATGACCCTTAACTAAGGTCAACAAAGTCACGCGACTGTCCTAACTAATCGAATCATATGCGGTGTAGGAAGACATCACTTAGCTACCGTACACTGTGCCTTAACTAAGGTCAACAAACACAGCACGAATACTAAGTACTCTACTACCTAAAATGACGGAGGGTTACGAATGGTTTTTTATGAAAACCTTTAACGCTTTGAACATGATCTCGTTGCGGAATCAAATGGTTTTTAAATGGAATGTTTTTGAGGCTTTTCTAGTTTTGCTAAAGGGGTCACTCCCGGTGAAGGGATCGTCGGCCCTTTCCTCGTCGAATGAGGTGCGGGATATATCACATATATCACTGTGCAAAGCAGAAACTATAGAAGCAATCAAAAGACAAACCGAGTGTTGTAGCATCTGCCAGTTATTGCTAAAGGAGTCACTCCCGGTGAAGGGATCTCGGTCCTTTCCTTATCGAATAAAGTGCAGGATGTTCTACAAGGAACACCGCGATGCAAAGCAAGAACTGTAGCTACCTGTTTTATTTTGAAATTCGATTCCACAACATCAATTAGGTTTATTTTCTTTCATTAATCTCATTAATGAATATCCCATCATTTAAATCCACCTAATCATCACAGATAAATATAACGTACGCTTATGCCATCCACATTCGCCTCGATGTCCCGTCTGCACCGTTAGGTTAGGTAACTAACGGCAGAGCGGGGCAGGGCTAGCGCGGGTGTAAAACATAAGCAACGTCTATATAATATATCATATATACTATATATACTATCTATCTGAACAAATCACATGATCACATCACAGATAACGCAGCAGAAGAATCATATGAAACATTGGATATACTAGGACGTCCATGTTTTTAATACGAGCCAGTATAAAACACGGATTCCACGGTCGCGATGAATAGCCAATCCCACACCCTAGACCCCTACGAGAGCGGCAAGCAACCCTACCAATTCTAGGGTTAGGAGACCCGGACTCGACTCCTCGAGATGGTCTCCCACTGGACCCCAGAACCCGGTTACTTCTGCTCCCTTCCTTGGGTCTAACCTAATGCGGAAAAGTAAATAATATACAAACGGTGACATCTTCCGCAACCTGGAAGTGCCCCAATAAAAGAATATTACATACAAGTTTTTTTTACATGAATGAAAATGAAAAGAACTCATCTCACATAAAAAAAACCCGGCTATTCGAACACGACGATCCAATATAACATATCCAGCAACACATAACATCACATGTCATCAACGTAAGTAAATATGCGCATCCCAATTGTCGTTGACATATAGCAACGAAACCGGCGATATCATATATTACACTTACGGTCACAGAAAAGAAAGTGTAAAACTACAACAGTTGGAATCCGCAACCTCTTTAGACATCGCATGCCTAATCAAATGAAATACTTAGACATCGCATGCCTAACAATTAAAAACCCCGCATTTTAGTCTCATTATTGAAAACACCATTCAATATCAAGTCGGGCAATTCAACAAGATTCCAGACATCATAATCGAATGCTCGTCGCAAACTTTAGTAGGCGGCTGCATCCCTGATACCATCGACGAAGTGCACTAAGGCGGAACACCGCTACCGCAAGCACCCGAACGGATGCTTTCAGCGACGGGGTTCTCCTACAGTCCCTTGGTCGGGGCTATGGGGTGTAGCTGTCTATTAAGTTTACCCGGCGAGTATCCGCGTACGCTACGTGATTGCGACAGACTTTTGATCACCTCAAAATTCCGTGGCAACCGATCAAGTGAGACTAAACTGCTAGATTTATAACATTCATTCAGTTATCTCATAACTACTTGTGAATTCCAATTGTTGTATCACATTCCGGATAAGATAGAAAATGTTAAATTTTCCGATCGAACAATCGAACACCCAAGTTTTCCCGATACAGCTCAACACATGAAATAAGTCTAAAAACATTCAGTTCGTGCCTCAGTACCAACGGTCCAGCCGTAGAAGGGTCAAGCCAACGCCTCACATGTGGCACGCCGTACTGCCCCAAACCCTAAGGTTCAAAGGGCAGTTCAAGACGGTCACATAATCGAGTTAAGGTTTGTTGTCTTCTAGAGGGACCATCGCGTTACTTGCACTACTTAGAACGTCATTAAACTACGGAAAAGTCCAACAATTGGAAATTTCCCGGCAGGGGAAAAAGTGGGTATTTATATCCGGTCAAACTTTTTGACATATTCTAAAATTATCCGGAAAAACACATAATCAAAATTTGATAATCCGATCGAATCTACGAACTCCTAATACAACCAAGAAAAATCAACTCTTGAGTTCAGATTAAAAATTCCCAGGAAAACCAGCACTGCAAAATAGGAATTACTGTGCAGAAATCAACTGAAGAAGTGACTAAGTGGCCGCGGAACCGCCGCATTAGCCATGCTAATGCCGCGGTTCCGCCGCGTATTAATGGAATCAGGTGCTCGTGTTTCACAGTAATTCTTACAATCCCCTGCTGATTTTTCTGCATATTTTTAATATGGAAAAAACCCTGTTTTTGGAAAAAGTCCAGAGAGCATTTTGGAGTTAGGGTTTCGGTTCGATCGGACTTCAAACTCCGTCTACGCATCGCCTAAGGCTCTAGCTAGGCTCTGATACCACTGTTGGGTTCCTAGGCACACTAATGAAGTCTCACAAGTGATCAAACATAGCCAATTAAAATTTTACAAGTGCCGAGAAACCCTAATACGGATCGTTAACTAGATGTATAGGCGATGCTATGCAAATAAACGAATTTATAGCTAAAGGAAAGGGGCTACAACCTTTGTAGATCCGGTCCTCCACCTCCTAGGCACCATGATGACGTCCCCTCGCTGTCCATATCGGATCCCGGACTCTAGCATCGGCTTCATCGGAGAAATGGGCGGGCTAGGTCGTCGGCTTCGATGCCGAAGATGATCTACGTCGAGGAAACACAAGATCAAGCTCCAACTTCACCAAGTCATGAAACTTGTGAAGAAAACATCATATACTACTTGGCAAGAGGTAGAGGATGAAGAAATAGGAGGTTGGTTCACTTTAGAATTGGATTTCTCACTCTTTGGCTCAAGATGCCATTAATGGTGGCAAGTTTTCTTCTTGAAGAAGAAGAAGAAGATGATAGAATATGATAAGTATTAGCCAAAATAAAAAATAATATGAATACTTATCATATACCAACCATGGTCAAGTGTAGAGAGTAAACTAGGGTTAGGTAAATGGTTAGGTTAAGGGAATAAAACAAAAATGGTCAAGCTTTCAACTCTTCATGAAGCTTCATGAAAGAAACAAAGAAAGCCACCATTTCCATTTTCTTTTCCAAAATAAATAATCAAAATAAATAAATGAATAAATAAACAAAACCCTAACCATTCATATAACCATGGTTTAATCTTTACACAAACTCAAGTTAACATGTATCATCAAACATGATACAATCAAGTGCACAAAAAAAAATATATCACATATACAATGTGCACATTAAGTGAGAAAATCCATTTAAAGTGAACCGATACTAGTTAATGCAAAGTAATATATCAAATATACAATTATACATTAAATCATTAAATCAATACTAGATTTAACGATCCGGTCATATCGCATATAACCGACTAGTATCCAATGTATCGACTTATCGAATCAATCCTTGATTCGATAACTAGGTTATATCACATACAACCATTCGATACATTCATCGCGAGAATAGAAAACGGTATCATATACACGCATTATTCTCGGTCCCGCACATATCTCATATGCGCTCCTATTTCGTTTCGCTTGAGCCAGGAAACCTCTGTGTAGGACTCTAAAGACTCGTCAATACGCCGGCAGCAGATGATGATCATATCAAGCACCCACAAGCCGCAAGCGGTCTGCTAAACGTAACGGCCACCCTGGTATTGAGCGATCAGAAGATCGACGAGCAATCCTGCTCACACTCCTGTGAATCCAACCAGTAACACTTACCGTATAGTCCGGTCTGTTCGAATGATATGTCGCATATCTCGCCTAGCGGTGGTAAACGTCAGACCCTAGTAGCTTGATAAGTCATGCCGACGTAAGGTCCATAACATTCGTGAAACTACTGATAACTCTTACCAGTATATCACTGCAACCCTGGCCAGGGATTTCCTGTTATGGCCAGTCGAGCATAGCGCAACGTCCACCCCCAATACCGGGAGAGACGAAACCCCTCCTATTGCTCGTTGCCTCCATGTGAATCGGGACTATACCAAAAAACCACCTGTTTGCACGACTCAGTAGAGCCGTGATAGGGTGGAAATCAAAGAACAGTGGGAGACACACAAGACTCTATGACGATCTCGGGTGAACAGACTAAGCTATACCAGTGTCACCAGAGAACTGCCATCTGACGTGAGGTATAATACCATCTGGGAGTTCTCGGCGAGTCCGTTCAGTGTACCCAGTCTCCACTGAGCACCTGCATACCATCTCTGATGTCAAACACCAATGGATATGGGATCATCCATCGCCCATCACATGGGTCGAGAAGATATACGCTAGTCTACTCTGGAATATCGTTGCCCCGTCTCGATATTCCCACGACTAGGAACAATGAAGGATGTACTTATTGACTACCTAGGCCCCACTAGTATGATATTCATCATAGTCCTGGAAGTCGAGTACACATCCTAAGAGCTTTATCAACATGTAATCAGAGAGACAGAAAGAATACATGTTAAGATAAAGAGCAACCAGATAGCGTACTATCATGTCGAGCAAGAAAGTCCTACCTATATATGTCCCAGCATCCACTACAATATACATCCAATGTACAGTAATGGCCTCTAGGGCATACATATCACTAACATCAAGACCATCGAAGCGCAGATTGCACAGCGGAATGCGGCGTTAAGCGAGCGAGAAAAGGGGAAGCTTCCATCTCAACCACTCCCAAATCCCGGTCACCAACATAATGTACATGTTGTTCTTGAACAACAGAACCATAATGTGAGTGCCGTGACTACATTGAGATCAGGAAGGATGCTGCACAACAACATCGGCATAGCAATTGAGAATAATGACACCCCGGCCGCTTCTTCTTCTTCTTCTTCTTCTTCGTCTTCTGAGCCTATTCTCCATTCTTCAAAAGGATCTTCTTCTTCTTCTTCTGCTCTGAACGGACCCACTTCTCACTCCACGAAAGCACCAGCTCTGGGATCCGTTCCAATTCCACAATCTCTTGCACAAGCATCGGACTCAACCAATTTTAAAAACGTTCCATTTCCAATCCGGTTGAGCTCCAATAAACAAAATCCACAAATGGAGAAGATTCTGGAGTTGTTTAAGCAGGTTAACATCAACATTCCCCTTTTAGATGTTGTCCAACAAGTCCCGTCCTACGCGAAAATCTTAAAGGACTTGTCCACGAAAAAGAGGAAGTCTCAGGTACCCAAGAAAGTTTTCTTGGCTAGTGCTGTGAGTGATGCTCTTACCCAATCTTTACCGCAAAAACGGAAGGACCCTGGCTGTCCTACGATTTCTATTACCATTGGGGATAAGAACATCAACCGCGCATTATTAGATCTTGGTGCCAGTGTTAACCTGCTTCCGTACTCGGTATATGAGCAACTAGGTGTAGGACAGCTGAAACCCACACACTGCACTCTCCAAATGGCCGACCGATAGATTACCTATCCTAGGGGTGAGCTAGAGGATGTGTTAATCAATGTTGGGGACTTCGTATTCCTCGTTGACTTCATTGTATTAGACAAACAGCCTGTAGCTAACCCCCGGAATCAAATTCCGGTGATACTCGATCGCCCATTCCTTGCAACCTCAAATGCTGTGATCCACTGTCGAAATGCTTCGATGAACCTATCTTTTGGAAACATGACAATTGAACTCAACATTTTTAGGTTGGGGAATCAGCCCTCCGAACCTAATGCTCATATACTAGACGTTTGCTTAATCCAGGAGATCACCCCTGAAGAGTGTGAATTCGAGGAGTTTTTGTTCGATCACGATAACCTTAACGCCACTAGTGCGTTCCTCTTCGAACCTGCTGCTGTTTCTGCGCTCGACAATGACTACGAGTGTTTCACTTTCTCAAACGATCTTAGCCACTCACCACCCGAGTTTGAATCCTTCGAATTTTCGGATGAGTTACCTGAACCATCCAACTCGGTCGCTTACACTCGTTTTGAACCTTTGCTGGAATCCTTTGAGTTCGAGACCTTTTCACCAATCTTGCCTTCAATCGTTTCACCTCCAACGCTCGAACTCAAGCCTTTGCCATCTCACCTTAAGTACGCTTACTTGGGTGAGAACGAGACCCTCCCTGTTATCATCTCGGCTTCTCTAGCTCCAGAGCAAGAGAAAGCCCTTCTTGCGGTCTTGCACAGCAATAGGCAATCTTTTGGCTGGTCCATGGCGGACATCAAGGGGATTAGTCCCCTGATCCTTGAACATCATATTCATCTGATGGATGATGCCAAACCAGCCAGGGATCCACAAAGGCGACTCAACCCAGTCATGAAGGAGGCTGTGAAAAAGGAAATCGTAAAATGTCTGGATAGTGGTATCATTTACCCTATCTCTGATAGCCACTGGGTTAGCCCCATTCACGTTGTCCCTAAGAAATCATGCATAACGGTCATCACTAACGAGGCGAACGAGTTAATCCCTACTCGCACCCAAACTGTGTGGCGAGTATGCATTGATTACAGAAAACTCAACGCCGCAACGCGGAAGGACCACTTTCCGCTATCTTTCATTGACCAAATGCTTGAACGATTGGCCGGACACGAGTACTACTGCTTTCTTGATGGCTACTCCGGCTATAATCAGATTCCCATCGCCGAAAAAGACTAGGACAAGACCACATTCACCTGTCCTTTCGGCACGTTCGCATACCGTCGCATGCCCTTTGGGTTATGCAATGCGCCCGCTACCTTCCAGCTGTATATGATGGGAATCTTCTCAGACATGGTGGAGAAATTCCTGGAGATCTTCATGGACGATTTCTCCATCTTCGGCGATTCCTTTAACAAGTGTTTGCTGCATCTTGACGCTGTCCTTACCCGATGTAAGGACAAGAACCTCACTTTGAATTAGGAGAAGTGCCACTTCATGGTGCGCGAAGGTATTGTCTTAGGACATATCATTTCGCAAAATGGCATAGTGGTTGACAAAGAGAAGATTGAGGTCATTTCCAATCTCCCTCCTCCCAGATGCGTCAGAGACATCCGAGCCTTCTTTGGCCATGCCGGTTTCTATAGACGGTTCATCAAGGACTTTAGCAAGATTGCTAGGCCCTTGACTCTTCTACTGGCCAAGGACACGCCATTCGACTTCAGCTTGAGCTGTGTGACTGTGTTCGAGTCATTAAAAAGCTCACTCACTTCTGCTCCCGTTCTTTCTTCACCTGACTGGACGCACCCATTTGAGATTATGTGCGATGCATCCGACTTTGCCATTGGTGCTGTCCTTGGACAACACATCAACAAGATGCCGAACGTAATCTATTATGCTAGCCGAACCCTGAACGACGCCCAACTTAATTATACAACAACCGAGAAGGAATTCTTAGCTGTTGTATTTGCTTTAGAAAAGTTCAGGCCCTACCTCATTGGCTCTCCAGTCATTGTCTACACAGACCATTCTGCTCTGCGCCATCTTTTGCGAAGAAAGAAGCAAAATCTCGGCTAATACGTTGGATCCTCTTGCTTCAAGAGTTTGACCTTGTCATTAAGGACAAAAGAGGATGTGAAAACGTGGTCGCCGACCATCTCTCACGACTTCCTTCTTCGCCGTCGCCTCAACTTCCGATCAACGACGTTTTTCCGGATGAACAACTCTTGACAGTATCTCCCGAACCCTGGTTCGCAGATATTGTGAACTATTTGGCCACAGGGCTACTACCGACTGAATGGTCAAATCAGGACAGACATCGATTCTTATCCCAAGTAAAACACTTTTACTGGGACGAACCCTATCTGTTCAAGTACTGTCCCGACCAGATTATTCGTCGGTGTGTCCCTGACGATGAATTCAAGAGTGTGCTGTCATTTTGCCACGATCAAGCATGTGGCGGGCATTTTGGCCCCAGAAAGACAGCTGAGAAGATCTTGCAATGTGGATTCTACTGGCCACAACTCTTCAAAGGCGCTCATGACTATTGCAAGACTTGCTCCCGGTGCCAACACTTGGGCCGGATATCCCGGAGGAACGAGATGCCGCTCCAACCAATCTTGGTTGTGGATATTTTCGACGTTTGGGGGATAGATTTCATGGGGCCGTTTCCCATCTATTTTGGGAACCTGTACATCCTTCTCGCTGTTGATTACGTCTCTAAGTGGGTCGAGACTGTGCCCAGCCGGACTAATGACAACAAGGTTGTCGTTAGGTTTCTTAAAGAAAACATTTCCTCCCGGTTTGGGCACACCCGAGCGATCATTAGCGACAATGGAACTCATTTCTGCAATAAGACTTTTGAGGCCTTGATGCGGAAATATTCCATTAATCATAAGCTATCAACGCCCTACCACCCCCAAACCTGTGGCAAAGCCGAAGTTTCAAATTGGCAAATCAAGCAGATACTGGAGAAGACGGTTTCCAAGAACCGAAAGGATTGGTCGTTGAAACTCACTGATGCACTTTGGGCATTTCGAACGGCTTATAAGACCAATCTTGGCATGTCTCCCTATCGGCTTGTGTACGGAAAGGCTTGCCACCTCCATGTCGAAATAGAGCATCGCGCATTTTGGGCGATAAAAGAACTGAATCTGTCTCTCGAAGATGCGGGCAGCCATCGGAAGCTGCAGTTGAACGAATTGAGCGAGCTTAGGGATGAGGCTTACGATAACGCGGTGGTCGTTAAGAACCGAACGAAGTGTAAGTGCACAGCGGCGCCCCGGCCTCCATCCCGAGTCCAAATGCGGAAGCGTTGGCTAACTTTAATTTTCTTGAACCGGCACCACCGCGCACTAAAACCCGGATCGTGCCATTAACTAGTCCTAGCTAACTATAAGATGGGGAAGAGAGATATACCGAGTGATCCGAGTCCTCCGGTCTTCTCGCCGTCGACCCGTTCTCCCGCGGAATGTCCGGTCTCCACCTCCTCTCCGGAAAGGCACCACGTCGCCTGCATCTTTTACGGGCTCCCACCTTTATACCGAGGCAACTCGGGCACGAAGCTGGCAAGTCGACGTGCCCAAGATTTGCTTAAGAATGTAATGTGGAACTCATGTCTCATTTTGGGGTTGTAGGAATTGCCATATGGTGGAGGAATCAACCATGGTGTTTTTCTTGGGAATTTTGGTGAAGGAAAATGATATGAGATCATCCAAATATCACCCACTACAAAATGGGACAGCCCCCCTTCTATGTGGCCGGCCATGACCAAAAATGGTGAGAGAGTGGTGAGTGAATGGGGAAGAGCCTCTCAATAATAATGCAAGAGGGAAAACAATGTTATCATGAAAAAGAAATGATTACAAAATCAAACCCATACTCCAAAACAACCATCATCACAAGCATGATGACTCCAAAAGGTCAAGCCATCATGAACAAAGAAAGTCAAGTGATGGTGCATCATCATGTTCCAACAAAATGCAAAGAACACCCTCCACAAATACTTATTTGCACAAATGCAAATAAGCCCTCCTCCACCAATCTTCGGCCATTGAAAGATACAAATGAAAGTGGCCGAAACAGAAAGCAAACTGGCAACTCCAGAAAACTGCTCCCGTAATAAATTACAGGAAAACCCCGATATTGTGTATACACACCCGCATTTGTATTCCGACCAAAATACAAATGCAATGAGACAAATTCTACACTGTACTATACTAGGATCCGGCTTAAACCAAAGCCGGCTAGTAATATCCGTTCGATCCTGATCCGTGCAATACAGCACGTATCTGATCGAACCCTGCCATATATCCATACGGCCTCTAGTACAAACTGTCCGATCCTGATCCGTGCAATACCGCACGTATCTGATCGAACCGTGCCATATCTCCATACGGCCACCACAGCTTTTCGCCCGAAACTTGAGTAACTGAATGTGGGGGACTCTAAAGACTCGTCAATACTATGGATGTGGATTTAACCACTAGCACGACAGAGGTATTAGCCATACGTGACGGGCCACCAGCTATTGACCAAAAGGGACGTCGATGAGCGAACTCATCCTGACACCCTACTGAGCCTGTCAGAGACAATATCCGTACAGTCCGGTCCGTTCGTCTATGAGCATCGCATGGCGGGCCTAGGGGGTTGGTAAAAGTCAGAACCCCAAAAGCGGTACAAGTCGTGTCGGAGTGTAGCCCAGAACACCGTGAGATACTACTGGAATACCTACCAGTAAATCTCCTGCCTCGGCCGAGGGCTTCGTGTAATGGCTCTCCTAGACACAGCGCGACCTCACCCCCAATACCGGGAGAGACGAACCCATGAAGATCCGCTCACTGCCTCCATGTGGCTCGGGACTGTACCCAACTAAAACCTGTTTGCACGTCTCCTTTAAGCGTGGTAGGGTAGTAATCAAAGTACAGTGGGAACTCACACGAGACAAATGACGATCCCCAGGTCGATGAACTAACCTGTACACATGTCACCAGGGAACTGCTATCTGACGTCAGGTATAAGACCAACTAGCATGTTCCCGGCGAGTCCTGTCCGGTGTACTCATAACCCAATGAGCACCTGTATACATCTTAGGTGAACCAACTGACACCAGTGGGTTGTTAGACCGGCCACCGCCCCTCGTCGGGGTCTCGACTGTATACACTAGTCTACTCTGGAGTATCGATGCCCTGTATCGAAACTCCCATGACTAGGGACCTTTTAAGGATGTGCTTATAGACTGCCAGCTCTCACGTATATGATCGCCCTCATACTGCTGGTAGTCAAGCAAGAATCCTAGGGGCTCTATCAGCGTGCAATAGTGAACTGTAAGGCCACCTAAAGCAGTACACAATGATAAAGGTAAACCAGATAGCATACTATCATCTCGAGTAAGACTGTTCTACTGGGATTGGTCCTCCCTCAATCATTGCAATCACGTGCCTGTGATCCAATAATTGACTCTGAGGGCACTATCTCCAATAATCTCCCACTTGCAATTATTGCGATGTCGCATACTCACAGCCCGTGTGAAACCGAACACCCAACTCCTCTACTGGCCAGTCTCACAAAGCTCGCTTGCGAAACTATTGCGTTCGAGGAATAGCCTCAGTGAGTGGATCCGCTTTGATGTCTCTTTCTATGTCTCTCTATATCTCAAGTTCGCGGAGAAACCCATCTCCCGAAATGAGCAATACCTATCTTAGAGTGTGTCTGGATATCTGATGGGACTTAGCTCATAAATGAACTCCAAATCCAAACTTCTTAGACTGTATCGTCAACTGAACTTAATCAGTATCCTGCGCCATGCCTCCCTCAGTATTGCCTTGGACCACCTGTCCAAAATACTGCCCCTCGTCAGAAGGAAAACTATAACTCTGACAACCTCCTTGTTGTCCAGGTCACCTTGGAAGCCTGGAATGATAACTGTCTCCCGAATAAGGCTGTCGTTATCATATCCCTAGAACATCCACTTATGTTCTAAAACTACTTCCGACTGTTTCTCCAGGATTGGATCAATGTCAACTTATTGCATCTAGTGCAAGAACAACATCAGGTGTGGTACTTGACATTTCATGATTGACTCAATTGCCTGAGCAAGTGATCTGCCAATCATGCACGTCCATCTCCCCTTTAGTCTGTAAGACACCTTTAGAGAGGGTGACTCCATCACCTGCAGGTACACTACCGTGCCAGGAGTCGTCCATTCTAAATACTCTTAGAATGCTGTCTAAGTACCCTGATTAGGAAACCACCCAAATCTAGATCTAAAACCATAGATCTAGTAACCAGTATGTCTGATATGATGTCCAAGTCCCATGTGGAGAAACTACTGTGTGACGACCAAAGTATAACCGATCGTAGTATAGGAGTTTCTTTTCCTATTCTGTGTATGTCATCCAAATACCATGACATCACACCCTACTACCTTCTCAACAGATCCATCCCCTATTCTGATGAAGTCAAATCTATGACTGTCACATCAGAAATAGATGATCTATCTCCGCTACTCTGCTTTAGTCTATAAATAGACATAAGCCACCTGTCCACCAATGCTTCCGCTGCTCCCACTGACTACGACAACCCTCTGGCAGAGTCATATACACGTACACTTCTAAAACCAGTTTAGAACGACGCTATACTCATCCTCCCGCCGGGTCTCGCAGCCTGGAACAACAGCAATGGCAAGTGTGGGTAAACAAGAACTTCCCTGTAACCGTCCTTGAGGCTACCGGAGTACCTCTCGGGTGCCTGAAGTTACCCACCGTATCTGCGGAGTGGCCAATGGAATGTCAAACCAGATTGAATCTTTAGGTTCCTATGAAAACTTCAGTAATCGTTTGTGGTTCTGGAATCACTTCCAGTTCTACCATACTCCCACTACTGTTTTCTGAAAAAATCCATTTTATTTAAAACTGTGGCGAGTCTAGAACAATATCACTATTGATCTTCTAGATGGTAGAAAGTCAACCCTCGTCATAGCCTGGGTCAACCCACAAACAACCATTACAGAAACGTGCCTTGAGTTGTCCAGTATCTGGTTTTAATCATAAGCTGGACAACTCCCCGTACCTTAACAACGTTAAGATATGAACTGTTCTATATCCAATATAGAACCAGAGGCACTGATTTAATTAAACCAGATTCAAATCATGCAGCTGTCTCCAGTGCATGTCAACTAAATGGAAAGAGGCCGATCAACGTTACTCAACTTAGGAATGCTTCCAATTATGAGTAACCTGAAAGAGAAGCAAGTTCTCTTAACCATTACTATCAACTGAATACCATACACAAGTATCTACATCTTCGATTACTTTGAAGAATCCCGATACTTGCTACACCTTGTTCTCTACTCTATTCAGATACCTATAACTTCTCAAAATCCGGACCCTGTGTTTCCGCGAAACACATGTCCAAAAACTAGAGAAGTCATAAGTAAACCGAATATAGTACGAGGACCAACCCCTCTGTCCTGATGGACCCTGGACAACATACAATACTCTGTATAAGTCCCTTGAGTCTGATAACTCATTCACTGTGTGCTGTATGTTAAAAACTGTACTGTGGTAATGAAGAATTACACCGCTGTTTAATGCCCCTTACCTAACCATCCACTGATATAGGTAAATGTCATAGACATAATTTCAAAAAGGTATATCTCACTCTATGAAAATAGACGTACAGATATATCAATTTGAAATTGGTGCATAACAACGGATATTCAAAACCAAATATTTGCTGTCCGGTAGCCAACCCAGGTGACTTCCTCAAATATCACCGATTACAATGAATCCCGATATAATGAGGATGATCACCTAATTCCCAATAACTGACTCCCACTCATCATCTGTAAAGCCATACAGATGTGAGAATCATACCTGGTAAATACATACCCTGGAGCAAGTGTCTAACTGGGAAATCAGTTTTTCTTTAACAGTACATAGTGAAACTGAAATATTGAAATGTTTCGATAGGGTGTCCCGGTATTCCTAGTAATGCCTCTTCCATTATCCAGATTCACAACTGTAACCGTTTAATTCTTTGCCATCTCTCCAAATCCCTTCATATGTCTTTAGTCATTACATTCTCCACACCCCTTTAGGCCAAATGGTTTTCTTCCTTCCCTACCGTTCGACACCAGCCTATGGTTTGGAAGAAGACTATCCAATAAGCATAATGGGTGTACTGTCCTAATCCTAGGAGCACTCGCAATGCGAGAGAAGGTGAAGATAAAAGACAACCGAATAAACCTTATTCCTATTTCTCCTGCACCAGAATCCATCCCCGAACTGGAACAAGTTCCTTTCGGGTTCGTATATAACCATACGATGGAGTATCCAACAAACTGTGGATCTTCGTAGTGATACGGAGTGTCCTGGAGAAATACAAAGGTGATTTAGGACTGGCGAAGAAATACTTGGTATGGTCGTGAATAGCAGTCGCAGTTTACTTTGCCCTCTTACTAATCCCTTGCTTTGTCTTAACTTAATATATTCTGTACACCATCGTCAGGCTAATTGGTTTTCTTCATTCCCCACCGTTCGGCACCAGCCTAAGGTTTGGAAGAAGACTATCCAATTTGCGTAATAGGCGTACTATCTCCTAAACCAAGGAGAACTCGCAACCTGAGAGAAGGTAAAAGGAAAAGACAACTGAATAATCCTATCCGTTTTCTCCAGAACCGGAAACCATCCTCGAATTCCTTCGAGTTCTTATCTAACCATACGATGGTTTTGTCCAATGGAAGTGGACGTTCGTAGTAATACGGGGTGTCCTGGAGAAAAGGGTAAAAATAGGAGTGGAAATGAGGTTAGCAACTCTGACAATCCAAAAGCCAGTGTTTAAGAAGGTTCGGTCAACTTGGTCACTGAGTTATAGTCTTAGGGTCGGGTCAATGGTCGCTGCCAGAGAGAGAGAGAGAAGAAACACTCAGCGTGCACTCTAACCTAGATCAGAATGGTTACCAATTTATCTAATCTGGAAACCTCCCATTATACCGTCAAATTCTCCTCCAAACCTGAAAGAAGAATTAGTCGGGATCACCCGAGGAGTAAACTAACTCATCAGTGGGAATCGGGATCCAACTATCATTTCATGATAACGTGACGGAATCCGCTCACGGTGTCACACTCTAGAAGGTATGCGCATATCTGGAAAGTTTCAGTTTCTTTAGAAAATCCCGATGTGATTTCTGCCCCATGCTCTTATGACCTTGACGAAGGTCAACAAATCATAAGTCACATGTCAAGTTCTACCCGTCATTGTCCAGGTTAATTTGAGCCCACCCGCACAAGCCCTTGACGAAGGTCAACAAGGCTATACGTCTGTCCCAAACCAACGCATCTATCTATGCAGCAGAAAGGTAACAAGCAACTACCAGTCACTATGCCTTGACGAAGGTCAACAAACATAGCATGAATACTACATGCTACCCGTCTGAAACGACGGAGGGATACGAATGGTTTCTGGCGAAAACCTTTAACGTAAAGAAGTTGATATCGTTGAAGGAACGGATAGCTTTTAAAAATATAGTGACGAAAACCTTTGCTAAAGAGGTCACTCCCGGTGAAGGGATCTCGGCTCTTTCCCGTAGAATGAGGTGCAGGATATTCTAACTGAATACCACGGTGCAAAGCAAAAGTAATTGGCTATAGTGAAGTCATTGCCCTGACGCAAACTTTTTTTGTCCAAGGGGTCACTCCCGGTAAAGGGATCTCGGCCCTTGCCTCGTCGACTGAGGAGCAGGATATTCTAACTGAATACCACGATGCTAAACAAAAGTGAACGTCCTTGCAATAACAGCTTTTTGAAAAGTGTTCCAACAACATCAGATTAGGTTTGCTTTTAACTTGCATTGATCCGAATCAACGCAGTCCCATCAATTGTTCACACCACAAAGAACGAAAATATATTGATGTACGTATATGCAATCCGCATTCGCCACTGGGTCCCGTCATTACCCATTAGGTTAGCTAACTAACGACAGAGCGGGGACTGGACTAGCGCGGATGCAAAACATATACAACATCTACTAATATATATACCAATATATTATATTCGCTCAAAACGTGATAAAATGCAACATCACAGAAATGTACAGCATCACAGAACAATATAGATATCTGGGATCCCCGGGTTTCACAGAGCCACTACTGAAACCCGACGTTCCCCTGGTCGTGTGGATAGCCTGTGCAATGAAATCCTAAACCCCTATGGGCGCGGCAAGTTACCCGCCAAAACCTGAAGCGAGGCAGCCCCCTTCAGCAACGTGAATGGACCACCCAGCACTTCACGGAATCCGATAACTTGGGCACCCCGCCTGGGTCAACCTGTACCCCCTACGAGTGCGGCGAATAGCCCGCCAATCCTAGAGTAAAGCCCCTCCGTCTCAATGCCATGAGATGCGGGCTTATTGCCCTCTAGAACCCGGCTATCCGTGCACCCCTCCGCGGGGTAATCCTAGTGCAGAAAGTAAAATATACATACAACGGGTACATCGACCGCAACCTGGTCGTGCCCCAAAATAATAATACAATCAGGCAGTGACGGCAGTCCACATGTCGGACGCTCGCCCCGCAATATCAAATGTACTTAATACAACCACAACTGTACTAGCATTGCATCCAGGCTATCCCCCACGACCAATCCGCAACATCACAGCATAACACAGAGCATCAACGTGAAAGTCACGTTCGCAAATCCGTCTAACCGGGCTATAGCAGTCAGACAGGATTTACCGATCAAGTGACATTCACGGTCGCAGATATAATGTAAATACTGTGAAATAATGTGTTTAAAATATCCGATCGATCAAAAATTACCAAGTGGGCCCCCAAGCAATACTGTAGCACATCAAGAAATTCTGGGCCTAAAATTAATATTCCAGAAACCCTAATTTCACCCCAGAAGCCAACTGGAAAAATTCGACGCATTGATCCCTCCATACGGCGGCGGAAACACGGCGCCAAGTGGGGTTTGGCCGCGGTTCCGCGCTCTCCCTGAAAGGTCAATCTCTCGAATTTTCCTAGAATTCTTAGGACTTCTAGTACATCAATTTTCTATAACCTGAAAAAAATTTCGAGCCAGGGAAAAAACGACAGAAAACTGATGTGAAGAAAACGCGGGTTTTTGTAATTTTGGTTGATCGGAAATGCAAACACATTAAACAAAGCTAGACTATGTTAATGGCGAGGCTTTGATACCACTGTATGTGTACGGCGGCGCCCCGGCCTCCATCCCGAGGCCAAATGCGGAAGCGATGGCTAACTTCAATTTTCTTGAACCGACACCACCACGCACTAAAACCCGGATCGTACCATTAACTAGTCCTAGCTAACTATAAGATGGGGAAGAAAGATATACCGAGTGATCCGAGTCCTCCAGTCTTCTCGCCGTCGTCCCGATCTCCCGCGGAATGTCCGGTCTCCACCTCCTCTCCGGAAAGGCACCACGTCGCCTGCATCTTTTACGGGCTCCCACCTTTATACCGAGGCAACTCGGGCACGAAGCTGGCAAGTCGACGTGCCCGAGATTTGCTGTAGAATGTAATGTGGAACTCATGTCTCATTTTGGGGTTGTAGGAATTGCCAAATGGTGGAGGAATCAACCATGGAGTTTTTCTTGGGAATTTTTGTGAAGGAAAATCATATGAGATCATCCAAATATCACCCACTACAAAATGGGACAGCCCCCCTTCTATGTGGCTGGCCATGACCAAAAATGGTGAGAGAGTGGTGAGTGAATGGGGAAGAGCCTCTCAATAATAATGCAAGAGGGAAAACAATGTTATGATGAAAAAGAAATGATTACAAAATCAAACCTATACTCCGAAACAACCATCATCACAAGCATGATGACTCCAAAAGGTCAAGCCATCATGAACAAAGAAAGTCAAGTGATGGTGCATCATCATGTTTCAACAAAATGCAAAGAACACCCTCCACAAATACTTATTTGCACAAATGCAAATAAGCCCTCCTCCACCAATCTTCGGCCATTGAAAGATACAAATGAAAGTGGCCGAAACAGAAAGCAAACTGGCAACTCCAGAAAACTGGTCCGGTAATAAATTACAGGAAAACCCCGATACTGTGTATACACACCCGCATTTGTATTCCGACCTAAATACAAATGCAATGAGATAAAATCTACACTGTACTATACAAGGATCCGGCTTAAACCAAAGCCGGCTAGTAATATCCGTTCGATCCTGATCCGTGCAATACCGCACGTATCTGATCGAACCCTGCCATATATCCATACGACCTCTAGTACAAACTGTCCGATCCTGATCCGTGCAATACCGCACGTATCTGATCGAACCGTGCCATATCTCCATACGGCCACCACAGCTTTTCGCCCGAAACTTGAGTGACTGAATGTGGGGGACTCTAAAGACTCGTCAATACTATGGCTGTGGATTTAACCACTAGCACGACAGAGATATTAGCCATACGTGACGGGCCACCAGCTATTGAACAAAAGGGATGTCGATGAGCGAACTCATCTGGACACCCTACTGAGCCTGTCAGTGACAATATCCGTTCAATCCGGTCCGTTCGTCTATGAGCATCGCATGGCGGGCCTAGGGGGTTGGTAAAAGTCAGACCCCCAAAAGCGGTACAACTCGTGTCGGAGTGTAGCCCACAACACCCTGAGATACTACTGGAATACCTACCAGTAAATCTCCTGCCTCGGCCGAGGGCTTCGTGTAATGGCTCTCCTAGACACAGCGCGACCTCACCCCCAATACCGGGAGAGACGAACCCCTGAAGATCCGCTCACTGCCTCCATGTGGCTCGGGACTGTACCCAACTAAAAACTGTTTGCACGTCTCCTTTGAGCGTGGTAGGGTAGTAATCAAAGTACAGTGGGAACTCACACGAGACAAATGACGATCCCCTGGTCGATGAACTAACCTGTACACATGTCACTAGGGAACCGCTATCTGACGTCAGGTATAAGACCAACTAGCATGTTCCCGGCGAGTCCTGTCCGGTGTACTCATAACCCAATGAGCACCTGTATACATCTTAGATGAACCAACTGACACCAGTGGCTTGTGAGACCGGCCACCGCCCCTCGTCGGGGTCTCGACTGTATACACTAGTCTACTATGGAGTATAGAAGCCCTGTATCGAAACTTCTACGACTAGGGACTTTTTAAGGATGTGCTTATAGACTGCCAGCTCTCACGTATATTGTAACATTTCAAAAAGATAAAATTTTAATTTTGGGAATTTTTATAATTTAATATTACTTTATTGAATATTTTAATATTTTGGTATTATTAAATACAAATAAATAGGAAAAATTTTGGAAAAATTATGGAAAATTCTAAAATAGGGTAAATTAGAGAATTATGCCATTTCTAAGTTTAATTGATTAGTTATATGCTAATTTAGCGCTAATCGCAATTAAAAATCGCTAAACGGATTTTTGGCGTTTTTGTGCAAAACATGCACGTATCATTTTCTACACTTGTGTTACATTTTATTGCCATGGTTTGTTTTGGGGTTACTATTTGATTGAGAAGGGGTTTAAGGAAAAAGAAAAGAGAAAAGAATTGAGTAGTAGGTGAGAGAGAGAGAGAGAGGTATGGTCTCCTTTTGACTTAGCCATCTCTTCATTCTTCTTTCATTTTTCCCTCTCCCTCTTCCCCTCCTCCTGCTGCTGCTCCTCCCTCACTTCCCTCCCCTCTTCAACTCCTCTAAACACCTCTAAAAAAACTCCAAAACCCCACTCTCATTTCATTAAAAGTGTGCACAAGCTCAAGACCTACACGATGGACCAAGAAAGCATGAATTTTGGCCACTAGGGGCAACTCAAGAATTTTCTTGAGTTGCCAAATGAGGTAAGTACTGAACCATTAACTTAGTTTTAGCATTTCCTTTACCCCCATGTTATGATTGAACCGATATTGTGTGATTTTGTGACTTGAGGTAAAACCTAGTTAGGGTTGTGAAGAATTATGAGTTGTAATGTGAAATTGAGTTCAATAGAGGCTACACCAACACCGTAGTGTATGAATTGAGACCCTAACCTGAAGCTTAAACCCAGAATACGGATTTTAGAAACCGATATCGGAGAATTTATGAAATCTGTGAAGGTTGTATTGAATCTGCTATCACCCAAGACATCCTAAATTAAAATTGATTGGACAGTGGTATATGCAGGCACCCAGGAAGCTACCACCAAGACCCCAGCCCCTACTTCCTTTTCCCTGCCGCAAATTTTACGCATTTGGCCGCAATTTGCGGCCTGGACCCCACCAAATTGTCTCGTTTTGGTTTTGGAGTTCCCTTATCTGTAGATTAGGCCCCTGGTATATATAGATTTGTCTAATTGGACCAAGGGTGAAATCTGGAACATATTTCCTAAGTTGCTGTTTTGGATTCGTGTTTCCGTATTCCGTATTTTTAAGTCTGAATTTGTGTCTTGTGTTTTACCTCGACTATTTGGCATTTATACGACGATATAGAGGATTTATTGATGGTTTTGAAGGCGTGCGATAGGTTCTAACCTATAGGCCTCTTATCGTATAGTTTTGGGTTTCGCGTGCCGTGTTAGCTTTGATTTGGTTTTAATGCGCATATACGACACTTTGATGTGTAGGTGCCCCATGAAGACAACGGGACGACAAGCAAACGCGTGGTGACATCGAAAGATGGAGACGCAAGGTGAGTAGATTATATCTACAGGGGGAAGTCGGGTGGATGGCGTATAGCACCCCCGCAGTCCGTAGTTGTTATATTATATATATGATAGTTAGGTGTACTATGGATAGTGTAGGGTTAGAAGTGACTAGTGTAGTTCATAGTCGCGAACCCTAGAATAGAATTACACCTACACGCACACCCTTGCACATTACTTATACTTGCACTGTGTTGATGATATTGGATGACATTGGAGATGAGTCGATGATGTTGGGCCTGGTGCTGCGAGATCGGTGAATTGATGTGATTCGTATTTGGGATACGATACGTGATCTCTAGCGGGCCTTGGGACGTGTGCTTGCACACGCAGTATTTTGATGGTATCAGTTGTACTAGACTTAGATCAGTACCCCAGATTATGTGATATGATGATAGTGATACCTGAGATGTGATGAGATAGTGTGATATTGACCGTACCCAGCTATTGGGATGCCGTACAACGAATTACCGTACGAGCCTATATTGATGATAGATCCGCGCTCATGACATGAGGATGTCATATGATATACTGTATCGTACGCGATACTATTGAGGCGGGATCACCGACTATTATATCTATATATATATCGACTCAGATTTAGGTGGTTTCCACACCCCTCCTGATTTACTTGATACTTAGATCTGTAGTTTGCATAGTAGATGTTAGACTAGACCCGAGTCATACCTATTTTAAAAACTACGAATCAGGAATATCTTAAAAGACAAGTAAAGAGATTCTACAGGTAGTTTTCAAAGGACGTATCTTTCTTAAAATATACGGTAGCCATTATTTTACTAAAAATCCTGATCCGTCTTACTTTAAACGACATAACTGCATGATATATACTTATTGATGTAGATTCTTCACTGTGGTGTTGATTATTTGATTTCCGCATATTCATGCTATTCACATTGCTTTGCATATAATTATTGCTATATTATTATCATGCTGTTAGGACACCAGCACCATTATCGATGATGCGTATGTTCCACGTACACTATTTGCCGGCTCACAGACTTCATCATCGATAATTGCCATGCCACTGCACTTTAGTACTGTTGCGTTCATGATATGATTCTTGCATGGCATATTGTACCCTTATACTTGTACACAAACATAGATGATTCTGACTTGATTAGAGATTTGGGAACCGCAAGATGTTCTTCAAAACTGATTCGTTTTAAAAGAGCGGTTTCCCTCGACATGTGCACATTACTATTCCATGTTGCATGACTTATGATATGCTTACCTTTCTTACATGTCGTATACATCATGTTTTGATTATACGCATTGAGATATGTTGTTTCCATGATATTTCTGGATTTGGGAACCGTGGGTATTTCAAAAGAGAATATATAATTGTGTTAAAAAGCCGGTTACCCTTGATATGATATTTCAGTGTGTCCACCATGTGTTTTCTCGGTGCTGAGAGCGACATGTGAAACTCGATTCGAGGAGGCGGATGAGGCCGATTGCGGGTACGTGGTGGACCCGGTATGGTACCCCGGGACGAGAACGGTTTCGCTGTGTAGTAGACGGTGAGCCTGGCAGAGGGACTACTACCTACCGGTGATTGTATTTGAGCTCGGCGGATATCTGGAGGATACCGACCGGAGTTGAGAGATGGATATGGGCTGACCCGTACTGCCGGGGCCGAGGGCCAATACCGCAGACGGAGCCCCATATGGATGAGGATATGGGCTGACCCGTACTGCCGGGGCCGAGGGCCGATACCGCAGACGGAGCCCCATATGGACGAGGATTTACGTGTCGATGCTAGGCACGGGTTTCATGATGTTTTTCCATGATTTTGTTTATATCCTCATATTAGCACACATGATGCTTATTGTCATTGGGTGATGGGTGGACGGGTTCCACGTTTATTGTTATTGGGTGACGGGTGGACGGGTTCCACGTATATACAGACATGGATCATATACAGACTGGATTTACATTGATCATACTTCATTTGTATATATAACAGGGTATGAGGGCGCTGTTATATATACCCTTACACCAATATTAGTGGTATGGGACGCTAATATATGTGTATTGATACTTCATCATCTTTACTTCATGCAGACATACCTTATACTGATGACATGTTATTACCTGAGTACTTGGCACTACATACCTGTTTAGATGTTGCTTTGCCACCTTATCTTGTATCATGCTTATTCTTTGAGGTTTATATACTGATCGTATTGACTTAGGATCATGTCTTGCATTCGGTTTCTGCTTGTAGATATTCTCTATTCACGAGTTGGCAACTCACCCCCGTTGTGCCACAGTTCTTGCAGGTTTTCCCGTACAGGTTTCATTGCGGCATTTCTGGCACATTGCTTCCTTGCGGGTGAATTGCTTTTGGTAGGTGGGTTCTTTTGCATCAAGAATCACCGTTGTACTTGTATTATTCATGTATCTAGAAATTCCATCAACCAAACTTGATATTGTTTCAGACTCAGACTTTACTGATGTATTATTCGACCTTAGAGTCGCGCTTAGTAGTATTGCGGTTTTCATGCTTACTGAGTTTCTTTTTGATCTGATCCTCGCCTTTCGGCGTTGTATATTATATTGCATGTGTGGTTGTGACCGTCAATTGACGAAGAGCCAGCTCCCGCTTGGGGATGCCTTTTACCATTGTATATATGTTGTTCTTGTTGTACCCCGTTCGGAGCCAGTATTTACAAAAGAAACTCTGCCGAAATTTTTAGAAAAGACTTAACTTTTAAAAAAATGCACATTCGGCTTAGTTATTTAAAAACCTTGACTTCAAACATGTTTTCCTTCACTTCCTTAAACCAGTTTTCTTTACTTACTCTTAAAATGGTTTTAGATTTCTGGGCTTTTGGCTTACTTGGATCAGATGGAGTCCTATAGACTTCATATGGTTCAAGGGCCAGTCACGTGCTCTTTCGGGTCGTGACAAAGTTGGTATCAGAGCGCTAGGTTGACCTTGGTTCGAGTCTAAGTTTGACTATGTGGAGCCTAGGGCGTTTATATATATACGGAACTTAGGCTTGACATTACGGAACTTAGACTTAGTCGAGGGGGTATTAGACCCGAACTTTCGTCGTATAGGATGGCCCTTGGTTGATGGAATAGGTAACTAAAGTAGAGTGACGTACCGTGGGTATGTTCCGCGGCATACTTACGACACGCCACTCCGCTTAAGGAACCTTAGGATGTACATATTTTTGAGATCAGTGATTCTCTTCATATCCATGATTATACATCCATTTGAGATCCACGATTCTATTAGTTCATGCTCATACCTTTATTGATGCCGTTCCTCTTATGATCATGTATCCGCTCTGGATCTGTTGTTCTCTTTCTTTCCATTGATCTGCTCTCTTCGATACTCGATTGAGGTTCCTGTCGCCATGTTTGAGCGCAGTTTGGGCTGCTGCTAGGGATACGGTCAGGGCGAGCTCGTCTGGTACGAGGGCCGACCATTGTGTTTTCTGGTGACATGGGAACGTCTCGAGTTGGTATTGGTGATTGTGACCTCTAGTAGAGGCGAGTGCATGGTTTTGCACCGGATGATCGGGCCATTGTTAGAGCTGCCAGTTGAGAGAGGACTGTTGATGTACGGCATACCTCAGAGATTATGATGTCGCCTACCATGCAGACAGATGGACCAGCCGTTGCTGAGATTGACAGGATGTCGCTTCCGGAGCTTACAAGCTGAGATTATTAGAGCTTCCATGCAGATATGAGACAGATGATAGCTAGTCTACCCGATTTGAGAGACGAAGGTGATTCTCCGATTTATGCGCCGGAGCGGGCCCAGTTGAGTTGAAGATTTCCAGTATGGAGAGTCTTACTCAGATCTAGAGCAGACCGATTCAGAGATGACCGCCAATGTGTCGTCTTTCCTGGAGGATTGAGGCGCTGTTCAGTATACAGACGAATGAGCCAGTGGTTGCTGCAAACGACGAGATATTGCCCAGATGGTTGGAGCTACTGCAGCATGAGCATTTACTTAGAGATATGATGGACGGTTGCTAGTCACCTGAGGATGATGACTAGGACATGTGGTTCGTCCGTTTACCGATGCGAGGTCATCAGATCAATTGTTTCCAGCTAGAGACGACTTCACGCAGATTCGTTGAGAGTCGATAGAGACGATCGAGTGTCAGGAGCCCATTTTCCAAGTTTAAAGTATACGGAAAGACATGCAGGTGATTCTATGGACCCTCTAGAAGAATGAAACCCTAACTCGACTTAATGACCGTGTGAAAGCCTTTGAACCTTAGGGTTTACGGCAGTTCCGCGGCGCCATTAGTGAGGCTTGGGTTTGCCCTTCTACGGCTGGACCACCGACGCCGTGGCATATACTCGATACTATTAAACTGTACTCAAGATGTTGATCTCTTGGGGGATTATAAGGTTCTGGCGAGTCGATCGAATGTTTCGACATCATTCGAATATCATGTGATGGGATGCATTGCTTGGGAGACTCCAGATACGAGTATAGCCGTTGGAGAACCGTCCATGCAGCCACGATGAGACGAGTCCGAAATCAGTCGACATTGAAGCAGAGTGAAGAAAAGAGTTCGCAAGAGATTTCGACGAGATGACGTCCCACTCCGCTGACATCAGAGATGTGATACGCACCCAGAGGCGTGGTATATGGATATATCTTCCAGAAAGAGGCGCGATAAGTATGCAGCCATTCCGGAATAAGAATTTGCTTCAGCAATGGATGACGACTTCCGGGCAATCCGGCAGGAAGGAGATTTGAGAGAGAAATCTCGATAGGACCTTTCTAGAAAATGATACGAGAAGACCTAGATCCAGGAGTTGTCATATTGCGCACACCCAGCAGGCCAGAGTTCGGCGTCATCGACAAGGTCGTTGACTAGGTTCGGATAAAGGACTTCACCCAGATGCGTTGCGAATTGATCAAGGACGGACGGGTATTGGGTATTCCTCCGATGGTTGGGACGTGTTCCCGAGGACCTGTTCGGCCAGATATCTTCTATAGAATGATGAAGCTACAGAGTACGCGATTTCGAATTCGTGCGAGACGCTGACGAACTGTCATTACTTCCCGTCGAGACCAGAGGTCAGATATGCTTACAGAGGCGTTGGGATGCAACCAGATTCCGAGAAAATATTGTGCTGAGGACACAGATGTCTATCGAGTGAGAAGAGATTATGCAAGAGAGCCAGCCTCCGTACAGTTCGGCATAGGCAAGATTGGAAGAGACCCTGAGCAGGATTCCTTCCAGGACACTGCTGCAATGATGTTTGCACCCAGGATCAGATGTGCGACGTGCATTCAGAGTGCCAGAGGCCGACGCCAGTGATATGCTGCTTTATGAGTGGTCGTGAGGATCGACCGAGAGATGACCAGAGAAGTGCCAAAACGGAATCGTACCAGTTAGCACACCTGACAGGGCTGATGAGCCGATTGATTGTGAGATAGGGATCCGCAGAGAAGATAAGGATCCAGAGACAGAGGACGCCAGAATGTGAGCAAGAGGCAAGTAGCTATCTTGCGCATCTAGCATTGGATGCACCGACTCCTTCTCGACCTCGAAGGAGGAACTACCGACGACGGTATTTATGATTTGTGATTTTGTGATTCGATTATCACGTATCCGTCATTTTGGATTTTCGCGCATGTTGGGCGCATGTTTTGAGATACGATTTTGGGGCACACCAGATGCACTAAATCGAGATTCTTCGTGCATGTCACATGCACCTGATTTTTGCTGTCAGGCACACACGCTGCCTATGACAGAAGTTTCGTGCACACCAGTGGCACCTAGATGTTGTTTTGTACACCTATTTGACACATATGGATTTTGATTCCGTGCGCACCAGACGCACCGGATGTTCTTAGTTACATTTTTGTAGATTGATTTGCTATAGAGCAGTACATTTTTATGATATTCGCTACGGATTGATGTTTTCGGAACCCCGACAAATTGGATATTACTGAAATGTTTTGGTATTTGGGGGTTTAAATTTCAATTCGGGGACCGAATATATTTAAGGGGGGTAGATTGTAACATTTCAAAAAGATAAAATAATAATTTTGGGAATTTTTATAATTTAATATTATTTTATTGAATATTTTAATATTTTGGTATTATTAAATACAAATAAATGGGAAAAAATTTGGAAAAATTATTGAAAATTCTAAAATTGGGTAAATTAGAGAATTATGCCATTTCTAAGTTTAATTGATTAGTTATATGCTAATTTAGAGCTAACCGCGATTAAAAATCGCTAAACGGATTTTTGGCGTTTTTGTGCAAAACATGCACGTATCATTTTCTAAACTTGTGTTACATTTTATTGCCATGGTTTGTTTTTGGGTTACTATTTGAGTGAGAAGGGGTTTAAGGAAAAAGAAAAGAAAAGAGAAAAGAATTAAGTAGTAGGTGAGAGAGAGAGAGAGGTATGGTCTCCTTTTGACTTAGCCATCTCTTCATTCTTCTTTCATTTTCCCCTCTCCCTCTTCCCCTCCTCCTCCTGCTGCTCCTCCCTCACTTCCCTCCCCTCTTCAACTCCTCTAAACACCTCTAAAACAACTCCAAAACCCCACTCTCATTTCATTAAAAGTGTGCACAAGCTCAAAACCTACACGATGGACCAAGAAAGCATGGATTTTGGCCACTAGGGGCAACTCAAGAATTTTCTTGAGTTGCCAAATGAGGTAACTACTGAACCATTAACTTAGTTTTAGCATTTCCTTTACCCCCATGTTATGATTGAACCGATATTGTGTGATTTTGTGACTTGAGGTAAAACCTAGTTAGGGTTGTGAAGAATTATGAGTTGTAATGTGAAATTGAGTTCAATAGAGGCTACACCAACACCCTAGTGTATGAATTGAGACCCTAACCTGAAGCTTAAACCCAGAATACGGATTTTAGAAACCGATATCGGAGAATTTATGAAATTTGTGAAGGTTGTATTGAATCTGCTATCACCCAAGACATCCTAAATTAAAATTGATTGGACAGTGGTATGTGCAGGCACCCAGGAAGCTACCACCAAGACCCCAGCCCCCACTTCCTTTTCCCGGCCGCAAATTTTACCCATTTGGCCGCAATTTGCGGCCTGGACCCCACCAAATTGTCTCGTTTTGGTTTTTGTGTTACCTTATCTGTAGATTAGGCCCCTGGTATATATAGATTTGTCTAATTAGACCAAGGTTGAAATCTGGAACATATTTCCTAAGTTGTTGTTTTGGATTCGTGTTTCCGTATTCCGTATTTTTAAGTCTGAATTTGTGTCTTGTGTTTTACCTCAACTATTTGGCATTTATACGACGATATAGAGGATTTATTGATGGTTTTGAAGGCGTGTCATAGGTTCTAACCTATAGGCCTCTTATCGTATCGTTTTGGGTTTCGCGTGCCGTGTTAGCTTTGATTTGGTTTTAATGCGCATATACGACACTTTGTTGTGTAGGTACCCCATGAAGACTACGGGACGACAAGCAAACGCGTGGTGACATCGAAAGATGGAGACGCAAGGTGAGTAGATTATATCTACAGGGGGAAGTCGGGTGGATGGCGTATAGCACCCCTGCAGTCCGTAGTTGTTATATTATATATATGATAGTTAGGTGTACTATGGATAGTGTAAGGTTAGAAGTGACTAGTGTAGTTCATAGTCGCGAACCCTAGAATAGAATTACACCTACACGCACACCCTTGCACATTACTTATACTTGCACTGTGTTGATGATATTGGATGACATTGGAGATGAGTCGATGATGTTGGGCCTGGTGCCGCGAGATCGGTGATTTGATGTGATTCGTATTTGGGATACGATACGTGATCTCTAGCGGGCCTTGGGACGTGTGCTTGCACACGCAGTATTTTAATGGTATCAGTTGTACTAGACTTAGATCAGTACCCCAGATTATGTGATATGATGATAGTGATACATGAGATGTGATGAGATAGTGTGATATTGACCGTACCCAGCTATTGGGATGCCGTACAACGATTTACCGTACGAGCCTATATTGATGATAGATCAGCGCTCATGACTTGAGGATGTCATATGATATACTGCATCGTACGCGATACTATTGAGGCGGGATCACCGACTATTATATCTATATTTATATCGACTCAGATTTAGGTGGTTTCCACACCCTTCCTGATTTACTTGATACTTAGGTCTGTAGTTTGCATAGTAGATGTTAGACTAGACCCGAGTCATACCTATTTCAAAAACGACGAATCAGGAATATCTTAAAAGACAAGTAAAGAGATTCTACGGGTAGTTTTCAAAGGACGTATCTTTCTTAAAATATACGGTAGCCATTATTTTACTAAAAATCCTGATCCGTCTTACTTTAAACGACATAACTGCATGATATATACTTATTGATGTAGATTCTTCACTGTGGTGTTGAATGTTTAATTTCCGCATATTCATGCTATTCACATTGCTTTGCATATGATTATTGCTATATTATTATCATGCTGTTAGGACACCAGCACCATTATCGATGATGCGTATGTTCCACGTACACTATTTGCCGGCTCACAGACTTCATCATCGATAATTGCCATGCCACTACACTGTAGTACTGTTGCGTTCATGATATGATTCTTGCATGGCATATTGTACACTTATACTTGTACACAAACATAGTTGATTCTGACTTGATTAGAGATTTGGGAACCGCAAGATGTTCTTCAAAACTGATTCGTTTTAAAAGAGCGGTTTCCCTCGACATGTGCACATTACTATTCCATGTTGCATGACTTATGATATGCTTACCTTTCTTACATGTCGCATATATCATGTTTTGATTATACGCATTGAGATATGTTGTTTCTATGATATTTCTGGATTTGGGAACCGTGGGTATTTCAAAAGAGAATATATAATTGTGTTAAAAACCCGGTTAGCCTTGATATGATATTTCAGTGCGTCCACCATGTGTTTTCTCGGTGCTGAGAGCGACATGTGAAACCCGATTCGAGGAGGCGGATGAGGCCGATTGCGGGTACGTGGTGGACCCGGTATGGTACCCCGGGGCGAGAACGGTTTCACTGTGTTGTAGACGGAGAGCCTGGCAGAGGGACTACTACCTACCGTTGATTGTATTTGAGCTCGGCGGATATCTGGAGGATACCGACCGGAGTTGAGAGATGGATTTGGGCTGACCCGTACTGCCGGGGCCGAGGGCCGATACCGCAGACGGAGCCCCATATGGATGAGGATATGGGCTGACCCGTACTGCCGGGGCCGAGGGCCGATACCACAGACGGAGCCCCATATGGACGAGGATTTACGTGTCGATGCTAGGCACGGGTTTCATGATGTTTTTCCATGATTTTGTTTTTATCCTCATATTAGCATACATGATGCTTATTGTCATTGGGTGACGGGTGGACGGGTTCCACGTTTATTGTCATTGGGTGACGGGTGGACGGGTTCCACGTATATACAGACATGGATCATATACAGACTGGATTTACATTGATCATACTTCATTTGTATATATAACAGGGTATGAGGGCACTGTTATATATACCCTTACACCAATATTAGTGGTATGGGACTCTAATATATGTGTATTGATACTTCATCATCTTTACTTCATGCAGACATACCTTATACTGATGACATGTTATTACCTGAGTACTTGGCACTACATACCTGTTTAGATGTTGCTTTGCCACCTTATCTTGTATCAGGCTTATTCTTTGAGGTTTATATACTGATCGTATTGACTTAGGATCATGTCTTGCATTCGGTTTCTGCTTGTAGATATTCTCTATTCACGAGTTGGCAACTCACCCCCGTTGTGCCACAGTTCTTGCAGGTTTTGCCGTACAGGTTTCATTGCGGCATTTCTGGCACATTGCTTCCTTGCGGTGAATTGCTTTTGGTAGGTGGCTTCTTTTGCATCAAGAATCACCGTTGTACTTGTATTATTCATGTATCTAGAAATTCCATCAACCAAACTTGTATATTGTTTCAGACTCAGACTTTAGTGATGTATTATTCGACCTTAGAGTCGCGCTTAGTAGTATTGCGGTTTTCATGCTTACAGAGTTTCTTTTGGATCTGATCCTCGCCTTTCGGCGTTGTATATTATATTGCATGTGTGGTTGTGACCGTCAATTGACGAAGAGCCAGCTCCCACTTGGGGATGCCTTTTACCATTGTATATATGTTGTTCTTGTTGTACCCCGTTCGGGGCCAGTATTTACAAAAGAAACTCTGCCGAAATTTTTAGAAAAGACTTTACCTTTTAAAAAAATGCACATTCGGCTTAGTTATTTAAAAACCTTGACTTCAAACATGTTTTCCTTCACTTCTTTAAACCAGTTTTCTTTACTTACTCTTAAAATGATTTTAGATTTCTGGGCTTTTGGCTTACTTGGATCAGATGGAGTCCTATAGACTTCATATGGTTCAAGGGCCAGTCACGTGCTCTTTCGGGTCGTGACATATATGATCGCGCTCATACTGCTGGTAGTCAAGCTAGAATCCTAGGGGCTCTATCAACGTGCAATAGTGACCTGTAAGGTCACCTAAAGCAGTACACGATGATAAAGGTAAACCAGATAGCATACTATCATCTCGAGTAAGACTGTCCTACTGGAATAGGTCCTCCCTCAATCATTGCAATCACGTGCCTGTGATCCAATAATTTACTCTCCAACACGAAGGTGTTTCACGATAAACACCTTTTGCGCAAAACTTTCGTACCTGGTCAACAGGTACTGCTTTACGACACCCGGATACACTTCCATCCTTGAAAGCACAGATCTCGCTGGAAAGGGACGTATTTTGTGCGGAATGTGTATCCGCATGGCGCTGTGGATTTGGAGAATCCAAAGGACGGTTTATTTTTCAGAGTAAACGGACACCGACTTAAACCGTACCTTAGCGCCGAACCAACAGAGGAACTCCTGGTCTTCCAGGAGTGTAACATTTTCAAAATAATAAAATATGATTTTTGGGAATTTTTATAATTTAATATTATTTTAATGAATATTTTAATATTCTGGTATAATTAAATACAAATAAATGGGGAAAAATTATGGAAAATTCGAAAATAGGGTATTTTATGGATTTATGCCATTTTAAAGTTTTTAAGATTAGTTATATGCAAGTTTAGTACTAATCGCGATTAAAAATCGCAAATTGGATTTTTAGCATTTTTGTGCAAAAATGTGCACATATCATTTTCCATACTTGTTACACTTGTTACATGTTTTGGGTGCATGGTTGCTTTGGGGTCACTATTGGAGTGAGAAAGAAAAGAAAAGAAAGAAAAAAGTAATGATGATGATGAGAGAGAGAGAGACTAGGTCAACCCCCACTTTTTGAACATTACCCATCATTTCCTCACACCCATTTCTCTCTCCCCTCTCATGGAGCTGCTGTTGATCCTGCTCCTGCTCCCGCTCCCTCATCTTTCTCCCCTTCACTTCATAGATCCCTCTCATTTCCCTCACCAAACCCCATTCCCACTTCACAAAACTTGCTCCCAAGCTCACTAGCTACACTTTAAACCTAGCAAGATTGGATTTGGAGAACTTTGAGCAACTCAAGAATTTTCTTGAGTTGCCAAAGGAGGTAATTTCTGCACATATTAGAGTAGTATCTCATTTCTTGTGCATCAATTCTAGTTTCATATCGATATTGTGTCATGTTGGGGACTTTGGAGAATTCAAGTTAGGGTTTAGGGTTAGACCTGAAATCAAAGTGAAATTGACGCTTGTTGTCACCTTAGAACCCCTTGTGTGATGCTAATTTGGACCCAAATCTGAACTTGAAACCAGAATACGGATTTATGAGACGATGTCAGAGAAAAACTGTGAATCTGTGATCGTATTTAAGAATCTGCTATCACCCCGAGACCCCAAAAATAAAACTGAGTTGACAGTGAGATGTGCAGGCACCATGTAACCACCACACCAAACCCTAGCCCACAACTCATTTCCTTGGCCGCAGATTTAATCCCCCTGGCCGCATTTTGCGGCCAGAGCAGGAGTTCTGGTGCTCGTTTTTGTTCGGTAGCCTTATACCCTGTAGACTTGACCCTGGTTATGTCTAGTTTTGACTGATTCTTAAGTTAGGGTAAAATATGGATTGATTTTCTTGAGTTGGCATATGATTTATGACTTGTTTTAGCATGGATTTTGGTATTTGGTGATTCATTCCTGTCGGGTGGCATTTGGACGTCAACGACAAGTGGATATTGATCGTGTTTACATGCGAGACGATAGTTTTTTACCTATGCGAGTAGCGTGTGCTATTTTGGTTTCCGATGTGATTTTCATGTGCTTTAGCATTGTGATATACTTGTAGGTACCCTATGTGATGTTGAGGCGAAGAAGATGAAGATAGCGACATCGGCATCGGCACACGAGAAGCAAGGTGAGTAGATTTATATCTACGGGGAGAAGTCGGGTGGATGGCGTATAGCACCCCCGCAGTCCGTGGTGATGTATACGAATACGTATACAAACATATATTTATTATGTGTTGTTAGGACTATTGATGGTAATAATGGAATTATTAATAATAAGGATGTATTGGTTTAGTAGTGCGAAACCCAAGAGTAGTGGGTGCACTCACACATACACACATACACACATACTTGCATACATTCTTTCATTTATCTGTGCGCGTATGATGGTGTGTATATCTACACATGGGTATGGGACTATGTGTTCATATATGAGATTTGAGGATGATACGTGGGATTGAGATGAGTCGATGAGATTCGATTGAGGCCGTGAGATTTGGCGACATGACAGAGTTCGTATTGGAGATGTGATATGATGGTAGTGATACCTGTTATGTGATGAGACAATGTGATATTGACTTAGATTTAGGTGGTTTTCATACCCCTCCCGATTGACTTGATTTTTGGGTTCATAGTTCGCATAGTAGGCATTAGACTAGACCCGAGTCATACCTATTTCAAAACTAACGAATCAGGGATATTTTAAAGATAGGCAAAAGGGTTTCTACGGATATTTTCAAACGACACATCTTTTCTTAAAACACCGTAGCCCTTATTTTACCAAAAACCCTGATTCGTCTTATTTCAAAAGGCAAGGCTGCATGATATATTTATTGAGGCAGTTTCTTTACTGTTGCGCTGATTATTCGATATCCGCATTTTCATGCTATTTGCATTGCATTGCCTGTGTTTATTGATATATTACCGTCATGCTGCTAGGACACTAGCACCATTATCGATGATGCGTATGTTCCACGTACACTGTTGCCGGCTCACACACTTCATCATCGATAATTGCCATGTCACTACACTGTAGTACTGTTGCATTCAGGATATGATTCTTGCATGACAGACATATGTGCTTACATTTCTTTTACATGTCACACACATCATGCTTGCTGATTATACGCATTGAGATATGTTGTTTCCATGATATTTCTGGTTTTGGGAACCGTGGGTGTTTAAAAAGGAAATATGTAACTGTTTTAAAACCCGGTTACCCTTGATATGATATTTCAGTGCGTCCACCATGTGTTTTCTCGGTGCTTAGAGCGACAAGTGAAACCCGATTCGAGGAGGCGGATGAGGCCGATTGCGGGTACATGGTGGACCCGATATGGTTCCCCGGGGCAAGAAATGTTTTTCGTGGAGTAGATGATGAGCCTGGCAGGATGGCGAGTACCTACCGGTGATTGGTTGGACCTGGCGTTTTTCCGGAGGATACCGACAAGAGTCAATAGATGGATATGGGCGTACTGCTGGGGCCGAGGGCCGATTCCGCAGACGGAGCCCGTGGGCTGATCCGAACTGACGGAGCCCATTATATGAGGATTTACGTGCCGATGCTGGGCACGGTTTTCATGATGTTTTCGAGTGTCGATGCTGGGCACTCCGGTTCCATGATTTTGATGTGTCGCGAGGGACACAGATGGTTTATATCCTCATATTCCATGCACATGCTTTATAATATTTACATGCATGATGGTTATTGTCATTGGGTGACGAGTGGACGGGATCCACGTACATGCAGATTTTACTACATTGATCATACCTCACATTTATGATATGCTATTACCTGAGGCACTGGCACGAGCACTTGGCACTACACTTGTGCATATAGATTACCTTGCCAGTTTAGCATGCTTCAGACTTATTCATATTGAGGTTTATTTATATCTGATCGTATTGACCTAGGATGGGTCATACATTCGATCTCTGCTTGTAGATATTTTCTATTCACGAGTTGGAAACTCACCCCTGTTGTGCCACAGTCCTTGCAGGTTTTTGCCGTACAGAATCCATAGCGGCATTTCCGGCACACTGCTTCCATATGGATGAGTTGCGTTGGTAGGTGGGTTCTTTTGTATCAAAACCGCCATTGTTCCTGTATTACTCATTGTATCTAGAAATTCCATCAACCAAAACTTGTATATTGTTTCAGACTTAGAAAACAGTGTTGTATTATTTCGACCTTAGAGTCGCGCTTGTAGTATTTACGGTTTTCTGGCTGTTTAGAGTTCTTTTTGGGTTTTGATCCTCGCCCTTTGGCGTTGTATATTATTATTGCTTGCGTGGTTGTGACCGTCGATTGACGAAGAGTTATCTCCCACTTGGGGATGACTTTTATCATTTCATATATGCTATTCTTGTTGTACCCCGTTCGGGGCCAGTTTTTACAAAGGAAACTCTGCCGAAATTTTCAGGAAAGGTTACACATTTTAAAAAAATGCATATTCAGCTTAGTTATTTAAAAACTTTGATTTTCGAAACATGATTTCTTTACTTCTTAAACCAGTTTTCCTTATTTACTTTTTAAATGGTTTTAGATTTCTGGGCTTTTGGCTTACTTGGATCGGATGGGGTCCTATAGACTTCATATGGTTCAAGGGCCAGTCACGTGCTCTTTCGGGTCGTGACAAAGTTGGTATCAGAGCGCTTGGTTGACCTTGGTTCGAGTCTATGTTTGACTATGTGGAGCCTAGGACGTTATATATATATACGGAACTTCAGCTTGACCTTATGGAACTTAGACTTAGTCGAAGGAGTATTATACCCGAACTTTCGTCGCATAGGATGACCTTGGTTGATGGAATAGGTGACTAAAGTAGAGTGACGTACCGTGGGTATGTTCTGCGGCATACTTACGACACTCCACTCCGCTTAACAAACCTTAGGATGTACATTTCCTTGCACCGTATTATATTCATTCCTATGATCTATCCTCATCGATACTGGTTATGGTTTTGCTGCCACGATTGCACGGGCAGAGTGAGCTACGGCTCGAGTTGCGTCAGCATGAGCTCTTCGTGGACGAGGACTGACCAGGGCGTGATTCCAGAGACATACGATTGCATATTGAGGCGTCGTCTTATTGTGTTTCGCGCCATGAGCGTTGGACTGATCCCTTTTACGAGATTTCCCGGATGTGCTGATCGGCACCAGAGGATTGAGCCACTGATAGAGGCCAGCCAGGATGTGATGACCGTTGATATTATCGCTTATCCAGGACGATTGAGGCGCTGTTCAGCGTACGGACGGATGATCCAGTTGTTGCTGCGAGTGATGAGATATCGCCCAGATGATTGGAGCTACTGCAGCATGAGCATATACTTAGAGATATGATAGTGAGTCGCTAGTCACCGAGGATTAATGACTAGGACATGTGGTTCGTTCGCTTACCCCGATGCGAGGTCATCAGGTAGATTGATTCCAGCTAGAGACGACTTCACACATGTTCGTTGAGAGTCGATGGAGACGATCGAATGTCAGGAACCTATTTTTCCAAGTTTAAAGTATTCGGAAAGACATGCAAGCAATTCTATGGACCCTCTAGAAGAATGATACCCTAACTCGACATAATGACCGTGTGAAAACCTTTGAACCTTAGGGTTTGCGGCAGTTCCGTGGCGCCATTAGTGAGGCTTGGGTTTGCCCATCTACGGCTGGACCACCGATGCTGTGATATGTACTCTATACTATTAAACTGTACCCAAGATGTTGAGCTCTTGGGGGATTATGAGGTTCTGACGAGTCGATCGGACGATTCGACATCCTTCGGATATCATGTGATAGGACACTGCTTAGGAGACTCCAGATACGAGCATAGCCGTTGGAACGCAGTCTGTGTAGCCATGATGAGATGAGTCCGAATCAGTCGATATCGAAGCAGAGTGGAGTAAAGAGTTCGCATGAGATTTCGACGAGATGACGTTCCATTCCACTGACATCAGAGATACGATACGCACGTTGAGGACGTGATCGGCTAGATATCTTATACTGAGTGATGAAGATACCGAGTTCATGATTTCGAGTCCGGTGAGAGACTTCGGATTGACCGTAGCTGAGGATATGCATACAGAGGCGCAGGGATGCGACCATCTTTCGAGTATATGTTGAATTAAGGACGCAAATGTCCAGAGAGCGAGAAAGGATAACGCCAGAGTACCAGCCTCCGTACAGTTTGGCTTAGGCGAGATCAGAAGAGACCTTGAGCAGGATTCCTTCCAGTACCCTGCTGCAATAATATTTGCACCAGGAGCCGATGTGAGATGTGCTGCTTTAGGAGCGGTCGTGAGGATTGACCGAGAGATGACCAGAGAAATGCCAGAACGGAATCGTTCCTGTTAGCACACCTGACCGGGCCGATGAGCCGATGGATTGCGAGGTTGGTAATCCACAGGGAAGATAAGGAACCAGAGGCAGAGGACGCCAGCCGTGAGCAAGAGGCAAGTAGATATCTTGCGCTGCTAGCATTGGATGTACCGGCACCTTCTCGACTTCGAAGGAGGATATACCGACGACGGTATTTATGATTTGTGATTTTCTGATTTGACTGTCACGTATCCGTCATTTTGGATTTCGGTATTTTGGGCGATCTATTCGCATGATTTAGTCATGATGACTGAGTTCCGTGATATTTGATTTTGTGCACCATGGTTGCACCTACTGGGTATTTATACCTTGCGCATAGTTATTACTCTTGAGGTATTGATTGTGATTTCATGCCTATTTTATGCCGGTGATTTGATTATGACTTCATGGATTTCATACGGTTGATTTGAGGTTGTGCATATATTACGCACACGATTTGATTTTGCACTCGGTATAGCTTATATGTGCTTGTAGTGCATTGATATGTGTTTTGTGCACGCAGTTGCACACGTTTATGATTTCCTTTATACCTGGGTACACTTGGTGTTGCTGCTTACGCATTTGACTTATTGCTTGGTATTTGTGCATGGGATGCACCAGTTCTATACTTCGTGCGTTTGTCGCACCAGTTTAATGTTTCTTGCATGTATCGCATCAGATTTATATTTCGTGCCTTTGTTGCATCGGATTTATATTTTGTGCACTACGGTTGCACCTGACTTCGATTTGATGTCATTCGATATATCGATTTTGATTCTGATATTGATGTTGATTCTTGCACTCCGTGCTTTTGACTGGACTTACGCATGTTCGGCGTTTGCTATTGGATTTCGTGATTCCGTGCATGTTGAGTGCGCAGGGTTTAGATTTTCATTCGTGCACGATGGATGCACCGACTTGGATTTTCGCGCATGTTGGGCGCATGTTTTGAGATACGATTTTGGTGCACACCAGATGCACTAAATCGAGATTCTTCGTGCATGTCAGATGCACCTAGTTTTGCTGTCAGGCACACACGTTGCCTATGACAGATACTTCGTGCACACCCGTTGCACCTAGATGTTGTTTTGTTCACCTGTATGGCACATATATGGATTTTGATTTCCGTGCGCACCAGACGCACAGGGTAGTGTTATGTGCATTTTTGGGATTTATTCCTTTTAGAGTAGTACATTTTTGTGATATTGGATATTTGTTTTCATACTGAGCAGGACTAGTCAGAGGACAGTACCTGGATATATTTTGCATGCATTGATAGTTATCGAAGGGATTTCCAAAGAGCGAGCTATAGTCTCGGCATATATACCTGCGTGTCCGATATGACACGAAACGTTTTAAAAACAAGGAAACCCTTCTAAATTGTTTTCAAACGGCGGAACGTACATATTAAACAAAGGATATATACGTATATAGTTATTTTCTTATGAAAAACATCCGCCACTGTGCAGTGTTACGTGCATCGCACGGCGATTTAAAAAGATTTGGCATTCATTTACATCAGCTATTCACATGTATAGTTCTGATCTATATCATATTGGTTTTGTATTGGATTTGACATTTATGTCTTTACCATGACTCCGATGATTGCGGGATGCTTGACGGAGTGTTACTTTTGAGTTATCTGCTCGGTACTCATGCGCATGCATTGCGCTATGATGTTTTATGTATAGATGATTTCGGAGCCCCGATGACTTGGAAATTGTATTGAAATATTTTAGTATTTGGTGGTTTAAATTTAAATTCGGGGACCGAATTTCTTTAAGCGAGGTAGATTGTAACGTTTTCAGAATAATAAAATATGATTTTGGGAATTTTTATAATTTAATATTATTTTAATGAATATTTTAATATTCTGCTATAATTAAATACAAATAAATGAGGAAAAATTATGGAAAATTCTAAAATAGGGTATTTTATGGAATTATGCCATTTTAAAGTTTTTAAGATTATTTATATGCTAATTTAGTACTAATAGCGATTAAAAATCGCTAATTGGATTTTTAGCATTTTTGTGCAAAAATGTGCACATATAATTTTCCACACTTGTTACACTTATTACATGTTTTGGGTACATGGTTGCTTTGGGGTCACTATTGGAGTGAGAAAGAAAAGAAAAGAAAAGAAAGAAAAAAGTAATGATGATGATGAGAGAGAGAGAGAGACTAGGTCAACCCCAACTTTTTGAACCATACCCATCATTTCCTCACACCCATTTCTCTCTCCCCTCTCATGGAGCTGCTGCTGATCCTGCTCCTGCTCCATCATCTCCCTCCCCTTCACTTCATAGATCCCTCTCATTTTCCTCACCAAAATCACATTCCCACTTCACAAAACTTGCTCCCAAGCTCACTAGCTACACTTTTAACCTAGCAAGATTGGATTTGGAGAACTTTGAGCAACTCAAGAATTTTCTTGAGTTGCCAAAGGAGGTAATTTCTGCGCCTATTAGAGTAGTATCTCATTTCTTGTGCATCAATTCTAGTTTCATATCGATATTGTGTCGTTTTGTGGACTTTGGAGAATTCAAGTTAGGGTTTAGGGTTAGACCTGAAATCAAAGTGAAATTGAGGCTTGTTGTGACCTTAGAATCCCTTGTGTGATGCTAATTTGGACCCAAACCTGAACTTGAAACCAGAATACGGATTTATGAGACGATGTCGGAGAAAAACTATGAATATGTGATCGTATTTAAGAATCTGCTATCACCCCGAGACCCCAAAAATAAAACTGAGTTGACAGTGAGATGTGCAGGCACCATGGAACCACCACACCAAACCCTAGCCCCCAACTCATTTCCTTGGCCACAGATTTAATCCGCCTGGCCGCAATTTGCGGCCAGAGCAAGGGTTCTGGTGCTCGTTTTTGTTCGGTAGCCTTATACCCTGTAGACTTGACCCTGGGTATGTCTAGTTTTGAATGATTCCAGTTTGGGTAAAATCTGGGTTGATTTTCTTGAGTTGGCATATGATTTACGACTTGTTTTAGCATGGATTTTAGTATTTGGTGATTCATTCCTGTCGGGTGGCGTTTGGACGTCAACGACAAGTGGATATTGATCGTGTTTACATGCGAGACGATAGCTTTTTACCTATGCGAGTAGCGTGTGCTATTTTGGTTTCGGATGTGATTTTCATGAGCTTTAGCATTGTGATATACTTGTAGGTACCCTACGTGATGTTGAGGCGAAGAAGATGAAGATAGCGATATCGGCATCGGCACACGAGAAGCAAGGTGAGTAGATTTATATCTACGGGGAGAAGTCGGGTGGATGGCGTATAGCACCCCCGCTGTCCATGGTGATGTATACGAATACGTATACACACATATATTTATTATGTGTTGTTAGGACTATTGATGGTAATAATGGAATTATTGATGATAAGGATGTATTGGTTTAGTAGTGCGAAACCCTAGAGTAGTGGGTGCACTCTCACATACACACTTACACACATACTTGCATACATTCTTTCATTTATCTGTGCGAATATGATGGTGTGTATATCTACACATGGGTATGGGACTATGTGTTCATATATGAGATTTGAGGATGATACGTGGGATTGAGATGAGTCGATGGGATTCGATTGAGGCCGTAAGATTTGGCAACTTGACAGAGTTCGTATTGGAGATGTGATATAATGGTAGTGATACCTGTTATGTGATGAGACAATGTGATATTGACTTAGATTTAAGTGGTTTTCATACCCCTCCCGATTGACTTGATTGTTGGGTTCGTAGTTCGCATAGTAGGCGTTAGACTAGACCCGAGTCATACCTATTTCAAAACTAACGAATCGGGGATATTTTAAAGATAGGCAAAAGGGTTTCTACGGATATTTTCAAACGACACATCTTTTCTTAAAACACTGTAGCCCTTATTTTACTAAAAACCCTGATTCGTCTTATTTCAAAAGGCAAGGCTGCATGATATATTTATTGAGGCAAGTTCTTTACCGTTGCGCTGATTATTCGATATCCGCATTTTCATGTTATTTGCATTGCATTGCCTGTGTTTATTGATATATTACCGTCATGCTGCTAGGACACCAGTACCATTATCAATGATGCGTATGTTCCACGTACACTGTTGCCGGCTCACACACTTCATCATCGATAATTGCCATGTCACTACACTGTAGTACTGTTGCATTCAGGATATGATTCTTGCATGACAGACTGATGTGCTTACATTTCTTTTACATGTCACACACATCATGCTTGCTGATTATACGCATTGAGATATGTTGTTTCCATGATATTTCTGGTTTTGGGAACCGTGGGTGTTTAAAAAGGGAATATGTAACTGTTTTAAAACCCGGTTACCCTTGATATGATATTTCAGTGCGTCCACCATGTGTTTTCTCGGTGCTGAGAGCGACATGTGAAACACGATTCGAGGAGGCGAATGAGGCCGATTGCGGGTACATGGTGGACCCGGTATGGTTCCCCGAGGCAAGAAATGTTTTTCGTGGAGTAGACGATGAGCCTGGCAGGGTGGCGAGTACCTACCGGTGATTGGTTGGACCTGGCGGTTATCCGGAGGATACCGACCAGAGTCGATTGATAGATATGGGCGTACTGCTGGGGCCGATGGCCGATTCCGCAGACGGAGCCCGTGGGCTGATCCAGACTGACGGAGCCCGTTATATGAGGATTTACGTGCCTATGCTGGGCACGGTTTTCATGATGTTTTCGAGTGTCGATGCTGGGCACTCCGGTTCCATGATTTTGACGTGTCGCGAGAGACACAGATGGTTTATATCCTCATATTCCCATGCACATGCTTTATAATATTTACATGCATGATGGTTATTGTTATTAGGTGACGAGTGGACGGGATCCACGTACATGCAGATTTGATTACATTGATCATACCTCACATTTATGATATGCTATTACCTGAGGCACTGGCACGAGCACTTGGCACTACACTCGTGCATAGAGATTACCTTGCCAGTTTAGCATGCTTCAGACTTATTCATATTGAGGTTTATTTATATCTGATCGTATTGACCTAAGATGGGTCATACATTCGATCTCTGCCTGTAGATATTTTCTATTCACGAGTTGGCAACTCACCCCCGTTGTGCCATAGTCCTTGCAGGTTTTTGCCGTACAGATTCCATAGCGGCATTTCTGGCACACTGCTTCTATATGGGTGACTTGGGTTGGTAGGTGGGTTCTTTTGTATCAGAACCGCCATTGTTCCTGTATTACTCATTGTATCTAGAAATTCCGTCAACCAAAACTTGTATATTATTTCAGACTTAGAAAACAGTGTTGTATTATTTCTACCTTAGAGTCGCGCTTGTAGTATTACGGTTTTCTGGCTGTTTAGAGTTCTTTTTGGGTTTTGATCTTCGCTCTTTGGCATTGTATATTATTATTTCTTGCGTGGTTGTGACCGTCGATTGACGAAGAGCTAGCTCCCGCTTGGGGATGCCTTTTATCATTTCATATATGGTATTCTTGTTGTATCCCGTTCGGGGTCAGTTTTTACAAAGGAAACTCTACTGAAATTTTCAGGAAAGGTTACACATTTTAATAAAATGCATATTCGGCTTAGTTATTTAAAAACTTTGATTTTCGAAAAATGATTTCTTTACTTCTTAAACCAGTTTTCCTTATTTACTCTTTAAATGGTTTTAGATTTCTGGGCTTTTGGATTACTTGGATCGGATGGAGTCCTATAGACTTCATATGGTTCAAGGGCCAGTCACGTGCTCTTTCGGGTCGTGACAAGGAGCCGGTTTACCCTGCATAATCTTCCTCTGCCTACCACCAAACTTCGGTTATCCAGCCACGAACAGTGGACACTGTTCCAAATAAGTTTAGGGGTATGCATATACCATTTCGTATTTATTTGTGGATATTCTTTTCCATTTTTACTCTTTAAAAACATTAAAAAAAAATGGTGTATATCTAACCGACAATTTTGACCCTTCAAATGATCTCTTCATGCAATGACAGTGAGGACACTGTCCAGTTTAAGTTTGGGGGTACGCTCGGTACGCATTTCTAACCTTCGCATTCATATGTATATTTTGAATCTGCATATTAAAATCCATAAAAATCAGAAAATTTTCTAAAAATATAAAAACTTTTCTGTCAAGTTAGCTAGTGGGAGAACTCTGATTCAACATTTTGACGGTTTTGTTTAATAAGATAAGAATAACTAAATCTTATTTTTAGATTTTGAAAACCTGAAAGATAACTCTCCTTTGAAGTTAACTGTAGCTGATATACATCTTTACATCACACTACACGTGTCGTGAGTTTTGGAAATTAGATGACAAGTCTTTTATATCTAAGAACTTTTAAATGGATAAATGATTTTCTGAGGATCAAATAGGTTTGTTCAGAAATAAGTAATATCAAGAATAGTTTATGAAGTGAAGTGAATATGAAGGAATGTTATTGATGCCTTAATTGGAACTAAGTCTGAAAAATAACCCATCTGAAACTTGATTGGAATGATTACACACCGAACCCACTAAACACGTCTTTTATCCAAAAAAAATAACTGAACTGCTGGTTATATCTCCGTTCGCATTGAATCATCATGATTTTCACGCTAAATTGTCTTTTGTTTTTGGGCCTAGGTAACTTGAGTAATTAAGTCCGCTGGGGTGTTTCTACACCTAATGCCCTAAAACCAACTGGTTTGGGTGCATTGGCCCAAAGCTCGTTAAGAAGCCTAGAAAGTCCAGATTAAAACAAACTCAAGCAAGTGTTCTCTCCGAGTTAAAATTCCTAACGGTTCTTTGTCTGAGAATAATCTTGACAAAAGACAGGTTTTTATAAAAAATATTTCTAGCGGAGATATGAAGGTTTTATTCTATGATAAAGACTATTGCACGTTCACAGAGGAGTGTATAAAATGAAAACAAGAAAAAGGTGGAGTGAAAAATAAGACCTAGTTTCCTGTTAAGGAAGATAGAAATTCTGAAGTTGAAACCTTACTGGAAAACGAAACTTGAATAATTCTTAACTTTTTATAAAACTTATGTGATCCTTTTAAAAATTTTATCTGGGCTTTATTGTATGACATGATGACTTTATTCGACCCTTCTGGAACTTAACGACACTATTTGTACTGCACGTAAAGACATATAAAATCTTAAGTTAAATAAGAAGCGAGATGTGAAAAATAAATGTTCGATAGTCTAGACTTAGGATAATAGAATTGTTATTTTCTGAGACAAAACTTTATGGGTTTGAATCACAGTAATTTTGCAAAACTAGCTTGACCGGATTTTATGGGTAGTATCCGCTGAAAATCCTCAAGAGACAACACTCCTCCTACTATGGACACCTAGAGGTTTAACGGCTTGTTGCACATGCTCAGTGCAATCGTGTTCCCTGTGAAAGTGAGGTTAGGAATTTTTGTGAATAAATTGGCTTTGCTCGGGACGAGCAAATGATAAGTTTGGGGGTATTTGTTCATATCAGATTTTTGCATTTTTATACCGCCCAATTTTTATCACATTGCTTATCGGTAGGTACTCTTGAGCCGTGTTTGCTAGTTAATTGCAGGATACAGGTTCTCAGCTCTAAACAATGAAATTCATGGAAAAGCACGACAAATTCTGGATTACTGCCAACCACAGATGAAACACGGGTCTCCGCTCTCTATCCGTATGTTGTCGCACACCAGTTTAAGGGACAAAATGGAAAATCGATGTCATTTTCATGCAGAAAGCTCAATGTCAACACAAGATCCAACATATCTACGCGGTGCTCGAGGAAATCATGGCAAAAGATCCAAATCACATCACCTTTTGTTCGGCTGAAATTCTGGAAAAATTATGAAGAGTTTCTGAGAAAAAACATATACCACACTGCATACAACAACAAACAGGAGAAAACCACCAAGTTTCATGGCCTAACTCCACTAAAGGGCCGCGGTTCCGCGGCATAACAATGCTTAGGCCGCGGAACCGCGGCCGTACGGGCTCCTCAGTGGACGATGTTTCAGGGGTATTTTGGTCATTCTATATGGAGGCAGTTTGTTGCCCTAGGTTTCCATTTCCCTGCCTATAAATAGTCCAGAACTTGCCAAAGCCTAGGGTCCATATTCTTGTATTTAGATTTTAGAATACATGTGTTGTTCTTCTTCCTCTTCTCATCTCTTCTCCATTAAAAACTTGTAGTGAGCTTTTGTGAGTGAAGAATGAATAAAAGAGTTCTCTTTGTTATCATGCTTGTCTTGTTCTTTTGATTAATTATAATTGCTTGTAATTTTCATTTTCTAATCTAGTTGTTGTTATTTGTTGTTTGTTTCTTTCTTGTTCTCTTTTTTTTTATCCTTAAAACAACTATGATGCTTAAGCCTTATCCTTGCGAAGGTGAGGTCTCAAATAGCTAGTTGTAATCTTCTAATCTCTTTCTTTCTATCTTCCTCCTTTGTTTTATTTTCTTTTCCTTATAATGGGTGAGTAGTTTTCATACTTGTTAGGGTACGATAAGGAAAGTTTGAGAGAAGGAAATCTCTCTCACTCTTTTCTTGCCCAACATCTTAATTCGGACTCCCGTTAATTGAACCACAATCCGCTCCCTACGGCACCTTATCCTATATGATAGCGGTGATTCCTTAGTGAGACCGGTTGTGGTTTAATTAACCGGAGGTTAAGGCTAAGAGCCAAGAACGGACGGACAAGCACCAAAAGGAAGAACTTATGCGTTGGAAAGCCTAGCTTATACTCGCAAGTTCCTTCCTAGTCATGCTAATCCCCGTTGTTGCCTATTACCGTAACACCGATATTAAGAGTGGCAACGAAATAAGTGAACGACTCCTAACTCAAACTAACCTAATCCTAACCCTAACAAGCTCTCTTTATATATCATTTTAGCACATAAGTAATCTAAAAATAAACCTGGACAATTGGACTTAACTCGTTAAAGCACATAGAAAAAGATTTCCATCTCCCTGCGGATGACCCGTACTCAACCGGCTAGCTACAAGCGAAACCGTCTTGATTGCGGTAATAAACTTAGCACGCAAAAAATCTACCAATCAGGTACATAGAGACCGTACTAAAGAGGTTTAGTATGGAAGATTCCAAGCGCGGTAATATACCCGCATTGCACGGAATCACCCTCTCCATGGAGATTTCTCCCAAGACTGACGAGGAGAGGGTTCACATGAGCACTATACCCTACGCTTCGGCGGTAGGATCTATAATGTATGCGATGCTACGTACAAGACCAGATGTAGCTTACGCGCTGAGCGTGGTGAGCCGGTATCAGTCAGACCCAGGTGAGAACCACTGGATGGCAGTGAAGAACATTCTCAAGTACCTGAGAAGGACTAAGGAGATGTTCCCTGTTTACGGTAATGAAGACCTCAGGGTCGAGTCCTTTACCGATTCAATCTTCCAGAGTGAGAAGGATGACAGCAAGTCTGTCTCGGGTTTTGTGTTTACCCTCAACGGAGGGGCGGTGTGTTGGAGGAGTTCCAAATAGGATACCGTCGCAGACACGACGATGGAGGCTGAATACATTGCTGCAAGCGATGCCGCAGAAGAGGCGGTCTGGATGAAGAAGTTCATTAGTGAACATCAGGTGGTTCCGTCCATTATTGACCCAATACTTTTGTATTGTGATAACAATGGGGCTATAGCTTTAGCGAAGGAACCAAGGTCCCATCAGAAGTCCAGACACATCTTAAGGCAGTATCACCTGATCTGGGAGATCATTGATCGCCAGGAGATCGAGGTACGGAGAGTGGACACTAAAGACAACACGGTGGATCCATTCACAAAGGCCCTCCCTCAAACATAATTCGAGCGACTTTTTAAGCAATTGGGTATGCGGTACACCAGCAGCTGGCCTTAGTGCAGACGTTGGGTATGCGGTACACCAATTACTGGCCTTTAGTGCAAGTGGGAGATTGTTGGATATGTATGCCCTAGATGCCATTATTGTATAGTACTAGTTTGTATAATACATTTTGGAAGCTTGGGATATATACACGGATTTACGACAGTCTTGCTAGATATAGTAGTATGCTACTTGGTTTGTATCAATCTTAATATGTGACTATGTTTCTTTTAACATATCCTAAATACATATTGATGGAGCCCCTAGGATTTTTGCTTGACTACCGGCGTTGAGATGACGATCACACTAGTGGGGGCTGGGTAGTCTATACGCACATCCCTATACCGGTCCCTAGTCGTGGGATTATCGAGACGGGGCATCGATACTCTAGAGTAGACCGGTGCATACGCTTCTCATCCCAGCAGTGGAGACGGTCTGTCTCACAGCCATCAGTACGTCGTACTGGAGATAGTATCCAGGTGCCCGTTGGGTTATGAGTACACTGGACATGACTCGTCGGGAACTGTTGGTTGGTATTATACCTATCGTCAGGTAGTAGTTCTCAGGTGACATGAGTACAACTTAGTCCGTTGACTTGACACAGCTACTTCTCCTCAAGTGTGTTCCCACTGTTCTTTAATTGCTACCCTACCACGGCTCTATTGAGTCGTGCAAACAGGTAGTAGTTGGATGCGGTCCCTAAGCACTTAGACACAGTGACGGTGTTCCCCTCCGAAAGACGCGCAAGACTGACGTCTTGCCTGAGATTCGGGGCAGATGCTAATTGGTGCTATCCGTCCACCTCTCCGAAGATGCCAAGTTGATTTATGGCACCGTGTATCGAAGGTTTAAACGGATGCGGCCGATGTACCAGACTTCATCAGATTCCCCCTCGCTTGAGGGGTTTTTGATTGTGGGGACGCTCTTCCCTGCTGGAGCAAGCCCGTGCAGTTATTGACGTTGCCACATCGCGGTAACAACTTTCTCCTTCTCCAAATGGTAACTTCGTGTCGTGGGTGTTTGTTTTGTGTTTGGTTTCCCGTGGATTGTATACGGAGACTAAGTTATGTTGTCTCCCATAGGGCGTGGACTAGTCCAAATCCGTATCTTTCTTAGATTTGGGTTTTGGGGGGTTGGGTTTAAGGATACGTTAGCCTCATTTGAGACTAAGATCAACTTAAATGTTTGTTAAGGATACGTTAGCCTAATTTTAGACTAAGATTGACTTAACGGGATTGTTTAGATCTGACAAGAGAGCAATTGGGCTCTATTGTTTAGTCTAATGACATTGCGGTCGATAATTAGTTTAAGGACATTGCGGTCCGTTGTTAGTTTATGGACATCTCGGTCCAATGTTAGTTTAAAGACATCGCGATCGAGGTTAAGGACATCATAGTCCGTGGATTTAAGGACTCCAGAGTCCGTTGTTAGTTTTAAGACATCACGGTCGAGGTTAAGGACATCATAGTCGATGGGTTTAAGGACCCCATAGTCCGTTGTTAGTTTTAAGACATCACGGTCGAGGTTAAGGACATCATAGTCCATGGGTTTAAGGACCCCACAGTCCGTTGTTAGTTTTAAGACATCACGGTCAAGGTTAAGGACATCATAGTCCAAGAGTTTAAGGACCCCACAGTTCGTAGTTTAGAGACGTCATAGTTTATGAAATGTGTAGTTGTCGGGACCCGTCACCTCTCCGAAGACGTTGAAGGATTACAACGACAAATATCTGAGGAGTGAAGAGATGTACCCTCAAACCAAAGTGGATTAAGCGATCTGTAGCCCAATTTGGAACTAAGATCAGTTAATTGAATTATGAGAACATTGGCTCAGTTGAGTCTGAATTGAGGACTTATGGCCAACTTGGGCTAAGTCCAATTAAGTTTGAAGTATTGGCCCTCTGTTCGACCATTAGACATTTGTCTGGGTTCAAGCCCACATTATTTAGCAATGCTAAACAAGTGTTTGAGGGCTTTGATAACATTTGGGTCTTTGGCTGAGAATTAAACATTATACCTCTGAGTTTCTACTCAATTTTGAGATTCAATTGAATGGTAGGCTTTGCCTCTAGAAAATTAGCCAATTTGGCTAAAGCTAGTGTTAAACACTAGAGAACAACAGTGTTAAACACTGGAAATAAGATTATCAAATTAGTATTAAACACTAGAAATGTGATTCTCAAATTAGTGTTAAACACTAAAAGATAACACTGTTAAACAGTGGAAACAAAATTGTCAGATTTGTGTTAAACACTAAAATAGGAAGAGGTCAGGTGGGGGAACGTGATGGCATCAAAAAGTGGGGCCAGTTCCCCTTTATTTTGTTCTACAAACAAGTGTTAAAAACTTTTAATTTTCATAGCCATCACGTGTGGGCACGTGATGTATACTCATGCCCTGATTTATTAGAACATTTATTAGGGGTCACGTGGTAACACGTGAGAGCGCCCAAGTCAGATTGTGCCTTTGCTTTTGTTCCATATATAATGAAGGTCACATGGGAGCACGTGGGGCATTGCCTCAAAGCTTTCTTCTTCTCATTTTAGGGGGATCTGTTCAGGGGTCACGTAGGGCACGTGACCATAGCCTTTTCATGCACAAAAATCATTTAAGTCTCCTTATTTTATTTTGAGAATTAAATGCTTTGTAGGGTTAAAACCCTAATTATGATTTTGGAGGAATTAAATTCCTATGTATGTGGAAAAATTAAATTCTAATATAGGGTTAAACTCCAGTTCAGTCTTGAAGGAATTAAATTCCGTTGATTTTTGGAGAATTGAATTCTCATGCAGGGTTGAACCCTAATTTTATTTGGAGGAATTAAATTCCTAAAAATTTAGGAGAATTAAATTCCCATATATGATTGAACCCTAGTTTTATCTTGGAGGATTTAAATTCCTATAACTTTGGGAGAATTAAATTCTCATGTAGGGTTAGACCCTAATTTTGTTTTGGGAGAATTAATTTCTCTAAACTCAATTCCCCCTATAAGTTTTGGATCTGCATGGCAGGATCTCAACCCGATGAGAATTAAATTCTCAACTTATGGGGAGATGTGCTTTTTGTAAATCTTCAACCCAGAGGAAGAACTAAGTTCTTTTGTGCAGAAGAGTTAAACTTTTAGATTTGTGAATTAAATTCTCTGTTTGAGGTTTTGATCCCCTTTCTTTTCTCACCTAGGGTTTTCTTTGTCGAGAATTAAATTCTCCTTTCTTTTCTCTCTGAAATTTCAAGATTCCAAAACTATATCTCTTTCTCTTCTCTTGGCTCCTATTTATCGGAGAAGGAAAAGAACCAATTTGTTTAGTAAATCTTTCATTGAAAGATTTTGTTTGCTTTCATATTTAATATGATACTTTAGATCACACAGTGAATTTTATTCACCGTTGGATTTTAAATCCAAAGATATTCTGTTTGTTATTTCTGGTGAGATTTAGGGAAATCTTTCCTTGTCTAATATATTTTCATAAACTGGTGATATTTAATCACCCCTGGACTTTTAATCCAACGGTTCTCCTTAATCCTTTCCCATTTGGAATGATTTTAGAAAAATTTAGAATTTTAATTCTATGAAACTGTAAGACTTTCGAAGCCTGTCACGTGTGAGCACGTGACCCTTCGTCACGTGTGAGCACGCGACCCCCAATTGAGCCTTTTAACAGCTGCTTGTTTATGTTGCTGTTTTAACCATCACGTGTCAACTGTTAGTGTATATGCCCTAGAGGACATTACTGTATCATACTAGTTTGTATATTACTTAATGGAAGCTTGGGATATTCACCTTGTATAAACAATCTTGCTCAATATAGTAGTATGCTACTTGGTTTGTTTCCACTTCAATGTGTACATGTGTTTATTTTAGTATATCACCTATACACATTAGTGGAGCCCTTAGGATCTTTGCTTGATTACCAGCGTTGTGATGGCAGTCACACTAGTGGGGGATGGGTAATCTATAAGCACATCCTTATGCAGGTCCCTAGTCGCACGACTATCGAGACAGGGCATCGATACTCCTGAGTAGACTAGCGTATGCGCTTCTCATCCCAGTGTGGGAGATGGTCTGTCCCACAGCCATCAGTACGTCGTACTGGAGATAGTATGCGGGTGCTCGTTGGGTTACGAGTACACTGGACAGGAATCGTCGGGAACTGTTGGTTGGTACTATACCTATGGTCAGTTATCAGTTCCCAGGTGACATGAGTACAGCTTAGTCCGCTGACTTGACACTGTCACTTCGCCTCGAGTGTGTTCCCACTTCACTTAGATTACTACCCTACCATGGCTCAAAGGAGTCGTGCAAACAGGTAGTAGTTGGGTGTAGTCCCGAAGCACTTGGAGGTAGTGACGGTTAGACAGGATTCGTCTCTCCCGGTATTGGGGGTTGACATCGCGCTGTGTCTAGGAGAGCCATTACACGAGTAGTCCCTGGCCAGGGCAAGCGAGATATACTAGTAGGTTTCCAGTGTTATCTCAGGGTGTCCTGGGCTTCACTCCGACACGACTTGTACCGCTATTGGGGGACTGACGTTTTCCGCCCCTAGGCCCTCCATGCGATGTATCAGACGAACAGACCGGACTGTATGGAGATTGTCACATTCAGACTCAGTAGGAGTTCAGATGGGTTTCACCTCGTCAGTCTTCTTGTCGGCATCTACCTGGGGACCGTTACGCACAGCTAGTGCCGCATGCGGTCTGTGGTTAAACCCACTGCCAGCGTAGTGTCGAGTCTTTAGAGTCCCACACAGAAAGCTATTCGCCTTTAGGCAAAAGAGTAGGGGGTCGTATGGTTTTGCGACAGGTCGCATGGTTTTGCGACAGGGTTCGGTCACATCCGTGCACTTGTGCACGTACAGTGTCCGGACAGTTGACACTAGTGGGCTTTGGTTTAAGCCAGATCCTAGTGTACGTTTTGGGATTGGTTTTATCTCGTTTGTATTCGTGTTCCTCGGAACGCGGATGCGGGTGTGTATGCACAGTTGACATAGAGACAGAGGCAGGGGATTCTCATTGGAGTTGTTGACTGTTGACTATTGACTTTGCTTAACCCTAATGAGAATTAGAAATATGGTTAATGATAATTAAGTATTATTGTGCCATGGTTGGATTGAAAGGTTGACCTTGTTGACTTGTTGACTAGGTTGACCGGTTGACTAGGTTGGACTTGTTGAGCACCATCATTACTCTGGCTATCATTTCATCCAAAGACTTTTAGCTTGCTTATTTTTTCACACATTGCATTTAATGCATGAAATAATATTGCCTTTTGTGATATTATAACCATCACATAATACTTGATTTATCATTATGGCTCATGATGCTTTTGGATTATGAGAGGTGAGAATGAGAAGAGTATGGTTCATTCTATCATTTGCTTTCTCTCTCTTGAGCTTTCTCATTCTCAAGCTCTCCCTCTTCCTCTTGCTCTCTCTACCTCAAGGAAAACCATTCTCATGTGTTGAGACTCATTGCCTTAGAGATAAAAAGACACCAAAACATTCCTCTACTCATTCTAGTTCACAAGGCCTAGCAAGCCAAGTGATCTAGTTTCTTCAATGTTCGAAGAAGAAGCCAAAGGTAGAAGCTTTCGGGTGGATCCATCTTCGGCGCAAGGAGACGACGAGGTGAGGCCGGTCCGTACACCGGGAGGAGTCGAAGACGAAGGAGTTCAAGAAAGGTATAGCCCCCTAACCGAGTAGGTAAACTCTTGTTAGGTTGTTAGTTAGTAGTTTAACAAAGATCCGTATTTGAGTCCATGTTACCACCCTCTTGAAAATCGTTTTTCACCACTTCCGCAACCCTGCAAGAACCGGGGAAGGGTAGCATGGACTTCCAGTGGTATCAGAGCCTAGTTAAACTTTATCTAACATGTTAGCAAAGTTAGTAGAAATTCGATCGGAGAAAAAGTCGCGAAATACACCCGGAAATCAAACTTGCTGTCGGTTTTTAAAGTGCTGTAAAAATAATAAATCATGCATTAAAAATCGACTCAGGGTTTTTATAGTCTACTGTAGAAAAACGGTCCAGAGAACCCATCAAACCGCCGCGGAAACGCGGAAATAGCTTGCTATTGCCGCAGTTCCGCGGCCGATTTAGCTCCTCTCTGGATCTTCTTCACTGCAGTTTGTTCTATGGGGTATTTTGGGATTTTTGGTATATGTTTTTTCAGCCCAGATTTTCCAGAAAGAAAAATTTGTTTTTAGGGCTTTAAAAACCGTATTTTGATCGAGTTTCTAAAGACTTAAGCTGACGAGTATTTATCTGTGATGTGATATTTGTATTGAATGTCTGTTAATCGCTATATGTCGATTAGTGGGGGTTATACAAATCTGTGATCTGTGATGATGTTGGTATGTGTATATGAATTCATTGGATTGTCGCGGGTGAATAACCGGGGGTTGTGAGACGAGAGTTTTTCTTTTCTTTCAATTCATGTAAATTTGTAAATTGATGTAATATTATCTTTTGGCCGCACAACCGGGTCGGGGTTGTAGCCGTCATTGTATAATTTCTTTTTACTGTTTTTGCTCCTAGGATAGACCCAAGTTGGGGTGCACAAACTACCGGGTATCTCGAAGTGCCGATTGGCCTACTCACGTCGTTGAGGGAGGTTGCTCCACTTCGGATATTTGGCGGGTAGTTTGCCGCACCCGTGGGATATTGGCTATTCATCGCGACCGTGTAATCCTCTTTTCGTTACAGGCTCGTACGAATTGCGGATTCCTAGTATATCCAATGTTTTCATCTGTGATCTGAAATGGCTATCATTGCAATATATCTATATATGATATTATTTAGGCGTTGCTTATGTTTTACAGCCGCGCTAGCCCAGCCCCCGCTCTATCGTTAGTTAAGTAACCTAACGGGTAATGACGGGGCCCCGTGGCGAATGCGAATGGCATAAGCTTACGTCATGTTTTGGTTGTTTTCTGCAATGGTGGGATTAAATGATAGGACGCATTAAAAGAACTAATGCAAGAAAAATACGCATTAAAAGAACTAATGCAAAGAAAAATAAACCAAGTAAAAGCGTTGGAACACTTTCAAAACCACTCGGTTTCTTTTCAAAATAACTTTTAAACGCGGAGCTTAAGCCACTCCTTTTAAAAGCTATCTCGTTCCATCGATTATATCAAGTTCACTACATTCACGGTTTCGCCAAAACCATTCGTAGACCTCCATCATTTCAGTTAAATATTTGGTAGTATTCAAGCTATGTATTTTGACCTCATGCCAAGGCATAGTGATTGGTAGCTGCCGGATATTTATCTGATGCATAGATAGAATGCGTTGGTTTGAGACAGTCGTACTGCCATTTTGGCCTACGTCAAGGGTACGTACGGGTGGGTTCAAATTAACCTGGATAATGATGGGAAGAACTTGACATGTGACTTTTGACATTTTGACCTCACGCCAAGGTCATAAGAGCATGGGGCAAAAATCCACATCGGGAGTTTCAAAAGAACTGAAACTTGCTGGTGTTGCATACCATTTGGAGTGCGATGATTCTGGTAGGATTCCTTTGTTAGTGTTTATGCCCTAGAAGGCCATTACTGTATCATACTAGCTTGTATATTACTTAATGGAAGCTTGGGATATTCACATGTATATAACAGTCTTGCTAAACATGGTAGTATGCTACTTGGTTTTTCTATCTTAATATGTGAGTGTACGTATTGATAGAGCTCTTAGGATCTTGCTTGACTACCAGCGTTGTGATGGCAGTCACACTAGTGGAGGCTGGGTAGTCTACAAGCACATCCTTATTCAGGTCCTTAGTCGTTGGATTATCGAGACAGAGCATCGATATTCCGGAGTAGACTAGTGTGTACGCTTCTCATCCCAGTTGGGGAGAGGGTCTGTCCCACAGCCGTCAGTACGTCGTACTGGAGATAGTATACAGGTGCTCGTTAGGTTACGGGTACACCGGACAGGACTCACAGGGAACTGTTGGTTGGTTTTATACCAGTCGTCAGTGAACAGTTCCCAGGTGACATGAGTACAGCGTAGTCCGCAGACTTGACACTGCTACTTCGCCTCGAGTGTGTCCCACTGTTCTTAGATTGCTACCCTACCACGGCTCAAAGGAGTCGTGCAAACAGGTAGCAGTTGGGTGCAGTCCCGAGCACTTGGAGGCAGTGGCGGTTAGACAGAATTCGCCCTTCCCGGTATTGGGAGTTGATATCGCGCTGTGTCAGAGAGCCATTACGCAAAGTCCCTGGCCAGGGAAAGCGAGATTTGCTGGTAGGTTCCAGTAGTTTCTTAGGGTGTAATGGGCTTCCCTCCGACACGACTTATACCGCTATTAGGGGACTGACGCTTGCCGCCCCTAGGCCGGATATGCGATAGTCCTGGACGAACGGACCGGACTGTATGGAGGTTGTCACATCAGACTCAGTAGGAGTTCGGATGGGTTTCCTCATCGGCCTTCTTATCGACAACTACCTAGGGACCGTTACGTACAGCTAGTGCCGCTTGCGGTCTGTGGTTAAACCCACTGCCAGCGTAGTAGTCGAGTCTCTAGAGTCCCACACAGAGAGTTTCCTATTCCAGGCGAAACGATATAGAGGTCGTATGGTTTTACGACAAGGGTTCGGACGCATACGTGTGTTTACGCACGTACGACTTTTGGACAGTTTTTACCAGTCGATTTTGGTTTAAGCCAGTTACTGGTATCCGGTTATTGGATTTTTACAGTCTAAAGTTTTTCCGTATTTTTGCGGAAAGGAGGGGCGTTCTCGTAATTATGCTAGAAGCTTCTAGAAGGTGGTGACTAAGGAGGTTAAGGTGGCATATGAAATGATTGTGATTAGTGAGTCACCTTGATGATTCATAGAAGTCTTTTGTCATTATAATGAATCATCACTAGATATTATCAAGCATGGTTGCTAAATTCATTTCTTATTCTTTTCTTGTTAAAAGAAATGCTTGATATATATCTTCTTGACTCACTATTCTCATCTCATTATTATCTTCATCTTCTCTCTCCTCAAGCTCTCCCTCTTCAAAGACTAATCCTCCCCTCTCATGAGTTGAGTATAAGGATTAGTTAGACTAAACAATCCATAACCATCACTCTATCTTCTTTGATTAGCAATCCAAGAAGGTTAGTTGCCTCAAGTTTAGAGGCTAAGCTTGGAGTTTTGCTCTCGGGTGGATCGTCTACTACAAAGAGAAGGCCGAGGAGTACAAGGAGATCGTAAAGACGAAGGAGTTGGTTCATTAGGTATAATCCCTAAACACAGTAGTTTAGAAACACTTTGTGTTTGGTTATTTATAGTTTAGCTTCGATTCAAGCGGTTAGTCGATGTTCGTTCACTAAACAAGTTCGTTTTTGAAAATTCCGCCTCCCCACAAGTATTGGCGTGTAGTACATCGACTTACAGTGGTATCAGAGCCTCGATAAACAATAAATAACTTAATTGCAAATTTATACGAATTTCGAACGGAAAAACGAAACCGGAAAACCCTAAAATATCAAGTTTCTGTCGATTTTTAAATGAAGTCCAAAAATTTTTCAGGTTCGTTCAGAAAGCTTTAACAGACAGTAGAAGAACACCCAAGAAATTTGGGCCCCTGAATCGCCTAAGGCGCCGCGGAACCGCGGCCTCATGCAACTGAGTCGCCGCGCTTCCGCCACCGAGTTGGCGATTCAGCAACCCAATTTTCTTGTGTTGCTTCTCTGTGATATTTGGGATTTTCTGGGATATTTAATATTTGCTCAGGTTTCAGTATTACAGAGCAGTATTGGAGCAATATTAAATACGTTTAATCGATCGAAATTGTACAGTATTAGCTTGTTGGATTATATCTGTGATTGTTTAATGTGTTCGTAAACCTCCCTTAACTGCTAGTATGTCGGTTGGCAGGGGGTTGCACATTTCTGTAATGGTTTTATCTGTTTGTGCATATGAACTGTAATTGGACTGTTGTGGTGTATAGCCGGGGTTTAGCAATGGGTTATTATTTAATTCATTTGTTGTAAATGTAATTTGTTGTAATATTATTTTTGCGGGGCACATCCAGGTTGCGGTTGTAGCCACCGTTGTATTATTTCATTTTACTGTTTTTGCTCCTAGGACTGACCCAAGGTGGGGTACACAAACTGCCGGGTGGGTAGTTTGCCGTACCCTTAGGGGTCGTGGGTGGGGTAATGGCTATTCATCACAACTGTGTTATCCGTCTTTTCTTGCAGGCTCAAAGGAAATACGGATTGCTAGCAAATCCAATTAAGTTCATCTGTGTTCTGGAATGAATATCATTGCGTCAGACGAATGTAAAATATCTATATATATGATAGCTATTTAGACGTCACTTATGTTTTACACCCGCGCTAGCCCAGCCCCCGCTCTGTCGTTAGTTAAGTAACCTAACGGGTGATGACGGGACCCCGTGGCGAATGCGGATGGCATAAGAGGACGTTGTATTTTTGTTGTTTTCTGCAATGATAGGTTAATGATGGGACGCATTATCTATAATGCAAAGAAAAATAAACTAAAGTTTTAATCATTGGAACAATTTAAAAGAAACCACTCGGTTAATTTTAAAAACAGATATTTTTAAATGCGGAGCTTTAACCACTCCTTTTAAAAGCTATCAGGTTCCTTCGGTTATCAAGTTCACTACGTTCACGGTTTCGCCAAAACCATTCGTAGCCCTCCGTCATTTCATCTGGGTATTCAGTAGTATTCAAGCTATGCATTTTGACAAACGCCAAGGCATAGTGTTTGGTAGCTGCTGGATATTCATTTGTTGCATAGATAGATGAGTTAGTTTGGGACAGTCGTATGATCATTTTGGCCAACGTCAAGGATATGTACGGATGGGTTCAAATTAACAAGATAATGATGGGTAGAACTTGACATGTGACTTATGATATTTTTACCAATGCCAAGGTCATAAGAGCATGGGGCAAAAATGTATATCAGGAATTTCTAAAGAAACTGAAATTTGCAAAGAGATGCATACCATTTTGAGTTTGATGAATGTTGGTAGCATTCCTACAACATTATCAGACGATGATATTTGGATCCCGATCCTACTGTGTGTATATGCTACTTATCATGATATTCGTCACTTAACGATCAAAGCTATAAACCTAGTAGGTGTCCAGAAAAGTGTCAGCGGGGTTACGCCCTCAGAGAAAAGAGGTTATTTAATTAAGGAACTTCGCGAAAGCGTTGGAAAACCTCCCTCGAAGTACCGACACCAGCCTGGCTGAACGGTTAAGCAAGTATTGTACGGTGAGAATAGTCCTGGCTAATTCTTCTTTTATGGTTTGAGGAAGGATTCGAGAAACAGTGGGAGCCATCCAGTTTAGATAAACTAAAAACCACTCTAAACTTGCAAGAGCATCATGCTAAAAAGTTTTCTTCTCTCTCTCCTAATTGCAGCGACCCTGAAAATGACTGGACTTAAGTTACTTTTAGAGAAAAATATACTGACAGGGTCAAACTATAAAGATTGGCAGCGGAATGTCAAAATGGCTTTGACCTATGACAAATTGGGGCACGTCCTCACCGCTACGGCACCTGTTGTCCCTGGTCCCAAATCCAGTAATGCGGATAAGGAAATCCGCAAAACCTGGGATTCAGATTGCGCGAAAGCCAAGTGCATCGTGCTTGCCTCGATGAACAATGAACATCAGAGGAGGCACAAGGATATGGACCTAGATGGCATATTTCTCCATACAAAGGAACTTTATGGAGAGCAATCTCGTATAGCAAGATACGAGACCTCAAAGAACTTGTTTCGAGCGAGGTTGGCTGTCGGGTCATCGGTAGGAGAACATGTCCTAAAGATGATCGGCTATATAGAAGAGCTCGCAGACCTTGGGACGACTTTGGATAATGAGCTCTATACAGACCTTATTCTCCAGTCCCTTCCTCACACCTACGCCCAGTTTATCCTGAACTTCAACATTCAAAGAAAAGAAGTTGAACTTCCGGAATTCCTGAACATGTTAAGGAGTGCAGAGGGCACCTTGAAGAATTCAAGGGAAACACCCGCTATGTTTGTTGGCAGTACATCTTCTTCCGGGTCCAAGGCTAAGGCCAAAGGAAGGAAGAAGAAGGCCGCACCCAGACCTAGAGGAGGTGTTAGTAAGGTCGGAGGGAAGGGAAAGAAAAAGTTTGCGGTATCGATAGTTGGCCAGGATGAGTGCTTCCATTGTCACAGGAAAGGGCACTGGAAGAAGAATTGCAAGGCGTGGAACGCCAAGAACCAGGAACCGAAGCAAGCTGTGGCTTCGACTTCAGGTGTGTTTGTAATTGAGAATTGTCTGTCGATCAACTCTACTTCCTGGGTATTGGATACCGGATCAGGATCTCATATTTGCAATTCATTGCAGGCACTGAGAAACCGTAGAGTGTTGAAGGAAGGTGATATGACCCTAAAGGTTGCTAACGGAGCTAGCGTAGGAGCTGCGTCCGTCGGGGATTATCACCTAGGATTGACGAGTGGACACATTTTGGTTTTACATAACTGTTATTTTGTACCAAGCTTAACGTGTAATATCATATCAGTTTCCTTGTTATCAAATAAAGGTTATGATTTCACGTTTGTAAGAGATGTTGTCAACATCCACCTTAATCATGGTTTGATTGGGTCAGGTACACTAAATAACGGAATATATGTTTTAAACCAACTCCAAATTTTCAATGTCCAGAACACACTAAAAAAAAATTCTCCAGATTTAAATAAAGTGTAGCGTCTTGAAAAGTCGTTTTGGTGTTTTCCTGAAATTCGGTGAAAATTCGGTATTTTTCCGAAAACCGTCTTTCTTGTTATTTTGCAGTTTAGGGCTAATTATACCTTAAATGGATAGGTAATTACTTGTTTTTAGTAGCTAATGAGTTAATTAAGAAATTTTGGTCATTTAAAAATTTTTCCTATTTTTTAATATTATTTTAAGCCGGTAAGAAAATACATTAAATAAGCGATAAATACAAATTTTTCCGGGCTAATTTTAATCTCGAAAATTATGATAATTAAAATCTAGTGATAACATAAATTTTTAGTAATTTATTTTGATTTTTAACAAATTTTTATGATTTGAAACGAATTTATTGAATTTTGAGCTAAAACTTGCAATTTTTGAGTTGTAGGGGGCCTTTTTGCATAAAATTTCTTTTGTAAAACCCCTCTCTCTTTCCCCTCAGCCCTAGGACAGCCCAACCCTGAGCAAGTCCAGAAATTTCTGGCCTCTTTTCTTTAGTTGCTTTCTTGAGTTGATTTAAGGGTTTTTTTTTATTTATTTTAAATATTGTTAATAAGGTATGGTGCATTTGACTTTGGGACTTGACCCTTGACTTTCCCCACTTGCCCACACCCTCCCCCTCACCTCAATACTGGCCGAAACCTGCACACCCTCTTCTTCCTCTCTTTTCTTTTCATTTTCCTTCAATTTCTTCAAGAAAACATATCAAAATTCACACTTTATTCAAAAATCCAAACAAATCCTTATGCTATCATTATCCTTAGCCATACTTGCTTGGATCATGGTGTTTGAGGCCATCATTTGGAGCAAAATCCATTCTTTCTAGATCTCAAGTGAGGTATAATTCTCATCAAAGTTACTTTCTTTTGTTGCTAAATTCCTTTAAATGCATGGTTTAGTGTTAAAAGTTAAATAATTTCTAATCTAGTTTAAAAAAAAAAGAGTAGTTTGTTTTACTAGGGTTTTGAACCATGATAATTAATTAAGTTGTTTTATAGTTAATCTAATGGTTAATTAACTAATCTATATAGTTACCTTGTTGTTGTAGTCTTCAATTATGCTAATTTTAGTTAAATTTAGAAGTGTGAAATTGTTGTTTTAGGATTTTCAAGAGAGGGTTTGTGTATGGAAAATGGCATTTGAAGCTTGATTAATGAGTTGTTTAGGGTTTAGAAATCCATTATTAGGTCAACTAATTTACTTTGCTATCTAGTATTTTGCTAACCTAACCTAAGAGGTTAATTTTCTTAAGTGGGCTTTTGTTGTGTTAATTTAAGTTTTCAAGTGTGGAAATTGATTTGGAATTTGCTAGGTTATAATTCAAGAAATGGTTGTTTATGGAAGAATAGGATTGGAATCATTGTTATTGTGTTGTAATTAGTGTTTGTAGATTGCTTGTAGTGTGCTTGGGTAATTATGCTTTATTGTAGTCGTTTTGTCGCAAATCGGCGATTTTTGCACCGATTTTGGAATGCAAATGCTTACTAGTTTTGTATAAAAATTATGTGATGAATTATTTTCGACATCTTGATGATTGTAATGGCTTGTCCTACGACTTTTAGGATGCGTGAGTGCGGATTTTTGGGTAGTCGGGTTTTAGTTTTGCCGGGCGACCAAATCGGCGTTTTTTGGCAGTTTTTGCGATTTTCGCGTGTGTTCCGCGCACTTTGTGCACGTTGTACCTAGCTAGCGAACTTTAGTAGTTTTGTTGGGGTTTTGCGTCGTTCTTGATATGTAACCTTATATTTGGTATTGATGTAAATTCCAGGTTCGGTCGCGGAGACGTCAGACGCGGCGCGAAAGGGAAAGGCGGTGATTGGACACAGCTAGCCAGGGATTCCGGTGAGTAGATGTAACATCTACGGGGGACTATCGTTGGATGGCGCAAGCCGCCCGATAGTTTTAGTATCTTACAAGATCCTTAGTAATGTTAATAATTAGGGGTGAAATACTTAATTGACTATTTGCTGCATCCATGCATTATATTGACATATCTATACGAAACCATTTCATAGGACACCTGCACCATTATCAGGGTTTTTATATGCAGCACGAGCACTATTCATGCTTACACACACACCATGGTAATTGCCATGCCACCACACTAGATAACTTTTAAATTGAAACCTTTTACTAATTGATACTTAAACTGGTACTATTGCCTTTAATTCCTTAAAAATGAAACCGTAGTATTGCTATTCATGTGCATGTACTTCATCATATTAATTGTTCATGCTTAATACATTAATCACACATCGCAACTTGATTATTGATATCATACGCATTCATTATCATTGATATATGCACTTATGAGGATTTCTTGAGATTTTATGATATTGCTGGATTTCGGGGGAAAGCCGCAAAATTTAAAAACTTATTATATTTTTAGAATTGTAAATTGCGGTTTTCTAGTGATGTAAGTGTCGTCCACCATGAGTTTGCTGTGGATTTGGAAATCCGTGTCGAGGAGTGGAGGAACCGGCACGGGTACATGGTGGGCCCGGTAAGGTACCCCGGGTCAAGAGGAATGTGGTGATGACGTTGAGCCTGGCAGGGGACGGATTACCTACCGGTGACTATTTGGGACGGCGGATATCCAGAGGATACCGACCGTGGCCGCTAGATGATGAGATATTGATATTTGAGATGGGTCAGCCGGACGGCTGAGGCTAGAGATACATTTATGAGATTTGAGACAGCTTTTGAGTGTCGTTGCTGGACACCGATTTTCGTCGATTCATTGACATTATGCTGGCATCCTAAAAGAGTTTCAAAAACAAAAAGAGATAAAATATTTCTTATATATACCTATTGAGACCTCAGATATTCATGTTGCATACATATTAGTACACTGATGTTATATACACACCTGCTAGTGCATCCAGTCATACCTGTATTATAGATGCCAGGATGCTTGTGTGCATGCATACGATAGCCTTTGTAGATGTTATTTATTACTCACGAGTTGGCAACTCACCCCCGTTGTGCCACAGTCTTTTGCAGGTCCGCTCCGTCAGTTCAGTAGCGGCGGGCGCACTTGTTCTTTTGCCTCTTTTTCTTGGGCTCGAGATTTGCTCATAGGTGGGTTATGTTATCATTTTTGTACCACCTTGTATATTCTTTGTATCTAGTGTACTCCATCTACTGTTTCTACCAGATTATTGTATATTGACCTAGAGATGAGACTGTGAGGTTTGTGGATTTTATGCTGTATTTTGGGGTCGAGCTCACTTGAGCCGACATGCTACTTTTTTTCATGCTTCCTTATGATTATTACGCTTGTTGTCATTTATATTGCGTGGGATTTGTGACCTCCTTATGGCGAAGAGCTAGCTCCCGCTTGGGGATGCCTTATTTGTTGGTTTTACATATATTCTCGTTGTACCCATTTTTGGGGGCCAGTATTTACAAAGGAGTCTCTGCCGAAATTTTCGGAAAAATTAGTATTGTTTTTAAAAAGGGGTTTTATATGACTTATTTGATAAACTTGCATTCAAATGTTTGGGTTTTCTTCACTCTTTTGCTTAATTGGTTTTGTTTTCTGGGCTTTTGGCTTACTTAATTTACGGACGCCTTTAGACGTTTCGTAAACTTAAGTGCCAGTCACGTTCCGTACCCTGCGGGTCGTGACAAAGTTGGTATCAGAGCGATAGGTTTTACCTTTGTGAGTGTAGGATGACCCTTGGTAGATGGAGTAAGTGACTTAAGCAGCGTAACGTAGCGTGCGTATGTCCGCGGCATACTTACGATACGGTACTCCGCCTAAGTGACTTTAGGATACTTGCTTGGAAATTTCCTTCTTCAATTCCGTGTATCCTATGATCCTATTGCACTGTCCTTACTATCCGTTTTCCTGTAACAGCCACTATGCCGCCGAAGGCTACGAGGGCACAGAGGGCTGCCGCCAGAGACGAGATTCGAGCTGGCTCGTCCGAGACTAGGACTGAGCAGGGTGGTATGCCTACGCCGCAGGGACAGACCGATCCACCTTCCCCAGGCCGTATGGATAGGCTCGAGACCGGTATGGAGGAGTTGCGACAGATGATGGGAGGCATACAGGAGCTACGTCAGATGGTAGGATCCCTAGTTGCAGCCAGTCGTACACCGAGGCCGGATGACGTACCTACTACATCACAGACGACCATGATACCTGCTCCTACTACTACCACCGTGGCCATTCCGGTTTCACTACAGGATTTCATGAGGCTGAGACCTCCAGTATTCACCGGCACCGAGGCAGCGGAGGACCCACAGACGTTCCTTGACAGTTTAGCCAGGATCTGCCGTTCGCTGAGATGTTCGGATGATCGATGGGTAGAGCTTGCGAGTTTCCGACTAGAGGGTCTCGCGCAGACATGGTGGGAGTCAGTCTTGAGAGGTCGAGCTGCAGATCTACCGCCTATGACTTGGGTCGAGTTTACAGCGGTCTTTCTAGCCCGTTTCCTTCCAGAGAGCGTTCGTGACGCCAGAGCTCGTAGCTTCGAGGCCTTAGTCAAGACACCTGGGATGACGGTGTCTGAGTATGACATCCAGTTTACACAGTTATCCCGATATGCTCAGTATTTGGTGGATACCGAGGAGAAGATGGTGAAGAGGTTCATACAGGGACTCGATGCCCAGTTATATCTTGCCATTGGTGCCCAGCACTACGACACTTATTCAGCTGCTATGGATACGGCATTGCGGATGGAGGCACGCATATCACGGACTTCGGCCGTTTCTGGGCCGAAGAGGATTCGCACCGATGTACCGTCTCAGAGACAGCGCCCCAGATTCTTTCCGAGAGATAGGCCTGGCAGAGGATTTAGACGGGGACAGTTATATGGTTCTTATCCCCAAGGGCAGCAGCCGTCGCCAGGATGTTTTGGGTGCGGGAGTTTGCACCATCTTGTCAGAGACTGTCCGGTGAGACGACAGGGAGCAGCGACAGTTCCGCACGTGACCCTACCACCATCACCACCCCCTCCTCAGAGAGCCCTACTTCCTACCCCAGGTGATGCTCCATGCCAGTTAGGTGCACCGAGAGGCCGTGGACGCGGCGGTCCTGTTCAGAGAGGACGAGGAGGCAGAGGCCGAGGTCGAGGTCAGCCCGCTATCGGTGGAGGACAGGCCCGAGTTTTTGCTTTGACACCGCAGGATGCGCAGGCATCCAATGCCGTTGTGACAGGTACTTTGCCAGTTTGTTCTTTCGACGCACGGGTATTATTCGACCCAGGTTCCACACATTCGTACGTCTCTACACACTTTGCACCGATGTTGGGCCGTGAGTCGTCGTCGTTAGATCAGCCGCTTGTTGTTGTTACTCCGGTAGGCGAGTCGTTTGTCGCTCGGTTTGTATTTCGTTTGTGTTCCGTTCGTATCGGGGAGAGGGATTCATCAGTTGATTTGATACTCCTCGATATGTTGGACTTTGATGTGCTTCTGGGCATGGATTGGCTAGCCACTTGTTATGCTTCGGTGGAATGCCGTGAGAAGGCAGTCAGATTTAGCTTTCCGGGAGAGCCAGTCCTTGTTATTCAGGGAGACCGCAGTGTCACCCTTCCCAGCTTAATTTCGTCTCTTCGCGCTGGTCAGCTCTTGCGGAAGGGATGTCAGGGATTCCTAGTGTTTATTGGTGATACTCGAGCTGCAGAGGTTCCGTTAGACCGGGTCCCGGTAGTTTGTGAGTTCCCTGATATTTTCCCTGATGAGCTACCTGGGCTACCGCCTGAGCGCGATGTTGAGTTCTGCATTGATTTGATTCCCGGCTCGGGGCCTATTTCTATACCACCTTATCGGATGGCCCCGGCAGAGCTTCGAGAGCTGAAGGATCAGTTGCAGGATTTGTTAGATAAGGGGCTTATTCGACCTAGTGTTTCTCCGTGGGGTGCTCCGGTCCTGTTTGTCAAGAAGAAGGATGGAAGTTTGCGCTTATGTATCGACTACCGCCAGCTGAACAAAGTTACCGTTCGGAACAGATATCCGTTGCCGCGCATTGATGATTTGTTCGACCAGCTTCAGGGTGCGGGGTATTTTTCGAGGATCGACTTGCGATCAGGATACCATCAGCTGCAAGTTCGACAGGAGGATATACCGAGGACAGCTTTCCGCACGCGCTACGGCCACTACGAGTTTTTGGTGATGTCGTTCGGACTCACCAACGCCCCAGCAGCATTCATGGATTTGATGAACCGTACATTCAGGCCGTATCTTGACTTGTTCATCATCGTGTTTATCGACGATATCTTGGTGTACTCACGGAGCAGAGAGGAGCACGAGCAGCACTTGCGGATTACATTACAGACTCTGAGGGAGCACCAGCTGTTCGCGAAGTTCTCCAAGTGTGCATTCTGGCTGGACAGCGTCGGATTCTTGGGTCACGTGGTTACGAGAGACGGCATTTGTGTGGACCCGAAGAAGATTGAGGCTGTTCAGCAGTGGCCCCGACCTACATCGGTTACTGAGATCCGTAGTTTTCTAGGCTTGGCGGGATACTACAGGCGTTTTGTTCAGGACTTCTCCCGTATAGCTGCACCGTTGACCGGTTTGACCCGGAAGGGAGTTCCTTTCGTCTGGACAGAGGAGTGCGAGCGCAGTTTTCAGCAGCTACGGACTTGTTTGACTACGGCGCCGGTATTATCTTTGCCTTCGGGATCAGGCGGATTTGTTGTCTACTGTGATGCTTCGCGAGTGGGATTAGGATGCGTATTGATGCAGCATGGCCGGGTGATCGCTTATGCTTCTCGGCAGTTGAAGAAGCATGAACAGAACTACCCCACTCATGATTTGGAGATGGCTGCAGTGGTCTTTGCACTGAAGATTTGGCGACATTACCTGTACGGCGAGTCGTGTCAGATATTCACCGATCACAAGAGCTTAAAGTATATATTTCAGCAGCGAGACCTGAACCTCAGACAGCGTCGTTGGATGGAGTTGGTGAAAGACTACGACTGCGAGATCTTATATCACCCCGGCAAGGCGAATGTGGTGGCAGATGCGTTGAGTAGGAGGCCCGGGGGTAGTCTATCCTTTTTGCGCTCAGTGTAGAGGCAGTCGTCAGCAGATTGGCAGATGTTATGCGACAGCCGAGTTGAGTTCGAGTTCACTCAGACAGGGGGACAGCTCGCGCATGTTCGTGCACGCCCACAGTTGCTTGACCGTATATATGAGGCACAGCGCAGTGACGACCGTTGCTCAGAGATCATGGCACAGATGGGACATGGCAGATTTTCCGAGTTCGTGGTTGACGATCAGGGGATTTTACGATATGGATCTAGACTGTGCGTACCAGATGCTGATGGATTGCGGCGCGACATTCTTGAGGAGGCACACCGATCAGTGTATAGTGTCCACCCCAGTTCCACCAAGATGTACCATGATATGAGAGAGACCTACTGGTAGGACGGGATGAAGAGGGACATTGCGGAGTTCGTTTCGAGATGCCTGACTTGTCAGCAAGTCAAGGCCGAGCACCAGAGGCCCGCAGGAGAGCTACAGCCATTACCCATTCCAGAGTGGAAATGGGAGCAGATTTCGATGGACTTCGTTGTGGGTCTACCCAGGACCAGTCGAGGGTACGACTCCATCTGGGTGATCGTGGATAGATTGACGAAAGCGGCTCACTTCCTTACAGTGAAGACGACTTTCAGCTTCGCTCAGTATGCTCAGCTCTATATTGACGAGATCGCGCGACTACATGGCGTACCGACTTGTTTCGTGTCAGATCGAGGCACTCAGTTCACCAGCCGACTTTGGCAGAGACTTCAGGAGGCTTTGGGCACTCGTTTGAGCTTCAGCACAGCGTTTCATCCGCAGACAGACGGACAGTCAGAGCGGACCATTCAGACTCTCGAGGACATGCTCAGAGCGTGCGTTTTAGACTTTGGTGGTAGCTGGGATCGTCATTTACCTCTAGTGGAGTTCTCCTACAACAACAGCTTCCAGGATACTATTCAGATGGCACCGTTCGAGGCATTGTATGGGAGGAGATGCAGATCGCCCGTTTGTTGGACAGAACTCAGCGAGAGCAGCATTTTGGGGCCGCAGCTTGTTGAGGAGACGACATCGAAGATACAGTTGATCCGAGACCGGATGAGAGCGGCTCAGAGCAGGCAGAAATCCTATGCAGACAGGCGCCGTCGCAGATTAGAGTTCGCAGTTAGCGACCATGTTTTTCTGAGGGTCTCTCCGATGAAGGGAGTGATGCGTTTTGGGCAAAAGGGAAAGCTTAGCCCTAGATTCGTAGGTCCCTTCGAGATCCTTGAGCGTGTCGGCGCAGTTGCATATCGTTTGGCTCTTCCTCCCAGCTTTCCCGATGTTCACCCCGTCTTTCATGTTTCGATGCTCCGCAAGTACCTTCACGACCCTTCGCATTCGATTCAGCACCCGACAGTCCAGCTAGAGCGCGACCTTTCTTTTGCAGAGCAGCCGGTGGCCATCCTGGATCGGCAGGTGAAGAAGTTGAGGTCGAAGATTATACCAACCGTCAAGGTCCTTTGGCGTAGCCCGAGCAGCGAGGAGGTTACCTGGGAGACCGAGATCGAGATGAGGAAGAAATATCCCCATCTCTTCGAAGGTACGCGTAGCTATATTATTTTAAATTCGGGGACCGAATTTCTTTAAGGGGGGAAGATTGTAGCGTCTTGATAAGTCGTTTTGGTGTTTTCCTGAAATTCGGTGAAAATTCGGTATTTTTCCGAAAACCGTCTTTCTTGTTATTTTGCAGTTTAGGGCTAATTATACCTTAAATGGATAGGTAATTACTTGTTTTTAGTAGCTAATGAGTTAATTATGAAATTTTGGTCATTTAAAAATTTTTCCTATTTTTTTTCAATTTTTTAATATTATTTAAAGCCGGTAAGAAAATACATTAAATAAGCGATAAATATAAATTTTTCCAGGCTAATTTTAATCTCTAAAATTATGATAATTAAAATCTAGTGATAACATAAATTTTTAGTAATTTATTTTGATTTTTAACAAATTTTTATGATTTGAAACGAATTTATTGAATTTTGAGCTAAAACTTGCAATTTTTGAGTTGTAGGGGGCCTTTTTGCATAAAATTTCTTTTGTAAAACCCCTCTCTCTTTCCCCTCAGCCCTAGGACAGCCCAACCCTGACCAAGTCCAGAAATTTCTGGCCTCTTTTCTTTAGTTGCTTTCTTGAGTTGATTTAAGGGTTTTTTTTTGATTTATTTTAAATATTGTTAATAAGGTATGGTGCATTTGACTTTGGGACTTGACCCTTGACTTTCCCCACTTGCCCACGCCCTCCCCCTCACCTCAATACTGGCCGAAACCTGCACACCCTCTTCTTCCTCTCTTTTCTTTTCATTTTCCTTCAATTTCTTCAAGAAAACATATCAAAATCCACACTTTATTCAAAAATCCAAACAAATCCTTATGCTATCATTATCCTTAGCCATTCTTGCTTGGATCTTGGTGTTTGAGGCCATCATTTAGAGCAAAATCCATTCTTTCTAGATCTCAAGTGAGGTATAATTCTCATCAAAGTTACTTTCTTTTGTTGCTAAATTCCTTTAAATGCATGGTTTAGTGTTAAAAGTTAAATAATTTCTAATCTAGTTTAAAAAAAAAAGAGTAGTTTGTTTAACTAGGGTTTTGAACCATGATAATTAATTAAGTTGTTTTATAGTTAATCTAATGGTTAATTAACTAATCTATATAGTTACCTTGTTGTTGTAGTCTTCAATTATGCTAATTTTAGTTAACTTTAGAAGTGTGAAATTGTTGTTTTAGGATTTTCAAGAGAGGGTTTGTGTATGGAAAATGGTACTTGAAGCTTGATTAATGAGTTGTTTAGGGTTTAGAAATCCATTATTAGGTCAACTAATTTACTTTGCTATCTAGTATTTTGCTAACCTAACCTAAGAGGTTAATTTTCTTAAGTGGGCTTTTGTTGTGTTAATTTAAGTTTTCAAGTGTGGAAATTGATTTGGAATTTGCTAGGTTATAATTCAAGAAATGGTTGTTTATGGAAGAATAGGATTGGAATCATTGTTATTGTGTTGTAATTAGTGTTTGTAGATTGCTTGTAGTGTGCTTGGGTAATTATGCTTTATTGTAGTCGTTTTGTCGCAAATCGGCGATTTTTGCACCGATTTTGGAATGCAAATGCTTACTAGTTTTGTATAAAAATTATGTGATGAATTATTTTCGACATCTTGATGATTGTAATGGCTTGTCCTACGACTTTTAGGATGTGTGAGTGCGGATTTTTGGGTAGTCGGGTTTTAGTTTTGCCGGGCGACCAAATCGGCGTTTTTTGGCAGTTTTTGCGATTTTCGCGTGTGTTCCGCGCACTTTGTGCACGTTGTACCTAGCTAGCGAACTTTAGTAGTTTCGTTGGGGTTTTGCGTCGTTCTTGATATGTAACCTTATATTTGGTATTGATGTAAATTCCAGGTTCGGTCGCGGAGACGTCGGTCGCGGAGCGAAAGGGAAAGGCGGTGATTGGACACAGCTAGCCAGGGATTCCGGTGAGTAGATGTAACATCTACGGGGGACTATCGTTGGATGGCGCAAGCCGCCCGATAGTTTTAGTAACTTACAAGATCCTTAGTAATGTTAATAATTAGGGGTGAAATACTTAATTGACTATTTGCTGCATCCATGCATTATATTGACATATCTATACGAAACCATTTCATAGGACACCTGCACCATTACCAGGGTTTTTATATGCAGCACGAGCACTATTCATGCTTACACACACACCCTGGTAATTGCCATGCCACCACACTAGATAACTTTTAAATTGAAACCTTTTACTAATTGATACTTAAACTGGTACTATTGCCTTTAATTCCTTAAAAATGAAACCGTAGTATTGCTATTCATGTGCATGTACTTCATCATATTAATTGTTCATGCTTAATACATTAATCACATATCGCAACTTGATTATTGATATCATACGCATTCATTATCATTGATATATGCACTTATGAGGATTTCTTGAGATTTTATGATATTGCTGGATTTCGGGGGAAAGCCGCAAAATTTATAAACTTATTATATTTTTAAAATATGTAAATTGCGGTTTTCTAGTGATGTAAGTGTCGTCCACCATGAGTTTGCTGTGGATTTGGAAATCCGTGTCGAGGAGTGGAGGAACCGGCACGGGTACATGGTGGGCCCGCTAAGGTACCCCGGGGCAAGAGGAATGTGGTGATGACGTTGAGCCTGGCAGGGGACGGATTACCTACCGGTGACTGTTTGGGACGGCGGATATCCAGAGGATACCGACCGTGGCCGCTAGATGATGAGATATTGATATTTGAGATGGGTCAGCCGGACGGCTGAGGCCAGAGATACATTTATGAGATTTGAGACAGCTTTTGAGTGTCGTTGCTGGACACCGATTTTCGTCGATTCATTGACATTATGCTGGCATCCTAAAAGAGTTTCAAAAACAAAAAGAGATAAAATATTTCTTATATATACCTATTGAGACCTCAGATATTCATGTTGCATACATATTAGTACACTGATGTTATATACACACCTGCTAGTGCATCCAGTCATACCTGTATTATAGATTCCAGGATGCTTGTGTGCATGCATACGATAGCCTTTGTAGATATTATTTATTACTCACGAGTTGGAAACTCACCCCCGTTGTGCCACAGTCTTTTGCAGGTCCGCTCCGTCAGTTCAGTAGCGGCGGGCGCACTTGTTCTTTTGCCTCTTTTGCTTGGGCTCGAGATTTGCTCATAGGTGGGTTATGTTATCATTTTTGTACCACCTTGTATATTCATTGTATCTAGTGTACTCCATCTACTGTTTCTACCAGATTATTGTATATTGACCTAGAGATGAGACTGTGAGGTTTGTGGATTTTATGCTGTATTTTGGGGTCGAGCTCACTTGAGCCGACATGCTACTTTTTTTCATGCTTCCTTATGATTATTATGCTTGTTGTCATTTATATTGCGTGGGATTTATGACCGCCTTATGGCGAAGAGCTAGCTCCCGCTTGGGGATGCCTTATTTGTTGGTTTTACATATATTCTTGTTGTACCCATTTTTCGGGGCCAGTATTTACAAAGGAGACTCTGCCGAAATTTTCGGAAAAATTAGTATTGTTTTTAAAAAGGGGTTTTATATGACTTATTTGATAAACTTGCTTTCAAATGTTTGGGTTTTCTTCACTCTTTTGCTTAATTGGTTTTGTTTTCTGGGCTTTTGGCTTACTTAATTTACGGACGCCTTTAGACGTTTCGTAAACTTAAGTGCCAGTCACGTTCCGTACCCAGCGGGTCGTGACATAAAGCTTTCTTATGGCATTGTAGACTGGGTCACATCAATGATAGAAGGTTGACTAAGTTACATAAAGAAGGATATTTGGACTCGTTCGAATATCAACCTTATGACACTTGTCATTCTTGTCTCAAAGGAAAGATGACAAAGACTCTATTTACTGGACAAGGAGTAAGAGCGAGCGAGCTCTTAGGACTCATACACAGCGATGTATGTGGTCCAATGTCTACACATGCAAGAGGTGGTTTTTCCTATTTCATTACTTTCACGGATGATTACTCAAGATACGGATTCATTTATCTGATGAAACATAAATCCGAGGCTTTTGAGAAATTCCAAGAGTATAAGAATGAAGTAGAAAACCAAACCGGCAAAAGTATCAAGACACTTAGATCTGATCGAGGTGGTGAATACTTGAGTGCCGAGTTCCTAGGTTACCTAAAAGAGAAAGGAATTCTCTCTCAGCTTACTCCTCCGTACACTCCACAGCATAACGGTGTATCGGAGAGACGGAATCGAACCCTATTGGATATGGTACGATCCATGATGAGTAATGCTGAGTTACCGCGATCTTTCTGGGGTCATGCGCTAGAATCAGCGGCATATCTTTTGAACATGGTACCTACCAAGACTGTGCCTACCACTCCATATCAGATGTGGAGCGGGAAGAAACCCTATCTTCAGTATATGAAAATATGGGGATGTCCAGCTTTTGTTAAAAAGCAGCATGTGGACAAGCTCGAGGCACGATCAGTAAAGTGTAAGTTTGTGGGATATCCAAAGAACTCCAAGGGGTATCTATTCTATTACGCAGAGGAACAAAAGGTGTTTGTTTCTAGTAATGCCCATTTTCTAGAATATCAATTTTTAGAAAAGGAAATTAGTGGGAGCGAAATAGAACTGGAAGAAATTCCAGAACCACAAACTGCTACTGAAAGTTTGGTAGAACCGAAGTTCAAGAAGAACAGGACATTCCCGCACCCCTTCGCAGGAGTAGTAGGCCGTCTCATCCGCCTGAGAGATACTACGGTTTTCTCATAGACGGGGATAGAGAGGATTGCATCATAGATGATGATGAACCTACTGACTTCCAGCAGGCCATCCAGAGCGGCGACTCGGTACGATGGTTAGATGCAATGCGGACCGAAATGGAGTCCATGTACACCAACAAAGTATGGACTTTGGACTTTGCTCCAGATGGGGTAAAACCCATAGGATGCAAATGGATCTTCAAGAAAAAGATTGGTGTAGATGGACAGGTAGAAACCTATAAGGCTAGACTTGTTGCAAAGGGTTTTCGTCAAAGACCTGGTTTAGACTATGACGAAACTTTTTCTCCAGTGGCTATGCTCAAATCCATTAGGGTCCTTCTTGCTATCGCTGCCTTCCATGATTATGAAATCTGGCAGATGGACGTAAAGACGGCTTTTCTAAATGGAAATTTAGAAGAGAGCGTCTATATGGATCAGCCAGAGGGTTTCAATCAGAGTGGGAGCAGCGGGAAAGTATGCAAGCTGCTTAAATCCATTTATGGACTAAAGCAGGCATCGCGGAGTTGGAACATCTGTTTTGATGAGACAGTCAAAGAATATGACTTTATCAAAAATCCAGATGAACCGTGCATATATAGTAAAGTTGTAGCCAGAAGTGTTGTATTCCTCGTCTTGTACGTGGATGACATTCTATTGATAGGAAATGACATTCCTATGCTACAATCTGTCAAAGGATTCTTGTCACACAGGTTCTCCATGAAAGACCTGGGTGATGCCTCTTACATTCTGGGGATCCAGATCTATTGTGATAGATCCAAGAGGATGTTGGGACTTTCACAGTCCAGGTATATCGACACTGTACTGAAAAGATTCAGTATGGAAGATTCTAAGCGCGGTAATCTACCGGCTTGTCACGGAATCACCCTCTCCAAAGAGATGTCTCCCAAGACTGATTTGGAAAGGGAACGCATGTCTATTATACCCTACGCTTCTGCGGTAGGCTCTATAATGTATGCGATGTCGTGCACCAGACCAGATGTAGCTTACGCACTAAGCATGGTAAGCCGGTATCAGTCAGACCCAGGGGAGAAACATTGGATAGCAGTAAAGAACATTCTCAAGTACCTGAGTAGGACTAAGGAGATGTTCTTGGTTTACGGCGGAAAAGACCTCAGGTTGGAGGCCTTTGCTGATTCCGGCTTCCAGAGTGATAAGGACGATTCCAAGTCCATGTCGGGTTATGTCTTTACCCTCAATGGAGGGGCGGTGTGCTGGAAGAGCTCCAAGCAGGACACCATTGCTGACTCGACGATGGAAGCGGAGTATATAGCTGCTTGCGATGCCGCAAAAGAAGCAGTCTGGATGAAGAAGTTCCTAACAGAACTTCAGGTGGTTCCTACCATAGTTGATCCAATACCTCTGTATTGCGACAACAACGGAGCTATAGCTTTAGCGAAGGAACCAAAGTCCCATCAGAAGTCCAGACACATCTTGAGGCGGTATCACCTGATCAGGGAGATCATTGATCGTCAGGAGATCGAGGTTCGCAGAGTTGCTTCAGAAGAGAACATTGCAGATCCATTCACGAATGCCCTACCTCAGACGCAGTTCGAGAGGCTACTCGAGATCATTGGTCTTCGACATGCCAGTACATGGCCCTAGTGCAAGTGGGAGATTGTTAGTGTTTATGCCCTAGAAGGCCATTACTGTATCATACTAGCTTGTATATTACTTAATGGAAGCTTGGGATATTCACATGTATATAACAGTCTTGCTAAACATGGTAGTATGCTACTTGGTTTTTCTATCTTAATATGTGAGTGTACGTATTGATAGAGCTCTTAGGATCTTGCTTGACTACCAGCGTTGTGATGGCAGTCACACTAGTGGGGGCTGGGTAGTCTACAAGCACATCCTTATTCAGGTCCCTAGTCGTTGGATTATCGAGACAGAGCATCGATATTCCGGAGTAGACTAGTGTGTACGCTTCTCATCCCAGTTGGGGAGATGGTCTGTCCCACAGCCGTCAGTACGTCGTACTGGAGATAGTATACAGGTGCTCGTTAGGTTATGGGTACACCAGACAGGACTCACAGGGAACTGTTGGTTGGTTTTATACCAGTCGTCAGTGAACAGTTCCCAGGTGACATGAGTACAGCGTAGTCCGCAGACTTGACACTGCTACTTCGCCTCGAGTGTGTCCCACTGTTCTTAGATTGCTACCCTACCACGGCTCAAAGGAGTCATGCAAACAGGTAGCGGTTGGGTGCAGTCCCGAGCACTTGGAGGTGTAAGTGCACGGCGGCGCCCCGGCCGTCAATCCGGCGGCCAAATGCGGAAGCGGTGATAAACTTTAATTTTGCGGACTTAGCAAACCGGCACCACCGCGCACTAAAACACGGATCGAACCACTAACTAGTCCTAGCTATCTACAACAAGGGGAAGAGAGATATACCGACAGATCCGAGTCCTCCGGTCTTCTCGTCGTCGTTCCGATCTCCTGCGGAATGTCCCGTCTCCTCCTCGTCGCCGGAAGTGCACCACATCGCCTACATCTTTTACGGGCTCCCACCTCAATGCCGAGGCAACTCGGGCACGGAGCTGGCTAGTCGACGTGCCCAAGGTTTGCTGTAGAATATGTATAGAACCATGTCTCACTTTGGGGTTGTGGAATTGCCATTGGTGGAGGAAAAAGAACTTGGAGAGAGGTGGGGAAAAATGTAGCATGCAAAGAAATGAGAGTAACATTTTTCTCTCAACTCATGAAATGAATCCCATTCTCCATGGAAAAGCCGGCCCCCCTCCCATGTGTGATTGGAGAGAGAAAGAGTAAGGTCAAGTGGGTGGGTGGAACAATAATGCAAAAGGGAATCATGAAAGAACACGATAACAAATACATCCACACACAACCAAGCTCACCCCGCATCATCATCAACAATCATGACTTTAAAAGTCAAGTCATGATGGAGTCAAAACAAGTCAATGATGGTGCACATCATGAAAGCCATCATGATGCAATAAGATGCAAAGAACCCCCTCCACTAATGCCTATTTGCAACAATGCAAATAAACCCTCCTCCACCAATCTTCGGCCAATGAACGGAACAATGGAAATCGGCCGAAACGGAAAGCAAACTGGCAACTCCAGAAAACTGGTCCCGTAATAAATTACAGGAAAACCCCGATACTGTGCATACACACCCGCATTTGTATTCCGACCGAAATACAAATGCAATGAGACAAAATCTCCACTGTACTATACTAGGATCCGGCTTAAACCAAAGCCGGCTAGTAATATCCGTTCGATCCTGATCCGTGCAATACCGCACGTATCTGATCGAACCCTGCCATATAACCATATGGCCTGTAGTACAAACTGTCCGATCCTGATCCGTGCAATACCGCACGTATCTGATCGGACCTTGCCATAACTCCATACGGCCTCTACAACCTTTCGCCCGAAAGCTGAGTAACTGAATGTGGGGGACTCTAAAGACTCGTCAATACCTTGGTTGTGGATTTAACCACTAGCACGTCAGAGGTATAAGCCAATACGTAATGGGCTACCAGGTATTGACTAAAAGGGACGTCTGTGAGCGAACTCAGCCCGACAACCCTACTGAGCCTGTCAGTGACAATATCCGTACAGTCCGGTCCGTTCGTCTATGAGCATCGCATGGCGGGCCTAGGGGGTTGGTAAAAGTCAGACCCCCAAAAGCGGTACAAGTCGTGTCGGAGTGTAGCCCAGAACACCCTGAGATACTACTGGAATACCTACCAGTAAATCTCCTTGCCTCGGCCGAGGGCTTCGTGTAATGGCTCTCCTAGACACAGCACGACCTCACCCCCAATACCGGGAGAGACGAACCCCTGAAGATACGCTCACTGCCTCCATGTGGCTCGGGACTGTACCCAACTAAAACCTGTTTGCACGACTCCTTTGAGCCGTGGTAGGGTAGTAATCAAAGTACAGTGGGAACTCACACGAGACAAATGACGATCCCCAGGTCGATGAACTAACCTGTACACATGTCGCCAGGGAACTGCCATCTGACGTCTGGTATATGACCAACTAGCATGTTCCCGGCGAGTCCTGTCCGGTGTACTCATAACCCAATGAGCACCTGTATACATCTTAGGTGATCCAACTGACACCAGTGGCTTGTGAGACCGGCCACTGCCCCTCGTCGGGGTCTCGACTGTAAACACTAGTCTACTCTGGAGTATCGATGCCCTGTCTCGAAACTCACACGACTAGGGACCATTTAAGGATATGCTTATAGACCCCAGCTCCCACTTATATAATCGCCCTCATACTGCTGGTGGTCAAGCAAGAATCCTAGGGGCTCTATCAACGTGTAATAGCGACTTGTCAGGTCACCTAAAGCAGTACACGATGATAAAGGTAAACCAGATAGCATACTATCATCTCGAGTAAGACTGACCTACCGGGATAGGTCCTCCATCAATCATTGCAATCACGTACCTGTGACCTAATAATTGACTCTGAGGGCACTATCTCCAACAATCTCCCACTTGCACTCAAGGCTAATTATTGCGATGTCGCATACTCACAGCCCGTGTGATACCGAACACCCAACTCCTCTACTAGTCAGTCTCACAAAGCTCGTTTGCGAAACTATTGCGTTCGAGGAATAGCCTTAGTGAGTGGATCCGCTCAGATGTTTCTTTCTATGTCTCTCTATATCTCAAGTTCGCGGAGAAAACCATCTCCCGAAATGAGCAATACCTGTCATAGAATGTGTTTTGATGTCTGATGGGACCTAGCTCATAAATGAACTCCAAATCCAAACTTCTTAGACTGTATCGTCAACTGAACTTAATCAGTATCCTGCGCCATGCCTTCCTCAGTATTTCCTTGGACCACCTGTCCAAAATACTGCCCCTCATCAGAAGGAAAACTATAGCTCTGACAACCTCCTTGTCGTCCATGTCACCTTGGAAGCCTGGAATGATAACTGTCTCCCAAATAGGGCTGTCGTTATCACATCCCTAGAACATCCACTTATGTTCTAAAACTGCTTCCGAATGTTTCTCCAGGATTGGATCAAATGTCAACTTATTGCATCTAGTGCAAGAACAACATCTGGTGTGGTACTTGACATCTCATGATTGACTCAATTGCCTAAGCAAGTGATCTGCCAATCATGCACATCCCTCTCTACTTTAGTCTGTAAGACACCTTTAGAGAGAGTGACTCCATTACCTGCAGGTACACTACCGTGCCAGGAGTCGTCCATTCTAAATACTCTTAGAATGCTGTCTAAGTACCCTGATTGGGAAACCACCCAAATCTAGATCTAAAACCATAGATCCAGTAACCATTATGTTAGACATAAAGTCCAAGTCCTTTATGGAGAAACCACTGTGTGACGACCAAAGTATAACCGATTGTAGTATAGGAGTTTCTTTTCCTACTCTGTGTAGTGTATGTCATCCAAATACCAGGATATCACACCCTACTACCTTCTCAACAGATCCATCCCTTATTCTGATAAAGTCAAACCCATGACTGTCACGTCAGAAATAGATGATCTATCTCCGCTACATCTGCTTTATTCTATAAATAGACATAAGCTACCTGTCCACCAATGCTTCCGCTGCTCCCACTGACTACGACAACCCTCTGGCAGAGTCATATAGACGTACACTTCTAAAACTAGCTTAGAACGACGCTATACTCATCCTCCCGCCGGGTCTCGCAGCCCGGAACAACAGCAATGGTAATTGTGGGTAAACAAGAACTTCCCTGTCACTGTCCTTGAGGCTACCATAGTACCTCTCGGATGCCTGAAGTTACCCACCAAAACTGCGGAGTGGCCAATGGAATGTCAATCCAGATTGAATCTTTAGGTTCCTTATCAAATCTTCAGTAATCGTTTGTGGTTCTGGAATCACTTCCAGTTCTACCATGCTCCCACTACTGTTTTCTGAAAAAATCCATTTTTAATAAAACTGTGGCGAGTATAGAACAATATTGCTATTGTTCATCCAGATGGTAGAAAGTCAACCCTCGTCATAGCCTGGGTCAACCCACAAACAGCCATTACAGAAACGTGCCTTGAGTTGTCCAATGTCTGGTTTTAAGCATAAAACGGACAACTCCCCGTACCTTAACAATGTTAAGATATGAACTGTACTATATCCAATATAGAACCAGAGGCACTGATTTAATTGAACCAGATTCAAATCATGCAGCTGTCCCCAGTGCATGTTCCCTAAATGGAAGAAGGACGATCAACGTTACTCAACTTAGGAATGCTTCCAATTATGAGTAACCTGAAAGAGAAGCAAGATCTCTTTTTCATTACTATCAACTGAATACCATACGCAAGTATCTACATCTTCGATCACTTTGAAGAATCACGATACTTGCTACACCTGGTTCTCTACTCTATTCAAATACCTATAACTTCTCAAAATTCGGATCCTGTGTTTCCGCGAAACACTTGTCTAAAAACTAGAGAAGTCATAAGTAAACCGAATATAGTATGAGGACCAACCCCTCTGTCCTGATGGACCCTGGACAACATACAATACTCTGTATAAGTCCCTTGAGTCTGAAAACTCATTCACTGTGTGTCGTAGGTTGAAAACTGTACTTATGGTTAAGAAGAATTACACCGCTTCTTAATGCTCCTTACCTAACCATCCACTGATATAGGTAAATGTCATAGACATAATTTCAGAAAGGTATATCTCACTCTATGAAAATAGACTTACAGATATATCAATTTGAAATTGGTGCATAAACAAAACCAAATATTTGCCGACCGGCAAACAGCCCAGGTGATTTCCTCAAATATCTCCGATTACAACGAATCCCGATATAATGAGGATGATCACCCAATTCCCAATTACTTACTCCCACTCATCATCTGTAAAACCATACAGATGTGAGAATCATACCTGGTAAATACATACCCTGGAGTAAGTATCTAATCGGGAAATCAGTTTTCTTTTAACAGTACACAGTGAGACTGAAACATTGAAATGTTTCGATGGGGCATCCCGGTATTCCTAGTAATGCCTCTTCCAGATTCACGACTGTAACCGTATAATTCTTTGCCACCTCTCCAAATCCCTTCATATGTCTTTAATCATTACCTTCTGCACACCCCTTTAGGCCAAATGGTTTTCTTCCTTCCCTACCGTTCGGCACCAGCCTATGGTTTGGAAGAAGACTATCCAATAATCATAATTGGTGTACTGTCCCAATCCTAGGAACACTCGCAATGCGAGAGAAGGTGAAGATAAAAGACACCTGAATAAATCTTATTCCTATTTCTCCTGAACCAGAATCCATCCCCGAACTGGAACAAGTTCCTTTCGAGTTCGTATATAACCATACGATGGAGTATCCAATAAACTGTGGATCTTCGTAGTGATACGGAGTGTCCTGGAGAAATACAAAGGTGATTTTAGGATTGGCGAAGAAAAACTTGGTTTGGTCGTGAATATCTGTTGCAATTTACTTTGCCCTCTTACTAATCCCTTGCTTTGTCTTAACTTAATACCTTCTGCACACCATCGTTATGCTAATTGGTTTTCTTCATTCCCTACCGGTCGGCACCAGCCTAAGGTTTGGAAGAAGACAATCCAATTTGCGTAATAGGTGTACTACCCTTAAACCAAGGAGTACTCGTAACCTGAGAGAGGGTAAAAGGAAAAGACAACTGAATAATCCTATCCGTTTTCTCCAGAACCTGAAACCATCCTCGAATAAATTCTTTCGAGTTCGTATCTAACCATACGATGGTTTTGTCCAATGGAAGTGGACGTTCGTAGCAATACGGTGTGTCCTGGAGAAAAGGGTAAAAGTAGGAGTGGCAATGAGGTTTGCAACTCTGACAATCCAAAAGCCAGTGTTTGAGAAGGTTCGGTCAACTTGGTCTCTGAGTCAAAGTCTTAGGGTCGGGTCAATGGTCGCTGCCAAAGAGAGAGAGAAAAGAAACACTCAGCGTGCACTCTAACCTAGATCAGAATGGTTACCAATTTATCTAATCTGGAATCCTCCCACTCTACCTCAAATTCTCCTCCAAACCTGAAAGAAGAATTAGTTGGGGTTACCCGAGGAGTAAACTAACTCATCAGTGGGAATCGGGATCCAACTATCATCGCATGACAACGTGACGGAATCCGCTCACGGTATCACACTCCAGAAGGTATGCGCATATCTGGCAAGTTTCAGTTCTTTTGAAACTCCCGATGAGATTTCTGCCCCATGCTCTTATGACCTTGGCGTGAGGTCAAAATATCATAAGTCACATGTCAAGTTCTACCCATCATTATCCAGGTTAATTTGAATCCACCCGTACATACCCTTGACGTAGGCCAAAATAGTAGTACGACTGTCCCAAACCAACGCATCTATCTATGCAACAGATAAATACCCGGCAGCTACCAATCACTATGCCTTGGCGTGAGGTCAAAATACATCGCTTGAATACTACCGAATATTTAACTGAAATGATGGAGGGCTACGAATGGTTTCTGGCGAAAACCTTTAACGTAAAGAACTTGATATCGTCGAAGGAACGGATAGCTTTTAAAAATATAGTGACGAAAACCGTTGCTAAAGAGGTCACTCCCGGTGAAGGGATCTCGGCTCTTTCCCCGTAGAATGGGGTGCAGGATATTCCAAATGAATACCGCGATGCAAAGCAAAAGTAATCGGCTATAGTGAAGTCATTGCCCTGACGCAAACTTTTGTCCAAGGGGTCACTCCCGGTGAAGGGATCTCGGCCCTTGCCTCGTCGACTGAGGAGCAGGATATTCCAACTGAATATCACGATGCAAAACAAAAGTGAACGTCCTTGCAATAACAGCTTTTTGAAAAGTGTTCCAACAACATCAGATTAGGTTTGTTTTTAACTTGCATTGATCCGAATCAACGCAGTCCCATCAATTGATCACACCAAAAAGAACGAAAATATACTGATGTACGTATATGCCATCCGCATTCGCTACTGGGTCCCGTCATTACCCGTTAGGTTAGCTAACTAACGACAGAGCGGGGACTGGACTAGCGCGGATGCAAAACATATACAACATCTACTAATATATATACCAATATACTATATTTCGCTCAAGGCGTGAAAGAAATGCAACATCACAGAGAATGAACAGCATCACAGAAACAATACAGATATCTGGGATCCCCGGGTTTCACAGAGCCACTACTGAAACCCGACGTTCCCCTGGTCGTGTGGATAGCCTGTGCAATGAAAACCTAGACCCCTACGGGCGCGGCAAGTCACCCGCCAAAACCTGAAGCGAGGCAGCCCCCTTCAGTACCGTGAATGGACCACCCAGCACTTCACGGAATCCGGTAACTTGGGCACCCCTCCTGGGTCAACCTGTACCCCCTACGAGTACGGCGAATAGCCCGCCAATCCGAGAGTGAAGCCCCCTCCGTCTCAATGCCATGAGATGCGGGCTTGTTGCCCTCTTGAACCCGGCTACCCGTGCACCCCTCCGCGGGGTAATCCTAGTACAGAAAGTAAAATATACATACAACGGGTACATCGACCGCAACCAGGTCGTGCCCCAAAAGAATAATACAATCAGGCAGTGACGGCAGTCCACATGTCGGACGCTCGCCCCGCAATATCAAATGTACATAATACATCCACAACTGTACTAGCATTGCATCCAGGCTATCCCCCACGACCGATCCGCAACATCACAGCAAAAACAGAACATCAACGTGAAAGTCAAGTTCGCAAATCCGTCTAACCGGGATATAGCAGTTAGACCGGATTTACCGATCAAGTGACATTCACGGTCGCAGATATAATGTAAATACTGTGAAATAATGTGTTTAAAATATCCGATCGATCAAACTTTAACAAGTGGGCCCCTAAGTACAACTGTAGCACATCAAGAAAATCTGGGCCCAAAATTAATATTCCAAAACCCACATTTTAAGCCCAGAAAGCAACTGAAGAAGTTCGATACAGTAAGGACACCATTGCGCGGCGGAACCACGGCCCAAGGGGGTAATTTCCGCGGTTCCGCGCTCTGGTGGTCGAATTACTGCGTCGAATTTCTACAGTGGACTTGTTACCTCCAGTACATCAATGTTTTAAAACCGGAAAAAATTTTCGAGACCAAAAATTTTCAACAGAAACTGATGCTATAGGAAAAACACGGTTTTGGAACTTTTTGATCGATCGGAAATGCAAACACATTAAACCAAGCTAGACTAAGTTAATGGCGAGGCTCTGATACCACTGTAAGTGCACGGCGGCGCCCCGGCCGTCAATCCGACGGCCAAATGCGGAAGCGGTGATAAACTTTAATTTTGCGGACTTAGCAAACCGGCACCACCGCGCACTAAAACCCGGATCGAACCACTAACTAGTCCTAGCTATCTACAAGAAGGGGAAGAGAGATATACCGACAGATCCGAGTCCTCCGGTCTTCTCGTCGTCGTCCCGATCTTCTGCGGAATGTCCCGTCTCCTCCTCGTCGCCGGATGTGCACCACATCGCCTACATCTTTTACGGGCTCCCACCTCAATGCCGAGGCAACTCGGGCACGAAGCTGGCTAGTCGACGTGCCCAAGGTTTGCTGTAGAATATGTATAGAACCATGTCTCACTTTGGGATTGTGGAATTGCCATTGGTGGAGGAAAAAGAACTTGGAGAGAGGTGGGGAAAAATGTAGCATGCAAAGAAATGAGAGTAACATTTTTCTCTCAACTCATGAAATGAATCCCATTCTCCATGGAAAGGCCGCCCCCCCTCCCATGTGTGATTGGAGAGAGAAAGAGTAAGGTCAATTGGGTGGGTGGAACAATAATGCAAAAGGGAATCATGAAAGAACATGATAACAAATACATCCACACACAACCAACCTCACCCCTCATCATCATCAACAATCATGACTTTAAAAGTCAAGTCATGATGGAGTCAAAACAAGTCAATGATGGTGCACATCATGAAAGCCATCATGATGCAACAAGATGCAAAGAACCCCCTCCACTAATGCCTATTTGCAACAATGCAAATAAACCCTCCTCCACCAATCTTCGGCCAATGAACGGAACAATGGAAATCGGCCGAAACGGAAAGCAAACTGGCAACTCCAGAAAACTGGTCCCGTAATAAATTACAGGAAAACCCTGATACTGTGCATACACACCCGCATTTGTATTCCGACCGAAATACAAATGCAATGAGACAAAATCTCCACTGTACTATACTAGGATCCGGCTTAAACCAAAGTCGGCTAGTAATATCCGTTCGATCCTGATCCGTGCAATACCGCACGTATCTGATCGAACCCTGCCATATAACCATACGGCCTGTAGTACAAACTGTCCGATCCTGATCCGTGCAATACCGCACGTATCTGATCGGACCTTGCCATATCTCCATACGGCCTCTGCAACCTTTCGCCCGAAAGCTGAGTAACTGATTGTGGGGGACTCTAAAGACTCATCAATACCTTGGTTGTGGATTTAACCATTAGCACGTCAGAGGTATAAGCCAATACGTAACGGGCTACCAGGTATTGACTAAAAGGGACGTCTGTGAACGAACTCAGCCCGACAACCCTACTGAGCCTGTCAGTGACAATATCCGTACAGTCCGGTCCGTTCGTCTATGAGCATCGCATGGCGGGCCTAGGGGGTTGGTAAAAGTCAGCCCCCAAAAGCGGTACAAGTCGTGTCGGAGTGTAGCCCAGAACACCCTGAGATACTACTGGAATACCTACCAGTAAATCTCCTTGCCTCGGCCGAGGGCTTCGTGTAATGGCTCTCCTAGACACAGCATGACCTCACCCCCAATACCGGGAGAGACGAACCGCTGAAGATACGCTCACTGCCTCCATGTGGCTCGGGACTGTACCCAACTAAAACCTGTTTGCACGACTCCTTTGAGCCGTGGTAGGGTAGTAATCAAAGTACAGTGGGAACTCACACGAGACAAATGACGATCCCCAGGTCGATGAACTAACCTGTACACATGTCACCAGGGAACTGCCATCTGACGTCTGGTATATGACCAACTAGCATGTTCCCGGCGAGTCCTGTCCGGTGTACTCATAACCCAATGAGCACCTGTATACATCTTAGGTGATCCAACTGACACCAGTGGCTTGTGAGACCGGCCACTGCCCCTCGTCGGGGTCTCGACTGTATACACTAGTCTACTCTGGAGTATCGATGCCCTGTCTCGAAACTCACACGACTAGGGACCATTTAAGGATATGCTTATAGACCCCAGCTCCCACTTATATGATCGCCCTCATACTGCTGGTGGTCAAGCAAGAATCCTAGGGGCTCTATCAACGTGTAATAGCGACTTGTCAGGTCACCTAAAGCAGTACACGATGATAAAGGTAAACCAGATAGCATACTATCATCTCGAGTAAGACTGTCCTACCGGGATAGGTCCTCCATCAATCATTGCAATCACGTACCTGTGACCTAATAATTGACTCTGAGGGCACTATCTCCAACAGTAGGCAGTGGCGGTTAGACAGGATTCGCCCCTCCCGGTATTGGGAGTTGATATCGCGCTGTGTCAGAGAGCCATTACGCAAAGTCCCTTGCCAGGGCAAGCGAGATTTGCTGGTAGGTTCCAGTAGTTTCTCAGGGTGTAATGGGCTTCCCTCCGACACGACTTATACCGCTATTATGGGACTGACGCTTGCCGCCCCCTAGGCCGGATATGCGATAGTCCTGGACGAACGGACCAGACTGTATGGAGATTGTCACATCAGACTCAGTAGGAGTTCGGATGGGTTTCCTCATCGGCCTTCTTATCGACAACTACCTGGGGACCGTTACGTACAGCTAGTGCCGCTTGCGGTCTGTGGTTAAACCCACTGCCAGCGTAGTAGTCGAGTCTCTAGAGTCCCACACAGAGAGTTTCCTATTCCAGGCGAAACGATATAGAGGTCGTATGGTTTTACGATAAGGGTTCGGACGCATACGTGTGTTTACGCACGTACGACTTTCGGACAGTTTTTACCAGTCGGCTTTGGTTTAAGCCAGTTACTGGTATCCGGTTATTGGATTTTTACAGTCTAAAGTTTTTCCGTATTTTTGCGGAAAGGAGGGGCGTTCTCGTAATTATGCGAGAAGCTTCTAGAAGGTGGTGACTAAGGAGGTTAAGGTGGCATATGAAATGATTGTGATTAGTGAGTCACCTTGATGATTCATAGAAGTCTTTTGTCATTATAATGAATCATCACTAGATATTATCAAGCATGGTTGCTAAATTCATTTCTTATTCTTTTCTTGTTAAAAGAAATGCTTGATATATATCTTCTTGACTCACTATTCTCATCTCATTATTATCTTCATCTTCTCTCTCCTCAAGCTCTCCCTCTTCAAAGACTAATCCTCCCCTCTCATGAGTTGAGTACAAGGATTAGTTAGATTAAACAATCCATAACCATCACTCTATCTTCTTTGATTAGCAATCCAAGAAGGTTAGTTGCCTCAAGTTTAGAGGCTAAGCTTGGAGTTTTGCTCTCGGGTGGATCGTCTACTACAAAGAGAAGGCCGAGGAGTACAAGGAGATCGTAAAGACGAAGGAGTTGGTTCATTAGGTATAATCCCTAAACACAGTAGTTTAGAAACACTTTGTGTTTGGTTATTTATAGTTTAGCTTCGATTCAAGCGGTTAGTCGATGTTCGTTCACTAAACAAGTTCGTTTTTCAAAATTCCGCCTCCCCACAAGTATTGGGGTGTAGTACATCGACTTACATCCTTCAGTTTCGTCACGCGATGATATTTGGATCCCGATCCTACTGTGAGTATATGCTACTCCTCGGGAAATTTCTCACTTAACGATCAATGCTATAAACCAAGTAGGTGTCTAGAAAGGTGTTAGCGGGGCTACGCCCCCAGGGAAAAGAGGTTCTTAAATTAAGGAACTTCGCGAAAGCGTTGGAAAACCTCCCTCGAAGTACCGACACCAGCGTGGCCGAACGTTTAAGCAAGAATTGTACGGTGAGATTGATCCTGACTAATTCTTCCTTTTTGGTTTGAGGAGGGATTCGAGAGACAGTGGGAGCCATCCTGTTTAGACAAATTAAAAACCACTCTAAACTTGCAAGAGCATCATGCTAAAGTGTTTCTTCTCTCTCTCCTAATTGCAGCGACCAATCATCATGACCGGACTTAAGTTATTACTAGATAAAAACATGCCGACAGGGCCAAACTACAAAGATTGGCTCAGGAATGTCAAAATGGCAATTACTTATAACAAGTTGAGGTATCTCCTTACCACCAAAGCTCCCCCTGTCCCAAGTCCCACCTCCAGCGTCGCGGATAAGGAAATCCGTAAGACTTGGGAGATCAATACCGCGAAGGCCAAGTGCCTCGTACTTGCCTCTATGGACAACGAACATCAGAGGAGGCACAAGAATATGGACCTCGAATCCATATTTCTCCATACAAAAGAACTGTATGGAGAGCAATCTCGTATCGCAAGATACGAAGTGTCGAAGAAGTTATTTTCGGCAAGGTTGGCCAACGGATCATCGGTAGCGGAACACGTGCTTAAGATGATTGGCTTCATTGAGGAGCTCGCAGAACTTCGGACCACGTTAGAGAACAAGCTCTATACAGACTTGATTCTCCAGTCCCTTCCTTCCACTTACGCCCAGTTTATCCTGAACTTCAACTTACAAGAAAAAGAAGTTGAACTTTCAGAGCTCCTCAACATGCTGAGGAGTGGAGAGGGCACCCTACAAAAAGGTAGGGAAACATCCACTTTGTTTGTAGGAGGATCTTCATCTTCTAAGTCCAAGGCGAAAGCCAAGGGAAAGAAGAAGAAAGCCCCCGCCAAACCAAGGGGCGGTGTTAGTAAAGTGGATACGAAGGGAAAAGCAAAAGCAACAAAGGTAGCGGGAAGGCTTGTAGATAAGGAAGAGTGCTTTTTCTGTCATAAGAGTGGTAACTGGAAGAAACATTGCAGGGCTTGGAAAACCAGGACACAAGAACTGAAGCAAGTTGCGGCTTCAGGTTCAGGTGTGTATGTTATTGAAAACTGTCTATCAATAAAACTCTACTTCCTGGGTATTGGATACCAGATTAGGATCTCATATCTGTAATTCTTTGCAGGCGTTGAGAAACCGTAGGGTTTTGAAGGCAGGTGACATGACCCTCAAAGTTGCAAACGGAGCTGGCATGGATGCTAAGGCCGTGAGGGACTATCACCTGGGGTTGTCAGATGGACACGTTTTGGTTTTGCATAATTGCTATTTTGTACCCAACGCAACTTGTAATATCATTTCTGTATCTTTGATTACTAAAGAAGGTTATGAATTTGCGTTTGTAAGTAATGTTGTGAACATTCACCTTAATAAAGTTCTGATTGGGTCAGGTACATTAAGCAATGGTATATACGTATTAAACCAACCACAGATTTTCAATGTCCAGAATACACACAAAAGAAAGTCTCCGGAAATAAATCAGACTTTCTTATGGCATTGTAGACTGGGTCACATCAGTGAGAGAAGGTTGACGAAGTTACATGCAGAAGGACATTTGAATCCGTTCGAATATCAATCGTATGCCACTTGTCAATCCTGTCTCAAAGGAAAGATGACAAAGTCTCCGTTCACTGGACATGGAGTAAGAGCGAGCGAGCTCTTGGGACTCGTACACAGCGACGTGTGCGGTCCAATGTCTACACATGCGCGAAGCGGTTATTCTTACTTCATTACTTTTACGGATGATTTTTCAAGGTACGGTTATGTCTTCTTAATGAAACATAAGTCCGAAGCCTTTGGAAAATTCCAGGAATATAATAATGAAGTAGAAAAACAAACCGGCAAAAGTATCAAGATTCTAAGATCGGATCGAGGTGGTGAATACTTGAGTGCCGAGTTCCTGGACTATTTAAAAGAGAATGGAATTCTCTCTCAGCTTACTCCTCCATACATTCCGCAACATAACCGTGTATCGGAGAGACGGAACCGGACCCTATTGGATATGGTACGTTCCATGATGAGTAACACTGAGTTACCGCGATCATTCTGGGGATATGCACTAGAATCAGCTGCATACCTTTTGAACCGAGTTCTAACTAAGACTGTGCCTACCACACCATATGAGATATGGAGTGGGAAGAAACCCTATCTTCAATATCTGAAGATCTGGGGATGTCCGGCTTTTGTCAAAAAGCAGCATGCGGACAAACTCGAGGCACGCTCAGTACTGTGCAAGTTTGTGGGATACCCAAAGAATTCCAGTGGGTATCTCTTCTATTACGCAGAGGAACAATAGATCATTGTTTCTCGTAATGCACATTTTCTAGAACACCAGTTCATAGAAAAGGAAACATGTGGGAGCGAAATAGAATTGGAAGAAATTCCAGAACCACAGACTATTACTGAAAGCTTAGTAGAACCAGAGGGTTCAAAAGAAAATGACATTCCTACGCCGCTCCGCAGGAGTAGTAGGCAGTCTCATCCGCACGAGAGATACTACGGTTTTCTCATAGACTGGGATAGAGAGGATTGCATCATAGATTATGATGAGCCAACTAGCTTCCAGCAAGCCATTCAGAGTGTTGACTCGGTAAAATGGCTGGATGCAATGCGGACCGAAATGGAGTCCATGTACACCAACAAAGTATGGACGTTGGACATTGCTCCAGATGGGGTAAAACCCGTAGGATGCAAGTGGATCTTCAAAAGGAAGATTGGTGTAGATCGACAGGTTGAGACCTATAAAGCTAAACTGGTTGCAAATGGTTTTCGTCAAAGACCTGGTTTGGACTATGACGAGACCTTTTCTCCAGTAGCTATGTTGAAATCCATTCGGATCCTTCTTGCCATTGCTGCCTTCCACGATTATGAGATTTGGTAGATGGACGTAAAGACCGCTTTTCTAAATGGAAATTTAGAGGAGTGTGTTTATATGGACCAGCGAGAGGGTTTTATTCAGAGTGGGAGCAGCGGAAAGGTGTGCAAGTTGCTTAAGTCCATCTACGGACTAAAGCAGGCATCGCAGAGTTGGAACATCTGTTTTGATGAGACGGTCAAGGAATTTGGCTTTATCAAAAATCCAGATGAACCATGCATCTATAGTAGATTTGTAGCAAGAACTGTAGTATTCCTCGTTTTATACGTGGATGACATTCTCTTAATAGGAAATGACATTCCTATGCTACAATCTGTCAAAGGGTCTTGTCACACAGGTTCTCCATGAAAGACCTGGGTAATGCCTCATACATTCGGGGGATCCAGATCTATCGTGACAGATCCAAGAGGATATTACGACTTTCACAGTCCAGGTACATCGACACCATACTGAAAAGATTCAGTATGGAAGATTCCAAGCGCGATAATCTACCGGCTTGTCACGGGATCACCCTCTCCAAAGAGATGTCTCCCAAGACAGATTTTGAAAGGGATCGCATGTCTATTATACCCTACGCTTCTGCGGTAGGTGTTAGTGTATATGCCCTAGGGGCCATTATTGTATCATACTAGTTTGTATATTACTTAATGGAAGCTTGGGATATTCACATCTATATAACAGTCTTGCTAAACATGGTAGTATGCTACTTGGTTTTTCTATCTTAATACGTGAGTATACGTATTGATAGAGCTCTTAGGATCTTGCTTGACTACCAGCGTTGTGATGGCAGTCACACTAGTGGGGGCTGGGTAGTCTACAAGCACATCCTTATTCAGGTCCCTAGTCGTTGGATTATCGAGACAGGGCATCGATACTCCGGAGTAGACTAGTGTGTACGCTTCTCATCCCAGTTGGGGAGATGGTCTGTTCCACAGCCGTCAGTACGTCGTACTGGAGATAGTATGCAGGTGCTCGTTAGGTTACGGGTACACCGGACATGACTCACAAGGAACTGTTGGTTGGTTTTATACCAGTCGTCAGTGAACAGTTCCCAGGTGACATGAGTACAGCATAGTCCGCAGACTTGACACTGCTACTTCGCCTCGAGTGTGTCTCACTGTTCTTAGATTTCTACCCTACCACGGCTCAAAGGAGTCGTGCAAACAGGTAGAAGTTGGGTGCAGTCCCGAGCACTTGGAGGCAGTGGCGGTTAGAGAGGATTCGTCTCTCCCGGTATTGGTGGTTGATATCGTGCTGTGTAAGAGAGCCATTACGCATAGTCCCTGGCAAGGGCAAGCGAGATTTACTGGTAGGTTCCAGTAGTTTCTCAGGGTGTAATGGGCTTCGCTCCGACACGACTTATACCGCTATTAGGGGACTGACGCTTGCCGCCCCCCTAGGCCCGATATGCGATAGTCTTAGACGAACAGACCGGACTATACGGAGATTGTCACATCAGACTCAGTAGGAGTTCGGATGGATTTCCTCATCGGCCTTCTTATCGACATCTACCTGGGGACCGTTACGTACAGCTAGTGCCGCTTGCGGTCTGTAGTTAAAACCACTGCCAGCGTAGTAGTCGAGTCTCTAGAGTCCTACGCAGAGAGTTTCCCTACTCCAGGCGAAACGATATAGAGGTCGTATGGTTTTACGACAAGGGTTCGGACGCATACGTGTGTTTACGCACGTACGACTTTCGGACAGTTTTTACTAGTCGGCTTTGGTTTAAGCCAGTTACTAGTATCCGGATATTGGATTTATACAGTCTAAAGTTTTTCCGTGTTTTCACGGATAGGAGTGGCGTTCTCGTAATTGCGCGAGAAGCTTCTAGAAGATGGTGACTAAGGAGGTTTAGGTGGCATATACATTAAATGAGATTAGTGAGTCATATGGATGATTCATCCATGACATTAATGCTTCATAATTGCTTAATGACTCATGGAGATGAATCACCATGAGATATTTATCAAGCATGGTTGTAAATCATTATCTTTTCTTGATAAAAATAAAATGCTTGATATATATTATGATAACTCATTTTCTCATTTCATTATTATGTTCATCTTCCCTCTCCTCAAGCTCTCTCTCTTCAAACCCTAATCCTCCCCTCTCATGTGTTGAGTACAAGGATTAGTTAGACTACTTAATCCATAACCATACTCTATTTCAACTAGGTACTTTGATTAGCACTTAAAGATACCTAGTTGCCTCAAGTTTAGATGCAATGCTTGGAGTTTAGCTCTCGTGGTGGATCGTCTACTACTTGGAGATGGCCGAGGAGGAGGTGTAGTTCGTAAAGACGAAGGACACGGTTCTTTAGGTATAATCCCTTTACATAGTAGTTGTTAACTTCTATGTTTGATGTTAGTTATCGTTTAGCTTCGATTCATGCGGTTAGTCAATGTTTAAGCAAAGAACAAGATCGTTTTTCATATTTCCGCCTCCCCGCAAGTCGTGGGGTGTTGTACATAGACTTACAGTGGTATCAGAGCCTCGCTAAACAATAATTAACTCACTTGCAAAATTGTATGAATTTCGAACGGAAAAAACAAAACCGGAAAACCCCGATATCATGAGTTTCTGTCGATTTTTAAATGAGGTCCAAAAATTTTTCAGGGACCTTCAGAAAGCCATAAATGATAGTATTAGAACACCCAAGGAAACTGGGCTCATGAATTGGCTAAAGCTCCGCGAAACCGCAGCTAATCCACCCGATTCGCCGCGATTCCGCCGCCGAGTTGCCGATTCACCAGCCCAATTTTCCTGTGTTGGTTCTCTGTGATATTTGGTATTTTATGGAATTTTTTAATTTTTGCTCAGGTTTCAGATTTACAGAGAAGTATTGGAGCAAAATTAAATGTGTTTAATCGATCAAAATTATACGGTATTTGCTTGTTGGATTATATCTGTGTTTGTATGATGTGTTCGTAAACCTCCCCTAACTGCTAGTATGTCGGTTGGCAGGGGGTTGCTGTTCATATCAGATTTTTGCATTTTTATACCGCCCAATTTTTATCACATTGCATATCGGTAGGTATTCTTGAGCCGTGTTTGCTAGTCAATTGCAGGATACAGGTTCTCGGCTCTAAACGGTGAAATCCATGGAAAAATACTACAAAATCCGAGTTCCTGCCAACCATAGATAAAACACGGGTCTCCGCTCTTTATCCGTCTGTTGCCACACACCAGTTTAGGAGACAAAATGACTAATCAATTGTCACCTTCATGCACAAAGCACAATGGCAACACAAGATCCAAGAAATTTACGCGGAGCTCAAGAAAATCATGACAAAAGATACACATCCAATCACCTTTTGATCAACAGAAATTCTAGAAGAAATGTGGAAGTATTTTCAGAAAACACATATGCCAAACTACAGACAACATCAGACCAGGGGGGCCCACAAAATACGAGGAGCCAACTCCACTATTAGGCCGCGGAACCGCGGCCGTACTGGCGCCGCACTTGAAGACTTTTTGGGGGAAGATTGGTCTTTTTATATGTGTTCTGATTGTTGCCCTAGGTTTTCATTTTCCAGCCTATAAGTACCCCAGAACCTTGTGAAGCCAAGGGTCCATAATATTGTATTTTTTTCTCTAGGTTTTAGAATACATGTTCTTCTTCCTCTTCTCATCTCTTCTCCATTAAAACTTGTAGTGAGCTTTTGAGTGAAGAATGATGAATAAAGAAGAACCGTTTATTATTATGCTTGTCTTGTTCTCTTGTTAATTGTTGTAATTTTCATTTGTTAACTAGTTGTTGTTATTTCTTGTTGTTTCTTTCTTCTCTCTTTTTCTTTATCCTTAACACAACCATGATGCTTACGCTTGATCCTTGCCAAGGTGAGGTCGCAAATAGCTAGTTGTTTTCTTCTAATCTCTTTCTTTCTATCTTCCTCTTTTGTTTTGTTTTTCCGTATCATGATGTGTGTCCTCTGCATCTCAAATTTTCTGTAAGTGTTCCCTGCTTCTTCCCCACTACTCTGGACTCCAATAAACTGTGTTTTCTGCAGATTTCTTTGCGCAAATTCTCTTCCCCCTTCCAATAAACTGTTCTTGTGCAGGATTCTTTGCACTGTGCTAAAAAAAAATTGTTTGCAGTTCATTTGTTATCGCTTTGCATTAATTAATACGGACTTAAGGGGCTTGAAACCAATTCAGATTCGGTGGGGATTTCATCACCCTTCCCAGGACCCCAGAAATCACAAAAAGCATATGCATTGACCATTGTTAAAATTAAAAAATACTAGACTCAGCCCTAAGGACTTCGCGCTCAATAGGACAGAGGACTAGTTACAGGCATCGGCCGTTTATCCTATGTGACTTTTGCGGTGCCTAGGCAAGTGTGACGAAGGCAAGTGGTTATTTAATTAAGGAACTTCGCGAAAGCGTTGGATAACCTCCCACTTACCTGGCACTTATCTGGCCGCATTAGACGGAGAAGAGGCGGTTTGAGGTCCTTTTTCTAGCCCTCTGGAACAGTTAGGAGCAGGTCTAGTAGACCTAGGTGACCCTAGATCTAGGTGAGATTGTGCATATCTTATTTGTGATTGCTTAAAGCCGTAAGTCCGTACATATTTCTGTAAAGCTCTTTCTAAAAAAAAAAAGAAAAAAATCAAAAACTTTTATAAAAACTTGCCCTTTGTCGCCAAATCCATTTTTCACCCTGCACCCATTATTTTCTCCATTGACGTTTTCTTACCCTCACCTTCTCCGCTTTGACTATACTAAACTCGTTAAGTGTATGTCCGCTTGGACTCGGGACACTAGCGCCCGTCTAGTCCGCGTTACGTTAGTCGCTACCGACTGCGAGATCGACTCCGAAGTCGAAACTCCGTCCACTCCTCTTTCACCCCTTCCTTTGCCGGCCAACTCCGACGTTGACCGGAATTCTGTTCATACATCTTCACCTTCACCTTCACCAACCTCTTCTTCCGCGATGTCAGGATTTAATCCGAACATCTCTTTGACTACCGCTGGATTGGCTCCACTTCCTACGGAGACCAATATCCCACCACCACCGCCTGTTGTAGCGCCGCAGCGAATCGCGCTCCAAGATCGTTTCTATCCCACCCGTTCTGCACTTCCCACCTGCCTTTCTCTTCCACCGGCCAATGGGGACAACTTTGAAATTAAGCCCCACTTCATCAACATGCTTCCACGATTTCATGGGCTTGAATCTGAAGATGCCTATATCTTCATCAATAAATTTCAAAACGTCTGTGCCATGATGAAAACCACCCAGCTGTCAGACGATGCTATACGTCTACGAGTCATTCCGTTCACTTTATGCGACCTTGCTGAAAAATGGCTGTATAGCACCGCTTCCCACTCCATAACCAGCTGCGACGAGTTTGTTAAAGCGTTTCTAAAAAAATTCTATCCGAATCATAAAACCGCAAGGATTCGAAATGAAATCAACCAATTCTCTCAGCTTCCTTCTGAACCCTTCTAGAAGTGCTTTGACCGGTACAAAGACCTTCTTGTTCAGTGTCCTCACCACGGTATAGAGAAATGGCAACTTTGCCAAACCTTATACGAGGGTCTGAACCCAGCAACGAAGCAGTTGTTGGAAACCATCTGTCAGGGCCACTTCCTATCGAAATCTGACGAGGAAGCGTGGAAATTCTTTGACGACCTTGCGGAGCAAACGCTACAATGGGAGAGCACCAGACCGACTTCTTCTTCTTCTACCTCCACTTCTACCGGTCAGTCTAGGGTAGGAATTCACCAACTTGATGTCTCGGTCGCAATGAAAGCTGAAATGGCTGCAATAACAAGAAAGCTTGTAGCGATAGAGAGCAAATTTTCTTCTCCTGCTCTTGCCCCTGTTCTCCCCCTTCGTACCATTTGCGCTTGTTGTTCCGATCCTTCTCACTTGACCGAAGAGTGTCCTTACAATCCACCCTCGCAAGGACAGGATCAGGTTAATGCTGCATTTCAGTAAAGAACGAGGAATGATCCATACTCTTCCACCTACAATCCCGGTTGGAGGAACCACCCCAATTTCGCCTGGAATCAGAATCAGAATCAATTCCAAGGCAACAATTTCCAAAGGGCCCCTCCGCCGCAACAACAAGCGCAACAACAAACTCAGTTTCAGCAGCCCTTCCAACCCCAACCTTTCCAAAATCAGACGAACAACTTTGTACCCAACAATTCTCATCCACCAAACAACTTTGTTCCGTCAAACAACGATAAGGTTTCCTCGCTCGAACGATGTCTGGAGGCGTTCGTTAAACAATCGACTCAGTCCACCGCCAACATCCAGTCTTCCATTCAGTCCTTAGTGCAACACACTGCCGCACACGGGCAAAGCATCAAGACCATCGAGGCCCAGATTGCACAGCTGAACGCGTCCTTAAGCGAGCGAGAAAAGGGGAAGCTCCCGTCCCAACCACTCCCAAATCCCGGTCACCCACATAATGTACATGTTGCTCTTGAAAAACAGAATCATAATGTGAGTGCCGTGACCACATTGAGATCGGGAAGGATGCTGCAAAACAACATCGGCACACGGATTAACAAAGACACCCCGGCCACTTCTTCTTCTTCTTCTTCTTCTTCTTCTTCGTCTTCTGAGCCTATTCTCCGTTCTTCATAAGGCTCTCCTTCCTCTTCTTCTGCTCTGAATGGATCCACTTCTCACTCCACGAAAACACCTGTTCTGGGATCCGTTCCAACTCCACAATCTCCTCCTCCAGCATTAGACTCAACCAATTTTTAAAATGTTCCATTTCCAAACCGGTTGAGGTCTAACAAACAAAGTCCTCAAATGGAGAAGATTCTGGAGTTATTTAAACAGGTTAACATTAACATTCCTCTTTTAGATGCTGTCCAACAAATCCCGTCCTAGGCGAAAATCTTAAAGAACTTGTGCACGAAAAAGAGGAAGTTTCAGGTACCCAAGAAAGTTTTCTTGGCTAGTGCTGTGAGCGATGCCCTTACCCAATCTTTACCACAAAAACGGAAGGACCCTGGCTGTCCTACGATTTCAATTACCATTGGGGATAAGAACATCAACCGCGCACTATTAGATCTTGGTGCCAGTGTTAACCTTCTTCCGTACTCAGTATACGAGCAATTAGGCGTCGGAGAGCTGAAACCCACACACTGCACTCTCCAAATGGCCGACCGATCGATCACCCATCCTAGGGGTGAGCTAGAGGATGTGTTAATAAAAGTCGGGGACTTCATATTCCCCGTTGACTTCATTGTACTAGACACACATCCTGTAGCTAACCCCCGGAATCAAATTCCGGTGATACTCGGTCGCCCATTTCTTGCAACCTCAAATGCTGTGATCAATTGTCGCAATGGTTCGATGAACCTCTCTTTTGGAAACATGATGATTGAACTCAACATTTTTAGGTTGGGGAATCAGCCCGCCGAACCTAATGCTCATATACTGGACGTCTGTTCGATCCAGGAGATCACCCCAGAAGAATGTGAATTCGAGGAGTTTCTGTTTGATCACGATAATCTTAACGTCACTTGTGCGTTCCTCCTCGAACCTGCTGCTGTTTCTGCGCCCGACAACGACTACGAGTGTTTCACGTTCTCGAACGATCTTAGCCGCGCACAACCCGAGTTTGAATCTTTCGAATTTTCGGATGAGTTACCTGAACCATCCGACTGGGTCGCCTACACTCGCTTTGAACCTTTGCTGGAGTCCTTTGAGTTTGAGACCTCTGCACCAATCTTGCCTTCAATTGTTTCACCTCCATCGCTCGAACTCAAGCCTTTGCCATCTCACCTTAAGTATGCGTACTTAGGTGAACACGAGACCCTCCCTGTCATCATTTCGGCTTCTCTAGCTCCCGAGCAAGAGAAAGCCCTTCTAGCGGTCTTGCACAGCAACAGGCAAGCTTTTGGCTGGTCCATGGCGGACATCAAGGGGATTAGTCCCCTGATCGTTGAGCATCACATTCATCTGATGGATGATGCCAAACCAGCCCGGGATCCACAAAGACGTCTCAATCCAGTCATGAAAGAGGCTGTGAAGAAGGAGATCGTAAAATGTCTAGATAGTGGTATCATTTACCCTATCTCTGATAGCCAGTGGGTTAGCCCCATTCATGTTGTCCCCAAGAAGTCGGGCATCACGGTCATAACCAACGAGGCGAACGAGTTAATCCCTACTCGCACCCAAACTGGATGGCGAGTATGCATTGATTACAGAAAACTCAACGCCGCAACGCGGAAAGACCACTTTCCGCTACCTTTCATTGACCAGATGCTTGAACGATTGGCCGGACACGAGTACTACTGCTTTCTTGATGGCTACTCCGGCTACAATCAGATTCCCATCGCCGAAAAAGACAAGGACAAGACTACATTCACTTGTCCTTTCGGCACGTTTGCATATCGTCGCATGCCCTTTGGGTTATGCAATGCGCCCGCAACCTTCCAGCGGTGTATGATGGGAATCTTCTCAGACATGGTGGAAAATTTTCTGGAGATTTTCATGGATAATTTCTCCATCTTCGGCGATTCCTTCAACGAGTGTTTGCTGCATCTTGACGCTGTCCTTACCCGATGTAAGGACAAGAATCTCATTTTGAATTAGGAGAAGTGCCACTTCATGGTGCGCGAAGGTATTGTCTTAGGACATATCATTTCGCAAAATGGCATAGAGGTTGACAAAGCAAAAATTGAGGTCATTTCCAATCTGCCTCCTCCCCGATGCGTCAGAGATATCCGAGCCTTCCTTGGCCATGCCGGTTTCTATAGAGGGTTTATCAAGGACTTTAGCAAGATTGTTAGGCCCTTGACTCTTTTGCTGGCCAAGGATACGCCATTCGACTTCAACTCGCGCTGTGTGACTGCATTCGAGTCACTAAAACGCTCACTCACTTCTGCTCCCGTTCTTTCTTCACCTGAATGGAAGCACCCATTTGAGATTATGTGCGATGCATCCACATTGCCATTGGTGCTGTCCTTGGACAACACATCAACAAGATGCCGCACGTAATCTATTATGCGAGCCGAACCCTGAACGACGCACAACTCAATTATACAACAACTGAGAAGGAATTCTTTGCTGTTGTATTTGCTTTAGAAAAGTTCAGGCCCTACCTCATCGGCTCTCCAGTCATTATCTACACTGACCATTCTGCTCTGCGCCATCTTTTTGCGAAGAAAGATGCAAAATCTCGGCTAATACGTTGGATCCTCTTGCTTCAAGAGTTTGACCTTGTCATTAAGGACAAACGAGGATGTGAAAACGTAGTTGCCGACAATCTCTCACGACTTCCTTCTTCGCCTTCACTTCCAATTCCGATCAACGACGTTTTCCCGGATGAACAGCTCTTGACAGTATCTTGCGAACCCTGGTTCGCAGATATTGTGAACTATTTGGCCACGGGATTACTACCGACTGAATGGTCGAGTCAGGACAGGCTTCGCTTCTTACCCAAGTAAAACACTTTTACTAGGACAAACCCTATTTGTTCAAGTACTGTCCCGACCAGATTATTCATCGTTGTGTCCCTGACGAGGAATTGAAGAGTGTGCTGTCGTTTTGCCACGATCAAGCGTTTGGCGAGCATTTTGGCCCCAGAAAGACAGCTGAGAAGATCTTGCAATGTGGTTTCTACTGGCCACAACTCTTCAAAGACGCTCATGACTATTGCAAAACTTGCTCCCGGTGCCAACACATAGGCCGGATATCCCGGAGGAACGAGATGTCACTCCAACCGATCTTGGTTATGGAGATTTTCGATGTTTGGGGGATAGATTTCATGGGGCCGTTTCCCAGCTCTTTTGGGAACTTGTACATCCTTCTCGCTGTTGATTACGTCTCTAAATGGGTCGAGGCTGTGCCCAGCCGGACTAACGACAACAAGGTTGTCGTTAGGTTCCTTAAAGAAAACATTTTCTCCCGTTTTGGGCACCCCCGAGCGATCATTAGCGACAATGGAAGTCATTTCTGCAATAAAACTTTCGAGGCCTTGCTGCGGAAATACTCCATTAACCATAAGCTATCCATGCCCTACCACCCCCAAACCTGCGGGCAGGCCGAAGTTTCAAATCGGCAAATCAAGCAGATACTGGAGAAAACGGTTTCCAAGAACCGTAAGGATTGGTCGCTGAAACTCACTGATGCCCTTTGGGCGTTTCGAACCGCTTATAAGACCGAACTTGGCATGTCTCCCTATCGGCTTGTGTACGGAAAAGCCTGCCACCTACCTGTTGAAATAGAGCATCATGCATTTTGGACGATAAAAGAGCTGAATATGTCTCTCGAAGATGCGGGCAGCCATCGGAAGCTGCAGTTGAATGAACTGAGCGAGCTTAGGGATGAGGCTTACGATAACGCGGTTGTCGTTAAGAACCGAACGAAGGTGTTTCACGATAAACACCTTTTGCGCAAAACCTTCATACCTGGTCAGCAGGTACTGCTTTACGACACCCGGCTTCACTTCCATCCAGGAAAGCTCAGATCTCGCTGGAAAGGGCCGTATTTTGTGCGAAATGTGTATCCGCAGGGCGCTGTGGATTTGGAAAATCCAAAGGATGGTTCATTTTTCAATGTGAAAGGACACCGACTAAAACCGTACCTTAGCGCCGAACCAACATAGGAGCTCCTGTTCTTACAGGAGCCGGTTTACCCTGCCTGATCTTCCTCTGCCTACCTCCAAACTTCGGTTATCCAGCCAAGAACAGTGGACACTATTCCAAATAAGTTTGGGGGTATGTACAAACCATTTTGTATATATTTGTGTATATTCTTTTTCTTTTCTTTAAAAACAAAAACAAAAAAAAAACATTGTGTATCGCTAACCGACATTTTTGACCCTTCAAATGATCTCTTCATGCAATGACAGTGAGGACACTGTCCAGTTTAAGTTTGGGGGTACGCTCGGTCCGCATTTCTTACCTTCGCATTCATATGTATATTTTGCATCTGCATCCATAAAATCCATAAAATTCTGAAAATTTTCTAAAAACATAAAAACTTTTCTGTCAAGATAGCTAGTGGGAGGACTCTGATTCAACATTTCGACGGTTTTTGTTTGATAAAATAAGAATAACTAAATCTTATGTTTAGATTTTGAAAACCTGAAAGATAACTCTCCTATGAAGATAACTATAGCTGATATACGTCTTTACATCACACCACACGTATCGTGAGTTTTTGGAAATTAGATGACAAGTCTTTTATGTTTAAAAACTTTTAAATAGATAAAAGATTTTCTGAGGATCAAATAGGTTTGTTCTGAAATAAGTAATGTCAAGAATAGTTTATGAAGTAAAGCGAAAATGAAGGAATGTTATTGATGCCGTAATTGGAACTAAGTCTGAAAAATAACCCATCTGGAACATGATTGGAACGATTACACACCAAATACACTAAACACGTCTTTTATCCAAAAAAATAGTTGAACTGCCGGTTATATCTCCGTTCGTATTAAATCATCCGATTTTCACGCCAAACTGTCTTTCGTTTTTGGACCTGGGTAACTTGAGTAATTAAGTCTGCCGGGGTGTTTTTACACCTAATGCCCTAAAGCCAACTGGTTTGGGTGCATTGGCCCAAAGCTCGCTAAGAAGCCTAGAAAGTCCAGATTAAAACAAAATCAAGCAAGTGTTCTCTCCGAGTTAAAATTCCTAACGGTTCTTTGTGTGAGAATAATCTTGATAAAAGACAGGCTTTTATAAAAAATTTAGCGGAGATATGAAGGTTTTACTCTATGATATAGACTATTGCACGTTCACAGAGGTGTGTATGAAATGAAAACAAGAAAAAGGTGGAGTGAAAAATAAGACCTAGTTTCCTGTTACGGAAGATAGAAATTCTGAAGTTGAAACTTTACTGGAAAACGAAACTTGAAAAATGCTTAACTCTTTATAAAACTTATGTGATCCTTTTAGAATTGTTATCTGGGCTTTATTGTGTGACATGATGACGTAAATTGATCCTTCTGGAAACTTAACGACACTATTTGCACTGCACGTAAAGACATATAAAATCTGTAGTTAAATAAAAAGCGAGGTCTGAAAAATAAAGGTTCGATAGTCTAGACTTAGGATCATAGAATTGTTATTTTCTGAAACAAAACTTTAAGGGTTTGAATCTTAGTTATTTTACAAAACTAGCTTGACCGGATTTTGTGGGTAGTTTCCGCTGAAAACCCTCAGGAGACAACACTCCTCCTACTAGGGACACCTAGAGGTTTAACGGCTTGTTGCACATGCTCAGTGCAATCGCGTTCCCTGCGAAAGTGAGGTTAGGAAATTTTTTGTGAATAAATTGGCTTTGCTCGGGACGAGCAAATGATAAGTTTGGGGGTATTTGTTCATATCAGATTTTTCCATTTTTATACCGCCCAATTTTTATCACATTGCATATCGGTAGGTACTCTTGAGCCGTGTTTGCTAGTCAATTGCAGGATACAGGTTCTCGGTTCTAAACGGTGAAATCCATGGAAAAATACGACAAAATCCGAGTTCCTGCCAACCACAGATAAAACACGGGTCTCCGCTCTTTATCCTTCTGTTGCCACACACCAGTTTAGGTGACAAAATGACAAATCAATTGTCACCTTCATGCACAAAGCACAATGGCAACACAAGATCCAAGAAATTTACGCGGAGCTCAAGAAAATCATGACAAAAGATACACATCCAATCACCTTTTGATCAACAGAAATTCTGGAAGAAATGTGAAAGTATTTTCAGAAAACACATATGCCAAACTACAGACAACATCAGACCAGGGGGGCCCACAAAATACGAGGAGCCAACTCCTCTATTAGGCCGCGGAACCGCGGCCTAAGCATGCTTAGGCCGCGGAACCGCGGCCGTACTGGCGCCGCACTTGAAGACTTTTTGGGGGCAGATTGGTCTTTTCATATGTGTTCTGATTGTTGCCCTAGGTTTTCATTTTCCAGCCTATAAATACCCCAGAACCTTGTGAAGCCAAGGGTCCATAATCTTGTATTTTTTTCTCTAGGTTTTAGAATACATGTTCTTCTTCCTCTTCTCATCTCTTCTCCATTAAAACTTGTAGTGAGCTTTTGAGTGAAGAATGATGAATAAAGAAGAACCGTTTATTATTATGCTTGTCTTGTTCTCTTGTTAATTGTTGTAATTTTCATTTATTAACTAGTTGTTGTTATTTCTTGTTCTTTCTTTCTTCTCTCTTTTTCTTTATCCTTAACACAACCATGATGCTTACGCTTGATCCTTGCCAAGGTGAGGTCGCAAATAGCTAGTTGTTATCTTCTAATCTCTTTCTTTCTATCTTCCTCTTTTGTTTTGTTTTTCCGTATCATGATGTGTGAGTAGTTTCATACTTGTTAGGTAGGATAAGGGAAGTTTGAGAGAAGGAAATCTCTCCCACTCTTTCCTTGCCCAACAGCTTAATTCGACTCCCGTTAATTGAACCACAATCCGCTCCTTACGGCAGCCTATCCTACATGAAAGCGGTGATTCCGTAGTGAGACCGGTTGTGGTTGAATTAACCGGAGGTTATGGCTAAGAGCCAAGAACGGACGGACAAGCACCAAAAGGAAGAACTTATGTGTTGGAAAGCCTAGCTTATACTCGCAAGTTCCTTCCTAGTCGTGCTAATCCCCGTTTTTGCCGATTACCATAACACCGATATTAAGATGGGCAACGAAAGATGTGGGAGACTCCTAACTCAAACTAACCTAATCCTAACCCTAACAAGCCCTCTTTACATATCAATTTACCACTTAATTAATCACAACAAATCTAGAAAACTGGACTTAACTCGTTAGAGCACATAGAAAAAGATTCCCATCTCCCTGCGGACGACCCGTACTCAACCGGCTAGCTACAAGCGAAACCGTCTTGATTGCGGTAATTAACTTAAACTTGAACACGCAGAATATCTAACAATCAGTTGCACATTTCTGTAATGGATTTTATCTGTTTGTGTATATGAACTGTGTTGGACTGTTGTGATGTATAGCCGGGGTTATGTGATGGGTTATAATTTAATTCATTTGATGTAAATGTAATTTGTTGTAATATTATTTTGCGGGGCACATACAGGTTGCGGTTGTAGCCACCGTTGTATTATTTCATTTTACTGTTTTTTGCTCCTAGGACAGACCCAAGGTGGGGTGCACAAACTGCCGGGTGGGTAGTTTGCCGTACCCGTTGGGGTCTTGGGTAGGGTAATGGCTATTCATCACAACTGTGTAATCCGTCTTTTGTTGCAGGCTCAAAACAAACACGAATTTCTTGCAAATCCAATTAAGTTCATCTGTGATCTGGAATACCTATTATTGCGTCTGACGAATGTACAATATCTATATATGATAGCTATTTAGACGTCACTTATGTTTTACACCCGCGCTAGCCCAGCCCCCGCTCTGCCATTAGTTAAGTAACCTAACGGGTGATGATGGGACCCCGTGGCGAATGCGGATGGCATAAGAGGACGTTGTATTTTCGTTGTTTTCTGCAATGATAGGTTAATGATGGGACGCATTATCTATAATGCAAAGAAAATAAACCAAAAGTTTAATCGTTGGAACAATTTAAAAGAAACCACCCGGTTAATTTTTAAAACAGATATTTTTAAAATACGGAGGTTTAACCACTCCTTTTAAAAGCTATCAGGTTCCTTCAGTTATATCAAGTTCACTACGTTCACGGTTTCGCCAAAACCATTTGTAGCCCTCCGTCATTTTATCTGGGTATTCAGTAGTATTCAAGCTATGTATTTTGACCAACGCCAAGGCATAGTGTTTTGTAGCTACTGGGTATTCATTTGTTGCATAGATAGATGAGTTAGTTTGGGACAGTCGTATGATCATTTTGGCCAACGTCAAGGATATGTACGGATGGGTTCAAATTAACAAGATAATGATGGGTAGAACTTGACAAATGACTTATGACATTTTGACCAACGCCAAGGTCATAAGAGCATGGGGCAAAAATATATATCGTGAATTTCTAAAGAAACTGAAATTTGCAAAGAGATGCATACCATTTGGAGTTTGATGAATGTTGGTAGGATTCCTTCAACATTATCATACGATGATATTTGGATCCCGATCCTACTATGAGTATATACTACTTATCAGGATATTCGTCACTTAACGATCAATGCTATAAACCAAGTAGGTGTCAAGAAAAGTGTCAGCGGGGTTACGCCCCCAGAGAAAAGAGGTACTTTAATTAAGGAACTTCGCGAAAGCGTTGGAAAACCTCCCTCGAAGTATCGACACTAGCCTGGCTGAACGGTTAAGCAAGAATTGTACAGTGAGAATAGTCCTGGCTAATTCTTCTTTTATGGTTTGAGGAAGGATTCGAGAAATAGTGGGAGCCATCCAGTTTAGATAAACTAAAAACCACTCTAAACTTGCAAGAGCATCATGCTAAAGAGTTTTCTTCTCTCTCTCCTAATTGCAGCGACCCTGAAAATGACTGGACTTAAGTTACTTTTAGAGAAAAATATACTGACAGGGCCAAACTATAAAGATTGGCTGCGGAATATCAAAATGGCTTTGACCTATGACAAATTGGGGTACGTCCTCATCGCTACGGCACCTGCTGTCCCTGGTCCCAAATCCAGTAATGCGGATAAGGAAATCCGCAAAACTGGGATTTCGATTGCGCGAAAGCCAAGTGCATCGTGCTTGCCTCGATGAACAATGAACATCAGAGGAGGTACGAGGATATGGAACTAGATGCCATATTTCTCCATACAAAGGAACTTTATGAAGAGCAAACTCGTATAGCAAGATACGAGACCTCTAAGAACTTGTTTCGAGCGAGGTTGGCTGTCGGGTCATCAGTAAGAGAACATGTCCTAAAGATGATCGGCTATATAGAAGAGCTCGCAGACCTTGGGATGACTTTGGATAATGGGCTCTATACAGACCTTATTCTCCAGTCCCTTCCTTCCACTTACGCCCAGTTTATCCTGAACTTCAACATTCAAAGAAAAGAAGTTGAACTTCCGGAACTCCTGAACATGTTAAGGAGTGCAGAGGGCACCTTGCAGAAAGCAAGGGAAACACCCGCTATGTTTGTTAGCAGTGCATCTTCTTCTGGGTCCAAGGCTAGGGCCAAAGGAAGGAAGAAGAAGGCCGCCACCAAACCTAGAGGAGGTGTTAGTAAGGTGGGATGGAAGGGAAAGAAAAAGTTTACGGTACCGGTAGTGGGCCAGGATGAGTGCTTCCATTGTCATAGGAAAGGGCACTGGAAGAAAGATTGCAAGGCGTGGAACACCAAGAACCAGGAACCGAAGCAAGCTGTTGCTTCGACTTCAGGTGTGTTTGTAATTGAGAATTGTCTGTCGATCAACTCTACTTCCTGGGTATTGGATACCGGATTAGGATCTCATGTTTGCAATTCATTGCAGGCACTGAGAAACCGTAGAGTGCTGAAGGAAGTTGATATGACCCTAAAAGTTGCTAATGGAACTAGCGTGGGAGCTGCGTCCGTTGGGGATTATCACCTTGGATTGACGAGTGGACACATTTTGGTTTTACATAACTGGTTTTTTGTACCAAGCTTAACGTGTAATATCATATCAGTTTCCTTGTTATCAAATAAAGGTTATGATTTCACGTTTGTAAGAGATGTTGTTAACATCCACCTTAATCATGGTTTGATTGGGTCCGGTACACTAAATAACGGTATATATGTTTTAAACCAACTCCAAATTTTCAATGTCCGGAACACACTAAAAAGAAAGTCTCCAGATTTAAATAAAGTTTTCTTATTGCATTGTAGACTGGGTCACATCAATGAGAGAAGGTTGACTAAGTTGCATAGAGAAGGATATTTGGACTCGTTCGAATATCGAACTTATGACACTTGTCAATCTTTTCTCAAAGGAAAGATGACAAAGATTCCATTTACTGGACAAGGAGTAAGAGCGAGCGAGCTCTTAGGACTCATACACAGCGATGTATGTGGTCCATTGTCTACGCATACAAGAGGTGGTTTTTCCTATTTCATTACTTTTACGGATGATTACTCAAGATACGGATTCATTTATCTGATGAAACATAAATCCGAGGCTTTTGAGAAATTCCAAGAGTATAAGAATGAAGTAGAAAACCAAACCGGCAAAAGTATCAAGACACTTAGATCTGATCGAGGTGGTGAATACTTGAGTGCCGAGTTCCTAGGTTACCTAAAAGAGAAAGGAATTCTCTCTCAGCTTACTCCTCCATACAATCCACATCACAACGGTGTATCGGAGAGACGGAATCGAACCCTATTTGATATGGTACGATCCATAATGAGTAATGTTGAGTTACCGCGATCTTTTTGGGGTTATGCGCTAGAATCAGCAGCATATCTTCTAAACAGGGCTCCTACCAAGACTGTGCCTACCACTCCATATCGATGTGGACTGGGAAGAAACCCTATCTTCAGCATATGAAGATTTGGGGATGTCCAGCTTTTGTTAAAAAGCAGCATGTGGACAAGCTCGAGGCACGATCAGTAAAATGTATGTTTGTGGGATATCCAAAGAACTCCAAGGGATATTATTTCTATTACGCAGAGGAACAAAAGGTTTTTGTTTCTCGTAATGCCCATTTTCTAGAACATCAGTTTTTAGAAAAGGAAATAAGTGGGAGCGAAATAGAACTGGAAGAAATTCCAGAACCACAAGCTGCTACTGAAAGTTTGGTAGAACCGGAAGTTCAAGAAGAACAGGACATTCCCGCACCCCTCCGCAGGAGTAGTAGGCCGTCTCATCCGCCTGAGAGATACTACGGTTTTCTCATAGATGGGGATAGAGAGGATTGCATTATAGATGATGATGAACCTACTGACTTCCAGCAGGCCATCCAGAGCGGCGACTCGGTACGATGGCTAGATGCAATGTGGACCGAAATGGAGTCCATGTACACCAACAAAGTATGGACTTTGGGCTTTGCTCCAGATGGGGTAAAACCCATAGGATGCAAATGGATCTTCAAGAAAAAGATTGGTGTAGATGGACAGGTGGAAACCTATAAGGCTAGACTTGTTGCAAAGGGTTTTCGTCAAAGACCTGGTTTGGACTATGAAGAAACTTTTTCTCCAGTGGCTATGCTCAAATCCATTCGGATCCTTCTTGCTATTGCTGCCTTCCATGATTATGAAATCTGGCAGATGGACGTAAAGACGACTTTTCTGAATGGAAATTTAGAAGAGTACGTCTATATGGATCAGCCAGAGGGTTTCAATCAGAGTGGGAGCAGCGGGAAAGTATGCAAGCTGCTTAAATCCATTTATGGACTAAAGCAGGCATCGCGGAGTTGGAACATCTGTTTTGATGAGACAGTCAAAGAATATGACTTTATCAAAAATCCAGATGAACCGTGCATATATAGTAAAGTTGTAGCCAGAAGTTTCGTATTCCTCGTCTTGTACGTGGATGACATTCTATTGATAGGAAATGACATTCCTATGCTACAATCTGTCAAAGGATTCTTGTCACACAGGTTCTCCATGAAAGACCTGGGTGATGCCTCTTACATTCTAGGGATCCGGATCTATCGTGATAGATCCAAGAGGATGTTGGGACTTTCGCAGTCCAGGTATATCGACACTATTCTGAAAAGATTCAGTATGGAAGATTCTAAGCGCGTTAATCTACCGGCTTGTCACGGAATCACCCTCTCCAAAGAGATGTCTCCCAAGACTGATTTGGAAAGGGAATGCATGTCTATTATACCCTACGCTTCTGCGGTAGGCTCTATAATGTATGCGATGCTGTGCAACAGACCAGATGTAGCTTACGCACTGAGCGTGGTAAGCCGGTATCAGTCAGACCCAGGGGAGAAGCACTGGATAGCAGTAAAGAACATTCACAAGTACCTGAGAAGGACTAAGGAGATGTTCTTGGTTTACGGAGGAAAAGACCTCAGGTTGGAGGCCTTTGCTGATTCCGGCTTCCAGAGTGATAAGGACGTTTCCAATTCCATGTCGGGTTATGTCTTTACCCTCAATGGAGGGGCGGTGTGCTGGAAGAGCTCCAAGCATGACACCGTTGCTGACTCAACGATTGAAGCGGAGTATATAGCTGCTTGCGATGCCGCAAAAGAAGCAGTCTGGATGAAAAAGTTCCTAACAGAACTTCAGGTGGTTCCTACCATAGTTGATCCAATACCTCTGTATTGCGACAACAACGGAGCTATAGCTTTAGCGAAGGAACCAAGGTCCCATCAGAAATCCATACACATCTTAAGGCGGTATCACCTGATCAGGGAGATCATTGATCGTCAGGAGATCGAGGTTCGGAGAGTTGCTTCTGAAGAGAACATTGCTGATCCATTCACGAAGGCCCTACCTCAGATTCAGTTCGAGAGGCTACTCGAGATCATCGGTCTTCGATATGCCAGTACATGGCCCTAGTGCAAGTGGGAGATTGTTAGTGTATATGCCCTAGGGGCCATTATTGTATTATACTAGTTTGTATATTACTTAATGGATGCTTGGGATATTCACATCTATATAACAGTCTTGCTAAACATGGTAGTATGCTACTTGGTTTTTCTATCATAATATGTGAGTATACGTATTGATAGAGCACTTAGGATCTTGCTTGACTACCAGCGTTGTGATGGCAGTCACACTAGTGGGGGCTGGGTAGTCTACAAGCACATCCTTATTCATGTCCCTAGTCGTTGGATTATCGAGACAGGGCATCGATACTCCGGAGTAGACTAGTGTGTACGCTTCTCATCCCAGTTGGGGAGATGGTCTGTCCCACAGCCGTCAGAACGTCGTACTGGAGATAGTATGCATGTGCTCGTTAGGTTACGGGTACACCGGACAGGACTCACAGAGAACTGTTGGTTGGTTTTATACCAGTCGTCAGTGAAAAGTTCCCAGGTGACATGAGTACAGCATAGTCCGAAGACTTGACACTGCTATTTCGCCTCGAGTGTGTCCCACTGTTCTTAGATTGCTACCCTACCACGGCTCAAAGGAGTCGTGCAAACATGTAGCAGTTGGGTGCAGTCCCGAGCAGTTGGAGGCAGTGGCGGTTAGACAGGATTCGTCTCTCCCGGTATTGGGGGTTGATATCGCGCTTTGTCAGAGAGCCATTACGCATAGTCCCTGGCCAGGGCAAGCGAGATTTACTGGTAGGTTCCAGTAGTTTCTCAGGGTGTAATGGGCTTCGGTCCGACACGACTTATACCGCTATTAGGGGACTGACGCTTGCCGCCCCCTAGGCCCGATATGCGATAGTCTTAGACGAACAAACCGGACTGTACGGAGATTGTCACATCAGACTCAGTAGGAGTTCGGATGGGTTTCCTCATCGGCCTTCTTATCGACATCTACCTGGGAACCGTTAAGTACAGCTAGTGCCACTTGCGGTCTGTGGTTAAAACCACTGCCAGCATAGTAGTCGAGTCTCTAGAGTCCCACGTAGAGAGTTTCCCTACTCCAGGCGAAACGATATAGAGGTCGTATGGTTTTACGACAAGGGTTCGGACGCATACGTGTGTTTACGCACGTACGACTTTCGGACAGTTTTTACTAGTCGGCTTTGGTTTAAGCCAGTTACTAGTATCCGGTTATTGGATTTATACAGTCTAAAGTTTTTCCGTGTTTTCACGGATTGGAGGGGCGTTCTCGTAATTGCATGAGAAGCTTCTAGAAGATGGTGACTAAGGAGCTTTTGGTGGCATATATATTAAATGAGATTAGTGAGTCATATGGATGATTCATCCATGTCATTAATGCTTCATAATTGCTTAATGACTCATGGAGATGAATCACCATTAGATATTTATCAAGCATGGTTGTAAATCATTATCTTTTCTATTCTTGATAAAAATAAAATGCTTGATATATATTATGATAACTCATTTTCTCATTTCATTATTATGTTCATCTTCTCTCTCCTCAAGCTCTCTCTCTTCAATCCCTAATCCTCCCCTCTCATGTGTTGAGTACAAGGATTAGTTAGACTACTTAATCCATAACCATACTCTATTTCATCTAGGTACTTTGATTAGCACTTAAAGATACCTAGTTTCCTCAAGTTTAGAGGCAAAGCTTGGAGTTTAGCTCTCGTGGTGGATCGTCTACTACTTAGAGAAGGCCGAGGAGGAGGGGGAGTTCGTAAAGACGAAGGACACGGTTCTTTAGGTATAATCCCTTTACATAGTAGTTGTTAACTTCTATATTTGATGTTAGTTATCGTTTAGCTTCGATTCATGCGGTTAGTCGATGTTTAAGCAAAGAACAAGATCGTTTTTCATATTTCCGCCTCCCCGCATGTCATGGGGTGTTGTACATCGACTTACAGTAGGCTCTATAATGTATGTGATGTTGTGTACCAGACCAGATGTAGCTTATGCACTGAGTGTGGTAAGCCGGTATCAGTCAAACCCTGGGAAGAAACATTGGATAGCAGTAAAGAACATTCTCAAGTACCTGAGAAGGACTAAGGAGATGTTCTTGGTGTATGGCGGAAAAACCTCCAGATCGAGGCCTTTGCTGACTCAAGCTTCCAGAGTGACAAGGATGATTCCAAATCTATGTCGGGTTATGTCTTTACTTTCAATGGAGGGGCGGTGTGTTGGAAGAGTTCCAAACAGGAAACCGTTGTCGACTCGACGATGGAAGCGGAATATATCGCTGCTGCAGATGCCACAAAAGAAGCTGTCTGGGTAAAGAAGTTCTTAACTGAACTTCAGGTGGTTCCGTCCATTTTTGATCCAATACGTCTGTATTACGACAACAACGGGGCTATAGCTTTAGCGAAGGAACCAAGGTCCCATCAGAAGTCCAAACACATCTTGAGGCGGTATCACCTGATCAGGGAGATCGTTGGTCTCCAAGAGATCAAGGTTCGGAGAGTTTCTACGGAAGATAACACTGCTGATCCACTCACAAAGGCCTTACCCCAGACTCAGTTCGAGCGGCTGATCGAGATGATAGGTCTTCAATACGCCAGCACATGGCCTTGGTGCAAGTGGGAGATTGTTAGTGTATATGCCCTAGAGGCCATTACTGTATCATACTAGTTTGTATATTACTTAATGGAAGCTTGGGATATTCACCTTGAATAAACAATCTTGCTCAATATAGTAGTATGCTACTTGGTTTGTTTCCACTTCAATGTGTACATGTGTTTATTTTAGTATATCACCTATACACATTAGTGGAGCCCTTAGGATCTTTTCTTGATTTCCAGCGTTGTGATGGCAGTCACACTAGTGGGGGCTGGGTAATCTATAAGCACATCCTTATGCAGGTCCCTAGTCGCAGGACTATTGAGACAGGGCATCGATACTCCGGAGTAGACTAGAGTATGCGCTTCTCATCCCAGTGTGGGAGATGGTCTATCCCACAGCCATCAGTACGTCGTACTGGAGATAGTATGCTGGTGCTCGTTGGGTTACGAGTACACTGGACAGGACTCGTCGGGAACTGTTGGTAGGTACTATACCTATCGTCAGTTATCAGTTCCCAGGTGACATGAGTACAGCTTAGTCAGCTGACTTGACACTGTCACTTCGCCTCGAGTGTGTTCCCACTGCACTTAGATTACTACCCTACCACGGCTTAAAGGAGTCATGCAAACAGGTAGTAGTTGGGTGCAGTCCCGAAGCACTTGGAGGCAGTGACGGTTAGACAGGATTCGTCTCTCCCGGTATTGGGGGTTGACATACCGCTGTGTCTAGGAGAGCCATTACACGAGTAGTCCCTAGCCAGGGCAAGCGAGATATACTGGTAGGTTTCCAGTGTTATCTCAGGGTGTTCTGGGCTTCACTCCGACACGACTTGTACCGCTATTGGGGGGATGACGTTTACCGCCCCCTAGGCCCGCCATGCGATGTATCAGACGAACAGACCGGACTGTATGGAGATTGTCACATTCAGACTCAGTAGGAGTTCAGATGGGTTTCACCTCGTCAGTCTTCTTGTCGGCATCTACCTGGGGACCGTTACGCACAACTAGTGTCGCTTGCGGTCTGTGGTTAAACCCACTGCCAGCGTAGTGTCGAGTCTTTAGAGTCCCACACAGAAAGCTATTCGCCTTTAGGCAAAAGAGTAGGGGGTCGCATGGTTTTGCGACAGGTCGCATGGTTTTGCGATAGGGTTCGGTCACATCCGTGCACTTGTGCACGTACAGTGTCCGGACAGTTGACACTAGCGGGATTTGGTTTAAGCCAGATCCTAGTGTACGTTTTGGGATTGGTTTTATCTCGTTTGAATTCGTGTTCCTCGGAACGCGGATGGGGGTGTGTATGCACAGTTGACAGAGAGACAGAGGCAGAGGATTCTCATTGGGGTTGTTGACTGTTGACTATTGACTTTGCTTAACCCTAATGAGAATTAGAAATATGGTTAATGATAATTAAGTATTATTGTGCCATGGTTGGGTTGAAAGGTTGGCCTTGTTGACTTGTTGACTAGGTTGACCGGTTGACTAGGTTGGACTTGTTGACCACCATCATTACTATGGCTATCATTTCATGCAAAGAATTTTAGCTTGCTTATTTGTTCACACATTGCATTGAATGCATGAAATGATATTGCCTTTTGTGATATGATAACCATCACATAATACTTGATTTATCATTATGGCTCATGATGCTTTTGGATTATGAGAGGTGAGAATGAGAAGAGTATGGTTCATTCTATCATTTGCTTTCTCTCTCTTGAGCTTTCTCATTCTCAAGCTCTCCCTCTTCCTCTTGCTCCCTCTACCTCAAGGCAAACCATTCTCATGTGTTGAGACTCATTGCCTTAGAGATAAAAAGACACCAAAACATTTCTCTACTCATTCTAGTTCACAAGGCCTAGCAAGCCAAGTGATCTAGTTTCTTCAAAGTTCGAAGAAGAAGCCAAAGGTAGAAGCTTTCGGGTGGATCCATCTTCGGCGCAAGGAGAGGACGAGGTGAGGCCGATCCGTACACCGGGAGGAGTCGAAGACGAAGGAGTTCAAGAAAGGTATAGCCCCCTAACTGAGTAGGAAAACTCTTGTTAGGTTGTTAGTTAGTAGTTTAACAAAGATCTGTATTTGAGTCAATGTTACCACCCTCTTGAAAATCGTTTTTCACCACTTCCGCAACCCCGCAAGAACCGGGGAAGGGTAGCATGGACTTACATAAACACGTGACCATTGGTCACGTGTGAGCACATGACACCTCGTTGAGGAATTTCCTGATTTTTAGAATTAAATTCTATTAAGCTGTAAGGCTTTCAAAGACTGGCACGTGCTGGCACGTGACCCATGGTCACGTGTGAGGACGTGACCCCCAATTGAGTCATCTTTCAGCCGTTTGTTTTCATTTCTGTTTGATGAGGTTTTATCCATCACGTGTCATCACGTGACCATTGGTCACGTGTGAACACGTGATACCTCATTAAGGTAATTCCTGATTTTTTTTAATCAGGAACAAATAACCACCAAAGCGTTGCTCTCACGTATCTGCACGTGAGTGCAACGCTGTCACTTTTGTGACCGTTGGATCCATCTAGGGAATCGGGAAGATGAAGCGTTTCCATCACATCCTATAAATGCAGTGGTCTCTTCAGAAGCGCCTCCATTCTTTCATCTTCTTCCTTGCAACTTTTTCCTTTTGAGAATTTAATTCTCATTACCAGAGCTTAGTTCTCTGCCTTGAATATTTTCAGAGTTTAACTTTGTTCAAGAAAGACCCTTTCTTCAGGTAATGATCTTTAAACGATCGAAGAACATCCATTCATATGAACTCTTTGGATTTTAAATCCACACCAAGGGTTTTTGCCTTTAATCAAGAACCCATTTTTTAAAGTTCTTTAAGAAGAAAACACCCCAATCTTTAATTAACAGGCCCTTTAGGGTTTCTATGATCTTGGGGGGTTAATGGTGGTGTTTTCCTTTTTCATGGAATTTAATTCCATCTAAAAAAAAGTCTCTGGGAATTTAATTCCCCTTTACAAAAAGGAATTTAATTCCTATGAAGAACTTAGTTCTTCCCAGAAAGCTTCTTTGGGTTTTCTTGCCCTGAGTTGTCTCTTTGCAACCAAGAAGAAGTTTGCAGTGGTGCTTTCTGGGAATTTAATTCCCTTGATTCTGTTTGATTTGTCACAGAGTCCAAGATGGATTTCTTTTAGGGGAATGTGTAGGGTCATTTGAAATCCACTGCTTATTTAATGAGAATCTTCCTTTTGTCTCATTATAATTGCTCTGCCTCATCATTAGCAAGCCGCCATCTTGATTTTGTGGGACCCATGTGTTTTGTAACCAGTCGTCCCATAAAATGAGTCTGCTGCCGTTTTCATCCATTGTCTTTTTATATATATATATATTTATAATCATATATATATATATACACTGTTGGTTTTTCTTTAACAGTTTCCCCTTATTTTTTTCAGGTATGATGACTTCTATTCCGTACTTTCCTTTCACTCGCTCGGAGGCCGCTTTTCCTCAGTCGCCATCTGACGAGGAAGTGATGGCGATGATGAGGGCTCATGACCCGAACTGCACCAACTTGCTTTTGTGGGGGACCTGGTATGGTCACATCATCCGTAGTCGCCGAATCTTCCTTTGCGACGTACCGACGGAGCCTACCTATCCGTTCCTGCCGATGGATCCTCCAAGGACAGTCTTTGCCGTGGAGATGCCGAATTGGACCCCGATGGGACGGCTTAAGACTTCGACGACTGGCATCCCGAATCATCCTATCCTGGCCATAGATATTCTGGGACGCCGTATTTGCCAGGGCGAGGCCCAACCATGGGGGAAGATCTACAAAATAAGGCTCACCCATCGACACCCCACGGGCTACCTTCTTTGGTCTCGCTACATACTATCCGCCCACCGCGCGCGACTGCAGATGGTTGGGCTTTATCAGGCGATCTATGCGTCCCTCTTCTACTACCCGTATCCTCACGCCTTGTGGGTTAAGGCCTTCCTGAACCAATGGAATCTCCCCATCAACACTTTCGTTCTGGGGGACCGTGAAGTTTCGATTTCTTTGGAAGAATTTCGCGAGATCTCGGGGCTGCCAATCAAAGAGACACTTCACGAGGAATTGCTGCCTTCCGACGAGTACGTCTTTGAGACTGAGCCCGCAATGCTCGACGGCTTGTCTACCGAGAACGCCGTCCGCCACAAGCGTTCGAGTTTGATCAAGGCGCTAGGCATCTTCGACAAACTGTTCATAGAATCTGAGGAGCAGGGTGTCACTTTCAAGAGCTTCATCGCTTGCTTCCTTCGCGAGGATGTCCTGTCGAAGACGGCTCCCAAGTTTGCAAACATCAATGACCCCTTTGGGTTTGGTTTGAATCGGCGGTCAACTAAGGAATCGGATTTACCGCAGTATTATATTCCCATTATGTCGCCGGTATCTTTCAAATCGATCGCAGCTCCCGGCATGGACGAGGAGAAATTTTTTGTAGGTTTTATCAGTGTCTGGCTTAGCTGGTTCGTCATCCCCATGCATCACTGCTTCATAAGAGTCTCGGTTATCAATCTGGCTCATCGTATCGCTGAGGGGACACGGCTGGCCTTAGGCATCCCGGCGCTAGCGCATCTCCATCATGGATGAGGCACCGCGGCCAATACCTCAACTCCCGGTGTGGATGTAGTAAACTTCTCCCTTCATTACTTGACATCTTAGATTGAGATGCACGTGTTGCGGGCTTTTGCTGCGCATCAGAGACCCGCATTTTATGACGCCTACACTTTTCCGCGACTCATGCGGCTGGTGGACGCTGCTGCTCCACACCCGACTCAGTTCGGGGATATTCGCATGTTGATTGCTCCCTATGCTAGTGCGGGCGGATTGGTATTTGTTGATCGAGTTCTATCTGGTCATTCAGGTCCGGTTCAATAACTCCACGACCAGCCGAAAGGTAAGGTGCCTTCTCTGAAGCCCAGGGAGGCCACGCACTTATACATGATCAGACCAGGTTATCTGGTATTTTGTCAAAACAGCTCGGCTCTTTTTATGCGGTACAATCCGCATCGCTTCGCCCGGCAGCTTGGATATGATCAGGACGTTCCCTTCGAGGATTTTACAGTTGCGCCGGTTCCTTCACCCGAAGCTGTTCGTGATGTTGCTCATCACTTCGTGAGGCTGAACACTGGTTCTTACTTCATGATCCCCGAAGCCGATCATATTCCCCGATGCGTGGGGTCCATTACGGGATGGTATCTTCATCAGGTCAACCCAGTTATTGCTGAGGTGAAGAGGTTGCTTCTTGGCTATGGCGATCCCGCTCCGGCTCAGGCCACGGGAGTTCCGCTGCGGCCGCACGCACCGGTCCGCTTCCCCTTGAGGGACACCAGTGTTGTGCTCATTCTGAGGGAGTCAGAGGTGGACCTTACTCCCACAGTTGGTATGCCATTGGATACCCAGGCACAGTCAAGGGGTAAAAGGGCGCCAGTAGCAGTTTTACCGCCGGCGGCGTCGACAATGGCCGTGTCGTCTTTGGCAGTACCGCCAAGCGAGGGTGCCGGTAGCGAGGGTGTTGAACGTGAGGTGGGTTGGCGTCGTGCCAAGGCTCCACGAGGGAGGAAACGGTCATCCTCGGTGGCCGGTTCCGGATCCAAACGGCGGTGGAAGGTGGCTACCAACCTGCTCGACTCTTTAGTAGAGTCTGAGCCCATTCTTCAGGATGAACCGTTGGCCATGCCAGAGTCGGACGCTGGCTTACATTTTCCGAGTTCAACTGTCGAGGAAGCCGCACAATTGGCTGAAAGCTTCCGTGGTAGCCACCTTCCACCGCCGTTTGGATCCTGAAGAATGGGCTTCCTTGCGAGGTTCAAGGGTGGACTCGTGGCCGCCAGTCCACAATGAAAGGAGCATCGGCTTGAGCAAGCCATACTGAAAGCTTCCTTGCGCATCGGTATGCTCTTGTATTTCTTTATAATAATTCATATTGTCTGCAATTGTATATATGTTTTCTTATTCTTGTGTGAACTATGTGTTAGTTATGTATATGCCCTAGAGGCCATTGTTGTACATATGATGTATATTATAATGGATGCTTGGTTATATATGGAGATGACTTTCTTGCTCGTCATGATAGTATGCTATTTGGTTTCACTTTATCTTAACATGTTGACTTATATTGGTTTACTGTTTTACTCTCACATGTTGATAAAGCCCTTAGGATCTGTACTCGACTACGGGGACTATGATGAGATCATACTAGTGGGGCCACGGTAGTCGATGAGTACATCCTATAACTGTTCCTAGTCGAGGGTATATCGAGACAGGGCATCGATACACCAGAGTAGACTAGCGTATACGCATCTTGACCCATATGATGGGCGATGGATGATCCCATATCCATCGGTGTTTGACATCAGAGATGGTGTACGGGTGCTCAGTGGAGACTGGGTACACTGGACGGACTCGCCGAGAACTCCCAGATGGTGATATACCACACGTCAGATGTTAGTTCTCCGGTGACACAGGTACAGGGTAGTCTGTAGACCCGAGATCGTCATAGAGTCTTGTATGATTCCCACTGTGCTTTGATTTCCACATTACCACGACCAAGAGGGCGTGCAAAACGGTGTCTTTTGGGTACAGTCCCGAATCACATGGAGGCAATGAGCGATAGGAGAGAATTCGTCTCTCCCGGTATAGGGAGTTGATGTTGTGCTGTGTTCGATTGGCTATAACTGGAAGTCCCTGGCCAGGGCTGATATAGAGATTTACTGGTAAGTGTTACTAGTAGTTTCTCGACCCGTTATGAGCCATACATCGACACGACTTATCGGTTATTGGGGTCTGACGTATACCACCCCTAGACTTGATATGCGACATATCAGACGAACAGACCGGACTGTACGGGAGTGTTACTGATCGGATTCACAGGATAACGCACAGGCTAGCTTGTTGATCTTCTGATCGCTCAATACCTGGGTGGCTGTTACGTTTAGCTGACCGCTTACAGCTTGTGGGTGTTTGATATGATCATCACCTGCTACCGGCGTATTGACGATTCTTTAGAGTCCTGCACAGAGGTTTCTTGGCTCAGGAGAAACGGAGTAGTGGCGCATATGTGATATGCGCATGAGCGTGAATAATGCGATATGGGATACCGTATTATATTCTCGCGATATATGGATATGAACCGGGTCATCGGATCAAGTGTTGATTCGATGAATTGGTACATGATATATTAGTCGGTAATATTCGATATAGCCGGATCATCGATTCAAGTGTTGATTCGATGATTTAATGTATAATAATATATATGATATATTGTATTACATTATCTAATATAGGCTCGCTTTATTATTTCATTTTCTCAGTGGATGATACATTGATATATATGCGATATATGTTAATTGTATTATTTTCTTTTGTTGCAAATATATAATATATAAGTGATATATATTATTGTGACATGATATGATTAATTGTTAAACATGTTTAAGGATGATTAATTGAGGTTAGGGTTTGATTAGGGTTAGATGCTTCAAGTTCCTTCTAGAAACATTTTTCTTTTTATCATGGTTGTGATATTTTGTGATGACACATTTTTAACTTAACCAAACCCTAACTCTAGTTGTTTCTCTACTCATTCTTAGCCATTCATCCTTGACCATGGTTATATATCAATCATATGTTTTATTTCTATTCATCACAAAAGGTTTTGATAATGAGATTATTCATTTTCATTATCTTCTTCTTCTCTCTTGAAGAAGCTCTCTTGAAAATCCTAAAGTGATGATAAAATATGAGAAAATGATATAAAAAGAAAGCAAAATTACTACTCTCTCATCCTCATCTCATCTAGCCCTTGAGATTAGTGTGTTCATCTCATAAGAGTGAGAAAGCTTGAGTCGTAGCAACTTCAAGGTAGATCATCGGAGATTTGGATTACGACAAGCTAGAATGGATCGTTCGAGTCGTGGAGCCTCTCATGAGTCCGGGAGATCGTGGATCGCGGCAAAGGGACTTCTACTCGGAGCTTGTGAAGTGAAGGAGCGGACTACAAAGGTTGTAATCCCTCACACTTAGATAAAAGTTATCTTATTGCATGTTAAACCCTAATAATCTAGCAAAGATCCCGGCTTTGGGTTGTTCGGCACGTCTAAAATTTAATCCGGGCATGTTTGATGTCTTATGAACCTTCACAAGAGTGCCTAGGAACCCTACAGTGGTATCAGAGCCTAGCTAGAGCATTAGGCGATGTGTTTACGAAGTTAAAACTCCGATCGAACCCGAAACGACGAAACTTGACCGCTCTCTGGAAATTTTTTAAATTTTGGGATTTTTCTGAATTAAAAATATGTAAAAAAAATCAGCAGGGAATTCTAAGAATTACCATGAAACACGTGCCCATAATTCCACCAACGTAGCGCGGAACCGCGGCAGGAACATGGTTGTCGCGGCGGTTCCGCGGCCGAATTGTAGGATTAAGAAACGTGGCTTCATGGTATAGACCGTAGGAACTTGCTGACTATTCTGGGTATTTTTAATCTGTTTCAGGTGTTTAAAATTCTGGGGTTTGTTTTGTAATAGTAGACTCGATCGGAAATTTTAAATTCGTATTTCTTTCCGGATATTTAGAAACTGTTAAACTATTTGAACGGATATCATTAACTTACTGTTTCCCGGTACAGCAAACTTTCAAGTGTTGAAATTCATTCGGGTTTAAATCTTTCGGAAAAATTGTACAAGTTAAGCGGTGGACCCTCTAGAAGACAACAAACCTTAACTCGATTATGTGACCGTCTTGAACTGCCTTTTGAACCTTCGGGTTTGGGGCAGTACGGCGTGCCACATGTGAGGCGTTGGCTTGACCCTTCTACGGCTGGATCACCGGTACTGTAACATATTCTGGGATTATTTGAACTCCGCTCAAGTGTTGAGCAGTTTAGGAAATTTTGGGTGTTTGATTATCTGTTCAGAAAGTTTAATAATGTCTATTTATCTGGAATGTGATACAATATGTGGAATTCATAGAGTTAGGCATGAAATACGGAGTATGTGATATTTCGGATTTACGATGTCTAAAGTGATTGTGGATTCCAAATATTGTAGTTTTACACTTTCTTTTCTGTGACCGTAAGTGTAATATGTGATATCACCGGTTTCGTTGCTATATGTCAACGACAATTGGGATGCGCATATTTACTTACGATGATGATATGAGATATTATGTGTTGCTGTGATATGTTATATTGGATCGTCGCGATCAGAATAGCCGGGGGTTTTATGTGAGATGAGGGTTTGTATTTTCATTCATGTAAAATTCATTTGTAATGTAGTATTCTTTTATTTGGGGCACTTCCAGGTTGCGGTTGCTGTCACCAGTGTATATTATTTACTTTTCCGCATTAGGTAGACCCAAGGAGGGGAGCACAAGTAACCGGGTTCTAGGGTCCAGTGGGAGGCCATCTCGAGGAGTCCAGACCGGGTCTTCTAACCCTAGAATTGGCTGGGTTACTTGCCGCTCTCGTAGGGGTCTTGGGATGTGGGTTTGGCTATTCGTCGCGACCGTGGAATCCGTGTTTTATACAGGCTCGTATTGAAAACACGGACGTCCTAGTATATCCAATATTTCATATATGTTCTTCTGCTGCAATGTTCTGTGATGAGATCATATTACTGCCTGAGACGAATGCTTATACTATATATATATGCTGATATATAAATATTACTGCTTTCGTTTCTTCTGTGATGCTTAGGAAGCATAAGCTGATGGGATTTTTATTAATGAGATTAATAAAAGAAAAGAAACCTAAAGATGTTGTAGAATCAAAACTTTATAAAAAGGGTAGCTACAGTTTTGCTTTGCACAGTGACATATATGATATGTCCTGCACCTTATTCGATGAGGAAAGGACCGAGATCCCTTCACCGTGAGTGACTCCTTTTAGCGAAACTGGCAGATGCTACAAAACGCAGTTTGTCTTTTGATTGCTTTTAATGTTTTGCTTTGCACAGCGGTATATATGATATATCCTGCACCTTATTCGATGAGGAAAGGGCCGACGATCCCTTCACCGGGAGTGACCCCTTTAGCGAAACTAAGAAAAGACTCAAAAACACTCCTTTTCAAAAATACATGATTCTACGACGATATCAAGTTCATTACGCAATAGGTTTTCAGAAAAACCTGTCGTAGCCCTCCGTCTTTTCAGATAAGTCCTGTTTAGTATTCGTGCTGCGTTTGTTGACCTTGTCAAGGCGCAGTGTGCGGTAGCTAACCAGTATTTATCTGCTTATGCATATGATGTAGATTGGGTTAGGGTAGTCGTGCGGCCTTGTTGACCTTGTCAAGGGTCGTGCGGGTGGGTTTGATTCAATCAAGAAATGACGGGTTGAACTTGACTTGCGGTCTATGGTTTGTTGACCTTGTCAAGGTCATAGATCGTTTGGGACAAAATATTATCGGGAATTTCAAACGTTGAAATTTGCTATGAGATTGCATACCTCCTATGAGATAGTTGGATCCTGATACCCACTGCGAGTAAAAGTTACTCATGGGAGAGTTTTACACAGGACAATTAGTCATTCAAGTAGGTGTCTAGAAAAGTGTTAACGAGGTTACGCCTCTGGGAAAACGAGGTTTACTTTAATTAGGTCCGTGCGAAAGCACGGGGAACCTCCCTCAATGTACCGACACTGATCTGGCTGAAAGATTGACGAAATTGTAGGGTGTAATTAATCCCGGCTAATCTTACCTTTTAGGGTTTTAAGGTAGATTTGATAAAAACAGTGGGAGACATGCTGATTAGATAAGATAATAACCAATCTAATCTTGCAAGAGCATACGCTAAAAGTGTTTTCTTCACTCTCTCTCCAGGTAGCGACCATGTCATGCCATAATCAAGATAATAATATGGATGTATTGACTGAACCCAATTATTGTACTGAGCTAGGGAATGTTGGACCCGTTCTTTCTTATAAGAGTTATAAGACTGAACAGGAAATAGAAGAATATCTGGATTCTCACACCGGCCAAAAGAACATGCATGTTGATGCATCTTCTTCAGGTGTGTTAGTTATTGAGAACTGTTTCTCAGTTCATCCTACGTCCTGGGTATTAGATACCGGATCAGGATCCCACATATGTAAACAGTTACATGGGCTACGTAAAGGTAGAGAACTGGGAAAAGGTGATCATTCCGTTCAAGTAGGGAACGGTGCAAGTATTGTAGCCAAAGCAGTTGGCGAATATCACCTTGTATTACCAAGTCGTAATACAATGATTCTAAATGAATGCTATTATATACCGAACATGATGTGCAACATTATATCAGTTTCTTTATTAAGTAAAGAAGGATATAATTTTGTAGTACAGGATAATGTTATGAACATATTCCTAGATCAAAAATTGATTGCATCAGGCTCGTTACATAATGGCATATTCATTCAAAATCAGAATACAGTCCTAAATATCCAAAACACACACAAGAGGAAAAGTTCAGACATGAACGAATCCTTCTTGTGGCATTGTAGACTTGGTCATATCAATGCCACACGACTGGGTAAGTTACATAAAGATGGTTATTTGAATCCGTTCGAATTATCATCTTATGATATTTGCAATTCATGTCTCAAAGGAAAAATGACCAAAGCTCCGTTTAGTGGACACGGAGAAAGAGTTACTGAACTCTTAGGACTAATACATAGTGATGTTTGTGGTCCCATGTCTACGCATGCCAGGAACGGTTCTTCCTACTTCATTACATTCACTGACGATCTCTCTAGATACGGACATGTGTTCCTGATGAAACACAAGTCTGAAGCTTTTGAGAAATTCAGAGAATATAAACAAGAAGTAGAAAAAAAACGGGCAAAAGTATTAAGATCCTTCGATCTGATCGAGGAGGAGAATACTTGAGCAATGATTTTCTGGATTATCTAAAAGAGAATGGGATTCTCTCTCAGCTTACTCCTCCTTATACACCACAGCACAACGGTGTATCGGAGCGGAGGAATCGCACCCTATTAGATATGGTGCGCTCTATGATGAGTACAGCTGAGTTACCTATTTCCTTCTGGGGGTATGCGCTTGAGACAGCGGCATACCTATTGAATCAAGTTCCAACTAAATCTGTACCTACCACACTATATGAGATATGGAGTGGGAAGAGACTGTATCTTAAACGAGTTAAGATATGGGTTGTCCGGCCTATGTCAAAAGGAAAAATCCGGACAAACTCGAAGCACGATCAGTTCTTTGCAAGTTTGTAGGATATCCGAAGAATTCTTATGGATATTTTTTCTATCACAGTGAGGAGCAAAAAGTGTTTGTTGCTCAACATGCCACCTTTTTAGAAAAGGAATTTCTTGCAAAAGAGATTAGTGGCTCTGAGGTAGAACTGGAAGAAGTTCCAGCAACACAAACTGCAACAGAAGATTTAGTAGAACCAGAGGATTCAGTAGTACCCGACGAACCCCAGCCTCTCCGACGATCTAGTAGGGTTTCTCGTCCACCTGAGAGATACTACGGTTTTCTCATCGGTGGTGGAAGCGAGGATTGCATCATGGATGATGATGACCCGACTAGCTTCGAGCAGGCCATCACGAGTGGTGACTCTGTGAAATGGCTGGATGCAATGCGATCTGAGATGGAATCCATGTACACCAATAAAGTATGGATTTTAGAAAATGCTCCTGAAGGGGTAAAACCCATTGGGAGCAAGTGGATTTTTAAAAGGAAATTTGGTGTAGATGGAAAAGTTGAGACTTTCAAAGCTAGACTGGTAGCAAAGGGATTTCGTCAACGACCAGGTGTGGATTATGACGAAACTTTTTCTCCAGTAGCTATGCTTAAGTCCATCCGGATCTTACTTGCCATTGCTGCATACCATGACTACGAAATCTGGCAAATGGATGTTAAGACCGCCTTTCTAAACGGTGATTTAGAAAAGTGCGTGTACATGACTCAGCCAGAGGGCTTCGTAGATAGTGGGAGCAGCGGAAAGGTGTGCAAGCTTCTTAAATCCATTTATGGGTTAAAGCAAGCATCGCGGAGTTGGAACATCTGTTTTGATGTTGTAGTCAAAGAGTTTGACTTCATCAAAAATATAGATGAACCTTGTATCTATAAGAAGGTAGCAGAGGGTAAGGTTGTCTTCCTCGTATTGTACGTGGATGATATACTCTTGATAGGAAATGATATTCCTATGCTGCAATCAGTCAAGCTCTTCTTATCACAGAGATTCTCAATGAAAGATCTAGGTGATGCCTCCTGCATATTGGGAATCATGATCTATAGAGATAGATCTAAACGGATACTGGGATTGTCCCAATCCAGGTACATTGACACCATACTAAAGAGGTTTAGTATGGAAGAATCCAAGCGTGGGAACCAACCCACGATCTCTGGACTCACTCTCTCCAAAGAGATGTCTCCCAAGACTGATTTGGAGAGAGCTCGCATGCAAGGGATACCCTATGCTTCGGCAGTAGGCTCTATCATGTATGCGATGCTATGTACCAGACCCGATGTAGCATACTCACTAAGTGTAGTGAGTCGGTATCAAGCAGATCCAGGAGAGAGTCATTGGACAGCAGTGAAGAACATTCTCAAGTACTTACGAAGGACTAAGGAGATGTTCTTGGTGTATGGTAACGGAGAACTCCAGGTGGAGTCCTTTACCGATTCCAGCTTCCAAAGTGATAAGGACGACTCTAAGTCGCATTCGGGTTTTGTCTTCACCCTCAATGGAGGGGCGGTATGTTGGAAGAGTTCCAAACAGGATACCGTTGCAGACTCAACGATGGAGGCTGAATACATCGCTGCCAACGATGCTGCCAAAGAGGCTGTCTGGATAAAGAAGTTCATTAGTGAACCTGGCGTGGTTCCATCCATTGAGCATCCAATACCTCTGTATTTCGATAACAATGGAGCTGTGGCGTTAGCCAAGGAACCCAGGTCCCATCAGAAGTCCAGACATATTCTGAGGCGGTATCACCTGATCAGGGAGATAGTTGATCGCCGGGAGATCGAGGTCAGGAGAGTAGATACGAAGGACAACACTGCGGATCCATTCACGAAGGCTATTCCCCAGATACAGTTTGAGAGATTATTCGGGATGCTAGGTATGCGATACTACAGCAGCTGGCCTTAGTGCAAGTGGGAGATTGTTAGTTATGTATATGCCCTAGAGGCCATTGTTGTACATATGATGTATATTATAATGGATGCTTGGTTATATATAGAGATGACTTTCTTGCTCGTCATGATAGTATGCTATTCGGTTTCACTTTATCTTAACATGTTGACTTGTATTGGTTTACTGTTTTACTCTCACATGTTGATAAAGCCCTTAGGATCTGTACTCGACTACGGGGACTATGATGAGATCATACTAGTGGGGCCACGGTAGTCGATGAGTACATCCTATAACTGTTCCTAGTCGAGGGTATATCGAGACAGGGCATCGATACACCAGAGTAGACTAGCGTATACGCATCTTGACCCATATGATGGGCGATGGATGATCCCATATCCATCGGTGTTTGACATCAGAGATGGTGTACGGGTGCTCAGTGGAGACTGGGTACACTGGACGGACTCGCCGAGAACTCCCAGATAGTGATATACCACACGTCAGATGGCAGTTCTCCGGTGACACAGGTACAGGGTAGTCTGTAGACCCGAGATCGTCATGGAGTCTTGTGTGATTCCCACTGTGCTTTGATTTCCACCTTACCACGTCCAAGAGGGCGTGCAAAACGGTGGCTTTTGGGTACAGTCCCGAATCACATGGAGGCAATGAGCGATAGGAGGGGATTCGTCTCTCCCGATATAGGGAGTTGATGTTGTGCTGTGTTCGATTGGCTATAACTGGAAGTCCCTGGCCAGGGCTGATATAGAGATTTACTGGTAAGTGTTACTAGTAGTTTCTCGACCCGTTATGAGCCATACATCGACACGACTTATCGGTTATTGGGGTCAGACGTATACCACCCCTAGACTTGATATGCGACATAACAGACGAACAGACCGGACTGTACGGGAGTGTTACTGATCGGATTCACAGGAGAACGCACAGGCTAGCTTGTTGATCTTCTGATCGCTCAATACCTGGGTGGCTGTTACGTTTAGCTGACCGCTTGCAGCTTGTGGGTGTTTGATATGATCATCACCTGCTACCGGCGTATTGACGATTCTTTAGAGTCCTACACAGAGGTTTCTTGGCTCAGGCGAAACGGAGTAGTGGCGCATATGTGATATGCGCAGGAGCGTGAATAATGCGATATGGGATACCGTATTATATTCTCGCGATATATGGATATGAACCGGGACATCGGATCAAGAGTTGATTCGATGAATCGGTACATGATATATTAGTCGGTAATATTCGATATAGCCGGATCATCGATTCAAGTGTTGATTCGATGATTTAATGTATAATAATATATATGATATATTGTATTACATTATCTAATATAGGCTTGCTTTATTATTTCATTTTCTCAGTGGATGATACATTGATATTTATGCGATATATGTTAATTGTATTATTTTCTTTTGTTGCAAATATATAATATATAATTGATATATATTATTTTGACATGATATGATTAATTGTTAAACATGTTTAAGGATGATTAATTGAGGTTAGGGTTTGATTAGGGTTAGATGCTTCAAGTTTCTTCTAGAAGCATTTTTCTTTTTGTCATGGTTGTGATATTTTGTGATGACACATTTTTAACTTAACCAAACCCTAACTCTAGTTGTTTCTCTACTCATTCTTAGCCATTCATCCTTAACCATGGTTATATATCAATCATATGTTTTATTTCTATTCATCACAAAAGGTTTTGATAATGAGATTATTCATTTTCATTATCTTCTTCTTCTCTCTTGAAGAAGCTGTTTTGAAAATCCTAAAGTGATGATAAAATATTAGAAAATGATATAAAAAGAAAGCAAAATTACTACTCTCTCATCCTCATCTCATCTAGCCCTTGAGATTAGTGTGTTCATCTCATAAGAGTGAGAAAGCTTGAGTCGTAGCAACTTCAAGGTTGATCATCGGAGATTTGGATTACGACAAGCTAGAATGGATCGTTCGAGTCGTGGAGCCTCTCATGAGTCCGGGAGATCGTGGATCGCGGCAAAGGGACTTCTACTCGGAGCTTGTGAAGTGAAGGTGCGGACTACAAAGGTTGTAATCCCTCACACTTAGATAAAAGTTATCTTATTGCATGTTAAACCCTAATAATCTAGCAATGATCCCGGCTTTGGGTTGTTCGGCACGTCTAAAATTTAATCCGGGCATGTTTGATGCCTTATGAACCTTCACAAGAGTGCCTAGGAACCCTACACTATGTAGAGACTTCGACGATGGGGGAGGTTCCCATGGGTATGTTGACCGTATAGCCTGCTGATATCCCTTGTGAAACACTGCTCAATGCGGAGGGGGTTGGTGAAACAGTCCCTCTTGCGATAGAGCCTCCAACGGTAGTCCTTGCTCCTGAAGCACTTTATCCCTTGGGAGAGGCACCCTTGGTGGTCGCCGTCCAAGCTGATTTCCCTAGGGGTGGCCCAGAGGCTAGGATGGAGGTAGTCGAGGCTACCCCCTTTTGTCGGAGCCCAAGGTTGCGGCGGAGGCCGTTGAAACTGCTATCCTTCTTATTCAGAATGGGAGAAGCATCGAAGGTAACCTTCTAAATTTTGAATTAGTATCCTTTTCATTATCTGAACTCTTCTGTCTTTTCAGAGTTGCGCGGATTGGCGACTTTGATTGCCGACTTGTCTCCTAGGCAGAATTTTCAGCGCCTGTTGGAGATGGCTGCTCCACAAGCGATATCTCCTCAATGTATCGTCCTCTCTTCTGGGCAAGGTTAGTGTTTTTTTCCATCTTTTCATAGCATTGTTGTTATTTCGCGAAATGGCATTGATGTCCTTTACAGTTCTGGAGGCCGACGATGAGGTTGAGGTTCTCGAAGGGCCATGGGAGCGTTCAGCTCCTTCTTGCATGATTGTGGGTAAGTGATGTCTCAATATCGTCCTACTTGTTCTTTTGATTAGAATTTTCACTGAACGTTTATAAATATGAACAGCCCTCCCAGTTCTCACGGCGCTGGAGTCGCGCATCGCTATGCCACCCGCCCCCTATGCTCTACGTGCTTCTGACCGTATGTCAATATTAAGCCTCGACTCTCTGTCATCCTTGATCGAGGTGTTTCGTGCGGGCAGTGTAATCACGGCCTAAGCGTTTGCTGCTGAAGCTAACGATTCTCTTCCCTTTCTTGCTACCTATCATAGCGAGGCAGTGGTGCAAGTTTGGGTTGAGTTTTTCCGTCAGGTGGAGGCTTGTCTGCATGTGCTTGAGTTTACCCGCCTTTCTTCGGAGGTTGTGGCTGCGAAATTGGGCTTGCGGGGTCTAATTGAGCGATGTGCGGCAAACATGGTGTCATGTGAGAAGAAACTCGGCCGCAAATTCTCAGAGAGGGAGCTGGCTTCTAAGGCGCTGAACGAGCTCCAAGCCAACCTTACAGCCAAGGCCAACAAAACGTATGAACTCTGGCGAGTGCTTCAAGAGGCCATCAAGGACGTGTTGGCCATCGAAAAAGCCGCCGTGTTCACTCGCGAAAGGGTTGAGGCTCACAAAGCTACCGAGAAAGACCTCGAAGGCCGGATTGCCTCATATTAGGCCCAGCAGGCTCAGGCGGAGGCCCGTCTTTTGGCGATACTGAATCACGAAGGCGTGGCCCAGCGAAAGAGGGATGGGCTGATCAATCTGCTAAATCGCCCGCCGACCTGAAGACTTGTATATCTTTTTTTCTTCTTCTTTTGTACATACTCCTAAATAGGAGTATATTTTTGTTCTTTAACGAATTGTACTTTGTATCCATTTTGGTTCATGAATAAAAGCATATTTTTCTTCTCAATGGTGTATCCCTTTTAGTAAGTGTATTCTGCGGATAGTCTATCTTGATCTCTTTGCAGGACAACGATGGCTTAGGATTCAGGGTTAAAATCTGCCTCTTAAGACTTTTCAACTTTATGAGCCGTGAGGGTCTCATAAAGAATTTTCTCCCTACCGGTCGAGAGGATCCCGTAGGTGAAATTTCTTCTTAAGAATCGTGAGGATTCCTAAGCGTGTCTTCTCTTGAAAGTCGTAAGGTTCTCACAATAGAATTTGCTCCCTTACGAGTCGTGAGGACCCGCAAGTGATATGTAAAGTTGTCCTTATCCGCATTTCACGGAGTCAGGGGTTGCTCTGGATGCTTCCCATGGGTTCACTGCCGTGTTTGACGAGGACCAAGCTCCGCTCTGGATGTTCTATAGGATACCGTAGTTTAATGACAACGCGGTCGAGGTTAAGGACATCATAGTCCGTGGATTTAAGGACTCCGCAGTCCGTTGTTAGTTTTAAGACATTACGGTCGAGGTTAAGGACATCATAGTCCATTGATTTACGGATTCCACATTCCGTTGTTAGTTTTAATACATCACGGTCAAGGTTAAGGACATCATAGTCCGTGGATTTAAGGACTCCATAGTTCGTTGTTAGTTTTAAGACATCATAGTCCGTGGATTTAAGGACTCCACAGTCCGTTGTTAGTTTTAAGACATCACGGTCGAGGTTAAGGACATCATAGTCCATGGATTTAAGGACTCCACAGTCCAATTTTTGCTCTGGCTGCTTCCCACGGGTTCACTGCCGTGTTCGGTGAGGACCAGGCTCCGCTCTGGATGCTTCACACGGGTTAATTGTCGTGCTTTGCAAGGACCAAGATCCACTCTGGATGCTTCACACGGGTTCATTGGCGTACTCTGCGAGGACCAGGATCCACGCTGGACGTTTCCCACAGGGTCGTTGCCGTGTTCCACGTAACCAGGAATTTTGCTCTAGATGCTTCCCACGGGTTCACTGCCATGTTCGGCGAGGACTAGGCTCCGCTCTGGATGCTTCACATGGGTTCACTGCCGTGCTCTGCTAGGACCAGGATACGCTCTGGACATTTCCCACGGGGTCATTGCCGTGTTCCACGTAACCAGTAATTATTCTCTAGATGCATCCTACGGGTTCACTGCCGTGTTCGGCGAGGACTAGGCTCCACTCTGGATGCTTCACACGGGTTCACTGCCGTGCTCTGCGAGGACCAGGATCTGCTCTGGATCCTTCACACGGGTTCACTACCGTCCTCTGCGAGGACCAGGATCCGCTCTGGACGTTTCCCACGGGGTCATTGCCGCGTTCCACGTAACCAGGAATTTTTGACTTTATCCGCATTTCATGGAGTCGGGGTTTGACTCTTGGTTATCTGTGCACCGCCGAGTCATGGAACTGGGAGTTGCCACTGTTCTGCTTTGCTTGATGTTGTGTCTTGTTGTAATTAGACGAACGTTGAGATAATCTCCAGGCTATCTGTGAACCGTTGAGATTTGGCTTCTTCTTCTGATGAAAACTGGGGAGGAAAGGTGTAGTTCCTTCTTTTTTTGCGCCCCTGGATTGTATACAGGGATTGCTGTGATTTCAACTGTAGGGCATAAATTTAATTTTTATTTCTTTCCGCGATGTTCTAGAATTTCAGCTTTTTACATCGCAAAGGTCGCGATTGCCCAATCATTTCGTCTTTTTTTCGCGGTGCCCAATCATTTCGGCTATTTATTTTATTTTTACTCGCTGCTTTTTATCGCGAGTTGCCCAATCATTTCGGCTATTTTGCATGCATACATTTTTTTACTTGCTGATTTTGTTGCAAGTTGCCCCATCATTTCGGCTATTTCGTATGCATGTATGGCTTGCTGGCTTTTTGCTGCAAGTTTGGAATTAGACACCGATTTCGGCATCAACATCGCTACAACTGGGATATGGCCGGGAGAAAATCATCATTTGCCTATGTCGATGTTAAACAAAGGTGGCTTAGTAGACAGGGTTAAGATTCTGTCGACTAATGCTTTTTTACTTCATGAGCCGTAAGGGTCTCATAAAGGTGTTTCTCCCTACGAGTCGTGAGGATCTCGTAGGTGCGTTTTCTCCTTAGGAACCGTGAGGACTCCTAAGTGTATGTTCTCTTATAAGTCGTAAGGATCTTACATGAGTGTTTTCTCCTTATGAGTTGAGAGGACTTACAATGGTTGTTCACCGTGCAGACATATCCCTAGTCACGGATGAGATTTGGTTAGGGAAATGTTTATTTGCGCCCGTGGACTGTATACAAGGGTCAGCATTGAGCCGCTTGTAGGGCAGTATTGGAGGTTGTTGGGGCTGCTTAAGAACAGGTTTAAATCCCTGTAGCTTAAGACTTTTGAATCTTATGAGCCGTGAGGGTCCCATAAGAGAGTTCTCCTTACGAGTCGGGAGGATCTCGCAAGTGTAATTTCTCTCTAGGGATCGTAGGGATCCCTAAGTGTGTTGCTCCTTTATGAGTCGTAAGGATCTCACGCCGGTAGTTTCTCCTTATAAAGTCGAGAGGACCATGCAAGTGTCTTTTAATGAGGTTGCGCCCTTTCGGGTTTTCAAGAACATTCGCCGGGAGATCTGCTGTTCTTACTCACGGAGCCCTTTCGGGTTTTCATCCGTGCCCATTTTTCTTATGGACATACCGTCTTCTTTTTTTTTCCTTTTTTTTTTGTATCAGCTTTGGGATGCTGCAATCCACTGTAGTTGATCGACATCTCGGTCAACAGCTAGTTTTAGGACATAGTGGTCCGTTGTTAGTTTTAAGGAAGTTTTGGTCCCTCGTTAGTTTAAGGACATTTCGGTCCGATTTAAAAGTTAGCCGGTTACTACTTATAGAGTTTGGGCTTAGGAAGATAGCGAGCGGACATAGTCGTCGTCATCTATCATTGACCTAGGCCATGACTCGTCAAGCGTAATATTTCTTCAGGAAGCGACCGTTTATTGTCCTGAAGGGCCTTTCACCATGCATGTCCATGAGTAGATCGGCTCCACCCTGGTAGACCTTGTCTATGATATATGGGCCTTCATAGTTCGGCTCGAATTTCCTCCGCTTAGCGTGATTAGAGATCATAGGTCTTTTAACCATTAGCACGAGTTTGCCTTGGCGGAATGTTCTCGGCCTAGTCAATCTCTCGTATGAGCGCGTCATCTTTGCTTTATAAGCCTCCAGATTTTGTTGCGCCATGAGCCGGGTTTCATCAAGGGCATCGATCTCCTCTAGTCGAAGGTAAGCGTTTTCTTCTTCCGTTAGCTCATAATGAACTGCCACTCGTAAAGAAGGTAGCTCTATCTCGAGGGGGAGTACCGCTTCTGTACCGAAAACAAATGCGTAAGGAGTTGTGTTCGTGGCCGTCTTGAACGTGGTTCGATACGCCCAAAGAGCTTCATGCAGTCTCTCGTGCCAGTCCTTCTTATTTCGGGACACCGTTTTCTTCACGATCTTCATCAAGATCTTATTGAAAGCCTTAGCTAGACCGTTAGCTCGGGGATTATAGACTGATGAATATCTCCAGTCTATGTTATGTTGTTGGGCGAAGCGGCTGATTTTGTGTCTTCCGTAGGCTGGCCCGTTATCGGATATGATCCGTCTCGGAGTTCCAAACCGATAAATGACTTGCGTCAGAAGAAATGGCGGATATTCTCCGTCTTCACTTCCCTCAGCGGTACTGCATCTGCCCGTTTGGAGAAGTAATCAGTCGTCGCCAAAATGAATCAATGTCCTCTGGATGATGCTGGTTCGATTGGGCCGATTATGTCAGTTCCCTACATTTCGAACGGTCAGCTAGCCACCGTCGAATGTAGTGGATTTAGACGCTGGTGGATGAAGTCCCCATGGATCTGGCATGAGTTGCATTGCTTCGCATATTCGAGGCAGTCCTGAATCATCGTGGGCCAATAGTAACCCATCCGTTTGATCTTCAGCTTCATCTTAGGGCCAACTTGGTGAGAACCGCAGAGCCCGTCGTGAACTTCTTGGACGACTCTTTTTGCTTCCTCAGGTCCCAGGCATCTTAACCATAGAGAATCAAATGACCTCTTGTATAGAGTATCATTGACGAAAGCAAAATACAGAGCTCGTTTCATAAGCTGGTGTCTTGAATACGCATCTTCAGGTGTTTGATGAGATTTGAAGTAATCTATAAAGACCACTCTCCAGTCCTCAACCGTTTCTTTTTCTTTTATTTGCAGGGCCGTCTGCTCGGTCGCTCCCTTTTCTTTGGACGACTCCAGAGATATTTCTGCCGGCGCGAGGACCCGACGGCTTTGTACCATGATTCTTACATCATCAAGGTTCTCATCGGCCAATTCTTTAGCAAGCTTGGTTAACGCATCTGCTTTGCTTTTTTCTGCACGCGGTATGCTTTCCAACGTATAAGAATGTATTTGGGTCAGCAGCTGTTGTACTTTCTTACCGTACTTCACCAGTTCTGGTTTGCATGTTTGGTGGTCTCCATTTAATTGACTAACGACCAGTTGGGAGTCTCCGTATATGAAGAGGTTTTCAATCCCCATGTCGATGGCGATCTCGAGGCCTGCTATCAAAGCTTCATACTCGGCTTCATTGTTTGTCCTCGGCTCTGGTAAGGAGAAAGCAAAGCGCATTATCCCTCCTTGTGGAGTCATGAAGATGAGGCGTACCCCTGATTTGATTATGGGCATGTTTTGTTTGCGTTTCTTCAAGGAAGATGCTCCATCGAAATAATGTTCCCACCGGGTACCACTTCCGTCGATCGTGTCAAATGCATGTTCATCTGGCAGTTCGCAATTCAAGGGAGAATCGGCCGGTATCGGATGTTCAGCGAGGAAGTCAGCGATGGCCTGGCCTTTCACTGCCTTAAGAGGCTGATAAGTTATTGTGAACTCCATTAAGAGTAAGGCCCACTTCGTGAGTCGCCCTGTCAATATAGACTTTGACATCAAATACTTGAGGGGATCCACCTTTGATATAAGACGGACTTCATGCGCCAGTGCATAGTGCCTGAGTTTTGTTATCGGGAAGATCAACGCCAGGCAGTGTTTTTCGATGGGAGAGTAATTGTTTTCTGCCCCCAGTAGAACACGACTCAAATAGCAGAGGGCTCTCTCCTTCCTTTGGTCGTTCTCTTGTGCCCACAATGTGCCTAAGGAACCTTCAAAGGCGGTTGTATACAGAATGAGAGGCTTTCCCCTGACAGAAGCAGCTAGCACTGGCGGGTTCTGCAGATACTGCTTGATTTCGTCGAGTGCGCCTTGGCATTTGTGATCCCAGACGAACGGGGTTCCCTTCTTCATCAGGTGACTGTAGGGACGGCATTTCCCGAAAAGATTGGCTATAAAACGCGGAATATACGCGAGCTTCCCTTGGAGAGACCACAATTGCTTAAGAGTCCTTGGCGGGGGCATTTCCATGATCGCCTTGATCTTTGACGGATCTTTCTCGATACCTCGGTGTCGGACGATGAATCCCAGGAATTTACCTGAGGAAACCCCGAACGCGCATTTGAGAGGGTTCATCTTCAAGTTGTATTGCCGAAGGCGATGAAACACGATCTTCAGATGCTCGAGATGTTCCTCGTATGATTTGATTTTCACCACGAGGCCGTCGATATAGCATTCGACGATTTCATGTATAAGGTCATCAATGATCATTGTCATGGCCCTTTGATTGGTGGCACCGGCGTTCTTTAGACCGAATGGCATTACCTTGTAGGAAAATATACCCAAAGGGGTCCGTAAAGCGGTGTGCTTCTGGTCCTCAGGATGTATCTTTATCTGATTATATCCTGATGAGCCGTCCATGAAGGAGAAGACTTCGTGGGTGGATGTACTGTCTATCATCAGCTCGGTGACCGGTACTGGGAATTCGTCCTTCGGGCAAGCTTTATTGAGATCCCGAAAGTCTACACATATGCGCACCATCCCATTTTTCTTCATCACCGGGACGATGTTGGCGATCCAATCAGGGTACTGAACCTCTTGGATGAAGCCGGAATCGATTAGCTTTTTGACTTCAGCGTTGATGCTCATCTCAAGCTCGAGCCGCATTCTTCTCGGTGCTTGTTTGATTGGCTTGACGTTCGGGGATATGGCCAGATTGTGGACAGCAATCTCTGGATCTAATCCTGGCATTTCGGAATAGTTCCATGCGAAGCAATCTCTATGCTGCATAAGCAAGTCTTTTAGCGTAGCCACCTTTTTTTTAGACAGCGGCTCACTGACTAATGTCGGTCGCGGGTCGTTTGCCGTCCCCAAATCAATTTTCCTGAGGATATCCGCAGTTGCATGTATTCCATCTTCCAGCTCATTTGGCGCCGGTGGAAACTCTGAGATCACCTCGTCATCATTGCTTTCGAAGCACCAGTGGAGGTCATCCATATTCTCGGGTTCCTCTTTTGATAGTGTTATCATATGACAGGTACGAGCTCGCTTCGAAGACCGATGTTGATCTGGTTCTGCTGTATGCGCGGCTTTTGGTTCGTGCTTCTGTGGCGGATTTGTCCTCCAACTACTGGATAGAGCGAACCTTCCTTGCTGATATTTGTCTTCGACCCAGTTCTTGAAGGTGGAGCAGTCTTCAATAGGATGTCCTATTGCCCTATGATAGGAGCAATAGTCCGGGTGAGAGACTTTGCCTGCTTTCTCGGGGTGTTTGGACTCCGGAAGTGTAATCATCTGATGTTTTATGGCGACATCAAGTATCTTCCGTGTTTTATTCTGAGAAAAAGAGTATGCTCGACCCATCTTCTTTATAAGAGACGAGTCTAGATTGCTCGATTCCCGATCGCGTGGCTTCTTGGTCCCGCTTTGTTGCTGTCGAACACCTTTCCTGCTCTTTGATTTATTTTTGCCTCTGCGTCGGGCCTTTTGTATGACGGATTGATAAGGAAGAGCATTGTCATTCTCCGTGACCTGCTGAAGGTGGCGTTGCGTCCTGGCTTTCTAGTAAATAGCCATTTCATGGTTATGGTCATCCCGGATCTTTTGACCCGCTTCTCTGATAAGCTTTTCCATTCGTTCTTCAAACGACGGACTCAGCATCTTGATTGTAGGATCTCGTTTTGGCTCGGGGTCAGCGTTTTCTGTTAGGGCGTCCTCTTCTTCATCGAAGTCATATATGACGTATCTACCATGGACTCGTTCCCGTTTCCCGGATTTCACACATCCAAGCCCGAGCGTTTCAATTCTCCCGTTGGGCAACATGCGCTGAGTTCCAGTGACATCCCAAATCCTGTTGTAGAACCGAGCTTGTCGAATGGTCTGTTTGAAGGGTATCCCATGGCGCTTCAATAGCCATTTCAAGCCTTCTGTGTAATATCTAGGCAGACGAATGGGCTGGAGCCTGTCGAGCGTAGAATCGGCGCCATGCCAAATTTCTTTCTCCACTTTGGTTTCCCCAGATCGGTAGAATAAGATCGTGTTTTCACCCTTTCTCCTGGGAGGGACGTAAAATGTCTGCAGTTCTTGCACACTATAGGCTTTAAGCGCATCGAGCTCTTTGTAATGCTCCCGCGGAACCATGATAACTTGCAGACTCTGATTATCGCCAATGAAAGCTTGTATTGACGGCCGAGCGGAGAATACAACATTAACCTCATCTTCCGAGTCGCTGCCGAAGATCAACATGGGGGCGGACGGTCCCGGGTTGTTACGTCGAGGCGTCCCTGAATAAACTATCTCTTCTTCTTCCTCGGTATCACACCCGAAGACTGGAATAGTGGTGATAGTTTTGTTCTTCGGTTGGAGACATCTTTCCGTATCCTCAAAATCTAGCAGGAAGTATTTTGCATCGTCGTATTTTCGGACTTCGTTCACGGAGAAAGGGTTCACCTCCCCTGTCACAGTGTACTCGAGCCATCCTTGAAATACTTCATACACTGGTGTTGTGTAGAAGCGATGATGTTGTACTCGTGTAACCAAGGCCGGCCGAGAAAAGCATTGTAGCAAGTCTTGGCGTCAATGACGTGAAATTTAATATCCATGACGACTAGCCCGAAGCGCCGCGTCAGTATTACAGACCCGAGAGTCCATGATGACTGGGAGTCGAAACCGGAGATGGTAATTTTATCCCGAGCGAGGTGTTGAACGCTGAAGCAGATTTCCTTCAATACTCTCACGTTGAGGAGATTGGCGGAAGACCCATTATCAACCAGAATTTTTCCTATCTTTATATCGTGACAGTATCCGGAGACATTAAAGGGACGGTTATGCTCGCACGTCCCAAGGAGGAGATCTTCATCGCCGAAGGTAATATCGGTTGTGTGCACTTCTTCCAGCTCGTCCTTCATCTTTTCTTCCGCAAGAAAAGCTTGGAATTGTCCTGGCTCTTGTAGCGCCTTGATCAATGAATCTCTTGCTTCTTTTGATAGTAAAAGGGCGTCGAGAATGTTGAGCTATGAGGGTAACTTCCTCAGGTGCGCTAGAACGTTGTAGTCCACTTTAGTTTCCTTTGGAGGGTCCTTGGCAGTCAGATCTTTCATGACTTGGTCATCTAGGGCGATATCCTCAGAGACCTTTTCTTTTCCTTTATCTTTTTTATTCGTGGGTCCGAGATTCTTTTCTGGAAGCGTACGGTTGCGCAGCTGATTATTTTCACAGGGCTTCGGTTCTTCGTCTTTCCAGAAGGAGGACTCCATAAAGAGAGGGCCAAGAGCCATCTCCGCGTCAGAGTCGCTCCCGAAGGTGAGAACCTGCGATCCCCCGCCATTGATCATGCGACAGTTGCTGGTAATTCTTTTATGCTCCTCGGTCGTACTTCTCTGCTCCCGACGAGTTTTGCGTTTCATTCGCTTAAAATTGTAGGGTTGCTAGGCACGCTCACAAAGGTCTACAAGACATCAACCATGCCCGATTAAAATTTTAGCCGTGCCGAACAACCCAAAGCCGGATCTTTAAACTAGAGTTTATGGGAAACAATCATGTTAAACACATTAACACTAAGTGAGAGGGATTACAACCATTGTAGATCCGGTCCTTCACTTCTTAAGCTCCATGTTGAAGTCCCTTCGCTGCAATCATCGTGTTCCGGACTCTCGAGAGGCTTCACGAAGAGAAAGATGCAGTCTTGCTTCCGATATTCGATAACAAAGATGATCTACATTGAAGTTTCATTAACACAAGCTAACACTCACTAAATGAATTGAACACTCTCATCTAAAGGGCAAGGATAGATGAGAATGATGAAGTAGGATTTTTGCTCTCATTTATAATCTTTTTCTCACATATTTTCATCACTTAGCAAAAAGCTAGAAAGCTTTTTCCAGGAAAGAAAGAAGAAGGAAGAAGAAGAAAAATATCATAATCCTTTTGTGTTGAATAATGCAAAGATAATAATGATGAATAATGCAACCATGGTCAACTAAACTCTTGTAGAGATTTAACTAGGGCTAGGGTTTGGGTTGGGATAAAGGTTAGTCACTTGAAAATATCAAGCATAATATCTTTTCCATGACAAAAGAAAAGATTCTAGAAGCTACTAGAAGTCTTAACCCTAATCCAAACCCTAACCATGTTTAAACTCCACTAAACATGTTGCATTAGTAATCATATCATGTTACAATATTATATATCACATATATAATATTTATCGTAACAATATAAAATAATACAATTAACATATATCGCATATATATCAATGTATTACCCGAGTGAGAAAAAGAATCTTTTAGTGAGCTAATATTAGTTAATGCAATTTAATATTGTAAGTGCACGGCGGCGCCCCGGCCGTCAATCCGACGCCGGAATGCGGAAGCGGTGAAAAACTTTAATTTTGCGGACTTAGCAAACCGGCACCACCGCGCACTAAACATCCGGATCGTAACCATTAACAAGTCTAAGCTACTAACAAAAAAGGGAATAGAGATATACCGACAGATCCAAGTCCTCCGGACTTCTCGTCGTCGTCCCAATCTCCTGCGGAATGTCCTGTCTCCTCCTCGTCGCCGGAAGTGCACCACATCGCCTACTTCTTTTACGGGCTCCCACCTCAATGCCGAGGCAACTCGGGCACGAAACTGGCTAGTCGACGTGCCCAAGGTTTGCTGTAGAATTTGTAGAACTTGTGTCTCATTTTTGGGGTTGTGGAATTGCCATTTTGGTGGAGGAAAAGAGAGCAACTTTTGGAAATGAGCTAGAGGACTTTTCTAGCAAGCATGAGAAACAAAAATGCCACACATAAAATGAATCCCCATCCATTCCCTTTGGAATGGCCGGCCCTACACAAGGAGGGAGTGAGATTGGAGAGAGAGTGTGTGGTGTATAGATGATTCAACCACTATCATAATCATGAGAGAAAAGAATGGTGAAAAGAAACAATCATCACAACCAAATCCATACTCCAACAACCAATCAACAACAACCATGATGACATCCAAAGTCAAGCTATCATGAAAAAGGAAAGTCAAATGATGGGACAAGTATCATGACATGATAATATGCAAAGACCCCCTCCACAAATGCTTATTTGCAACAATGCAAATAAGCCCTCCTCCACCAATCTTCGGCCAATGAACGGAATAAAGGAAATCGGCCGAAACGAAAAGCAAACTGGCAACTCCAGAAAACTGGTCCCGTAATAAATTACAGGAAAACCCCAATACTGTGCACACACACCCGCTTTTGTATTTCGACCGAAATACAAATGCAATGAGACAAAATCTATACTGTACTATACTAGGATCCGGCTTATACCAAAGCCGGCTAGTATTATCTGTTCGATCCTGATCCGTGCAATACCGCACGTATCTGATCGAACCCTGCCATATAACCATACGGCCACTAGTACAAACTTTCCGATCCTGATCCGTGCAATACCGCACGTATCTGATCGGACCCTGCCATATCTCCATACGGCCTCTACAACCTTTCGCCCGAAAGCTGAGTAACTGAATGTGGGGGACTCTAAAGACTCGTCAACACCTTGGTTGTGGATTTAACCACTAGCACGTCAGAGGTATAAGCCAATACGTAACGGGCTACCAGGTATTGACTAAAAGGGACGTCTGTGAGCGAACTCAGCCTGACAACCCTACTGAGCCTGTCAGTGACAATATCCGTGCAGTTCGGTCCGTTCGTCTATGAGCATCGCATAGCGGGCCTAGGGGGTTGGTAAAAGTCAGACCCCCAAAAGCGGTACAAGTCGTGTCGGAGTGTAGCCCAGAACACCCTGAGATACTACTGGAATACCTACCAGTAAATCTCCTTGCCTTGGCCAAGGACTTCGTGTAATGGCTCTCCTAGACACAGCACGACCTCACCCCCAATACCGGGAGAGACGAACCCCTGAAGATACGCTCACTGCCTCCATGTGGCTCGGGACTGTACCCAACTAAAACCTGTTTGCACGACTCCTTTGAGCCGTGGTAGGGTAGTAATCAAAGTACAGTGGGAACTCACACTAGACAAATGATGATCCCCAGGTCGATGAACTAACCTGCACACATGTCACCAGGGAACTGCCATCTGACGTCTGGTATATGACCAACTAGCATGTTCCCGGCGAGTCCTGTCCGGTGTACTCATAACCCAATGAGCACCTGTATACATCTTAGGTGATCCAACTGACACCAGTGGCTTGTGAGACCGGCCACCGCCCCTCGTCGGGGTCTCGACTGTATACACTAGTCTACTCAGGAGTATCGATGCCCTGTCTCGAAACTCACACGACTAGGGGCCATTTCAGGATATGCTTATAGACCCCAGCTCCCACTTATATGATCACCCTCATACTGCTGGTGGTCAAGCAAGAATCCTAGGGGCTCTATCAACGTGTAATAGCGACTTGTCAGGTCACCTAAAGCAGTACACGATGATAAAGGTAAACCAGATAGCATACTTTCATCTCGAGTAAGACTGTCCTACCGGGATAGGTCCTCCATCAATCATTGCAATCACGTACCTGTGACCTAATAATTGACTCTGAGGGCATTATCTCCAACAATCTCCCACTTGCACTCAAGGCCAATTATTGCGATGTCGCATACTCACAGCCCGTGTGATACCGAACACCCAACTCCTCTACTAGTCAGTCTCACAAAGCTCGTTTGTGAAACTATTGCGTTCGAGGAACAGCCTCAGTGAGTGGATCCGCTTTGTTGTTTCTTTCTATGTCTCTCTATATCTCAAGTTCGCGGAGAAAGCCATCTCCCGAAATGAGCAATACCTGTCTTAGAATGTGTTTGGATGTCTGATGGGACATAGCTCATAAATGAACTCCAAATCCAAACTTCTTAGACTGTATCGTCAACTGAACTTAATCAGTATCCTGCGCCATGCCACCCTCAGTATTGCCTTGGACCACCTGTCCAAAATACTGCCCCTCATCAGAAGGAAAAACTATAACTCTGACAACCTCCTTGTCGTCCATGTCACCTTGGAAGCCTGGAATGATTACTGTCTCCCGAATGAGGCTATTGTTATCATATCCCTAGAACATCCACTTATGTTCTAAAACTGCTTCCGACCGTTTCTCCAGGATTGGATTAATGTCAGCTTATTGCATCTAGTGCAAGAACAATATCTGGTGTGGTACTTGACATCTCATGATTGACTCAATTGCCTGAGCAAGTTATCTGCCAATCATGCACGTCCCTCTCCCCTTTAGTCTGTAAGACACCTTTGGAGAGGGTGACTCCATCTTCTGCATGAACACTACCGTGCATGGAGTCGTCCATTCTAAACACTCTTAGAATGCTGTCAAGTACCCTGATTGGGAAACCACCCAAATCTAGATCTAAAACCATAGATCTAGTAACCAGTATGTCTAATATAAAATCCATTTCCTTTGTGGAGAAACTACTGTGTGACGACCAAAGTATAACCGACTGTAGTATAGGAGTTTCTTTTCCTACTCTGTGTATGTCATCCAAATACCAGGATATCACACCCTACTACCTTCTCAACAGATCCATCCCCTATTCTGATGAAGTCAAACCTATGACTGTCACATCAGAAATTGATGATCTATCTCCGCTATATCTGCTTTAGTCTATAAATAGACATAAGCCAACTGTCCACCAATGCTTCCGCTGCTCCCACTGACTACGACAACCCTCTGGCAGAGTCATATAGACGTACACTTCTAAAACTAGTTTAGAACAATGCTATACTCATCCTCCCGCCGGGTCTCGCAGCCTGGAACAACAGCAATGGTAAGTGTGGGTAAACAAGAACTTCCCTGTCACCGTCCTTGAGGCTACCGTAGTACCTCTCGGGTGCCTGAAGTTACCCACCTTATCTGCGGAGTGGCCAATGGAATGTCAATCCAGATTGAATCTTTAGGTTCCTTATCAAATCTTCAGTAATCGTTTGTGGTTCTGGAATCACTTCCAGTTCTACCATACTCCCACTTACTGTTTTCTGAAAAAACCCATTTTTAATAAAACTGTGGCGAGTCTAGAACAATATTGCTATTGTTCATCCAGATGGTAGAAAGTCAACCCTCGTCATAGCCTGGGTCAACCCACAAACAGCCATTACAGAAACATGCCTTGAGTTGTCCAGTGTCTGGTTTTAATCATAAGCCGGACAACTCCCCGTACCTTAACATCGTTAAGATACGAACTGTTCTATATCCCATATAGGACCAGAGGCACTGATTTAATTGAACCAGATTCAAATCATGCAGCTGTCTCCAGTGCATGTCAACTAAATGGAAGGAGGCCGATCAGCGTTACTCAACTTAGGAATGCTTCCAATTATGAGTAACCTGAAAGAGAAGCAAAATCTCTTATCAGACTATCAACTGAATACCATGCACAAGTGTCTATATCTTCGATTGCTTTGAAGAATCCCGATACTTGCTATACCTGGTTCTCTACTCTATTCAAACACCCATAACTTCTCAAAATTCGGACCCTGTGTTTCCGCGAAACACCTGTCTAAAAACTAGAGAAGTCATAAGTAAACCGAATATAGTACGAGGACCAACCCCTCTGTCCTGATGGACCCTGGACAACATACAATATTCTGTATAAGTCCCTTGAGTCTGATAACACATTCACTGTGTGTCGCAGGTTGAAAATTGTACTTATGGTCAAGAAGAATTACACCGCTGTTTAATGCTCCTTACCTAACCATCCACTGATATAGGTAAATGTCGTAGACATAATTTCAGAAAGGTATATCTCACTCTATGAAAATAGACGTACAGATATATCAATTTGAAATTGGTGCATAACAGCGGATATTCAAAACCAAATATTTGCCGACCGGCAAACTACCCAGGTGATTTCCTCAAATATCACCGATTACAACGAATCCCGATATAATGAGGAAGATCACCCAATTCCCAATAACTTACTCCCACTCATCATCTGTAAAACCATACAGATGTGAGAATCAAACCTGGTAAATACATACCCTGGAGTAAGTATTTAATCGGGAAATCAGTTTTCTTTTAACATTACAAAGTGAAATTGAAACATTGAAATGTTTCGATGGGTTATCCCGGTATTCCTAGTAATGCCTCTTCCAGATTCACGACTGTAACCGTATAATTCTTTGCCACCTCTCCAAATCCCTTCATTTGTCTTTAGTCTTTACCTTCTGCACACCCCTTTAGGCCAAATGGTTTTCTTCCTTCCCTACCGTTCGGCACCAGCCTATGGTTTGGAAGAAGACTATCCAATAAGCATAATGGGTGTACTGTCCCAATCCTAGGAACACTCACATTGCGAGAGAAGGTGAAGATAAAAGACACCTGAATAAATCATATTCCTATTTCTCCTGAACCAGAATCCATCCCCGAACTGGAACAAGTTCCTTTCGAGTTCGTATATAACCATACGATGGAGTATCCAATAAACTGTGGATCTTCGTAGTGATACGGAGTGTCCTGGAGAAATGCAAAGGTGATTTTAGGATTGGCGAAGGAATACTTGGTTTGGTCGTGAATATCTGTTGCAATTTACTTTGCCCTCTTACTAATCCCTTGCTTTGTCTTAACTTAATACCTTCCGCACACCATCGTTATGCTAATTGGTTTTCTTCATTCCCTACCGGTCGGCACCTGCCTATGGTTTGGAAGAAGACTATCCAATTTGCGTAATAGGTGTACTATCTCCTAAACCAAGGAGTACTCGCAACCTGAGAGAAGGTAAAAGGAAAAGGCAACTGAATAATCCTATCCGTTTCCTCCAGAACCTGAAACCATCCTCGAATAAATTCTTTCGAGTTCGTATCTAACCATACGATGGCTTTGTCCAATGGAAGTGGACGTTCGTAGTAATACGGGGTGTCCTGGAGAAAAGGGTAAAAGTAGGAGTGGCAATGAGGTTTGCAACTCTGACAATCCAAAAGCCAGTGTTTAAGAAGGTTCGGTTAATTTCGTCACTGAGTCATAGTCTTAGGGTCGGGTCAATGGTCGCTGCCAAAGAGAGAGAGAAAAGAAACACTCAGCGTGCACTCTAACCTAGATCAGAATGGTTACCAATTTATCTAATCTGGAAACCTCCCAATGTACCGTCAAATTCTCCTCCAAACCTGAAAGAAGAATTAGTCGGGAACACCCGAGGAGTAAACCAACTCATCAGTGGGAATCGGGATCCAACTCTCATCGCATGACAACGTGACGGAATCCGCTCACGGTATCACACTCCAGAAGGTATGCGCATATCTGGCAAGTTTCAGTTCTTTTGAAACTCCCGATGTGGATTTCTGCCCCATGCTCTTATGACCTTGTCGTGAGGTCAAAATATCATAAGTCACATGTCAAGTTCTGCCCGTCATGATCCAGCTTAATTTGAATCCACCCGTACATACCCTTGACGTAGGCCAAAATAGTAGTACGACTGTCCCAAACCAACACATCTATCTATGCAACAGATAAATACCCGGCAGCTACCAATCACTATGCCTTGGCGTGAGGTCAAAATACATAGCTTGAATACTACCGAATATTTAACTGAAATGACGGAGGGCTACGAATGGTTTCTGGCGAAAACCTTTAACGTAAAGAACTTGATATCGTTGAAGGAACGGATAGCTTTTTAAAAATATAGTGACGAAAACCGTTGCTAAAGAGGTCACTCCCGGTGAAGGGATCTCGGCTCTTTCCCCGTAGAATGGGGTGCAGGATATTCCAACTGAATACCACGGTGCAAAGCAAAAGTAATCGGCTATAGTGAAGTTAATGCCCTGACGCAAACTTCTGTCCAAGGGGTCACTCCCGGTGAAGGGATCTCGGCCCTTGCCTCGTCGACTGAGGAGCAGGATATTCCAAATGAATACCACGATGCAAAACAAAAGAGAACGTCCTTGCAATAACAGCTTTTTGAAAAGTGTTCCAACAACATCAGATTAGGTTTGTTTTTAACTTGCATTGATCCGAATCAACGCAGTCCCATCAATTGATCACACCAATAAGAACGAAAATATACTGATGTACGTATATGCCATCCGCATTCGCCACTGGGTCCCGTCATTACCCGTTAGGTTAGCTAACTAACGACAGAGCGGGGACTGGACTAGCGCGGATATAAAACATATACAACATCTACTAATATATATATACCAATATATTATATTTCGCTCAAGGCGTGATAAAAAATGCAACAACACAGAAATGTACAGCATCACAGAAACAATACAGATATCTGGGATCCCCGGGTTTCACAGAGCCACTACTGAAACCCGACGTTCCCCTGGTCGTGTGGATAGCCTGTGCAATGAAATCCTAGACCCCTACGGGCGCGGCAAGTCACCCGCCAAAACCTGAAGCGAGGCAGCCCCTTTCAGCACCGTGAATGGACCACCCAGCACTTCACGGAATCCGGTAACTTGGGCACCCCTCCTGGGTCAACCTGTACCCCCTACGAGTGCGGCGAATAGCCCGCCAATCCTAGAGTGAAGCCCCCTTCCGTCTCAATGCCATGAGATGCGGGCTTGTTGCCCCCTAGAACCCGGCTATCCGTGCACCCCTCCTGGGGTAATCCTAGTACAGAAAGTAAAATATACATACAACGGGTACATCGACCGCAACCTGGTCGTGCCCCAAAAAAATAATACAATCAGGCAGTGACGGCAGTCCACATGTCGGACGCTCGCCCCGCAATATCAAATGTACATAATACAACCACAACTGTACTAGCATTGCATCCAGGCTATCCCCCACGACCAATCCGCTACATCACAGCATAACACAGAATATCAACGTGAAAGTCACGTTCGCAAATCCGTCTAACCGGGTTATAGCAGTTAGACTGGATTTACCGATCAAGTGACATTCACGGTCGCAGATATAATGTAAATACTGTGAAATAATGTGTTTAAAATATCCGATCGATTAAATTTTAACAAGTGGGCCCCCAAGTACTACTGTAGCACATCAAGAAATTCTGGGCCCAATATTAATATTCCAAAAACCCAATTTTCAGCCCAAAAAGATACTGCAGAAATTTGATGCAGCGACACCAAAATAGTGCGGCGGAACCGCGGCCCAAAGGGGTGTTTGGCCGCGGTTCCGCGCTCCTGCAGTGGAGTTAGTGCATCGAATTTTCACAGAACTCTTAGATATTCCAGTACACTACTTTTCTGTAACCAGAAAAAAATTTCGACTCCAAAAAATTTCAACAGAAAACTGATGCAAACAAAAATGCGGATTTTGGAATTTTGGTCGATCGGAAATGTAAACACATTAAACAAAGCTAGACTAAGTTAATGGTGAGGCTCTGATACCACTGTAAGTGCACGGCGGCGCCCCGGCCGTCAATCCGACGCCGGAATGCGGAAGCGGTGAAAAACTTTAATTTTGCGGACTTAGCAAACCGGCACCACCGCGCACTAAACATCCGGATCGTAACCATTAACAAGTCTAAGCTACTAACAAGAAAGGGAATAGAGATATACCGACAGATCCGAGTCCTCCGGTCTTCTCGTCGTCGTCCCAATCTCCTGCGGAATGTCCCGTCTCCTCCTCGTCGCCGGAAGTGCACCACATCGCCTACTTCTTTTACGGGCTCACACCTCAATGCCGAGGCAACTCGGGCACGAAGCTGGCTAGTCGACATGCCCAAGGTTTGCTGTAGAATTTGTAGAACTTGTGTCTCATTTTTGGGGTTGTGGAATTGCCATTTTGGTGGAGGAAAAGAGAGCAACTTTTGGAAATGAGCTAGAGGGCTTTTCTAGCAAGCATGAGAAACAAAAATGCCACACATAAAATGAATCCCCATCCATTCCCTTTGGAATGGCCGGCCCTACACAAGGAGGGAGTGAGATTGGAGAGAGAGTGTGTGGTGTATAGATGATTCAACCACTATCATAATCATGAGAGAAAAGAATGGTGAAAAGAAACAATCATCACAACCAAATCCATACTCCAACAACCAATCAACAACAACCATGATGACATCCAAAGTCAAGCTATCATGAAAAAGGAAAGTCAAATGATGGGACAAGTATCATGACATGATAATATGCAAAGACCCCCTCCACAAATGCTTATTTGCAACAATGCAAATAAGCCCTCCTCCACCAATCTTCGGCCAATGAACGGAACAAAGGAAATCGGCCGAAACGAAAAGCAAACTGGCAACTCCAGAAAACTGGTCCCGTAATAAATTACAGGAAAACCCCGATACTGTGCATACACACCCGCTTTTGTATTTCGACCGAAATACAAATGCAATGAGACAAAATCTACACTGTACTATACTAGGATACGACTTATACCAAAGCCGGCTAGTAATATCTGTTCGATCCTGATCCGTGCAATACCGCACGTATCTGATCGAACCCTGCCTTATAACCATACGGCCACTAGTACAAACTGTCCGATCCTGATCCGTGCAATACCGCACGTATCTGATCGGACCCTGCCATATCTCCATACGGCCTCTACAACCTTTCGCCCGAAAGCCGAGTAACTGAATGTGGGGGACTCTAAAGACTCGTCAACACCTTGGTTGTGGATTTAACCACTAGCACGTCAGAGGTATAAGCCAATACGTAACGGGCTACCAGGTATTGACTAAAAGGGACGTCTGTGAGCGAACTCAGCCTGACAACCCTACTGAGCCTGTCAGTGACAATATCCGTGCAGTCCGGTCCGTTCGTCTATGAGCATCGCAAGGCGGGCCTAGGGGGTTGGTAAAAGTCAGACCCCCAAAAGCGGTACAAGTCGTGTCATAGTGTAGCCCAGAACACCCTGAGATACTACTGGAATACCTACCAGTAAATCTCCTTGCCTTGGCCAAGGACTTCGTGTAATGGCTCTCCTAGACACAGCACGACCTCACCCCCAATACCGGGAGAGACGAACCCCTGAAGATACGCTCACTGCCTCCATGTGGCTCGGGACTGCACCCAACTAAAACCTGTTTGCACGACTCCTTTGAGCCGTGGTAGGGTAGTAATCAAAGTACAGTGGGAACTCACACGAGACAAATGACGATCCCCAGGTCGATGAACTAACCTGCACACATGTCACCAGGGAACTGCCATCTGACGTCTGGTATATGACCAACTAGCATGTTCCCGGCGAGTCCTGTCCGGTGTACTCATAACCCAATGAGCACCTGTATACATCTTAGGTGATCCAATTGACACCAGTGGCTTGTGAGACCGGCCACCGCCCCTCGTCGGGGTCTCGACTGTATACACTAGTCTACTCAGGAGTATCGATGCCCTGTCTCGAAACTCACACGACTAGGGACCATTTCAGGATATGCTTATAGACCCCAGCTCCCATTTATATGATCGCCCTCATACTGCTGGTGGTCAAGCAAGAATCCTAGGGGCTCTATCAACGTGTAATAGCGACTTGTCAGGTCACCTAAAGCAGTACACGATGATAAAGGTAAACCAGATAGCATACTATCATCTCGAGTAAGACTGTCCTACCGGGATAGGTCCTCCATCAATCATTGCAATCACGTACCTGTGACCTAATAATTGACTCTGAGGGCACTATCTCCAACAAATATATCATATATATTAAGTTATCGAATCAACACTTGATCCGACAATCCAGCTATATCGCATATAACCGACTAATACGATGACCCGGCTATATCACATATACCCGGCCGATATCTCATATCGCGAGAATCCAATACGGTATCACATACCGCATTATCCTCGGTCCCGCACATATCATATATATGCTCCTACTCCATTTTGCCTGAACCAAGAAACCTCTGTGTAGGACTCTAAAGAATCGTCAATACGCCGGCAGTAGGTGATGATCATATCAAACAACCACAAGCTGCAAGCGGTCAGCTAAATGTAACAGCCACCCAGGTATTGAGCGCTCAGAAGATCAACAAGCAAGCCTGTACATTCTCCTGTGATTCCAATCAGTCACACTCCCGTACAGTCCGGTCTCGTCGTCTGATATGTCGCATATCTTGCCTAGGGGTGGTAAATGTCAGACCCCAGTAGCTTGATAAGTCGTGTCGATATGAGGTCTACAATAGTTCGAGAAACTACTGATAACACTTACCAGTAAATCTCAACAACCATGGCCAGGGATTTCCAGTTATAGCCAATCGAACACAGCACAACATCAACTCCCTATACCGGGAGAGACGAATCCCCTCCTATCGCTCATTGACTCCATGTGATTCGGGACTGTACCCAAAAGCCACCTTTTTGTACGCCCTCTTGGACGCGGTATGATGGAAATCAAAGCACAGTGGGAATCACATAAGACTCTATGACGATCTCGGGTCAACATACTACTCTGTACCAGTGTCACCGGAGAACTGCCATCTGACGTGAGGTATAATACCATCTGGGAGTTCTCGGCGAGTCCTTCCAGTGTACCCAGTCTCCACTGAGCACCCGTACACCATCCATGATGTCAAACACCGATGGATATGGCATCATCCATCGCCCATCATATGGGTCAAGATGCGTATATGCTAGTCTACTCTGGTGTATCGATGCCCTGTCTCGATACACCCTCGTCTAGGAACAGTTATAGGATGTACTCGTCGACTACCGTGGCCCCACTAGTATGATCTCATCATAGTCCCAGTACTCGAGTACATATCCTAAGGGCTTTATCTGTTGGATATATATGCCCTAGAGGCCTACATTGTATAGGATGCTTGGGATATGTATGTACATGACAGTCTTGCTTGATATGATAGTACGCTATTTGGTTTGACTTTGTCTTAACGTATGATATATTTTACTTGGTATTTATATATATATGTTGATAAAGCCCATAGGGTGTTTGTCTGACTACCGGCGTTGTGATGGCAGTCATACTAGTGGAAGCGGGATAGTCAATAGGCACACCCTTAGATGTCCCTGGTCGCAAGAGTATCGAGATTGGGCATCGATACTCCGGAGTAGACTAGTGTATACATATCTAGACCCTGACGAGGGGCAATGGATTGGTCCTGCAACCATTGGTGGTGTTCACCTAAGATTGTATACAGATGCTCACTAGGTGTGAGTACACCGGACAGGACTCGCCGAGAACTGACTGGATGGTATTATACCTAACGTCAGATAGCAGTTCTTAGGTGACATGTGTGCAGATAGTCCGTTGACTTAAGGTCATCATTTGTCTCGTGTGAGTTCCCACTGTGCTTTGATTATTACCCTACCACGGCTCAAAGGAGTCATGCAAACAGGTTTTAGTTGGGCACAGTCCCGAGCCACGTGGAGGCAGTGAGCGACTGTTAGGGATTCGTCTCTCCCGGTATAGGGAGTTGATATCGCACTGTGGTCGGTTGGTCATTACCATAAGTCCCTGGCCAGGGCTGATTGAGAATTACTGATGGACTGATCAGTAGATTCTCGGGTGGTCTTGAACCATACCGACACGACTTGTACGGTTATTAGGGGTCTGACGTCCACTACCTCCCTAGACCATACATGCGATACTCTTAGACGAACAGACCGGACTGCGCGGATATTGTCACAGACAGGCTCAGTAGGATTTCAGATGGGTTACCTCATCAGCTTTCTTATCGACAACTACCTGGGGACCGTTACGCACAGCTAGTGCCGCTTGCGGTCTGTGGTTAAACCAACTGCCAGCGTAGTAGTTGAGTCTTTAGAGTCCCACACAGAGATTTCCCAAACCCAGGCGAAAAGATATAGAGGTATTATGGTTTTACGACAAAGGTTCGGACGCATACGTGTTTGAACGCACGTACGACATTCGGACAGTTTTTACTAGCTGGCTTTAGTTTAAGCCAGATTCTAGTATCAGGTTATTGGATTTATACTGTCTAAAGTTTTTCCGTGTTCTCACGGATGAGAGGGGCGTTCTCGTAATTTTCCGAGAAGCTTCTAGAAGGATGTGACATGGAGGGAGAGGTGGCATTTTCATTTAATGATTTAGTGACTCAATGTGAGTGATTCATCGTGTCATTAATGCATTATTAAATGCTTAATGACTCACATAATGAATCACCCACTTGCATTAATGAAACATGATGAATAATCTCATATTATTCACTTCTTTTTATTCATTATGTTTCATATATCAAGTGAGAAGCTATTTCATTATTATTATAATTATCATTATCATCTTCTCACTCTCTCTCTTCAAGTTCTCTTTCCTTCACCAAACCCTAATCCTACCCTCATGAGTCGAGAACAAGGATTAGGAAAGACTAATCACTCCATAACCTATCTCTACATCACCTTAGCTACTCTAATTAGCAACTAGAGAAACTAAGTAACCTCAAGTTTAGAGGTTATAGCTTGGACTAGGGTTCTCGGGTGGATCGTCTATCACGGAAGAAAGCCGAAGAGGACGTGGAGATCCAAAGAGGCCGTAGATAATATTAAGACGAAGGACTAGAACCGTTTGGTATAATCTCTTAACATAGTAGTTTAGAACTCTATAGCTTTTGTTAAAACTTGTTTAGCAAACGATTCATACGGTTGTTCGATGTTTAACAATAGAACAAGATTGTTATTCATATTTCCGCCTCCCCATAAGTATTGGGGTGTTGAACATCGACTTACAGTGGTATCAGAGCCTAGCTAAACAATATTTAACACACTTGCAAATTTGTATGAATTTCGAACGGAAAAACAAACCGGAAAAACCCCGATATCATGTACTTTCTATCGAATTTTAAATGAGGTCCAAAAATTTTTCAGGGACCTTCAGAATGACCTAAATGAATGTATTAGAACACCCAAGAAAATTGGGCTCATGAATTGGCCATAGCGCCGCGGAACCGCGGCCGATCCCACCGATCCGCCGCGATTCCGCCGCGCTTTGGACGATTCATCATCCCAAGTTTCTTGTGTTGATTCTCTGTGATATTTGGTGTTTTCTGGTAATTTTTATTTTTGCTCAGATTTCAGATTTACAGAGAAGTGTTGGAGCAAAATTAAATGTGTTTAATCGATCGAAATTATACGGTATTTGCTTGTTTGATTATATCTGTGAAATGTTTTTTGTGTTCGTAAACCTCCCCTAACTTCTAGTATGTCGGTTGGCAGGGGGTTGCACATATCTGTGATGTTATATATAACTGTATGTGTATATAAACTGTATTGGACTGTTGTGGTGTTTAGCCGGGTTAAATGATGGGTTATTGTATTAATTCATTTGATGTAAATGTAATAAGTTGTAATATTATTTTGCGGAGCACATCCAGGTTGCCGTTGTAGCCACCGTTGTATTATTTCTTTTTACTGTTTTTGCTCCTAGGATAGACCCAAGGTGGGGTGCACAAACTACCGGGTATTTTGAAGTGTTGGGGCAGACCGCTTCACTTCTGGTACTTGGCGGGTAATTTGCCGTACCCGTAGGGGTCTGGGGTGGGAAAATGGCTATTCATCACAACTGTGTAATCCGTCTTTCATTGTAGGCTCAAAAGAAATGCGGATTTCTTGCAAATCCAATATTGTTTATCTGTGATCTGGAATGCCTATTATTGCGTCTGACGAATGTACAATATCTATATATGATAGCTATTTAGACGTCGCTTATGTTTTACACCCGCGCTAGCCCAGCCCCCGCTCTGTCGTTAGTTAAGTAACCTAACGGGTGATGACGGGACCCCGAGGCGAATGAGGATGGCATAAGAGGACGTTGTATTTTCGTTGTTATCGGTAATGATAGGTAAAAGATGGGACGCATTATTATTAATGCAAAGAAAATAAAACCTAAACTGAATCGTTGGAACAATTTCTAAAAACCACTCGGTTTTCTTGAAAAAGCAAATTTTAAATGCGGAGCTTAAACCACTCCTTTGAATAAAAGCTATCTTAGTTCCTTCGATCAAATCAAGTTCACTACGTTAAACGGTTTTTTGCCAAAAACCAGCCGTAACCCTCCGTCGTTTCAGATAGACAGCACATCGTATTCATGCTATGCTTGTTGGCCTACGTCAAGGCATAATGAATGGTAGCAGCGTGTGTGCCTATTTGTTGCATAGATAGATGCATTAGTTTAATACAGACGTACACCTTGTTGGCCTACGTCAAGGGCTTGTACGATGTATTTAAATTGATCAGGACAACGACGGGTAGAACTTGACTTGCGTCTTATGACTTGTTGGCCTACGTCAAGGTCTATAAGAGCTTGGGGTAAAAATCACATCGGGAGTTTCAAACATAAAGGAAACTTGCAGATTTAGCTTACCTTCTGGAGTGTGGTGACTAGAGTGGCTTCCATCTAGGGCATCATGCAATGATAGTTGGATCCCGATCCCACTGATGAGTAGGATTACTCTCGGGAATTTCTCTCACTTAACAATAAATGCTATAAACCTAGTAGGTGCCTAGAAAGGTGTTAGAGAGGCTACGCCTCCAGGGAAAAGAGATTCTTTAATTAAGGAACTTCGCGAAAGCGTTGGAAAACCTCCCTCGAAGTACCAACACCAGCCTGGCTGAAAGGTTAAGCAAGAATTGTAACGTGTGATTAAATCCTGACTAGTTCTTCTTTTAGGTTTTGAAGACGGATTTGAGGAAACAGTGGGAGCAATCCTGTTTAGATAAATTAATAACCAATCTAAACTTGCAAGAGCATATGCTGAGTGTTTCTTTTCTCTCTCTGGCAGCTACCATGACTGGACTAAAACTATTACTTGAAAAGAGTATACTGACCGGGCAGAACTATAAAGACTGGATAAGGAACGTCAATATTGCGCTGACTTATGACAAAGTTGCATATGTTACCACCGCTGTTCCTCCCCTTATCCCAGGACCAGATTCCTTAGTTGCGGACAAGGAAGTTCGCAAAACCTGGGATCTAGACTGTGAGCGAGCTAAGTGTATCGTGCTGGCGTCCATGAATAATGAACTCCAGAAATAGCACGAGAGTATGGATATTGTATCCATATTCCTCCATTGCAAGGAATGTATGGTGAACACTCCCGTATCGCGAGGTACGAAACCTCAAGGAAACTCTTCCAGATGAGGTTAGCTCCAGGATCGCCTGTAGGAGAGCACGTCCTCAAAATGATCACCCTCATTGAGGAACTCACAAACCTGGGATGCGTGCTAGAGAATGATTTGTATATCGACTTGATTTTGCAGTCCCTTCCCCACACCTTCTCTCAGTTCGTGCTGAACTTCAACATGCACGAAATGGAAGCGGATCTTCCAAAGCTCCTCAATATGTTGAGGGTAGCAGAGACCTCCTTGAAAAAGGAGAAGACCCCCGTTCTGTATGTTGGCCAATCATCTTCTTCTAAATCCAAAGAGAAAGCTAAAGGGAAGAAGAAGATGAAAGCCACCAAATCGAAGGGTGGGGTCAAGAAGGTACAGGGAACGAACAAGGCAGGAAGGGTGAAGGAAGAAAAGAACGAGTGCTTCTATTGTCACAAGCAAGGGCACTGGAAGAAGGACTGTTTGGCCTTTAAAGACAAGGACATGGAACAAGCTGTAGCTTCTGCTTCAGGTGTGTTCGTAATCGAAAATTGTCTTTCAGTAAACTCTACTTCATGGGTACTTGATACCGGTTCTGGTTCTCACATCTGTAATTCTATGCAGGATCTGAGAAATAGTAGAGTACTGGGGGCAGGTGATATGACTCTCCGGATGGGCAATGGAATGCATGTAGATGCAGTTGCAATAGGGGAATATCACCTAGGGTTGAATAGTGGACACATTTTGGTACTGTACAGCTGTTTTTTTATTCCCCGTATGTTGTGTAATATTATATCAGTATCTTTGTTGTCTAATAAAGGATATAATTTTGTGCTTGAAAGAAAAGTCATGAACATTCTCCTAAATCAAGAACTGATTGTGTTTGGCACACTGGAAAATGGCATATACATACTTAATCAACCTCAAATTTTCAATATTCAAAACACGCGTAAAAGAAAGGCTCCAGATTCGAATCAAGCCTTCCTATGGCATTGTAGACTTGGTAATATAAATGAAACAAGGTTGACTAAGTTACATAAAGATGGATATCTAGATCCGTTTGAATATTCATCATATGCAACTTGTCAATCAGGTATCAAAGAAAAAATGACCAAATCTCCGTTCACCGGACACGGAGAAAGAGCCACTGAACTCTTGGGACTAGTACACAGTGATGTATGTGGTCCGATGTCTATACATGGACGAAGTGGTCACTCCTACTTCATCACTTTTACTGATGACTTCTCTAGGTATGGACATGTGTTCTTAATGAAGCATAAATCCGAGGCTTTTTGAGAAGTTTAAGGAGTATAAAAATGAAGTAGAGAAACAAACTGGTAAAAGCATCAAGACACTTCGATCTGATCGAGGTGGAGAATACTTAAGTACCAGTTTCCTTGAATACTTAAAAGAGAATGGAATTCTCTCTCAGCTTACTCCACCTTATACACCTCAGCATAATGGTGTATCAGAAAGGAGGAATCGCACGCTATTAGATATGGTGCGTTCAATGATGAGTAGTGCCGAGTTGCCACTTTCCTTCTGGGGATATGCTCTAGAATCAGCCGCATACCTATTGAATAGAGTTCCAACTAAGTCTGTACCTACCACTCCATATGAAATGTGGTGTGGGAAGAGACCATATCTCAAGTATATCAAGATATGGGGGTGTCCGGTATATGTTAAGAAGCATAATCCGGACAAGCTCGAGGCACGATCGGTTTTGTGCAAGTTTGTAGGATACCTCAAACATTCAAGGGGGTATATGGTCTACCACACTGAAGAATAAAAGGTGTTTGTCACTCGCCACATTGTCTTCTTAGAAAGCGAATTTCTTGCAAAAGAAATTAGTGGGAGCGCGGTAGAACTGGAAGAAATTCCAGAACCTCAAACTGCAACCGAGGACTTAGAAGAATCTCAGATTTCAATAGAACATGACGAACCAACTCCACTCCGCAGATCTAGTAGGCTTTCTCATCCTCCTGAAAGATACTATGGTTTTCTTCTTGATGGGGATCGAGAGGATTGCATCATCGATGATGATGAGCCTACTAGTTTTCAGCAGGCTATCACGAGTAGCGACTCAGTGAAGTGGCTGGATGCAATGAGATCCGAAATGGAATCCATGTACACCAATAAAGTATGGACTTTAGAAGTTGCTCCTCATGGGGTAAAGCCAGTTGGGTGCAAATGGATCTTCAAAAAGAAGATTGGTACATTTGGACAAGTGGAAACCTACAAAGCTAGACTAGTAGCAAAAGGTTTTCGTCAAAGACCAGGATTGGACTATGATGAAACTTTTTCACCAGTAGCTATGCTTAAATCCATTCGGATCATGCTTGCTATTGCTGCCATCGATGACTATGAAATCTGGCAAATGGATGTAAAAACAGCTTTTCTAAATGGACATCTAGAAGAGAGTGTTTACATGGATCAACCAGAAGGTTTCTTAGACAGTGGGAGCAGCGGAAGAGTGTGCAAATTGCTTAAATCCATTTATGGGTTAAAGTAAGCATCGCGGAGTTCGAACGTCTTCTTTGATGAAACAGTCAAGGAATTAGACTTTATCAAAAATGTAGATGAACCATGTATTTATAGGAAGATTGTAGAAGGAGCAGTAGTCTTCCTCGTTTTGTACGTCGACGACATATTACTGATAGGGAATGATATCCCTATACTACAATCAGTAAAGCTCTTCCTGTCACAGAAATTCTCCATGAAAGACTTGGGAGATGTATCATACATTCTGGGTATTAAGATCTATCGTGATAGATCTAATAGAATATTGGGACTTTCACAGTCCAGGTATATAGACACTATACTAAAGAGATTTAGTATGGAATATTCCAAACGCGGCAATATGCCCGCTTGTCACGGAATCACCCTCTCAAAAGAGATGTCTCCAAAGACTGATGAAGAGAGGGCTCGCATGTGCATTATACCCTACGCTTCGGCGGTAGGATCAATAATGTATGCGATGTTATGTACCAGACCGGATGTAGCTTACGCACTTAGTGTGGTAAGCAGGTATCAGTCTGACCCAGGTGAGAAACATTGGAGAGCGGTGAAGAACAATCTCAAGTACCTGAGAAGGACTAAGGAGATGTTCTTGATTTACGGTAATGGGGACCTCCAGGTAGAGGCTTTTAGCGACTCCGGCTTCCAAAGTAACAAGGATGATTCTAAATCCATTTTGGGTTTTGTGTTTACCCTCAAAGGAGGGGCGGTATGTTGGAAGAGTTCCAAACAAGATACCGTCGCAGACTCAACTATGGAGGCTGAGTATATAGTTGCTAGTGAAGCCGCAAAAGAGGCTGTCTGGATGAGGAAGTTCATTTCTGAACTTCAGGTAGTTCCGTCCATTGCCAATCCAATACCTTTGTATTGCGATAACAATGGCGCTGTAGCTTTAGCGAAGGAACCAAGGTCCCATCAGAAATCCAGGCATATCTTAAGGCGGTTTCACCGGATCAGGAAGATCGTGGATCGTCGGGAGATCGAGATACGGAGAGTGGACACAAAAGACAACACGACAGATCCATTCACCAAGGCCATTCCTCAAGTATAGTTCGAGAGGCTATTTGAGATGTTGGGCATGCGGTACGCAAGCAACTAGATCTGGTAGAGACAGTGGGTACTCATTGCGCCAATTATAGGCCTTAGTGCAAGTGGGAGATTGTTGGATATATATGCCCTAGAGGCCTATATTGTATAGGATGCTTGGGATATGTATATACATGACAGTCTTGCTTGATATGATAGTACGCTATTTGGTTTGACTTTGTCTTAACGTATGATATATTTTACTTGGTATTTATATATATATGTTGATAAAGTCCATAGCGTCTTTTGTCTGACTACCGGCGTTGTGATGGCAGTCATACTAGTGGGAGCTGGATAGTCAATAGGCACACCCTTAGATGTCCCTGGTCGCAGGAGTATCGAGATTGGGCATCGATACCCCGAAGTAGACTAGTGTATACATATCTAGACCCTGACGAGGGGCAATGGATTGGTCCCGCAACCATTGGTGGTGTTCACCTAAGATTGTATACAGATGCTCACTGGGTGAGAGTACAACGGACAGGACTCGCCGAGAACTGACTGGATGGTATTATACCTAACGTCAGATAATAGTTCTCAGGTGACATGTGTGCAGATAGTCCGTTGACTTAAGGTCATCATTTGTCTCGTGTGAGTTCCCACTGTGCTTTGATTATTACCCTACCACGGCTCAAAGGAGTCGTGCAAACAGGTTTTAGTTGGGCACAGTCACGAGCCACGTGGAGGCAGTGAGCGACTGTTAGGGATTCGTCTCTCCCGGTATAGGGAGTTGATATCGCACTGTGGTCGGTTGGTCATTACCATAAGTCCCTGGCCAGGGCTGATTGAGAATTACTGATGGACTGATCAGAAGATTCTCGGGTGGTCTTGAACCATACCGACACGACTTGTACTGTTATTAGGGGTCTGACGTCCACCACCTCCCTAGACCATACATGCGATACTCATAGACGAACAGACCGGACTGCGCGGATATTGTCACAGACAGGCTCAGTAGGATTTCAGATGGGTTACCTCATCAGCTTTCTTATCGACAACTACCTGGGGACCGTTACGTACAGCTAGTGCCGCTTGTGGTCTGTGGTTAAACCCACTGCCAGCGTAGTAGTTGAGTCTTTAGAGTCCCACACAGAGATTTCCCAAACCCAGGCGAAAAGATATAGAGGTTGTATGGTTTTACGACAAAGGTTCGGACGCATACGTGTTTGAACGCACGTACGACATTCGGACAGTTTTTACTAGCTGGCTTTGGTTTAAGCCAGATTCTAGTATCAGGTTATTGGATTAAAACAGTCTAAACTTTTTCCTTGTTTTCATGGATGAGAGGGGCGTTCTCGTAATTTTTCGAGAAGCTTCTTGAAGGATGTGACATGGAGGGAGAGGTGGCATTTTCATTTAATGATTTAGTGACTCATTGTGAGTGATTCATCATGTCATTAATGCATTATTAAATGCTTAATGACTCACATAATGAATCACCCACTTGCATTAATGAAACATGATGAATAATCTCATATTATTCATTTCTTTTTATTCATTATGTTTCATATATCAAGTGAGAAGCTATTTCATTATTATTATAATTATCTTTATCATCTTCTCACTCTCTCTTTTCAAGTTCTCTCTCCTTCACCAAACCCTAATCCTACCCTCATAAGTTGAGAACAAGGATTAGGAAAGACTAATCACTCCATAACCTATCTCTACATCACCTTAGCTACTATAATTAGCAACCAGAGAAACTAAGTAACCTCAAGTTTAGAGGTTATAGCTTGGACTAGGGTTCTCGGGTGGATCGTCTATCACGGAAGAAAGCCGAAGAGGATGTAGAGATCCAAAGAGGCCGTAGATAACATTAAGACGAAGGACTAGAACCGTTTGGTATAATCTCTTAACATAGTAGTTTAGAACTCTATAGCTTTTGTTAAAACTTGTTTAGCAAACGATTCATACGGTTGTTCGATGTTTAACAATAGAACAAGATTGTTATTCATATTTCCGCCTCCCCATAAGTATTGGGGTGTTGAACATCGACTTACATTATCAACATGTATCATAGAGACAAACAGAGTACATATTAAGATAAAGTACAACCAGATAGTATACTATCATGTCAAGCAAGAAAGTCCTCCATATATATGTCCAAGCATCCATTACAATATACATCGTATGTACAGTAATGGCTTCTAGGTCATACATATAACTACAATCTCCCACTTGCACTAGGGCCATCTGTTGTGGTGTCACATACCCAACAATTAGCAGTGGTTGAAGTATCCCATACTCAACCATCCCATAAAAGTCTCTACTGGGAAAAAGGCCTTTGTGAGTGGATCCGCACTGTTGTCCTCTGTGTCTACTCTCCTAACCTTGATCTCCCTGGAGATCAACCATCTTCATGATCAGGTGATACTGCCTAAGAATTATATCTGGATTTCTGATAGGACGGTAGTTCCTTGGCATAAGCCACAACTCCATTGTCACACAATGGTAGGAACAAAGTTCATCTCATGAACTTATATATCCAGATTGCCTCTTTGGTAGCATCCTTGGTAACGTTGTATCTTGCCTTTAATCGTCTAGTAAGTCACGGTATCTAGCTTGGAACTCTTCCAACATACCGTCCCTCCACTGAGGGTAAAGACAATGCCTGTGACTAACATTCAGTCGTCCTTATCACCTTGGAACCTTTCCAGTGATTCTTCCCAGGATCGATTAATACCATCTCACTACAACTAGTGAGAATCCTAACATCCAATTAGATCTATCTCATATATCCAAAACCCAAGATTTAGGAGATATCGCTTTGATTCTATATAGAGAATCCTTGTGATAAGCGGAGATTGACCGAGCGTAGCATAGGAAACTCCTTCCCTATCAAGAGTATGTCATCCACGTGCTCTACGAGGATCACTACTATACTACCTACTACCTTTTTGTATATACAAGGTTCATCTACCATTTTGATGAAGTCAAACTCTTTGACTACCACATCAAAACAGATGTTCCAACTCCGCGATGCCTGCTTTATCACATAAAACATCTTGCACACATTTCCGCTGCTCCCACTATCTATGAATTCCTCTGGCTGTGTACTTATAGACGCTCACATCCAAATCATTATTTAGAAAAGATGTCATGACACCCAACCACCTGATATCGTAGTCATGGTATGTAGCCATGGCAAGTAAGATCTGGATGGACTTAAGCAAAGCTTTGAAAGTCTCAACTTTTCCATGTACACCAAGTAATCTTCTCAAGATATACTTGCTCTTGATTGGGATTTAACCATTCAGATAAAGCAACCAAAGTCCATACTTTGTTGGTGTATAAGGATTCCATCTCAGATCGATAAGCATCCAGCCATTCTTAAAGAGTCCCACTCCTGATGGACAGCTCGATCATCATCTCATGATGCAATCCTCACTCCCACTGTCATAGAAAAACCGAAGTATCTCTCAGGTGGGTGAGAAACCCTACTAGATCGGCTGAGAGGCTGAGGTTCGTTGGTTACTATTGAATACTTTGGTTCTACCAAATCATCTGCTGTAGTTTGTATAGCTGGAACTTCTTCCAGTTCTACCACATGACCACTAATTTCTTCACAAGAAATTCCCTTTCACAAAAGTGGCATGCTGAGAAATAAAACACTTTTGCTTCTCGGTTTGGTAGAAGATATTCCCTTGCGTATGCATGGGATATCCAACAAAGTTCTGCAGATCTGACTTTGCCTCGAGCTTGTCCGGATTTTGCTTTTTAGACATAGGCCGGACAACCCCAAATCTTAACAAACTTAAGATATGGGCTCTTCCCTTTCTATATCACATATGAAGTGGTAGGCAACTGATTTGATTTGAATCCTATTCAATAGGCATGCAACTTCTCAAGTGCATAACTCCCAAAAGGAAATAGGAAACTCAGTAGTACTCATCATAGAGCACACCATATCATATAGGGTGCTATTGCTCCGCCCCGATATACCGACGTGCTGTGGTGTATACGGAGGAGTGAGTGCTGAGAAAGAATCTTATTCTCCTTTAGAATATTCCAGGAATTCCGTGCTCAAGTATTCTCCTCCTTGATCTCATCAAAGGACATAATACTTATACCCGTTTTTGGTTCTCTACTTCTAACTTATATTCTTTGATTATCTCAAAAGTTTCGGACTTGTGTTTCAACAAGAACATATGTCTGAATCTTGAGAGATCATCAGTGAATGTAATGAAATACAAAGAACCGATCCTGGCATGTATAGACAGGGGACCTTCATACATCAGCATGTATCAATCCCAAGAGTTCACTAACTCTTTTTCTGTTTCCAATAAACGGAGCTGTGGTCATCTTATCTCTGTGAAATGACCTACAAGTTTCAAAGATGTAAATTCAAACTAATTTAAATATGCATCTATATGTAAATTCAGCTAGTCGGGTCGCATTTGATATGACCTAGTCTACAATGCCTCAAGTAAGATTCGTTCATTTCTCAACTCTTCCTCTTGTGTGTGTTTTGTACATTAAGAACTGTAGTTTTATTTAGAACGTCCATGCTTTTAGATAACGTACCTGAACCGATCAACTCTTGATATAGGAAATGTTCAAAACATTATCCAACAATACAAAATTATATCCTTCGTTTCTAATAAAGAGACTGATATGATTTTATATATCAGGTTCGGTACCTAATAACATTCGTTCAGAATCAATGTATTCTGGTAATACAAGGTGATAGTGACCAACAGACTTGGCTGCACTTGCACCGTTTCTATCTCATGAAACTTATCACCCGTTCTCAGTTCTCTACCTATCTGTAGCCCTTGTAACTGATTACATATGCGGGATCCTGATCCGGTATCTCATACCCAGGACGTAAAGGATACTGAGAAACAGTTCTATGTAATGAACACACCCGAAGATGATACATCGGCATGCACTTTCTTCGTTTGGGCGACACGGGAAATCTTGTATTCCCCAATTTCCTGCTCTGTCTTATAACAATTATAAGTTGGAGCGGGACCAACGTTCCCCAGCGCAGTATAATAAGCGGGTTCAGTCAATACATCCGTATTATTATCTTGATTAAGGCGTGATATGGTCGCTACCAGGAGAGATAGAGAAGAAAACACTCCGCGTGCGATTTTACATGATTAGATTGGTTATCAATTTATCTAATCAGGATGTCTTCCACTGTTTTAGTCAAATCTTCCTTCAAACCCTAAAAGGAAAGACTAGCCGGGATTAATTACACGCTACAAGTTCGCCAATCTTTCAGCCAGGCCAGTACCGGTACTTTGAGGGAGGTCCCCCGTGCTTTCGCACGAACCTAATTAAAGTAAACCTCGTTTTTCCAGGGGCGTAACCCCGTTGACACCTTTCTAGACACCTACTTGATCGGCTAATTGCAATGTATAAAACTCTCCCAGGAGTAACTCTTACTCGCAGCGGGTATCGGGATCCAACTATCTCATAGAAGGTATGCAATCTCATTGCAAATTTCAACACTTGAAATTCCCAATAATATTTTGCCCCGAGCGATCTATGACCTTGACAAGGTCAACAAACCATAGACCGCAAGTCAAGTTCAGCCCGTCATTTCCTGATCGAATTAAACCCACCCGCACGACCCTTGACAAGGTCAACAAAGTCGCACGACTACCCTAATCCAATCACATCATATGCTTATGCAGATAAGCGTAAATAGCTACCACACGCTACGCCTTGACAAGGTCAACAAACGTAGCACGAACACTATGATGTACTTATCTGAAATGACGGAGGGCTACGACGGATTTTTCAGAAAACCCTATGCGTAATGAACTTGATATCGTTGTAGAATCGAGTGATTTTAAATGGAGTGTTTTTTAGGCTTTTCTAGTTTTGCTAAAGGGGTCACTCTCGGTGAAGGGATCGTCGGCCCTTTCCTCATCGAATAAGGTGCAGGATATATCATATTTACCACTATGCAAAGCAAGAAGTATAGAACCAAACAAAAGACAAAACGAATTTGTAGCATCTGCTAGTTTCACTAAAGAGGTCACTCCCGGTGAAGGGATCTCGGCTCTTTCCTTATCGAATAAGGTGTTGGATGTTCTACAAGAAACACCGCTACGCAAAGCAAGAACAAGAGCTACCAGTTTTTAAACAAGTTTCTACAATATCTTTAAGTTTCTTTTAGTTTCATTAATCTCATTAATAAAGTCCCATTTTATTATGCTTCACAAGCAACGGATATGAAACGAAATAAACAATATATAATATATATCTTATATATATAATATAAACATTCGTCTCAGGCAGTAATATGATCTCATCACAGAACATTGCAGCAGAAGAAACATATATGAAATATTGGATATACTAGGACGTCCATGTTTTAATACGAGCCTGTATAAAACACGGATTCTATGGTTGCGATGAATAGCCAAACCCACATCCCTAGACCCCTACGAGAGCGGCAAGCAACACTGCCAATTCTAGCGTTAGGAGACCCGGTCTCGACTCCTCGAGATGGTCTCCCATTGGACCCTAGAACCCGGTTACTTGTGCTCCCCGCCTTGGGTCTACCTAATGCGGAAAAGTAAATAATATACAATGGTGACATCATCTTCAGCCCGGAAGTGCCCCAATAAAAGAATATTACATACAAATGAATTTTACATGAATGAAAAAGAAAAACTCTCATCTCACATAAACCCCCCGGCTATTCAGAACGAGACGATACAATATAACATCACAGCAACACATAATATCTCGTATCATGAACGTAAGCAAGTATGCGTATCCCGATTGTCGTTGATGTATAGCAACAAAGCCGGCGCTACACCACATACTACGCTTACGGTCACAGAAAAGAAACTGTAAAACTACAACAGTTGGAATCCGCAACTATTTTAGACATCGCATGCCTAACCAAATGAATTCCTTAGACATCGCATGCCTAACAATTATAAACCACGCATTTTAGTCTCATTATCGAATACTCTTTTCAATATCAAGTCGTGCAATTCAACAAGATTCCTGACATCCTGATCGAATGCTCGTCGCAAACTTTAGTAGACTGCCGCACCCCCGGATGCCGTCGACGAAGTGCACTAAGGTCGAACACCGCTGCCGCGAGCACCGAAACGGATGCTTTTGGCGACGGGGTTCACCTACAGTCACTTGGTCGGGTCTATGGGGCGTGGCTGTCTATTAAGTTTACCCGGTGAGTATCCACGTACGCTACGTGATTGCGAAGGACTTTTGATCGCATCAAATCCCGTGGTAACCGATCATCTGAGACTGAACTGCTAGATTTATAATATTCAAATTAGTTATCTCATAACTACCAGTGGATTCCAAATATTGTATGACATTCCATATAAAAAGACAGTGTTAAACTTTCCGATCGAATAATCAAACACCTAAGATTTCCCCAATATATCTCAACACTTGAAATCAGTTTTAAAACATCCATCACATGCCACAGTACCAATGGTCCAGCCGTAGAAGGGTTAAGCAAACGCCTCACATGTGGCACGCCGTACCGCCACAAACCCTAAGGTTCAGAAGCAGTTCCAGACGGTCACATAATCGATTTAAGGTTTGTTGTCTTCTAGAGGGTCCACCACGTTACTTGCAAGACTTAGAAAGTTTCAAACTCGAGAAAAAAATCCAACTTTTGAAAAAATTTCCGACTGGGAAAAAGTGAGTTATTGATATCCGTTCAAACTTTTTAACAGTTTCTAAAAATTACCAGGACAAACTAAACAAAGCTAAATTATCCGATCGAATCAACGAGTCCCCAATACAACCCTAGAAAACTTAACAGTCGAGTGGAATTAAAAAATTCCCAGAAAAAAATGACAAGAAAGGACCTAAGAATAAATACTTGAAGTTCCAGGGACTAATTCAAAATTTTGGCCGCGGAACCGCCGCCAAACCCTTGGTTTGGCCGCGGTTCCGCGGTCAAATCAGCGCATTACAGGTCCGTACTTCACAGTAATTCTTAGTTTTTCCTGCTAAATTTTCTGAGCATTTTTAATTCATAAAAGATCACATTTTTTAAAATATCCAGAGAGGGGTTCAAATTAGGGTTTCGGTGTTCGATCGAACTTTAAACATCCTCTATACTTCGCCTAAACCTCTAGCTTGTCTCTGATACAACTGTAGGGTTGCTAGGCACGCTCACAATGGTCTACGAGGCATCAACCATGCCCGATTAAAATTTTAGCCGTGTCGAACAACCCAAAGCCGGATCTTTAAACTAGAGTTTATGCAAAACAATCATGTTAAACACTTTAACACTAAGTGAGAGGGATTACAACCTTTGTAGATCTGGTCCTTCACTTCTTAAGCTCCATGTTGAAGTCCCTTCGCTGCGATCATCGTGTTCCGGACTCTCGAGAGGCTTCACGAAGAGAAAGATGCAGTCTTCTTCCGATCTTCGATAACAAAGATGATCTACCTTGAAGTTTCATTAACACAAGCTAACACTCACTAAATGAATTGAACACTCTCATCTAAAGGGCAAGGATAGATGAGAATGATGAAGTAGGATTTTTTCTCTCATTTATAATCTTTTTCTCACATATTTTCATCACTTAGCAAAAAGCTAGAATGCTTTTTCCAGGAAAGAAAGAAGAAGGAAGAAGAAGAAGAATATCATAATCCTTTTGTGATGAATAATGCAAAGATAATAATGATGAATAATGCAACCATGGTCAACTAAACCCTTGTAGAGATTTAACTAGGGCTAGGGTTTGGGTTGGGTTAAAGGTGAGTCACTTGAAAATATCAAGAATAATATCGTTTCCATTACAAAAGAAAAGCTTCTAGAAGCTACTAGAAGTCTTAACCCTAATCCAAACCACAACCTTGTTTAAACTCCACCGAACATGTTGCATTAGTAATCATATCATGTTACAATATTATATATCACATATATAATATTTATCGTAACAATATAAAATAATACAATTAACATATATCGCATATATATCAATGTATTACCCGAGTGAGAAAAAGAATCTTTTAGTGTGATAATATTAGTTAATGCAATTTAATATATCATATACATTATTATAAATTAAATTATCGAATCAACACTTGATCCGACAATCCGGCTATATCGCATATAACCGACTAATACGATGACCCGGCTATATCACATATACCCGGCCGATATCTCATATCGCGAGAATCCAATACGGTATGACATACCGCATTATCCTCGGTCCCGAACATATCATATATGTGCTCCTACTCCGTTTTGCTTGAACCAAGAAACCTCTGTGTAGGACTCTAAAGAATCTTCAATACGCCGGCAGTAGGTGGTGATCATATGAAACACCCACAAGCTGCAAGCGGTGAGCTAAACGTAACAGCCACCCAGGTATTGAGCGCTCAGAAGATCAACAAGAAAGCATGTACATTCTCCTTTGAATCCAATCAGTAACATCCCGTACAGTCCGGTCTCGTCGTCTGATATGTCGCATATCTCGCCTAGGGGTGGTAAACGTCAGACCCCAGTAGCTTGATAAGTCGTGTCGATATGAGGCCTATAACAGTTCGAGAAACTACTGATAACATTTACCAGTAAATCTCAGCAACCCTGGCCAGGGATTTCCAGTTATAGCCAATCGAACACAGCACAACATCAACTCCCTATACCGGGAGAGACGAATCCCGTCCAATCGCTCATTGCCACCATGTGATTCGGGACTGTACCCAAAAGCCACCTTTTTGCACGCCCTCTTGGACGTGGTATGATAGAAATCAAAGCACAGTGGGAATCATACAAGACTCTATGACGATCTCGGGTCAACAGACTACTCTGTACCAGTGTCACCGGAGAACTGCCATCTGACGTGAGGTATAATACCATCTGGGAGTTCTCGGCGAGTCCGTCCAGTGTACCCAGTCTCCACTGAGCACCCGTACACCATCCTTGATGTCAAACACTGATGGATATGGGATCATCCATCGCCCATCATATGGGTCAAGATCCGTATACGCTAGTCTACTCTGGTGTATCGATGCCCTGTCTCGATACACCCTCGACTAGGAACAGTTATAGGATATACTCGTCGACTACCGTGGCCCCACTAGTATGATCTCATCATAGTCCCAGTAGTCGAGTACATATCCTTAGGGCTTTATCAACATGTAACATAGAGACAAAAAGAGTACATGTTAAGATAAAGTACAACCAGATAGCATACTATCATGTCAAGCAAGAAAGTCCTCCCTATATATGTCCAAGCATCCATTACAATATACATCGTATGTACAGTAATGGCTTCTAGGGCATACATATAACTAAAAATTTTTTTTCCGGTGAGCAATATATCCATGCCTCCATCTTTTAAAAGCATTGCATTCCTCTGTGGTGTGCGCAATCTTTTGATGATATAAACAGTAGATCGGAAACTTTTCAGCTTCACCAAGAATACTTCCTTAGGAGGGTGGGAGCTTCATTCCCACTGATATGGCTTTCGCAAACTTTTTCCTCATCTTCAACTTGTTTTTATCTGCAACAGATGTCCTTTGATTAGGCAGGAGTATCTTGACTCTTTCGTCCAGTTGCCGGCGCTTGGCTTTTTCAAATATGGCCATCTCATATTCTCGATCAGCTTTGCTTTTCAAATGAATTTCATTAAGGAAGGCGTCGATCATTTCGTCTGACGGCCATAGAAGTTCCGACTCGGGACCTGCCCCAAGTCTCTTGGTTCAAGGAGCCTCTTCATCATCTATCAATGAGTGAGAGATCACATGACAACTTGCTACGTAATCCTCAGATCCATCTAATGAGACTTCTCCATCATTTCCGTCCTAAAGGACGTGGCTGAGGAACTCTTGGAGCGTGATTGGAGTCCGCGCCTTCTGGTTATACTCTTCCAGCGCATCAATCTGCTTTTGTAGGTCCGTGCGCTTGTCGTCAGGCTTCACGGACTTCTTGAATTTCTTCTTCTTTTTCGAAGATTTTGACGGCTGGATGTGAACACTTTGGTTATCACCACCAATCTTTGGAGTTGGGCACGGCTTCAGCATTCCTTCGATGATCTGGGGTTCTAGCGGATTCTTCCTCCTGATCGCTGGGAATGTCTAGAGATCATTCAGCATCCTTTTGATTTTGGCCGAAAGAACCACCTCCCATGGAGCTTCTTCAACAAAAGGGCACGTTGCCCCCGGCGTGTCCGTCTTCTTAGGAGTATGCGGTTGTGGTGGGTTTACCTTCCATTTCTCAGACAGCGCAAACTTGCCTTGTTGGTACTGGTCCTCGATCCAACCCTTAAAGGCAAAGCAATCTTCAATTGGATGGCTTACCGTTTGGTGGTAAGGGCAATAATTGGGATTATTCACTTCGCCGGGTTGCAGTGGTCACTTTGGATTCGGCAAATTGATAAGCCAGTTGCGCATCGCCAGCTCGAAGAGTCTCTTCGTTTTGTCCCGTGGGAACGAGTAAGAACGCTTCATTTTCTCATTATAATAGCGCTGTCTCTCTTCCAGTTGATCCGTTAATTTTGAAGCACTGGGCTACTGTTGAGTATTCACAACGAAAGTCGCTTTCCCTTTACCCTTTTCGTTCTACGGCTGCGGCTTCGGAAGAGACGGTCTGTGACCCATCTGATCCATCTGGGCTAGCTTGTCAATTAAAGCCTAGAATGTGGTCGGTTTGAAGAACATCATGAACTATGAAATGTATGCATGAGGGTCTAGGGTGCCCACAAACATGCCCACCGCTGGTGCTTCTTCGATGCACTGTTCGCACTTTGACCACAGATTTCGCCATCGGATTGCGTATTGAACCCAAGTTTCACCTTGCTATACCCTTGCATTAATCAATGCCGTTCTTGGAGTGCGTTCACTGCCACTTGCGAATCGCTGGGTGAATAACAACTCCATTTCTGCGAAAGTTTTGACGGAGTTGTTTGGAAGCTCGGAGTACCACTCAAACGGCGTTTCCGATAAGCTGCCGACGAACTAGCGGAGCAAAAGCTTGTCATCACCACTGGTATTACCACAAAGAGCCCAGAACTGAGCGACATGTTGATGGGGATTGCCCGTCCCCTTGTATACGTGGAATTTTGGGGATCGTGTAGCCCGGCGGGTACTTTATCTAGTCATACCAGCCTGGATATGGTCGCCCAGTTTTCACGACTTGGCCAGCCGCTTCATTTGCCTGGTGAACATGTATTTGTTGAGCAATATGATCTTCCAGGACGGCCTTGGAAATTGTCTCATCCTTGGCTGTTGACAGAGCCGAAAAGGGTTTGAGGTTTCTCCTGTATCATCTTCAATTATTACTGGAGGATCTTCTACTTGGGATCCGGCTGGATCATCATGCCCACTGATTAGTCGAAAATATTGTATATTTTAACCGGCAATTTCCTCATCATTTGCATTCATATAGAAGTGTTCGGTATTCGTATTTCACATATTAGCAAATCTGTCACAAAATATCAGATTACTTGTATTAGACCTTAAAACAGGCATTTCTAGGGAAATTGACTGCATTGCATGGCATCGCAATATTTCTATATGTCGCAACCCGTGTTTTGAAGTCTGTGCAGGAAACTAGAAGCATGCTCGAATCAACGCTGCTCAAAAGATACGCCAACTCACTAACTTCAGATCTGGTAGCAATACAGAGGGAATTATAATATTAAAGATATCCTAAAAAGCTCCACATGTCAGCCCAAGCCTGTACCAGAGAGCCCAAGGCCCAAGCCCCAAGCCCCCTAAAGAGCCGCGGATCCGCGGCAGTAGCCTGCTTGCGCCGAGGATCCGCGGTGGGTCCAAGGATTCAGCCTCCTAAATTTGCACCAAAACTCCTGTCTCAGCTCCTACAGTTCAGAAAGACACTCCAAGTTCTAGAAGACTCCAGGGGTTTCTGCCAGATCAGCAAACTAGGGTTTCCAAGCCTAATTAAACCTTGCTTAAACCCTAAGCTAGCTCCTAACAAACTACCTTCTAGAAGACTCAACAAGCTTTTGGAGGGAACTACCATTTCAAACCTAAACCTAGGGTTTGGGAAGTCTATAAATAGAAGCCTAGACCTAGGGTGAAGGAGATCATCATATATCATACATCCAAGAGAGGGTGTGATTCATTTTAGTTCATTTTTAGCCAATCTCTTTCTTCATCCCCTTCCTCCACAAGTCTAGTGAGAGGGCTTGTGGGAAACCCTAACCCTAATTCCAATTAAAATCAAGATCCCGAGTACCCATTAAGCAAGAAGCCCTACAACCTTTAGGAGCGGAGCCAATCTTCAACGGAGCAAGCGATACAAGACGATCCACGACTCACGAAGCCGAGCGACGCCCGATCAACAATTTAGATTCTTCCTCTTGTAGTTCTTGAAGCGAATGTAATCAAAATTGTTGAGATCAATAATGGTGATATTCTTTTATCTTGTTTTCATTAAATTTTGCATCATGATATCTTTACAGTTCGTGAATATTTTCTGTGTGGTGATGTGTGAATAAAACTCCGCTCGTCGAGGAGTCGAGACGTTCAATAGAATGATGATGTAACATAGCTTTAATCGATTCTTGAGTCCTACGTGTTTTGAAAACCCTAGCAAGATCAAGAAACGATGACCCATTTTGTTTCGATGCTTTCTTGATTGATATCGTTCGGATTTGGGGAGTTACGATCATTTCTTGAATTTGGTAGAGGCTAGAATGCGAATGAAATCAACGAAAGAACAAGGGTTATAAGATGAATCCCTAGTTTCATCAAGAAAGCCCTAACTCTCGTCGATCATCATCGATCTAGCATCAATCCTTCGAAGGACAAGAACACGAAATCTTGAGATTACATCACATCTATAGATCCGATCGATTCCTACGAGCCTCTTTTAGATTCTTGATTGTTGATTGGAAATATTATCGAAACCCAATTCTTGATTGTTTATCAGTTTAGTGATTCTTGATTAAACTCGTGACACTTGAATCAATTGATAAATTCTCGAGTTATGTTTCCTTTTCTGTTCAATTAACTTTTCAATTCAAACGAAGCAAATATAAAAGCGAATCGCACAATCCCTGTGGACGATCCGCACTCACTTGCAAAGTACATCCGATACCGTAGTTGATTGCGGTCAAATAATTCTTTGGTTGTGATTTCTTTACAATTTCATACTACACAGTCTTGAATTTTAGATCAATCAAATGGCGCCGTTGCCGGGGACTATTTGATTCGATATTACACAACGAGAAATTTTGTTTCAATCAAATGGCGCCGTTGCCGGGGATCGCGCGCTAATTCGTTTCATATTATAGTTTGAATTGAAAGAATTATTCCATTGTTATTTTGAGATCAAAATTCGTGCAAACCCTAAACAATTTGCTGTGTTTCATTGCAAGGAGATCTGGAGCTTACTGGAAATTGATAAAAAATTTTGGAAAATACCAAAGAGCTGAGGGAATGTACAGAGACTCCCTGAAGATGTTTGGTGCAGTGTTCCTACAATACCACCACGGAAGCACGGCATTAGAGTGCATACGCGCGGAACCGCGGCCTCTTAGGGGGTTCTCTGAAATTTTTTTCTCTCAGGTGACTTCTTTGCTTCTCCTCTCTCTTCTTTTTAGCTCCAACTAATACTTTTCTGCAGGATTCTTTGCAAAGCATAGTAGCTTGCAAAATGCAAATTAAAATTGTGCGTGATTTTGTTTCTTGGTTGTTTGCATTATAAATACGGAAATTAAGGGGCACGGACAAATCCAAATTAGGTGGGGATTTCATTACCCTTCCTAGGCCCCGAAAACCACCAAACTTGCATCCGCATTGACCCACATTAACTAAAAGAAATCTAGAGATGACTCTAAGGACTGTCGCGCTCAAATAGGACAGAAGAAGGCCGTGGGTAATTCATTGCTTATCCGCGTTTTCCTGTGGTGCCTAAGGCGAGTGTGTCTAAGGCTAGTGGTTATTAATTAGGCCCACTACTTACGTAGTGGAGTACCTTCCCACTTACCTGGCACTTATCCGGCCACAGGGGAACAAAGAGGCAGTGGAGGATTCTGTTAGTTATATGTATGCCCTAGAGGCCATTACTGTACATGGGATGTATATTGTAGTGGATGCTGGGACATATATAGGGAGGACTTTCTTGCTCGACATGATAGTATGCTATCTGGTTACCCTTTACCTTAACGTGTACACTGATTGTCTCTCTGTTACATGTTGGTAAAGCCCTTAGGATGTGTACTCGACTACCTGGACTATGATGCGGATCATACTAGTGGGGACATGGTAGTCTATAAGTACATCCTTCAAAGTCCCTAGTCGTGGGTGTATCGAGACGGGGCATCGATATACCAGAGTAGACTAGCGTATACCTTCTCGACCCATACAGATGGGCGATGGATAATCCCATATCAATTGGTGTTTGACATCGGAGATGATATAAGGGTGCTCAGTGGAGACTGGGTACACTGGGCTGACTCGCCGAGAACTCCCAGATGGTATTATACCTCAAGTCAGATGGCAGTTCTCTGGTTACACTGGTACAGAGTAGTCTGTTGACCCGAGATCGTCATAGAGTCTTGTGTGGTTCCCACTGTGCTTTGATTTCCATCTTACCACGTCTAAGAGGGCGTGTAAAACGGTGGTTTTTGGGTACAGTCCCGAGTCACATGGAGGCAATGAGCGATAGGAGGGGATTCGTCTCTCCCGGTATAGGGAGTTGATGTTGCACTGTGTTCGATTGGCTATAACAAGAAGTCCCTGGCCAGGGCTGATCAGAGAATTGCTGGTAAGTGTTACCAGTAGTTTCTCGACCCGTTATGAGCCTCATATCGACATGACTTATCGAGCTATTGGGGTCTGACGTTTACCACCCCTAGGCGAGATATGCGACATATCAGACGACGAGACCGGACTGTACGGTAGTGTTACTGGTTGGATTCACTGGAGTGTGAGCGGGCTTGCTCGTCGATCTTCTGATCGCTCAATACCCGGGTGGCCGTTACGTTTAGCAGACCGCTTGCGGCTTGTGGGTGCTTGATATGATCATCATCTGCTACCGGCGTATTGACGGGTCTTTAGAGTCCTACACAGAGGTTTCCTGGCTCAGGCGAAACGAAATAGGAGCGCATATGAGATATGTGCGGGACCGAGAATGATGCGTGTATATGATACCGTATTCCATTCTCGCGATGAATGTATCGAATGGTTATATGCGATATAACCTAGTTATCGAATCGAGGATTGATTCGATAAGCTGATACATTGGATACTAGTCGGTTATATGCGATATGACCGGATCATTAAATCAAGTGTTGATTTAATGATTTAATGCATAATTATATATTTGATATATTACTTTGCATTAACTAGTATTGGTTCACTTTAAATGGATTTTCTCACTTGGTTTGTGCACATTGTATATGTGATATACATTTGTACACAAGATTGTATCATGTTTGATGATACATGCTAGTTTGGGTTTGTGTAAAGAATTAAACCATGGTTACATAAGTGGTTTGGGTTTCATTTCCTTTTCTCATTTATTCATTTATTTCATTTAGAAAAGATAAAAAGAAAAGAATGGTTGCTAGTTTTGTTTTACTTGAAGCTTCTTGAAGCTTTGAACAAGTCCACCATTCTTGTCTCTTCTCTAACCCTAACCACTCATCTAACCTTAGTTAAATCTCTACACTAAACCATGGTTGAGATTATGATAAGTATCATATTGTTTTTATTATTAAAACTTAAAACTTATCATATCTTCTTCTTCTTCTTGATCTTCTTCTTCACTTGAAGAAACATTCACTTCATCAATGGTGATTGATGAAAATGACTGAGAAATCCAATTCTAAAGTCTACCCACTTTCTATTTCTTCATCCTCTATCTCTTGCCAAGTAGTAGAGTGTGTTTCCTTCACAAGTTTTCATGGCTTGGTGAAGGTGGAGCTTGATCTAGTGATGCTTCGACATAGATCATCTTCGGCACGTTTTCGATGACCTAGCCCGTCCATTCTCTGATGAAGCCGACGCTAGAGCCCGGGGTTCGACTTGGACAGCGAGGAGACTTCATTGTGGAGCTATGTAGGTGGAGAACCAGATCTACAAAGGTTGTATTTCCGTTCTTGTATTAAGTGTTTACTAGTTTCTTTTTATCGCCTAGAATTCTAGCCAACGATCCGTAGTCTAGGGTTTCTCGGCACCATAATTTTTGAAATTGGCATGGTTGATGCCTTGTGAGACCTTTTGAGAGTGCCTAGGAACCCTACAGTGGTATCAGAGCCTAGCTAGAGCCTTAGGCGAAGTCTAGACGGAGTTTGAAGTCCGATCGACCCGAAACCCCAACTCAAAAGTGCTCTCTGGATTTTTTTCTAAAAACAGGTATTTTTGTGAATTAAAAATTGCCAAAAATATTCAGCAGGGAATCCTATGAGTTACTGTGAAACACGTGACTCTAAATCGACCAAAGAGCCGCGGAACCGCAACCCCACCCTGGGTTTCGCAGCGGTTCCGCGGCCATGTTGGTGATTTAGACCACGTGGCTTGCACAGTAATTCTTGTGTCAAAGTGCTGAGTCTTCTGGAAATTTTTATATTTTATTCAAGAGTTGAATTTTCTGGGGTTGTTTTGGGGATTCGGTGTTTCGATCGGAGTATCAGATTTTGTCTATGTGGCTTTCCGGATAATTTTTGAATATGTTAAAAAGTTCGACCGGATATAAATACCCAATTTTTCCCCTGTCGGGAAATTTCCAAGTGTTGGATTTTTCCATAGTTTAAAGACATTCTAAGTAGTGCAAGTAACGCGATGGACCCTCTAGAAGACAACAAACCTTAACTCGATTATGTGACCGTCTTGAACTGCCCTTTGAACCTTCGGGTTTGGGGCAGTACGGCGTGCCACATGTGAGGCGTTGGCTTGGCCCTTCTACGGCTGGACCGTTGGTACTGAGGCACGAACTGAATGTTTTTAGACTTGTTTCATGTGTTGATCTGTATCGGGAAAACTTGGGTGTTCGATTGTTCGGTTGGAAAGTTTGACATTTTCTATTTATCCGGAATGGGATACAATAATTGGAATTCACAAGAAGTTATGAGATAACTCAATGAATGTTATAAACATAGCAGTTTAGTCTCACTTGATCGGTTGCCACGGAATTTTGATGTGATCAAAAGTCCGTCGCAATCACGTAGCATACGCGGATACTCGCCGATAAACTTAATAGACAGCCTCACTCCATAGCCCCGACCAAGTGACTGTAGGAGAACCCCGACGCCGAAAGCATCCGTTCGGGTGCTCGCGGTGGCGGTGTTCCGCCTTGGTGCACTTCGTCGACGGCGTCGGGGGTGCGGCCGTCTACTAAAGTTTGCGACAAGCATTCGATCAGGATGTCGGGAATCTTGTTGAATTGCCCGACTTGATATTGAAAAGTGTTTTCGATAATGAGACTAAAATGCAGGGTTTATAATTGTTAGGCATGCGATGTCTAAGGAATTCATTTGCTCAGGCATGTGATGTCTGAGGTGGTTGCGGATTCCAACTGTTATAGTTTTACACTTTCTTTTCTGTGACCGTAAGGGTAATATGTGATATCGCCGGTTTCGTTGCTATATGTCAACGACAATTGGGATGCGCATATTTACTTACGTTGATGACATGTGATCTTATGTGTTGCTGGATATGTTATATTGGATCGTCGTGTTTGAATAGCCGGGGGTTTTTATGTGAGATGAGTGTTTTTCATTTTCATTCATGTAAAAACTTGTATGTAATATTCTTTTATTGGGGCGCTTCCAGGTTGCGGAAGTAGTCACCGTTTGTATATTATTTACTTTTCCGCACTAGGATAGACCCAAGGAGGAGGGCACAAGTAACCGGGTTCTGGAGTCCAGTGGGAGACCAACTCGAGGAGTCGAGTCCGGGTCTCCTAACTCTACAATTGGTAGGGTTGCTTGCCGCTCTCGTAGGGGTCTAGGGGTGTGGGTTTGGCTATTCATCACGACCGTGGAATCCGTGTTTTATACTGGCTCGTATTCAAAACACGGACATCCTAGTATATCCAATATTTCATATGATTCTTCTGCTGCGATATCTGTGATGTGATCATGTGATGTTCTGTGATAGATACAGTATATAGTATATATGATATATTATATAGACGTTACTTATGTTTTACACCCGCGCTAGCCCTTCCCCGCTCTGCCGTTAGTTACCTAACCTAACGGTGCACGAGGGGACATCGAGGCGAATGCGGATGGCATAAGTGTACGTCGTATTTATCTGTGATGTTTAGGTACTTAAATGATGGGACTTCATTAATGTGATTAATGAAATAAAAAGAAACCTAAGATGTTGTAGAATCGAATTTCAAAATAAAACAGGTAGCTACAGTTCTTGCTTTGCACAGCGGTATATATGATATATCCTGCACCTTATTCGATAAGGAAAGGACCGAGATCCCTTCACCGGGAGTGACTCCTTTAGCAATAACTGGCAGATGCTACAACCCTCGGTTTGTCTTTTGATTGCTTTTAAGAGTTTTTGCTTTGCACAGTGATATATATGATATATCCCGCACCTCATTCGACGAGGAAAGGACCGACGATCCCTTCACCGGGAGTGACTCCTTTAGCAAAACTAGAAAAGCCTCAAAAACACTCTATTTCAAAATTCATTCGATCCTACAACGATATCAAGTTCATTACGCGATAGGTTTTCAGAAAAACCTGTCGTAGCCCTCCGTCATTTCAGATAAGTCCTGTTTAGTATTCGTGCTGCGTTTGTTGACCTTGTCAAGGCGCAGTGTGCGGTAGCTAACTAGTATTTATCTGCTTATGCATATGATGCAGATTCGGTTAGGGTAGTCGTGCGGCCTTGTTGACCTTATCAAGGGTCATGCGGGTGGGTTTGATTCAATCGAGAAATGACGGGTTGAACTTGACTTGCGGTCTATGGTTTGTTGACCTTGTCAAGGTCATAGATCGTTCGGGGCAAACTATTATCGGGAATTTCAAGTGTTGAAATTTGCAATGAGATTGCATACCTTCTATGAGATAGTTGGATCCCGATACCCGCTGCGAGTAATTGTTAGTCCTGGGAGAGTTTTATACATTACAATTAGCCGATCAAGTAGGTGTCTAGAAAGGTGTCAACGGGGTTACTTCTCTGGGAAAACGAGGTTTACATTAATTAGGTTCGTGCGAATGCACGGGGGACCTCCCTCAAAGTACCGACACTGGCCTGGCTGAAAGATTAGCGAACTTGTAGTGTGTAATTAATCCCGGCTAGTCTTTCCTTTTACGGTTTGAAGGAAGATTTGATAAAAAGCAGTGGGAGCCGTCCTGATTAGATAAAATAATAACCAATCTATTCTTGCAAGAGTGCATGCTGAGTGTTTTCTTCTCTCTTTCTCCTGGTAGCGACCATATCACGCCTTAATCAAGATAATAATACGGATTATTGACCGAACCCCCTTGTTATACTGTGCTGGGTAACGTCGGTCCCGCTCCAACTTATAATTGTTATAAGACAGAGCAGGAAATTGGGGATTACCAGAATTCCCGTGCCGCCCAAACGAAGAAAGTGCATATGATGCATCGTCTTCGGGTGTGTTCATTATAAAGAACTGTTTCTCAGTTTCCTCCTCATCCTGAGTATATGATACCGGATCAGGATCCCAGATATGTAATCTGTTACATAGGGCTACAAAAGGGTAGAAAAACTGAGAACGGGTGATAAGTTTCATGAGACAGAAAACGGGGCAAGAGTTGCAGCCAAGTCTGTTGGTCACTGTCACCCTGTATTACCAGAATACATTCATTCTGAACGAATGTTATTAGATACCGAACCTGATATACAAAATCATATCACTCTCTTTATTAGTAAAGAAATGATAGAATTTTGTATTGATGGATAATGTTTTGAACATTTCCTATATCAAAAGTTGATCGGTTCAGGCACGTTATCTAAAAGCATCGAAGTTCTAAATCAAACTACAGTTTTTAAGTATGCAGAACACGCACAAGAGGAAGAGTTCAGAAATGAACGGATCCTTCTTGAGGGGTTGTAGACTAGGTCATATCAATGCGACCCGACTAGCTGAAGTTACATGTAGATGCATGTTTAAATCAGTTTGAATTTACATCTTATGAAACTTGCCAGTCATGTCACAAAGATAAGATGACCATAGCACTGTTTATTGGAAACAGAGAAAGAGTTAGTGAACTCTTGGGATGATACATGTTGATGTATGTAGGTCCCCTGTCTACACATGCCAAGATTGGTTCTTTATACTTCATTACATTCTCTGATGATCTTTCGAGATTCAGACCTATGTTCCTGTTGAAACACAAGTCCGAACCTTTTGAGATATTCACAAAATATGATTAAGAAGTAGAGAACCAAAATATGGGTATAAGTATTATATCCTTTGATGTGATCGAGGAGGAGAATACTTGAGCACGGAATTCCTGGACTATTCTAAAGGAGAATGAGATTCTCTCTCAGAATTACTCCTCCGTATACACCATAGCACGATGGTATATCGGGGCGGAGCAATTACATCCTATTTGATATGGTGTGCTCTATGATGAGTACTACTGAGTTACCTTTTTCCTTTGGGGGTTTTGCACTTGAGAAGCTGCATACCAATTGAATTGGGTTCCAATCAAATCAGTTGCCTACCACTTCATATGTGATATGGAAAGGTAGGAGCCCATATCTTAAGTTAGTTAAGATTTGGGGTTGTCCGGCCTATGTCTAAAAGCAAAATCCGGACAAGCTCGAGGCAAGGTCTGTTATGTAGAACTCGAAATGTTCCATCTATACAAACTACAGTAGATGATTTGGTAGAACCAAAGGATTCAATAGATTCCAACGAACCTCAGCCTCTCCGCCGATCTAGTAGGGTTTCTCACCCACCTGAGAGATACTTTGGTTTCTCTATGATAGTGGGAGCGAGGATTGCATCATGATATGATGACCCAACTAGTTTCGAGCTGGCCATCTGGAGTAAGACTCCGTAAGAATGGCTGGATGCTTAGCAATCTGAGATGGAATCCATGTACACCAACAAAGTATGGACTTTGGTTGCTATATCTGAAGGGTTAAATCCCCATCAGGAGAAAGTAAATCTTGAGAAGATTACTTGGTGTGCATGGAAAAGTTAAGACTTTCAAAGCTAGACTTGTTAAAGGTTTTCGTCATCAACCAGGCGTGGATAATGATGAAACCTTTTCCAGTACCTATGCTTAAGTCCATCCAGATCCTACTTGTCATGGCTACATACCATGACTACGATATCTGGTGGTTGGGTGTCATGACTGCTTTTCTAAATGATGTTTTACAAGAGTGCGTCTATAAGTACACAGCCAGAGGGCCTCGTAGACAGTGGGAGCAGCGGAAACGTGTGCAAGATGCATTATAGGTTAAAGCAGGAATGGCGGAGTTGGAACATCTGTTTTGATGGAGAAGTCAAAGAAGTTGACATCATCAAAATGGTAGATGAACCTTGTATAAACAAAAGGGCAGTAGGGAGTATGGTGGTGATCCTCGTAGAGTACGTGGATGACATACTCATGATAGGGAAGGAGTTTCCTATGCTACGCTCGGTCAATCTCCGCTTATCACAAGGATTCTCCAGATAGGATCAATGTGATACCTCCTCCATCCTGAGTTTTCATCTATGAGATAGATGTTATTTGGGTGTTAGTATACTCACTAGTTGTAGTGAGATAGTATCAATCGATCTTGGGAAGAATCACTGGAAGGGTTCCCGGGTGATAAAGACGACTGAATGTCAGTCCCAGGCATTGTCTTTACCCTCAGTAAAGGGACGGTATGTTGGAAGAGTTCTAAGCTAGATACCGTGGCATACTAGACGATAAAGGAAGGATACATCGCTACTTAAGATGGTACCAAAGAGGCTGTTTGGATGTATAATTGTTCATGAGATGAACTATGTTCCAACCATTGTGAGACAATGGAGTTTTGGCTTATGCCAAGGAACGCCGGTCCCATCAGTGATCCAGACTTTTTCTAAGGCAGTATCACCTGATCATGGAGATGGTTGATCTCCAGGGTGATCGAGCCAAGGAGAGCAGACTCATAGGATAACACGGTGGATCCACTCACGAAGGCCTATTCCCAGAGAGAGACTTTTATGGGATGGTTGAGTATGAGATACTACAACTGTTGGAGATAGTGCCCTCATAGTCAATTATTGGATCGCAGGTACGTGATTGCAATCATTGCGGAGGACCTATCCCGGTAGCACAGTCTTACTCGAGATGATAGTATGCTATCTGGTTTGCCTTTATCAGTCGTGTACATGTTCAGGTGACTGATTGCATGTTACACTTTGATAAAGCCCTTAGGATCTTGCTTTACTACCAACAGTATGATGGCGATCATATACGTGAGAGTTGGGTAGTTTATATGCATATCCTTAATTGTGGTCCCTAGTCGTGGGAGTTTCGAGACAGGGCATCGATACTCCGGAGTAGACTAGTGTATACAGTCGAGACCCCGACGAGGGGCGGTGGCCGGTCTCACAAGCCACTGGTGTCAGTTGGATCACCTGAGATGTATACAGGTGCTCATTGGGTTATGAGTACACCGGACAGGACTCGCCGGGAATCTGCTAGTTAGTATTATATCTATCGTCAGATAGCAGTTCCCTGGTGACATGTGTACAGGTTAGTTCATCGACCTGAGGTCTTCATTTGTCTCGTGTGAGTTCCCACTGTGCTTTGATTTCTACCCTACCACGGCTCAAAGGAGTCGTGCAAACAGGTAGCTTTTGGGTACAGTCCCGAGCCATATGGAGGCACGTGAGCGGATCGGCAGGGGATTCGTCTCTCCCGGTATTGGGGGCGAGATCGTGCTGTGTCTAAGAGAGCCATTACACAAAGCCCACGGCCGTGGCAGGAGATTTACTGGTAGGTACTCCAGTAGTATCTCAGGGTGTTATTGGGCTTCACTCCGACGCGACTTATACTGCTATTGGGGGTCTGACGTTGCTAGCCCCCTAGGCGGATATGCGATACTCATTGACGAACGGACCGGACTGTATCTACATTGTCACTGTTAGGCTCAGTAGGGTTTTCCGGATGAGTGCGCTCATCGGCATCCCTTGAGGTCAGTCCATGGGCAGCCATTACGCATTGCTAGTGCCGCTGACGGTTTGTGGTTAAACCCACTGCCAGGGTGCTGACGAGTCATTAGAGTCCCCCACAGACAGTTTCCCAAGTTCGGGCGAAACGTTATAGAGGCCGTATGGTTTTATGGAAGGGTTCGGAAAATGCACGTGCGTTTACGCACGTGTCGATTTTCGGACAGATGATACTGGTCGGCTTTGGTTTAAGCCGGATCCGAGTATTATATTGAGTAGGTATAATATCTTTGTCTCAGTTGCATTTGTATTCGGTCGTAATACAAATGCGGGTATATTTATACAGTTTCGGGGTTGTCCTGAAATTCGTTTCAGGATCACTTTTGGAAGTTGCCAGTTTCCAGTTTTCTATCAGCCGTCTTTTAACATTCGGTTAAAGACGGATTTATCTTTTCTTCTGATATGAGTGAGTCATCATTCTAGAAGCTTCTAGAAGTGATGATGAGGCTAATAGGTGTTATGTTTTCATTGGTTGCAATTAAAGCATGATGAGGTGTATTTGTGAGTCATGCTTTAGGTTTAATGATTCTTGTTTTTGTTAAGATATTTCTTCTTGATCTTTTAAGTGAGAAGCTTTCCTATGGTCACCCCCCTCTCCTACGGTCACCTCCCTCATTCTATAATGAGGCCGGCCCCTCTCTCTCTCTCATGGTTGTTTATTTCATCGGTTAGAAAAGATATGATAGTTTTGGGGTGTATGGAATTCACAGTTCATTTCATTCCATCACCCGATTTCCACGGCAACTTCATTAACCGATCGTCCACGGATTTGGACGAAGTGAGACAAAGTCATCTACTCATTCTCTACATCAATCTTGGTCGTCTCTTTTAGCAAACTTGACGATCGAGTTGCCTCGAGTCAGAGGCGGGAGCCCGTTTAAAGAACCGATCATGTGGTGCCACCTCGACGGAGGAGATCGGAGATCGACGAGATCGGAGCAGCCGCAACGGAGCGTGGGATGATGGTTGAAGAATGAAGGACTCGGATCGTTCGGTATAACCATTCTACACTCTTTACAGTTTGTTAGTTTAGCAATAATGGCAGATCCGGGTTAAAGTATACGATAGCGCCAGTTTAAAAGTTTTGTTCCGCATTATGGCGTCTGTAGACGGCCGGGGCGCTAACGTAGACTTACAGTGGTATCAGAGCCTAACCATTTTGCTATACTAACTTGTGCTAACGTGTTCAAAACATCGATTGAACCGAAACTCAAAAACGACAAAATCCTAAATTGACAGTTTCTGTTGTTTTTAAACGATCTCAAAAATTATTTCTGGATGTCTTAAAAATCCGTGCAGGGAATTCTAAGAGCCACGACAAAATTTGGGGTCGTGATCCCTCCAAGCCGCCGCGGAAGGGCGGCCAAACCCTTGGTTTGGCCGCGCAACCGCGGCCACGTGGGGAGCACGTGCTCCCAAATTTTGTCAGTTGGTTCTCTGTGGGATTTTGGGGTTTTTGGTATATAAAGTTTTGGCCCAGATTTTGTTACTGTTCACCAGTAAGCAGTGGGGCCCACTTTTTGATATTTGGTCGATCGAAATTTAAACGCGTTAGTTTACAGTGCTTACATTATATCTCCGACCGGGAATGTCATTTGATCGGTAAACCGCGTTTAATTGCTATAGTTCTTTTAGACGGGTTTGCGAACGTGACATTCGCGTTGATGTTCTGTGTTGTGCTGTGATGTTGCGGATTTGTCGTGGTGGATAGCAGTGTGCAATGGTAGTACAGTTTGAGTTTATTTGTACATTTGATATTGCGGGGCGAGCGTCCAACTTGTGGACTGCCGTCACTGCCTGTTGTATAATATTCTTTTGGGGCACGACCAGGTTGCGGTCGATGTACCTTTTGTACTATTTTTCATTACTGTACTAGGTTTTACCCCGCGACGGAGTGCACGGATAGCCGGGTTCGGGAAAGCAACGGGTCCGCATCTCATGGCTTTGAGAGGCAGAGGGGCCCCACTTCAGCATTAGCAGACTGTTCGCCGCACTCGTAGGGGGTACAGGTTGACCCAAGGAGGGGTGCTCAATTTGCCGGATTCCGTGAAGTGTCGGGTGTTCCATTCACTATGCTGTGGGGACTACCTTGCTTCAGATTTTGGCGGGTAACTTGCCGCACCCGTAGGGGTCTAGGTTTCATTGCACAGGCTATCCACACGACAGGGGAACGTCGAGTTTCAGCAGCGGCTCTGTGAAACTCGGAGATCCCAGATATCTGTATTGTTCTGTGATGCTTATTACTTTTCTGTAATGTTGCATATTATCACGCCTGGAGCGATTATGTATATTGGCTTATATACTATTAGATGTTGTATATATTTTACACCCGCGCTAGTCCAGTCCCCGCTCTGTCGTTAGTTAAGTAACCTAACGGGTGATGACGGGACCCAGTGACGAATGCGGATGGCATATACGTACATTTTTTTTTCGTTCTTTTCTGGTGTGATTGATTGATGGGACTGCGTTGATTCTGATCAACGCAAAGTAAAAACAAACCCGTATACAGTTGTTGGAACAATTTAAAAAGTGTTGTTACAAAGACGTTTCCTTTTGTTATGCATAGCGGTATTCAGTGGAATATCCTGCACCTCATTCGACGGGGCAAGGGCTGATATCCCTTCACCGGGACTGACCCCTTGGGCAGAAGTTTGCGTCAGCGTAATAACTGCACTATAGTCGATTACAAGTTGCTTTGCATAGTGGTATTCAGTGGAATATCCTGCACCTCATTCCACGAGGAAAGAGCCGAGATCCCTTTACCGGGAGTGACCTCTTTAGCAAAAGGTTTTCGCCACTATATTTTAAAAAGCTATCAGGTTCCTTCAGCGATATCAAGTTCACTACGCTAAAGGTTTTTCGCCAAAAACCAGCCGTAGCCCTCCGTCACTTCTTTTGGGTATTCAGTAGTATTCAAGCTATGTATTTTGACCTAACGCCAAGGCATAGTGTTTGGTAGCTGCTGGGTATTCAATTGTTGCATAGATAGATGAGTTGGTTTGGGACAGCCGTTCTGCCATTTTGACCTAACGCCAAGGGCATGTGCGGGTGGGTTCAAATTAACAAGATAGTGATGGGTAGAACTTGGCATGTGACTTATGACATTTTGACCTAACGCCAAGGTTATAAGAGCATGGGGCAAAAATCATATCAGGAGTTTCTAAAGAAACTGAAACTTGCCAAGTATGCGCATACCTTCTGGAGTATGAGTAACGTGGATGCATTCCATCACGTTATCATGCGATGAGAGTTGGATCCTGATTCCCACTGATGAGTTGGTTTACTCTTCGGGTGATCCCGATTGATTCTTCTTTAGGTTTGGAGGAGAATTTGACAGGACAGTGGGAGGTTTCCGGATTAGATAAAATGATGACCATTCTGATCTAGGTTAGAGTGCACGCAGAGTGTTTCTTTTCTCTCTCTCTCTTTGGCAGCGACCTTTGACCGACCCTAGACTATGACTCAGTGACCAGGTTGACCGAACCTTCTTAAAAATACTGGCTTTTGGATTGTCTTAGTTGCATAAGTCATTGCCACTCCTTCTTTTACCCTTTGAATTTCTCAGAACACCCGTATTACTACGGATATCCACTTCCATTGGATAGAGCCATCGTATGGTTATATACGAACTCGAAGGGACTTCTTCGAGGATGGATCCAGGTTCAGGAGAAATAGAATTGGTTTATTCAGTTGTCTTTTATTATCACCTTCTCTCAGGTTGCGAGAGCTCCTTGGTTTAGGAGAGTACACCTATTACGCTTATTGGATAGTCTTATTCCAAACCATAGGCTGGTGCCGAAAGGTAGGGAATGAAGAAAACCAATTAGCCTAAGTAGGGTGTGCAGAAGGTAATATGTAAAGACAAAATAAAGGGATTAGAAAGAGGGCAAAGTAAATTGCGACTGATATCATTTCACGACCAAAACCGCGTACTTCATCGCCACTCCTATTTCACCTTTAAAAGAATAAGGTATTATTCAGTTGTCTTTTATCATCACCTTCTCTCAGTTGCGAGTACTCCTTGGTTTAGGAGAGTACACCTATTATGCTTACTGGATAGTCTTCTTCCAAACCATAGGCTGGTGCCGAACGGTAGGGAAGGAAGAAAACCATTTAGCCTAACGATGGTGTACAGAAGGTAACGACTAAAGATAAGTAAAGGGATTTGGAGAGATGGCAATAAAATATACGGTTGAAGTCATGAATTGGATTATGGAAGAGGCATTGCTATGAATACCAGGATACCCCTACGAAACATTTTCATGTTTCAGTGCATTGTTTAAGGAAAAACTGTTTTCCCGATTAGACACTTACTCCAAGGGTATGTATTTACCAGGTTTCATTCTCATATCTGTATGGTTTTACAGATGATGAGTGGGAGTAAGATGTTGGGAATTAGGTGATCATCCTCATTATATCGGAATTCGTTATAATTGGTGATATTTGAGGAAATCGCCAGGGTACAGTTTTCTACCTACGACGCACAGGTTTTGAGTTGTTTAACTCAGCGGACTTATACAGAGTATTGTATGTTGTCCAGTGTCCATCAGGACAAAGGGGTAGGTCCTCGTACTATGTTCTGCTTACTTATAACTTCTCTAGTATTTAGACAAGTGTTTCGTAGAAATACAAGGTCTAAGTTTTGAGAAGTTGTGGGTATAAGAATAAAGTGGAGAACCAGGTGTCACAAGTATCGGGATTCTTCAAAGAGATCGAAGATGTAGATTCTTGTGATTGGTATTCAGATGATAGTGATGGTTTTTGAGAAACGTGTTTCTCTTTCAGGTTACTCATAATTGGATGGATTCCTAAGTTGAGTAATGCTGATTAGCCTTTTTCCATTAAGTTGATATGCACTGGAGACAGATGCATGGATTGAATATGGTTCCAATTAAATAAGTGCCAAAGTTTCTGTATTGGATATAGAATAGATCGTACCTTAAAAGAAATTAAGGTACGGGGAGTTGTCCAGCTTATGATTAAAACCAGACTCTGGATAACTCAAGGCACGTTTCTGTAGTGGCTGTTTGTGGGTTGACCCTGGCTATGATGAGGGTTGATATTCTACCATTTGGAAGATCAATAGTGATATTGTTCTTGACTCGCCACAGTTTTAGTAAAAATGGATCTTTTTCAGAAAACAGTAGTGGGAGTATGGTAGAACTGGAAGTGATTCCAGAACCGCAAACGATTACGGAAAATTTAATAGGACCTATATATTGACATTCCAATAGCCACTCCGCAGGTATGGTAGGTAACCTCAGACGCCCGAGAGGTACTTCGGTAGCCTCAGAGACGGTGACAGGGAGGTTCTTATCTACCAAGACTTGACACTACTGTTGTTCCAGGATATGAGACCCGGTAGGAGGGTTGTCGTACTCAGTGGGAGCAACGGAAGCATAGTGGGCAAGATGCTTATGTCTATTTATAGACTAGAGCATATATAGCGGAGATAGATCATCTAATTTTGATGTGACAGTCATGGGTTTGACTTCAATCAGAATAGGGGATGGATCAGTTAAGAAGGTAGTAGGGTGTGATGTCATGGTATCTGGATGACATACACAGAGTAGGAAGTAAAATTCCTATACTACGATCGGTTGAACTGTGGTCGTCACACAGTTGTTTCTCCAGACAGGATATGGATATAATATTTGACATTCTGGTTTCTAGATCTATGGTTTTAGATCTGGATTTGGGTAGTTTCCCAATGTGGGTACTTTGACGGATATTCTAATGGTTTTTGGAATAGTTGACTCCTAGCATGGTGGTGTACCTGCAGGTGATGGAGTCACCCTCTCTAAAGGTGTCGTATAGACTAAAGGGGAGAGGGATGTGCATGATTGGCAGATCACTTGCTTAGGCAATTGAGTCAATCATGTGATGTCAAGTACCACACCAGATGTTGTTTTTGCACTTGATGCAATAAGTTTGTATTAATCCAATCCTGGAGAAACATAAAGAAGCAGTTTTAGAACATAAGTGCATGTTCTACGGATTTGATAACGGCAGCCTCTTTCGGGAGACGGTTATCATTCCAGGCTTCAAAGGTGACATAGTTGACAGAGTTATAGTTCTTCCCTCTGACGAAGAGGGACAGTATTATGGACAGGTAGTTCCGGAGGATACTGTGGGTGGCATGGTGCCGGATACTGATTAGGTTCAGTGATCCATACAGTCTAAGAAGTTTGGATATGGAGTTCATTTATGAACAAAGGTCCCATCAGATATCCAGACATATTCTAAGACAAGTACTACTCGATTCGGGAGATGGCTTTCTCCGCGAACTTGAGATTAAGAGAGATATTGAAAGATACTTCTAGGCGGATCCACTCACCGAGGCTATTTCTCGAACACAATAGTTTTACAAACGGGCTTTGTGATACTGATTAGTAGAGGAGTTGGGTGTTCGGTTTCACACGGGCTGTGAGTAGTCAACATCGCAATATTAGCCTTGAGTGCAAGTGGGAGATTGTTGGAGATAGTGCCCTCATAGTCAATTATTGGATCGCAGGTACGTGATTTCAATGATTGCGGAGGACCTATCCCGGTAGCACAGTCTTACTCGAGATGATAGTATGCTATCTGGTTTGCCTTTATCAGTCGTGTACATGTTCAGGTGACTGATTGCATGTTACACTTTGATAAAGCCCTTAGGATCTTGCTTTACTACCAACAGTATGATGGCGATCATATACGTGAGAGTTGGGTAGTTTATATGCATATCCTTAATTGTGGTCCCTAGTCGTGGGAGTTTCGAGACAGGGCATCGATACTCCGGAGTAGACTAGTGTATACAGTCGAGACCCCGACGAGGGGCGGTGGCCGGTCTCACAAGCCACTGGTGTCAGTTGGATCACCTAAGATGTATACAGGTGCTCATTGGGTTATGAGTACACCGGACAGGACTCGCCGGGAATCTGCTAGTTAGTATTATATCTATCGTCAGATAGCAGTTCCCTGGTGACATGTGTACAGGTTAGTTCATCGACCTGAGGTCGTCATTTGTCTCGTGTGAGTTCCCACAGTGCTTTGATTTCTACCCTACCACGGCTCAAAGGGGTCGTGCAAACAGGTAGCTTTTGGGTACAGTCCCGAGCCATATGGAGGCACGTGAGCGGATCGGCAGGGGATTCGTCTCTCCCGGTATTGGGGGCGAGATCGTGCTGTGTCTAGGAGAGCCATTACACAAAGCCCACGGCTGTGGCAGGAGATTTACTGGTAGGTACTCCAGTAGTATCTCAGGGTGTTATTGGGCTTCACTCCGACGCGACTTATACTGCTATTGGGGGTCTGACGTTGCTAGCCCCTAGGCGGATATGCGATACTCATTGACGAACGGACCGGACTGTATCTACATTGTCACTGTTAGGCTCAGTAGGGTTTTCCGGATGAGTGCGCTCATCGGCATCCCTTGAGGTCAGTCCTTGGGCAGCCGTTACGCATTGCTAGTTCCGCTGACGGTTTGTGGTTAAACCCACTGCCAGGGTGCTGACGAGTCTTTAGAGTCCCCCACAGACAGTTTCCCAAGTTCGGGCGAAACGTTGTAGAGGCCGTATGGTTTTATGGCAGGGTTCGGAAACGCACGTGCGTTTACGCACGTGTCGATTTTCGGACAGATGATACTGGTCGGCTTTGGTTTAAGCCGGATCCGAGTATTATATTGAGTAGGTATAATATCTTTGTCTCAGTTGCATTTGTATTCGGTCGTAATACAAATGCGGGTATATTTATACAGTTTCGGGGTTGTCCTGAAATTCGTTTCAGGATCACTTTTGGAAGTTGCCAGTTTCCAGTTTTCTATCAGCCGTCTTTTAACATTCGGTTAAAGACGGATTTATCTTTTCTTCTGATATGAGTGAGTCATCATTCTAGAAGCTTCTAGAAGTGATGATGAGGGTAATAGGTGTTATGTTTTCATTGGTTGCAATTAAAGCATAATGAGGTGTATTTGTGAGTCATGCTTTAGGTTTAATGATTCTTGTTTTGGTTAAGATATTTCTTCTTGATCTTTTAAGTGAGAAGCTTTCCTATGGTCACCCCCCTCTCCTACGGTCACCTCCCTCATTCTATAAAGAGGCCGGCCCCTCTCTCTCTCTCATGGTTGTTGATTTCATCGGTTAGAAAAGATATGATAGTTTTGGGGTGTATGGAATTCACAGTTCATTTCATTCCATCACCCGATTTCCACGGCAACTTCATTAACCGATCGTCCACGGATTTGGACGAAGTGAGACAAAGTCATCTACTCATTCTCTACATCAATCTTGGTCGTCTCTTTTAGCAAACTTGACGATCGAGTTGCCTCGAGTCAGAGGCGGGAGCCCGTTTAAAGAACCGATCATGTGGTGCCACCTCGACGGAGGAGATCGGAGATCGACGAGATCGGAGCAGCCGCAACGGAGCGTGGGATGATGGTTGAAGAACGAAGGACTCGGATCGTTCGGTATAACCATTCTACACTCTTTACAGTTTGTTAGTTTAGCAATAATGGCAGATCCGGGTTAAAGTATACGATAGCGCCAGTTTAAAAGTTTTGTTCCGCATTATGGCGTCTGTAGACGGCCGGGGCGCTAACGTAGACTTACAACAACCACTGCTACAGATGGCCCTAGTGTAAGTGGGAGATTGTTAGTTATATGTATGCCCTAGAGGCCATTACTGTACATGGGATGTATATTGTAGTGGATGCTGGGACATATATAGGGAGGACTTTCTTGCTCGACATGATAGTATGCTATCTGGTTACCCTTTACCTTAACGTGTACACTGATTGTCTCTCTGTTACATGTTGGTAAAGCCCTTAGGATGTGTACTCGACTACCTGGACTATGATGCGGATCATACTAGTGGGGACATGGTAGTCTATAAGTACATCCTTCAAAGTCCCTAGTCGTGGGTGTATCGAGACGGGGCATCGATATACCAGAGTAGACTAGCGTATACCTTCTCGACCCATACAGATGGGCGATGGATGATCCCATATACATTGGTGTTTGACATCGGAGATGATATACGGGTGCTCAGTGGAGACTGGGTACACTGGGCGGAATCACCGAGAACTCCCAGATGGTATTATACCTCACGTCAGATGGCAGTTCCCTGGTGACACTGGTACAGAGTAGTCTGTTGACCCGAGATCGTCTTAGAGTCTTGTGTGGTTCCCACTTTTCTTTGATTACCATCTTACCACGTCCAAGAGGGCGTGCAAAACGGTGGTTTTTGGGTACAGTCCCGAGCCACATGGAGGCAATGAGCGATAGGAGGGGATTCGTCTCTCCCGGTATAGGGAGTTGATGTTGCACTGTGTTCGATTGGCTATAACAGGAAGTCCCTGGCCAGGGCTGATCAGAGAATTGCTGGTAAGTGTTACTAGTAGTTTCTCGACCCGTTATGAGCCTCATATCGACACGACTTATCGAGCTATTGGGGTCTGACGTTTACCACCCCTAGGCGAGATATGCGACATATCAGACGACGAGACCGGACTGTACGGTAGTGTTACTGGTTGGATTCACTGGAGTGTGAGCAAGCTTGCTCGTCGATCTTCTGATCGCTCAATACCCGGGTGGCCGTTACGTTTAGAAGACCGCTTGCGGCTTGTGGGTGCTTGATATGATCATCATCTGCTACCGGCGTATTGACGAGTCTTTAGAGTCTTACACAGAGGTTTCCTGGCTCAAGCGAAACGAAATAGGAGCGCATATGAGATATGTGCGGGACCGAGAATAATGCGTGTATTTGATACCGTATTCCATTCTCGCGATGAATGTATCGAATGGTTATATGCGATATAACCTGGTTATCGAATCGAGGATTGATTCGATAAGCTGATACATTGGATACTAGTCGGTTATATGCGATATGACCGGATCGTTAAATCAAGTGTTGATTTAATGATTTAATGCATAATTAAATATTTGATATATTACTTTGCATTAACTAGTATTGGTTCACTTTAAATGGATTTTCTCACTTGGTTTGTGCACATTGTATATGTGATATATATTTGTACACAAGATTGTATCATGTTTGATGATACATGCTAGTTTGGGTTTGTGTAAAGAATTAAACCATGGTTACATAAGTGGTTAGGGTTTCATTTCCTTTTCTCGTTTATTTATTTATTCATTTATTTCATTTAGAAAAGATAAAGAGAAAAGAATGGTTGCTAGTTTTGTTTTATTTGAAGCTTCTTGAAGCTTTGAACAAGTCCACCATTCTTGTCTCTTCTCTAACCCTAACCACTCATCTAACCTTAGTTAAATCTCTACACTAAACTATGGTTGAGATTATGATAAGTATCATATTGTTTTTATTATTAAAACTTATCATATCTTCTTCTTCTTCTTGATCTTCTTCATCACTTGAAGAAACATTCACTTCATCAATGGTGATTGATGAAAATGAGTGAGAAATCCAATTCTAAAGTCTACCCACTTCCTATTTCTTCATCCTCTACCTCTTGCCAAGTAGTAGAGTGTGTTTCCTTCATAAGTTTTCATGGCTTGGTGAAGGTGGAGCTTGATCTAGTGATGCTTCGACGTAGATCATCTTCGGCACGTCGTCGATGACCTAGCCCGTCCATTCTCCGATGAAGCCGACGCTAGAGCCCGGGGTTCGACTTGGACAGTGAGGAGACTTCATTGCGGAGCTATGGAGGGGAGAACCGGATCTACAAAGGTTGTATTTCCGTTCTTGTAGTTAAGTGTTAACTAGTTTCTTTTTATCGCCTAGAATTCTAGCCAACGATCCGTTGTCTAGGGTTTCTCGGCACCATAATTTTTGAAATTGGCATGGTTGATGCCTTGTGAGACCTCTTGTGAGTGCCTAGGAACCCTACAGATTCTATCCCGCGACTTGTCTTTTGGCAGTTAGGAGCGGTCTAGAGCCGGACCTAGGTGACCACTAGATTCTAGGGTTTGTGTGCTGCATTTGTTGTGTCGCATCATTTTTTCAAAAATTCGTCCCTTTTTCAAAAGAAAACACCGCATTCATTTTCCCCTAATTATAAGCCAACGCTGCCACTTGTACTAACCCTTTTTAGTACAAGATAGGCTGGACACGGGATTCTAGTGCCCGTTTAGTCCGCGTACCTTTTATCGACTCCGAAGTCGATAATTCTCCATTTACCTTTCCTTTACCTACTACCACACCCACACCGATGGATCCGAATCAATCAAACTTCTTTAACCCTAATCTGCCGCCGTCCGTTGGTGCGCAGAATCCACCCCGCATCTCTCTCCAGGAGAGGTGCTATCCACTTAGAGGTCCTCTTTCGACCAGCTTATCCACACCACCAGCCAATGGGGATAACTTTGAGATTAAACCCCAGTATATCAATCTTTTACCTAAATACCACGGACTCGAGACTGAGGACGCTTACGTTTTCATTACCAAATTTGAAAACGTATGCGCAATGATGGGTACGTCATAACTTTCAGTGGATGCGATGCGTCTATGACTTCTTCCATTTACTTTGTGCGATATAGCCGAGAAGTGGCTATATAACACTACCGCACACTCTATTACGAATTGGGAAGAATTCATCGCTGCATTCCTTAAGAAATTTTACCCAATCCAAAAGACGGCTCGAATCCATAGCGAACTGAATCAATTTGCCCAGCTCCCTACCGAACCATTTTCAAAATGCTTTGAACGTTTCAAGGATCTATTGGTTCAGTGTCCTCATCACGGCATCCCGAGATGGGAGCTATGCCGAATCATTTATGAGGGCATTAACTCAAACACTAAACAGAGCCTTGAAAACGCGTGTCAAGGTTCATTTATGACTAAGGATGATGGGGAAGCTTGGAAGTACTTAGAAGAGTTCGCTGAAAAATCACTACAGTGGGAGAGTGGAACCCAACCATTGAATAGGGGTGGCGTACACCAAATAGATGTGTCCATAGGTGTTCGAGCTGAGATGGAAGCAATGCAAAAGAAGCTCGACGCTATGGAACACAAATTTTCTACAGCCTCCCTAAACCCAATGTCACTCCCCAAAACTGTTTGTGGGTGCTGTTCTGATCCGTCACATTTAACGGAAGAATGTCCATTAAACTCTGCATTTCAAGGTCACGAGCATTCTAATGCCGCATTTCAAAGACCTAGAAACGATCCATATTCTTCCACGTACAATCAGGGTTGGAGGAATCACCCTAATTTCGCTTGGAACCAAAATCAATCTCAAAACACGGTTCCAAACACGAATCAATTTCAAAGGGCTCTTCCTCCACCACAACAGCAACCCCTTCAACTAACTCAGCACCCCTACCAGTCACAAAACTTCCAAAACCAGGGCAACAATCCTGCACAGTCTAATCCTATGCAGTTGTCCAGTTCTGACGAATTCTCTCAATTCACTCAAACCATGAAATCACTTTTATCAAATTTCATAGAGGTTTCGACTGAGGTTAGATCTTCCGTCAGTGAGATAAAGAAAAACTCAGCGTCCCAAGCTGAGAGTATCAGATCGATGGAAGCTGAAATCGCACGCCTAAAAGCCGAAATGAGTGCGAGAGAAAAAGGGAAACTTCCCTCTCAACCCCTACAGAATCCTGGGCATTACAATGTAAATGCCATCACAACGTTGAGATCGGGAAAAGTGCCGAACAATCATGTCGAGGAAAATATTGATGATACTGAAAATCATATCAACACCCCGGCTGAGACCTTTCCACACACACACTTCTCCTTCTGATCCTTCTTCTTCTACCATACCACCTTCTCGAGAGCCTATTCTCCATTTCCCATTAGGCTCGACACCTTCTCCCAACACTTATAGTTCTCCACAGACGGTCCCCACACCTCTTTTGGGACCTCGTCTACCCCCTCTTCCTTCTCCTGTGATGGACCCTGCGCTTATTGCGAAAGCTCCTTATCCGAACCGGTTAAGGGGTAACAGAACGAGTCCTCATATGGAGAAAATTATAGAAATGTTCAAATAGGTTAACATCAATATCCCTCTCCTAGATGCAATTCAACAAGTCCCCGCTTATGCGAAAATTCTTAAGGACTTGTGCACTAGGAAGAGGAAGACTCAAGTGCCGCAGAAGATCTTTATGTCTAATAATATCAGCACTGCTTTTATTCCCCAGCTACCAAAGAAACGAAAGGACACAGGATGTCCAACAATATCGATTTCTATTTGGGGTAAAAACATAAATCGTGCTCTTTTAGACCTTGGCGCGAGTGTTAACCTGCTCCCTTATTCTGTCTATGAGCAACTAGGGATTGGAGAGCTGAAACCTGCTCACTGCACTCTCCAGATGGCAGATCGATCTATCACCAAACCAAGGGGTGAATTAGAGGATGTGTTAATAAAGGTCGGGGAATTTATTTTCCCTGTAGACTTCATTGTGCTCGACACACATCCTATAGCAAACCCCCGGGGCCGAATTCCGGTGATTCTGGGTCGTCCTTTCCTTGCCACTTCCAACGCTGTTATAAACTGTAGAAACGGTTCAATGAACTTATCATTTGGAAATATGACCATTGAACTAAATATCTACAAAGTTGGAAGTCAGCCATCAGAACCCTCTGCTCATATTTTAGATGTGTGCTCTGTCCATGAGATCGCTCCCGATAGTTGTGGAGCTGAGGAACTTTGCTTTACTGATCTCGATGACATTACCACATCTCTGTTTGACTTTACACAAGATCTTAGTGAGGACACTTTACCTACACTTGTGTCCTACACTTCTGACTTTTCTCCACCCGAGTCTGTAACTTTCACAGGCTCTGAGCTTTTTTGTAAATCCAAAAATCATTCAATGATACCTCCTTCTATCATTTCTCCGCCTGAATTAGATCTCAAAATTTTACCCTCTCATCTGAAATATGCTTATTTAGGTGAGAAGGAGACTTTACCGGTTATAATTTCCGCTTCTCTAGCATTAGAGTAAGAGAATACACTTTTATCGGTATTGAGATCTAACAAAGAGGCGTTTGGTTGGAGTATGGCGGACATCAAAGGGATTAGTCCCTTGATAGTTGAACATCATATACATGTGATGGATGATGCCAGACAAACTCGAGAACCACAGAGACGGTTGAATCCCGTCATGAAGGAAGCAGTCATGAAAGAGATCGTCAAATGCTTAGATAATGGTATTATATACCCCATCTCCGATAGCCAATGGGTGAGTCCTATACATGTCGTTCCTAAGAAATCCGGCATCACAGTTATAACCAATGAGGCGAATGAGTTGATTCAGACACGCACCCAAACTGGGTGGCGTGTATGTATTGATTATAGAAAACTCAACGCTGCCACGAGGAAAGACCATTTTCCTCTACCATTCATTGATCAGATGCTGGAATGCTTAGCGGGACGAGAATATTATTGTTTTATGGACGGATACTCAGGCTACAATCAGGTCCCCATCGCCAAAAAGGATCAAGATAAAACCACTTTTACTTGTCCTTTTGGTACCTTTGCTTACAGTCGCATGCCCTTCGGGTTATGCAATGCTCCCGCTACCTTTCAGCGGTGTATGATGGGGATATTCTCTGATATGGTAGAGAATTTCCTGGAGATCTTTATGGACGACTTCTCGATTTTTGGAGACTCTTTTTCCGATTGCCTAGCAAATCTTGACGCTGTTCTTACTCGTTGCAAAGAGAAGAACTTGACTTTGAACTGGGAAAAATGCTATTTTATAGTCCAAGAAGGAATTGTTCTTGGACATGTCATTTCACAGAAAGGCATTGAGGTTGACAGAGCTAAGATAGATGTCATTCAAAACCTCCCTCATCCCAAAAGCGTCAAAGATATTCGCTCTTTCCTTGGCCACGCGGGCTTTAAGAGGAGATTCATTAAGGATTTTAGCAAAATTGCTAGACCTTTAACACTACTCCTGGCCAAGGATACGACCTTCCATTTTGACTCGGATTGCGAGACAGCTTTCGACTCACTTAAACACTCACTCACTTCAGCCCCCGTTTTATCATCACCAAACTGGGACTACCCTTTTGAGCTGATGTGTGACGCATCTGATTTTGAAGTAGGTGCAGTCTTAGGACAGCACATCGAAAAGATGCCACACGTGATTTACTATGCTAGTAAGACCCTGAATGATGCGCAAATCAATTATACAACCACAGAAAAAGAACTCTTAGCGGTTGTATTTGCATTAGAAAAATTCAGGCCTTACTTAATCGGCTCACCTATAGTTGTGTATACTGACCATTCCGCTTTAAAACATCTTCTGGCGAAGAAAGATGCAAAAGGTCGACTAATACGTTGGATCCTACTGTTACAAGAATTTGATCTTGTTATCAAAGATAAGAAAGGATGTGAAAACGTAGTAGCTGACCACCTTTCACGCATCATTTCTTCCCCTGTGACCCTGCCGATCAATGACTCGTTTCCTGACGAGCAACTCTTGAGCGTATCCACTGAACCATGGTTCAGGGATATTGTGAACTATCATGCCACGGGACTTATACCCAGCGATTGGTCAAAACAGGACAAATACCGTTTTCTATCCCAAGTAAAACACTTTTATTGGGACGAGCCCTATTTGTTTAAATATTGTCCTGATCAGATCATTCGCCGGTGTGTCCCGAATGAAGAGTTCAAGAGTGTTCTTTCTTTTTGTCATGATCAGGCCTGTGGGGGTCACTTTGGTCCTAGAAAGATAGCGGAAAAGGTTTTGCAATGTGGATTTTATTGGCCGACCTTATTCAACGACGCATTTGAGCATTGCAAAACCTGTACACAATGTCAGTATACGGGTAGAATATCCCAGAGGAATGAAATGCCTCAACAACCCATTCTGGTTATTGAAATGTTCGATGTTTGGGGCATAGATTTTATGGGTCCTTTTCCCAACTCCTTTGGGAATATCTACATACTGCTGGCGGTTGATTATGTTTCAAAGTGGGTAGAAGCCATTCCATGTCGCACTAATGACAAAAAAGTTGTGATTAAGTTATTAAAAGATAATATCTTCTCGCGATTTGGACACCCGCGCGCTATTATTAGCGATAATGGGACACACTTCTGCAACAGGTCTTTCGAGACTCTGATGCAGAAATACTCAATCAACCACCGACTTACTACACCCTATCACCCCCAAACAAGCGGGCAGGCTGAAATCTCAAACAGACAAATCAAATTTATCCTGGAGAAAACTGTTGGTAAAAATAGAAAAGACTGGTCGACCAAACTGACGGATGCTCTTTGGGCATTCCGAACTACATATAAGACCGACCTAGGGATGTCTCCATATAGGATAGTGTTTGGAAAAGCATGTCATTTACTCGTCGAGATAGAGCATAAAGCATTGTGGGCCATTAAAGAAATAAATTTTGATTTAAACCTTGCTTGCAACTTTCGGAAGCTGCAACTTAACGAGCTAAGCGAACTCCGCGATGAAGCTTATGATAACGCTGTAATCACAAAATATAGGACTAAGGTTTTTCACGATAAAAACATTTTAAGGAAAACATTTTCACCTGGTCAACAAGTCCTTTTTATGATTCACGATTACACCTTCATGCGGGTAAGCTTCGATCTCGATGGAAGGGACCTTTTGTTGTGCGGTCTGTATATCCGCACGGGGCAGTAGAAGTTGAAAAAGTTAAAAACGACACTGTTTTCAAAGTAAATGGACATAGATTAAAGCCGTATTTTTCCACTGACCCCACGGAGGAGCTCTTGTTCCTACAAGAGCCAGTTTATTTGGATTAAAATTCCTCCGTCTCACCTTCATATCCAGTATATCATTGCATCATTTTTTTTGAATGAAGGTGAGTGAAAAGAGTAAGTTTGGGGGAAGTTCTTCACTTATATATTTTGCCCCCACTAATAATTCCTCCCAGATTTACAAGTTTTGTAGATATAACTGTCGGCAACAGTGAAGACACTGTTGAAAACAAGTTTGGTGGAGGTTTGTGCTTATTTTCGCATCATTTGCATATCATCTGCATAAGCACAAAACATTTTTTTTTTAAAAATCTATAAAAATTGAAAAATTTTCAAAACCCATAAAAATTTAAAAATTTTCAAGTATAAAAATAATTTTAATATTTACACTTTTTTGTATATAAATAAGATAATGAAAGTTTAGATAGTGAAAAATTACATCCATGAGATTAGAAATTTTTTAGAAAACTAAGAAAATTAGAAGTTTTCTTATACGAACTAGTAATAAGTAGTTATGAGTCGTTGTCCCAAGGGTTAGTAAGATGAAAGACGTCACTAATCTGAGGATAAAAATAAGTCTGAAAAATAGTTTCTATTCTGGAAGCCAAACATTTTGAACGTTGATACCCGGCTATTCGCACTTACACACGTCTTAAAGCCTAGGATAGTAAAGGATACCTTGAAATGCTCTTGTCTTAAAGCCAAAAGTATGAAGGAAATAAAAAAAATGATGAAAAAATATAAAGTGGTGAGAAAAATGGACACTGGTTATGCTATCACCGAGGGTAATAAAAATGTATAGCGAGGGTGCTTCTTCACCTAGTGCCCTAAGGCCAACTGGTCTGGGAGACACTGCTATGCCTGAGGTGGTGCAAGACGAGGAAAATACACCAAGTAAGAAAGCACAGGAGTAATCGGTCGGTTAGTACCTCAAGAAGTATTAACGGACGCATGAAAGTGTGTGAGCAATCTCGTTTAAATATTCATTAATTAAAAAGTACTGAGGCTGATGGGCAAGAGTATGATAGCTTGAATTGAATTCTCCGGGTGTAGGGATGTCTTTACACACACGCAGGGTTATATGATCGATGTTTGGAAGAAAGATAGAAATGAAGAATAAGACGATGTTTTATTGAGGGAGGACGTGATTTCTGACATCTTTTCATGACCATTAAGATAGGGCTCATGACAACCGAAAAGCTAGCTTAGTTGAAAACCCTAATTTTCAAAGTTTTTCTTTTACAATTCTTTTCTTTAAATGTAATATTCATGATCTTCTTTTTATTTTTGGATTTTGTGGGTGCAATCCGCTGAAAACCCTCAGGAGACAACACTCCTCCTACTAGGGACACCTAGAGGTTTAAAGGCTTGTTGCACGTGCTCAGTGCAATTGTGTTGCCTACGAATGTGTGCTAGTTAGTTTTTCTCTTTCTTTATTTTCTCCTTCTCTTTTTAATAAAACATTCGCTCGAGACGATCGAAATTAAGTTTGGGGGAATTTGATTAGTCAAAAATATTGTATATTTTAACCGGCAATTTGCTCATCATTTGCATTCATATAGAAGTGTTCGGTATTCGTATTTCACATATTAGTAAATCTGTCACAAAATATCAGATTACTTGTATTAGACCTTAAAACCGGAATTTCTAGGGAAATTGACTGCATTGCATGGCATCGCAATATTTCTATATGTCGCAACCCGTGTTTTGAAGTCTGTGCAGGAAACTAGAAGCATGCTCGAATCAACGCTGCTCAAAAGATACGCCAACTCACTAACTTCAGATCTGGTAGCAATACAGAGGGAATTATAATATTAAAGATATCCTAAAAAGCTCCACATGTCAGCCCAAGCCTGTACCAGAGAGCCCAAGGCCCAAGCCCCCTAAAGAGCCGCGGATCCGCGGCAGGAGCCTGCTTGCACCGCGGATCCGCGGCAGGAGCCTGCTTGCACCGCGGATCCGCGGTGGGTCCAAGGATTCAGCCTCCCAAATTTGCACCAAAACTCCTGTCTCAGCTCCTACAGTTCAGAAAGACACTCTAAGTTCTAGAAGACTCCAGGGGTTTCTGCCAGATCAGCAAACTAGGGTTTCCAAGCCTAATTAAACCTTGCTTAAACCCTAAGCTAGCTCCTAACAAACTACCTTCTAGAAGAATCAGCAAAATTATGGAGGGAACTACCATTTCAAACTTAAACCTAGGGTTTGGGAAATCTATAAATAGAAGCCTAGACCTAGGGTGAAGGGGATCATCATATATCATATATCCAAGAGAGGGTGTGATTCATTTTAGTTCATTTTTAGCCAATCTCTTTCTTCATCCCCTTCCTCCACAAGTCTAGTGAGAGGGCTTGTGGGAAACCCTAACCCTAATTCCAATTAAAATCAAGATCCCGAGTACCCATTAAGCAAGAAGCCCTACAACCTTTAGGAGCGGAGCCGATTTTCAACGGAGCAAGCGATCCGAGCCGATCCACGACTCACGAAGCCGAGCGACGCCCGATCAACAATTTAGATTCTTCCTCTTGTAGTTCTTGAAGCGAATGTAATCAAAATTGTTGAGATCAATAAAGGTGATATTCTTTTATCTTGTTTTCTTTAAATTCTGCATCATGATATCTTTACAATTCATGAATATTTTCTGTGTGGTGATGTATGAATAAAACTCCGCTCATCGAGGAGTCGAGACGGTCAATAGAATGATGATGTAACATAGCTTTAATCGATTTTTGAGTCCTACGTGTTTTGAAAACCCTAGCAAGATCAAGAAACGACGACCCATTTTGTTTCGGTGCTTTCTTGATTGATATCGTTCGGAATTGGGGGGTTACGATCATTTCTTGAATTTGGTAGAGGCTAGAATGCGAATGAAATCAACGAAAGAACAAGGGTTATAAGATGAATCCCTAGTTTCATCAAGAAAGCCCTGACTCTCGTCTATCATCATCGATCTAGCATCAATCCTTCGAAGGACAAGAACACGAAATCTTGAGATTACATCACATCAATAGATCCGATCGATTCCTACGAGCCTCTTTTAGATTCTTGATTGTTGATTGGAAATATTATCGAAACCCAATTCTTGATTGTTTATCAGCTTAGTGATTCTTGATTAGACTCGTGACAATTGAATCAATTGATAAATTCTTGAGATATGTTTCCTTTTCTGTTCAATTAACTTTTCAATTAAAACGAAGCAAATATAAAAGCGAATCGCACAATCCCTGTGGACGATCCGCACTCACTTGCAAACTACATCCGATACCGTAGTTGATTGCGGTCAAATAATTCTTTGGTTGTGATTTCTTTACAATTTCATACTACACAGTCTTGAATTTTAGATCAATCACCCACCATATCTTGGAATAGAAGGTCCATTTGCTTTATATTGGCAGACTGTTCTGCGGCCTCTTTGTCCTTCCTCTCAAGCATTCTCTTAAGGAATTCAGCATCGGTTTCTTGCTCATAACGCTGCTCCGATGACGTCTCCGGGCTTTCTTTTGGTCCGGTGAGTGTAGCCATCGCAGTCAGCATCTCCTGAAGCTTCTGCTGCTGTTGTTCCTGAGCTCTTGTAATGGATCGGGTGAGTGGTCGGAGGCCCGTGGAAGCACGGCTATCCTCTTTCCCGGATGCCATGTAGACGGTATGCGCCACCATGCCCCCAGACTTAGGGCGTTTGGGATCAGTGCCTTTGACATTTGTCGCAGGCATGGGGATTTTCTCCGGCCTTCTCTTCTTATGAGCGGTCTAAGTTGAGCGGGCCGTTGCAGTGGGCACCCAAGTAGCCGTCACCTTCTGTGGCTTAACAGGACGGTTTTCTTCCTGTCGAACCTTCAGCTTTTTCTGCCGGCGGGGATAGTCTTGATCCACCACTGACTCTCGGACTTATCGCCAGATTTTGTAAAGTTTGGAAGACAGCTGTTGAGGGGACTGCTCCGGCTTTATTTCTGTGACAGTCTCTACCGATGGCGGAGATCTTTTCAGTACGGCAGTAGGCGAGTTCCTGCGTACCTTGTTCAGCAGCTCAAAACTGTTCCCGGTTGGGACAGAAGCTTTAACTTCCACCGTTGGAGCTGGTGGAGTTAGCCCAGAGGGGGTGTTGCCCCTGGCCTTCCTTACTCGGCGCCAGTAGCGACGTCGAGCGTGTCGAGCCATTGGTGTTGCTTCAGAGATGGGAATGGCTTTGTCTTGCCCCCTATCTAGGTGAGGGTTTGTTGCTGGTGTCAGCCTCTTGAAGACTGACGTCCGTTGAGAAGCGGTATCCAGCCGGTAAAAAACAGACTTCTGAGCAGGGATATGAACCGTAGTGGGAACCGGAACAATCAGTCTTGTAAAAACAGACCCTTTAGTAGGAGAAGCCGTCTTGACGACTTCAGGAGCAGGGATGGCTATCCTCTTCGGAATAACCTTTTCTTGAGGTGCATGCTTCATCATGGGCCCACATGGACTTTTCCCCAATCTGGCGAAGACCGAGGAGCTGGAGCTGGACAACCCGTTGAGAGGAGCCGCAGTAGCAGTAAGCCGATCGAAGACCGACTTCTTGGGAGCTTCCGGTGTTGGCACAGGAGCGGTGAAGCTCGTTGGCGGGAGCATGGTCCTGAAAAACAATCCTGTGGTGGCTTGAGTGACATGTTCCACCGGCATCGTGAACAGGGAAGCCGCCTGGGGCCCGTAAGATATGCCCCAAGTTAAGGCAGGACGTGGGTTGCAGTTGCATGTGGAATACTTTGAGCAGGTGAACGCCATTGATCTTTTGCTTTCTGCACCAAGCAAAACGCTAAATCTTAGTACCTCGAAACCCAAGGGCAACCATTAGTAAACCACGATTCGTTCGCGAACACGACACACGAAATGTGGAGTGGAATGATGGAAAAGGTCCCACCGGACGTGCCAGAATCTGTTCCCCTCCGAAAGACGCGCAAGACTGATGTCTTGCCTGAGATTCGGGGCAGATGCTAATTGGTGCTACCCGTCCACCTCTCCGAAGATGTCAAGTTGATTTATGGCACCGTGTATCCAAGGTTTAAACGGATGCGGCCGATGTAGCAGACTTCGTCAGATTCCCCCTCGCCTGAGGGGTTTTTGATTGTGGGGACGCTCTTCCCTGCAGGCACAAGCCCCTGCAGTTAATTACGCTACCGCATCGCGGTAACAACTTTCTCCATCACCAGAAGGTCACTTCGTGTCGTGGTGTTTTTTTTGTGTTTGGTTGCCCGTGGATTGTATATGGAGACTAAGTTATGTTGTTGCCCGTAGGGCATGGACTAGTCCAAATCCGTATGTTTCTTAGATTTGGGTTTTAGCGGGTTGGGTTTAAGGATACGTTAGCCTCATTTGAGACTAAAATCAACTTAAACTTTTGTTAAGGATACGTTAGCCTAATTTTAGACTAAGATCGACTTAACGGGATCGTTTAGATCCGACAAGAGAGCAATTGGGCTTTATTGTTTAGTCTAATGACATTGCGGTCGATAACTAGTTTAAGGACATTGCGGTCCGTTGTTAGTTTATGGACATCTCGGTCCAATGTTAGTTTAAGGACATCGCGGTCGAGGTTAAGGACATCATAGTCCGTGGATTTAAGGACGCCACAGTCCGTTGTTAGTTTTAAGACATCACGGTCGAGGTTATGGACATCATAGTCCATGGGTTTAAGGACCCCAGAGTCCGCTGTTAGTTTTAAGACATCACGGTCGAGGTTAAGGACATCATAGTCAATGAGTTTAAGGACCCCACAGTCTGTAGTTTAGAGACGTCATAGTCTATGAAATGTGTAGTTGTCGGGACCCGTCACCTCTCTGAAGACGTTGAAAGATTACAACGACAAATATCAGAGGAGTGAAGAGATGTACCCTCAAACCAAAGTGGATTAAGTGATCTGTAGTCCAATTTGGAACTAAGATTAGTTAATTGAATTTTGAGCACATTGGCTCAGTTGAGTGTGAATTGAGGACTTATGGCTAACTTGGGCTAAGTCCAATTAAGTTTGAAGTATTGGCCCTCTGTTGGACCAGTACAAATTTGTCTGGGTTCAAGCCCACATTATTTAGCAATGCTAAACAAGAGTTTGAGGGCTTTGATAACATTTGGGTCTTTGGCTGAGAATTAAACATTATACCTCTGAGTTTCTACTCAATTTTGAGATTCAATTGAAGGGGAGGCATTGCCTCTAGAAAATTAGCCAATTTGGCTAAATCTAGTATTAAACACTAAAGAACAATAGTGTTAAACACTGGAAATAAGATTATCAAATTAGTGTTCAACACCAGAAATGTGATTCTCAAATTAGTGTTAAACACTGGAAACAAAATTGTCAGATTAGTGTTAAACACTAAAAGAGGAAGGGGTTACGTGGGGGTACGTGATGTCATCAAAAAGTGGGGCCAGATCCCCTTTATTTTGTTCTGCAAACAATTGTTAAACACTTTTAATTTTCATAGCCATCACGTGTGGGCACATGATGTATACTCATGCCTTGATTTATTAGAACATTTATTAGGGGTCACGTGGTAACACGTGAGAGCGCCCAAGTCAGATTTTGCCTTTGCTTTTGTTCCATATATAATGAAGGTCACGTGGGAGCATGCGAGGCATTGCCTCAAAGCTTTCTTCTTCTCATTTTTGGGGGATCTAATCGGGGGTCATGTGGGGCACGTGACCTTAGCCTTTTCATGCACAAAGATCTTTTAAGTCTCCTTATTTTATTTCGAGAATTAAATTCTCTGTAGGGTTAAAACTCTAATTATAATTTTGGAGGAATTAAATTCCTATGTATGTGGAAGAATTAAATTCTTATATAGGATTAAACCCTTGTTCTGTCTTGAAGGAATTAAATTCCTATGATTTTGGGAGAATTGAATTCTCATGCAGGGTTGAACCCTAATTTTATTTGGAGAAATTAAATTCCTAAAAATTTAGGAGAATTAAATTCTCATATAGGGTTGAACCTTAGTTTATCTTGGAAGAATTAAATTCCTATAACTTTGGGAGAATTAAATTCTCATGTAGGGTTAAACCCTAATTTTGTTTTTGGAGAAATAAATTCTCTAAACTCAATTCCCCCTCTAAGTTTTGGATCTGCATGGCAGGATCTCAACCCGATGAGAATTAAATTTTCAACTTATGGGGAGATGTGCTCTTTGCAGATCTTCAACCAGAGGAAGAACTAAGTTCTTTTGTGCAGAAGAGTTAAACTCTTAGATTTTAGAATTAAATTCTCTGTTTGAAGTTTTGATCCCCTTTCTTTTCTCACCTAGGATTTTCTTTGTCGAGAATTAAATTCTCCTTTGTTTTCTCTATGAAATTTCAAGATTCCAAAACTCTATCTCTTTCTCTTTTCTTGTCTCCTATTTATAGGAGAAGGAAAAGAATCAATTTGTATAGTAAATCTTTCATTGAAAGATTTTGTTTGTTTTCATAATTAATATGATCTTTTAGATCACACAGTGAATTTTATTCACCGTTGGATTTTAAATCAAAAGATATTCTGTATGTTATTTCTGGTGAGATTTAGGGAAATCTTTCCTTGTCTAAGATTTTTCCATAAACTGGTGATATTTAATCACCCCTGGATTTTTAATCCAACGGTTCTCCTTAATCCTTTCCAATTTGGAATGATTTTAGAGAAATTTGAATTTTAATTCTATTAAACTGTAAGTCTTTCGAAGCCTGTCACGTATGAGAACGTGACCCTTGGTCACGTGTGAGCACGTGACCCCCAATTGGTCCCTTTAACAGCCGCTTGTTTATGTTGCTGTTTTAACCATCACGTGTCAAGACGTGACCATTGGTCACGTGTGAGCACATGACACCTCGTTGAGGTATTTCCTTATTTTTAGAATTAAATTCTATTAAGCTGTAAGGCTTTCAAAGCCTGTCACGTGCTGGCACGTGACCCTTGGTCACGTGGGAGCACGTGACCCCCAATTGAGTCATCTTTCAGCCGTTTGTTTTCGTTTCTGTTTGATGAGGTTTTATCCATCACGTGTCATCACGTGACCATTGGTCACGTGTGAACACGTGATGCCTCATTGAGGTAATTCCTGATTTTTCTTAATCAGGAAACAGACGGTTAGAAAGGATTCGTCTCTCCCGGTATTGGGAGTTAATATCGCGCTGTGACTAGGAGAGTCATTACACATAGTCATCCCTGGCCAGGGCAAGCGAGATTCACTGGTAGTGTTTCCAGTAGTTTCTCAGGGTGTTCCGGGCTACACACCGACATGACTTGTACCGCTATTAGGGGTCTGACGTTTACCACCCACTTAGGCCCGACATGCGATACTCTTAGACGAACAGACCGGACTGTACGGAGATTGTCACATTCAGGCTCAGTAGGAGTTCGGATGGGTTTACCTCATCGGTTTTCTTATCGGCATCTACCTGGGGGCCGTTACGTACAGCTAGTACCGCTTGCAGCCTATGGTTAAACCTACAGCCAACATAGTGTTGAGTCCTTAGAGTCCCACACAGAGGGTTGTTCGTCTTTGGGCAAAACAGAGTAGAGGTCGCATGGTTTTGCGACGGGGTTGGTTCACATCCGCGCACTTGTGCACGTTTGGTGTCCGGGCAATTATTACTAGCGGGCTTTGGTTTAAGCCAGATCCTAGAATTTATTTTGGGATTGGTTTTGTCTCATTCTATTCATGTTCCTCGGAACACGGATGAGGGTGTGTATGCACAGTAGACAGAGGCAGAGGAATCTCATTAGGGTTTTTGACAGTTGACTTTTTCTAAACCCTAATGAGAATGAGAAATATGATTAATAATATTAATTAAGGATAATTGTGCCATGGTTAGGTTGACCATTTGACTTTGGTTGACCATTTGACTTTGGTGGACCATTTGACCGTGATCATTTCTTTTGCAAGATGCTTCTTGATTCTTGCAAATTGCATTAAATGTGAAATGATAATGGTCATTTCAACTAACCATCACAATTTTCTTTAGTTATTATTATTGTTATTTTCATATGAGAGCATGGATGTTATTCTTGCTCATTCTCTCTTGCTTTTTCTCTCTCATGAAAAGCTCTCCCTCTTCCTCTCTCAAAGCTCTTTTCTTTCATGTGTTGAAAACCATGAGAGCTTTGTGAGATAAAACCATCAAGGCAACTCTCTACTCATTCTAGGGTTCTTAGTCTAGCAAGCCAAGCACTCTAGTTATCTCTTGGTTGAGGTAGGAGCTCCAGGTAGAGGCCTTCGGGTGGGTGTTTCTTCGACAAAGAGAAAACGAAGAGGAGGAGCCGTCTACACCACTCCATGGAGCAAGCAAGAAGGAGGACCACAACAAGAAGAGAAGGAGTTCAAGAACTAAGTATAACCATCTAACCTAGTGGCTAGAACTTGTAGTTCATTTGTTAGTTTTTGTTTAGCAATGATCCTTCATGGTTGGTCTATATTTCCTTGTAAGAAAAATTTGATATTTACCTATTCCGCCTCCCCGAAAGAACTGGGGTTAGTGACATAGACCTTTCACCGCCAACAAGATATATAGATTCCCAAATGAGTTGGGAAAAGGACCCATAAAATTAATCCCCCAAACGTCAAAAAATTCTACAACCAAGATCGGTTGAAGTGGCATCTCATTTATCTGAGGAATCCGACCCGTGTGTTGATACCGTGAACAAGTTTTGCAATGATCAAATGCATCTTTGAATAATGTAGGCCAATAAAAACCACATTACAAAACATTCCCCACCGTTTTTCGTAAACCAAAGTGACCACCACATGCCTGATCATGACAGAAAGACAAAACACTCCTGAATTCGTCATTAGGAACACATCTGCGAATGATTTTGTCAGGACAATATTTAAACAAATAAGAGTCATCCCAGTAAAAATGCTTTGCTCGGGATAGAAATCGATGATTGTCTTGTTTAGACCATTCGCTGGGAATAAGTCATGTTGCTAGATAATTCACTATATCAACGAACCAAGGTTAGCAGGATACGTTCAAGAGTTGTTCGTCAGGGAAAGAGTCGTTTATTGGCAAGGTCACAGTAGGTGACGAAGAGATGCGTGAAAGAACTACGTTTTCACATTGTTTCTTATCTCGTATGTCAAGAAAAAATTCTTGTAATAATAGGATCCATTGTATTAAACTTCCCTTAGCATCCTTCTTTGATAAAAGTTGTTTTAGGGCTGAGTGATCAGTGTAAACCACAATCGGTGAGCCAATCAAGTAAGGCCGGAATTTTTCTAATGCAAACAAAACTGCCAAGAGTTCTTTTTCGGTGGTTGTATAATTAATTTGGGCATCATTCAAGGTCTTACTTGCATAATAAATTGCATGTTGCATCTTATCAATGTGCTGTCCTAAGACTGCACCAAAAGCAAAATCAGATGCATCACACATAAGCTCGAACGGGTGGTTCCAATCAGGAGATAATAGAATTGAGGCTGTAGTGAGAGATCTTTTAAGTGATTCAAAAGCAGCCTCAAAATCCGAATCAAAGTGAAATGTAGTATCCTTGTCCAAGAGAAGAGTTAAAGGTCTAGCAATTTTGCTAAAATCCTTAATGAACCTCCTATAAAATCTTGCATGACCAAGGAAAGATCGTATATCTTTGATGTATTTAGGATGAGGATGGTTATGGATGACATCTATTTTAGCTTTGTCTACCTCAATGCCTTTTCGTGAAATAACAATTCCAAGCACAATACCTTCATGGACCATGAAATGGCATTTTTCCCAATTCAATGTTAAGTTCTTATCCTTACAGCGGGTAAGAACTGCGTCAAGATAAGATAGGAAATCCTCAAATGAGTCCCCGAATATAGAGAAATCGTCCATGAAAATCTCCAGAAAATTATCGACCATATCCGAGAATATCCTCATCTAACACCGCTGAAATGTAGCGGAAGCGTTGCATAAGCCAAAGAGCATGCGTCTATAAACAAAGGAACCGAAAGGAAAAGTAAATGTTAATTTATCTTGATCATTTTCGGTGATAGGGACCTGGTTATAGCTAGAGTATCCGTCCATGAAACAATAATATTCATGTCCAGCTAATCGTTCCAACATTTGGTCAATGAAAGGTAGAGGGAAGTGATCTTTCCTCGTTGCGGCATTGAGTTTTCTGTAATCAATACATACACGCCACCCAGTTTGGATGCGAGTTTGGATCAACTCATTAGCCTCATTAATTATGACCGTGATGCCAGACTTTTTAGGGACCACAAGAATAGGACTTACCCATTGGCTATCAGAGATTGGGTAAATTATACCACTATCAAGGCACTTGAAAATTTCTTTAATTACCGCCTCCTTCATGACGTGACTTAACCGTCTTTGTGGTTATCAGGTTGGTTTAGCTTCGTCCATCAAATGTATATGATGTTCAACAATCAAGGGCCTAATCCCTTTGATGTCTACCATTATCCAACCAAATGCTTGCCGATTTGATCTCAAGACCATCAAAAGAGCGTTCTCTTGCTCCAAGTCTAGGAAAGCGGATATCATCACGGGCAAAAACTCATTCTTACCTAAATATGAATATTTATGATGAGAAGGTAACAGTTTGATATCTAATGTCGGCGCAGACACAATAGAAGATGGGGGTAAGGGAATGATATTCGGATTCTCGAAGAAGTTCGTAGCCTGCAAAGGATACTGACTCGGAGAGTGCTTCTGACTTTTGTGATGAGTCAAAAGGTTCAAACTCAGGGTTGGACTCGTCAAAGGTGTCCTCGCTATGATACTGTGCAAGATCAAACAATGATGTACTAATGTCGTCGAGATCAACAAAGCAAAGTTCCTCAACCTTGCAGCTTTCGGGAGCTATCCCGTGGACAGAATAGACATCAAGTAAATAAGAAGAAGGCTCAGATGGTTGACTTCTTAGCTTGTAAATGTTAAGCTCAATTGTCATTTTCCCAAACGATAAGTTCATAGAACCGTTACGACAATTAATGGAAGCATTGGAAGTGGCTAGGAAGGGTCGACCGAGAATTACCAGAATTTGGTTTCGTGGGTTCGCTACAGGTTGTGTATCTAAAACTATAATGTCCATAGGCAATATAAATTCCCTGACTTTTATCAACACATCCTCAAGCTCACCCATAGGTTTGGTGATAGATCGATCTGCCATTTGGAGAGTGTAGTGAGCAGGTTTCAACTCTCCAATACCTAACTACTCGTAGACAGAGTACGGAAGAAGGTTAACACTAGCGCCAAGGTCCAGTAAAGAACAGTTAATATTTTTACCCCGATAGAAATAGAGATTGTAGGACAGCCAGGATCCTTACTTTTCTTTTGTAATTGCTGGGCAAAAGCTGTGCTGGCATTACTCGTTATGAACACTTTTTTCGGCACTTGAGTCTTCCTCTTCCTAGTGCACAAGTGCTTAAGTATTTTTGCATAAGCCGGAACTTGTTGGATAGCATCTAGGAGAGGGATAATAATATTAACCTGTTTAAACATTTCCATAATCTTCTCCATTTGTGCATTAGGTTTGTTTGCCATCAACCTATTTGGATACGGAGCTTTATCAATAATAGTTGGGTCCAACATTTGTGGAGAAGTTCGTGTGGGGAGAACGGATCCCAGAATTTGAGTAGGGATCGTTTCAGGTTGTGTCAATGAGGTGGGCGGAGGGTTCGACCCTAAGGGAAAATGAAGAATAGGCTCGGAAGAATATGAAATAGGGTCAAAAGTCGAAGTGGAAGTGGAAGCCGGGGTGTTGTTGATTGATTCAACATTATCAATATGTTCACCGACATGGTTATTTGTCACTCTTCCGGATCTCAATGTTGTAATGGCATTCACATTACGATATTGTGTGTGCCCAGGATTCGGTGGGGGTTGAGATGGAAGTTTCCCTTTCTCTCTAGCACAAATTGCGGCATTTAATTGTGCAATTTGTGCTTCTATCGATTTTATGCTCTCACCGTGTGAAGCGGAGTCCTACTTTATAGTATCGATTGAAGACCTTATATCAGCCGACATTTGCTTAGAATGTTTCATAAACAAATCCAATGTTTGTTGGAGTGAAGAGGAATTTTCGGTACCGGCTAATCGCAAAGAATTATTATACGGTGCAAAATTATTGGCAGGATTTTGAAAGTATTGTTGTTGAAATGGTTGCTGATTTTGTGTTGGTTGCTATTGCTGTGGAGGGATCCTTTGATAGTTATTTTGGTTTGGAACCGTGTTTTGAGTTTTGTGTCGATTCCAACCAAAATTAGGGTGATTCCTCCAACCTTAATTATATGTGGAAGAATAAGGCTCGTTTCTTAGTCGCTGCTGAAAAGCAGCATTAGTGTGTTCTTGACCTTGAAACGGAGAATTCAAAAGACATTCTTCCGTCAGATGTGATGGATCTGAACAGCATCCACATATAGTTTTAGGGAGCGTCACCTGGTTTAGGGAGGCTAATAAAAATTTAATTTCCATAGCTTCAAGTTTCTTTTTTAATGTTGCCATTTCGGCTTTTACTGCTATAGAAACATCAAGTTGATGGATACCACCCCTAGATGATGGACTAACGCTTTCCCATTGCAAAGTGTTTTCAACAAAATCTTCCAAGAATTTCCATGCTTCACTATAGTCTTTAGACTTGAAATTGCCTTGACACATGGTTTCAAGAATCTGCTTTGTCGTTGGATTAATGCCCTCATATATGATTTGGCACAGATCCCATCTATGGATTCCGTGATGAGGATATTGGACAAGTAGATCCTTGAACCGTTCAAAGCATTTCAAAAATGGTTCATTGGGAAGCTGGGAAAACTGGTTGATTTCACTCCTAACACGGGCGGTCTTATGATTAGGATAAAATTTCTTAAGGAATGCTATGACGAATTCATCCTAATTGGAAAAAGATTGTGCGGGTGTGTTATAAAGCCATTTTTCGGCTAAATCGCTCAAAGTAAATAGGAGAAGACGTAAATGAATAGCATCCACAGAAAGTTATGAAGTGCCCATAATAGCACATACGTTTTCGAATTTAGTGATTAAAACATATGCGTCTTCAGACTCAAGACCGTGAAATTTAGGCAAAAGATTGATAAAGTGTGGTTTGATTTCGAAATTATCCCCATTAGCTGGTGGTATGGAAAGACAAGTAGAAAGAGAACAACGTATAGGGTAGCATCTCTTTGGGAGATATATACGCGGTAGATTTTGCGCAACTACGGGTGGCGGCAAAGTGGTGTTATTAAAACTGGTTGGAGAACTGTCCATATCGGTGGATGTTGTGGTGGGTGGTGAGGAAAAAGAAGATGAAGAAATACTGACTTCGGAGTCGATAGAGGAAACGAGGACAAGACGGGCACAAGAATCCCGTGTCCAGCCGAGAATACAATAATCGGGTTTAGCGCATGTGGCCGCATATGTGTAAATTAAAATAAAAGTTAGTTTTATGGTATGTTTTAAAAAGGACGGATTTGGAAAAATCACAAAAATGCACAATCAACCCTAGATCTAAGGTCACCTAGGTCAATTCACTAGACCGCTCCTAGACATCCAGAAAACAAATTAAAGGATAAATCCTCTACTATGTAAGTGCCAGGTAAGTGGGAGATATCCGCAATGTAAATAGCGGGCCTAATTAAGTAACCACTTGCCTTAGACACACTTTCCTATACACGACAAAAGAAATGCGGATAAGCAGTAGATTACCCATGACCTTCCTCTGTCATGATTGAGCACGACGGTCCTTAGAGTCTTCTCTAGATATTTTTTTAGTTAATGAACGGTGATGCGGATGCTTGTTTTGTGATTTGTGGGGCTTAGGAAGGGTGATGAAATCTCCACCAAATCTGAATTTGGTCTTTGCCCCTTATTTTCCGTATTAAAATATGCACAAACAACCAATATCAAAACACGCAACAAGAATTTTTTTTAATGCGACAAATTTTTGCAAAGAATCCTGCAGAAAAGTTATTATTGGAATTTTGCAAAGGAGAGAGAAGAATGTGTACAAGATGCCGCGGTTCCGCCGCCAATTCCTGCTTCTTTCCGCGGTTCCGTGGTCAGTTCAACAGTTCTTTGAACAAGTTTTGGTTCTAGTGCTCCCCTTTCTTCTCTGGTCTTGATGAAATGACCTGAATTTTTATCTCCCTGATACAGTGATTCCATATTTCCTTGCAAAATTCATACACTAATCGTTAAGCACACGATGCGTTTTTGATTCAAATTTTGATTAAATAATAACAATTCAACTCAAATAGCAAGAAAGAAAAAATTACGCACGCATCCCCGGCAACGGCGCCATCTCATTTATATCGAAAATGTGATGATAGTTTCCACTTCTTTGATTTTAAAGAAAAGATGCAATAGTAAAGAAGTGATGTAATGTTTTAGTCGTAATATAACCGCAATCAATAACGGTGTCGCGTGTAGCGAGCGTTAGTGAGCTCGGGTCATCCTCTGGGACTCAAGAAATTCGTAAATTCTTGATTTAGTTGAGTCAAAAGAAATAGTAAAGAAAATCAAGAAATTGTTTAAAATTTGGTTGAAATAATCATTTCAAGAAATCCAAGAAATTGTTTTCAAGAAAAGAAATCCAAGAAAATGTTCAAGATTTAGTTATCAAGAAAATTGTAGAAGGCTTATAGGATTCGAACGGAATTAGTAGCCAATGATGATTATTCAAGATGATTCATCTTATCTATTGGTAGAATTAAAACTAAGTAGATGGCAATAAGAGAGAATTAGGGATCTTTTGAAGAAACAAGGTTTTCTCCGTCATTGCCCATTGTCCTTTCATTGAATGCCATTCTTATCTAGCCTTTAACAAGAAGGATCATCAATCTAATCCCCCAATTATGACAAAATTCACAAATAAATTGATCTCGCTCACAATTTGAACATTGATGATTCTTTTTGCTAAAGTTTATAATCTCGATAAGACTTATATTGTATATAGGATCTTCTCACCAATTGATCTACCAAATTCCTTCAAATCTTTAGCATGCGAAGATTTATTCACATATAATGAAAATAGAAAAATCAACAATTAAAGATTTCATAATGCGAGATTTAAAGAAAACGAGATTAAAAGTAATGATCACCTTTATTATTCAACTTCAAATTACAACTTCTTCAATCCGAGATTACATGAAAATTCGCTATCGATCACTCCCTTGAAGAGGTAATTTCTCCGTCGATCTTCTCTTTGCAAGATCACCGTGAGTCTTGGATCTATCGAGGATCACGTGCTCGTTGATGACGATCGGCTTCGCGTAAAGGATCTTTTGTTGAATCGCTTGATGAACTTCTCGATGAATCTTGATCTTGAGATTTGTTGTTCTTGAAATTGGATCTAAATTTTTTTTTGTAATTATGTACTAAAAATCAACAACCTTTTCAATGTAAGCTTAGGTCCTTTTTATAGCCCCTAATCAAGCTTCCCAAATAAGCTAGGTAGTTATGCATAGGCTTCTACAATAAGCTAGGTAGTTATGAAGCGTCCTCAGTAAGCTAAGACGTTACAGGGAAGCTTCTGGAGAAATCTCGATCTTCGATCCCCTGACTCGGCAGTCAATCTGCGGCGACTCGGCCTGACTCGGCCGTGGTTCCGCGGCCGATTGGTGAGATCATGACTCAAATTTTCTTGAGTCTTCTAATATTGGTCTCTCGATATATATGTGATATCCGGAATCTTCTTCTCTCTTCTGAATCTCTACCAGAATTTAACTCTTTGATTTCCTATTTTTTATCGACGAATTTCTGATTCCAATATTTGACCTGAGCTAATTTTTTGCACAATATCTCAATGAAGAATGTTAGAGATATACAATATTATGCGTGAAATAATAAACATACAATTTCCTTAAAAAATTGTTTATTATAATGTATAACACATGGTAATTGATATTTTCGAGATGAATTTGTAATATGTGTTATATTTATAACAAACACACTTGGATGATTAGAAAAGTGAGGAAATTGTTATGTTAAAAATTGCAATAATTTTGACTCAACGCTAGTCTTGAGCTCATTGGCCATCTTAGAATTTTCTTGAGTCGCTCTTTGAAGGTAATCCTTTTACTTTTAATTAAGTGTTTAAGTTTCTTTAATCTCCTATAGTACTGTAGAGTTAAACAAGTGTAGGTTTAGTGATCTTGGAAAATTCTAGGATGATATTTAGTGGATGTTTTGGGTTGTGGAGGTGTATTTAAGGTCTAGTTAGTGACCACAAACCTTCTAGTGTTAGAATTCTGGACCAAACTTTAGTTTAGAAGTCCTGAACATAAACTTGGAATTTTCCGATATCCGGTTTTTGTTGAAATGTGATGATCAATTATAATCTTCTATGACTCGAAGACTTTGAAAAATATTTGCAAACACAGAGAGATGTGCAGGGTATTAGGAATATACCCTAGAAACCCGAGCCCCCAAATCCTCTTCATGGCTGCCAAAATATCCTATCTGGCCACAAATTGCGGCCTGACCTAGGGGTGCGGGTCACGGGTTTGGTCTATAGCTCTATCATCTGGTATATGGGCCTATCCAATATGCAAAATGTCCTAATTTCACTTAGGGAAAAATCTGGGAGTGTTTTTCTAAGTTGCCGATTTCGTTTTGCGACTTTTGAAAACTAGATTTTTGATATTTGAGTTTTGGCTCGGTCGTTTGACGTTTGTACATCAATGTCAGGGGTTGTTTGGTTGTTTTTGCATACGTGGACCATAGGTTCTAACTTATGTACGTCTCGCTTGCCATATCAGTTTTCGGACTTGATTTTGATGTCGATACGATATGCGTTGAAATGTAGGTACCTTCATGTGGACTTCCAGGATGACGAAGGAGAGCAAGGCGTTTATCGACATCGGCTAGAGCGAGGATAGTAGGTGAGTAGATGTATATCTATGGGGGAAGTCGGGTGGATGGCGTATAGCACCCCTGCAACCGTTGTAATAGGGTACTTATATATAGTTATATATATTTCAATGTTAGATATGTGTACGTAACTAATAAGGTTCTAGGAGACTATAGGCTAAAATAAGTGTACTCGTAGGAAGGTATACCCTTAGCTCTTTTTTTTCCTAACTATGAGCCATTTGTATATATGTTGTCACATACACACACTTGGTATAATATGTGTGTGTGTATATATATATATGTATATATGTATACACACACTCATGTAAATTTGAGGATAATTTCGATATAACATCACAAGATGAGGAAATGACATGTTAGAATGATTTGAGTCAATATGATCGGACATGATGTCCCGAGGCTATGTTATGTGATATGAGATTGAAACGTCATGATATGATATGATATATTATATGGACGACATTGTGCGATATATATTTATAACATGCAACGATATGTGTCTAAATGAGATGATAGAATGTACGTGACCATAGATCTGTACCCTTATGTCACGACCCAAATCAGCAACGTGACCGGCACTTAAATCATGCAACGTCTAAAGATGCAACGTAATTCAAGTAAGCCAAAACTCAGAATCTAAACTGTGAAATAAAGTAGAGTAGTAAAACATTTGTTTTAAAACATCACACCTTTTTAAATCTCAAGTGGTTGCTAAAAATTTCGGCGGCATTTCTTTTGTAAAAACTGATCCAAAACGGAAACAAAACATAATATATAAAAACATCCCTTTTTTGGAGCAATCTCATGCCTATAGGCGGAACACAACCACATAACAGATATACGAAACCATAGGCGATGAAATAAGAGAATAAGAAATGAAACAACATTCGCTACAAAGCAAAAAAGTCGACTCACATGAGCACGACACACAGGAATCGTTGTTTATTTCGATTTCTACCTGATGATGTTTTCTACTCACGAGTTGGCAACTCACCCTCGTTGTGCCACAGTTCTTGCAGGTTGACAGCATGGATCAGTAGCGGCATCGCTGACACAAAGCTTGCATTCGGTTGATTTGCTTCGGTAGGTGGTACATGTTGGATCGTACTACTCTTGTATTTATTATTCCTGTTGTATCTAGTCAACTCCATCAATCAGAAACTAGTATTTGTATTTGTAGTAAGACTTAGCAAGACTTGTAGTTGCGAGACTTACATCGATGGGTTATATGTTTGATTGCTTGGTTGATGTCTTATAGTTGACTCCTCCAATAGACTATAGACTAACCTGTACTAGGTTACCCAAGCGGGATCTAACTCTTCGCCAATCGGCCGAATCACAACCACGCAAGACAGAATATATCTATACAACGCCCAACGGCGAAGATCAACAAAAAAGATAATGAATCTAACTCTTCGGCAATCGGCCGAATCACAACCACGGAAGACAGAATATATGTATACGACGCCCAACGACGAAGATCAACACAAAGGATAATGAATAAAGCAAGACATCAACCCACCAAGCGAACATATAACCCATCGCTCTAAGTCTCGCAACTACAAGTCTTGCTAAGTCTTACTACATTAACAAATACTAGTTTCTGATTGATGGAGTTGACTAGATACAACAGGAATAATAAATACAAGAGTGGTACGATCCAACATGTACCACCTACCGAAGCAAATCACCCGAATGCAAGCTGTGTGCCAGCGATGCCGCTACTGATCCATGCGGTCAACCTGGAAGAACTGTGGCACAACGGGGGTGAGTTGCCAACTCGTGAGTAGAAAACATCATCTGGTAGAAATCGAAATAAACAACAATTCCTAGGTTAACTATATCATAAAGGTAATACTATGATATCTAGGATGACCGTATCTGCATATGTGCCAATAATATAATCAATGCCTATGAGCATGTGGCTAACATCTACATGTCCCTTAATTACACAACAACATCATGCATGTAAATATCATGAAAGCATATACATGCAAATATGAGGATATCAACCAACATGTATCCATCAACAACACATCAAAATCATGGAACCTGAGTGTCCAACATCGACACTCGAAACATCATGAAACCCATGTCCAACATCGACACGTAAATCCTCATATCTCGGGCTCCGTCAGTCCGGATCGGCCTACGGGCTCCGTCTGTCCGGATCGGTCCTCGGGCTCCGGTAGTACGGATCGGCCCATATCCATCTCTCGACTCATGTCGGTATCCTCCGGATAACCGCCATGTCCAACCAATCACCGGTAGATATTAGTCCCTCTGCCAGGCTCATCGTCTATACAACGAAAATCATTTCTTTCCCCGGGGTACCATGTCGGATCCACCATATACCCGCAGACGGTGCCTCCCACTCCTCGAATCGGGTTTCACATGCCAATCCCAGGACCGAGAAAACACATGGTTGACGTCTCAAAATATCATATCAAGAGAAACCGGGTTTTTAAAACAATACATGATTTCTTTTGAAATATGACCACGGTTCTCAAATCCAGAATCTCATGAAAACAATAAATCTCAACGAGTATAATCATAAAGCATGATATATGCAAACATATAACCGTAATGTCAGCATATCAAGTATATCATGCGACATGGTATGGTGATGTAAACATAAAATGTATATCGTGCAACATAGCGTAATGATGTGAGCATAACAATATATATCATGGCATGATATTGCAATTCTACTGTGTAAGTGACATAGGAATTATCGATGATGAAAGTGTGTGAGCCGGCAATCCGTGTAAGTGTAACATACGCATCATCGATAATTGTGTGGGTGTACTAGTACATGTATATGAAATGCAATGAGAATAACATGAACATAGCATAAAGTAAGTTGTGAGCGCAATGCTATAAGGTATACGTCTCTATCACATATCCGAGTCGGTGAATCTATCAATCGACATCTAGCCTTAAAACATCACGTACGGCATAATACATCGTACGTCATCCTCTAGTCAAGGGTATGGATCAATCATCCAGTAAAACTCATCACGTACGGTATCCATCGTACGGCGGTATTAAACCTTTAGGGATCCTATCAACCTATATGACAAAGAGGGTACGGACCAAACTTCTCGTTCGACATATCACTCATGATTCACAACATTATATATATATATACCTATATCCCAGGTCACATCCGTAACAATCTCATATCATGGGACCAACAAAAGGTATCAATTATCTCATATCGACTCGCATCTGTATAATGACATATCTAACCAAGTCATCATATCTCATCGTATACTATTTTCATCACATCAAGTCATTTTACATATACATTCTATCTTATAAATCTCATGTCATGCTACTCTAAATCTCATACTTAATCTCGTGCAACTATATATATATATATATATATATATATATATATATTCGTGGTTCACATTCACTATTCATATCCTTATATATTAATTCGAGACATCAATTCTATCATATCTTGTTAAAGAGTCATATCCCTATAGCTTTCATCTCATATCTCGATATATATATTCAATCATTCATATCATCTCTAACTATCTTTTTAACCGTATTCATAGTTTTTTAATATTGGTTTTCTTAACCATATTCTATATATCGGTTTCCATCAAAATTTGCGGGGTGCTATACGCCATCCACCCGACTTCCCCCGTAGATATAAATCTCTCACCTGCGGAACTCCTTGCTTGCCGAAGTCGATGTCGCCATACTCCTGCTCGTTATCCGAAGTCCACATGAGGGTGCCTATACATATAAACACATTCGCAATGCTATTACAATCAAGTTCGAAAAACCAATACGGCACACGGTGCGCTTATAGGTTAGAACCTATAGCCTACGCATGCAAAATTTACTAAACAACCCTCGTCGTTGGCGTACAAACATCCAACGAACAAATAAAACATCAAATACCAAAACCCAAGTTCATAAATCGAAATTACCAAATTCAGCAACTAAAGAAATCTATCCCAGGTTTTACCATAGGTTAAACCAGAACATTTTGCATATTGGGTTGCTCTAAATATCACATAACAAAGTGTAACACCCTAGGATGTGTTTAGTGGCTAATTATATTTTAATATGTGAATTTTAATAAAAATTTTACCAAATTGATTTTCAAATAAATTTTCAAATTTAATAAATATTTTTCTAAAATTTTCCCAAGCTTGCACAAACTTGTGCATGTAAACTAGGGTTAGAATTTGGGTTAAACCATGTTTAACAACCATGGTAGGTTAACCCCACCATTAGTATGTTAACATGATTTGAATTAAGGGTATTTTTTTAAAAAAAAAATGGGATTTAAAATGCTTTTTGGTTGACTTCAGAGAGAGAGAATGCATCATGGCTAAGCCATGCTTGCATTAAATGAGAGAGAGAGAGAGAGCATCATGGAAAGCCCATGCTTGCATTTAATGTGGCAAGAGAGAGAGAGAAATGGGGGCTTGACCTTGTGCATTATCATTTCTTTTGTTGCATCACACACTCTCATATCTCACTCACTCACTCTCTCACTCACACACACACACAGCTTCCGCCTCAGCATCAGCTTCAGCCCCAGCAGCAGCAACACCAAGCAACAGCAGCAGCTCCTTGCAGCAGGAGTAGTAACACATGTAGCAGCAGCCCCAGCACAACATCAACAACAGCAATAACAACACCAACAGCAACAACAAGCAGCAGAATCAGCAGTATCAGTAACAACAGCAACATCAACAGCATCTGGAACAGCAACAGCAGTAGCAGCTTCTTCTTCTCCTATTCTTCTCCTGACCCAGCGTCGTAGGGTCAAGTGAGGTATAACTTCTGAGCTCCACTTGCTTGTATGCTAGACTTGTGTGTTGGTTTAGTTTAATTATTGTAAATTGGTAGTTGTTAGCGCTAGATTGTGTGTTTTTAGTGATATTTATGGTGATTAGTGTGATCTTTGCTTAAGTAAGGTTATTTTTGGCTAGACTAAGTTAATTAAGTGTTGTTAGGGCCTTGTGAACCTAGGTAAATGCCAGATTGCACAAAAGTACCCTAAGTTTTCAAATTGTGCAAAATTTACCGTTTTAAAGCAAAACTTAGCTTCTTGATATCTGTTGTTACCCCTGTGAGTCCAGAATAAAATTGGGTGGACCATAGCCTACTAGTGACACCCTGACCCCACCACCAGAGCCCGACCCCACCACTCCAACCTTTGGCCGCAATTTAAATCATTCTTGCCGCAAATTGCGGCCAGAGCAGGGAGATAAGAGCTAGGGTTTTTAGGGTGGGTGTGTGCTACATTTTGTAGGTCCATGGTATGTATAGATTTGTAATATTTTAACCTGGGTAGAATCTGGGACGATATATAGTTTTCTGGTGTTTTTAGTTTGCGCGATACGCGCGATACGCGAGTGGGTTATGTGATTTAGCGTATCGCAGCGTGTCGGGCTGAGTCGTAGACGCGTGCACACACGTTTCAGCATATCGCACACACGTGCGTTGATTCGCGATGCAAGTTTCTCGTTTTGTTTCGATATCTCGTTTTGCGAGATTCTTGCTTATATAATTGGATTCCTTGTGTAAATTCCAGGTTCACAGGCGGGTACATCAGACGTCACCAGGAAAGGGAAGCAGGTGGTCGGTTATACTTAGCACGCGACCAGGTGAGTAGATTTAACATCTACGGGAAAATCGCCCGTATGGCGTTAAGCATCAGGGCGTAATAGGATTTGTAGTCATGAGTGTCCATATAGATATACTGATAGTATAGAACACTGCAATGTCACTAACGGTCCAAGTTGCACGAGCACGATTTATATGCTACACTCACACCGTTAGTGATTGCCATGCCACTCACAATATAGGATTGCTATAAACCGCATATCATAATGATTCTGCTTATTTGACATAGTCATGATTTGACGCATACATCACATATGTTCATACTTGGGCACATATACATTGCATATCTATACTTGTGCCATATACATCACATACATTCATACTTGGGCACATATACATCACATATCCATACTTGTGCCATATACATCACATATATTCATACTTGGGCACATATACATCACATATCCATACTTGTGCCACATACATCACATATGTTCATACTTGGGCACATATACATCACATATCCATACTTGTGCCACATACATCACATATGTTCATACTTGGGCACATATACATCACATATCCATACTTGTGCCATATACATCACATATTTTCATACTTGGGCACATATACATCACATATCTATACTTGTGCCATATACATCACATATGTTAATACTTGGGCACATACATCACATATCTATACTTGTGCTATATACATCACATATGTTCATACTTGGGCACATATACATCACATATCCATACTTGTGCCACATACATCACATATGTTCATACTTAGGCACATATACATCACATATCTATACTTGTGCTATATACATCATATATGTTCATACTTGGGCACATCTACATCATATGTCTTCATTAGTGCACATGTACATTGCTTTATTCACTTTGCGTACTTATCCATTCGCACATCCATACCTATACCCACATTCATATGTTACATACATGGATGATATTGACTTGATTTAAAACTAAGGGACCGCAAACGATATTTTCAAAACTGGATCTTTCAAAAAGAGAGGTTCTCCCTTACTTTTACTCGTAGTGTCATACGACACATTGCATGGATTTACGTATTGGATTTGATTTCTGTGATTTCTGGATTTAGGAACCGGAGTACTATTTTAAGAAACTACGCACTGTTTGAAAACCCGGTTTCCCTTAATATGATATTTTAGTGCGTCCACCATGAGTTTTCTCGGTTCCAGAGAGCTTGTGTGAGTATACCCGATTCGAGGAGAGGTAGGAACCGATTGCGAGTACATGGTGGACCCGGTACGGTACCCCGAGGCGAGAAGACTCGTATTGTTAGACGGTGAGCCCGGCGGAGGGACTACTACCTACCGGTGATTGGTTGGACCTGGCGGTTATCCGGAGGATACTGACCAGAGTCGATTGATTGATACGGGACGACGCGTACTGCCGGGGCCGAGGGCCGATTCCGCAAACGGAGCCCGTGGGCAGATCCGATGGACGGACGCCCCATATTGGAGGATTTGCGTGTCGATGCTGGACACGGCTGTTGTTATGATATTTGAGTGCCGGTGATGGGCACTCCCGATTTTATGAGATTACAGGATTTGAGGACCGATGTGGATGACGACGCTTGAGTTGTACTGGGTTTTGGTGTTTTGATAGACACTGTTATTTTCCACGTTGATATTCCGTGTAGATATTATTCCTTTCCATACTCAGCATTCAGTACATGACATCTCATCCCGTAGCTAGTATACTTGATAGAGTACACATGCTTGCATATCATTGCGTACCTTGCTCATCATATATATCGGGTTGTTAGATTGTATTGCCATGACTGATTATCACATATCTTGCTCATCGTATAGAATTGATTATTAGATCGCACTTGTTGCATGCTATTGAGCATCCAGTTCATCATATAGATGTTTATCCGTTGGCATAGGTTAGAGTATCGCAGCACGTGCATACTCGCGATTACCTTTATATGTTATCTACTATTCACGAGTTGGCAACTCACCCCCGTTGTGCAACAGTGCTTACAGGTTGCCCTTTGGAGTAGTCGCGGCCGGCTGTTTACCGCATCTTTTGACACAGATACCGTTACTGAGGCGCGTTAGCCCTTTTTCTATTAGATGGGTTTTGTACGGTATCTGTTTACCTTTCAGTTGTACATTGATGTATCTAGTATTCTCCATCTACCTTCCTGTATTGACTTAGCGACAGTTGTGAGGACGATGTATATGATTTTGTACTCTGGTGTCGAGCTCGCTGTGAGCCGACTCTATATTCTGCAGTCTTATCTTTTATGATTTTGTTTTTGCTTTACTGCGCATTCTTCGCTACGGCGTCGTATATCATATTGTGATGCTCTATTCATTTCACATGTTATTCTACTACACCTTGCCTTTACCCGACTTGCGGGACAAATTTTTATAAAGGAAATGTTGCCAAAATTATTAAACTGTAGCTCTTGAACTAAAAAGGTTTTCTACTGAATTACTTAAGGTTTTCTAAATATTTTACAAATGTTTCTACTAAAATGTTTTAACACTCTATATTTAAAATGGTTTTGATTTCTGGGTTTCAGCTTACTTAGTCGCGTTACGCCTGTAGACGTTGCGTGGTTAAGTGCCGGTCACGGGCTGAACTTTGGGTTGTGACAAAGTTGGTATCAGAGCATAGGTTTTACATTCGGAGTGTAGGATGACCCTGGTATGATGGAGTAGGTAGCTGCAGCAGAGTGGCGTAGGGTGCGTATGTTCCGCGGCATGTTAGTGTATATGCCCTAGAGGCCATTACTGTATCATACTAGTATGTATATTACTTAATGGAAGCTTGGGATATTCACCTTGTATATACAATCTTGCTCAAAATAGTAGTATGCTACTTGGTTTTTTTCTACTACAATGTGTACATGTGTTTATCTTTGTATATTGCTTATACACATTAGTGGAGCCCTTAGGATCTTTGCTTGATTACCAGCGATGTGATGGCCGTCACACTAGTGGGGCTGGGTAATCTAGAAGCACATCCTTATGCAGGTCCCTGGTCGCAGGACTATCGAGACAGGGCATCGATACTCCGGAGTAGACCAGCGCATGCGCTTCTCATCCCAGTGTGGGAGACGGTCTGTCCCACAGCCGTCAGTACGTCGTACTTGAGATAGTATGCGGGTGCCCGTTAGGTTACGGGTACACTGGACAGGACTCGTCGGGAACTGACCAGTTGGTATTATACCTATCGTCAGTTATCAGTTCCCAGGTGACATAAGTACAGCTTATTCCGCTGACTTGACACTGTCACTTCGCCTCGGGTGTGTTCCCACTGTACTTTGATCACTACCCTACCACGGCTCAAAGGAGTCGTGCAAACAGGTGGTGGTTGGGTGCAGTCCCGAAGCACTTGGAGGCAGTGACGGTTAGACAGGATTCGTCTCTCCCGGTATTGGGGGTTGACATCGCGCTATGTCTAGGAGAGCCATTACACGAGTAGTCCCTGGCCAGGGCAAACGAGATATACTGGTAGGTTTCCAGTGTTATCTCAGGGTGTTTTGGGCTTCGCTCCGGCACGACTTGTACCGCTATTGGGGGACTGACGTTTACCGCCCCCTAGGCCCGCCATGCGATGTATCAGACGAACAGACCGGACTGTACGGAGAATGTCACACTCAGGCTCAGTAGGAGTTCAGATGGGTTTCGCCTCGTCGGTCTTCTTGTCGGCATTACCTGGGGACCGTTACGCACAGCTAGTGCCGCTTGCGGTCTGTGGTTAAACCCACTGCCAGCGTAGTGTCGAGTCTTTAGAGTCCCACACAGAAAGCTTTTCGCCTTTAGGCAAAAGAGTAGAGGTTGCATGGTATTGCGACAGGTCGCATGGTTTTGCGACAGGGTTCGGTCACATCCATGCACTTGTGCATGTACAGTGTCCGGACAGTTTACACTAGCGGGCTTTGGTTTAAGCCAGATCCTAGTGTACCTTATGGGATTGGATTTATCCAGTTTGCTTTCGTGTTCCTCGGAACGCGGATGCGGGTGTGTATGCACAGTTGACAGGGAGGCACAGACAGCGGATTCTCATTAGGGTTGTTGACAGTTAACCGTTGACTTTTTGACTTTTTGCTCAACCCTACTGAAAATATGATATGTGATTAACTATTATATTAATTAAGTATTATGGTGACTTGGTTGTTGACTTTTGTTGACTTTGTTGACTTGTTGACTTTTGTTGACTTGTTGACTTTGTTGACCGGTTGACTAGGCTTGACTAGTTGACCATCATGATAACCATGGCTATCATTTCATGCCAAAGACTTTTACTTGCTTCTTCATTTGAGTAAAATTAGTGCATGACATGATAAGGTTATGGTTGCTTCAACCATCACACATAAGACTTTTTTGATATGATGAGTTATCATTGCTTTGGATTATGAGAGGGTGAGAGACAAAAGAGAGCCTCATTCTTTCTTGCTCATTCTCTCTCTTGTTCTTGAGCTCTTCACTTTGCTCTCACTCTCATCCTCTTGCTCCCTCTCTTGACTCTATGGTTCATATCTCTCATGTGTTGAGAATCAAGAACCATAGATAAAATCCCATTCTATTTCTACTCTACTCATTCTAGTTCACTAGGTTTAGCAAACCAAGTGAACTAGTTTCTTCAAAGTACGAAGAAGGAGCTAAAGGTTGGAGCTTTCAAGTGGATCAATCTTCGGCGTACGGAGACGACGAGAAGGAGCCATCGGACCACCACCGGAGCTTGAAGAGAAGGAGTTCAAGACAAGCTAGGTATAACCATCTTAATCCGAGTAGCTAAATCTCTTTAGCAAGTTTGCTAGTTTAGTTTAGACACGATCCCGACCTTGTTTAGTCCATGTTGCCTCTTGCGATAAAAATTTGTTTTTTATACCGTTTCCGCCTCCCCGTAAGTACCGGGGGTCGCAACGTGGACTTACAGTGGTATCAGAGCCTAACTAAACTTAAACTAGCTTGGTAGTGAAGTGTAACGAAGTTCGGAAACGAAAAATCACAAAACCGGAAAAATTACAAAACCTGAGTTTCTGTTGAAATTTTTTTGGCTCAAAATGAAAAACTTTATACTTGTAAAATCGTCTCTGGGTTTTGTGAGTGCACCCATGAAAAACGATCCACTGTTGCGCTCAAAGCGCCGCCCTTCCACGGCACGAGGTAGGAATGTGCCGCGGAACCGCCGCGCTTTGTCGTCTTCTCTGCATCGTTTTTCGTGCAGTGTGTTTGTATGTTGGTTTTGGGATTTTTGAAATATATTATATGTGCCCAGATTTTCCAGAACTGAAATTCACTTTTGGGGTCCTATAATTCCGTATTTTTTTCCGAACTTCACTGCACTTTGTCTATGATGGTTATATCTGTGATGTTTGCATGTATTGAACGTCGGCTAATCGCTATAAGTCGATTAGTCGAGGTTATACATGATCTGTAATGTGATGGAATGTGTATATAAATATGTTGGATTGTCGCGGGTGAATAGCCGGGGTGGATGTGAGATGAGCTTTTGTTTTTCTTTCATTCATTGTAAATTTGTAAATTGATGTAATAATTATTTGTATGGCCGCACAACCGGGTCGGGGTTGTAGCCGTCATTGTATAATTTCTTTTTACTGTTTTTGCTCCTAGGATAGACCCATGGAGGGGTGCACAAACTACCGGGTATGCCGAAGTGTCGAGTGGCCTACTCATGGAGATGAGGGAGGTTGCTACGCTTCGGGTACTTGGCGGGTAGTTTGCCGCACCCGTAGGGGTCTTGGGTGGGGTATTGGCTATTCACCGTGACCGTGTAATCTGTTTTTGTTACAGGCTCGTACAAATTACAGATTCCTAGTATATCCAATGTATTTATCTGTGATCTGAAATGTCTATCATTGCTTTCTATTTAGGCGTTGCTTATGTTTTACAGACGCGCTAGCCCAGCCCCCGCTCTGTCGTTAGTTAAGTAACCTAACGGGTAATGACGGGGCCCAGTGGCGAATGCGAATGGCATAAGCGTACGTCATATTTTGGTTGTTTTCTGCAATGGTAGGATTAAATGATGGGACGCATTAAAAGAACTAATGCAAGAATATCACGCATTAAAAGAACTAATGCAAGATAATAAACCAAGTTAAAGTCGTTGGAACACTTTCGAAAAACCACTCGGTTCTTTTCAAAACAAACTTTTAAAATACGGAGTTTGAGCCACTCCATTTAAAAGCTATCTCGTTCCATCGACTAAATCAAGTTCACTACGTTCACGGTTTTGCCAAAACCATCCGTAGCCCTCCAGCATTTCAGTTAAATATTCGGTAGTATTCAAGCTATGTATTTTGACCTCACGCCAAGGCATAGTGAATGGTAGCTGCCGGATATTTATCTGTTGCATAGATAGAATGCGTTGGTTTGAGACAGTCGTACTGCCATTTTGGCCTACGTCAAGGGTATGTACGGGTGGATTCAAATTAACCTGGATAATGATGGGACGAACTTGACATGTGACTTATGACATTTTGACCTCACGCCAAGGTCATAAGAGCATGGGGCAAAAATCAACATCGGGAGTTTCATAAGTACTGAAACTTGCTAGATTTGCATACCATTTGGAGTGTGATGATTCTGGTAGGATTCCTTCAGTTTCGTCACGCGATGATATTTGGATCCCGATCCTACTGTGAGTATATGCTACTCCTCGGGAAATTTCTCGCTAAACGATCAATGCTATAAACCTAGTAGGTGCCTAGAAAGGTGTTAGCGGGGCTACGCCCCCAGGGAAAAGAGGTTCTCTAATTAAGGAACTTCGCGAAAGCGTTGGAAAACCTCCCTCGAAGTACCGACACCAGCCTGGCCGAACGGTTAAGCAAGTATTGTACGGTGAGATTGATCCTGACTAATTCTTCCTTTATGGTTTGAGGAGGGATTCGAGAAACAGTGGGAGACATCCTGTTTAGACAAACTAAAAACCACTCTAAACTTGCAAGAGCATCATGCTGAGTGTTTTCCTCTTCTCTCCAAATTGCAGCGACCAATCAACATGACTGGACTTAAGTTACTCCTAGATAAAAACAAACTGACAGGGCCAAACTACAAAGATTGGCTCAGGAATGTCAAGATAGCAATCACTTATGACAAGCTGGGGTATCTTCTTACCACCAAAGCTCCCCCTGTCCCTGGTCCAACTTCCAGCGTCGCGGATAAGGAAATCCGCAAGACTTGGGAGATTGATAGCGCGAAGGCCAAGTGCTTCCTGCTTGCCTCGATGGACAACGAACATCAGAGGAGGCATGAGAATATGGACATGGAATCCATATTGCTCCATACAAAAGAACTGTATGGAGAGCAATCTCGTATCGCAAGATACGAAGCGTCGAAAAAGTTATTTTCGACAAGAATGGCCGTCGGATCATCAGTAGCCGAGCACGTGCTAAAGATGATCGGCTACATTGAGGAGCTCGCTGACCTAGGGATCACATTGGAGAGTGAGCTATATACGGATATAGTTCTCCAGTCCCTTCCTTCCACTTACGCCTAGTTTATACTGAACTTCAACCTACAAGAAAAAGAGGTTGAACTTTCAGAGCTCCTCAACATGCTGAGGAGCGCAGAGGGCACCCTACAGAAAGGTAGGGATACATCCACTTTGTTTGTAGGAGGATCATCTTCTTCTAGGTCCAAGGCGAAAGCCAAGGGAAAGAAGAAGAAGGGCCCCGCCAAACCAAGGGGCGGTGTAAGTAAAGTGGATACGAAGGGAAAAGGTAAAGCAACAAAGATAGCAGGGAAGCTTGTGGATAAGGAAGAATGCTTCTATTGTCATAAGAAAGGACACTGGAAGAATGATTGCAGGGCCTGGAAGGCCAGAACACAGGAATTGAAGCAGGTTGCAGCTTCAGCTTCAGGTGTGTATGTTATTGAAAACTGTCTTTCAATAAACTCTACTTCCTGGGTATTGGATACCGGATGAGGATCTCATATCTGTAATTCTTTGCAGGCGTTGAGAAACCGTAGGGTTTTGAAGGCAGGTGACATGACCCTCAGAGTTGCGAACGGAGCTAGCATGGATGCTAAAGCCGTGGGGGACTATCACCTGGGAATGTCAGATGGACATGTTTTGGTTTTGCGTAATTGCTTTTTTGTACCCAACGCAACATGTAATATCATTTCTGTATCTTTAGTTTCTAAAGAAGGTTATGAATTTGCGTTTGTAAGTAATGTTGTAAACATTCACCTTAATCAAGTTTTGATTTGGTCAGGTACTTTGAGTAATGGTATATACGTGTTAAACCAACCACAGATTTTTAATGTCCAGAATACACACAAAAGAAAGTCTCCAGAAATAAATCAGACTTTCTTGTGGCATTGTAGACTGGGTCACATCAATGAGGGAAGATTGACTAAGTTACATACAGAAGGGTATTTGAATGCGTTCGAATATCAGTCGTATGCCACTTGTCAATCCTGTCTCAAAGGAAAGATGACAAAGACTCCGTTTACTGGACATGGAGTAAGAGCGAGCGAGCTCTTGGGACTCGTACACAGTGACGTGTGCGGTCCAATGTCTACACATGCCCGAAGCGGACATTCTTACTTCATTACTTTTACGGATGACTTCTCAAGGTACGATTATGTCTTCTTAATAAAACATAAGTCCGAAGCCTTTGGAAAATTCCAGGAGTATAAGAATGAAGTAGAGAAACAGACCGGTAAAAGTATTAAGATTCTAAGATCGGATCGAGGTGGAGAATACTTAAGTGCCGAGTTCCTGGACTATTTAAAAGAGAACGGAATTCTCTCTCAGCTTACTCCTCCTTACACCCCGCAACATAACGGTGTATCGGAGAGACGGAACCGCACCCTATTGGATATGGTGCGGTCCATGATGGGTAACGCTGAGTTACCGCGATCATTCTGGGGGTATGCACTAGAATCAGCTGCGTACCTTTTGAACCGAGTTCCGACTAAGACTGTGCCTTCCACACCATATGAAATGTGGAGTGGGAAGAAACCCTATCTTCAATATCTGAAGATCTGGGGATGTCCGGCTTTTGTCAAAAAGCAGCATGCGGACAAGCTCGAGGCATGTTCAGTACTGTGCAAGTTTGTGGGATACCCAAAGAACACCAGGGGGTATCTTTTCTACTACGCAGAGGAACAAAAAGTCCTTGTTTCTCGTAATGCCCACTTTCTAGAACACCAGTTCTTGGAAAAGGAAAGTAGTGGGAGCGCAGTAGAACTGGAAGAAATTCCAGAACCACAGACTATTACTGAAAGGTTAGTGGAACCAGAGGGTTCAACAGAACAGGACATTCCTACGCCGCTCCGCAGGAGTAGTAGGCAGTCTCATCCGCCCGAGAGATACTGCGGTTTTCTCATAGACGGGGATAGAGAGGATTGCATCATAGATTATGATGAGCCTGCTAGCTTCCAGCAGGCCGTTCAGAGCGTTGACTCAGTGAAATGGCTGGATGCAATGCGGACCGAAATGGAGTCCATGTACACCAACAAGGTATGGACGTTGGACATTGCTCCAGACGGGGTAAAACCCGTAGGATGCAAGTGGATCTTCAAAAGGAAGATTGGTGTAGATAGACAGGTTGAGACCTATAAAGCTAGGCTGGTAGCAAAGGGTTTTCGTCAAAGACCTGGCTTGGACTATGACGAAACCTTCTCTCCAGTAGCCATGCTGAAATCCATTCGGATCCTTCTTGCCATTGCTGCTTTCCACGATTATGAGATTTGGCAAATGGACGTAAAGACAGCTTTTCTAAATGGAAATTTAGAGGAGTGTGTCTATATGGACCAACCAAAGGGTTTCATTCAGAGTGAGAGCAGCGGAAAGGTGTGCAAGTTGCTTAAGTCCATCTATGGACGAAAGCAGGCATCGCGGAGTTGGAACATCTGCTTTGATGAGACGGTCAAAGAATTTGGCTTTATCAAAAATCCAGATGAACCATGCATCTATAGTAGATTTGTAGCGAGAACTGTAGTATTCCTCGTTTTATACGTAGATGACATTCTCTTAATAGGAAATGACATTCCTATGCTACAATCTGTCAAGGGGTTCTTGTCACACAAGTTCTCCATGAAAGACCTGGGTGATGCCTCGTACATTCTGGGTATCCGGATATACCGTGACAGATCCAAGAGGATATTAGGACTTTCACAGTCCAGGTACATCGACACCATACTGAAGAGATTCAGTAAGGAAGATTCCAAGCGCGGTAACCTACCGGCTTGTCACGGGATCACCCTCTCTAAAGAGATGTCTCCCAAGACTGATTTGGAGAGGGATCGCATGTTTATTATACCCTACGCTTCTGCGGTAGGCTCTATAATGTATGCGATGTTGTGTACCAGACCGGATGTAGCTTATGCACTGAGTGTGGTAAGTCGGTATCAGTCAAACCCTGGAGAGAAACATTGGATAGCAGTAAAGAACATTCTCAAGTACCTGAGAAGGACTAAGGAGATGTTCTTGGTGTATGGCGGAAAAGACCTCCAGATCGAGGCCTTTGCTGACTCCAGCTTCCAGAGTGACAAGGATGATTCCAAGTCCATGTCGGGTTTTGTCTTTACCCTCAATGGAGGGGCGGTGTGTTGGAAGAGCTCCAAACAAGAAACCGTTGCAGACTCGACAATGGAAGCGGAATACATCGCTGCATCTGATGCCGCAAAAGAAGCTGTCTGGATAAGGAAGTTCTTGAAAGAACTTCAGGTGGTTCCGTCCATTGTTGATCCAATACCTCTGTATTGCGACAACAACAGGGCTATAGCTTTAGCGAAGGAACCCAGGTCCCATCAGAGATCCAGGCACATCTTGAGGCGGTATCACCTGATCAGGGAGATCGTGGATCGCCAGGAGATCGAGGTTCGGAGAGTCGCTTCAGAAGACAACACTGCAGATCCATTCACCAAGGCCCTACCCCAGACTCAGTTCGAGCGGCTGATCGAGATGATAGGTCTTCGATACGCCAGTACATGGCCTTAGTGCAAGTGGGAGATTGTTAGTGTATATGCCCTAGAGGCCATTACTGTATCATACTAGTATGTATATTACTTAATGGAAGCTTGGGATATTCACCTTGTATATACAATCTTGCTCAAAATAGTAGTATGCTACTTGGTTTATTTCTACTTCAATGTGTACATGTGTTTATCTTTGTATATTGCTTATAAACATTAGTGGAGCCCTTAGGATCTTTGCTTGATTACCAGCGATGTGATGGCCGTCACACTAGTGGGGCTGGGTGATCTAGAAGCACATCCTTATGCAGGTCCCTGGTCGCAGGACTATCGAGACAGGGCATCGATACTCCGGAGTAGACCAGCGCATGCGCTTCTCATCCCAGTATGGGAGACGGTCTGTCCCACAGCCGTCAGTACGTCGTACTTGAGATAGTATGCGGGTGCCCGTTAGGTTACGGGTACACTGGACAGGACTCGTCGGGAACTGACCAGTTGGTATTATACCTATCGTCAGTTATCAGTTCCCAGGTGACATGAGTACAGCTTAGTCCGCTGACTTGACACTGTCACTTCGCCTCGGGTGTGTTCCCACTGTACTTTGATCACTACCCTACCACGGCTCAAAGGAGTCGTGCAAACAGGTGGTGGTTGGGTGCAGTCCCGAAGCACTTGGAGGCAGAGACGGTTAGACAGGATTCGTCTCTCCCGGTATTGGGGGTTGACATCGCGCTGTGTCTAGGAGAGACATTACACGAGTAGTCCCTAGCCAGGGCAAACGAGATATACTGGTAGGTTTCCAGTGTTATCTCAGGGTGTTTTGGGCTTCGCTCCGGCACGACTTGTACCGCTATTGGGGGACTGACGTTTACCGCCCCTAGGCCCGCCATGCGATGTATCAGACGAACAGACCGGACTGTACGGAGAATGTCACACTCAGGCTCAGTAGGAGTTCAGATGGGTTTCGCCTCGTCGGTCTTCTTGTCGGCATTACCTGGGGACCGTTACGCACAGCTAGTGCCGCTTGCAGTCTGTGGTTAAACCCACTGCCAGCGTAGTGTCGAGTCTTTAGAGTCCCACACAGAAAGCTTTTCGCCTTTAGGCAAAAGAGTAGAGGTCGCATTGTATTGCGACAGGTCGCATGGTTTTGCGACAGGGTTCGGTCACATCCGTGCACTTGTGCATGTACAGTGTCCGGACAGTTTACACTAGCGGGCTTTGGTTTAAGCCAGATCCTAGTGTACCTTATGGGATTGGATTTATCCAGTTTGCTTTCGTGTTCCTCGGAACGCGGATGCGGGTGTGTATGCACAGTTGACAGGGAGGCACAGACAGCGGATTCTCATTAGGGTTGTTGACAGTTGACCGTTGACTTTTTGACTTTTTGCTCAACCCTAATGAAAATATGATATGTGATTAACTATTATATTAATTAAGTATTATGGTGACTTGGTTGTTGACTTTTGTTGACTTTGTTGACTTGTTGACTTTTGTTGACTTGTTGACTTTGTTGACCGGTTGACTAGGCTTGACTAGTTGACCATCATGATAACCATGGCTATCATTTCATGCCAAAGACTTTTACTTGCTTCTTCATTTGAGTAAAATTAGTGCATGACATGATAAGGTTATGGTTGCTTCAACCATCACACATAAGACTTTTTTGATATGATGAGTTATCATTGCTTTGGATTATGAGAGGGTGAGAGACAAAAGAGAGCCTCATTCTTTCTTGCTCATTCTCTCTCTTGTTCTTGAGCTCTTCACTTTGCTCTCACTCTCATCCTCATGCTCCCTCTCTTGACTCTATGGTTCATATCTCTCATGTGTTGAGAATCAAGAACCATAGATAAAATCCCATTCTATTTCTACTCTACTCATTCTAGTTCACTAGGTTTAGCAAACCAAGTGAACTAGTTTCTTCAAAGTACGAAGAAGGAGCTAAAGGTTGGAGCTATCAAGTTGATCTATCTTCGGCATACGGAGACGACGAGAAGGAGCCATCGGACCACCACCGGAGCTTGAAGAGAAGGAGTTCAAGACAAGCTAGGTATAACCATCTTAATCCGAGTAGCTAAATCTCTTTAGCAAGTTTGCTAGTTTAGTTTAGACACGATCCCGACCTTGTTTAGTCCATGTTGCCTCTTGCGATAAAAATTTTTTTTTATACCGTTTCAGCCTCCCCGTAAGTACCGGGGGTCGCAACGTGGACTTACACGGCATACTCACGACACGGTACTCCGCCTAAGCGACCTTAGGACTTATTGGTTGAAATTCCTTCATTATTGCATACATTCTTGCGATTCGATTTTCGTATCCTTATCGAATCCTACTTTCCTTTTCAGCCATTATGCCGCCAAAGACTACTAGGGCACAGAGAGCAGCCGCGAGGGCCGAGATTCGTGTTGACTCGTCCGAGACGAGGACTGATCCGGGCAGTGCACCCGTTGTACCCGAGCAGACTGTTCCTACCATGACAGATCAGATCGCCACGTTAGGGGCTGCTATGCAGGAGATGCGCCAGACGGTCGGATCCAGCATGCAGGAGATGCACCAGATGATAGGATCTCTAGTTGAGACGCTCCGAGCGCAGGGACCAGAGGTAGATCCACCAGTCACAGGGACCGCGATGGTACCGACCGTACAGCCAGTTGCCCCTACAGCCACGGAGGTGATTACAGTATCGCTATCAGAGCTCATGAGGCTGAAGCCTCCGGTCATCACAGGCATAGATGCAGCCGAGGACCCGCAGTCTTTCATTGATAGGATGGCCATGATATGCCGTTCCCTCAGATGCGCAGATGCGAGATGGGTCGAGTTCGCGAGATTTCTCCTGGAAGGTCTTGCGCAAAAATGGTGCGAATCAGTTGAGAAGGGCAGAGCAGCAGGTCTTTCTCCTATGACCTGGACGGAGTTCGTGACGGTGTTCCTTGCCTGCTTCCTTACCCAGAGTGTTAGGGATTCCCGAGCACGCAGATTTGAGTCGTTGCGCCAGACGCCAGAGATGACAGTGGCAGAGTACTATGTGCTGTTCACCGAGCTATCAGTTTATGCTCCGTACCTAGTGGCTACTGAGGAGATGAGAGTCAAGAGATTTGTCCGAGGCTTTCTTACCCCGCTATTCCTTGCGATCAGCTCCCAGCATTATGAGACCTATGCCGCAGCGGTAGACGCAGCCTTATTGGTCGAGGAGCGCCTTGCAGAGACTTCAGTAGTTTCAGGGCCGAAGAGGGTTCGTACTGATACAACTGCTCAGAGACGTCCATTCAGACGCCGTGATAGACGTCGTACTGGTGGCAGAGACTTGGGGCGAGGTCAGATGTTTAGCTCATACCCCAAGGAGGGTCAGCAGTCGTCTCGTGGATGTTTTGGATGTGGTAGTCTTCGTCACCGCGTCAGAGATTGTACCGAGACACGCAAAGGGAGCCAGCCGTACCGCATGTTACACTTCCACCTTCTCCACCTCAGAGGGCGTTACCTGTTGTACCCGCAGTAGCTCCGCGTCAGACCCATGCACAGAGAGGCCGTGGTCGCGGAGGGTTTGTTCCTAGAGGGCGAGGCAGTCGAGGCAGAGGACAACCAACCACCGACAGAGTACAGCCAGTTGCTAGTAGGGGACCGCCAGTTGCAGGTGGAGGACCGGCACGAGTTTTCGCATCGACGCATCAGGACGCGCAGGCGTCCAATGCGGTGGTCTCAGGTACCTTATCGGTATGTTCTGTTGATGCACACGTGTTGTTCGATCCCGGATCTACGCACTCGTACGTATCCACACACTTCGTGCCGAGTTTGGGTAGAGAGTCCGGTCTGCTTGATCAGCCGCTTGTTGTGACCACTCCAGGGGGAGAGTCGTTTGATGCTAGGCATGTGTTCCGATCCAGCGTTGTATGTATTGGCGATAGAGATCTGCCTGTCGACTTGAACCTTCTTGAGATGTTGGACTTCGACGTTCTTTTGGGCATGGATTGGTTAGCCACGTGCTATGCGTCTGTAGACTGCCGCGAGAAGACAGTGAGATTTTGTTTTCTCGGCGAGTTGACTTTTGTTGTGCAGGGGGACCATGGTGCCACCCCTCACATTTTGGTTTCTTCTCTTCGCGCTAGACAGCTGTTGAGGAAAGGATGTCAGGGATTCCTAGCCTATGTTTGTGACACTAGAGCCACAGATGTTCCCTTGGAGCAGGTTCCGATTGTATGTGAGTTCCCTGACGAGCTCCCTGGCTATCGCCTGAGCGTGATGTTGTGTTCTGTATTGATTTGATTCCCGGCACGGGGCCTATTTCTAAACCGCCTTATCGGATGGCCCCGGCGGAGCTTAGTGAGTTGAAGAGTCAGTTGCAAGATTTGCTGGACAAGGGACTTATTCGACCCAGTGTTTTTTCTTGGGGTGCTCCGGTCCTGTTTGTCAAGAAGAAGGACGGAAGCTTACGTTTGTGTATCGACTACCGGCAGCTTAACAGGATGACCGTGCGGAACAGATATCCTTTGCCACGTATCGACGATTTGTTCGACCAGCTTCAGGTGGCAGGATATTTTTCGAGGATCGATTTGCGATCGGGCTATCATCAGCTGCGAGTTCGACAGGAGGACATTCCGAAGACAGCTTTCCGTACACACTATGGCCATTATGAGTTTTTGGTGATGTCGTTCGGACTCACCAACGCGCCAGCAGCCTTCATGGACTTGATGAAACATATATTCCGGCCGTATCTCGACTTGTTCATCATCGTGTTCATTGACGATATATTGGTGTATTCCCGGAGCAGAAAGGAGCACGAGCAGCACCTGCGGATCACACTACAGACCTTGAGAGAGCACCAGCTTTATGCAAAATTCTCCAAGTGCGCATTCTGGCTAGACAGCGTAGACTTCTTGGGTCAGGTGATTACTCGAGATGGTATATGTGTGGACCCAAGGAAGATTGAGGCTGTTCAGAGCTGGCCCAGACCTACATCCGTTACTGAGATACGCAGCTTTCTAGGACTGGCCGACTACTACAGGCGATTTGTACAGTATTTCTCCCATATTGATGCACCCTTGACCGGATTGACCCGGAAGGGAGTTTCCTTCGATTGGACAGAGGATTGCGAGCACAGTTTCCAGCAGCTACGGACTTGTTTGACTACGGCGCCAGTATTATCGTTGCCTTCAGGATCAGGCGGATTTGCAGCCTATTATGACGCTTCACGAGTGGGGCTAGGGTGCGTATTGATGCATCATGGCAGGGTGATCGCTTATGCTTCCTGGCAATTGAAGAAACATGAACAGAACTACCCCACTCACGCTCTGGAGATGGCTGCAGTGGTCTTTGCACATAAGATCTGGCGACATTACCTATACGGCGAGTCGTGCCAGATATTCACTGATCACAAGAGCCTCAAGTACATATTTCAGCAGCGATACCTGAATCTCCGACAGCGCCGATGGATGGAGTTAGTGAAGGACTACGACTGCGAGATCTTATATCACCCGGGCAAGGCTAACGTTGTAGAAGATGCTTTGAGTAGGAGGCCCAAGGGTAGTCTAGCAGGTTTGAGTGCAGTACAGAGGCAGTCGTCGGCAGATTGGAAGATATTGTGCGACAGCCGAATGCAGTTCGAGTTCACGCAGATCGGGGGACAGCTGAAGCATGTTCGTGCACGCCCACAGTTGCTTGACCTTATATATGAGGCACAACGCGGGGATGACCTTTGCTCAGAGATCATGGCACAGATTGGAAAGGGCAGATTCTCCGAGTTCATGATTGATGATCAGGGGATTTTACGATTTCGGTCTAGACTGTGCGTACCAGATACTGAGGGATTGCAGCGCGATATTCTTGAGGAGGCACATCGATCGGCGTATAGTGTCTACCCCGGTTCCACCAAGATGTACCATGATATGAGAGAGGTCTACTGGTGGGACGGAATGAAGAGGGACATTGCATATTTCGTGTCTTGATGCCTGACTTGTCAGCAGGTCAAGGCCGAGCACCAGAGGCTGGCGGGAGAGCTACAGCCGTTACCCATTCCGGAGTGGAAATGGGAACAGATTTCGATGGATTTCGTTGTGGGTATACCCAGGACTAGGCGAGGGTATGGCTCCATTTGGGTGATCGTGGATCGTCTGACGAAAGCGGCTCACTTCCTGCCAGTGAAGACGATTTTCGGATTTGCTCGGTATGCCCAGATATACATCGACGAGATTGTACGACCGCATGGAGTCCCGACGTGTATTGTGTCTGACAGAGGCACCCAGTTTACCAGCCGACTATGGCAGAGGCTTCAGGAGGCTTTGGGCACGCGCTTGAGTTTCAGCACGGCATTTCATCCACAGACCGACGGACAGTCAGAGCGGACCATTCAGACTCTCGAGGACATGCTCCGAGCGTGCGTTTTAGATTTTGGTGGTCGCTGGGATCATCATTTACCCTTCATAGAGTTCTCCTACAACAATAGCTTCCAGGATACGATTCAGATGGCACCTTTCAAGGCTTTGTATGGGAGGAGATGTAGATCGCCCGTCTGTTGGACAGAGCTCAGCGAGGGCAGTATTTTGGGGCCACAGATTGTACAGGAGATGACTGAGAAGATACAGCTGATTCGAGACAGGATGAGGATAGCTCAGAGCAGGCAGAGATCGTATGCTGACATGCGCCGCCGCAGACTAGAGTTCGCAGTTGGCGATCACGTGTTTCTGAGGGTCTCTCCGATGAAAGGAGTGATGAGGTTTGGACGGAAGGGGAAGCTTAGCCCCAGATTCATAGGTCCCTTTGAGATCCTCGAGCGTGTGGGCGCAGTAGCTTATCGTCTGGCTCTTCCACCCGACTTCCCAGATGTTCACCCCGTATTCCACGTGTCGATGCTTCGCAGATACCTACATGACCTTTCGCACATGATTCAGCATCAGACCGTTCAGCTCGAGCGCGATCTTATGTTCACCGAGCAGCCAGTCGTGATCTTCGACCGGCAGGTGAAGAAACATAGATCGAAGGTCTTGCCATTAATGAAGGTGCTTTGGCGCAGCCCGAATGGTGAAGAGATCACATGGGAGGCCGAGGGCGAGATGCGGAAGAAGTTCCCTCAACTCTTTGAAAGTATGCGTTGCTTTACATTTTAAATTCGGGGACGAATTTCTCTAAGGGGGGAAGATTGTAACACCCTAGGATGTGTTTAGTGGCTAATTATATTTTAATATGTGAATTTTCATAAAAAGTTTACCAAAATGATTTTCAAATAATTTTTCAAATTTAATAAATATTTTTCTAAAATTTTCCCAAGCTTGCACAAACTTGTGCATGTAAACTAGGGTTAGAATTTGGGTTAAACCATGTTTAACAACCATGGTAGGTTAACCCCACCATTAGTAAGTTAACATGATTTGAATTAAGGGTATTTTTTTAAAAATGAAATAGGATTTAAAATGCTTTTTGGTTGACTTGAGAGAGAGAGAATGCATCATAGCTAAGCCATGCTTGCATTAAATGTGTGTGTGAGAGAGAGAGAGAGAGAGTGCATCATGGCAAGCCCATGCTTGCATTTAATGTGGCAAAAGAGAGAGAAATGGGGGCTTGACCTTGTGCATTATCATTTCTTTTGTTGCATCACACACTCTCATATCCCACTCACTCACTCTCTCACTCACACACACACACAGCTTCAGCCCCAGCATCAGCTCCAGCCCCAGCAGCAGGAACACCAAGCAACAGCAGCAGCTCCTTGCAGCAGCAATAGTAACACATGTAGCAGCAGCCCCAGCACAACATCAACAACAGCAAGAACAGCAATAACACCACCACCAACAACAACAAGCATCAGCATCAGCAGTATCAGTAACAACAGCAACAGCAGTAGCAGCTTCTTCTTCTCCTGACCCAGCGTCGTAGGATCAAGTGAGGTATAACCTCTGAGCTCCACTTGCTTGTATGCTAGACTTGTGCGTAGGTTTAGATTAATTAGTGTAAATTGGTAGTTGTTAGCGCTAGATTGTGTGTTTTTAGTGATATTTGTGGTGATTAGTGTGATCTTTGCTTAAGTAAGGTTAGTTTTGGCTAGACTAAGTTAATTAAGTGTTGTTAGGGCCTCATGAACCTAGGTAAACCCCATATTGCACAAAAGTACCCTAAGTTTTCAAATTGTGCAAAATTTGTCGTTTTAAAGCAAAACGTAGCTTCTTGATATCTGCTGTTACCCCTGTGAGTCCAGAATAAAATTGAGTGGACCATAGCCAACTAGTGACACCCAGACCCCACCACCAGAGCCCGACCCCACCACTCCAACCTTTGCCCACAATTTAAATCATTCTGGCTGCAAATTGCGGCCAGAGCAGGGAGATAGGAGCTAGGGTTTTTAGGGTGGGTGTCTGCTGCATTTTGTAGGTCCGTGGTATATATAGATTTGTAATATTTTAACCTGGGTAGAATCTGGGACGATATATCGTTTTCTGGTGTTTTTAGTTTGCGCGATACGCGCGATACGCGAGTGGGTTTTGTGATTCAACGTATCGCGGCGTGTCGGGCTGAGTCGTAGACGAGTGCACACACATTTCAGCGTATCGCGCACACGCGCGTTGATTCGCGACGCGAGTTTCTCGTTTTGTTTCGATATCGCGTTTTGCGAGATTCTTGGTTATAAAATTGGATTCCTTGTGTAAATTCCCGGTTCACAGGCGGGTACGTAAGACGTCGCCCGGAAAGGGAAGCAGGTGGTCGGCTATACTTAGCACGCGACCAGGTGAGTAGATTTAACATCTACGGGGAAATCACCCGTATGGCGTTAAGCGTCAGGGCGTAATAGGATTTATAGTCATGAGTGTCCATATAGATATACTGGTAGTATAGAACACTGCACTGTCACTAACGGTCCAAGTTGCACGAGCACGATTTATATGCTACACTCACACCGTTAGTGATTTCCATGCCACTCACATTATAGGATTGCTATAAACCTCATATCATATTGATTCTGCTTATTTGACGTTGTCATGATTTGCCGCATACATCACATATGTTCATACTTGGGCACATACACATCGCATATCTATACTTGTGCCATATACATCACATATATTCATACTTGGGCATATATACATCACATATCCATACTTGTGCCACATACATCACATATGTTCATACTTGGGCACATATACATCACATATCGATACTTGTGCCACATACGTCATATATGTTCATACTTGGGCACATATACATCACATATCCATACTTGTGCCACATACATCACATATGTTCATACTTGGGCACATATACATCACATATCCATACTTGTGACACATACATCACATATGTTCATACTTGGGCACATATACATCACATATCTATACTTGTGACATATACATCACATATGTTCATACTTGGGCACATATACATCACATATCTATACTTGTGCTATATACATCACATATGTTCATACTTGGGCACATATACATCACATATCCATACATGTGCCACATACATCACATATGTTCATACTAGGGCACATATACATCACATATTTATACTTGTGTTATATACATCACATATGTTCATACTTGGGCACATCTACATCATATGTCTACATTAGTGCACATGTACATTGTTATATTCACTTTTCGTACTTATCCATTCGCACATCCATACCTATACCCACATTCATATGTTACATACATGGATGATATTGAATTGATTTAAAACTAAGAGACCGCAAACGATATTTTCAAAACTGGATCTTTTAAAAAGAGCGGTTCTCCCTTTCTTTTACTCATAGTGTCATACGACATATTGCATGGATTTACGCATTGGATTTGATTTCTGTGATTTCTGGATTTGGGAACCGGAGTAATATTATAAGAAAATACGCACTGTTTGAAAACCCGGTTTCCCATGATATGATATTTTAGTGCGTCCACCATTAGTTTTCTCGGTTCAAGAGAGCTTGTGTGAGTATACCCGATTCGAGGAGAGGTAGGCACCAATTGCGGGTACATGGTGGAACCGGTACGGTACCCCGGGGCTAGAAGACTCGTATTGTTAGACGGTGAGCCCGGCGGAGGGACTACTACCTACCGGTGATTGGTTGGACCTGGAGGTTATCTGGAGGATACTGACCAGAGTCGATTGATGGATACGGGACGACGCGTACTGCCGGGGCCTAGGGCCGATTCCGCAGACGGAGCCCGTGGGCAGATCCGATGGACGGACGCCCCATATTGGAGGATTTGCATGTCGATGCTGGACACGGCTGATGTTATGATATTTTGAGTGCTGGTGATGGGCACTCCAGATTTTATGAGATTACAGGATTTGAGGACTGATGTGGATGACGACGCTTGAGTTGTACTGGGTTTTGGTGTATTGATAGACACAGTTATTTTCCACGTTGATATTCCGTGTAGATATTATTCCTTTCCATACTCAGCATTCAGTGCTTGACATCTCATCCGGTAGCTAGTATACCTGATAGAGTACACATGCTTGCATATCATTGCGTACCATGCTCATCATATATATACGGTTGTTAGATTGCATTGCCATGCCTAATTATCACATATCTTGCTCATAGTATAGATATGATTATTAGATCGCACTTGTTGCATGATATTGAGCATCCAGTTCATCATATAGATGTTTATCCATTGGCATAGGTTAGAGTATCGCAGCACGTGCATACTCGCGATTACCTTTATATGTTATCTACTATTCACGAGTTGGCAACTCACCCTCACTGTGCCACAGTGCTTGCAGGTTTCCCTTTGGAGTAGTCACGGACGGCTGTTTACCGCATCTTTTGACACAGATACCATTACTGAGGCGCGTTAGCCCTTTTGCTATTAGGTGGGTTTTGTACGGTATCTGTTTACCTTTCAGTTGTATATTGATATATCTAGTATTCTCCATCTACCTTCCTGTATTGACTTAGAGACAGTTGTGAGGACGATGTATATGATTTTGTACTCTGGTCTCGAGCTTGCTGTGAGCCGACTTTATATTATGCAGTCTTATCTTTTATGATTTTGTCTTTGCTTTACTGCTCATTCTTCGCTACGGCGTCGTATATCATATTGTGATGCTCTATTCATTTCACATGTTATTCTACTACACCTTGCCTTTACCCGACTTGCGGGACAAATTTTTATAAAGGAAATGTTGCCAAAATTATTAAAATGTAACCCTTGAACTAAAAAGGTTTTCTACTGAATTACTTAAGGTTTTCTAAACATTTTACAAATGCTTCTACTAAAATGTTTTAACATTTTATATTTAAAATGGTTTTGATTTCTGGGTTTCGGCTTACTTAGTCGCGTTACGCCTGTAGACGTTGCGTGATTAAGTGCCGGTCACGGGCTGAACTTTGGGTCGTGACACAAAGCCACTCACAAAAATTCTCCCAATTTCACTATTATGTGGTCGCAATTTGCGGCCACGGTGAATTTATTTGCGGCCTCAAAAGATCTATAGGGGGTAGGGTTTCAGGTGTTGCTTCATGATTGCCTACACGTCTCACTGTCTTGGGAACATAATTTTTGGTGGTCTCGGGTCACTCCAGATTCCCATATAAACTCACAAACTGTTAAATAACCGCGTCGGGCAGATTCTAAGTTCGTGTTTTGGTGCTAATCACTGGTCTAGGGCAGTAAAACACCACTAGGGTCTTGTAGCCACCCACTACAGATCATGATCCCACACAAACATCCAAACCCTCTCTTGAATTTTCCAAACATCACTAATCAACACCGATTTAACTCTAAACTAACAATAGGTTATACTACACATAATAACTTAACTATGGTTTAGAATTATACCTCATTTGGCAACTCAAGAATTTTTTTGAGTTGCTCAAAGTCTTCAAAATCCAATTTTGATTTGGTCCAATGTGTTGAGGATGAAGTGGGGATCAACTTTTGTGAAGGGAGTATAGGGTTTTGGTGAGGGGATTGAGATGGGTCATGAAGGTAGAGGAAGTGGAAAAAGAGATGAAGAAGGAGGTGAAGAAAACAAATGGGGAGGATGATGATGGCAGCTCTCTCTTTCTCTCTTTTATTCTCACCCTCTCTCAACTCATGTCTCACTCTCTCTTTCCTATAATTGTCCCCATTTTGTTTTCTCTTTTTCCTATAAAGCCAAATATTAATAGAACAACACAATGAAATAACATGCAACAAAATGCAACATGACATGGTGCACTAGTCATGAAAAAATATAGAAACACGGATTTGGCTTAATCGCGATTAGTAGTGCACTAATCAATTTTTATTTAAACTTGCGTATAATAATTATAAAAATGCTAAATCCAATAAATACATTTTTAAATGAATAAATCATTTTAATATCCAATAAACCCCAAATTTGCAAATCGGGCAGTTTTCGCGAAATATATTATTTTAATATTAAATTCAAAAAATAATATTTTATATTTTCTGAAATGTTACAATCATTCACGACGAAGCCGCGTATACCCTTTCCACTCCTACTTTCCCTTTGCATTTCTCCAGAACACTCCGTATCACTACGAAGAACTATATTGCTTGGATATGCCATCGTATAGTAACATACAAACTCAAAGAAACTTGTTTCGGTTCAAAGATGGTTTTCGGTTCTGAAGAAATTGAATAGGATTATTCAATTTTCTTTTCTCTTTACCTTCTCTCAGGTTGCGAGAGCTCCTAGTGTCAGGAGAGTACACATATTAAGCTTATTCGATAGTTTTCTTCAAAACCTTAGGCATGTGCCGAAAGGTTGGGAAGAAAGAAAACGGATTAGCCTAAGTATGGTGTACAGAAAGTAATAAGTAAAGACATATAAATGGATTGCAGTGAGGGCAAAGAAATATACGGTAACTGTCATGAATCTGGATAGTGGAAGTGGCATTAATAGGAATACCCAGTCACCCCTTCGAAACATTTTCATGTTTCAGTTTTTCTGTGCGGTGTTAATTGAAAACTGTTTTACCAATTAGATTCTGACTCCAGGGTATGTATTTACCAGACTTCATTCTTAAATTTGTATGGCTTTACAGATACAGAGTGGGAGTAAGATATTGGAAATTTGGTGAATATATCCTAAATATATCGGAATTCTTTGTAATTGGTGATATTTGAGGAAATCATCTTGGTTTTGCCTGACGGCAAATATTTGGTTTTGAATATCCGTCGTTATGCACCAATTTCAGACTGATATATATCAGTACATTTATTTATAAAGTGAGATATAAATTTTTTAAATTATGTCAATGACATTTACCTATATCAGTTGATGGTTTGGTAATAAGCATTCAACAACGGTGTAATTCATCTTAACCATAGCACAAATTTTCAACCTACGACGCACAAGGTTTGAGTTATGAAACGCAGAGAACTTATACGAAGTATTGTATGTTGTCCGATGTCCATTAGGACAAAAGGGTTCGTACTCGTACTATATTCCGTTTACTTATGACTTCTCTGGTTTTTGACAAGTATTTCGTTGTAATACAAGGTCCAAATTTTGAGAAGTTATAAGTATAAGAATAAAGTAGAGAACAATATATTGCAAGTATCAGGATTCTTCGAGTTGATCGAAGTTGTAGATACTTGTGCTAGGTATTCCATCGTAAGTAATGTATTTGAGAACTTGCTTCTCTTTCAGGTTACTCATCCGTGAGTACGCGCATTGATGAGTAATGCTGCTTGGCCTTCATCCATTTAGTTGATATGCACTGGAATCAGTTGCTTGATTTTTGAATCTGGTTCCAATTAAATTAATGCATTTGTTTCTATATTGAATATAGAATGGATTCATACCTTAACGACATTAAGGTATATGGAGTTGTCAGGCTAATGCTTAAAACCAGAATTCGGATAAACTCAAGGCACGTTTCAGTAATGGCAGTTTCTGTGTTATCCTGGGTATTGGTGAGGGTTAACATTCTACCAATTGGAAGATCAATAGTTATATTGATCTTCACTCCACCCGTTTTAGTAAAATGAATTTTTTTCAGAAAACATTAGTGGGAGTATGGTAGAACTGGAAGTCATTCTAGAACCATAAACGGTTACTGAAATTTTGTAAAACCTGAGAATTTAATTTGTTTCTACGATTCCTTAGCCACTGGGCAGATTTGGTGGGTAACCTCAGCCACCCGAAAGATACTTCGGTCTCCTCAAAGACGGTGACAGGGAGGTTTTTGATTCCCAAACTTGCCACTACTGCTGTTCTAGACCGTGAGATCTGAAAGGAGGATGAGTATAGCTTTAGAAGTGCACGTGTATATGACTCTGCCATAGGGTTGTTGTGGTCAGTGGGAGAAGCAGAAGCATAGTGGGCTAGTAGCTTATGTCTATTTATAGACTAAAGCAAATACGACGGAGATAGATCATCTATTTTTGATGTGACAGTCATAGAATTTGACATCATCAAAATAACATATGGACAGGGTAAGAAAGTAGTAGGGAGTGATGTCGTTGTATTTGGATGACATGCTCTTAATAAGAAGTGATCTTCCTATACTACGATTGGTTATACTGTAGTTGTCACAAGGTGTTTTTCAACATAGGATCTGGATAAAATATCAGGGATTTTGGTCGCTAGATCAATTGTTTTCGATCTAGATTTGGGAAGTGTCCTAATTTGGGTACTTTGACACTATTAGAAAGTGTTTTAGAATGGATGACTCTTGGCGTAGTGGTGTAACCGCATGTGAGGGAGTCACCCTCTCTAAAGAGATTTCTTCTAGACTGATGAGTAGAGGGATTTGCATGATTATCATAACAATTGCTTAGGCAATTGAGTTAATCATGAAATGTCAAGTACCACACCAGATATTGCTTTTGCACTGGTTGCAATAAGTATATATTAATCCAATCCTGGAGAAACATTGGGAAGAAGTTATGAACATTGGTGGATGTTCATGGTATATGGTAATGGTAGCCTCTTTCAGGAGGCTGTTATCATTTCAGGCTTCTAAGGTGACCTGGATGACAGAGTGGCTGTCAGAGTTATAGTTTTCCCTCTTTTGAAGGGCAGTATGTTAGACAGGTGGTTCAAGCGGATATTGAGAAATGCATGGTGTAGGATACTGATTAAATTCAGTGGAAGATACATTCTAAGAAGTTTGTTGGATTTGGAGTTCATTTGCGAACTGGGTCCTATCAGATATCCAGACAAATTCTAAGACAGGTATCGCTCATTTCGGGAGATAGTCTTTCTCCGCGAAGTTGAGATATAGAGATAAAAAGATAGAAACATTGGAGCGGGTCAACTCACTGAGGCTATTTCTCGAACGCAATAGTTTCACGAACGGGCTTTGTGAGACTGATTAGTACAGAAGTTGGGTGTTCTGTTTCACACGGGCTGTGAGTATGCGACACCGCAATATTTAGCCTTAAGTGCAAATGGGAGATTGTTAGCTATAGTGCCATCAAGTCAGTTATTGTAATCGCGGGAACGCGATTGTGATGATTGAGGGTGGACTTATATGGGTAGAACGGTCTTACTCAAAATGAAAGTATGTTATCTGGTTTGCCTTTATCATCATGTACATGCGTCATGCGGTATTACAGATCACTATTACATGTTGATAGAGCCCATAGGATTCTTTCTTTACTACCAACGTTATGATGGTGGTCATATACATGGGAGCAGGGTGGTCTATAAGCACATCCTTAAATGTCCCTAGTCGAAGAAGTGTCAAGACTGGGCATCGATACTCTAGAGTAGACTAGTGTATACTTTTCGAGACCCCGACGAGGGGCGGTGGCCGGTCTCATAAGCCATTGGTGTCAGTTAGTCACCTAAGATATTATACAGGTGCTCATTGGGTTATGAGTATACTGGACGAACTCTCCGAGAACATGCTAGTCGGTGTTATACGTATTGTCGGATAGCAGTTCTCAGGTGACATGAGTACAGGTTATTCTGTCGACCTGAGATCGTCATTTGTTTCGTGTGAGTTCCCACTGTAGTTTGATTACTACCCTACCATGGCTCAAAGGAGTCGTGAAAACAGGTTTTAGTTGGGTACAGTCCCGAGCCAAATGGAGGCAGTGAGCGGATCGTTCGGGATTCGTCTCTCCCTTTATTTTGTGTTGATGCCGCGCGGTGAATGGGTGGACATCACCAGAAATCCTTGGCCAAGGTAAACGAGAATTACTAATTTGGATCAGTAGTTTCTCAGTTTGTGATGGGCTTCATACTGACACGAAATATCGCGTTATTAGGTGTCTGATTTTATCCACCCCTCAAGACTCGATATGTGATCGTACGCCTTTAGCTTGTCCGAGTTCAAAGTTCTAAAGTTATAACCGCGATCAAGGACAGTGTCACTTTACAGCTAGCCGGTTGAGCACGGGTCGATCCGCAGGGAGATGGATGTATGTCCGTTCCTGTTTTAGACGAGTCAATGAGGAATGTATATGTGCATATTCAATTCTATCCTAAGTGTTCGTATTTTACGTTCATGTAAACTTGTTAAGGTTAAGGTTGGTCAGTAGAGTTAGGATTAGTCTTGTGCTTTACTTTGCCATTCTTAAAACGAAGTTGGGATAATCGAAAGTAGCGAGGATTAGGAGGACATAGTAATGGGATTTGCGAGTTTAAGAAAGCTTTCCAACGATAAATCCATTCCTAGGGACCCTTGTTCGTCGGTTAAATGTGCTTATTTCCAACCCTTGACCAAACACCCGCAACCATGTATCCAATTAAGTCACCTCTACATGTCTCGTTGTAGTGCGCTTAAAGGACTTCTCGACTTAGGTCGCGCCTATATGTCACGTATAGCACGCTTAAGTGAAGGGTTTGTGTTTGTTTGCTCAGGGTTCGTTTCAAGATATTTGGCGAAGAGAAGCATAAGGGATTTTTCCGTCCCTCATACCACCTTCCTTAGCCTTAAAAAGTGTGGAAATTATTCACACAATATAAAAGAAAATAAAAACAAAGAAATTATTCACACATTATAAAATACAAAAAAAATAAAACAAGAAGGAAGAAAAGAAGGAAAAGGAAAATACAGTTTTACAAATGTGCAAGCTGACTACTTGGGTCCTCACCTAAGCAAGGAACTCCGTCGAGTATCATCGCTTGGAAATAATACGGATAAGAAGAGAAGGAAAATAAAACAAGAAGAGAAATAACAACAACTACTTAACAACAATAATAAAATTACACTAGAATTAAAATTACAAGACAAGAATTAAAAGATACAAAAAAAACCTCATCTTCATTTCATCATCCACTCAATGCTCTCACTACATTTTAATGGAGGAAGACATGAAGAAGAAGAAGAAGCTAACTAGAACTAAACTAAATCCTCATAAAAAGAGGCATCCTTGGCTTGGCAAAAAACTGGGCTATTTATAGGCTGAGTGCTGAAACCCTAGGGCAAGATTCTCTGTCCAAATGAAGTTACCAAACTAACCCCAAAATCCGAGTTGACACTGAGTCAACACGGCCGCGGATCCGCCGCCGAGTCGACACTTTGGCCGCGGATCCGCGGCTCTTTGGTGGAATTAGAATGTCGTTTTTTCTGGGGTTTCTTGTGTTGCTTTATTTAGTTGTTCTACATGTTCCAAATTGCAAATTACTTCCATAATTTCTTCAGTTCCGCAACATTCCAATATGGCTTCAAAAATAATTCTTTTGACCTTATCTCCCTTGAGATCCGTGCACCCATTGATTCTTATGCTGCCCTTCTCGTGCTCTGTGCTTGTCCGAGACATGAATGACCACTATTATTTTTCTTGTCTGATGAACTCGTACACGGCACTGGATGAATATGGATGACCGGAACCCGGCATTTATCTGTTGGCAACAGATGTTCTGCATTTTCGCGTAACAGTGGAAATTTTGTATTATTTGCGTTATTTTTTACTAGGAACCTGTAGCCTATAAATATGTAGAAAACACGGACTAAAAGCACCTGCCTATAAACAAGCGAGCATAAGAATGGGCGGTACTAACTGCAATATTCTGGTATGAACAAATACCCCCAAACTTAACTTTTGCTCGTCCCGAGCAAAACCTATTATTCACCTAACCTAACTTTCGCATGGAACGTGATTGCACTGAGCTCGTGCAATAAGTCGTTAAACCACTAGGTGTCCCTAGTAGGAGGAGTATTGTCTCCCGAGGGTTTTCAGCGGATACCACCCACAAAATCCAGTCAAGCTAGTTTCAAAAGTTAACGTCGATTCAACTCCTACGGTTTAGTATCTATGTTAAATATTCTATCATCCTAACTTAGAAATATCCAAACCTTATGTTTCACACCTCCTATTTGTTCAACCCCAGATCCTATACGTTTTACAGTTTAGAAAGATCTTGGTCTCTCCTGATTTTTCCTTCTAATGTGTGGTCTCCAATCAAGGATTTTTATCAGATTTACAGAAAACATAAGTCTTATTCTTTATTCCTATCTTTCCTCCAAACATCGATTGTATATCCCTATGTGTGTGTAAATTTTCAACCCTACACTCAAGAATTCAATTCAAGAAATAGTACCCTTGCCTTAATACTTAATACTGCTTCTTTTCGTTAATGATGGACGGATTTGCTCACACACCTTTCATGTGACTATTAATGCTCCTTGAGGCACTAACAGCTGATTACTGAATGTGTGAGTTTAAAGCGTAAATAGCAGTTTTCAGGTCTTGATTTATTTATTTATTTTTCTTTTCATTATTTTTCTTTTTTCAAGACCGGATATATTTTTTTTCAATGATGCTCTTTTGGTGTTTAGCTTTAAATACCGTTTTTCTTTCATTCTAGATTTTCAGGCAAGAGTATTTCTACGTATTCTCTACTATCCTATGTTTCAAGGTGTGTGTATGTACAGTTTGTAGGGTATATACTTTCTAAATTTGGACTCAAGGATAGAATATATTTTTCAGACTTATCCTTCATTAAAGCTTCAATACTTTCCCTTCATCTCGACTTAACTCACGAACTGAACTCAGGATTACCTACTTCTATAAAAAAAACAGCAAGGGCGTATAATTACCGAGTTTAAACAAAATGATTTTTTTTAGTGTTTTCAATTTCTAAGCCTAAGATTTAGTTATTTCTAACGTATCAACTAGACTTTCGGAATAAAAATATCTATGTTACCCTATTTGCTAACATGACGACAAAGTTTTAATATTTTTTGGAAAATTTTCGATTTTTATGGGTTTTTAAATAAGTATGCAAATGCAAAATATACATATGAATGCGAAGGTAGAAAGCTTAACGAACACACTCCCAAACTTAAACTTGACAAGGCCCTCATTGTAAGGCTACACCAAGAGGCTCAAAATTGTCGGTGCTCCCCTGCTGTTTTTCTCTTTTTTCTTTTTATATAAAAATACAAAGCAAACCAAAAATATATATACACAAAAAGGTTCCCCCCAAATTTAAGTGAAACAGTGTTTCCACTATTTAAGCTTTAAATTTTAAAGTTAGGGGGGAGAAAACAATATCAATCTATACAAGTCCTTACAATGGCCAAAAGTTAACAACAACCATTCAAAAATTCTATCATGATAATAGAATGGTTGGTGAAAGAATGGAGTGTAGAGAAAAGAAATGAATAACACGCAAGACCTTGTGGGGATAAAAGTGGTATACGATCTCGGTGGAGGAGAAGAATGGCGGAAGGGAGAACGAAGTGGAATACGTACTTGATGGTGGAAATGGATTGAATAAATTAGTACAATCTGTAATGATCGATGTGAAAAGATGGATTGTATTATTCTATCAATATGGCGAGAAATGGGGTCAAATCTTTCAAGATTCGTGAGAAAACATGGATACGCCGAACTTGGTAAACCAGACAAAGACATGAGTTTCGAAGTTACAACCTGACTCTCAAAAAGGGTATCAGCATAAGAAGGGGTGAATGTTTGAAACGGTTGATACGAAGTGGATTGCGGAGTCCAGTTGTTTGTCATAGACGCGTCGATCCGATCTCTTAATGAAATTTTGGTCATGGATGGATCGTTCGAGATTTGGCCAAAGCAAGAACCGTAAGAAGAAATGTCTGGTTATGGGTAACAATGTTCGGCAAGAGTTTTTTGAGTTGGGGTACCCTTGTTAGAAGAGTGAAAATGTAGGGAGGGAAGGAAGTAGGTTTCTTATTTTATTTTATTTTTTTATTATTTTAAAAAATGTTTGTTTTTGGAGTTTTGAAATTGTTTGTAATTGAAAGAATACGGAATTATGGGACTAACTTTTTACAAGCACAATCACAATCAGAATATCCACAAACAATAGCTAGAGCTAGGGTCTTCACAGTCCAACTAGACCGCTCCTAGACTTCCAAGCGACAAGTTGAAGGATAACCTTCGAATCGCCTCTTCACAGTCCATTGTGGTCAGGTTACCACAAGTGAGGTAAGGAGGGTTCCGCTCACTAATAACCGTGAGACGGGCCTTTTAGAATTACCTCCTCACTGTTGGTTATAGTGCCCTCAAGTCAATTATTGGATAACAGGCACGTGATTGCAATGATTGAAGGATGACCTAAGCCGGTAGGACAGTCTTACTCGAGATGATAGTATGCTATCTGGTTTGGCTTTATCCTCATATACATGCTTCAAGTGACATTACAGATCACTATTACATATTGATAGAGCCCATAGGATTCTTGCATGACTGCCGGCAGTATGATGGCGATCATATACGTAGGGGCTGGGGTCTATAAGCACGTCCTTAAAAGGTTCCTAGTCGAGGGAATTTCGAGACAGGGCATCGATACTCCAGAGTAGACTAGCGTATACAGTTCGAGACCCCGACGAGGGCCGGTGGCCGGTCTCATAAGCCATTGGTGTGTAACACCATAGAATTTGTTTAGTGGCTAATTATACTTTAATATATGGTTTTTAATAAAAAGTTTATCTAAACGATTTCCAAATATTTTATCAAAATTAATGAATATTTTATTAGAATTTACTTAGGTTTGCACACACATGTGCACGTAAACTAGGGTTAAGTTAGGGTTAGACCATGATTAGCAACCATGGTGGACTAACCATTTTGTTAAGCTAATTTGATTTTTAATTAACTGTTTTGGTTATTTTTCAAAAATGTATTAGTTGTGGGTTGACTTGGAGAGAGAGTGAGAGAGTGGGCATGATGGCTTGAGCCCATGCTTGCATTTAATGAGGAGAGAGAGAGAGGGGGTTTGACTCTCTCATAACTCTCATTTGTTTTCTTTTCCCTCACTCATTTTCTCACTCACACACACACACAAGCAGCAGCAGCAGCAGCCAGCAACAACAACAACAAGTAGCAGCAGCACCAGCCCAAGCAACAGCTGTTAGTGTATACGCCCTAGGGGCCATTATTGTATCACACTTGTATGTATATTACTTAATGGAAGCTTGGGATATTCACAGTTATATATACAGTCTTGCTAAAAATGGTAGTATGCTACTTGGTTTGTGTTTACTTTAATATGTGCATATGTTTCTTGTAACGTATCACTCATACATATTAGTAGAGCCCATATGATCTTTGCATGATTACAAGCATTATGATGGCAGTCATACTAGTGGGGGCTGGGTAGTCTATAAGCAACATCCTATACTTGTCCCTAGTCGTAGGATAATCGAGACAGGGCATCGATACTCCAGAGTAGACTAGTGTGTACGCTTCTCATCCCAGTTGGGGAGATGGTCTGTCCCACAGCCGTCAGTGCGTCGTACTGGAGATAGTATACAGGTGCTCGTTAGGTTACGGGTACACCGAACAGGACTCGCAGGGGAACTGATTGGTTGGTAATATACCCGTCGTCAGTTACCAGTTCCCAGGTGACATGAGTACAGCATAGTCCGCGGACTTGACACTGCTACTTCACCTCGAGTGTGTCCCACTGTTCTTAGATTGCTACCCTACCACGGCTCAAAGGAGTCATGCAAACAGGTAGCAATTGGGTGCAGTCCCGAGCACTTGTAGGCAGTGGCGGTTTGACATGATTCGTCCCTCCCGGTATTGGGAGCTGATATCGCGCTGTGTCATAGAGCCATTATGCAAAGTCCCTGGCCAGGGCAAGCGAGATTTACTGGTAGGTTCCAGTAGTTTCTCAGGGTGTAATGGGATACGCTCCGACACGACTTATACCGCTATTAGGTGACTGACGCTTGCCGCCCCTAGGCTAGATATGCGATAGTCTTAGACGAACAGACCGGACTGTACGGAGATTGTCACATCATGCTCAGTAGGAGTTCGGATGGGTTTCCTCATCGTCCTTCTTATCGATATCTACTTGTGGACCGTTATGTACAGCTAGTGCTGCTTGCGGTCTGTGGTTAAACCAACTTCCAACGTAATGTCGAGTCTTTAGAGTCCCACACAGAGGGTTTCCCTGCTCCAGGCGAACCGATATAGAGGTCGTATGGTTTTACGACAAGGGTTCGGACGCATACGTGTTTTTACGCACGTACGATGTTCGGACAGTTATTACTAGTCGGCTTTGGTTTAAGCCAGATTCTAGTATCGGATTATTGGATTTATACAGTCTAAAGTTTTTCCGTGTTTTTACGGATAGGAGGGGTGTTCTCGTAATTTGTCGGGAAGCTTCTTGAAGCATAGTGACTTGGGGGTTAAGGTGGCATTTGCATTAATTGGATAAGTGAGTCATGGTGTGATTCATACATGGAGTTAATGAATCATTTATGATTTAAATGACTCAAGTGATGAATCACTTAGTGTATTAATGAAACATGATGATATATCATTATTTGTTAATCATTTAATATCTATGATATGTTTCATATATAAACATATGATTTATTCATCCAAAAGGATTCTCATTCTCACCTTCTCTCTCCTCAAGCTCTCCCTCTTCAAACCCTAACCCTAACCTCTCATGTGTTGAGATCAAGGGTTAGCTAGACTAATACATCCATAATCTCACTCTATATCCCCTAGGTAGCTTAGATTAGCACTTTGAGCAACCTAGTTATCTCAAGTTAGAGATCAAGCTTGGCGTATGAGCTCTCGGGTGGATCGTCTTTGACTCGAGGAGGCCGTTGAGGTGCCGATGTTCCAAAAAGCCTATGAGGATTGGATGTCACGACCCGAAAGTACGGAACATGACCGGAACTTAAACTACGAAACGTCTCGAGGCGTACGTAATCTAAGTAAGCCGAAAACCTAGAAATCCAAACCACGAAAAAGTAGTAGAGTGGAGGAAAACCAATTTAAATCAAGTAGTTTGCAATATACGCCGAAATGTGCATTTTAAAATCACAAGTCCTTTCTAAAAATTTCGGCAGAGTTTCCTTTGTAAAACTGACCCCAATCGGGTACAAAACCTGATAAAGCATATACAATGAAAATGCATCCCCAAGCGGGAGCTAACTCTTCGTCAACCGACGGTCACAACCACGCAAACAATATAATATACAACGCCGAAAGGCGGGGATCACAACAGAAAAGGAAACTCAAAACAGCATGAAATCCGTATAAATACAAAGCGCGACTCTAAGGTCGATAGAGTAAACAACACTGGTCTCTATCTCTGAAATAAATACATGTTTGGTTGATGGAACTTCTAGATACAACTGAATACTAATATACAAATATACTGATGGTCACGATACAAGTGAACCTACCTACCAGCAAATCACCCAGAAATGGAAGTAGTGCCAACAAAGCCGTAATGAAACCTGTACGGCCAAACCTGCAAGAAACTGTGGCACAACGGGGGTGAGTTGCCAACTCGTGAATAGAATACATCTACGAACAGAAATCGCATGTATGACGCAATCCTAGGTCATACGATCAATATACATCCTCAAATATATATAACCGGCAGCCTATATCAATGGCTAGGGTATACCACTAAACATCAGTAATACCAAGTGCTCGTGTCAGTGCCTCAGATAGCAATATATCATATGGATGATGTATGAATGCATGAAAACAGAGTACATGTACTAAAGAAACTGCTTTCATAACTCAGTGAGATTTCTGTATTTTTAAAAATGAGGTATCATAAGGAAATCGTTATAAACCGTGTCTAGCAACGACACAAAAATATAAATCCACATATCTCAATATCTCAGGCTCCGGCTACCCGGACTGACCTGGATAATCAAATCTCAGTACCTCAATATCTCGAAATCTCAATGTATCAAATCTCAATATCTACGGCACCGTCAGTCCAGACCGGCCCCTACCATCCATCTCAAGACTACGAAGGTATCCTCCGGATATCCGACGCGTCGGGTAAAATCACCGGTCGGTAGTGCTCCCCTGCCAGGCTCAACGTCAACAACACGACCTTCTCGCCCCGGGGTACCGCACCGGGCCCACCATGTACCCGAAACGGTTCATCCAACTCCTCGAATCGGGTCTCGAAATCCATCAGCAAACTCATGGTGGACGACTCATACATCATGGGAAAACGACACTTTTTATTTTAAAAAGAGAAAGAAGTTTATATAAGTTTTGCGGTTTTCCCCCAAATCCAGAAAATCTCATGGAAATCTGAATCCAATCCTCAATAGCATGTAAACAGTGCATATAGGCATAAAAATCCATGAATGCGGCATAACAATGAATAATAACATGCATGAAGTAACAAGTAATAACTACAATGTCTAATTTAGCATATAAGGCGAGTACACTAATATCGTGTCTAAATTATTAGCTAACAACCTATGTCAAAGCAATAGTATTTCTAAAGTGTACGTGGCATGGCAATTACCGATGAAGATGTGTGTGAGCCGGCAAGTAAGTGTACGTGGTACATAAGCATCATCGGTAATGGTGCTGGTGTCCTAACAGCATGATACCAACAATGCAAATAGGAATCACAATATAAGTATGCAATACGGAGCGAGCAGTAAAAAAGTGCGGGAGCTGAATACTAGACACAACGATAACTATAAGTCAACAATGGTGCCTTTTAAAAATAACACGAATCGCGGTGTTTTGAAAATAAGGGTTACGGTGTTTTTAAGAAAAGATACGTCTTTTGAAATATCCGTAGAATCCCTTGACCTGTCTTTTAAAATACCCGCGATTCGTTATGCTTTTGAAATAGGTAGGGGTCGAATAAAGTCTACCAACTATACTAAACTATAGGGCTAAGCTAACAGGCTAACTGAAAAAAAAGGAAACCGCCTAACATCTGAGTCGATATATATATATATATATATATATATATATATATATATATATATATATACTAGTTGGTGATCCCGCCTCGATAATATCCTATCCGATACCATATCTCTATAATCAAATAATCCCAAGTCAAGAGTGCGGATCAATCATCAGTATATAGCTCGTACGTAAATCCGTCGTACGGCTTTCCAAATCTGGGTACGGGTCAAAGTCACATCAATCACACTATTCATCTGGTATCTTCTTTATCAAATATCATGATCCGGGATAATGACCTACGTCTAGTACAATATTGATACCATCTATGTATGCATGCAGGTGTAAGAATTACTACGTCAAAAGACCCGCTAAAACATCATGTCGTATCTCAATACGAACCAAATCACATCACCGATCTCCTGGCCTCAAGCCCAATCTTATCGACTCAACTCAAATCCCAATTACTATCCTCAAATCCAGTATATAAACACATAGTCCCATACCCATGTGTAAATATACACATCAATATATAATCCCATGTACGCACATATGAAAGAAGAATGTATGCAAGTATGGGTGTGTGTGTATGTGTGGTGCAACCACTACTCTAGGGTTTCGCAACACTAAACCAATCCAATCAGACCTAGGATCCATCTCTATCATAAATAATCTCAAACAATATATAATCAATATCTGTGTGTATACGTATTCGTATACATCACCACGAACTGCGGAGGTGCTATACGCCATCCACCCGACTTCTCCCCGTAGATATAAATCTACTCACCTGTATCCTGCGTGTCGGTGTCGATAACGCCATGCTCCGTCGCCTCGGAATCCACGTGAAAGTACCTACAATGATCAACCATAGCAATCCGTATGAAAATCAAGGCGGAAAACCGATACGGCACACGGTACGCTCATAGGTTAGAACCTATGGCCTACACGTGCAAAAACAATCAAACAACCCCTGTTGTCGATGTAAAAACATCCAACAACCAAATACAAATCTAAATATCAAGAATTAATATTCCAAAACATGGAAACATAGCCAAAAACCACACTAAACTGCTCCCAGATTTTGACTCAGGTCAAATTTAGCCAAGCAAACAAGTCCAGGGTGATGTATATGATGTATTTGAGCTACTAGACCAACCCCGACACTCCATGTCACTATTTGGCCGGCCACATACTCAATAAAACCGGCCTCCTCTGGTCTCCCAGCTCAGGTTGGGTCCGTTTCGTCATGGTGGTCACCTAGTACCCTAATTTGGCCCCTAGAGTTGTTTGTTTGTCTCAGAAACTCCCCGGGTCAACCCAGATTCACCTGCACACCCTAATTACTCACAAACCGACATGAAAGTCCCGTAATTCCGTATTTTTGGATTTCAGGTTGTGCTAGGCCAGGGTCATAGTCAATATAGGGTCTAAGGTCACCATCAGGGTCCAATTGCACCGCCACATCTCAACTTTACCCTAACCCTCTCTAAGTTGATCCAAAATGTATAAAACCTCGACAAAACGACACTAAACTTTAAAAGAGGCTAAATAACTTGAAATACTACAATATTTGTGAAGGAATTACCTCAATAGAGACTCATGAATTTTCCTACAGCACCAAAACATCAACTTTCTTGGTCCATTCTATAGCTTGTGAGCTTGTGCACACTTTTTGTGAAAGGGGGGGGTGAGGTTTTGAGTTGATTTTTGAGATGAAGTGAGGGGATTTGTGGAGGGGAGAATGGGGGCAGCAGCAACAGCACTAAGGGGGAGAGGGGAGAGAAATGAGAGAAATGATGAAGGGGAAAGGCTCAAAACCTAAGTTGATTCTCACCCACTCTTTCTCTCTCTTAACCATAACTCCATATAATACTCTTTCCCTTTTCTTTTCTTTTCTTTTCCAAAATCTTCTCATTCAAATAGTAAACCCAAAGTAATAGCCATGGTAAGAAAATGTAACACAAGTGTAGGAAAAAGATATGTGTATGTTTTGCACAAAATTGCTAAAAACCCGATTAGCGATTTTTAATCGCGATTAGCACTAAATTAGCATATAATTAATCAAAAAACTTAAAAATGGCATAATTCCATAAAATACCCTATTTTAGAATTTTCCATAATTTTTCCAAATTTTTTCCCATTTATCGGTATTTAATTATAAATTTAATATTAAAATAATCAATAAAATAATATTAAATTATAAAAAATCTCAAAATAATATTTTATTATTTTGAAATGTTACAATCTTCCCCCCTTAAAGAAATTCGGTCCCGGAATTTAAATTTAAACCCCCAATTTCTAAACATTTCAATAAGATCCAAGTCGTCGGGTCTCCGAAATCAATAATACATAAACGCATCATAGCGCAATGCATGCGCATGAGTAATGAGCAGATAACTCAAAAACAAAACTCCGTCAACCATCCCGCAATCGTCGGAGTTATGGTAAGGACACGAATGCCAAATCCAAAGCAAAACCCATATGATATAAATCAGAACTATACATGTAAATATCAAATCTATACATGTAAATATCTGAAGGAAATGCATGCCAAATCTTTTAAAGTCGCTGTGCAATGCGCATAACACTGCACTTTGGCGGACGTCTCTTATAAGAAAATAGCTATATACGTATATATCCTTTGTTTTAATATGTACGTTCCGCCGTTTTGGAAACAATTTAGAAGAGTTTACTTGTTTTAAAACGTTTCGTGTCATATCAGACATGTAGGTAAATACTGATACTATAGCCCGCTTTTGGAAATCTCTTCGATAACTATCAATGCATGGAAAATATATCCAGGTACTGTCCTCTGACTAGTCCTGCTTAGTATAAAAACATATAGCAATCATCATAAAAACGTACTGCTCCATAAGAAATCAATCCCAAAATATACATATGAATACTACGAGAGCCTGGTGCGTACAGAAATCAAAATCCATGAATATACCATACATGTGCATAGAAACAAAATTTAGGTGCATCGGGTGTGCACACAACATCTGTCAAGGGCAACAGGGGTGCCTGACAGCAAAACAGGTGCATCTGACATGCACGAAGAATCTCGATTTAGTGCATCTGGGGTGCACCAAAATCGCATCTCATAACATGCGCGAAAATCCAAATCAGGTGCATCCAACATGCACGAAATCATGAAATCCAATATCAAGCGCCGAACATGTGCAAAATCAAATCAGGTGCACAAGGTGCACAAAACAAACATCAAGTATCACAATCGAAATCGAAGTCAAGTGCATCTAAGTGCACAAAATGCGTATCACTGCACTGCAAGCATATGTGAATCATACCGAATGCAAAAAAAAATAAAAATCGTGTGCGTATATACGCACAAAATCAACTCCACTGTATGAAACCCATAAAATCATAAACGTGAGAAACCAAGGTACGAAAACGATATCAAGTGCAACAACTGTGCAAAAATCGTAAATACTCAGTAGGTACAACCATGGTACATGAAAACAAATATCATGAAACTCAATCATCAAAATCAGTCATGCGAATAGATCGCCCAAAATACCGAAATCAAGTGTGGCGGAGTAGTCCCGCTCAAGCACATCCTCCAAGAATCTCTGGCCAACTGTCGTGGTTACTCATAGCATGTCTCGTCGACGATCATGAACTCTGGCCTGCTGGTGTGCGTAACTTGACCGCTCCTGGTTTCAAGTCTTCTCCGTGGATTACCAATCTCATGATCCATCGGCTCATCGGCCCTGTCAGGTGTGCTAACGGGGACGATTCTGTTTTGGCACTTCTCTGGTCATCTCTCGGTCAATCATCTCGACCACTCGTAAAGCAGCATGTCACTGGCGTCGGCCTCTGGCTCTCTGAATGCACGTGACACATCTAATCCTGGGTGCAAATATCATTGCAGCCGTGTCCTGGAAGGAATCCTGCCTAAGGTCTCTTCCAAGTCTCATCTCTGCCAACTGTCCGGAAGTCATCGTCCTTTACTATATCTGCTTCTTGCTCCGGAACGGCTGCATACTCATCGTGACTCCTTCTGGAAGGTATATCCAAGTACAATGCCTCGGCATGCGTATCGCATCTCTGATGTCGGCGGAGTGGAACGTCATCTTATCAAGATCTCGTACGAACCGCTTACTCCACCTTTCTCTAATCTCGACTGCTTCGGACTCGTCTCGTCGTGGCTGCATGGACTGAGCTCCAATGGCTATCCTCATATCTGGAGTCTCCCAAGAAATGCATCTCACCACCTAGCATCCAAATTAAGTCGAGCCATCCGATCGATTTGTCAAAACCTCATAATCCCCCAAGAGCTCAACATCTTCTGTACAGTATAATAGTATCGAGTACGTACCACAGCATCGATGGTCCAGCCGTAGAAAGGCAAACCCAAGCCTCACTAATGGCGCTACGGAACTGCCGCAAACCCTAAGATTCAAAGGCTTTCACACGGTCATTAAGTCGAGTTAGGGTTTCATTCTTCTAGAGGGTACATAGAATTGCATGCATGTCTTTCCGAATACTATAAACTTGGAATAATAGGTTTCTGGCATTCGATCGTCTCTGTCGACTCTCAACGTCTCCCTGTGAAGTCGTCTCTAGCTGGAATCAATCTATCTGATGACCTCGCATCGGGGTAGGCGAACGATCCACATGTCTTAGCCAATCATCCTCGATGACTAGCGACCTTCTATCATCTCTTAGTACAACTTATTCTGCAATAGCTCCAACATCTGGGGCGATATCTCGTCGTTCACACTCGTCTGCACGCTGAACAGTGCCTCAATTATCATGAATAAGCAATACATCAACGGTCATCAAAATCTGGCTGGCCTCTATCAGTGGCTCAATCATCTGGTGCCGATCAGCACCTCCGAGTAACCTCATACAGCGATCCATCCAACGCTCGTGGCGCAAAAACACCATCAAAAGACACATCTTTGCAATCGTGTGTCGCCGGAATCACGCCCTGGTCAGTCCTCATTCGTAACGAGCTCGTACTGACCGTAACTCTAGCCATAGCTCTCCCTGCTCGTAATCGTGGAAGCAAAACAATAACTGATACCGATGAGGCTAGATCAGGAATGAATATAATACTGACCAAAGAAATGTACATCCTAAGGCTTCTTAAGTGGAGTAGCGTATCATAAGTATGCCGCGGAACATACCTACGGTACGTCACTCTACTTTAGTCACCTATTCCATCAACCAAGGGTTATCCTACGCTCCGAAGGTAAAACCTAACGCTCTGATACCAAATTTGTCACGACCCGAAATTACGGAACATGACCGGCACTTAAACTACGAAACGCCTCGAGGCGTACGTAATCTAAGTAAGCCGAAAACCCAGAAATCCAAACCACGAAAAAGTAGTAGAGTGGAGAAAACCAATTTAAATCAAGTAATTTGCAATATACGCCGAAATGTGCATTTTAAAATCACAAGTACTTTCTAAAAATTTCGGCAGAGTTTCCTTTGTACAAAACCTGATAAAGCATATACAATGAAAATGCATCCCCAAGCGGGAGCTAACTCTTCGTCAACCGACGGTCACAACCACGCAAGCAATATAATATACAACGCCAAAAGGCGATGATCACAACAGAAAAGGAAACTCAAAACAGCATGAAATCCGTATAAATACAAAGCGCGACTCTAAGGTCGATAAAATAAACAACACTGGTCTCTATCTCTGAAATAAATACATGTTTGGTTGATGGAACTTCTAGATACAACTGAATACTAATATACAAATATACTGATGGTCACGATATAAGTGAACCCACCTACCAGAAAATCACCCAGAAATGGAAGTAGTGCCAGCAAAGCCGTAATGAAACCTGTACGGCAAAACCTGCAAGAAACTGTGGCACAACGGGGGTGAGTTGCCAACTCGTGAATAGAATACATCTACGAACAGAAATCACATGTATGACGAAATCCTAGGTCATACGATCAATATACATCCTCAAATATATATAAACAGCAGCCTATATCAATGGCTAGGGTATACCACTAAACATCAGTAATACCAAGTGCTCGTGTCAGTGCCTCAGATAGCAATATATCATATGGATGATGTATGAATGCATGAAAACAGAGTACATGTACTAAAGAAACTGCTTTCATAACACAGTGAGATTTCTGTATTTTTAAAAATGAGGTATCATAAGGAAATCAGTATAAACCGTGTCTAGCAACGACACAAAAACATAAATCCACATATCTCAATATCTCAGGCTCCGGCTACCCGGACTGACCTGGATCATCAAATCTCAGTACCTCAATATCTCGAAATCTCAATGTATCAAATCTCAATATCTAGGGCGCCGTCAGTCCAGACCGGGCCCTACCATCCATCTCAAGACTACGAAGGTATCCTCCGGATATCCGACGCGTCGGGTAAAATCATCGGTCGGTAGTGCTCCCCTGCCAGGCTCAACGTCAACAACACGACCTTCTCGCCCCGGGGTACCGCACCGGGCCCACCATGTACCCGAAACGGTTCATCCAACTCCTCGAATCGGGTCTCGAAATCCATCAGCAAACTCATGGTGGACGACTCATACATCATGGCGAAACCGCACTTTTTATTTTAAAGAGAGAAAAAAGTTTATATAAGTTTTGCGGTTTTCCCCCAAATCCAGAAAATCTCATGGAAATCCGAATCCAATCCTCAATAGCATGTAAACAGTGCATATAGGCATAAAAATCCAAGAATGCGGCATAACAATGAATAATAACATGCTTGAAGTAACAAGTAATAACTACAATGTCTAATTTAGCATATAAGGCGAGTACACTAATATCATGTCTAAATTATTAGCTAACAACCTATGTCAATGCAATAGTATTTCTAAAGCGTACGTGGCATGGCAATTACCGATGAAGATGTGTGTGAGCCGGCAAGTAAGTGTACGTGGTACATAAGCATCATCGGTAATGGTGCTGGTGTCCTAACAGCATGATACCAACAATGCAAATAGGAATCACAATATAAGTATGCAATACGGAGCGAGCAGTAAAAAAGTGCGGGAGCTGAATACTAGACACAACGATAACTATAAGTCAACAATGGTGCCTTTTAAAAATAACACGAATCGCGGTGTTTTGAAAATAAGGGTTACGGTGTTTTTAAGAAAAGATACGTCTTTTGAAATATCCGTAGAATCCCTTGACCTGTCTTTTAAAATACCCGCGATTCGTTATGCCTTTGAAATAGGTAGGGGTCGAATAAAGTCTACCAACTATACTAAATTATAGGGCAAAGCTAACAGGCTAACTGAAAAAAAGGAAACCGCCTAACATCTGAGTCGATATATATATATATATATATATATATATATATATATATATATATATGTTAGTTATATGTATGCCCTAGAGGCCATTACTATACATAGGATGTATATTGTAGTGGATGCTGGGACATATATTGGGAGGACTTTCTTGCTCGACATGATAGTATGCTATCTGGTTGTACTTTACCTTAACGTGTACACTGATTGTCTCTCTGTTACATGTTGGTAAAGCCCTTAAGATGTGTACTTGACTACCTGGACTATGATGCAGATCATACTAGTGGGGACATGGTAGTCCATAAGTACATTCTTCAAAGTCCCTAGTCGTGGGTGTATCGAGACGGGGCATCGATATACCAGAGTAGACTAGCGTATACCTTCTCGACCCATACAGATGGGCGATGGATGATCCCATATCCATTGGTGTTTGACATCAGAGATGATATACGGGTGCTCAGTAGAGACTGGGTACACTGGACGGACTCGCCGAGAACTCCCAGATGGTATTATACCTTACGTCAGATGGCAGTTCTCTGGTGACACTGGTACAGAGTAGTCTGTTGACCCGAGATCGTCATAGAGTCTTGTGTGGTTCCCACGGTGCTTTGATTTCCATCTTACCACGTCCAAGAGGGCGTGCAAAACGGTGTTTTTTGGGTACAGTCCCGAGTCACATGGAGGCAATGAGCGATAGGTGGGGATTCGTCTCTCCCGGTATAGGCAGTTGATGTTGCACTGTGTTCGATTGGCTATAACAGGAAGTCCCTGGCCAGGGCTGATCAGAGAATTGCTTGTAAGTGTTACCAGTAGTTTGTCGACCCGTTATGAGCCTCATATCGACACGACTTATCGAGCTATTGGGGTCTGACGTTTACCACCCCTAGGCAAGATATGCGACATATCAGACGATCAGACCGGACTGTACGGTAGTGTTACTGGTTGGATTCACTGGAGTGTGAGCGGGCTTGCTCGTCGATCTTCAGATCACTCAATACCCGGGTGGCCGTTACGTTTAGCAGACCGCTTGCGGCTTGTGGGTGCTTGATATGATCATCATCTGCTGCCGGCGTATTGACGAGTCTTTAGAGTCCTACACAGAGGTTTCCTGGCTCAAGCGAAACGAAATAGGAGCACATATGAGATGTGTGCGGGACCGAGAATGATACCAGTATGTGATACTGTATTCAATTCTCGCGATATGTGACATTGATCGGTTATATACGATATAGCCGGGTTATCGGATCAAGTGTTGATTCGATAAGTTGTTACTGTTGATATTAGCCGGTTATATGCGACATGACCGGATCATTAAATCAAGTGTTGATTTAATGATTTAATGCACAATTATATATTTGATATATAAGTTTGCATTAACTACTATCGGTTTACTTAAGATGGATTTTCTCACTCGGGTGTACACATTGTATATGTGATATACTTTTGTGCACTCGATTGTATCATGTTTGATGATGCATACAAAATTGGTTTGTGTAAAGAATTAAACCTAGGTTAAGTAAATGGTTAAGGTTTATATTTATTTGTCCATTCATTTATCTTTTTATTTTGGAAGAAAATGAAATGACAAAAGAAAACAAAATGGTTTTGTTCTTTCTTTCTTTCTTTCATGAAGCTTCATGAAGCTTTGACCATATGACCATTTTGTCTTCAAGCTTAACCCTAACCATTCTTTTAACCTTAGTCAATTCTCTACACCTAACTATAGTTAATGTTATGATAAGTATTCTTTTTCCTTATTATTCTAATTAACTTATCATATCATTATCTTCTTCTTCTTCATCTTCTTCACTTGAAGAAAACCATTCTTCATCAATGGTGATTGATGAAAACAAGTGAGAAATCCAATTCCAAAGTCTACCCACTTCCTATTTCTTCATCCTCTACCTCTTGCCAAGTAGTAGAGTGTGTTTTCTTCACAAGTTTCATGACTTGGTGAAGTTGGAGCTTGATCTAGTGATGCCTCGACGTAGATCATCTTCGACACGTTGTCGATGACCTAGCCCGCTTCTTCTCCGATGAAGCCGACGCTAGAGCCCGGGATTGCATGAGGACAGCGGAGAGGACTTCATCACGGAGCCATGGAGGTGGAGGACCGGATCTACAAAGGTTGTATTTCTGTATTCTTGTAGTTAAGTGTTAACTAGTTTGCTTTGTCGCCTAGAATTCTAGCCAACGATCTTGTTAGGGTTTCTCGACACCGTTATTTTTGAAATTGGCATGGTTGATGCCTTGTGAGACCTCTTGAGAGTGCCTAGGACCCCTATAGTGGTATCAGAGCCTAGCTAGAGCCTTAGGCGAAGTCTAGACGGAGTTTGAAGTCCGAACGAACCCGAAACCCTAACACAAACATGCTCTCTGGACAATTTTCAAAATCGTGGTTTTTTCCAGATTAAAAATATTCTGAAAAATCAGCAGGAAGATCTAAGGATAACTGCAAAATTCGAGCGCCTAATTCCTTAATCTCGCCGCGGATCCGCGGCATGAGTATGCTCATGCGGCGATTCCGCGGCCACTTTGTCTTTTTGTGCATCGAAATTTGCACCTTAATTCTTAATTTTCAGTGCTGGTTTTCCTAGGAATTTTTAATATTTTTTCAAGAGTTGAATTTTCTGGGTTGTTTTGGGGATTCGAATGTTCGATCGGATTATCAAATTTTGTCTGTGTGGCTTTCCGGGTATTTTTGAATATGTTAAAAAGTTCGACCGGATAAAAATACCCAATTTTTCCCCTGTCGGGAAATTTCCAAGTGTTGGATCTTTCCATAGTTTAAAGACGTTCTAAGTAGTGCAAGTAACTCGATGGACCCTCTAGAAGGCAACAAACCTTAACTCGATTATGTGACCGTCTTGAACTGCCCTTTGAACCTTCGTGTTTGGGGCAGTATGGCGTGCCACATGTGAGGCGTTGGCTTGACCCTTCTACGGCTGGACCGTTGGTACTGAGGCACGAACTGAATGTTTTTAGACTTGTTTCATGTATTGATCTGTATCGGGAAAACATAGGTGTTCGATTGTTCGATCGGAAATTTTAACATTTTCTGTTTATCCGGAATGTGATACAACAATTGGAGTTCACAAAAGTTATGTGTTAACTGAATGAATATTATAAACATAGCAGTTTAGTCTCACTTGATCGGTTGCCACGGATTTTTGATGTGATCAAAAGTCCGTCGCAATCACGTAGCATACGCGGTTATTCGCCGGTAAACTTAATAGACAACTACACCACTTAGCCCCGACCAAGTGACTGTAGGAGAACCCCGTCGCCGAAAGCATCCGTTCGGGTGCTCGCGGCAGCGGTGTTCCGCCTTGGTGCACTTCGTCGACGGCGTCGGGGGTGCGGCCGTCTACTAAAGTTTGTGACGAGTATCCGATCAGGATGTCGGGAATCTTGTTGAATTGACCGACTTGATATTGAAAAGTGTTTTCGATTTTGAGACTAAAATGCGGGGTTTATAATTGTTAGGCATGCGATGTCTAAGTAATTTATTTGGTCAGGCATGCGATGTCTGAGGTGGTTGCGGATTCCAACTGTTGTAGTTTTACACCTTCTTTTCTGTGACCGTAAGTGTAATATGTGATATCGCCGGTTTCGTTGCTATATGTCAACGACAATTGGGATGGACATATTTACTTACGTTGATAACATGTGATGTTATGTGTTGCTGAATATGTTATATTGGATCGTCGTGTTCGAATAGCCGGGGGTTTTTATGTGAGATGAGTGTTTTTCATTTTCATTCATGTAAAAACTTGTATGTAATATTCTTTTATTGGGGAACTTCCAGGTGTCGGAAGTAGTCACCTTTTGTATATTATTTACTTTTCTGCACTAGGATAGACCCAAGGAGGAGGTCACAAGTAACCGGGTTCTGGGGTCCAGTGGGAGACCAACTCGAGGAGTCGAGTCCGGGTCTCCTAACTCTAGATTTAGTAGGGTTGCTTTCCGCTCTCGTAGGGGTCTAGGGGTGTGGGTTTGGCTATTCATCGCGACCGTGGAATCAGTGTTTTATACTGGCTCGTATTGAAAACACGGACGTCCTAGTATATCCAATATTTCATATGTTTCTTCTGCTACGATATCTGTGATGTGATCATGTGATGTTCTATGATAGATATAGTATATAGTATATATGATATATTATATAGGCGTTACTTATGTTTTACACCGCGCTAGCCCTGCCCCGCTCTGACGTTAGTTACCTAACCTAACGGTGCACGAGGGGACATCGAGGCGAATGCGGATGGCATAAGTGTACGTCGTATTTATCTGTGATGTTTAGGTACTTAAATGATGGGACTTCATTAATGTGATTAATGAAATAAAAGAAACCTAAGATGTTGTAGAATCGAATTTCAAAAAAAAACTGGTAGCTGCAGTTCTTGCTTTGCACAGCGGTATATATGATATATCCTGCACCTTATTCGATAAGGAAAGGACCGAGATCCCTTCACCGGGAGTGACTCCTTTAGCAATAACTGGCAGATGCTACACACTTGGTTTGTCTTTTGATAGCTTTTAAGTGTTTTTGCTTTGCACAGTGATATATATGATATATCCCGCACCTCATTCGACGAGGAAAGGACCGACGATCCCTTCACCGGGAGTGACTCCTTTAGCAAAACTAGAAAAGCCTCAAAAACACTCCATTTAAAAATTCTTTCGATCCTACAACGATATCAAGTTCATTACGCAATAGGTTTTCAGAAAAACCTGTCGTAGCCCTCCGTCATTTCAGATAAGTTGTATATAGTATTCGTGCTGCTTTTGTTGGCTTTCGTCAAGGTGCAGTGTGCGGTAGCTATATGCTGCTTATCTGCTAGCATACGATGCGATTGGATTAGGGTAGTCGTGCGGCTTTGTTGGCTTTCGTCAAGGGTCGTGCGGGTGGGTTTAATTCAATCAAGAAATGTACGGGTTGAACATGACTAGCGGGCTATGGTTTGTTGGATTTCGTCAAGGTCATAGCACGTTAGGGGAAAAATATTATCGGGAATTTCAAGTGTTGAAATTTGCAATGAGATTGCATACCTTCTATGAGATAGTTGGATCCCGATACCCGCTGCGAGTAATTATTACTCCTGGGAGAATTTTACACATTACAATTAGCCGATCAAGTAGGTGTCTAGAAAGGTGTTAACGAGGTTACGCCTCTGGGAAAACGAGGTTTACATTAATTAGGTTCGTGCGAAAGCACGGGGGACCTCCCTCAAAGTACCGACACTGGCCTGGCTGAAAGATTGGCGAACTTGTAGTGTGTAATTAATCCCGGCTAGTCATTCCTTTTAGGGTTTGAAGGAAGATTTGATAAAAATCAGTGGGAGCCATCCTGAATAGATAAAATAATAACCAATCTATTCTTGCAAGAGCGCACGCTAAGTGTTTTCTTCTCTCTCTCTCCAGGTAGCGACCATATCACGCCTTAATCAAGATAATAATACAGATAATTGACCAAACCCGCTTGTTATACTGAGCTGGGGAACGTTGGTCCCGCTCCAACTTATAATTGTTAGAAGACAGAGCAGGAAATTGGGGAATACCAGATTTCCCGTGCCGCCCAAACGAGGAAAGTGCAAATGATGCATCATCTTCGGGTGTGTTCATTACAAAGAACTGTTTCTCAGTATCCTCTACATCCTGAGTATATGATACTGGATCAGGATCCCAGATATGTAATCTGTTACATAGGGCTACAAAACGGTAGAAAAACTGAGAACGGGTGAAAAGTATCATGAGGCAGAAAACGGGGCAAGTGTTGCAGCCAAGTCTGTCGGTCACTGTCACCCTGTATTACCAATACATTGATTCTGAACGAATGTTATTAGATACCGAACCTGATATACAAAATCATATCAGTCTCTTTATTAGTAAAGAAATGATAAAATTTTGTACTGTTGGATAATGTTTTGAACATTTCGTATATCAAAAGTTGATCGGTTCAGGCACGTTATCTAAAAGCATTGACGTTCTAAATCAAACTACAGTTCTTAGTATACTGAACACACACAAGAGGAAGAGTTCAGAAATGGACAAATCCTTCTTGAGGTATTGTAGACTATGTCAGATCAATGTGACCCGACTAGCTAGAGTTACATATAGATGCATATTTAAATCAGTTTGAATTTACATCTTGTGAAACTCGCCAGTCACGTCACAAAGTTAAGATGACCATAGCTTTGTTTATTGGAAACAGAGAAAGAGTTAATGAACTCTTGGGACTGATACATGATGATGTATGCAAGGTCTCCTGTCTACACATGCCAGGACTGGTTCTTTATACTTCATTACGTTCTCTGATGATCTTTCGAGATTCAGACCTATGTTCCTGTAGAAACACAAGTCCGAATCTTTTGAGATATTCACAGAATATAAGTTAGAAGTAGAGAACCAAAATACGGGTATAAGTATTATGTCCTATGATGAGATCAGGGAGGAGAATACTTGTGCATGGAATTCCTGGACTATTCTAAAGGAGAATGAGATTCTCTCTCAGCATTACTCCTCCGTATACACCATAGCACGATGGTATATCGGGGCGGAGCAATCACACCCTATATGATATGGTGTGCTCTTTGATGAGTAATACTGAGTTACCTTTTTCCTTAAGGGGTTATGCACTTGAGAAGTTGCATACCTATTGAATAGGGTTCCAATCAAATCAGTTGCCTACCGCTTCATATGTTATATGGAATGGGAAGAGCCCATATCTTAAGTTAGTTAAGATTTGGGGTTGTCCGGCCTATGTCTAAAAGCATAATCCGGACAAGCTCGAGGCAAATACTGTTATGTAGAACTGGAAATGTTCCAGCTATACAGATTGCAGCTGATAATTTGATAGAATCAAGGATTCAGTAGATTCCAACGAACCTCAGCCTCTCTGCCGATCTAGTAGGATTCCTCACCCACCTAAGAGATACTTCGGTTGCTCTATGACAGTGGGAGCGAGGATTGCATCATGATATGATGACCCAACTAATTTCGAGCTGGCCATCAGGAGTAAGACTCTGTAAGAATGGCTGGATGCTTAGCAATCTGAGATGGAATCCATGTACGCCAGCAAAGTATGGACTTTGGCTGCTATATCCGAAGGGTTAAATCCCCATCAGGAGCAAGTATATCTTGAGAGGATTACTAGGTGTAGATGGAAAAGTTGAGACTTTCAAAGCTAGACTTGTTAAAGGTTTTCGTCATTGACCATGCGTGGATAATGATGAAACCTTTTCCAGTACCTATGCTTAAGTCCATCCAGATACTACTTGCCACGGCTACATACCATGACTACGATATCTGGCGGTTGGGTGTCATGACTGCTTTTCTAAATATTGATTTAGAAGAGTGCGTCTATAAGTACACAGCCAGAGGGCCTCGTAGATAGTGGGAGCAGCGGAAACGTGTGCAAGATACTTTATAGGATAAAGCAGGCATCGCGGAGTTGGAACATCTGTTTTGATGGATTAGTCAAGGAAGTTAACATCATCAAAATGGTAGATGAACCTTGTATATACAAGAAGGTAGTAGGGAGTATGGTGGTGATCCTCGTAGAGTACGTGGATGACATACTAATGATAGGGAAGGAGTTTCCTATGCTACGCTCGGTCAATCTCCGCTTATCACAAGGATTCTCCAGATAGGATCAATGTGATACCTCCTCCATCCTGAGTTTTCATCTATGAGATAGATGTTATTTGGATGTTAGTATACTCACTAGTTGTAGTGAGATGGTATCAATCGATCCTGGGAGAATCACTGGAAGTGTTCCAGGGTGATAAAGACGACTGAATGTCAGTCCCAGGCATTGTCTTTACCCTCAGTAAAGGGACGGTATGTTGGAAGAGTTCCAAGCTAAATACCGTGGCATACAAGATGATAAACGCACGATACATCGCTACTTAAGATGCTACCAAAGAGGATGTTTGGGTGTATATTGGTTCATGAGATGAACTATGTTCCTCCCATTGTGTGACAATGGAGTTGTGGCTTATGCCAAGGAACGACGGTCCCATCAGTGATCCAGACTTATTCTAAGGCAGTATCGCCTGATCATGGAGATAGTTGATCTCCAGGATGATCGAGGTTAGGAGAACAGACCCAGAGGTTAACACGGCGGATCCACTCACGAAGGCCTATTCCCAGAGAGAGACTTTTATGGGATGGTTGAGTATGAGATACTACAACCACTGCTACAAATGGCCCTAGTGCAAGTGGGAGATTGTTAGTTATATGTATGCCCTAGAGGCCATTACTATACATAGGATGTATATTGTAGTGGATGCTGGGACATATATAGGGGGACTTTCTTGCTCGACATGATAGTATGCTATCTGGTTGTACTTTACCTTAACGTGTACACTGATTGTCTCTCTGTTACATGTTGGTAAAGCCCTTAGGATGTGTACTTGACTACCTGGATTATGATGCGGATCATACTAGTGGGGACATGGTAGTCCATAAGTACATCCTTCAAAGTCCCTAGTCGTGGGTGTATCGAGACGGGGCATCGATATACCAGAGTAGACTAGCGTGTACATTCTCGACCCATACAGATGGGCGATGGATGATCCCATATCCATTGGTGTTTGACATCAGAGATGATATACGGGTGCTCAGTAGAGACTGGGTACACTGGACGGACTCGCCGAGAACTCCCAGATGGTATTATACCTTACGTCAGATGGCAGTTCTCTGGTGACACTGGTACAGAGTAGTCTGTTGACCCGAGATCGTCATAGAGTCTTGTGTGGTTCCCACTGTGCATTGATTTCCATCTTACCACGTCCTAGAGGGCATGCAAAACGGTGGTTTTTGGGTACAGTCCCGAGTCACATGGAGGCAAGGAGCGATAGGAGGGGATTCGTCTCTCCCGGTATAGGCAGTTGATGTTGCACTGTGTTCGATTGGCTATAACAGGAAGTCCCTGGCCAGGGCTGATCAGAGAATTGCTGGTAAGTGTTACCAGTAGTTTCTCGACCCGTTATGAGCCTCATATCGACACGACTTATCGAGCTATTGGGGTCTGACGTTTACCACCCCTAGGCAAGATATGCGACATATCAGACGATCAGACCGGACTGTACGGTAGTGTTACTGGTTGGATTCACTGGAGTGTGAGCGGGCTTGCTCGTCGATCTTCAGATCGCTCAATAACCGGGTGGCCGTTACGTTTAGCAGACCACTTGCGGCTTGTGGGTGCTTGATATGATCATCATCTGCTGCCGGCGTATTGACGAGTCTTTAGAGTCCTACACAGAGGTTTCCTGGCTCAAGCGAAACGAAATAGGAGCATATATGAGATGTGTGCGGGACCGAGAATGATACCAGTATGTGATACTGTATTCAATTCTCGCGATATGTGACATTGATCGGTTATATACGATATAGCCGGGTTATCGGATCAAGTGTTGATTCGATAAGTTGTTACTGTTGATTTAATGATTTAATGCATAATTATATATTTGATATATAAGTTTGCATTAACTAGTATCGGTTTACTTAAGATGGATTTTCTCACTCGGGTGTACACATTGTATATGTGATATACTTTTGTGCACTTGATTGTATCATGTTTGATGATGCATACAAAATTGGTTTGTGTAATGAATTAAACCTAGGTTAAGTAAATGGTTAAGGTTTCTATTTATTTTTCCATTCATTTATCTTTTTATTTTGGAAGAAAATGAAATGACAAAAGAAAAAAAAATGGTTTTGTTCTTTCTTTCTTTCTTTCATGAAGCTTGATGAAGCTTCATGAAGCTTTGACCATATGACCATTTTGTCTTCAAGCTTAACCCTAACCATTCTTTTAACCTTAGTCAATTCTCTACACCTAACTATAGTTAATGTTATGATAAGTATTCTTTTTCCTTATTATTCTAATTAACTTATCATATCATTATCTTCTTCTTCTTCATCTTCTTCACTTGAAGAAAACCATTCTTCATCAATGGTGATTGATGAAAACAAGTGAGAAATCCAATTCCAAAGTCTACCCACTTCCTATTTCTTCATCCTCTACCTCTTGCCAAGCAGTAGAGTGTGTTTTCTTCACAAGTTTCATGACTTGGTGAAGTTGGAGCTTGATCTAGTGATGCCTCGACGTAGATCATCTTCGGCACGTTGTCGATGACCTAGCCCGCTTCTTCTCCGATGAAGCCGACGCTAGAGCCCGAGATTGCATGAGGACAGCGGAGAGGACTTCATCACGAAGCCGTGGAGGTGGAGGACCGGATCTACAAAGGTTGTATTTCCGTATTCTTGTAGTTAAGTGTTAACTAGTTTGCTTTGTCGCCTAGAATTCTATCCAACGATCTTGTTAGGGTTTCTCGGCACCGTTATTTTTGAAATTGGTATGGTTGATGCCTTCTGAGACCTCTTGAGAGTGCCTAGGAACCCTATAATTTATATATATATATATATATATATACTAGTCGGTGATCCCGCCTCGATAATATCCTATCCGATACCATATCTCTATAATCAAATATTCCCAAGTCAAGAGTGCGGATCAATCATCAGTATATAGCTCGTACGTAACTCCGTCGTACGGCTTTCCAAATCTGGGTACGGGTCAAAATCACATCAATCACACTATTCATCTGGTATCTTCTTTATCAAATATCATGATCCGGGATAATGGCCTACGTCTAGTATAATATTGATACCATCTATGTATGCATGCAGGTGTAAGAATTACTACGTCAAAAGACCCGCTAAAACATCATGTCGTATCTCAATACGAACCAAATCACATCACCGATCTCCTGGCCTCAAGCCCAATCTTATCGACTCATCTCAAATCCCAATTACTATCCTCAAATCCAGTATATAAACACATAGTGCCATACCCATGTGTAAATATACACATCAATATATAATCCCATGTACGCACATATGAAAGAAGAATGTATGCAAGTATGGGTGTGTGTGTATGTGTGGTGCAACCACTACTCTAGGGTTTCGCAACACTAAACCAATCCAATCACACCTAGGATCCATCTCTATTATCAATGATCTCAAACAATATATAATCAATATCTGTGTGTATACGTATTCGTATACATCACCACGAACTGCGGGGGTGCTATACGCCATCCACCCGACTTCTCCCCGTAGATATAAATCTACTCACCTGTATCCTGCGTGTCGGTGTCGATAACGCCATGCTCCGTCGCCTCGGAATCCACGTGAAAGTACCTACAATGATCAACCATAGCAATGCATATGAAAATCAAGGCGGAAAACCGATACGGCACACGGTACGCTCATAGGTTAGAATCTATGGCTTACACGTGCAAAAACAATCAAACAACCCCTGTTGTCGATGTACAAACATCCCACAACCAAATACAAATCTAAATATCAAGAATTAATATTTCAAATCATGGAAACATAGCCAAAAACCACACTAAACTGCTCCCAGATTTTGACTCAGGTCAAATTTAGCCATGCAAACAAGTCCAGGGTGATGTATATGATGTATTTGAGCTACTAGACCAACCCCGACACTCCATGTCACTATTTGGCCGGCCACATACTCAATAAAACCGGCCTCCTCTGGTCTCCCAGCTCAGGTTGGGTCCGTTTCGTCATGGTGGTCTCCTAGTACCCTAATTTGGCCCTTAGAGTTGTTTGTTTGTCTCAGAAACTCCCCGGGTCAACCCAGATTCACCTGCACACCCTATGTTAGTTATATGTATGCCCTAGAGGCCATTACTGTACATACGATGTATATTGTAGTGGATGCTAGGACATATATAGGGAGGACTTTCTTGCTCGACATGATAGTATGCTATCTGGTTGTACTTTATCTTAAAATGTACTCTGATTGTCTCTATATTACATGTTGATAAAGCCCTTAGGATATGTACTCGACTACTGGGACTATGATGAGATCATACTAGTGGGGCCACGGTAGTCGACGAGTACATCCTATAACTGTTCCTAGTCGAGGGTGTATCGAGACAGGGCATCGATGCACCAGAGTAGACTAGCGTATACGCATCTTGACCCATATGATGGGCGATGGATGATCCCATATCCATCGGTGTTTGACATCAAGGATGGTGTACGGGTGCTCAGTGGAGACTGGGTACACTGGACGGACTCGCCGAGAACTCCCAGATGGTATTATACCATACGTCAGATGGCAGTTCTCCGGTGACACTGGTACAGAGTAGTCTGTCGACCCGAGATCGTCATAGAGTCTTGTGTGGTTCCTACTGTGCTTTGATTTCCATCATACCATGTCCAAGAGGGCGTGCAAAAAGGTGGCTTTTGGGTACAGTCCCGAATCACATGGAGGCAATGAGCGATAGGAGGGGATTCGTCTCGCCCGGTATAGGGAGTTGATGTTGTGCTGTGTTCGATTTGCTATAACCGGAAATCCCAGGCCAGGGTTGCTGAGATTTACTGGTAAGTTTTATCAGTAGTTTCTCGAACTGTTATAGACCTCATATTGACACGACTTATCAAGCTACCGGGGTCTGACGTTTTCCACTCCTAGGCGAGATATGCAACATATCAGACGACGAGACCGGACTGTACGGGAGTGTTGCTGTTTGGACTCACAGGAGAAGTTACAGGCTTGCTTGTTGATCTTCTGAGCGCTCAATACCTGGGTAGCTGTTACGTTTAGCTGACCGCTTGCAGCTTGTGGGTGTTTGATATGATCATCACCTACTGCCGGCGTATTGACGATTCTTAAGAGTCCTACACAGAGGTTTCTTGACTCAGGCAAAACGGAGTAGGGGCACATATGTGATATGTGCGGGACCGAGGATAATGCGGTATGTGATATCGTATTGTATTCTCGCGATATTTGATATCAGCCGGGTCATCGGATCAAGTGTTGATTCGATGAATCGGTACAGATAAATATTAGTCGGTTATATGCGATATAGCCGGATTGTCGGATCAAGTGTTGATTCGATAATTTAATGTACAATAATATATTTGATATATTAAATTGCATTAACTAATAATAGCTCACTAAAAGATTCTTTTTCTCACTCGGGTAATACATTGATATATATATGATATATGTTAATTGTATTATTTTATTTTGTTACGATGAATATTATATATGTGATATATAATATTGTAACATGATATGATAATTAATGCAACTTGTTTAGTGGAGTTTAAACATGATTAGGGTTTGGATTAGGGTTAAGCTTTCTAGATGTTTCTAGAAGCTTTTCATTTTGTTTTGTGAAAGATATTTTCAAGTGAGTCATGTTTTAACCCAACCCAAACCCTAACCCTAGTTAATTCTCTACAAAGGTTTACTTGACCATGGTTGCATAATTCTATCATATGATTATTTTCCTATTCATCACAAAAGGATAATTCATTATTCATCATCTTCTTCCTTCTTCTTCTTTGCTTGAAAATGGTTTCTTGCTTTGATTTTGTGATGGATAAATGTGAGAAAAATATAAATAAAGAGAGCAAAAATCCTACTTCATCATCCTCATCTTCCCTTGCCATTTAGATGAGGGTGTTCACATCATTTCATGAGTGTTAGCTTGTGTTAAAGAAACTTCGAGGTAGATCATCTTAGTATCGAAGATCGGAAGCAAAGGTTGCGTCTTTCTCTTCGTGGAACCTCTCGAGAGTCCGGATCCCGATGATCGCAGTGAAGGGACCACAACACGGAGCATATGAAGTGAAGGACCGGATCTACAAAGGTTGTAATCCCTCTCACTTAGTGTTAAAATGTTTAGCATGCTTGTTTTCGCCTAATCTCTAGTTTAAAGTTCCGTATTCGGGTTGTTCGGCACGGCTAAATTTATAATCGGGCATGGTTGATGCCTCGTAGACCCTTGTGCGCATGCCTAGCAACCCTACAGTGGTATCAGAGCCATGCTAGAGCTTTAGGCGAAGTCTGAACGAAGTTTAAAGTCCGATCGAAACACGAAACCCCGATAAAACATGCTCTCTGGAAATTTTCTAAAAATTGGGATTTTTCCACATTAAAAATATCCAAAAATTACAGCAGTTAATTACAAGAATTACTGTGAAGCACGTGAGCGCAATTCGACCAAAGAGCAGCGGAACCGCGGCCCCACCCCAGCTTGTGCGGCGGTTCCGCGGCCACGTGATCGATTCTGCGCACGTGATTTTCACAGTAACTCCTATTTTTTAATGTTGTATTTTCTGGAAATTATTTTTTTTTTATTCAACTGTTGAATTATATTGGTTGTATTGGGGACTTAAAGTTTTGATCGGATATTATAACTTTGTTTAGTTTTGTCCGGATAATTTTAGAAACTGTTAAAAAGTTCGAACGGATATCAATAACTCACTTTTTCCCCTGTCGGAAAATTTTTCAAAAGTTGGATTTTTCCTCGTGTTTAAGAATGTTCTAAGTCGTGCAAGTAACTCGATGGACCCTCTAGAAGACAACAAACCATAACTCGATTATGTGACCGTCTTGAACAGCCCTTTGAACCTTAGGGTTTGGGGCAGTACGGCGTGCCACATGTGAGGCGTTGGCTTGACCCTTCTACGGCTGGACCATTGGTACTGTGGCATGTGAAGGACGTTTTTAAACTGATTTCAAGTGTTGAGATATATTGGGGAAATCTTGGGTGCTTGATGATTCGATCGGAAAGTTTAACTTTTTCTATTTATCTGGAATGTGATACAATAATTGGAATCCATAGGTAGTTATGAGATAACTGATTTGAATATTATAGACATAGCAGTTTAGTCTCAGATGATCGGTTGCCACGGAATTTTGATGTGATCAAAAGTCCGTCGCAATCACGTAGGGTACGCGGATACTCGCCGGGTAAACTTAATAGACAACCTCACTCCATAGCCCCGACCAAGTGACTGTAGGAGAACCCCGTCGCCGAAAGCATCCGTTCGGGTGCTCCCGGTAGCGGTGTTCCGCCTTGGTGCACTTCGTCGACGGTATCGGGGGTGCGGCCGTCTACTAAAGTTTGCGACGAGCATTCGATCAGGACGTCGGGAATCTTGTTGAATTGCCCGACTTGATATTGAAAAGAGTTTTCGATAATGAGACTAAAATGCGGGGTTTATAATTGTTAGGCATGCGATGCCTAAGGAATTCATTTGGTTAGGCATGCGATGTCTAAAAAGGTTGCGGATTCCAACTGTTGTAGTTTTACACTTTCTTTTCTGTGACCGTAAGCGTAGTATGTGGTGTATCGCCGGCTTCGTTGCTATACATCAACGACAATCGGGATACGCATACTTGCTTACGTTGATGATATGAGATATTATGTGTTGCTGTGATATGTTGTATTGGATCGTCGCGTTTGAATAGCTGGGGGTTTTATGTGAGATGAGAGTTTTTCTTTTTCATTCATGTAAAATTCATTTGTATGTAATATTCTTTTATTGGGGCACTTCCAGGTAGCGGAAGTTGTCAACGTTGTATATTATTTACTTTTTCGCATTAGGTAGACCCAAGGCGGGGAGCACAAGTAACCGGGTTCTAGGGTCCAGTGGGAGACCATCTCGAGGAGTCGAGACCGGGTCTCCTAACCCTAGAATTGGCAGTGTTACTTGCCGCTCTCGTAGGGGTCTAGGGATGTGGGTTTGGCTATTCATCGCGACCGTGGAATCCGTGTTTTATACAGGCTCGTATTGAAAACACGGACGTCCTAGTATATCCAATATTTCATATATGTTCTTCTGCTGCAATGTTCTGTGATGAGATCATATTACTGCCTGAGACGAATGTTTATATTATATATATGAGATATATGTTATATTGCAGATTTCGTTTCAAAAGAGATGCTTATGAAGCATAATTAAAATGGGACTTCATTAATGAGATTAATGAATTAAAAGAAAGCTAAGATGTTGTAGAAACTTGTTTAAATTAAAAACTGGTAGCTCTAATTGTTGCTTTGTATAGCGGTGTTCCTTGTAGAACATCCAGCACCTTATTCGATAAGGAAAGGACCGAGATCCCTTCACCGGGAGTGACTCCTTTAGCAATAATTGGAAGATGCTACAACCCTCGGTTTTTCTTTTGATTGCTTCTATAGTTTCTGCTTTGCACAGCGGTATATATGATATATCCTGCACCTTATTCGATGAGGAAAGGGCCGACGATCCCTTCACCGGGAGTGACCCCTTTAGCAAAACTAGAAAAGCCTCAAAAGCATTCCATTTAAAATCACTCGATTTTACAACGATATCAAGTTCATTACGCAAAGGGTTTTCTGAAAAACCCGTCGTAGCCCTCCGTCATTTCAGATAAGGACTGTTTAGTATTCGTGCTGCGTTTGTTGGCCTTTGTCAAGGCGTAGTGTTCGGTAGCTGAATAGTACTTATCTGCTTATGCATATGATGCAGATTGGATTAGGGTAGTCGTGCGACCTTGTTGGCCTTTGTCAAGGGCCGTGCGGGTGGGTTTAATACAATCAAGAAATGACGGGTTGAACTTGACTAGCAGCCTATGGTTTGTTGGCCTTTGTCAAGGTCATAGGACGCTTGGGGCGAAATATTATTAGGAATTTCAAGTGTTGAAATTTGCAATGGGATTGCATACCTTCTATGAGAAAGTTGGATCCCGATACCCGCTGCGAGTAAGAGTTACTCCTGGGAGAGTTTTACACATTACAATTAGCCGTTCAAGTAGGTGTCTAGAAAGGTGTTAACGGGGTTACGCCTCTGGGAAAACGAGGTTTACTTTAATTAGGTTCGTGCGAAAGCACGGGGGACCTCCCTCAAAGTACCGACACTGGCCTGGCTGAAAGATTGGCGAACTTGTAGCGTGTAATTAATCCCGGCTAGTCTTTCCTTTTAGGGTTTGAAGGAAGATTTGATTAAAACAGTGGGAGACATCCTGATTAGATATATTATATAACCAATCTAATCTTGCAAGAGCATACGCTGAGTGTTTTCTTCTCTCTCTCTCCAGATAGCGACCATATCACGCCTTAATCAAGATAATAAAACGGATATATTGACCGAACCCGCTTGTTATACTAAGCTGCGGAACGTTGGTCCCGCTCCAACTTATAATTGTTATAAGACAGAGCAGGAAATTGGGGATTACCAGAATTCCCATGCCGCCCAAACGAAGAAAGTGCATGTTGATGCATCATCTTCGGGTGTGTTCATTACACAGAACTGTTTCTTAGTATCCTTTACGTCCTGGGTATGTGATACCGGATCAGGATCCCGTATATGTAATCTGTTACATGGGCTACAGATAGGTAGAGAACTGAGAACGGGTAAATAAGTTTCATGAGACAGAAAACGGTGCAAGTGTTGCAGCCAAGTCTGTTGGTCACTATCACCCTGTATTACCAGAATACATTGATTCTGAACAAATGTTATTAGATACCGAACCTGATATACAAAATCATATCAGTCTCTTTATTAGTAAAGAAAGGATATAATTTTGTATTGTTGGATAATGTTTTGAACATTTCCTATATCAAGAGTTGATCGGTTCAGGCACGTTATCTAAAAGCATTGACGTTCTAAATCAAACTACAGTTCTAAGTATACGGAACACACACAAGAGGAAGAGTTCAGAAATGAACGAATCCTTATTGAGGTATTGTAGACTACGTCATATCATTGCGACCCGACTAGCTAAGTTACATATAGATGCATATTTAAATTAGTTTGAATTTACATCTTATGAAACTTGCCGGTCATGTCACAAAGATAAGATGACCATTGCTCTGTTTATTGGAAACAGAGAAAGAGTTAGTGAACTTTTGGGATTGATACATGCTGATGTATGAAGGTCCCCTGTCTACACATGCCAAGACCGGTTCTTTGTACTTCATTACATTCTCTGATGATCTCTCAAGATTCAGACATATGTTCCTGTTGAAACACAAGTCCGAACCTTTTGAGATATTCACAGAATATAAGTTAGAAGTAGAGAACCAAAATAAGGGTATAAGTATTATGTCCTTTGATGAGATCAAGGAGGAGAATACTTGAGCACGGAATTCCTGGACTATTCTAAAGGAGAATGAGATTCTCTCTCAGCATTACTCCTCCGTATACACCATAGCAAGATGGTATATCGGGGCGGAGCAATAGCACCCTATGTGATATGGTGTGCTCTATGATGAGTACTACTGAGTTTCCTATTTCCTTTTGGGAGTTATGCGCTTGAGAAGCTGCATACCTATTGAATGGGGTTCAAATCAAATCAGTTGCCTACCACTTCATATATGATATGGAAAGGGAAGAGCCCATATCTTAAGTTTGTTAAGATTTGGGGTTGTCCGGCCTATGTCTAAAAGCAAAATCCGGACAAGCTCGAGGCAAGGTCTGTTATGTAGAACTGGAATGGTTCCAGCTATACAAACTGCAGCTGATGATTTGGTAGAACCAAAGGATTCAATAGTAACCAACGAACCTCAGTCTCTCCGCCGATCTAGTAGGGTTCCTCACCCACCTGAGAGGTACTTCGGTTTCTCTTTGACAGTGGTAGCGAGGATTGCATCATGAGATGATGACCCAACTAGTTTCGAGCTGGCCATCAGGAGTATGGCTCTGTAAGAATGGCTGGATGCTTAGCGATCTGAGATGGAATCCTTATACACCAACAAAGTATGGACTTTGGTTGCTTTATCTGAAGGGTTAAATCCCCATCAGGAGCAAGTATATCTTGAGAAGATTACTTGGTGTACATGGAAAAGTTGAGACTTTCAAAGCTAGACTTGTTAAAGGTTTACATCATAGACCAGATATGGATTATGTTGAAACCTTTTCTAAGGATCTATGCTTAAGTCCATTCAGATCCTACTTGCCACGGCTACATACCATGACTACGATATCTGGTGGTTGGGTGTCATGACTGCTTTTCTAAATGATGATTTAGAAGATAGCGTCTATAAGTACACAGCCAGAGGGCTTCGTAGTCAGTGGGAGCAGCGGAAACGTGAGCAAGATGTTTTATATGATAAAACAGGCATCGCGGAGTTGGAACATCTGTTTTGATGTGGTAGTCAAAGAGTTTGACTTCATCAAAATGGTAGATGAACCTTGTATATATGAAAAGGTAGTAGAGAGTATGGTGGTGATCCTCGTAGAGTACGTGGATGACATACTCTTGATAGGGAAGGAGTTTCCTATGCTGCGCTCGGTCAATCTCCGCTTATCACAAGGGTTCCCCATATAGGATCAAAGTGATACCTCCTAAATCCTGGGTTTTGGATCTATGAGATAGATCTAATTGGATGTTAGGATACTCACTAGTTGTAGTGAGATGGTATCAATCGATCCCGGGGAGAATCACTGGAAGGGTTCCAGGGTGATAAGGACGACTGAATGTCAGTCGCAGGCTTGTCTATGCCCTCAGTGGAGGGACGGTATGTTGGAAGAGTTCCAAGCTAGATACCGTGACATACTAGACAATTAAAGGCACGATACATCGTTACAAGGATACTACCAAAGAGGAAGTCTGGATATTTATAAGTTCATAAGATGAACTTCGTTCCTACCATTGTGTGTCAATGGAGTTGTGGCTTCAGCCAAGGAACTACCGTCCCATCAGAAATCCAGATATAATTCTTAGGCAGTATCACCTGATCATGGAGATGGTTGATCTCTAGGGAGATCGAGGTTAGGAGAGTTGACACAGAGGACAACAGCGTGGATCCACTCACAAAGGCCTTTTTCCCAGTAGAGACTTTTATGGGATGGTTGAGTATGAGATACTTCAACCGCAGCTAATTGTTGGGTATGCGATACCATAACAGATGGCCCTAGTGCAAGTGGGAGATTGTTAGTTATATGTATGCCCTAGAGGCCATTACTGTACATACGATGTATATTGTAGTGGATGCTAGGACATATATAGGGAGGATTTTCTTGCTCGACATGATAGTATGCAATCTGGTTGTACTTTATCTTAACTTGTACTCTGATTGTCTCTATATTACATGTTGATAAAGCCCTTAGGATATGTACTCGACTACTGGGACTATGATGAGATCATACTAGTGGGGCCACGGTATTCGACGAGTACATCCTATAACTGTTCCTAGTCGAGGGTTTATCGAGACAGGGCATCGATGCACCAGAGTAGACTAGCGTATACGCATCTTGACCCATATGATGGGCGATGGATGATCCCATATCCATCGGTGTTTGACATCAAGGATGGTGTACGGGTGCTCAGTGGAGACTGGGTACACTGGACGGACTCGCCGAGAACTCCCAGATGGTATTATACCATACGTCAGATGGCAGTTCTCCGGTGACACTGGTACAGAGTAGTCTGTCGACCCGAGATCGTCATAGAGTCTTGTGTGGTTCCCACTGTGCTTTGATTTCCATCATACCATGTCCAAGAGGGCGTGCAAAAAGGTGGCTTTTGGGTACAGTCCCGAATCACATGGAGGCAATGAGCGATAGGAGGGGATTCGTCTCTCCCGGTATAGGGAGTTGATGTTGTGCTGTGTTCGATTGGCTATAACCGGAATTCCCTGGCCAGGGTTGCTGAGATTTACTGGTAAGTGTTATCAGTAGTTTCTCGAACTGTTATAGACCTCATATCGACACGACTTATCAAGCTACTGGGGTCTGACGTTTACCACCCCTAGCCGAGATATGCAACATATCAGACGACGAGACCGGACTGTACGGGAGTGTTACTGTTTGGATTCACAGGAGAAGTTATAGGCTTGCTTGTTGATCTTCTGAGCGCTCAATACCTGGGTAGCTGTTACGTTTAGCTGACCGCTTGCAGCTTGTGGGTGTTTGATATGAACATCACCTACTGCCGGCGTATTGACGATTCTTTAGAGTCCTACACAGAGGTTTCTTGACTCAGGCAAAACGGAGTAGGGGCACATATGTGATATGTGCGGGACCGAGTATAATGCGGTATGTGATATCGTATTGTATTCTCGCGATATTTGATATCAGCCGGGTCATCGGATCAAGTGTTGATTCGATGAATCGGTACGGATAAATATTAGTTGGTTATATGCGATATAGCCGGATTGTCGGATCAAGTGTTGATTCGATAATTTAATGTACAATAATATATTTGATATCTTAAATTGCATTAACTAATATTAGCTCACTAAAAGATTCTTTTTCTCACTCGGGTAATACATTGATATATATGCGATATATGTTAATTGTATTATTTTATTTTGTTACGATAAATATTATATATGTGATATATAATATTGTAACATGATATGATAATTAATGCAACTTGTTTAGTGGAGTTTAAACATGATTAGGGTTTGGATTAGGGTTAAGCTTTCTAGATGTTTCTAGAAGCTTTTCATTTTGTTTTGTGAAAGATATTTTCAAGTGAGTCATGCTTTAACCCAACCCAAACCCTAACCCTAGTTAATTCTCTACAAAGGTTTACTTGACCATGGTTGCATAATTCTATCATATGATTATTTTCCTATTCATCATAAAAGGATAATTCATTATTCATCATCTTCTTCCTTCTTCTTCTTTGCTTGAAATTGGTTTCTTGCTTTGATTTTGTGATGGATAAATGTGAGAAAAATATAAATAAAGAGAGCAAAAATCCTACTTCATCATCCTCATCTTCCCTTGCCATTTAGATGAGGGTGTTCACATCATTTCATGAGTGTTAGCTTGTGTTAAAGAAACTTCGAGGTAGATCATCTTAGTATCGAAGATCGGAAGCAAAGGTTGCGTCTTTCTCTTCGTGGAACCTCTCGAGAGTCCGGATCCCGATGATCGCAGCGAAGGGACCACAACACGGAGCATATGAAGTGAAGGATCGGATCTACAAAGGTTGTAATCCCACTCACTTAGTGTTAAAATGTTTAGCATGCTTGTTTTCGCCTAATCTCTAGTTTAAAGTTCCGTATTCGGGTTGTTCGGCACGGCTAAATTTATAATCGGGCATGGTTGATGCCTCGTAGACCCTTGTGCGCGTGCCTAGCAACCCTACACCCTAATCACTCACAAACCGACATGAAAGTCCCGTAATTCCGTATTTTTGGGTTTTAGGTTGTGCTAGGCCAGGGTCTTAGTCAATATAGGGTCTAAGGTCACCATCAGGGTCCAATTGCACCGCCACATCTCAACTTTACCCTAACCCTCTCTAAGTTGATCCAAAATGTATAAAACCTCGACAAAACGACACTAAACTTTAAAAGAGGCTAAATAACTTGAAATACTACAATATTTGTGAAGGAATTATCTCAATAGAGACTCATGAATCTTCCTACAACACCAAAACATCAACTTTCTTGGTCCATTCTATAGCTTGTGAGCTTGTGCACACTTTTTGTGAAAGGGGGTGAGGTTTTGAGTTGATTTTTGAGATGAAGTGAGGGGATTTGTGGAGGGCAGAATGGGGGCAGTAGCAGCAGCAGCACTAAGGGGGATAGGGGAGAGAAATGAGAGAAATGATGAAGGGGAAAGGCTCAAAACCTAAGTTGACTCTCACCCACTCTTTCTCTCTTTTAACCATAACTCCATATAATACTCTTTCCCTTTTCTTTTCTTTTCCAAAACCTTCTTATTCAAATAGTAAACCCAAAGCAATAGCCATGGTAATAAAATGTAACACAAGTGTAGGAAAAAGATATGTGTATGTTTTGCACAAAATTGCTAAAAACCCGATTAGCGATTTTTAATCGCGATTAGCACTAAATTAGCATACAATTAATCATAAAAACTTAAAAATGGCATAATTCCATAAAATACCCTATTTTAGAATTTTCCATAATTTTTCCAAATTTTTTCCTATTTATCGGTATTTAATTATAAATTTAATATTAAAATAATCAATAAAATAATATTATATTATAAAAATTCCCAAAATAATATTTTATTATTTTGAAATGTTTCAGTGGAGGACATCGATGAAGACCCGAAGGACAAGTAACGTGAGGTAAAACTTCGAATCCGAGTAGTTAAACCTTTCGTAGTTTGCTAGTAACGGTTTAGACACGATTCATGCGCTCATATCCGTGTTACGAAGCTTTGATAATCGTTTTTCATATATTCCGCCTCCCCGCAAATTCGTGGGGTGCGTGACATGGACTTACAGTGGTATCAGGGCCAACTAAACCATTACTAGCTTGTTAGCAACTAATTAGAACTTCGATCAATGGAAAACACGAAAACAACACCCCGAACACCCTAACAGTTTCTGTTGATTTTAAAAGTGTCACAAAAATTATTTGATATGCCCTAAAATTCACAGCAGGGCATTATAAGAATACTGGGAAAATACGAGCCCCTAACTCGGCAAGACGGCCGCGGATCCGCGACAAGAAGGTGCTTTTGGCCGCGGATCCGCCTCCGAGTCAACACCGAGTTGACTCGGATTTGCTCTGTTATTCATATATTTTGCTGTTTTGTTTTCCAGTATATTCTGTTTCTGCCCAGGTTACTTCTGTGCTGGCTTGCATTTGGGGTAGACACGGAAAAAGGTTGTCGATCGATATTCTAAGTTATTTGCTAATCGGGTTTTTATCTGTAATGATTAATATGTTCATAAACCTCCCCTAACTGCTAGTATGTCGGTCGGCAGGGGGTTGCACATTTCTGTAATGTTTACTTTTTGTGTATATGAACTTGATTGGATCGTTGTGATGATTAGCCGGGGTTTGAGATGGGTTTTATATTCATTCATTCGATGTAAATTGTAATATGATATAATATTCTTTTGCGGGACGCATCCAGGTTGCGGTTGTAGCCACCTTTGTATTATTTCTTTTTTACTGTTTTTGCTCCTACGATAGACCCAAGACGGGGTACACAAACTACCGGGTACGTTGAAGTGTTTAGTGGCCTACTCACTTTGTTGAGGGAGACCGCTTTACTTCGTGTACTTGGCGGGTAGTTTGCCGTACCCGTAGGGGTCTAGGGTGGGGTAATGGCTATTCATCACAACTGTGTAATCCGTCTTTTATTGTAGGCTCAAAGCAAATGTGGATTGCTAGTATATCCAATAAAGTTCATCTGTGATCTAGAATGCTTATTATTGCGTCTGACGAATGTATAATATCTATATATGATAGCTATTAGACGTCACTTATGTTTTACACCCGCGCTAGCCCGGCCCCCGCTCTGTCGTTAGTTAAGTAACCTAACGGGTGATGACGCGACCCAGTGGCGAATGCGGATGGCATAAGAGGATGTGGTATTTTCGTTGTTTTCTGTACTGATAGGATAAATGATGGGACACATTATTTATAATGCAAAGAAAATAAACCAAAGTTCAATCGTTGGAACAAATTTAAAAGAAACCACTCGGTTATTTTAAAACAGCAGATTTTTTAATTACGGAGCATTAACCACTCTTTTTAAAAAGTATCAGGTTCCTTCGATTATATCAAGTTCACTACGTTCACGGTTTTGCCAAAACCATTCGTAGCCCTCCGTCATTTCATATGAATATTCAATAGTATTCAAGCTGTGTTTGTTGACCTTCGTCAAGGCATAGTGATTGGTTGTTGTTGGATGTTCATATGTTGCATAGATAGATGCGTTGGTTTGGGACAGTCGTATTACCTTGTTGACCTTCGTCAAGGGTATGTACGGGTGGGTTCAAATTAACCCGGACAATGACGAGAAGAACTTGACATGTGACTTATGATTTGTTGACCTTCCACAAGGTCATAAGAGCATGGGGCAAAAATCCACATTGGGAATTTCTAAAGAAACTGAAATTTGCAGAGAGATGCATACCATTTTTTAGTTTGATGAATGTTGGTAGGATACCTTCAACATTATCATACGATGATATTTTGGATCCCAATCCTACTGTGAGTATATACTACTTATCAGGAGATTCGTCACTTAAGGATTAATGCTATAAACCAAGTAGGTGCCTAGAAAGGTGTCAGAGGGGTTACGCCCCCAGAGAAAAGAGGTTCTTTAATTAAAGAACTTCGCGAAAGCGTTGGAAAAACCTCCCTCGAAGTATCGACACTAACCTAGCTGAACGGTTAAGCAAGTATTGTACGGTGAGAATAAGTCCTGGCTAATTCTTATTTTATGGTGTGAGGAAGGATTCGAGAAACAGTGGGAGCCATCCTGTTTAGATAAATTAAAACCACTCTAAAACATGCAAGAGCATCATGCTAAAAGTGTTTTCTTCTCTCTCTCTTAATTGCAGCGACCTTGTGACCACAACTAGGTTACATCTAGATAACAAATTGACTGAATCTGACTGGCAAAGGTCTGTCCAGATGTCCATTGCCTATGACAAGCTGGACCACCCTATTACTACTCAAGATCCCGCCGTTCTAGGTCCAGTTTCCACCATCACGGATATGGATATCCGCCAGACAAGGGAAAAGGATAAAGCGAAAGCCAAATGCCTCGTGTTAGCTTCAGTTGATGGTATATACCAGAAGCAGCACGAGAAGATGGACTCAGTTTCCATCTTTCTCCATATCAAAGATTTATATGGAGAGCAATCTCATATCTCAAGATATGAGACCTCGAACGAATTAATTCAAGCGAGGTTGACTTTCGGGTCATCTGTAGGGGACAACGTCCTTACAATGACTAGTTGTATTGATGAGCTCCAGGACCTGGAGACCACGTTGGGGAACGAGTCAGATACTGACTTGATCCTAAAGTCTCTGCCTTCTACCCTGAAGGAAACCAGGGATATAGAAGGAAAGAAAAAGGCAAAAGTTTCGGGACTGGATATAGTAAAAGAGGGACGTTCCTATTGTTATGGGATTGGGCATAGGCAGAAAGATTGCAGGGCTTTAGAAGCCAGTAGTCAGGTGTCACGACCCGAAAGAGAACGTAACTGGCACTTGAATCATATGAAGTCTATAGGACCCCATCTAACCCAAGTAAGCAAAAAGCCCAGAAATTTAAAACCATTTTAAGGAATAAATAAAGAAAACTAGTTTAAAAAAAATGAAGAAAACATGTTTTGAAGTCAAGGTTTTAAATAACTAAGCCGAATGTGCATTTTAAAAATGTGTAGTCTTTTATGAAAATTTCGGCAGAGTTTCCTCTGTAAAAACTGGCCCCAAACGGGGTACAACAAGAATAATATATATGTGCGATGATAAAAGGCATCCCCAAGCGGGAGCTAGCTCTTCGTCAATCGACGGTCACAACCATGCAAGCAATAAAATATACAACGCCGAATGGCGAGGATCAAAACTCAAAGAAAAATCATAATAACATGAAAACCATAATACTGCTACACGCGACTCTAAGGTCGAAATAATACATCACCAATGTCTATGTCTGAAACAATAAACAAGTTTTGGTTGATGGAATTCTAGATACAATGAATAATACATATACAAGGGTGGCTCTGATGCAAAGAACCCACCTACCAAAAGCAATTCACCCGCAAAGGAAGCGGTGTGCCAGAAATGCCTCTATGGTGTAGGGTTCCTAGGCACTCTCAAGAGGTCTCACAAGGCATCAACCATGCCAATTTCAAAAATACGGTGCCGAGAAACCCTAGACTGGATCGTTGGCTAGAAGTTTAGGAGACAAAGCGAGCTAGTTTACAACTAAACTATAAGTAACGGAAATACAACCTTTGTAGATCCGGTGCTCCACCTCCATAGCTCCGTGATGATGTCTCCTCGCAGTCCAAAACGGATCCCGGGCTCTAGCGTCGGCTTCATCGGAGAAGAAGCGGGCTAGGTCATCGACGACGATGCCGAAGATGATCTACGTCGAGGCATCACTTGATCAAGCTCCAACTTCACCAAGTCAAGAAACTTGTGAAGAAAACACACTCTACTACTTGGCAAGAGGTAGAGGATGAAGAAATAGGAAGTGGGTAGACTTTAGAATTGGATTTCTCACTTGTTTTCATCAATCACCATTGACGAAGTAAGCTTTCTTCTTGAAGTGAAGAAGAAGAAGATGATAAAAGTTATGATAAGTTCTTTTTATAAAAAGAAATAAATATGAATACTTATCATTAACCAACCATAGTTTAGTGTAGAGAATAAATCATGGTTATATTGAAGGGTTAGGGTTAAGCATCAAGACAAAATGGTGACTTGGTCAAAGCTTCATGAAGCTTCAAAAACAAACAAAGAAAAGCCACCATTTCTCTTTATGCAAATCATTTTCCAAAAAGAATAAATAGATAAATAAATGAATAAGTAAATGAAATCAAAACCCTAACCATTACATAACCATGGTTTAATCTTTACACTTGCTCAAGTTAGCTTGTATCATCAAACATGATACAAACAAATGCACACAAAAATATATCACATATATAATGTGCACACCAAGTGAGAAAATCCTTTTAAAGTGAACCAATACTAGTTAATGTAAAGTAATATATCATATATATAATTATACATTAAATCATTAAATCAACACTTGATTTAATGATCCGGTCATATCGCATATAACCGACTAATATCAATGTATCGGCTTATCGAATCAACGCTTGAATCGATAACTAGGTTATATCGCATACAACCAATCGATACATTCATCCCGAGAATAGAATACGGTATCACATACTCGTATTATTCTCGGTCCCGCACATATCTCATATGCGCTCCTATTTCGTTTCGCTTGAGCCAGGAAACCTCTGTGTAGGACTCTAAAGACACGTCAATACGCCGGTAGAAGATGATGATCATATCAAGCACCCACAAGCCGCAAGCGGTCTGCTAAACGTAACGGCCACCCGGGTATTGAGCGATCAGAAGATCGACGAGCAAGCCCGCTCACACTCCAGTGAATCCAACCAGTAACACTACCGTACAGTCCGGTCTCGTCGTCTGATATGTCGCATATCTTGCCTAGGGGTGGTAAACGTCAGACCCCAATAGATCGATAAGTCGTATCGATATGAGGTCTATAACAATTCGAGAAACTACTGGTAACTCTTACCAGTAAATCTCAGCAATCCTGGCCAGGGATTTCCGGTTATAGCAAATCGAACACAGCGCAACATCAACTCCCTATACCGGGAGAGACGAATCCCCTCCTATCGCTCATTGCCTCCATGTGACTCGGGACTGTACCCAAAAACCACCGTTTTGCACTCCCTCTTGGACGTGGTAAGATGGAAATCAAAGCACAGTGGGAACCACACAAGACTCTATGACGATCTCGGGTCAACAGACTACTCTGTACCAGTGTCACCAGAGAACTGCCATCTGACGTGAGGTATAATACTATCTGGGAGTTCTCGGCGAGTCCGTCCAGTGTACCCAGTCTCTACTGAGCACCCGTATATCATCTCTGATGTCAAACACCGATGGATATGGGATCAACCATCGCCCATCTGTATGGGTCGAGAAGGTACACGCTAGTCTACTCTGGTATATCGATGCCCCATCTCGATACACCCACGACTAGGGACTTTGAAGGATGTACTTATGGACTACCATGTCCCCACTAGTATGATCCGCATCATAGTCCAGGTAGTCAAGTACACATCTTAAGGGCTTTACCAACATGTAACAGAGAGACAATCAGTGTACACGTTAAGGTAAAGATCAACCAGATAGCATACTATCATGTCGAGCAAGAAAGTCCTCCCTATATATGTCCAAGCATCCACTACAATATACATCCTGTTCATAGTAATGGCCTCTAGGGCATACATATAACTAACAATCTCCCACTTGCACTAGGGCCATCTGTAGCAGTGATCGAAGTATCTCATACTCAACCATCCCATAAAAGTCTCTCTCTGGGAATAGGCCTTTGTGAGTGGATCCGCCGTGTTGTCCTCTTAGTCTGCTCTCCTAACCTCGATCAGCCTGGAGATCAAACATCTCCATGATCAGGTGATACTGCCTTAGAATATGTCTGGATCACTGATGGGACAGCTGTTCCTTGGCTTAAGCCACAACTCCATTGTCTCACAATGGTAGGAACGTAGTTCATCTCATGAACCAATATACATCCAAACAGCCTCTTTGGTAGCATCTTAAGTTGCGATGTATCCAGCCTTTATCGTCTAGTATGCCACGGTATCTAGCTTGGAACTCTTCCAACATACCGTCCATTTACTGAGGGTAACAACAATGCCCGTGACTGACATTCAGTCTTCTTTATCACCCTGGAACCCTTCCAGTGATTCTCCCCAGGATCGATTGATACCATCTCACTACAACTAGTGAGTATTCTAACATCCAATTAGATCTATCTCATAGATCCAAAATCCAGGATTTAGTAGGTATCACTTTGATCCTATGTGGAGAATCATTGTGATAAGCGGAGATTGATCGAGCGTAGCATAGGAAATTCTTTCCCTATCAAGAGTATGTTATCCACGTACTCTACGAGGATCGCTACCATACTCTCTACTACCTTTTTGTTAATACAAGGTTCATCTACCATTTTGATGATGTCAAACTCTTTGACTAACACATCAAAACAGACGTTCCAACTCCGCGATGCCTGCTTTATCCTATAAAGCATCTTGCACGCGTTTCCGCTGCTCCCACTGTTTACGAAGCCCTCTGGCTATGTACTTATAGACCCTCTCTTCTAAAACATCATTTAGAAAAGCTGTCATGACACCCAACCACCAGATATCGTAGTCATGGTATGTATCCGTGGCAAGTAGGATCTGGATGGACTTAAGCATAGGTACTGGTAAAGGTTTCATCATTATCCACGCCTGGTCAATGACGAAAACCTTTAACAAGTCTAGCTTTGAAAGACTCAACCTTTCCATTTACACCAAGTAATCTTCTCAAGATATACTTGCTCCTGATGGAGATTTAAGCCTTCAGATATAGCAACTAAAGTCCATACTTTGTTGGTGTACATGGATTCCATCTCAGATCACTAAGCATCCAACCATTCTTACAGAGTCACACTCCTGATGGCCAGCTCGAAACTAGTTAGGTCATCATCTCATGATGCAATCCTCGCTCCCACTGTCATGGAGAAACCGAAGTATCTCTCAGGTGGGTGAGGAACCCTACTAGATTGGCGGACAGGCTGAGGTTCGGTGGTATTTACTGAATCCTTTGGTTCTACCAAATCATCTGCTGTATATTGTATAGCTGGAACCTTTCCAGTTCTACATAACAGACCTTGCCTCGAGCTTGTCCGGATTTTGCTTTTTAGACATAGGCCGGACAACCCCAAATCTTAACTAGCTTAAGACATGGGCTCTTCCCTTTCCATATCACATATGAAATGGTAGGCAACTGATTTGATTGGAACCCTATTCAATAGGTATGCAACTTCTCAAGTGCATAACCCCCTAAGGAAAAGGGTAACTCAGTATTACTCATCATAGAGCACACCATATCAATTAGGGTGTATCTGCTCCGCCCCGACATACCATCGTGCAATGGTGTATACGGAGGAGTAATGCTGAGAGAGAATCTCATTTTCCTTTAGAATAGACCAGGATTTCCGTGCTCAAGTATTCTCCTCCTTGATCTCATCATAGGACATAATACTTATACCCGTATTGGTTCTCTACTTCTATCTTATATTCTGTGAATATGTCAAAAGGTTCAGACTGGTGTCTCAACAGAAACATATGTCTGAATCTTGAGAGATCATCAGAGAATGTAGTGAAGTACAAAGAACCGGTCTTGGCATGTGTAGACAGGGGACCTACATACATCAACATGTATCATCCCAAGAGTTCACTAACTCTTTCTCTGTTTCCAGTAAACGGAGCTATGGTCATCTTATCTTTGTGACATGACTGGCGAGTTTCACAAGATGTAAATTCAAACTGATTTAAATATGCATCTTTATGTAACTTCAGCTAGTCAGGTCGCATTGATATGACCTAGTCTACAATACCTCAAGAAGGATCCGTTCATTTCTGAACTCTTCCTCTTGTGTGTGTTCTGTATACTAAGAACTGTAGTTTGATTTAGAACATTAATGATTTTAGATAACGTGCCTGAACCGATCAACTTTTGATATAGGAAATGTTCAAAACATTATCCAACAATACAAAATTTTATCGTTTCTTTATTAATAAAGAGACAGATATGATTTTGTATATCAGGTTCGGTATCTAATAACATTCGTTCAGAATCAATGTATTACAATACAGGGTGACAGTGACCAACAGACTTGGCTGCAACTCTTGCCCCGTTTTCTGCCTCATGAAACTTATCACCCGTTCTCAGTTTTTCTATCCTTTTGTAGCCCTATGTAACAGATTACATATCTGGGATCCTGATCCGGTATTATATACCCAAGATGCAGAGGTTACTGAGAAACAGTTCTTTGTAACGAATACACCCGAAGGAGATGCATCATCATGCACTTTCTTCGTTTGGGCGGCATGGGAAATCTGGTATTCCCCTATTTCCTGCTCTGTCTTATAACAATTATAAGTTGGAGCGGGACCAACGTTCCCCAGCTCAGTATAACAAGCGGGTTCGGTCAATAATCCGTATTATTATCTAGATTAAGGCGTGATATGGTCGCTACCTAGAGAGAGAGAGAAGAAAACACTCAGCGTGCGCTCTTGCAAGAATAGATTGGTTTTTATTTTATCTAATCAGGATGGCTCCCACTGCTTTTTATCAAATCTTCCTTCAAACCCTAAAAGGAAAGACTAGCCGGGAGTAATTACACACTACAAGTTCGCTAATCTTTCAGCCAGGCCAGTGTCGGTACTTTGAGGTAGGTCCCCCGTGCTTTCGCACGAACCTAATTAATGTAAACCTCGTTTTCCCAAAGGCGTAACCCCGTTGACACCTTTCTAGACACCTACTTGATCGGCTAATTGTAATGTATAAAATTCTCCCAAGAGTAACTCTTACTCACAGCGGGTATCGGGATCCAACTATCTCATAGAAGGTATGCAATCTCATTGCAAATTTCAACACTTGAAATTCCCGCTAATTTTGCCCCTAGCACCCTATGACCTTGACGGAGGTCAACAAACCATAGGCTACTAGTCAAGTTCAACCCGTCATTTCTTGATCGAATTAAACCCACCCGCACGACCCTTGACGGAGGTCAACAAGGCCGCACGACTACCCTAATCCAATCTGCATCATATGCATAAGCAGATAAATACTAGTTAGCTACCGCACACTACGCCTTGACGGAGGTCAACAAACATAGCACGAATACTAAATAGGACTTATCTGAAATGACGGAGGGCTACGACAGGTTTTTCTGAAACCTATTGCGTAATGAACTTGATATCGTTGTAGAATCAAATGAAGTTTTGAAATGGAGTGTCTTTGAGGCTTTTCTAGTTTTGCTAAAGGAGTCACTCCCGGTGAAGGGATCGTCGGTCCTTTCCTCGTCGAATGAGGTGCGGGATATATCATATATATCACTGTGCAAAGCAAAAACACTTAAAAGCTATCAAAAGACAAACCGAGTGTGTAGCATCTGCCAGTTATTGCTAAAGGAGTCACTCCCGGTGAAGGGATCTCGGTCATTTCCTTATCGAATATGGTGCAGGATATATCATATATACCGCTGTGCAAAGCAAGAACTGTAGCTACCTGTTTTATTTTGAAATTCGATTCTACAACATCTTTAGGTTTCTTTTCTTTCATTAATCACATTAATGAAGTCCCATCATTTAATGTACCTAAACATCACAGATAAATACGACGTATACTTATGCCATCCGCATTCGCCTCGATGTCCCCTCGTGCACCGTTAGGTTAGGTAACTAACGACAGAGCGGGGCAGGGCTAGCGCGGGTGTAAAACATAAGTAACGTCTATATAATATATCATATATACTATATACTGTATCTATCACAGAACATCACATAATCACATCACAGATATCGCAGCAGAAGAAACATATGAAATATTGGATATACTAGGACGTCCGTGTTTTCAATACGAGCCAGTATAAAACACGGATTCCAGGGTCGCGATGAATAGCCAAACCCACACACCTAGAACCCTACGATAGCGGCAAGCAACCCTACCAATTCTAGAGTTAGGAGACCCGGACTCGACTCCTCGAGTTGGTCTCCCTCTGGACTCCAGAACCCGGTTACTTGTGCCCTCCTCCTTGGGTCTATCCTAGTGCAGAAAAGTAAATAATATACAAATGGTGACAACTTCCGCAACCTGTATGTGCCCCAATAAAAGAATATTACATACAAGTTTTTACATGAATGAAAATGAAAAACACTCATCTCACATAAAAAACCCCGACTATTCAAACACGACGATCCAATATAACATATCCAGCAATACATAACATCACATGTCATCAACGTAAGTAAATATGCGCATCCCAATTGTCGTTGACATATAACAACGAAACCGGCGATATCACATATTACACTTACGGTCACCGAAAAGTAAGTGTAAAACTACAACAGTTGGAATCCGCAATCTGCATAGACATCGCATGCCTAATCAAATGAAATACTTAGACATCGCATGCCTAACAATTATAAACCCCGCATTTTAGTCTCAAAAACGAAAACACTTTTCAATATCAAGTCGGGAAATTCAACAAGATTCCCGACATCCTGATCGAATTCTCGTCGCAAACTTCAGTAGGCGGCCGCACCCCCGATGCCATCGACAAAGTGCACCAAGGCGGAACACCGCTGCCGCGAGCACCCGAACGGATGCTTTCGGCGACGGGGTTCTCCTACAGTCACTTGGTCGGGGCTATGGGGTGAGGCTGTCTATTAAGTTTATCGGCGAGTATCCGCGTACGCTACGTGATTGCGACGGACTTTTGATCACATCAAAATTCCGTGGCAACCGATCAAGTGAGACTAAACTGCTATGTTTATAACATTCATTCAGTTATCTCATAACTTCTTGTGAATTCCAATTATTGTATCCCATTCCAGATAAACAGAAAATGTTAAACTTTCCGATCGAACATTCGAACACCCAAGTTTTCCCGATACAGATCAACACATGAAGCAAGTCCAAAAACATTCAGTTCGTGCCTCAGTACCAACGGTCCAGCCGTAGAAGTGTCAAGCCAACGCCTCACATGTGGCACGCCGTACTGCCCCAAACCCAAAGGTTCAAAGGGCAGTTCAAGACGGTCACATAATCGAGTTAAGGTTTGTTGTCTTCTAGAGGGTCCATCGAGTTACTTGCACTATTTAGAACGTCTTTAAACTACGGAAAAATCCAACACTTGGAAATTTCCCGGCAGGGGAAAAATTGGGTATTTATATCCGGTCGAACTTTTTAACATATTCTAAAATTATCCGGAAAGCCAAATAGACAAAATTTGATACCCCGATCGAAACACCGAATCCCCAAAACAACTCCAGAAAATTCAACTCTTGAATAAATTTTAAAAATACCCAGAGAACTCAGCACCTGAAACAATGAATTACTGTGCAAACTGTTACGGCCGACGTCACACTTCGGCCGCGGAACCGCCGCATAAGCTAGGTTTATGCCGCGGTTTCGCTACCGATTGCACTGTTCATGAAATAATTTTTGCGCCGTAATTCTTAGAATTCCCTGCTGAGTTTTCTGCATATTTTTAATTTGGAAAAATCCACGATTTTAGAAAAAGTACAGAGAGCAATTTTTGGGGTTGGGTTTCGGTTCGATCGGACTTCAAACTCCGTCTAAACTTCGCCTAAGGCTCTAGCTAGACTCTGATACCATTGTAGGGTTCCTAGGCATTCTCAAGAGGTCTCACAAGGCATCAACCATGCCAATTTCAAAAATACGGTGCCGAGAAACCCTAGACTAGATCGTTGGCGAGAAGTTTAGGCGACAAAGCGAGCTAGTTTACAACTAAACTATAACTAAACGGAAATACAACCTTTGTAGATCCGGTGCTCCACCTCCATAGCTCCGTGATGATGTCTCCTCGCTGTCCAAAACGGATCCCGGGCTCTAGCGTCGGCTTCATCGGAGAAGAAGCGGGCTAGGTCATCGACGACGATGCCGAAGATGATCTACGTCGAGGCATCACTTGATCAAGCTCCAACTTCACCAAGTCAAGAAACTTGTGAAGAAAACACACTCTACTACTTGGAAAGAGGTAGAGGATGAAGAAATAGGAAGTGGGTAGACTTTAGAATTGGATTTCTCACTTGTTTTCATCAATCACCATTGATGAAGTAAGCTTTCTTCTTGAAGTGAAAAAGAAGAAGATGATAAAAGTTATGATAAGTTCTTTTTGTAAAAAGAAATAAATATGAATACTTATCATTAACCAACCATACTTTAGTGTAGAGAATAAATCATGGTTATATTGAAAGGTTAGGGTTAAGCATCAAGACAAAATGATGACTTGGTCAAAGCTTCATGAAGCTTCAAAAACAAACAAAGAAAAGCCACCATTTCTCTTTATGCAAATCATTTTCCAAATAGAATAAATAGATAAATAAATGAATAAGTAAATGAAATCAAAACCCTAACCATTATATAACCATGGTTTAATCTTTACACTTGCTCAAGTTAGCTTGTATCATCAAACATGATACAAACAAATGCACACAAAAATATATCACATATATATTGTGCACACCGAGTGAGAAAATCCTTTAAAAGTGAACCAATACTAGTTAATGTAAAGTAATATATCATATATATAATTATACATTAAATCATTAAATCAACACTTGATTTAATGATCCGGTCATATCGCATATAACCGACTAATATCAATGTATCGGCTTATCGAATCAAAGCTTGAATCGATAACTAGGTTATATCGCATACAACCAATCGATACATTCATCCCGAGAATAGAACACGGTATCACATACTCGTATTATTCTCGGTCCCGCACATATCTCATATGAGCTCCTATTTCGTTTCGCTTGAGCCAGGAAACCTCTGTGTAGGACTCTAAAGACTCGTCAATACGCCGGTAGTGATGATCATATCAAGCACCCACAAGCCGCAAGCGGTCTGCTAAACGTAACGGCGACCCGGGTATTGAGCGATCAGAAGACCGACGTGCAAGCCCGCTCATACTCCAGTGAATCCAACCAGTAACACTACCGTAAAGTCCGGTCTCGTCGTCTGATATGTCGCATATCTTGCCTAGGGGTGGTAAACGTCAGACCCCAATAGATCGATAAGTCGTGTCGATATGAGGTCTATAACAATTCGAGAAACTACTGGTAACCCTTACCAGTAAATCTCAGCAACCCTGGCCAGGGATTTCCGGTTATAGCAAATCGAACACAGCGCAACATCAACTCCCTATACCGGGAGAGACGAATCCCCTCCTATCGCTCATTGCCTCCATGTGACTCGGGACTGTACCCAAAAACCACCGTTTTGCACTCCCTCTTGGACGTGGTAAGATGGAAATCAAAGCACAGTGGGAACCACGCAAGACTCTATGACGATCTCGGGTCAACAGATTACTCTGTACCAGTGTCACCAGAGAACTGCCATCTGACGTGAGGTATAATACCATCTGGGAGTTCTCGGCGAGTCCGTCCAGTGTACCCAGTCTCTACTGAGCACCCGTATATCATCTTTGATGTCAAACACCGATGGATATGGGATCAACCATCGCCCATCCGTATGGGTCGAGAAGGTACACGCTAGTCTACTCTGGAATATCGATGCCCCATCTCGATACACCCACGACTAGGGACTTTGAAGGATGTACTTATGGACTACCATGTCCCCACTAGTATGATCCGCATCATAGTCCAGGTAGTCAAGTACACATCCTAAGGGCTTTACCGACATGTAACAGAGAGACAATCAGGGTACACGTTAAGGTAAAGATCAACCAGATAGCATACTATCATGTCGAGCAAGAAAGTCCTCGCTATATATGTCCAAGCATCCACTACAATATACATCCTGTGCATAGTAATGGCCTCTAGGGCATACATATAACTAACATATGGAACCTGTACGGCAAAACCTGCAAGAAGCTGTGGCACAACGGGGGTGAGTTGCCAACTCGTGAATAGAAAACATCTACATGCAGAAACCGAATGCATGACAAAATCCTTGGTCAATACGATCAGTATATAATATAACCCTCAAGAGTAAGTCTGAAGCATGATAAGGTGGCAATGCAACATCTAGACATGTGTGTAGTGCCAAGTACTCGTGCCAGTGCCCCAGGTAATAACATGTCATAAATATAAGGTATGTCTGCATGAAATAAACATGATGAAGTATTTAAAATTAAAAACATTACACATATATTAGCGTCCCATTCCACTAATATTGGTGTAAGGGTATATATAACAGCGCCCTCATACCCTGTTATATATACAAATGAAGTGTGATCAATGTAGTCAAGTCTGTTTGTAATCAATGTCTGTATATATGTGGATCCCGTCCACCTGTCACCCAATGACAATAAGCATCATGCATGTAAATATCATAAAGCATATGCATGGAAATATGAGGATATAATCAAATCATGGAACCTGAGTGCCTAGCATCGACACTCGAAAACATCATGAAACCTGTGCTTAGCATCGGCACGTAAATCCTCGTCTATCAGGCGCTGTCACCAAGACTGGCCCGGATAGGTACGTATCATACGCTATCTCGAAAACCCGAGTGCCCAGCTTCGACCCTCGAATTTCGACGTATCCGTACATACATACTCCGGTCGGTATCCCTATGATAACCGCCGAGTCCAAATACTATTACCGGTAGGTAGTGCTCCCCTGCCAGGCTCACCGTCCAACATATACGAGTCTTCTTGCCCCGGGGTACCTTACCAGGTCTACTATGTACCCGCAGACGGTGCCTACCGCTCCTCGAATCGGGTTTCATATGCCACTCTCAGAACCGAGAAAACACATAGTGGACGCACTGAAATATCATATCAAGGGAAATCGGGTTTTAAAGACAATACATATTCTCAGTTGAAATAGCCACGGTTCCCAAATCCAGAGATATCATGGAAACAACATATCTCAATGCGTACAATCAGAAAGCATGATGTATGCGACATATAAAAGAATGTAAGCATATCAATATATCATGCAACAAGGAATAGTGATATGCACATATTGGGGAATGCCGCTATTTTAAAATGAATCAGTTTTAAAGAGTATCTTGCGGTTCCCAAATCTAGAAATATCATCTATGTGTGTGGAAACATGTATGTGTACAAGTATGTGTATACAGTAAGTATGTGCACAAATATAAGTGTACAATGAGTATGTGTACAAGTATGCCATGCAAGGATCGTATCCTGAATGCAACAGTACTATAGTGTAGTGACATGGCAATTATCGACGATGAAGTGTGTGAGCCGGCAAGCAAGTGTACGTGGAACATACGCATCATCGATAATGGTGCTGGTGTCCTAGCAGCATGATGGTAATATAGCAATAACCCATGAAATGCAATGCGAATATGTCACGACCCGAAAGAGCACGTGACTGGCCCTTGAACCATATGTAGTCTATAGGACTCCATCTGATCCAAGTAATCCAAAAGCCCAGAAATCTAAAACCATTTAAGAGTAAATAAAGAAAACTGGTTTAAAGAAGTGAAGAAAAATATGTTTGAAGTCAAGGTTTTTAAATAACTAAACCGAATATGCATTTTAAAAGTGTAAAGTCTTTTCTAAAAATTTCGGCAGAGTTTCTTTTGTAAAAACTGGCCCCGAACGGGGTACAACAAGAACAATATATATGCAGTGATAAAAGGCATCCCCAAGCGGGAGCTAGCTCTTCGTCAATTGATGGTCAAAACCACTCAAACAATATAATATACAACGCCGAATGGCGAGGGTCAAATCCAAAAGAAACTCAATAAGCATGAAAACCGCAATACTACTAAGCGCGACTCTAAGGTCGAATAATACATCACTAGTGTCTAAGTCTGAAACAATATACAAGTTTTGGTTGATGGAATTCTAGATACAAAGGAATAATACAAGTACAATGGCGGTTCTTGATGAAAAAGAACCCACCTACCAAATACAATTCACCCGCAAGGAAGCAGTGTGCCAGAAATGCCGCTATGAAACCTGTACGGCAAAACCTGCAAGAACTGTGGCACAACGGGGGTAACTTGCCAACTCGTGAATAGAAAATATTTACAAGCAGAAACCGAATGAATAACATAATCCTAGGTCAATACAATCAGATATATAAACCTCAAAGAATAAGCCTGAAGCATGATAAGGTGGCAATGTAACATCTAAATATGTAGGTAGTGCCAAATACTCGTGTCAGTGCCTCAGGTAATAACATGTCATAAACATAAGGTATGTCTGCATGAAGTAAATATGATGAAGTATCAAATGAATATCAATACATATATATTAACGTCCCATTCCACTAATATTGGTGTAAGGGTATATATAACAGCGCCCTCATACCCTGTTATATATACAAATGAAGTATGATCAATGTAATAATAGTCTGTATAAATGTGGATCCCGTCCACCTGTCACCCAAACGACAATAAGCATCATTCATGTAAATGTGAGGATATAATCAAAATCATGGAAACATCATGAAACCTGTGCCTAGCATCGGCACGTAAATCCTCGTCCATATGGGGCTCCGTCTGCTGTATCGGCCCTCGGCCCCGGCAGCACGGGTCAGCCCATGTCCATCTCTCAACTCCGGTCGGTATCCCCCGGATATCTGCCGAGCTCAAATACAATCACTGGTTGGTACTCGCCCACCTCTAGGCTCAATCGGCATAATCCTTCGATCATCTTGCCGAGGGGAACCATACCGGGCCCCACCATGTACCGTCATACGGCACACACTCCTCATATGGGGTATGTAATCAGAACCGATAAATCTAATGGTGGCTGCGCAAATATCATATCAAGGAAACCGAGTATTTCAAATAGGTACATACTCTCCTTTGAAACTTTCCACGGTTCCCAAAATTCAGAAATATCATGAAAACGAGTATCTCAATGCGTATAATCAGAAAGCATGATGTATATGACCTAGAATAATAGCATGCACATACAAGGTCATATCCTGATGCAATAATACTACTGTGTAGTGACATGGAGATTATCGATGATGAAGTGTGTGAGCCGGCAAGCAAGTGTACGTGGAACATATGCATCATCGATAATGGTGCTAGTGTCCTAACATCATGATTTCAATATAGAAATGAACACATGCAATGCGATGCGGAATCGAATAATCAATGCAACAGTGAAGAATCTACACCAATATGTACATATCCTGCAGTGGTGCCATTTGAAATAAGACGAATCGTGGTTTTGGTAAAATAAGGGTTACGTTGTTTTTATGAATAGATACGTCTTTTGAAAATACCCGTAGAATCCCTTTACTTGTCCTTTAGATATTCCCGATTCGTTAGTTTTGAAATAGGTATGACTCGGGTCTAGTCTAACATCTACTAAGCCAAGTCCATCAGGAGGTGTATGGAAACCACCTAAATCTGAGTCGATATATATATATATATATAATAGTCAGTGATCCTGCCTCAATAGTATCGCGTACGATACGGTACATCATCTGACATCCTCGAGTCATGAGTGCGGATTTATATCAATATAAAGTTCGTACGGTAAATCGTCGTACGTCATCCCAATATCTGGGTACGGGTCAATATCACAATCAGCTCATCAATTATTTGGTATCCTCATCATCATGTCACATAATATGGGGTACAGATCTAAGTCTAGTACAACTGATACCATCAATAGAACTGCGTGTGTAAACACACGTCCAAAGGCCCGCTATAGATCACATGTCGTATCCCAAATACGAATCATATCAAATCACCAATCTCGCGGCCAGAATGCCCAATATCATCGACTCATCTCCAATGCCGTCCAATATCATCAAACACAGTGCAAGTATGACGAATATGCAAGGGTGTGCGTGTAGGTGTAAATCTATTCTAGGGTTCGCGACTATGAACTACACTAGTTGCTTCTAACCCTAACTATCCATAATACACCTAACACAATAACCACGGCACACTATAACTATCATATATAGTATATCAACTACGGACTGCGGGGGTGATAGACGCCATCCACCCGACTCCCCCGTAGATATAATCTACTCACCTTGCATCTTCATTTTTCGACGTCACCGCGCGTTTTTCTTGTCGTCCCGAAGTCTTCATGGGGTACCTATACATTAACGTATCGCAAATGCGTATCAGAACCAATTCAAAACTAAAACGGCATACGAATCCTAAAACGATACGCTAAGGCCTATAGGTTAGAACCTATGGACGACGCCCTCAAAACTAACAACAAACCTCGATATCGTCGTATAAACGCCAAGTAGTCGAGGTAAAACGCAATACACAAATTCAGAATTCACAATACGGAATACGGAAACACGAATCCAAAACAGCAACTAAGGAAATAGGCTCCAGATTTCACCCTAGGTCAAATTAGACAAATCTATACATGCCAGGGGTCTAAACTACTGATGAGGGAACATCAAAACCAAAACGAGGCAAATCCACCATGGTCTGGCCGCAAATTGCGGCCAGAATGGATAAATTTGCGTCCGGGAAAGGGAAGTAGGTGCTAGGGTTTTGTGTGGTGGTTCCTGGGTGCCTACACATGTCACTGTCCAATCAATTTTATTTTAGGATGTCTCGGGTGAAAGCAGATTTTATAAAACCTTCACAGATTTCACAAATTTAACGTTATCGTTCCCATAAATCCGTATTCTGGTTTATACTCTCAGGTTTAGGTCTCAATTCATGCACTAGGGTGTTTATCTAACCTCTACTAAGCTCAATTTCACATTACAACACAAAATTCCCTCAAACCCTAACTATGTTTTCCTCAAATCCACAAAAACACACAATATCGATATGAAACTTGAATCGAAACTTAAGCACAAGAAATACCACTCTAATTGTGATGGAATTACCTCATAAGACCCACATGAATCCTCAACAGCGCCAAAATGAAAGCTTTCTTGGTCCATCCTATAGCTTACAAGCTTGTGCACATTTTTTGTAAAAAGGAAGTGAGGTTTTGTTGAGTTTATCACGGTCTTTTGGAGGCTTGAAGAAGGATGAGGAGGGAGAGGCAGCAACCTCAGCAGGAGGAGAGGAAGAGGGAGAGAGAAATGGTGAAGAATAACGGAGGAAGGTTGCACACAAGTCAAAGGTCACACCCCCTTTTTCTCTCTCTCACCCATACCTTATTATCTTATTCCTTATTCCATTTTCTTTTCTTTTTCCTTCTCTCCAAAACCTTCTCACTAGAATAGTGAACCCAAATGAACAACCATGGTAGAAAATGCACAAGTGTAACGAAAAAATGATATGTGCATGTTTTGCACAAAATGCTAAAAAACCGATTAGCGATTTTTAATCGCGATTAGCTCTAAATTAGCATATAACTAATTATAAAAACTTAAAAATTGCATAATCCCATAAAATAACCTATTTTAGAATTTCCCAAAAATTTTCCAAATTTTTCTGTATTTAATTATACCTAAATATTAAAATATTCAATAAAATAATATTAAATTATAGAAATTCCCAAAAATAATATTTTATTTTTTTGAAATGTTTCAATCTTCCACTCTTAAATAAATTCGGTCCCCGAATTTAAATTTAAACCCCCAAGTACTAAAACATTTCAGTAAAAATCCAAATTGTCGGGGCTCCGAAAACATCAATACATAGCGAATATCATAAAAATGTACTGCTCTACTAGAAATCAATCCCCAAAATGTATATATAAGAATATCCTGTGCGTCTGGTGCGCAAGGAATCAAAATCCATATATGTGTCATACATGTGTACAAATCAACATCTAGGTGCAACTGGTGTGCACGAAACATCTGTCATAGGCAACGTGTGTGCCTGACAGCAAAATCAAGTGCATATGACATACACGAAGAATCCCGATTTAGTGCATCTGGCGTGCACCAAAATCATATATCAAAACACTAAAGGTGCATGAAAACTATGCCGGAAGTGTAAATCAAATCACTGCATAAAATAGGCGTGAAATCACAATCAATACCTCAAATGTAATAACTATGCGCAAAATATAAATACCCAGTGGGTGCATAAAACAAATATCATGAAACTCATTCATCAAAACTAAATCATGCAAACACAACGCCCAGAATACCGAAATCCAAGATGACGGATACGTGATAACCGAATCACAAAATCACAAATCATAAGTACCGTCGTCGGTAGTTCCTCCTTCAAAGTCGAGAAGGAGTCGGTGCATCCAATGCTAGCAGTGCAAGATATCTACTTGCCTCTTGCTCACGATCTGGCGTCTTCTGTCTCTGGGTCCTTATCTTCTCTGTAGATTACCAATCTCACAATCAATGGGCTCATCGGCCCTGTCAGGTGTACTAACGGGGACGATTTCGTTCTGGCACTTCTCTGGTCATCTCTCGGTCAATCCTCACGACCACTCATAAAGCAGCATATCACTGGCGTCGGCCTCTGTCTCTTTGAATGCACATCACATCTGATCCTGGATGCAAATGTCAATGCAGCAGTGTCCTGGAAGGAATCCCGCTCAAGGTCTTTTCCGATCTTGCCTATGCCGGTCTGTACGGAGGTTGGTACTCTTGCATAATCTCTTCTCGCTCGATGGACATCTGCCTCCTCAGCACCGCATTCTCTCGGAAATTGGTCGCATCCCAACGCCTCTGTAAGCGTATCAGGTCTCTAGTCTCGACAGAAAGTAATGACAGCTCGTCAGCGTCTCGCACGAACCTCTTGTCCGCTTATCTGTATTACCGTCCACTTCGACGTCACGTCTCTATCGGCGCACTGCAATGTTCTTGGCTACGGTCGATCCGAAGTCTCTCGCATATCTCTTTTCTGCCGAATTTCCCGGAAGTCATCGTCCTTTGATGAAGCAAATTCTTGTTCCGGAATGGCTGCATACTCATCGCGCCTCTTTCCGGAAGGTATATCCATATACAATGCCTCTGCGTGCGTATCGCATCTCTGATGTCACCGGAGGGGAACGTCATCTCTTCGAAATCTCTTGTGAACTCTTTACTTCACTCTGCTTCAATGTCGACCGATTCGGACTCGTCTCATCATGGCTGCATGGACTATGCTCCAACGGCTATACTCATATCTGGAGTCTCCCAAGCAATGCATCCCATCACATGATATCCGAATGATGTCGAATCATTCGATCGACTCATCAGAACCTAAAAATCCCCCAAGAGATCAACATCTTGAGTACAGTTTAATAGTATCGAGTACATGCCACAGCGTCGGTGGTCCAGCCGTAGAAGGGCAAACCGAAGCTTCACTAATGGCGCCGCGGAACTGCCGCAAACCCTAAGGTTCAAAGGATTTCACACGGTCATTAAGTCGAGTTAGGGTTTCATTCTTCTAGAGGGTCCATGGAATCGCCTGCATGTCTTTCCGTATACTTTAAACTTGAAAAATGGGCTCCTGACATTCGATCGTCTCTGTCGACTCTTAACGTCTCCGTGTAAAGTCGTCTCTAGCTGGAATCAATCTATCTGATGACCTCGCATCGGGGTAAGCGAACGAACCACATGTCCTAGTCATTCATCCTCGGGTGACTAGCGACTCACCATCATATCTCTAAGTATATGCTCATGCTGCAGTAGCTCCAATCATCTGGGCGATATCTCGTCATTTGCAGCAACAACTGGCTCATTCGTCTGTACGCCGAACAGCGCCTCAATCCTCCAGGAAAGGCGATACATTGGCGGTCCTCTCTAAATCGGTCTGCTCTAGATCCGAGTAAGACTCTCCACACTGGAAATCTTTAACTCAACTGGGCCTGCTCCGGCGCATAAATCGAACGAATCACCTTTGTATCTCAAATCGGGTAGACTAGCTATCATCTGTCTCATATCTTCCTGGAAGCTCCGGCGATCTCAGTTCGTAAGCTCCGGAAGCGACATCCTGTCAATCTTAGCAACGGCTGGTCCATCTGTCTGCACGGTAGGCGACATCATAATCTCTGAGGTATGCTGTACATCAACAGTCCTCTCTCAACTGGCAGGTCTAACAATAGCCCGATCATCCGGCGCAAAACCAAGCACTTGCCTCCACTAGAGGTCACAATCACTAATACTAACTCGAGACGTTCCCATGTCACCAGAAAACACAATGGTCGGCCCTCGTACCAGACGAGCTCGCCGTGACCGTAACCCTAGCAGCAGCCCAAACTGCGCTCAAACATGGCGACAGGAACCTCAATCGAGTATCGAAGAGAGCAGATCAATGGCAAGAAAGAAAACAACAAATCCAGAGTGGATACATGATCATAAGAAGGAACAGCATCAATGAAGGTATGATCAAGAAACTAATAGAATCGAGGATCTCAAATGGATGTATAATCATGGATATGAAGAGAATCACTGATCTCGAAAATATGTACATCCTAAGGTTCTTTAAGCGGAGTAGTGTATCGTTATTATGCCGCGGAACATACCAACGGTACGTCACTCTACTTTAGTTACCTATTCCATCAACCAAGGGTCATCCTACGCGACGAAAGTTCGGGTCTAATATCCCCTCGACTAAGTCTAAGTTCCGTAAGGTCATACCTAAGTTCCATATATATATATATACACGCCCTAGGCTCCACATAGTCAAACTTAGACTCGAACCAAGGTTAACCTAGCGCTCTGATACCAACTTTGTCACGACCCGAAAGAGCACGTGACTGGCCCTTGAACCATATGAAGTCTATAGGACTCCATCTGATCCAAGCAAGCCAAAAGCCCAGAAATCTAAAACCATTTAAGAGTAAATAAAGAAAACTGGTTTAAAGAAAATATGTCTGAAGTCAAGGTTTTTAAATAACTAAGCCGAATATGCATTTTAAAAATGTAAAGTCTTTTCTAAAAATTTAGGCAGAGTTTCTTTGGTAAAAACTGGCCCCGAACGGGGAACAACAAGACAATATATATGCAGTGATAAAAAGCATCCCCAAGCGGGAGCTAGCTCTTCGTCAATTGACGGTCACAACCACTCAAACAATATAATATACAATGCCGAATGGCGAGGGTCAAATCCAAAAGAAACTCAATAAGCATGAAAACCGCAATACTACTAAGCGCGACTCTAAGGTCGAATAATACATCACTAGTGTCTAAGTCTGAAACAATATACAAATTTTGGTTGATGGAATTCTAGATACAAAGGAATAATACAAGTACAATGGTGGTTCTTGATGCAAAAGAACCCACCTACCAAATGCAATTCACCCGCAAGGAAGCAGTGTGCCAGAAATGCCGCTATGGAACCTGTACGGCAAAACCTGCAAGAACTGTGGCACAACGGGGGTGAGTTGCCAACTCGTGAATAGAAAATATCTACAAGCAGAAACCGAATGCGTAACATAATCCTAGGTCAATACAATCAGATATATAACCCTCAATGAATAAGCCTGAAGCATGATAAGGTGGCAATGTTACATCTAAACATGCAGGTAGTGCCAAATACTCGTGTCAGTGGCTCAGGTAATAACATGTCATAAACATAAGGTATGTCTGCATGAAGTAAATATGATGAAGTATCAAATGAATATCAATACACATATATTAGCGTCCCATTCCACTAATATTGGTGTAAGGGTATATATAACAGCGCCCTCATACCCTATTATATATACAAATGAAGTATGATCAATGTAATAATAATCTGTATAAATGTGGATCCCGTCCACCTGTCACCCAAATGACAATAAGCATCATGCATGAAAATGTGAGGATATAATCAAAATCATGGAAACATCATGAAACCTGTGCCTAGCATCGGCACGTAAATCCTCGTCCATATGGTGCTCCGTCTGCGGTATCGGCCCTCGGCCCCGGCAGCACGGGTCAACCCATGTCCATCTCTCAACTCCGGTCGGTATCCCCCAGATATCCCCCGAGCTCAAATACAGTCACCGGTAGGTACTCGCCCACCTCCAGGCTCAATCGGCATAATCCTTCGATCATCTTGCCGAGGGGAACCATACCGGGCCCCACCATGTACCCTCATACGGCACACACTCCTCGTATGAGGTATGTAATCAGAACCGATAAATCTCATGGTGGCTGCGCAAATATCATATCAAGGAAACCGGGTATTTCAAATAAGTACATACTCTCCTTTGAAACTATCCACGGTTCCCAAATCCAGAAATATCATGAAAACGAGTATCTCAATGCGCATAATTAGAAAGCATGATGTATATGACCTAGAATAATAGCATGCACATACAAGGTCATATCCTGTTGCAATAATACTACTGTGTAGTGACATGACAATTATCAATGATGAAGTGTGTGAGCCGGCAAGCAAGTGTACGTGGAACATATGCATCATCGATAATGGTGATGGTGTCCTAACATCATGATTTCAATATAGAAATGAACACATGCAATGAGATGCGGAATCGAATAATCAATGCAACAGTGAAAAATCTACACTAATATGTACATATCCTGCAGTGGTGCCATTTGAAATAAGAAGAATCGGGGTTTTGGTAAAATAAGGGTTACGGTGTTTTTAAGAATAGATACGTCTTTTGAAAATACCCGTAGAATCCCTTTTCTTGTCCTTTAGATATTCCCGATTCGTTAGTTTTGAAATATGTATGACTCGGGTCTAGTCTAACATCTACTAAGCCAAGTCCATCAGGAGGTGTATGGAAACCACCTAAATCTGAGTCGATATATATATATATATATATATATATATAAATATAATAGTCAGTGATCCCGCCTCAACAGTATCGCGTTCGATACTGTACATCATCTGACATCGTCTAGTCATGAGTGCGGATCTATCATCGATATAAAGCTCGTACGGTAAATCGTCGTACGGCATCCCAATAGCTTGTACGGGTCAATATCACAATCAGCTCATCAATTATTTGGTATCCTCATCATCATGTCATATAATATGGGGTACTGATCTAAGTCTAGTACAACTGATACCATCAATAGAACTGCATGTGTAAACACACGTCCAAAGGCCCGCTAAAGATCACATGTCGTATCCCAAATACGAATCATATCAAATCACCGATCTCGCTGCCAGAATGCCCAATATCATCGACTCATCTCCAATGTCGTCCAATATCATCAAACACAGTGCAAGTATAACGAATATGCAAGGGTGTGCGTGTAGGTGTAAATCTATTTTAGGGTTCGCGACTATGAACTGTACTAGTTGCTTCTAACCCTAACTATCCATAATACACCTAACACAATAACCACGACACACTATAACAATCATATATAGCATATTGTTCATAACAGAATACTGCATTTTATACCGCCCATTCTTATGCTCGTGTGTTTATAGTGTAAGTCCACGTTGCCCACCCCGGTACTTACGGGGAGGTGGAAAACGGAATAAAAATCGGATTTTTATGAGCTTAGACAACATGGACTATGCTTAGAAGGATCTTTGCTAAACAAAAACTTGCTAAAGCTAACTAATAACTAGCTAAGAGCTAGAAAGGTTATACCTTTGGTCTTTTAGTCCTTCTCTCCTTGCTCCTAGAAGTAGTGGAAGGAGGTCACCTTGTCGTCTTCTACCGTCAAAGAAAGATCCACCCGAAAGCCTCAACCTTTGGCTTCAACTCCAAGCTAGGAGTAACTAGGGTGCAAGAAGTGCTAATACTTGAACCCTAGATGAGAGCAGAGAAGATCAAGAGCGGGTTTTTCTCAAGCTCAAGTGTTTCTCAACACATGAGAGGGAGAGAGCTTGAGGGAGAGGAAGAACAAGAGAGAGAAAGGATATGATAGAATGAGAAATAATTGAACCATTCTCACTAATATGTGTGAATTATTTTAATTGAATAATTAGCTAGATAATTGTCATGGTTAATCATGACATAACCATTATCATTTCAATTTGCAAAGATCAAAAAGCATCTTCCAAAAGAAATGATGATGGTCAAAGTGTCAACCTAGGTCAACAAGTCAATAAGGTCAAATGGTCAACATCCATAACCATGCACAATTATTTAAACTAATTATCAAATAACTATAATACACACATAATCATTAGGGTTAGTAAAATGACAATAGCCATTAACCCTAATCAAGGTCCTCTCCTTTTGTCTCAAGCAACTGTGCATACGTACCCGCATTCGTGATCTGAGGAACACGAACACAATGAGAAAAACCAATCCCAAATCATATACTAGGATCCGGCTTAAACCAAAGCCCGCTAGTATAAACTGTCCGGACAGCAAACGTGCACAAGTGCGCGGATATGAACGAACCCTTTCGCAAAACCATGCGACCTCTACTCATTTTGCCTAAAGGCGAATAGCTCTCTGTGTGGGACTCTAAAGACTCGACACTACGTTGGTAGTGGGTTTAACCACAGACCGCAAGCGGCACTAGCTGTACGTAATGGTCCCCAGGTAGATGTCGATAAGAAGATTGACGAGGTGAACCCCATCTGAACTCCTACTGAGCCTGTATGTGACAATCTCCGTAAATTCCGGTCTGTTCGTCTGATACATCGCATGGCGGGCCTAGGGGGCGGTGAACGTCAGTCCCCTAATAGCGGTACAAGTCGTGCCGGAGTGAAGCCCAGAACACCCTGAGATAACACTGGAAACCTACCAGTATATCTCGCTTGCCCTGGCCAGGGACTACTCGTGTAATGGCTCTCCTGGACACAGCGCGATGTCAACCCCCAATACCGGGAGAGACGAATCCTGTCTAACCGTCACTTCCTCCAAGTGCTTCGAGACTGCACCCAAAAACTACCTGTTTGCACGACTCCTTTCAGCCGTGGTAGGGTAGTAATCAAAGTGCAGTGGGAACACACTCGAGGCGAAGTGACAGTGTTATGTCAACGGACTAAGCTGTACTCATGTCACCTGGGAACTGATAACTGACGATAGGTATAATACCAACCAACAGTTCCCGACGATTCCTGTCCAGTGTACTCGTAACCTAACGAGCACCCGTATACTATCTCAAGTACGACGTACTGACGGCTGTGGGACAGACCGTCTCCCACACTGGGATGAGAAGAGCATACGCTAGTCTACTCCGGAGTATCGATCCCTGTCTCGATAGTCCAACGACTAGGGACCTGTATAAGGATGTGCTTATAGATCACCCAGCTCCCATGAGTGTGAGCGCCATCACAACGCCGGTAATCAAGCAAAGATCCTAAGGGCTCTACTAATATGTATATCAGCAATATGCTAAAAGAAACACATGCACATATTAAAGCAGAGTCAAACCAAGTAGCATACTACCATTTCGAGCAAGATTGGATATACAACTGTGAATATCCCAAGCTTCTATTAAGTAATATACAAACTAGTATGATACAGTAATGGCCTCTAGGGCATATACACTAACAATCTCCCACTTGCACTAAGGCCATGTACTGGCGTATCGAAGACCTATCATCTCGGTCAGCCGCTCGAACTGAGTCTGGGGCAAGGACTTGGTGAATGGATCTGCTGTGTTATCCTCTGATGCAACTCTCCGGACCTCGATCTCCTGGCGATCCACGATCTCCCTGATCAGGTGATACCGCCTTAAGATGTGTCTTGATTTCTGATGGGATCTAGGTTCCTTCGCTAAAGCTATAGCCCCGTTGTTGTCGCAATACAGAGGTATTGGGTCAACAATGGACGGAACCACCTGAAGTTCTCTCAAGAACTTCCTCATCCAGACAGCTTCTTTTGCGGCATCAGATGCAGCGATGTATTCCGCTTCCATCGTCGAGTCTTCAACGGTTTCCTGTTTGGAGCTCTTCCAACACACCGCCCCTCCATTGAGGGTGAAGACAAAACCTGACATGGACTTGGAATCATCCTTGTCACTCTGGAAGCTGGAGTCAGCAAAGGCCTCAATCTGCAGGTCTTTTCCGCCATACACCAAGAACATCTCCTTAGTCCTTCTCAGGTACTTGAGAATGTTCTTTACTGCTATCCAATGTTTCTCCCCTGGGTTTGACTGATACCTGCTTACCACACTCAGTGCATAAGCCACATCCGGTCTGGTACACAACATCGCATACATTATAGAGCCTACCGCAGAAGCGTAGGGTATAATAGACATGCGATCCCTCTCCAAATCATTCTTGGGAGACATCTCTTTGGAGAGGGTGATCCCGTGACAAGCCGGTAGATTACCGCGCTTGGAATCTTCCATACTGAATCTTTTCAGTATGGCGTCGATGTACCTGCACTGCGAAAGTCTTAATATCCTCTTGGATCTGTCACGGTAGATCCGGATACCCAGAATGTATGAGGCATCACCCAGGTCTTTCATGGAGAACCTGTGTGATAAGAACCCCTTGACAGATTGTAGCATAGGAATGTCATTTCCTATTAAGAGAATGTCATCCACGTATTAAAACGAGGAATACTACAGTTCTGGCTACAAATCTACAATAGATGCATGGTTCATCTGGATTTTTGATAAAGCCAAATTCCTTGACCGTCTCATCAAAACAGATGTTCCAACTCCGCGATGCCTGCTTTAGTCCATAAATGTACTTAAGCAACTTGCACACCTTTCCGCTGCTCCCACTCTGAATGAAACCCTCTGGCTGATCCATATAGACGCACTCTTCCAAATGACCATTTATGAAAGCCGTCTTTACGTCCATCTGCCAGATTTCATAATCGGGGAAGGCAGCAATGGCAAGAAGGATCCGAACATCCATCTGGAGAAAAGGTTTCGTCATAGTCCAAACCAGGTCGCTGACGAAAACCCTTTGCTACCAGTCTAGCTTTATAGGTCTCAACCTGTCTATCTACACCAATCTTCCTTTTGAAGATCCACTTGCATCCTACGGGTTTTACCCCATCTGGAGCAATGTCCAACGTCCATACTTTGTTGGTGTACATGGACTCCATCTCGGTCTGCATTGCATCCAGCCATTTTACCAAGTCGACGCTCTGAATGGCTTGCTGGAAGCTAGTAGGCTCATCACAGTCTATGATGCAATCCTCTCTATCCCCGTCAATGAGAAAACCGTAGTATCTCTCGGGCGGATGAGACTGCCTACTACTCTTGCGGAGTGGCGTGGGAATGTCCTGATCTTTCGAACCCTCTGGTTCAACCAAGCTTTCAGTAATAGCTCGTGGTTCTAGAATTTCTTCCAGTTCTATTGTGCTCCCACTTAATTCTTTTTCTATGAACTGGTGTTCTAGAAAGTGGGCATGGCGAGAAACAAGGACTTTTTGTTCCTTTTCGCAATAGAAGTAATATCCCTTGGAGTTCTTTGGATATCCCACAAACTTGCACTGTACTGAGCGTGCCTCGAGCTTGTCCGCATGCTGCTTTTTTACAAAAGCTGGACATCCCCATGTCTTAATGTGATTAAGATAGGGTCTCTTCCCACACCATATCTGATATGGTGTAGTAGGCACAGTCTTAGTTGGAACCTGGTTCAAAAGGTATGCAGCTGATTCTAGTGCATATCCCCAAAACGATCGCGGCAACTCAGCATTACTCATCATGGACCGTACCATATCCAATAGGGTTCGGTTCCGTCTTTCCGATACACCATTATGTTGCGGAGTGTATGGAGGAGTAAGCTGAGAGAGAATTCCATTCTCTTTTAAGTAACCCAGGAACTCGGCACTCAAGTATTCACCACCTCGATCAGATCTCAGTGTCTTTATACTTTTGCCTGTTTCTTTTTCTACTTCATTCTTATATTCCTGGAATTTTTCAAAAGCCTCGGATTTATGTTTCATTAAGAAGACATAACCGTACCTTGAAAAGTCATCCGTAAAAGTAATGAAGTAAGAATAACCGCTTTGCGCATGTGTAGACATTGGACCGCACACGTCGCTGTGTACGAGTCCCAAGAGCTCGCTCGCTCTTTCTCCGTGTCCAGTAAACGGAGTCTTTGTCATCTTTCCCTTGAGACAGGATTGACAAGTTGCATACGATTGATATTCGAACGAATCCAAATATCCTTCTGTGTGTAACTTAGTCAACCTTCTCTCATTGATGTGACCCAGTCTACAATGCCATAAGAAAGTTTTATTGATTTCTGGAGACTTTCTTTTGTGTGTATTCTGGACATTGAAAATCTGTGGTTGGTTTAATACGTATATACCATTGTTCAATGTACCTGACCCAATCAAAGCTTGATTAAGGTGAATGTTCACTACATTACTTACAAATGCAAATTCATAAACTTCTTTAGATAATAAAGATACAGAAATGATATTACAGGTTGCATTTGGTACATAATAACAACTACGCAAAACCAAAAAATGTCCATCCGACAATCCCAGGTGGTAGTCCCCCACGGCCTCAGCATCCATGCTAGCACCGTTCGCAACTCTGAGGGTCATGTCACCTGCCTTCAAAACTCTACGCTTTCTCAACGCCTGCAAAGAATTACAGATATGAGATCCTGATCCGGTATCCAATACCGAGGAAGTAGAGTTTATTGATAGACAGTTTTCAATAACATACACACCTGAAGCTGAAGCTGCAACTCGCTTCAAATCCTGTGTTCTGGCTTTCCAAGCCTTGCAATCCTGTTTCCAGTGACCACTTTTGTGACAATAGAAGCATTCTTCCTTCCCCACTGGCTTCCCCGCTATCTTTGTTGCTTTTCCTTTTCCCTTCGTATCCACTTTACCGACACCGCCTCTTGGTTTGGCGGGGGATTTCTTCTTCTTACCCTTGGCTTTCGCCTTCGATCCAGAAGAGGAAGATCCTCCTACAAACAAAGTGGATGTCTCCCTACCTTTCTGTACGGTGCCCTCAGTACTCCTCAACATGTTCAGAAGTTCGGAAAGTTCTACCTCCTTTCCTTGCATGTTGAAGTTAAGAATAAACTGGGCGTAAGTGGAAGGAAGGGACTGGAGAATCAAATCAGTATAGAGTTCATTCTCCAACGTGGTCCCAAGGTCCGCGAGCTCCTCAATGTAGCCAATCATCTTAAGCACGTGTTCCGTTACCGATGATCTGACGGCCAACCTTGCCGAAAATAGCTTCTTCGACACTTCGTATCTCGCGATACGAGACTGCTCCCCATACAGTTCTTTTGTATGAACAAATATGGACTCTAGGTCCATATTCTCGTGCCTCCTCTGATGTTCATTGTCCATCGAGGCTAATACGAGGCATTTGGCCTTCGCGTAATCTATCTCCCATGCCTTACGGATTTCCTTATCCGCGACGCTGGAGGTGGGACCTGGGACAGAGGGAGCTTTAGTGGTAAGGACATACCCCAACTTGTCGTAAGTGATTGCCATCTTGACATTCCTGAGCCAATCTTTGTAGTTTGGCCTTGTCAATATGTTTTTATCTAGTAATAACTTTTGTCCGGTCATGTTGAATGGTCGCTGCAATTAGGAGAGAGAAAAGAAACATTTTAGCATGATGCTCTTGCAAGTTTAGAGTGGTTTTTAATTTGTCTAAACTGGATGGTTCCCACTGTCTCTCGAATCCTTTCTCAAACCGTAAAGAAAGGATTAGTCAGTATTACTCTCACCGTACAATACTTGCTTAACCGTTCAGCCAGGCCAGTGTCGGTACTTCGAGGGAGGTTTTCCAACGCTTTCGCGAAGTTCCTTAATTAAGTAACCTCTTTTCCCTGTGGGCATAGCCCCGCTAACACCTTTCTAGACACCTACTAAGTTTATAGCATTGATCGTTAAGTGAGAGTTTTCCCGAGGAGTAGCATATACTCACAGTAGGATCGGGATCCAAATATCATCGCGTGATAAAACCGAAGGAATCCTACCAGACTCATCACACTCCAAATGGTATGCAAAGCTAGCAAGTTTCAGTACTTATGAAACTCCCGATGTGGATTTTTTCCCCATGCTCTTATGACCTTGACTTTGGCCAAAATATCATAAGTCACATGTCAAGTTCTACCCGTCATTCTCCTGGTTAATTTGGACCCACCCGTACCTACCCTTGACTTTGGCCAAAATGGCAGCACGACTGTCCCAAACCAACGCATCTATCTATGCTGCACATGAATACCCAATAGCTACCAATCACTATGCCTTGACTTTGGCCAAAATACATAGCTTGAATACTTTTTGACCATTCATGTGGAATGACAGAGGGCTACGGATGGTTTTGGCGAAACCGTGAACGTAGTGAACTTGATCTAATCGATGGAACGAGATAGCTTTTAAAAGGAGTGGGTCAAGCTCCGCGTTTAAAAGTTTAGTTTTGAAAAGAACCGAGTGGTTTTCAAAGTGTTCCAATCGTCTTTTACTTGGTTTATTTTCTTGAATTAGTTCTTTTAATGCATCCCATCATTTAATCCTACCCTTGCAGAAAACAACCAAAATATGACGTACGCTTATGCCATTCGCATTCGCCACGGGGCCCCGTCATCACCCGTTAGGTTACTTAACTAACGACAGAACGGGGGCTGGGCTAGCGCGGCTGTAAAACATAAGCAACGCCTAAATATTTATCTTATATAAATATATAGCAATGATAGACATTACAGATCACAGATGAATACATTGGATATACTAGGAATCCCCAATCCGTTCGAGCCTGCAACGAAAAGCGGATTACACGGTCGCGGTGAATAGCCAAATACCCCACTCAAGACCCCTACGGGTGCGGCAAACTACCCGCCAAGTACCCGAAGCGAAGCAACCTCCCTCACCACCGTGAGTAGGCCACTCGGCACTTTGAGATACCCGGTAGTTTGTGCACCCCCTCCATGGGTCTATCCTAGGAGCATAAACAGTAAAAAGAATTATACAATGACGGCTACAACCCCGACCCGGTTGTGCGGCCAAACAAATAATAATATTACATCAATTTACATATTACAAATGAATGAAAGAAAAGCAATACTCATCTCACATCCATCCCGGCTATTCACCCGCGACAATCCAACCCATTCATATACACAAACCAGTATCAAACACAGATCACAGAGATGTATAACCCCGACTAATCGACATATAGCGATTAGCCGACGTTCAATACATGCAAACATCACAGATATAACCTTTGTAGTCAAAGTGTATTGAAGTTCGAAAAAAAATACGGATTTATAGGCCCCCAAAAGTAAATTTCTATTCTGGAAAATCTGGGCACATATTACATATCTCAAAAATCCAAAAACCAAGCCAGAGATACACTGCACCAAACTCGACCCAGTGAGGAGTCCAAATGGCGGCGGTTCCGCGGCAATAGCTTGCTATTGCCGCGGAAACGCGGCGGTTTAGATGACTCACTGGACCGGGTTTTGTGGTTATCTTTAAAAAACCGTGAGATGATTTTAGGAGTACAACAAATTTTGTTTTGACCAGAATTTTTTTTTACAGAAACTAGGGTTTTTAAAACTTGGTTTTTTCGATTTTTACGTTTCGAACTTCGACACACTTCACTACTTAGTTAGTTTATGTTTAGTTAGGCTCTGATACCACTGTAAGTCCACGTTGCCCACTCCGGTACTTACGGGGAGGCGGAAAACGGAATAAAAATCGGATTTTTATGAGCTTAGGCAACATGGACTATGCTTAGAAGGATCTTTGCTAAACAAAAACTTGCTAAAGCTAACTAATAACTAGCTAAGAGCTAGAAAGGTTATACCTTTGGTCTTTTTGTCCTTCTCTCCTTGCTCCTAGAAGTAGTGGAAGGAGGTCACCTTGTCGTCTTCTACCGTCAAAGAAAGATCCACCCGAAAGCCTCAACCTTTGGCTTCAACTCCAAGCTAGGAGTAACTAGGGTGCAAGAAGTGCTAATACTTGAACCCTAGATGAGAGTAGAGAAGATCAAGAGAGGGTTTTTCTCAAGCTCAAGTGTTTCTCAACACATGAGAGGGAGAGAGCTTGAGGGAGAGGAAGAACAAGAGAGAGAAAGAATATGATAGAATGAGAAATAATTGAACCATTCTCACTAATACGTGTGAATTATTTTAATTGAATAATTAGCTAGATAATTGTCATGGTTAATCATGACATGACCATTATCATTTCAATTTGCAAAGATCAAAAAGCATCTTCCAAAAGAAATGATGATGGTCAAAGTGTCAACCTAGGTCAACAAGTCAATAAGGTCAAATGGTCAACATCCATAACCATGTACAATTATTTAATCTAATTATCAATTAACTATAATACACACATGATCATTAGGGTTAGTAAAATGACAATAGCCATTAACCCTAATCAAGGTCCTCTCCCTCTGTCTCAAGCAACTGTGCATACGCACCCGCATTCGTGATCCGAGGAACACGAACACAATGAGAAAAACCAATCCCAAATCATATACTAGGATCCGGCTTAAACCAAAGCCCGCTAGTATAAACTGTCCGGACAGCAAACGTGCACATGTGCGCGGATGTGAACGAACCCTGTCGCAAAACCATGCGACCTCTACTCATTTTGCCTAAAGGCGAATAGCTCTCTGTGTGGGACTCTAAAGACTCGACACTACGCTGGCAGTGGGTTTAACCACAGACCGCAAGCGGCACTAGCTGTACGTAACAGTCCCCAGGTAGATGTCGATAAGAAGACTGACGAGGTGAACCCCATCTGAACTCCTACTCAGCCTGTATGTGACAATCTCCGTACAGTCCTGTCTGTTCGTCTGATACATCACATGGCGGGCCTAGGGGGGCGGTGAACGTCAGTCGCCTAATAGCGGTACAAGTCGTGCCGGAGTGAAGCCCAGAACACCCTGAGATAACACTGGAAACCTACCAGTATATCTCGCTTGCCCTGGCCTGGGACTACTCGTGTAATGGCTCTCCTGGACACAGCGCGATGTCAACCCCCAATACCGGGATAGACGAATCCTGTCTAACTGTCACTGCCTCCAAGTGCTTCGGGACTGCACCCAAAAACTACCTGTTTGCACGACTCCTTTGAGCCGTGGTAGGGTAGTAATCAAAGTGCAGTGGAAACACACTCGAGGCGAAGTGACAGTGTCAAGTCAACGGACTAAGCTGTACTCATGTCACCTGGGAACTGATAACTGACGATAGGTATAATACCAACCAACAGTTCCCGACGAGTCCTGTCCAGTGTACTCGTAACCTAACGAGCACCCGCATACTATCTCAAGTACGACGTACTGACGGCTGTGGGACAGGCCGTCTCCCACACTGGGATGAGAAGCGCATACGCTAGTCTACTCCGGAGTATCGATGCCCTGTCTCGATAGTCCAACGACTAGGGACCTGTATAAGGATGTGCTTATAGATCACCCAGCTCCCACGAGTGTGAGCGCCATCACAACGCCGGTAATCAAGCAAAGATCCTTAGGGCTCTACTAATATGTATATCAGCAATATGCTAAAAGTAACCCATGCACATATTAAAGCAAAGACAAACCAAGTAGCATACTACCATTTCGAGCAAGATTGTATATACAACTGTGAATATCCCAAGCTTCCATTAAGTAATATACAAACTAGTATGATACAGTAATGGCCTCTAGGGCATATACACTAACATATAGGTAGGTGCTTTTAATCCGTGTTTGTTACATGTTTACAGAGCACAGGTTTCCAGTACAAATATTGCAATTCAGGACAAAATCTCTACAGTTACGTCAAAATACAGAACATCTGTCACAGCAGATAAAAGCCGGGTTCCGGTCATCCATATCCGTCCAGTGCCGAGTACCAGTTCCAGAGACAAGACATATGACAGTGGTCATTCGTGTCTGGGACAAGCACAGAGCACGAGGGAGGCTGCACAAGAATCAATGGGTGCACGGAGCTCGAGGGAGATAAAGTCAAAAAAAGTAAAGAAATGAGTGCAATCTTGGACAAAGAAATCTGAAGATATTCTGGAAGACTTTGTGCATTATAGAGTTGTCAAACACGATGAAACAGGAAACCAGGTAAGCACCCAAAAGACGATAATCCAAATCATCAAGATGGCCGCGGTTCCACAGCCAATAGGGGTTATTGGCCGCGGATCCGCGGCCTAGTGCGCTCCTCTCACTGTCAACTTTTGGGGGCCGTTTGGTAATTTTGTTTATGGGCCGATTGTTGCCCTAGGTTTCCCATTCCCCTCCTATAAATACTCCAGATCTGAGCTAAGCCAAGGGTCCAATTTTGTGTCCAATCTTTTAGCCACTTTAGTGTAGTTTTAGTTCTTCTTCTTCTTCTTCTTCTTCTTCTTCTTCATTCTTCCTCCATGGAAATGTAATGAGAGCATTGAGTGGATGTGAATAAAGATGAGGGTTTTTGTATCATTCTTTTTGCTTAGCTTCCCCCTTGAGCTCTCTACCTTAACTTGATCTTGCAACTTCTTAAGTGAGCTTGCAAGTTTATGCTTTGGTCATTGGTCTCAAGGGGTTGTATTATTTTGTTCTCTCCTTAGTGCTTCATTTCACATGAGTTCTTTACCCTTCTCTTGATCTTGCAACTTCTTGATTGAGCTTGCAAGTTTAAGGGTTGGCTATTGATCCCTTGCTTGTTTTGAGTTCTATGGTTCTTGTAATTACTTTCTTGCATTTTTCATTCTTGTCTTTAATTACTTGCAATTTATTACCATGCATTTTAATTACTTGGTTGTAATCTTTTCTTTTCTTTGTTCTTTTCTTTTGCTCTTTTTCGTTTGTTTTGTGAATGGTTGTAATTATTATTGTTAAGAAGAAATACGATATTATAAGTTAATGTTTCTTTGCCCATCTCCTTTTCCCGTATTTTCCATTGAACTCCGCCCAAACGATACACAAGCGCTCCGTTAGGCACCCTACCCTAACAAGGTAACGGTGATTCCTAACCGCGACCGGTTGCGTTCGGTTTGGCCGGAGGCGAAAGCAAGAGACAAGAACGGAAGGACAAGGGTAAATAAGTCGTATTCCATGAATACCGCTCTTAAATCCCCTAATCCACGTTGTTGCCGATTGCTCTAGCTTCAATTGGTTAAGACTCGGCTCAAAGGTTTTGAGTACGAATTTCTTTAGCTTACAATTTCGTATCGTTTTTTTTAACAACTTCATACTTGCAAATAATACACATAGGTTTGATTGAACAAGATCATACGAATTCTTTATTGACTCGTCTAAGACAAGAAAGGACATACAACCATCTCCCTGTGGATCGACCCGTGCTCAACCGGCTAGCTGCAAAGCGAGACCGTCTTGATTGCGGTTAACTTTAATTCTTTCAATCAAATGGCGCCGTTGCCGGGGAGACGGTAGCGTATTTTCTTTCTTGTTATTCTTGTTAATATTCTTTTTGTATATATTTATAAAAAAAACTTTTTTTTTTTGATCATTTTTGTGGGCAAGAGTGCAGATTTTTGCGGATTTGCAAACTACGATTGTGGGGAGCAAAGTGTACGTTCAAAGCTAAGGTGATTGCAAAGTACAGTGCCAAAGATCCGGGTAGTTTAACCCGCGCAAGCGAACTTTTCAAGCTTACCGGATTTGATTCAACGGGGGTTTCCTAACCCAAAACATAACGGTACGTACTTTATTAACACCTTCTTCTCAAATCCGACGCATCCAATATACTATTCTTTACAGGATTCTTTGCAAGTTCGCTAGCAAACGCTAAAAATTGACTAACCCGTATTTGTTGCAGTGCCGCGCTTAAACTAAAAAACGATTGTTTGATTCTTTATAGAATTTTTATTGAATTGCGCATTGCATACATTAATACGAACCTAAGGGCAAGCGAACCCCACAATATACGGTAAAGGATTTCATCACCTTTTCCGTGGCCCACAAATCACGAACTTGAGCATAACGTTTACCCGCACAAATTTTAAAAGAAATTATGCTTTAAGCCTTAAGGACTTCGCGCTCACTAAGAGAAGTTAACTGTGTTTAGAACCTCGCTTAACGGTATATTGTTTACGGGGTGTCTAGGAAAGTGTTAACGGCGAAACCGCTAAAAGAGAAAGAGTTATTTAATTAAGGAACTTCGCGAAAGCATTGGAAAACCTCCCCTTATCTCTGCACTTACCTGGCCTCGTGATCAGTGTATCTTGAGCCCGTTTCTCGACACAGTTTTACTTCGACAATCAAGTTCTGGAGTAGGTCTAGTTGACCTAGGTGAACCCTAGAACGATTAGGTGTGTGATATTTTTGTGTCGTGATTGTTTTTGTTAGATATATGTATGCCCTAGAGGCCATTACTGTACATTGGATGTATATTGTAGTGGATGCTGGGACATATATAGGGAGGACTTTCTTGCTCGACATGATAGTATGCTATCTGGTTGATCTTTACCTTAACGTGTATACTGATTGTCTTTCTGTTACATGTTGGTAAAGCCCTTAGGATGTGTACTTGACTACCTGGACTATGATGCGGATCATACTAGTGGGGACATGGTAGTCCATAAGTACATCCTTCAAAGTCCCTAGTCGTGGGTGTATCGAGACGTGGCATCGATATACCAGAGTAGACTAGCGTGTACCTTCTCGACCCATACAGATGGGCGATGGATGATCCTATATCCATCGATGTTTGACATCGGAGATGATATACGGGTACTCAGTAGAGACTGGGTACACTGGACGGACTCGCCGAGAACTCCCAGATGGTATTATACCTCACGTCAGATGGCAGTTCTCTGGTGACACTGGTACAGAGTAGTCTGTTGACCCGAGATCGTCATAGAGTCTTGTACGGTTCCCACTGTGCTTTGATTTCCATCTTACCACGTCCAAGAGGGCGTGCAAAACGGTGTTTTATGGGTACAGTCCCGAGTCACATGGAGGCAATGAGCGATAGGAGGGGATTCGTCTCTCCCGGTATAGGGGATTGATGTTGCGCTGTGTTCGATTGGCTATAACAGGAAATCCCTGGCCAGGGTTGCTGAGATTTACTGGTAAGTGTTACCAGTAGTTTCTCGAATTGTTATAGACCTCATATCGACACGACTTATCGAGCTATTGGGGTCTGACGTTTACCACCCCTAGGCAAGATATGCGACATATCAGACGACGAGACCGGACTGTACGGTAGTGTTACTGGTTGGATTCACAGGAGTGTGAGCAGGCTTGCTCGTCGATCTTCTGATCGCTCAATACCCGGGTGACCGTTACGTTTAGCAGACCGCTTGCGGCTTGTGGGTGTTTGATATGATCATCACCTGTTGCCGGCGTATTGACGAGTCTTTAGAGTCCTACACAGAGGTTTCCTGGCTCAAGCGAAACGAAATAGGAGCGCATATGAGATATGTGCGGGACCGAGAATAATGCGTGTATGTGATACCGTATTTCATTCTCTCGATCAATGTGTCGAATGGTTGTATGTGATATAACCTAGTTATCGATTCAAGCGTTGATTCGATAAGCCGATACATTGTATACTAGTCGGTTGTGTGCGGCATGACCGGATCATTGAATCAAGTGTTGATTTAATGATTTAATGCATATTTATATAGTTGATATATTACTTTGCATCAACTAGTATCGGTTTACTAAAGATGAATTTTCTCACTCGGGATGTGCGCATTGCATATGCGATATGATTTTGTGCACTTGCTTGTATCATGTTTGATGATACATGCCTTTTGGTTAAGTGTGAAGAATTAAACCTTGGTTAATGAAATGGTTAGAGTTTTATTTTTCCATTACTTATTTATTCATTTATTTGTTTATACATTTTGGAAAATAAATGGAAAAGAGAAAAGAATGGTGGCTTCATTTGTTGTTTAGTTAAAGCTTCATGAAGCTTTGACTTAGTCCACCAGTCTTATCTCATCCTTAACCCTAACCATACCATTCAACCATGATTAATTCTCTACACTAAACCATGGTTCTATGATGATAAGAATGGATTATTCTTTTCATTTTAGAATTAACTTATCATATTCTACTTCATCTTCTTCTTCACTTCAACACATGAAGAAAACCTTAGGTCATCAATGGTGATTGATGATAAAGAGTGAGAAATCCAAATCTAAAGTCTACCCACTTCCTATTTCTTCATCCTCTACCTCTTGCCAAGTAGTAGAGTGTGTTTTCTTCACAAATTTCTTGACTTGGTGAAGTCGGAGCTTGATTTAGCGATGCCTCGACGTAGATCATCTTCGGCATGGACATCGACGACCTAGCTTGCCCATTCTCCGACGAAGCCGACGTTAGAGCCCGGGAACTCATATGGACAGCGAGGGGACTTCGTTGCGGAGATATGGAGGCGGAGCACCGGATCTACAAAGGTTGTATTTCCGTATTCTTTATAGTTAAGTTGTTAACTAGTTATCTTTTCGCCTAGAAATCTAGCAAACGATCCGTAGTCGGGTCTCTCGGCACCGTTAAATTTTGAAATTGGCATGTTCGATGCCTTGTGAGACCTCACTAGAGTGCCTAGGAACCCTACAGTGGTATCAGAGCCTAGCTAGAGCCTTAGGCGAAGTCTAGACGGAATTTGAAACCCGAACGAACCCGAAACCCAATATCAAAATGGCTCTCTGTCCTTTTTTCAAAAACTCGGATTTTTCCAAATTAAAAATATGCAGAAAATAAAGCAGGTTTTTCTAAGAATTACTGTAAATTTCGTGGGCCTAAGTCAACTTTTCCACCGCGGAACCGCGGCACGTGCTATGCACGACGCGGCGATTCAGCGGCGGTTTTGTCGTTTTGTGTGTTTTGTTTTTCACAGTAATTCTCAGATTTTCTGTGCTGGTTTTCCTGGGATATTTTAATATTTATTATACAGATGAGTTTTCTGGAGTTGTTTTGGGGATTCGGTGTTTCGATCGGGGTATCAAATTTTGTCTATGTGGCTTTCCGGATAAATTTTAGAATATGTTAAAAAGATCGACCGGATATAAATACCCAATTTTTCCCCTGTCGGGAAATTTCCAAGTGTTGGATCTTTCCGTAGTTTAACGACGTTCTAAGTAGTGCAAGTAACGCAATGGACCCTCTAGAAGACAACAAACCTTAACTCGATTATGTGACCGTCTTGAACTGCCTTTTGAACCTTCGGGTTTGGGGCAGTACGGCGTGCCACATGTGAGGCGTTGGCTTGACCCTTCTACGGCTGGACCATTGGTACTGAGGCACGAACTGAATGTTGTTAGACTTATTTCATGTGTTGATTTGTATCGGGAAAACTTGGGTGTTCGATTGTTCGATCGGAAAGTTTGACATTTTCTATTTATCCGGAATTGGATACAATAATTGGAATTCACAAAAGTTATGTGATAACTGAATGAATGTTATAAACATAGCAGTTTAGTCTCACTTGATCGGTTGCCACGGAATTTTGATGCGATCAAAAGTCCGTCGCAATCACGTATCGTACGCGGATACTCGCCGGATAAACTTAATAGACAGCCTCGCCCCATAGCCCCGACCAAGTGACTGTAGGAGAACCCCGTCGCCGAAAGCATCCGTTCGGGTGCTCCCGGTAGCGGTGTTCCGCCTTGGTGCACTTCGTCGACGGTATCGGGGGTGCAACCGCCTACTGAAGTTTGCGACGAGCATTCGATCAGGATGTCGGGAATCTTGTTGAATTCCCCGACTTGGTATTGAAAAGAGTTTTCGATAATGAGACTAAAGTGCGGGGTTTATAATTGTTAGGCATGCGATTTCTAAGTAATTCATTTGGTCAGGCATGTGATGTCTGAGGTGGTTGCGGATTTCAACTGTTGTAGTTTTACACTTTCTTTTCTGTGACCGTAAGTGTAATATGTGATATCGCCGGTTTCGTTGCTATATGTCAACGACAATTGGGATGCGCATATTTACTTACGTTGATGACATGTGATGTTATGTGTTGCTGGATATGTTATATTGGATCGTCGTGTTCGAATAGCCGGGGGTTTTTATGTGAGATGAGTGTTTTTCATTTTCATTCATGTAAAAACTTGTATGTAATATTCTTTTATTTTGGCGCTTCCAGGTTGCGGAAGTTGTCACCTATTGTATATTATTTACTTTTCCGCACTAGGATAGACCCAAGGAGGAGGGCACATGTAACCGGGTTCTGGAGTCCAGTGGGAGACCAACTCGAGGAGTTGAGTCCAGGTCTTCTAACTCCAGGATTGGTAGGGTTGCTTGCCGCTCTCGTAGGGGTCTAGGGGTGTGGGTTTGGCTATTCATCGCGACCGTGGAATCCGTGTTTTATACTGGCTCGTATTGAAAACACGGACGTCCTAGTATATCCAATATTTCATATGATTCTTCTGCTGCGATATATGTGATGTGATCATGTGATGTTCTATGATAGATACAGTATATAGTATATATAATATATTATATAGACGTTACTTATGTTTTACACCCGCGCTAGCCCTGCCCCGCTCTGTCGTTAGTTACCTAACCTAACGGTGCACGAGGGGAGATCGAGGCGAATGCGGATGGCATAAGTGTACGTCGTATTTATCTGTGATGATTAGGTACATTAAATGATGGGACTTCATTAATATGATTAATGAAATAAAAGAAACCTAAGATGTTGTAGAATCGAATTTCAAAATAAAACAGGTAGCTACAGTTCTTTCTTTGCACAGCGATATATATGATATATCCTGCACCTTATTCGATGAGGAAAGGACCGAGATCCCTTCACCGGGAGTGACTCCTTTAGCAATAACTGGCAGATGCTACAACCTTCGGTTTGTCTTTTGATTGCTTTTAAGAGTTTTTGCTTTGCACAGTGATATATATGATATATCCCGTACCTCATTCGACGAGGAAAGGACCGACGATCCCTTCACCGGGAGTGACTCCTTTAGCAAAACTAGAAAAGCCTCAAAAACACTCCATTTTAAAATTCATTTGATCCTACAACGATATCAAGTTCATTACGCAATAGGTTTTAAGAAAAACCTGTCGTAGCCCTCCGTCATTTCAGATAAGTAGAAGTTAGTATTCGTGCTGCGTTTGTTGGCCTTTGTCAAGGCGCAGTGTGCGGTAGCTAACTGGTGCTTATCTGCTTATGCATATGATGCAGATTGGGTTAGGGTAGTCGTGCGACCTTGTTGGCCTTTGTCAAGGGCCGTGCGGGTGGGTTTAATTCAATCAGGAAATGACGGGTTGAACTTGACTAGCATCCTATGGTTTGTTGGCCTTTGTCAAGGTCATAGGAGGTTAGGGGCAAAATATTATCGGGAATTTCAAGTATTGAAATTTGCAATGAGATTGCATACCTTCTATGAGATAGTTGGATCCCGATACCCGCTGCGAGTAAGAGTTACTCCTGGGAGAGTTTTATACATTACAATTAGACGATCAAGTAGGTGTCTAGAAAGGTGTCAACGGGGTTATGCCTCTGGGAAAACGAGGTTTACAGTAATTAGGTTCGTGCGAAAGCACGGGGGACCTCCCTCAAAGTACCGACACTAGCCTGGCTGAAAGATTGGCGAACTTATAGTGTGTAATTAATCCCGGCTAGTCTTTCCTTTTAGGGTTTGAAGGAAGATTTGATAAAAAGCAGTGGGAGCCATCCTGATTAGATAAAATAAAAAACAATCTATTCTTGACAGAGCGCACGCTGAGTGATTTCTTCTCTCTCTCTCCTGGTAGCGACCATTTCACGCCTTAATCAAGATAATAATACGGATAATTGACCGAACCCGCTTGTTATACTGAGCTGGGGAACGTTGGTCCCGCTCCAACTTATAATTGTTATAAGACAAAGCAGGAATTTGGGAAAACCAGATTTCCCGTGCCGTCCAAACGAAGAGAGTGCATGCTGATGCATCATCTTCGGGTGTGTTCATTATACAAAACTGTTTCTCAGTATCCTCCGCATCCTGGGTATATGATACCGGATAAGGATCCCAGATATGTAATCTGTTACATAGGGCTACAAAAGGGTAGAAAAACTGAGAACGGGTGATAAGTTTCATGAGGCAGAAAACGGGGCAAGTGTTGCAGCCAAGTCTGTCGGTCACTGTCACCCTGTATTGTAATACATTGATTCTGAACGAATGTTATTAGATACCGAACCTGATATACAAAATCATATCACTCTCTTTATTAGTAAAGAAATGGTAAAATTTTGTATTGTTGGATAATGTTTTGAACATTTCCTATATCAAAAGTTGATCGGTTCAGGCACGTTATCTTAAAGCATTAATGTTCTAACTCAAACTATAGTTCTTTGTATACAGAACACACACAAGAGGAAAAGTTCAGAAATGAACGAATTCTTCTTGAGATATTGTAGACTAGGTCATATCAATGCGACCCGACTAGCTAGAGTTACATAAAGATGCATATTTAAATTAGTTTGAATTTACATCTTGTGAAACTCGCCAGTCATGTCACAAAGATAAAATGACCATTGCTCTGTTTATAGGAAACAGAGAAAGAGTTAGTGAACTCTTGGGTTGATACATGTTGATGTATGTAAGGTCCCCTGTCTACACATGCCAAGACCGGTTCTTTGTACTTTATTACGTTCTCTGATGATCTCTTTAGATTCAGTCATATGTTCCTGTTAAAACATAAGTCCGAACCTTTTGAGATATTCATAGAATATAAGTTAGAAGTAGAGAACCAAAATACGGGTATAAGTATTATGTCCTTTGATGTGATCAAGGAGGAGAATACTTGATCACGGAATTCTTGGACTTTTCTAAAGGAGAATGAAATTCTCTCTCAGTATTACTCCTCCGTATACACCATTGCACGATAGTATATCGGGGAGGAGCAGATACACCCTATTTGAGATGGTGTGCTCTATGATGAGTACTACTGAGTTACCTTTTTCCTTTTGGGTGTTATGCACTTGAGAAGTTGCATACCTATTGAATAGGGTTCCAATCAAATCTGTTGCCTACCACTTCATATATGATATGGAATGGGAAGAGCCCATATCTTAAATTAGTTAAGATTTGGGGTTGTCCGGCCTATGTCTAAAAGCAAAATCCGGACAAGCTCGAGGCAAGGTCAGTTATGCAGAACTAGAAAGGTTCCAGCTATGCAAACTACAGCAGATGATTTGGTACAACCAAAGGATTCAGTAGATACCAACGAACCTCAGCCTCTCCGCCGATCTAGTAGGGTTCCTCACCCACCTGAGAGATACTTCGGTTTCTCTATGACAGTGGGAGCGAGGAATGCATCATGAGATGATGACCCAACTAGCTTCGAGCTGTCCATCAGGAGTGAGACTCTGTAAGAATGGCTGGATGTTTATCGATCTGAGATGGAATCCTTATACACCAACAAAGTATGGACTTTAATTGATATATCTGAAGGGTTAAATCCCCATCAGGAGCAAGTATATCTCTAGAAGATTACTTGGTGTACATGGAAAAGTTGAGACTTTCAAAGCTAGACTTTTTAAAAGTTTGCATCATTTACCAGGCGTGGATTATGATGAAACCTTGTTCAAGTAGCTATGCTTAAGTCCATCCAGATCCTACTTGCCACGGCTACATACCATGACTACGATATCTGGTGGTTGGGTGTCATGACAGCTCTTCTAAAATGATGTTTTGGAAGAGGGCGTCTATAAGTACACAGCCAGAGGGCTTCGCAAACAGTGGGAGCAGCGGAAACGTGAACAAGATGCTTTATAGGATAAAGCAGGCGTCGCGGAGTTGGAACGTCTGTTTTGATGTCTTAGTCAAAGAGTTTGACATCATCAAAATGGTAGATGAACCTTGTATAAACAAAAAGGGTAGTAGGGAGTATGGTGGTGATCCTCGTAGAGTACGTGGATGACATACTCTTGATAAGAAAGGAGTTTCCTATGCTACGCTCGGTCAATCTCCGCTTATCACAATGATTCTCCATATAGGATCACTGGAAGTGTTCCAGAGTGATAAAGACGACTGAATGTCAGTCGCAGGCAGTGTCTTTACCCTCAGTTAAGGGACGGTATGTTGGAAGAGTTCCAAGCTAGATACCGTGGCATACTAGACGATAAAGGCTGGATACATCGCTACTTAAGATGCTACCAAAGAGGCTGTTTGGATGTATATTAGTTCATGATGTGAACTTAGTTCCTCCCATTGTGTGACAATGGAGTTGTGGCTTATGCCAAGGAACGTCTGTCCCATCAGTGATCCAGACTTATTCTAAGGCAGTATCACCTGATCATGGAGATGGTTGATCTCCAGGCTGATCGAGGTTAGGAGAGTAGACTCAGAGGACAACACGGCGGATCGACTCGCGAAGGCCTATTCCCAGTGAGAGACTTTTATGGGATGGTTGAGTATGAGATACTACAACCACTGCTACAGATGGCCCTAGTGCAAGTGGGAGATTGTTAGTTATATGTATGCCCTAGAGGCCATTACTGTACATTGGATGTATATTGTAGTGGATGCTGGGACATATATAGGGAGGACTTTCTTGCTCGACATGATAGTATGCTATCTGGTTGATCTTTACCTTAACGTGTATACTGATTGTCTCTCTGTTACATGTTGGTAAAGCCCTTAGGATGTGTACTTGACTACCTGGACTATGATGCGGATCATACTAGTGGGGACATGGTAGTCCATAAGTACATCCTTCAAAGTCCTAGTCGTGGGTGTATCGAGACGGGGCATCGATATACCAGAGTAGACTAGCGTGTACCTTCTCGACCCATACAGATGGGCGATGGATGATCCTATATCCATCGGTGTTTGACATCGGAGATGATATACGGGTGCTCAGTAGAGACTGGGTACACTGGACGGACTCGCCGAGAACTCCCAGATGGTATTATACCTCACGTCAGATGGCAGTTCTCTGGTGACACTGGTACAGAGTAGTCTGTTGACCCGAGATCGTCATAGAGTCTTGTGTGGTTCCCACTGTGCTTTGATTTCCATCTTACCACGTCCAAGAGGGCGTGCAAAATGGTGGTTTTTGGGTACAGTCCCGAGTCCCATGGAGGCAATGAGCGATAGGAGGGGATTCGTCTCTCCCGGTATAGGGGGTTGATGTTGCGCTGTGTTCGATTGGCAATAACAGGAAATCCCTGGCCAGCGTTGCTGAGATTTACTGGTAAGTGTTACCAGTAGTTTCTCGAATTGTTATAGACCTCATATCGACACGACTTATCGAGCTATTGGGGTCTGACGTTTACCGCCCCTAGGCAAGACATGCGACATATCAGACGACGAGACCGGACTGTACGGTAGTGTTACTGGTTGGATTCACAGGAGTGTGAGCGGGCTTGCTCGTCGATCTTCTGATCGCTCAATACCCGGGTGGCCGTTACGTTTAGCAGACCGCTTGCGGCTTGTGGGTGTTTGATATGATCATCACCTGCTGCCGGCGTATTGACGAGTCTTTAGAGTCCTACACAGAGGTTTCCTGGCTCAAGCGAAACGAAATAGGAGCGCATATGAGATATGTGCGGGACCGAGAATAATGCGTGTATGTGATACCGTATTTCATTCTCGCGATCAATGTGTCGAATGGTTGTATGCGATATAACCTAGTAATCGATTCAAGCGTTGATTCGATAAGCCGATACATTGTATACTAGTCGGTTGTGTGCGGCATGACCGGATCATTGAATCAAGTGTTGATTTAATAATTTAATGCATATTTATATATTTGATATATTACTTTGCATCAACTAGTATCAGTTTACTTAAGATAGATTTTCTCACTCGGGATGTGCGCATTGCATATGCGATATGATTTTGTGGACTTGCTTGTATCATGTTTGATGATACATGCCTTTTGGTTAAGTGTGAAGAATTAAACCTTGGTTAATGAAATGGTTAGGGTTTTATTTTTCCATTACTTATTTATTCATTTATTTGTTTATACATTTTGGAAAATAAATGGAAAAGAGAAAAGAATGGTGGCTTCATTTGTTGTTTAGTTAAAGCTTCATGAAGCTTTGACTTAGTCCACCATTCTAATCTCATCCTTAACCCTAACCATACCATTCAACCATGATTAATTCTATACACTAAACCATGGTTCTATGATGATAAGAATGGATTATTCTTTTCATTTTAGAATTAACTTATCATATTCTACTTCATCTTCTTCTTCACTTCAACACATGAAGAAAACCTTAGGTCATCAATGGTGATTGATGATAAAGAGTGAGAAATCCAAATCTAAAGTCTACCCACTTCCTATTTCTTCATCCTCTACCTCTTGCCAAGTAGTAGAGTGTGTTTTCTTCACAAGTTTCTTGACTTGGTGAAGTCGGAGCTTGATTTAGCGATGCCTCGACGTAGATCATCTTCGGCATGGACATCGACGACCTAGCTTGCCCATTCTCCGACGAAGCCGACGCTAGAGCCCGGGAACTTATATGGACAGCGAGGGGACTTCGTTGCGGAGCTATGGAGGTGGAGCACCGGATCTACAAAGGTTGTATTTCCGTATTCTTTATAGTTAAGTTGTTAACTAGTTATCTTTTCGCCTAGAAATCTAGCAAACGATCCGTAGTCGGGTCTCTCGGCACCGTTAATTTTTGAAATTGGCATGTTCGATGCCTTGTGAGACCTCACTAGAGTGCCTAGGACCCCTACAGTTTTTGTCCATATTTTTTGTGTGTGTATATTTCATTCTTTTAATAACTAAAAAAAAATATATCACATTCTTTTTCCCCTCCTTTTCTCTGCCTTTCTTTCTTTCTCTCTTCATATCAAGTGTACCCCACCTCGAAAAACCCTTGCCGAACTTTGGTACCCACAACCAGACATAACTTCCAACGGTTCTTGTTTTGGTCGAACTTTGAACGACCCCTCCATGCGCAAAATTTCTTTGAAAGATCGGATAGACGCGTCTAGGACGAACAACTGGACCCCGCAATCCACTTCGTATCAACCGTTTCAAACATTCACCCCTTCTTGCGCTGATACCCCTTTTGAAAGTCCAGTTGTAGCCATAAGACCCATGTCTCTTGCTGAACAAATTGAACAATCCCGTAGCCGATCTTTCACTCCTTTCACCACTACAACTTCTTGGGATCAACAATTCCATTCACCTTCCTATCCAAATGTTGATCCTGCTCCTGTCCAGCCATTCAATTCCTACCAATCCTACCCTACTTTTGCACCTTCCCTAGACATTGCATCAGAACCGCCATTTGGGAGTTTTCAGTATCCAAACAACTTTGAATCTTTTACTGAAACCCCTTCACAACCAATGTCTAGTCTAGAACAGTCGTTGGAAGACTTTAGGGTAGCGTCAAGCCAACAGATGATGGATTTGAATGCGTCCATGGCCGCTCTCGTACAACATACTGACCCGGTAGCTAGTTTTCAACTAACTCCTAATTTTTCAATGTATGATGAGGCGGCAGGACAGGCTGTGAATTTGAGTGGAGAGAGTGAGCTATACCCCCTTCCGAATCAAGCCTACCCGGTTCAAATTGAAGCCCACAACTCTTGTTTTGAAAGTCTATCGAGCGTCCCACATGATTTATCAATTGAAGATAGAATGATTAATGAGTTGTGCGACTTTGTGGTGTTTGATTTGCCCGATTGTGAAGGGTCCCTTCCAAGTGAAACCAACCCCAATCCTTTTGACCTCTACACCTCCACTCTAGAACCCGAATCGATTGAAATCCATGCTTTTGTTGAGGTGTCTGAGAATATTGATTTTCACTTGATTGAGGATATCGACGCTGGGAATATTTTGGATGATGAACCCACAGATTTGGCTGAGTTTTTCTCTTCAAATCATCATCCCGAGTCATTAAATGTTTTTCCCGAACCCCATATGCGTCTGAATTTTGAAGAGAAGTGCATGGATGTGCTAAATTTTGAGGAAAACATTGAGGATAGTTTTGAGGATGAACCAGTTTTAATTGATGAGTCGGATTTTCCCATTCATCCTGTTCCTTTCACTGACTGTGTACACCCTCCAGAACCCTTAACCGATACCCTTCCTCAACCACTTCCCTCCATCCTTTCCATCGTTCCGACCTTGCAAGAACCCGTATCATTTTCACTTCCTGTGTCTGGTTTACCAGGTTCGGCGTACCCATGGCTTCTTACGAATCTTGAGGGATTTGACCCAATTTCTCGCCATATTGATAGATTAGTACAATCCATCTTTTCACATCGTTCATTATAGATTGTACTAATTTATTCAATCCATTTCCACCCTCAAGTTCGTATTCCATTTCTTTCTCCCTTCCACCATTCTTCTTCCCATATACCGAGACCGTATCCCGCTTCTATCTCCATACGGTCTCGCGTATTCTCCATTTCTTACCTCTCCGCATTCTTTCACCAACCAGCACATTATAGAGATAAAATCTTTGAATGGTTGGTACTAACTTTCGGCCTGTGTAAGGCCTTGTATAGCTTGATAATGTTCTCTTTCCCCCTTAATCCTGAATTTCAACGCTTAACAGTGGAAACACTGTTTTACTTAAGTTTGGGGGGGACACCTTTTTTTGTATATATTTTTATTTTCCTTTTTGTTTTGTATATAATTTGTTTTTAGGGAGCGCCGACAATTTTAACCCTCTTGGTATAGCCTGACAGTGAGGGCACTGTCAAGTTTAAGTTTGGGGTGTGCTCGGTAAACTCTCTTGCTTCGTATTCATTTGTATATTTTGCATTTGCATACTTTATTAAAAACCCACAAAAATCGAAAATTTTCTAAAAATATAAAGACTTTGTCGTCAAGTTAGCTAATAGGGTAACTTAGATTTTTATTCTGAAAGTTTAGTTGATATATTAGAAATAACTAACTCCTAGGCTTAGGAATTAAAAACCCTAAAAATAACCCCCATTCTGTCTAACTTTGGTAAGTATACGTCCTTACAGTTTTTTTGAGAAATAGGTAATCTTGAGTTCAGTTCCTGAGTTAAGTCAAGATGAAGGGAAAGTATTGAAGCTTTACTGAAAGATAAGTCTGAAAAATAATTTCTTTCCTTGAGTTCAAATTTAGAAAGTATATACCCTACAAACTGCACTTACACGCACCTTGAAACTTGGGATAGTAGAGGATACCTAGAAATACTCTTGCCTGAAAGCCTAGTATGAAAGAAAAAACGGTATTTAAAGCTAAACACCAAAAGAGCATGTTGAAAAATATATCCGGTCTTGAAAAAGAAAAAGAAAAAGAAAAAGAAAAATGAAAAAGAAAAAATAGAATAAAGTCAAGACCTGGAAACTGCTATTTACGCTTTAAAGTTCACACATTCAGTAATCGGTCGTTAGTGCCTCAAGAAGCATTAATAGTCGCATGAAAGGTGTGTGAGCAAATCCGTCCATCCTTAATGAAAAGAAGTAGTATTAGGTATTAGGGCAAGGGTATTATAGCTTGAATTGAATTCTTGAGTGTAGGGGTGCAAATATACACACACGTAGGGGTATACAATCGATGTTTGGATAAAAGATAGAAATGAAGGATAAGACTTATGTTTTCTGTAAAGTTGATAAAAATCCCTGATTTGAGGCCGCGCTTTAGAAGGAAAACTCAGGAGAACCGACATCTTTCTAAACTTTTTTGGAACGTATATGACCTAAGGTTAAATAGATAGGAGGTGTGAAGTATTAGGGTTGGATATTTCTAACTTAGGATGATAGAATTTCTAACGTAAATACTAAACTGTAGGAGTAGAATCATTGTTAACTTATGACACTAATTTGACAGGATTTTGTGGGTGTAATCCGCTGAAAACCCTTAGGAGACAACACTCCTCCTACTAGGGACACCTAGAGGTTTAACGGCTTGTTGCACGCGCTCAGTGCAATCGCGTTCCATGCGAAAGTGCGGTTATCATTATATTTTTATGAATAATTGGTTTTGCTCGGGACGAGGAAAAGTTAAGTTTAGGGGTATTTGTTCATAACAGAATACTGCATTTTATACCGTCCATTCTTATGGTCGTGTGTTTATAGTAGGTGCTTTTAATCCGTGTTTGTTACATATTTACAGAGCACAGGTTTCCAGTACAAATATTGCAATTCAAGACAAAATCTCCACAGTTACGTCAAAATACAGAACATCTGTCACAGCAGATAAAAGCCGGGTTCCGGTCATCCATATCCGTCCAGTGCCGAGTACCAGTTCCAGAGACAAGACATATGACAGTGGTCATTCGTGTCTGGGACAAGCACAGAGCACGAGGGGGGCTGCACAAGAATCAATGGGTACGCGGAGCTCGAGGGAGATAAAGTCAAAAAAAGTAAAGAAATGAGTGCAATCTTGGACTAAGAAATCTGAAGATATTCTGGAAGACTTTGTGCATTATAGAGTTGTCAAACACGAGGAAACAGGAAACCACGTAAGCACCTAAAAGACGACAATCCAAATCATCAAGATGGCCGCGGTTCCGCGGCCAATAGGGGGTATTGGCCGCGGATCCGCGGCCAAGTGGGCTCCTCTCACTGTCAACTTTTGGGGGCTGTTTGGTAATTTTGTTTATGGGCCGATTGTTACCCTAGGTTTCCTATTCCCCTCCTATAAATACTCCAGATCTGAGCTAAGCCAAGGGTCCAATTTTGTGTCCATTCTTTTAGCCACTTTAGTGTAGTTTTAGTTCTTGTTCTTCTTCTTCTTCTTCATTCTTCCTCTATGAAAATGTAGTGAGAGCATTGAGTGGATGTGAATAAAGATGTTGTATCATTCTTGTTGCTTAGCTTCCCCCTTGAGCTCTCTACCTTAACTTGATCTTGCAACTTCTTAAGTGAGCTTGCAAGTTTAAGCTTTGGTCATTGGTCTCAAGGGGTTGTATTATTTTGTTCTCTCCTTAGTGCTTCATTTCACATGAGTTCTTTACCCTTCTCTTGATCTTGCATTCTCTTGATTGAGCTTGCAAGTTTAAGGGTTGGCTATTGATCCCAGCTTGTTTTGAGTTCTATGGTTCTTGTAATTACTTTCTTGCATTTTTCATTCTTGTCTTTAATTACTTGCAATTTATTTCCATGCATTTTAATTACTTGCTTGTAATCTTTTCTTTTCTTTGTTCTTTTCTTTTGCTCTTTTTCGTTTGTTTTGTGAATGGTTGTAATTATTATTGTTAAGAAGAAATACGATATTATATGTTAACGTTTCTTTGTCCATCTCCTTTTCCCGTATTTTCCATTGAATTCCGCCCAAACGATACGCAAGCGCTCCGTTAGGCACCCTACCCTAACAAGGTAACAGTGATTCCTAACCGCGACCGGTTGCGTTCGGTTTGGCCGGAGGCGAAAGCAAGAGACAAGAACGGAAGGACAACGGTAAATAAGCCGTATTCCACGAATAACGCGCTTAAATCCCCTAATCCACGTTGTTGCCGATTGCTCTAGCTTCAATTGGTTAAGACTCGGCTCAAAGGTTTGAGTACGGATTTCTTTAGCTTACAATTTCGTATCTTTTTCTTAACAACTTCATACTTGCAAATAATACACATAGGTTAGATTGAACAAGCTCATACGAATTCTTTATTGACTCGTCTAAGACAAGAAAGGACATACAACTATCTCCCTGTGGATCGACCCGTGCTCAACCGGCTAGCTGCAAAGCGACACCGTCTTGATTGCGGTTAACTTTAATTCTTTCAATCATATATCAACTACGGACTGCGGGGGTGCTATACGCCATCCACCCGACTCCCCCGTAGATATAATCTACTCACCTTGCGTCTTCATTTGTCGACGTCACCACGCGTTTTTCTTGTCGTCCCGAAGTCTTCATGGGGTACCTATACATTAACGTATCGCAAATGCGTATCAGAACCAATTCAAAACTAAAATGGCATACGAATCCCAAAACGATACGCTAAGGCCTATAGGTTAGAACCTATGGACGACGCCCTCAAAACCAACAACAAACCTCGATATCGTCGTATAAACGCCAAGTAGTCGAGGTAAAACGCAATACACAAATTCAGAATTCACAATACGGAATACGGAAACACGAATCCAAAACAGCAACTAAGGAAATAGGCTCCAGATTTCACCCTAGGTCAAATTAGACAAATCTATACATGCCAGGGGTCTAAACTACTGATGAGGGATCACCAAAACCAAAACGAGGCAAATCCATCATGGTCTGGCCGCAAATTGCGGCCAGAATGGATAAATTTACGGCCGGGAAAGGGAAGTAGGTGCTAGGGTTTTGTGTGGTGGTTCCTGGGTGCCTGCACATGTCACTGTCCAATCAATTTTATTTTAGGATGTCTCGGGTGAAAGCAGATTCAATAAAACCTTCATAGATTTCACAAATTTAACGATATCGTTCCCATAAATCCGTATTCTGGTTTCTACTCTCAGGTTTAGGTCTCAATTCATGCACTAGGGTGTTTATCTAACCTCTACTGAGCTCAATTTCACATTACAACACAAAATTCCCTCAAACCCTAACTAGGTTTTCCTCAAATCCACAAAAACACACAATATCGATATGAAACTTGAATCGAAGCTTAAGCACATGAAATAGCACTCTAATTGTGATGGAATTACCTCATAAGACCCACATGAATCCTCAACAACGCCAAAATGAAAGCTTTCTTGGTCCATCCTATAGCTTGCAAGCTTGTGCACATTTTTTGTAAAAAGGAAGTGAGGTTTTGTTGAGTTTATCATGGTGTTTTGGAGGCTTGAAGAAGGATGAGGAGGGAGAGGCAGCAGCCTCAGCAGGAGGAGAGGAAGAGGGAGAGAGAAATGGTGAAGAATAACGGAGGAAGGTTGCACACAAGTCAAAGGTCACACCCCCTTTTTCTCTCTCTCACCCATACCTTATTATCTTATTCCTTATTCCATTTTCTTTTCTTTTTCCTTTTCTCCAAAACCTTCTCGTTAGAATAGTGAACCCAAATGAACAACCATGATAGAAAATGCACAAGTGTAACGAAAAAATGATATGTGCATGTTTTGCACAAAATGCTAAAAAACCGATTAGCGATTTTTAATCGCGATTAGCACTAAATTAGCATATAACTAATTATAAAAACTTTAAAATGGCATAATTCCATAAAATAACCTATTTTAGAATTTCCCATAATTTTTCCAAATTTTTCTGTATTTAATTATACCTAAATATTAAAATATTCAATAAAATAATATTAAATTATAAAAATTCCCAAAAATAATATTTTATTTTTTTGAAATGTTACAGAATAGTACAGAAAATGCGGAATCGAATAAATCAACGTAATAGTAAGGACTCTACATCCATATGTATATGTCATGCAGTTATGCCATTTGAAATAAGACGAATCAGGATTTTTAGTAAAATAAGGGCTACGGTGTTTTTAAGAAAGATACGTCTTCGAAAATACCTGTGGAATCCCTTCACTCGTCTTAAGATATTCCTGATTCGTAGTTTTGAAATAGATATGACTCGAGTCTAGTCTAACATCTACTATGCAAACTACAGATCTAAGTATCAAGTCAATCGGGAAGGGTATGGAAACCACCTAAATCTGAGTCGATATTTACGTATAGTAGTCGGTGATCCAGCCTCAGTAGTATCGCGCACGATACAGTATATTATATAACATCCTCAAGTCATGAGTGTGGATCAATCATCAATATATAGCTCGTACGGTAAATCGTCGTACGACATCCCAATAGCTGGGTACGGGTCAATATCACATTCCTCTCATCAGATATCAGGTATCAATATCATCACATCACATAATCTGGGGTACTGATCTAAGTCTAGTACAACTGATACCATCTATATGCTGCGTGTGTAAGCACACGTCCAAAGGCCCGCTAGAGATTACATGTCGTATCCCAAATACGAATCACATCATGTCACCGATCTCGCGGCACAAAACCCAATATCATCGACTCATCTCCAAAGTCATCCACTATCCATCAACACAGTGCAAGTATAATGAATATGCAAGGGTGTACGTGTAGGTGCAAATCTATTCTAGGGTTCGCGACTATGAGCTAGACTAGTTGCTTCTAACCCTAAACTATCCATAATACACCTAACATAATATCCACGACACACTATAACTATCAAATATAATGTATATATATATCAACTACGGACTACGGGGGTGCTATACGACATCCACCCGACTTCCCCCGTAGATATAATCTACCCACCTTGCATCTTTATCTGTCGACGTCGTCACGCGTTTGCCTATCATCCCGAAGTCTTCATGGGGTACCTACACGTTAACGTATCGCAAATGCGTATCAAAATCAAATCAAAGCTAAAACGATACACGAAAGCCAAAACGATACGCTATGGGGCCTATAGGTTAGAACCTATGGGTACGCCTCCAAAACCATCAACAACCCTCGATATCGTCGTATAAACGCCAAGTAGTCGAGGTAAAACACCATAAGAAAATTAAGAATTAGAAATACGGAAACACAAATCCAATACAGCAACTAAGGAAATAGGCTCCAGATTTCACCCTAGGTCAAATTAGACAAATCTATACATGCCAGGGGTCAAGTTTACTGGAGATAGGGCCCTGCACCATAAACGAGGAAAAACCCTCCTGCTCTGGCCGCAAATTGTTGCCAGAAGAGTTAAATCTGCGGCCGGGAATTAGAGTTGGGGGCTAGGGTTTTGGGTGTTGGTTCCAGGGTGCCTGCACATCTCTGTGTCAAGTCAATTTTATTTTCAAGTGTCTCGGGTAAAAGCAGATCAATAAAAACAGTGACAGATTTCCAGTTTTTCCCGATATCAATTCTATAAATCCGTATTATGGTTCTAGTTCCAGGTTTGGGTCTAAGACAACATCACACCAGGGGTTCTAAGGTCACCACAAGCCTCAATTTCACCTTTGATTTCAGATTTACCCTAAACCCTAACTTGAATTCTCCAAAGTTCACAAAACGACACAATATCGATATGAAACTAGCATGGATGAAATAAGAATTTGAACTACTACTCTAGGTTGCAGAAATTACCTCCTTTGGCAACTCAAGAAAATTCTTGAGTTGCTCAAAGTCCTCAAAATCCTATCTTGCTTGGTCTGATGTGTAGCTAGCGAGCTCGGGAACAAGTTTTGTGAAAGCGGGATTGGGGTTTTGGGTTTGTTTTAATGGTGAATCTAGGGTTTTTTCTTTTTGAAAAGGGAGAGAGAAGGATGGCAGCAGCAGCAGCAAGGGAAAGGAGAGGAGAGAGAATGAGAAGGGGAAAATGATGGGGAATGGTTCTACAAGTCAAAAAGCAAACCCCATACCTACCTCTCTCCTAATCATGATACCTTTATCTTTTCTTTTCTTTTCATTCTCTCTCAACCGTTCTCACTAGAATAGTAACCCCAAAAGAAACATGGTGGAAAAATGCACAAGTGTAAGAAAAATGTTATGTCCATGTTTTGCACAAAAATGCTAAAAAACCTATTAGCGATTTTTAATCGCGATTAACACTAAATTAGCATATAACTAATCATAAAAACTTAAAAATGGCATAATTCCATAAAATACCCTATTTTAGAATTTTCCATAATTTTTCCAAAAATATTTCCCATTTATTTGTATTTAATAATACCGAAATATTAAAATATTCAATAAAATAATATTAATTTACAAAAATTCACAAAAATAATATTTTATTTTTTTGAAACGTTACACCAGGATACGAAGCATGTTGTGGCTTCAGTCTCAAGCGTGTTAGTAATTTAGAACTGTTTGTCAATTAACTCTACTTCCTGGGTACTTGGTACCGGAGCAGGATATCATATCTGTAATTCGTTACATATTTTGAGAAACCGTAAAGTTATAAAGGTAGGTGATTGATCTCTCAGAGTTGCAAACGGGATGAGCGTGGACGCTGAATCCGTGGGAGAATATCGCCTAGGTTTGACAAGTGGGCAGATATTGATTCTACGTAACTGTCTGTATGTACCTAGCATGACTTGTAATATCATATTAGTATCCTCACTTTCGAGAGAGGGATATGATTTTACATTCGTAAGCGATGTAGTACACATCCACCTAAATCATGCTCTGATTGGGTCTGGTATATTAGATAATGGCATATACGTATTGAATCAAGCTCAGGTTATCAATATCCAGAACACACATAAAAGAAAGTCTCCGGAATTAAATCAGGCTTTCATATGGCATTGTAGACTAGGTCACATCAATGAGAGAAGGTTGACTAAGTTACATAAAGAAGGATATTTGGATCCGTTCGAATATCAAACATATGGAACTTGTCAATCCTGTCTCAAAGGAAAGATGACAAAGACTCCGTTCACTGGACATGGAGTAAGAGCAAGCAAGCTCTTAGGACTCATACACAGTGACGTATGCGGTCCAGTGTCTATACATGCGAGAGGTGGTTATTCCTACTTCATTACTTTTACGGATGATTTCTCTAGGTATGGATATGTCTTCTTAATGAAGCATAAATCCGAGGCCTTTGAGAAATTCCAATAATACAGGAATGAAGTGGAAAAACAAACAGGCAAGAGTATAAAGACAATGAGATCTGATCGTGGTGGTGAATACTTAAGTACCGAGTTCCTGGGTTACTTAAAAGAGAATGGAATTCTCTCTCAGCTTACTCCTCCATACACACCACAGCACAACGGTGTATCAGAAAGGAGGAATCGAACCCTATTGGATATGGTTCGTTCCATGATGAGTAAGGCCGAATTTGCGCGATCTTTCTGGGGTTATGCGCTAGAAACAGCTGCATATCTTTTGAACAAGGTTCCAACCAAGACTGTGCCTACCACACCATATCAGATGTGGAGTGAGAAGAAACCCTGTCTTAAGTATCTTAAGACATGGGGATGTCCAGCTTTTGTAAAGAAGCAGCATACGGACAAGCTCGAGGCACGCTCAGTACTGTGTAAGTTTGTGGGATATCCAAAGAACTCCACGGGGTATCTTTTCTATTATGCAGAGGAACAAAAGGTTTTTGTTTCTCAGCATCCCCACTTCTTGGAAACTGAATTTTTAAAAAAGAAAACAAGTGGGAGCGAAATAGAACTGGAAGAAATTCCAGAACCACAAACTACTACTGAAAGTTTGGTAGAACCAGAAGTTCAAGAAGAACAGGACATCCCAATGTCACTCCGCAGGAGTAGTAGGCAGTCTCATCCGCCCGAGAGATACTACGGTTTTCTCATAGACGGGGATGGAGAGGATTGCACTATTGACTATGATGAGCCTACTAGCTTCCAGCAAGCCATTCAGAGTGGCGACTCGGTAAAATGGCTAGATGCAATGCGGACCAAAATGGAGTCCATGTACACTAACAAAGTATGGACTTTGGACATTGCTCCAGATGGGGTAAAACCCGTATGATGAAAATGGATCTTCAAAAAGAAGATTCGTGTAGATAGACAGGTTGAAACCTATAAGGCTAGACTTGTTGCAAAGGGTTTCCGTCAAAGACCTGGTTTGGACTATGATGAAACCTTTTCTGTAGTACCTATGCTTAAATCCATTCGGGTCCTTCTTGCTATTGCTGCCTTCCACGATTATGAAATCTGGCAGATGGACGTAAAGACGGCCTTTCTCAATGGTAATTTAGAAGAGAGCGTCTATATGGATCAGCCAGAGGGATTCATTCAGAGTGGGAGCAGCGGTAAAGTATGCAAGTTGCTTAAGTCCATTTATGCACTAAAGCAGGCATCGCGGAGCTGGAACGTCTGTTTTGATGATGCTGTCAAAGAATTCGACTTTATCAAAAATCCAGATGAACCATGCATATACAGTAAGATTGTAGGGAGAGCTGTAGTATTCCTCGTCTTCTACATGGATGACATTCTCCTAATAGGAAATGATATTCCTATGTTACAGTCAGTCAGAAGATTCTTGTCACATAAATTCTCCATGAAAGACCTGGGTGATGCCACCTACATTCTGGGGATCCAAATTTACCATGATAGATCAATGAGGATGTTGGGACTTTCGTAGTCCAGGTACATCGACACCATAGTGAAGAGATTCAGTATGGATGATTCTAAGCGCGGTGACCTACCGGCTTGTCACGGAATCAACCTCTCCAAAGAGATGTCTCCTAAGACTGATTTGGAAAGGGACCGCATGTCGATTATATCCTACGCTTCTGTGGTAGGCTCTATAATGTATGCGATGTTATGTACAAGACTAGATGTAGCATACACATTGAGCATTGCAAGCCGGTATTAGGCAAACCCAGGGGAGAAGCACTGGATAGTAGTAAAGAACATTCTCAAGTACCTGAGGAGGACTAAGGAGATGTTCTTGGTGTATGGCGGAAAAGACCTCCAGATGGAGGCCTTTGCCGACTCCGGCTTCCAGAGTGATAACGATGACTCAAAGTCCATGTCAGGTTATGTCATTACCCTCAATGGAGGGACGGTCTGTTGGAAGAGTTCCAAGCAGGAGACCATTGTTGACTCAACAATGGAAGCGGAGTACATAGCTGCTTGCGATGCCGCAAAAGAAGCTGTCTGGATGAAGAAGTTCCTCATAGAACTTCAGGTGGTTCCTACCAGTGTTGATCCAATACCTCTGTATTATGACAACAACGACGCTATAGCTTTAGGGAAAGAACCCAGGTCCCATCAGAAATCCAGACACATCTTAAGGCGGTATCACCTGATCAGGGAGATCGTCGATCGCCGAGAGATCGAGGTGAAAAGAGTAGAGACGGAGAATAACATTGTTGATCCATTCACAAAGGCCATTTCTCAGACGCAGTTCGAGAGGCTATTCGAGATGATAGGTCTATGATATGCCAGCTCATGGCCCTAGTGCAAGTGGGAGATTGTTAGTGTATATGCCCTAGGGACCATTATTGTATCATACTTGTATGTGTTGGATGTATATGCCCTAGAGGCCATCATTGTATAGGATACTGGGGATATGTATGTACATAACAGTCTTGCTTAATATGATAGTACGCTATTTGGTATGTCTTTATCTTAACGTATGATATGTTTTACTTGGTATTTATATATATACGTGTTGATGAAGCCCATAGGGTGTATGCCTGACTTCCGGCATTATGATGGCAGTCATACTAGTGGGAGCTGGATAGTCAATAGGCACATCCTTAGATGTCCCTGGTCGTAGGAGTATCGAAACTGGGCATCGATACTCCGGAGTAGACTTGTGTATACATATCTAGACCCCGAGGAGGGGCGATGGATTGGTCCCGCAGCCATTGGTGGAGTGCACCTAAGATTGTATACAGATGCTCACTGGGTGTGAGTACACCGGACAGGACTCGTCGAGAACTGACTGGATGGTATCTATACCTAACGTCAGATAGCAGTTCTCAGGTGACATGTGTGCAGATAGTCCGTTGACTTAAATTCGTCATTTGTCTCGTGTGAGTTCCCACTGTGCTTTGATTAGTACCTTACCACGGTTCAAAGGAGTCGTGCAAACAGATTTAGTTGGGCACAGTCCCGAGCCACGTGGAGGCAGTGAGTGACTGTTAAGGATTCGTCTCTCCCGGTATAGGGAGTTGATATCGCATGGTGATCGGTTGTTCATTACCATAAGTCCCTGGCCAGGGCTGATTGAGAATTACTGATAGATTGATCAGTAGATTCTCGGATGGTGATAGAGCCATACCGACACGACTTGTACGGTTATTAGGGGTCTGACGTTCACCACCTCCCTAGACCATACATGCGATACTCTTAGACGAACAGACCGGACTGCACGGATATTGTCACGCACAGGCTCAGTAGGAGTTCGGATGGATATCCTCACCGGCCTTCTTATCTACACCTACCTGGGGACCGTTACGTACAGCTAGTGCCGCTTGCGGTCTGTGGTTAAACCCACTGCCAGCGTAGTAGTCGAGTCTTTAAAGTCCCACATAGAGTTTTCCTAACTCCAGGCGAAATGATATAGAGGTCGTACGGTTTTACGACAAGGGTTCGGACGAATACGTGTTTAAACGCACGTACGACATTCGGACAGTTTTTACTAGACGACTTTAGTTTAAGCCAGATTCTAGTATCGGGTTTTTGGATTTATACAGTCTAAAGTTTTTCCGTGTTTTCACGGATGCGAAAGGCGTTCTCGTAATTATCCGAGAAGCTTCTAGAAGGAGGGTGTCTAAGGAGGTTAAGGTGGCATTTTCATTAATTGCTTTTGTGACTCATTTATATGATTCATCATATCCTTAAATGCATCATTAATGATCTAATGACTCACATAATGAATCACTCTTCTTGAATAAATGAAGCATGGTGAATAATCATTTAATTGATATTATTTGATAATTCATTATGTTTGATATATTCAAGTGAGAAGCTTTTCTCTTCTTATAATTATCTCCACCTTCTCTCTCCTCAAGCTCTCTCTCCTTCTCCAAACCCTAATCCTACCACTCATGAGTTGAGTACAAGGATTAGTAAAGACTAAACACTCCATAACCTAATTCTACATCATCTTAGTTACTTTGGTTAGCAACTAGAGAAACAAAGTTACCTCAAGTCTTGAGGTGTAGTTTGGATTAAGGTACTCGGGTGGATCATCTATCACGGATAGGAGGCCGAGGAGGACGTAGAGATCACAAAGACGAATGACTAGAACCGTTTGGTATAATCTCTTCACATAGTAGCTTAGAACTCTATGCTTATTGTTAATTATCGTTTAGAAAAGATCTTCGGTTAGTCGATGTATGCTACAAAACAAGATTGTTTTTCATATTTCCGCCTCCCCACAACTCGTTGGGTGTTGCACATCGACTTACAGTGGTAACAGAGTCTCACTAAACAATAATTAACTCAGTTGCAAAGTCGTATGAATTTCGAACGGAAAATACACCGATATTGCATAGTTTCTGTCGATTTTTAAATGAGGTCCAAAAATTTTTCAGGGACCTCTAAAATGTCCAGCATGAAAATATAAGAACACGCAAGAAAAATGGGCTCCTGAATCGGCCAAAGAGCCACGGAACCGCGGCCGATCCCACCGATCCGCCGCGGATCCGCGACCGAGTTGGGGATTCAGCCCAGTTTTCTTCTGTGCATCTGTTGTGATATTTTGTATTTTCTGGTATTTTTATTTTCTGCTCAGGTTTTAAATTTACAGAGAAGATTTGGAGTAGAATTTAAAGTGTTTAATCGATCGAAATTATACGATGTTTGCTTGTTTGATTATATCTGTTTTGTATTATGTGTTCGTAAACCTCCCCTAACTGCTAGTATGTCGGTTGGCAGGGGGTTGCAAATATCTGTGATGTTATTTATAACTGTTTGTGTATATAAACTGTATTGGACTGTTGTGATGATTAGCCGGGTTTTGTGATGGGTTATTGTATTAATTCATTCGATGTAATTGTAATAATTTGTAATATTATTTTGCGGGGCACATCCAGGTTGCGGTTGTAGCCACTGTTGTATTATTTCTTTTTACTGTTTTTGCTCCTAGGATAGACCCAAGGTGGGGTGCACAAACTACAGGGTATTTCGAAGTGTTTAGTAGCCTACTCACGTCGTTAAGGGAGACCGCTTCACTTCGTGTACTTGGCGGGTAGTTTACCGTACCCGTAGGGGTCTAGGGTGGGGTAATGACTATTCATCACAACTGTGTAATCCGTCTTTTCTTACAGGCTCAAAAGAAACGCGGATTGCTTGCAAATCCAATATTGTTTATCTGTGATCTGGAATGCCTATTATTGCGTCTGACGAATGTACAATATCTATATATGATAGCTATTTAGACGTCACTTATGTTTTACACCCGCGCTAGCCCAGCCCCCGCTCTGCCGTTAGTTAAGTAACCTAACGGGTGATGACGGGACCCCGTGGCTAATGCGGATGGCATAAGAGGACGTTGTATTTTCGTTGTTATCTGTAATGATAGGTTCAAGATGGGACACATTATTTTTAATGCAAAGAAAAATAAAACCTAAACTGAATCGTTGGAACAATTTCTAAAAACCACTCGGTTTTCTTGAAAAAGCAAAACTTTAAATGCGGAGCTTAAACCACTCCTTTTAATAAAAGGTATCTTGGTTCCTTCGATCAAATCAAGTTCACTACGTTAACGGTTTTTTTGCCAAAAACCAGCCGTAACCCTCCGTCGTTTCAAATAGACAGCACATTGTATTCATGCTATGCTTATTGGCCTACGTCAAGGCATAGTGTATGGTAGCAGTGTGTGTGCCTATTTGTTGTATAGATAGATGCATTAGTTTAAGACAGACGTCCACCTTGTTGGCCTACGTCAAGGACTTGTACGATGTACTTAAATTAATCAGGACAACGACGGGTAGAACTTGACTTGCGTCTTATGACTTGTTGGCCTACGTCAAGGTCTATAAGAGCTTGGGGTAAAAATCACATCGGGAGTTTCAAACAAAAAGAAAACTTGCAGATTAAGCATACCTTCTGGAGTGTGGTGACTAGAGTGGCTTCTATCTAGTGCACCATGCAATGATAGTTGGATCCCGATCCCGCTGATGAGTAGAATTACTCTCGGGAAACATTCTCACTTAACAATCAATGCTATAAACCAAGTAGGTGTCCAGAAAGGTGTTAGAGGGGCTACGCCGCTATGGAAAAGAGGTTATTTAGTTAAGGAACTTCGCGAAAGCGTTGGAAAACCTCCCTCGAAATACCAACACCAGCCTGGGTGAAAGGTTAAGCAAGTATTGTGACGTGTGATTAAATCCTGACTAGTTCTTCTTTCAGGTTCTGAAGAAGGATTTGAGGAAACAGTGGGAGCCATCCTGTTTAGATAAACTAATAACCAATCTAAAACTTGCAATAAGCATATGCTTAGTGTTTTCTTTTCTCTCTCTCTAGCAGCTATACTTGAGAAAAATATACTGACCAGACAGAACTATAAAGATTGGCTAAGGAACGTCAACATTGCGCTGACTTATGACAAAGTAGCATATGTTACCACAGCTGTTCCTCCCCTTATCCCTGGACCAGATCCCTCAGTTGTGGACAAGGAAGTTCGCAAAACTTAGGATCTGGATTGTGAGCGAGCTAAGTGTATCGTGCTGGCGTCCATGAACAATGAACTCCAGAAACAGCACGAGAGTATGGATGTTGTATCCATCTTCCTCCATGTAAAGGATTTATATAGAGAACACTCCCGTATCGCAAGGTACGGGACCTCAAGGAAACTCTTCCAGATGAGGTTAGCTCCATGATCGCCTGTAGGAGAGCACGTCCTCAAAATGATCAGCCTCATTGAGGAACTCGCAAACCTGGGATTCGTGCTAGAGAATGATTTGTATATCGATTTGATTTTGCAGTCCCTTCCCCACACCTTCTCTCAGTTCGTGCTTAGCTTCAACATGCACGAAATGGAAGCTGATCTTCCAAAGCTCCTCAACATGTTGAGGGTAGCAGAGACCTCCTCGAAAAAGGAGAAGACCCATGTTCTGTATATTGGCCAATCATCCTCTTCTAAATCTAAAGCGAAAGCTAAAGGGAAGAAGAAGATGAAATCCACCAAACCGAAAGGTGGGGTCAAGAAGGTGCAGGGAAAGAACAAGGCAGGAAGGGTGAAAGCGGATATAAACGAATGCTTTTATTGTTACAAGCAAGGACACTGGAAGAAGGACTGTATGACCTTCAAGGCAAAGGACACGAAGAAAGCGGTTGCTTCAGGTTCAGGTGTGTTCGTAATCGAAAATTGTCTTTCAGTAAACTCTACATCATGGGTACTTGATACCGGTTCTGGTTCTCAGATCTGTAATTCATTGCAGGATCTGAGAAATAGTAGAGTACTGGGGGCAGGTGATATGACTCTCCGGATGAGCAATGGAATGTATGTAGATTCTGTTGCAATAGGGGAGTATCACCTAGGGTTGACTAGTGGGCACGTTTTGGTGTTGTACAGCTGTTTTTGTATTCCCGGTATGCTGTGTAATATTATATTAGTATCTTTGTTGTCTAATGAATGATATAATTTTGCGCTTGAAAGTAATGTCATGAACATTCTCCTAAATCAAGAACTGATTGGGTATGGCACACTGGAAAACGGCATATACATACTTAATCAACCTCGAATTTTCAATATTCAAAACACACATAAAAGAAAGGCTCCAGATTCAAATCAAGCCTTCTTATGGCATTGTAGACTTGGTCATATAAACGAAACAAGGTTGACTAAGTTACATAAAGATGGATTTCTAGATCCGTTTGAATATTCATCATATGCAACTTGTCAATCATGTATCAAAGGAAAAATGACCAAATCTCCGTTCTCCGGACACGGAGCAAGAGCTACTGAACTCTTGGGACTTGTACACAGTGATGTATGTGGTCCAATGTCTAAACATGCGCGAAGCGGTCACTCCTACTTCATCACTTTTACTGATGACTTCTTTAGATATGGACATGTGTTCTTAATGAAACATTAATCAGAGACCTTTGAGAAGTTTAATGAGTATAAAAATGAAGTAGAGAAACAAACTGGTAAAAGCATCAAGACACTTCAATCTGATCGAGGTGGAGAATACTTAAGTACCAGTTTCTTTGAATACTTAAAAGAGAATGAAATTCTCTCTCAGCTTACTCCGCCTTATACACCTCAGCATAATGGTGTATCAGAACGGAGGAATCGCACGCTATTAGATATGGTGCGTTCAATGATGAGTAGTGCTGAGTTGCCACTTTCCTTCTGGGGATTTCCTTTAGAATCAGCAGCATACTTATTGAATAGAGTTCCTACTAAGTCTGTGCCTACCACTCCATATGAAATGTGGAGCGGGAAGAGACCATATCTTAAGTACATCAAGATATGGGGATGTCCGGCATATGTTAAAAAGCATAAACCGGACAAGCTCAAGTCACGATCGGTTTTATGCAAGTTTGTAGGATACCCCAAACATTCAAGGGGGTACATGGTCTACCACACTGAAGAACAAAAGGTGTTTGTCGCTCGCCACATTGTCTTCTTAGAGAGCGAATTTCTTGCAAAAGAAATTAGTGGGAGCGCAGTAGAGCTGGAAGAAATTCCAGAACCTCAAACTGCTACCGAGGACTTAGAAGAACCTCAGATTTCAATAGAACATGACGAACCAACGCTGCTCCGCAGATCTAGTAGGCATTCTCATCCTCCAGAGAGATACTATGGTTTTATTCTAGATGGGGATCGAGAGGATTGCATCATCGATGATGATGAGCCTACTAGTTTTCAGCAGGCTATCACGAGTATTGACTCAATGAAGTGGCTGGATTCTATGAGATCCGAAATGGAATCCATGTACACCAATAAAGTATGGACTTTATAAGTTGCTCCTCCTGGGGTTAAACCAGTTGGATGCAAATGGATCTTCAAAAAGAAGATTGGTACACTTGGACAAGTGGAAACCTACAAAGCTAGACTCGTTGCAAAAGGTTTTCGTCATAGACCAGGACTGGACTATGATGAAACCTTTTCACCTGTAGCTCTGCTTAAATCCATTCGGATCCTACTTGCCATTGCTGCCTTCCATGACTATGAAATCTGGCAGATGGACGTAAAAACAGCTTTTCAAAATGGACATTTAGAAGAGAGTGTTTACATGGATCAACCAGAAGGTTTCTTAGACAGTGGGAGCAGCGGAAGGGTGTGCAGGTTGCTTAAATCCATCTATGGATTAAAGAAAGCATCGCAAAGTTAGAACATCTGCTTTGATGGGACAGTCAAAGAGTTTGACTTTATCAAAAATGTAGATGAACCATGTATTTATAGGAAGATTGTAGAAGGAGCAGTAGTCTTCCTCATTTTGTACGTCGACGACATACTACTGATAGGGAATGATGTCCCTATGCTACAATCAGTAAAGCTCTTCTTGTCACAGAAATTCTCCATGAAAGACTTGGGTGATGCGACCTACATTTTGGGCATTAAGATCTATCTTGATAGATCTAATAGAATGTTGGGACTTTCACAGTCCAGGTATACTAACACTATACTAAAGAGATTTAGTATAGAAGATTCCAAGCGCGGTAACATTCCCGCTTGTCACGGGATCACCCTCTCCAAAGAGATGTCTCCAAAGACTGATGAAGAGAGGGATCGCATGAGCATTTTACCCTACGCTTCGGCGGTTGGATCTATAATGTATGCGATATTATGTACAAGACCGGATGTAGCATACGCACATGGTGTGGTAAGCAGGTATCAGTCTGACCCAGGTGAGAAACATTGGATAGCGGTAAAGAACATTCTCAAGTACCTGAGAAGGACTATGGAGATGTTCTTGATTTACGGTAATGGAGACCTCCAGGTAAAGCCATTTACCGACTCCGGCTTCCAAAGTGACAAAGATGATTCTAAATCCATTTCGGGTTTTGTGTTTACCCTCAATAGAGGGGAGGTATGTTGGATGAGTTCCAAATAGGATACCGTCGTAGACTTAACTATGGAGGCTGAGTATATAGCTGCTAGTGAAGCCGCAAAAGAGGTTGTCTGGATAAGGAAGTTCATTTCTGAACTTCAGGTGGTTCCTGTTAGTTGTATGTATGCCCTAGAGGCCAGTATTGTACAGATGTTGTATATTATATTGGATGCTTGGACATATATAGAGATGACTTTCTTGCTCGATATGATAGTATGCTATCTGGTTACTCTTTATCTTAACATGTACACTAGTCTCTTTATACTGTCTTATAGTTACATGTTGGTAAAGCCCTTAGGATGTATACTTGACTACCTGGACTATGATGCGGATCATACTAGTAGGGACATGGTAGTCCATAAGTACATCCTTCAAGGTCCCTAGTCGTGGGTGTATCGAGACGGGGCATCGATATACCAGTGTAGACTAGCGTATACGCTTCTCGACCCATGTGATGGGTGATGGATGATCCCATATCCATTGGTGTTTGACATCAGAGATGGTATACGGGTGCTCAGTGGAGACTGGGTACACTGGACGGACTCGCCGAGAACTCCCAGATGGTATTATACCTCACGTCAGATGGCAGTTCTCAGGTGACACTTGTGCAGGTTAGTCTGTAGACCCGAGATCGTCATAGAGTCTTGTGTGATTCCCACTGTGCTTTGATCTCCACCTTACCACGTCCATGAGGGCGTGCAAAACGGTGGTCTTTGGGTACAGTCCCGAGTCACATGGAGGCAATGAGCGATAGGAGGGGTTTCATCTCTCCCGGTATTGGGGGTTGATGTTGCGCAGTGCTCGATTGGCCGTAGCAGGGAAGTCCCTGGCCAGGGCTGATCAGAGATTTGCTGGTAAGTGTTACCAGTAGTTTCTCGACCCGTTATGAGCCTCACATCGGCACGACTTATCGGGTTATTGGGGTCTGACGCCTACCACCCCTAGACTTGATATGCGACATATCAGACGAAGAGAACGGACTGTACGGTAAGTGTTACTGGTCGGATTCGCAGGAGTGTGAGCGGGCTAGCTCGTCGATCTTCTGATCGCTCACTACCCGGGTGGCCGTTACGTTTGGCAGACCGCTTGCGGCTTGTGGGTGCTTGATATGATCATCATCTGCTACCGGCGTATTGACGAGTCTTTAGAGTCCTACACAGAGGTTTCCTGGTTCAAGCGAAACGAAATAGGAGCGCATATGAGATGTGTGCAGGACCGAGAATAATGCGTGTATGTGATACCGCATTTCATTCTCGCGATATATGTTTTCGATTGGTTATATTCGATATGACCTAGTTATCGAATCATTGATTCGATAAATCGATACATAGAATACTAGTCGGTTTTGTGCGACATGACCGGATCATTGAATCAAATGTTGATTTAATGATTTAATGTATAATTATATATTTGATATATTACTTTGCATTAACTAGTATTGGTTCACTTTAAACGGATTTTTCTCACTTGGTGTGCACATTGTATATGTGATATGTTTTGTGTACACTTGTTTGTATCTTGATTGATGATGCATAATAACTTGGCTTTGTGTGAAGAATTGGACCATGGTTATGATAAGGGTTAGGGTTTTTGATTATTCACTTAATTATTTATTCATTTAATTAGGTGAAAAAAAACAAAAAGGGTTTCTTTTCTTCATGAAGCTTATTGAAGCTTCATGAAACTTTGACCAAAGTCATCCCTTTTGTCTTCATCCTTAACCCTAACCACTAATCTAACCTTGGTCAATTCTCTACACATAACCATGGTTTACTTTATGATAAGTATTGATTCTCCTTTTTATTTCAATTACTTATCATAACATTATCATCATCTTCTTCATCTTCTTCTTCTTCTTCAAGCTTGCTACTCCAATGGCAACTTGAGTTTTAGTGAGAGAAATCCAAATCTAAAGTGAACCCACCTCCTATTTCTTCATCCTCTACCTCTTGCCAAGTGGATTTGGGTGTTTTCTTCACAAGTTTCACTACTTGGTGAAGTCGGAGTTTGAACTAGTGCAACCTCGACGTAGATCGTCTTTGATACGAAGCCGACGGACTATTCCGCTCACTTCTCCGATGAAGCCGTCGCGAGAGTCCGAGGTTCGTGATGCACAGCGAGGGCATGATCACGTGGAGCTAAGGAGGTGGAAATCCGGATCTACAAAGGTTGTAGCTTCCGACCTTTAGTTAATTTGTTAACTAGCTTTTTCTTTTCGCCTAGAATTCTAGCGACGATCCGTAGTCTAAGGTTTCTCGGCACCAAAAATTTTGAAATGGCATGTCCGATGCCTCATGAGACCTCTTTAGGGTGCCTAGGAACCTTTCACTAGTATCAGAGACAAGCTAGAGCCTTAGGCGAAGTCCAGACAGAATTTGAAGTCCGAACGAACCCGAATCCCGATCACAAAAATGCTCTCTGTCCAGATTTTAAAAATGTGGATTTTTGTGTATTAAAAATGTCTAGAAGATTCAGTAAACAATTCTAAGGATTACGGTAAAAACTCAGGCCCATGATTCATTTAAACGGCGGCGGAACCGCGGCAGAAGCCCAGCTTCTGCGGCGGTTCCGCGGCAGTTTGTTCACATCATCATTCACTGTTTGTACTGTAATTCATTATTTCTGGTGCTGGATTTTCTGGAATTTTTTAATATTTATTCAAGAGTTGAATTTTCTGCAGTTGTTTTGGGGATTCGGTGTTTCGATCGGGTTATCAAATTTTGTCTATTTGGTTTTCCGGATAAATTTTAGAATATGTTAAAAGTTCGACCGGATATAAATACCCAACTTTTCCCCTGTCGGGAAATTTCCAAGTGTTGGATTTTTCCGTTGTTTAACGACGTTCTAAGTAGTGCAAGTAACGCGATGGACCCTCTAGAAGACAACAAACCTTAACTCGATTATGTGACCGTCTTGAACTGCCCTTTGAACCTTCGGGTTTGGGGCAGTACGGCGTGCCACATGTGAGGCGTTGGCTTGACCCTTCTACGGCTGGACCGTCGGTACTGAGGCATGAACTGAATGTTGTTAGACTTATTTCATGTGTTGGACTGTATCGGGAATACTTGGGTATTCGACTGTTCGATCTGAAAGTTTAACATTATCTGTTTATCTGGAATGTGATGCAATAATTGGAATTCACAAACCGTTATGAGATAACTGGATGAATGTTATAAATCTAGCACTTTAGTCCCATACGATATTGAAAAGAGTTTTCGATAATGAGACTAAAATGCGGGATTTATATCTGTTAGGCATGTGATGTCTAAGTATTTCATTCAATTAGGCATGCGATGTCTAAAGAAGTTGTGGATTCCAATTGTTGTAGTTTTACACTTTCTTTTCTGTGAACGTAAGTGTAGTATGTTCATATCGCCGGTTTCGTTGCTATACATCAACGACAATTGGGGTATGCATACTTACTTACGTTGATGACATGTGATGTTATGTGTTGCTGGATATGTTATATTGGATCGTCGTGTTCGAATAGCCGGGTGTTTTTATGTCAGATGAGTGTTTTTCTTTTTCATTCATGTAAAAACTTGTATGTAATATTCTTTTCTTTGGGGCACTTCCAGGTAGCGGAAGTTGTCACCCTTTGTATATTATTTACTTTTCCGCATTAGGATAGACCCAAGGAGGGGAGCACAAGTAACCGGGTTCTGGGGTCCAGTGGGAGACCAACTCGAGGAGTCGAGTCCGGGTCTCCTAACCCTAGAATTGGCAGGGTTGCTTGCCGCTCTCGTAGGGGTCTAGTGGTGTGGGATTGGCTATTCATCACGACCGTGGAATCTGTGTTTTATACTGGCTCGTATTGAAAACACGGACGTCCTAGTATATCCAATATTTCATATGTTTATTCTGCTGCGATATCTGTGTTGTGATTCTGTGATGGATATAGTATATAGTATATATGATATATTATATAGACGTTACTTATGTTTTACACCCGCGCTAGCCCTGCCCTGCGCTGTCGTTAGTTACCTAACCTAACGGTGCACGAGGGGACATCGAGGCGAATGCGGATGGCATAAGTGTACGTCATATCTATCTGTGATGTTTAGGTATTTAAATGATGGGACTTCATTAATGTGATTAATGAAAGATAAGAAACCTAAGATGTTGTGGAATCAAATTTTAAATAAAACAGGTAGCTACAGTTCTTGCTTTGCACAGCGGTATATGTGATATATCCTGCACCTTATTCGATGAGGAAAGGACCGAGATCCCTTTACCGGGAGTGACTCCTTTAGCAATAACTGGCAGATGCTACACACTCGGTTTGCATTTGACTTCTTTTGGTTTTTTGCTTTGCACAGTGATATATATGATATATCCCGCACCTCATTCGACGAGAAAAGGACCGAGATCCCTTCACCGGGAGTGACTCCTTTAGCAAAACTAGAAAAGCCTCAAAATCACTCCATTTCAAAACTTCATTTGATTCTACAATGATATCAAGTTCATTACGCTCATGGTTTTTATGAAAAACCTGCGTAGCCCTCCGTCATTTCAGATAAGTAGTAGTTAGTATTCGTGCTGCGTTTGTTGGCCTTTGTCAAGGCGCAGTGTGCGGTAGCTAACTGGTGCTTATCTGCTTATGCATATGATGCAGATTGGATTAGGGTAGTCGTGCGACCTTGTTGGCCTTTGTCAAGGGCCGTGCGGGTGGGTTTATTTCGATCAAGAAATGACGGGTTGAACTTGACTAGCATCCTATGGTTTGTTGGCCTTTGTCAAGGTCATAGGAGGTTAGGGGCAAAATATTATCGGGAATTTCAAGTGTTGAAATTTGCAATGAGATTGCATACCTTCTATGAGATAGTTGGATCCCGATACCCACTGCGAGTAAGAGTTACTCCTGGGAGAGTTTTACACATTACAATTAGCTGATCAAGTAGGTGTCTAGAAAGGTGTCAACGGGGTTACGCCTCTGGGAAAACGAGGTTTACATTAATTAGGTTCGTGCGAAAGCACGGGGGACCTCCCTCAAAGTACCGACACTGGCCTGGCTGAAAGACTGGCGAACTTGTAGTGTGTAATTAATCCCGGCTAGTCTTTCCATTTAGGGTTTGGAGGAAGATTTGATAAAAAGCTGTGGGAGCCATCCTGATTAGATAAGATAATAACCAATCTGATCTTGCACGAGCATACGCTAAAGTGTTTTCTTCTCTCTCTCTCCAGGTAGCGACCAGTTCATGCCTTAATCAAGATAATAATATGGATGCATTAACCGAACCCGCATGTTATACTGTGCTGGGGAACGTTGGTTCCGTTCTTTCCTATAAGAGTTATAGGAATGAACAGGATACAGGGGAATACCAGGATTCCCATGCCACCCGAATGAAGAAAGTACATGTTGATGCATTTTCTTCAGGTGTATTCGTTACTGAGAACTGTTTCTCCATTTGCTCTACGTCCTGGGTATTAGATACCGGGTCGGGATCCCATATATGTAATCAGTTACATGGGCTAAGGAAAGGTAGAGAACTTGGAGAAGGTGATAAAGACATTAGAGTTGGAAATTGTGCAATTGTTGCAGCTAAGACTGTCGGGGAATATCACCTTGTATTACCAGCTGGTAATATATTGGTTCTGAACGAATGCTATTACATGTCGAACCTGATATGCAACATTATATCGGTTTCTTTGTTGAGTAAAGAGGGATATAATTTTGTATTACAGGACAATGTTATGAACATTTTCCATAGCCAAAAGTTGGTTGGATCAGGCACGTTATGCAATGGCATTTATGTTCTAAATCAATCAACAGTTCTGAGCATAACAAACACACAAAAGAGGAAGAGTTCAGAACTGAACGAATCCTTCTTGTGGCATTGTAGACTGGGTCACATCAATGTGACACGACTAGCTAAGTTGCATAAAGATGGATATTTAAATTCGATTGAATTTTCATCTTATGACACTTGCCAGTCATGTCTCAAAGGCAAGATGACCAAGACTCCGTTTACGGGACACGGAGAAAGAGTTACCGAACTCTTGGGACTTATACATAGTGATGTATGTGGTCCCATGTCTGCACATGCCAGGGATGGTTCTTCGTACTTCATTACATTCATTGACGATCTCTCTAGATTCGGATATGTGTTCCTGATGAAACACAAATCGGAAGCTTTTGAGAAATTTAGAGAATATAAACAAGAAGTCGAGAACCAAACCGGAAAAAGTATTAAAATCCTTCGATCTGATCGAGGAGGTGAATACTTGAGCAATGAATTCCTCGACTTCCTAAAAGAGAATGGGATTCTCTTTCAGCTGACTCCTCCATATACACCACAGCACAACGGTGTATCAGAACGGAGGAACCGCACCCTATTAGATATGGTGCGCTCTATGATGAGCACAGCTGAGTTGCCTATTTCCTTCTGGGGTTATGCGCTGGAGACAGCAGCATACCTATTGAATCAAGTTCCATCTAAATATGTACCTACCACACCATATGAGATATGGAGTGGGAAGAGACCATGTCTTAAACGAGTTAAGATATGGGGTTTCCCGGCCTATGTCAAAAGACAAAATCCGGACAAACTCGAGGCACGGTCAGTTCTATGTAAGTTTGTGGGATATCCCAAACATTCACATGGATATCTTTTCTACCATACAGAGGAACAAAAAGTGTTTGTTTCTCGACATGCCACCTTTTTGGAAAAGGAATTTCTTGCAAAAGAAATTAGTGGCGGTGAGGTAGAACTGGAAGAAATTCCGGCTACACAAACTCAAACTGAAGATTTAGTGGAACCAGAGGATTCGGTAGTACCTGACGAACCCCAGCCTCTCCGCCGATCTAGTAGGGTTCCTCGCCAAACTGAGAGATACTACGGTTTTCTCATGGACGGTGGGAGCGAGGATTGCATCATGGAGGATGATGACCCAACTAGCTTCGAGCAGGCCATCACGAGTGGGGACTCAGTGAAATGGCTGGATGCTATGCGGTCCGAGATGGATTCCATGTACACCAACAAAGTATGGACTTTGGAAGTTGCTCCTGAAGGGGTAAAACCTATTGGGAGCAAGTGGATCTTTAAGAAGAAACTTGGTGTAGATGGGAAAGTGGAGACTTTCAAAGCTAGACTTGTAGCAAAGGGTTTTCGTCAAAGACCAGGTGTGGACTATGACGAGACCTTTTCTCCAGTGGCTATGCTTAAATCCATCCGGATCATACTTGCCATCGCTGCATATCATTATTACGAAATCTGGCAAATGGATGTTAAGACCGCCTTTCTAAATGGTGATTTAGAAGAGTGCGTGTACATGACTCAGCCAGAGGGCTTCGTAGATAGTGGGAGCAGCGGAAAGGTGTGCAAGCTGCTTAAATCCATTTATGGATTAAAGCAAGCATCGCGGAGTTGGAACATCTGCTTTGACGTCGTTATCAAAGAGTTTGATTTCGTCAAAAATCCTGATGAACCTTGTATCTACAGGAAGGTGGCAGAGAGTAAGATTGTCTTCCTCGTATTGTACGTAGACGACATACTCTTGATAGGAAATGATATTCCTATGCTGCAATCGGTCAAGCTCTTCTTATCACAAAGATTCTTAATGAAAGATCTTGGTGATGCCTCCTGCATATTGGGAATCAGGATCTATAGAGATAGATCCAAACGGATTTTGGGATTGTCCCAATCCAGGTACATTGACACCATACTAAAGAGGTTTAGTATGGAAGAGTCCAAGCGTGGAAACATGCCCACGATCTCTGGAGTCACTCTCTCCAAAGAGATGTCTCCCAAGACTGATTTGGAGAGAGCTCGCATGCAAGGGATACCCTATGCTTCGGCAGTAGGCTCTATCATGTATGCGATGCTATGTACCAGACCCGATGTAGCATACTCACTAAGTATAGTGAGCAGGTATCAAGCTGATCCTGGAGAGAGTCACTGGACAGCTGTGAAGAGCATTCTCAAGTACTTGCGAAGGACTAGAGATATGTTCTTGGTGTATGGTAACGGAGAACTCCAAGTGGAGTCCTTTACCGATTCGAGCTTCCAGAGTGATAAGGACGACTCTAAGTCGCAATTGGGTTTTGTCTTTACCCTTTACGGAGGGGCGGTTAGCTGGAAGAGTTCCAAGAAGGAAACCGTGGCAGACTCGACGATGGAGGCTGAATACATCGCTGCCAACGATGCTGCCAAAGAGGCTGTCTGGATCAAGAAGTTCATTACTGAACTTGGAGTGGTTCCATCCATTGAGCATCCAATACCTTTGTATTGCGATAACAATGGAGCGGTGGCTTTGGCCAAGGAACCCAGGTCCCATCAGCGATCCAGGCATATTCTGAGGCGGTATCACCTGATCCGGGAGATAGTTGATCGCCGGGAGATCGAGGTCAGGAGGGTAGACACGAAGAACAACACGGCGGATCCACTCACGAAGGCCATTCCCCAGACACAGTTTGAGAGACTCTTCGGGATGCTCGGTATGCGATACTACAGCAGCTGGCCCTAGTGCAAGTGGGAGATTGTTAGTTGTATGTATGCCCTAGAGGCCAGTATTGTACAGATGTTGTATATTATATTGGATACTTGGACATATATAGAGATGACTTTCTTGCTCGATATGATAGTATGCTATCTGGTTACTCTTTATCTTAACATGTACACTAGTCTCTTTATACTGTCTTATAGTTACATGTTGGTAAAGCCCTTAGGATGTGTACTTGACTACCTGGACTATGATGCGGATCATACTAGTGGGGACATGGTAGTCCATAAGTACATCCTTCAAGGTCCCTAGTCGTGGGTGTATCGAGACGGGGCATCGATATACCGGTGTAGACTAGCGTATACGCTTCTCGACCCATGTGATGGACGATGGATGATCCCATATCCATTGGTGTTTGACATCAGAGATGGTATATGGGTGCTCAGTGGAGACTGGGTACACTGGACGGACTCGCCGAGAACTCCCAGATGGTATTATACCTCACGTCAGATGGCAGTTCTCAGGTGACAGTTGTGCAGGTTAGTCTGTAGACCCGAGATCGTCATAGAGTCTTGTGTGATTCCCACTGTGCTTTGATCTCCACCTTACCACGTCCATGAGGGCTTGCAAAACGGTGGTCTTTGGGTACAGTCCCGAGTCACATGGAGGCAATGAGCGATAGGAGGGGTTTCGTCTCTCCCGGTATTGGGGGTTGATGTTGCGCAGTGCTCGATTGGCCGTAGCAGGGAAGTCCCTGGCCAGGGCTGATCAGAGATTTGCTGGTAAGTGTTACCAGTAGTTTCTCGACCCGTTATGAGCCTCACATCGGCACGACTTATCGGGTTATTGGGGTCTGACGTCTACCACCCCTAGACATGATATGCGACATATCAGACGAAGAGACCGGACTGTACGGTAAGTGTTACTGGTCGGATTCGCAGGAGTGTGAGCGGGCTAGCTCGTCGATCTTCTGATCGCTCAATACCCGGGTGGCCGTTACGTTTGGCAGACCGCTTGCGGCTTGTGGGTGCTTGATATGATCATAATCTGCTACCGGCGTATTGACGAGTCTTTAGAGTCCTACACAGAGGTTTCCTGGTTCAAGCGAAACGAAATAGGAGCGCATATGTGATGTGTGCAGGACCGAGAATAATGCGTGTATGTGATACCGCATTTCATTCTCGCGATCTATGTTTTCGATTGGTTATATTCGATATGACCTAGTTATCGAATCATTGATTTGATAAATCGATACATTGAATACTAGTCGGTTATGTGCGACATGACCGGATAATTGAATCAAATGTTGATTTAATGATTTAATGTATAATTATATATTTGATATATTACTTTGCATTAACTAGTATTGGTTCACTTTAAACGGATTTTTCTCACTTGGTGTGCACATTGTATATGTGATATGTTTTGTGTACACGTGTTTGTATCTTGATTGATGATGCATAATAACTTGGCTTTGTGTGAAGAATTGGACCATGGTTATGATAAGGGTTAGGGTTTTTGATTATTCACTTAATTATTTATCCATTATTTATTCATTTAATTAGGTGATAGAAAACAAAAAGGGTTTCTTTTCTTCATGAAGCTTATTGAAGCTTCATGAAACTTTGACCAAAGTCATCCCTTTTGTCTTCATCCTTAACCCTAACCACTAATCTAACCTTGGTCAATTCTCTACACATAACCATGGTTTACTTTATGATAAGTATTGATTTTCCTTTTTATTTCAATTACTTATCATAACATTATCATCATCTTCTTCATCTTCTTCTTCTTCTTCAAGCTTGCTACTCCAATGGCAACTTGAGTTTTAGTGAGAGAAATCCAAATCTAAAGTGATCCCACCCCCTATTTCTTCATCCTATACCTCTTGCCAAGTGGTTTTGGGTGTTTTCTTCACATGTTTCACTACTTGGTGAAGTCGGAGATTGAACTAGTGCAACCTCGACGTAGATCGTCTTTGACACGAAGCCGACGGACTATTCCGCTCACTTCTCCGATGAAGCCGTCGCGAGAGTCCGAGGTTCGTGATGGACAGCGAGGGCATGATCACGTGGAGCTAAGGAGGTGGAAATCCGGATCTACAAAGGTTGTAGCTTCCGACCTTTAGTTAATTTGTCAACTAGCTTTTTCTTTTCGCCTAGAATTCTAGCGATGATCCGTAGTCTAGGGTTTCTCGGCTCCAAAAATTTTTAAATGGCATGTCCGATGCCTCATGAGACCTCTTTAGGGTGCCTAGGAACCTTTCAGTTCCGTCCATTGCCAATCCAATACCTTTGTATTATGATAACAATGGGGTCATAGCATTGGCAAAGGAACCCAGGTCCCATCAGAAATCCAGGCATATCTTAAGGCGTTTTCACCTGATCAGGGAGATCGTTGATCGTCGAGAGATCGAGATACGGAGAGTGGATACAAAAGACAACACGGCAGATCCATTTACAAAGGTCATTCCTCAAGTTCAGTTCGAGAGGCTATTTGAGATGTTGGGCATGCGGTACTCCAGCAACTGGATATAGTGAAGACAGTGGGTACTCATTGCGCTAATTATAGGCCCTAGTGCAAGTGGGAGATTGTTGGATGTATATGCCGTAGAGGCCTTCATTGTATAGGATACTGGGATATGTATGTACATAACAGTCTTGCTTAATATGATAGTACGCTATTTGGTTTGTCTTTATCTTAACGTATGATCTGTTTTACTTGGTATTTATATATATACGTGTTGATGAAGCCCATAGGGTGTATGCCTGACTTCCGGCGTTATGATGGCAGTCATACTAGTGGGAGCTGGATAGTCAATAGGCACATCCTTAGATGTCCCCGGTCGCAGGAGTATCGATACTCCGGAGTAGACTGGTGTATACATATCTAGACCCCGAGGAGGGGCGATGGATTAGTCCCGCAGCCATTGGTAGAGTGCACCTAAGATTGTATACAGATGCTCACTTGGTGTGAGTACACCGGACAGGACTCGCCGAGAACTGACTGGATGGTATTTATACCTAACGTCAGATAGCAGTTCTCAGGTGACATGTGTGCAGATAGTCCATTGACTTAAAGTCGTCATTTGTCTCGTGTGAGTTCCCACTGTGCTTTGATTACTACCCTACCACGGTTCAAAGGAGTCGTGCAAACAGGTTTTAGTTGGGCACAGTCCCGAGCCACGTGGAAGCAGTGAGTGACTGTTAGGGATTCGTCTCTCTCGGTATAGGGAGTTGATTTCGCACGGTGATCGGTTGGTCATTACCATAAGTCCCTGGCCAGGGCTGATTGAGAATTACGGATAGATTGATCAGTAGATTCTCGGATGGTGATAGAGCCATACCAACACGACTTATACGGTTATTAGGAGCCTGACGTTCACCGCCTCCCTAGACCATACATGCGATACTCTTAGACGAACAGACCGGACTGCACGGATATTGTCACGTACATGCTCAATAGGAGTTCGGATGGGTATCCTCACCGGCCTTCTTATCGACATCTACCTGTGGACCGTTACGTACAGCTAGTGTCTCTTGCGGTCTATGGTTAAACCCACTGCCAGCGTAGTAGTCGAGTCTTTAGAGTCCCACACAGAGTTTTTCCAACTCAAGGCGAAATGATATAGAGGTCGTACGGTTTTACGACAAGGGTTCGGACGAATACGTGTTTAAACGCACGTACGACATTCGGACAGTTTTTACTAGACGGCTTTGGTTTAAGCCAGATTCTAGAATCGGGTTATTGGATTTATACAGTATAAAGTTTTTCCGTGTTTTCACGGATGCGAAGGGCGTTCTCGTAATTATCCAAGAAGCTTCTAGAAGGAGGGTGACTAAGGAGGTTAAGGTGGTATTTTCATTAATTGCTTTTGTGACTCATTTATATGATTCATCATATCTTTAAATGCAACATTAATGATCTAATGACTCACATAATGAATCACTCTTCTTGAATAGATGAAGCATGGTGAATAATCATTTAATTGATATTATTTGCTAATTCATTATGTTTGATATATTCAAGTGAGAAGCTTTTCTCTATTCATAATTATCTCCGCCTTCTCTCTCCTCAAGCTCTCTCTCCTTCTCCAAACCCTAATCCTACCACTCATGAGTTGAGTACAAGGATTAGTAAAGACTAAACACTCCATAACCTAACTCTACATCATCTTAGTTACTTTGGTTAGCAACTAGAGAAACAAAGTTACCTCAAGTCTTGAGGTGTAGCTTGGATTAAGGTACTCGGGTGGATCATCTATCACGGATAGGAGGCCGAGGAGGACGTAGAGATCACAAAGACGAAGGACTAGAATCGTTTGGTATAATCTCTTCACATAGTAGCTTAGAACTCTATGCTTATTGTTAATTATCGTTTAGAAAAGATCTTCGGTTAGTCGATGTATGCTGCAAAACAAGATTGTTTTTCATATTTCCGCCTCCCCGCAACTCGTGGGGTGTTGCACATCGACTTACAATATGTATATTACTTAATGGAAGCTTGGGATATTCACAGTTATATATACTGTCTTGCTAAAAATGGTAGTATGCTACTTGGTTTGTGTCTACTTTAATATATGCATATGTTTCTTATAACGTATCACTCATACATATTAGTAGAGCCCATAGGATCATTGCTTGATTACCAGCGTTGTGATGGCAGTCACACTAATGGGGGCTGGGTAGTCTATAAGCAACATCCTATACTTGTCCCTAATCGTAGGATTATCGAGACAGGGCATTGATACTCCAGAGTAGACTAGTGTGTACGCTTCTCATCCCAGTTTGGGAGATGGTCTGTCCCACAGCAGTCAGTACGTCGTACTGGAGATAGTATACAGGTGCTCGTTGGGTTACGGGTACACCGTACAGGACTCACAGGGGAACTGATTGGTTGGTATTATACCCGTCGTCAGTTAACAGTTTCCCGGTGACATGAGTACAGCATAGTCCGCAGACTTGACACTGCTACTTCTCCTCGAGTGTGTCCTGCTGTTCTTAGATTGCTACCCTACCACGGCTCAAAGGAGTCGTGCAAACAGGTAGCAGTTGGGTGCAGTCTGGAGCACTTGGAGGCAGTGGCGGTTAGACAGGATTCGTCTCTCCCGGTATTGGGAGTTGTTATCGCGCTGTGTCAGAGAGCCATTATGCAAAGTCCCTAGCCAGGGCAACCGAGATTTACTGGTAGGTTCCAGTAGTTTCTCAGGGTGTAATGGGCTACGCTCTGACATGACTTATACCGCTATTAGGGGACTGACGCTTGCCGCCCCCTAGGCTAGATATGTGATAGTCTTAGACGAACAGACCGGTCTGTACGGAGATTGTCACATGAGGCTCAGTAGTAGTTCGGATGGGTTTCCTCATCGGCCTTCTTATCGACATCTACCTGGGGACCATTACGTACAGCTAGTGCCGCTTGCGGTCTGTGGTTAAACCCACTGGCAGCGTAGTGTCGAGTCTTTAGAGTCCCACACAGAGGGTTTCCCTGCTCCAGGCGAACCGATATAGAGGTCGTATGGTTTTACGACAAAGGTTCGGACGCATACGTGTTTTTACGCACGTACGATGTTCGAACAGTTTTTACTAGTCGGCTTTGGTTTAAGCCAGATTCTAGTATCGGATTATTGGATTTATACATTCTAAAATTTTTCCATGTTTTTACAGATAGGAGGGGCATTCTCGTAATTTGTCGGTAAGCTTCTTGAAGCATGGTGACTTGGGGGTTAAGGTGGAATTTGCATTAATTGGATAGGTGAGTCATGGTGTGATTCATACATGGAGTTAATGAATCATTTTTGATTTATATGACTCATGTGATGAATCACTTAGTGTATTAATGAAACATGATGATATATCATTATTTGTTATTAATTTAATATATATGATATGTTTCATATATACACATATGATTTATTCATCCAAAAAGATTCTCATTCTCACGTTCTTTCTCCTCAAGCTCTCCCTCTTCAAACCCTAACCCTAACCTCTCATGTGTTGAGATCAAGGGTTAACTAGACTAATGCATCCATAACCTCACTCTATATCCCCTAGGTAGCTTAGATTAGCACTTTGAGCAACCTAGTTATCTTAAGTTAGAGATCAAGCTTGGCGTAGGAGCTCTCGGGTGGATTGCCTTTGACTCGAGGAGGCTGTTAAGGTGCCGATTTTCCAAGGAGCCTACGAGGAGTGGAGGACAGCGATGAAGACCCCAAGGACAAGTAACGTGAGGTATAACTTCGAATCCGAGTAGTTAAACCTTTCGTAGTTTGCTAGTAACGGTTTAGACAAGATTCATGCGCTCAAGTCTGTGTTATGAAGCTTTGATAACCGATTTTCATATATTCCGCCTCCCCGCAAGTTCGTGGGGTGCCTGAAATAGACTTACAACAGCAGCAGCAACAGGCATCAGCAGCAGCAGCACCCCAACAGCAGCAACAACCCTTTCCCTTCTTCTTCTCCTCCTTCTCCTTGCACCTAGGGTCAAGTGAGATATAATTCTTACACAACTTCTTTGCCTGCTAAACTTATGTGTTAATTAGCATCAGTTAAAGTTAAATATGAGTTTGGTGCTAGAAATGGTGATTAGTATGGATTTTTGGCCAGGTGGAGATTTTTATGGTTAGCTTAGCTTAACAAGTGTTGTTAAGGCCACGTAAACCTAGTCTTGCCCCATATTTCAGTAAAATACTATAGGTTTCATTTTGGTGTAAATTTAACATTTTAATGTAAATTTCTAGGCTTTTTAAATGTGCTGTTGACCCATTTACTTCAGACAAAATCTGAGATTACTAGAGCTCGTACACTTGACCTAGACAACACACACGAAGCACGGGACCCCAATTCCCTAAGTTGGCCGCCGAAATATTCATTCTGGCCACAAATTGCGGCCAGATGGGGGACCTTGGTGTCGGGGTTTGTTGGGTTGGTGTCTGCTACGTTTTTAAGGCCTGTGGTACATGCAACCTTTTCTAACTTTGCTTGTATAAAAATCTGGAGTAATATACCGTTTTTCCTGTACGTTTAGTTTGCGCGACACGTATCATACGTGAGTGGGTTTAGCGTTCCTGCGTGTCGTGATGTGTTGGGATAGTTTCAGACGCGTATACACACGATTCAGCGTATCGGATACACGCGCGTTTAGTTCGCGACGCGAGTTTCTCGTTTGGTTTCGATATCGCGTTTTTGTAGGATTTTCGCTAATGTGTATGTTTTGTGTAAATTCTAGGTTCGCATGCGGGTACGTCGTACACCACAAAGAAAGAGAAACAAGTGGTCGGCTACGCTTAGCACGAGACCAGGTGAGTAGATTTAACATCTACGGGAAAATCGCCCGTATGTCGTTAAGCGTCAGGGTGTGATAGGATATTGTAGTCGCATATATTCATATGTATATTTCTCGCGCAAAGGTATTATTGTAGCATACCCCTCTTAGTTGCATATAGAAATGGTAGTTATATAACACCGCACTGTCACTAACGGTTCAAGCTGCACGAGCACTATTTGTATGCTACACTCACACCATTAGTGATTGCCATGACACTCGTAATATAGAATTGCTACGAATCATACATCGTATTGATTACCGCCTCATTGATGATTAGACATGACTTTGTCGCATATTGGCATATATATACGTTGATATATTCATATTGCGCACATACACACTGTGTTTCCATATTAGTGCACATATATATTGCTACACTCATATATGTATATACACATACCTTGACATATCTTTACTTGTTCACACACACATTGTATATCCGTAGTGGTGCACACATACTTTGACATATCTATATTTGTGCACACACATTGTATATCCCTATTGGTGCACGGATAATTTGACATATCTATATTTGCGCACATACACACTGTGTATCTATATTAGTGCACATATACATTGCTACACTCATTTTTGCGTATATATCTACTTGCACATCCATACCTATATCCATACATATGTTACATACATGGATGATATTGACTTGATTTCTAGAAATAGGGACCGCACGAGATATTTTCAAAACTGGATCCTTTTAAAAGAGTGGTTTTCCCTTTTTACTCTTAGTGTCATACGACACATTGCATGGATTTACGCAATGAGTTTTGGATTTATGTGATTTCTGGATTTAAGAACCGTGGTATGATTTTAAGAAAATATGCACTGTTTTAAATACCCGGTTTCTCTTGATATGAGATTTCAGTGCGTCCATCATGCGTTTTCTCGGTGCTGAGATGTGTGACATGTGAACCCGAATCGAGGAGCTGGATGAGGCCGATTACGGGTACATGGTGGACCCGGTATGGTATCCCGGGGCGAGAACGGATCTGTCGTGCAGTAGGCGATGAGCCTGGCAGAGGGACTACTACCTACCGGTTATTGGTTGGACCTGGCGGTTATCCGAAGGATATTGACCAGAGTCGATAGATGGATACGGGACGACCCGTACTGCCGGGGCCGAGGGACGATTCCGCAGACGGAGCCCGTAGGCCGATCCGGACTGACGGAGCCCGATACTTGAGGATTTGCGTGTCGATGCTGGACACGATGATTTCATGATATTTTTGAGTGCCGATACTTGGCACTCATGATTCCATGAGACGTTCAGGATTTGAGGGCCGATTAGAGTGACGGCGCCTGAGTTTTTACTGGGATTTGGGTGTATTGGATGGACACCGGATATTTTTCCACGTTGTGTTTCCGTGTAGATAATATTTTACCCCATGCCCAGCATACATTGTTTTGCATCTCTTCCTGTAGTTGTAGTATCTGATAGAGTACTTTGGCATGATTATTGAATACCCTACTCATCATATATAGATGTGTTAGCTTACACTTGTTATGCATGATTGTTGCATACCCTGCTCATCATATATTGATGTTTTAGCTTACACTTGTTATGGATGATTATTGCATACCCTGCTCATCGCATATAGATGTTATATGTTGGCATATGTTAGAGTATCGCGGTACGTGCATACTCGCGATTACGTTTATATGTTATCTACTATTCACGAGTTGGCAACTCACCCCCGTTGTGCCATAGTGTTGCAGGTTTCCCCTCAGAGTAGTTGCGGCAGGGCTACTACCTTGTACCTTTTGCTACGGATACCACTGTAGTTGGCGCGTGAGCCCTTTTGCTGATAGGTGGGTTTTTGCGGTATCCGTTTATGTTTCAGTTGTACACACTATTGTATCTAGTACTCTACGTCTACTATTCATGAATAGTGTATGCAGCCGAGGACCCACAGTCTTTTATTTATAGGATGGCCCGGATATGTCGTTCACTCAGATGCTCAGATGCGAGATGAGTAGAGTTTGCGAGCTTTCGCCTGGAAGGTCTTATGCAGAAATGGTGTGAGTTAGTCGAGAAGGGTAGAGAAACAGGTCTTCCTCCTATGACCTGGACCGAGTTTGTGACCGTGTGCCTTACCCGCTTCCTTCCGCAGAGTGTCAGAGGTTCTAGAGCGCACAGGTTCGAGTCCTTACGTCAGACTCCAGAGATGACAATGTCAGAGTACGGCGTATTATTCACCGAGCTATCTATTTATGCCCCGTATTTAGTGGCAACTGATGAGATGCGAGTCAAGATATTTGTTCGAGGCTTACTTACCCCACTATTCCTTGCGATCAGCGCACAACATTGTGAGACTTATGCAACAGCTGTAGACACAGCCTTATTAGTCGAGGAGCGCCTTGCTGAGACTTCGGTAGTTCCAGAGCCGAAGAGAGATCGTACGGATGCATCAGCACAGAGACAGCCGTTTAGGTGCCGTGACAGAGGTCTTGCAGGTGGCAGGGACTTGGGGCGAGGCCGGTTGTTCAGCTCTTATCCCCAGGAGGGTCAGCGGTCATCGTCGGGATGTTTCTGATGCGGGAGTTCTTGTCATCGTGTTCGAGATTGTCCGGAGCCACATGAGGGCGAGGCCGCTGTACCACTCATCACTCTACCACCTTCACCACCCCATAGGACGTTGCCTATTGTACCTATTGTTGCTCCACGGCAGACTCATGCACAGAGAGGTCGTGGTCGCGGAGGGTTTGCTCATAGAGGACAAGGTGGTCGAGGCAGAGGACAGCCAGCTGCCGGCATAGTACAACCAATTGCTAGTAGGGGACCGCCGGTCGCAGGTAGAGGACATGCACGGGTTTTCGCTTTGACGCATCATGACGCGCAGGCGTCCAATGCAGTAGTCTCAGGTACCCTTTCAGTATGTTCTGTTGACGCACACGTGTTGTTTGATCCGGGATCCACGCACTCGTACATTTCCGCACACTTCATGCCGAGTTTGGGTATCGAGTCTTGTTTTCTTGATTAGCCGCTTGCTGTGACCACTCCTGTGGGAGAGTCGTTTATTGCTAGACACGTGTTCCGATCATGTTTTGTCCGTATTTGCGAGAGAGAGTTGTCTGTCGACTTGATCCTTCTTGAAATGTTTGACTTCGACGTTCTTCTAGGAATGGATTGGTTAGCCATGTGCTATACGTCTGTGGACTGCCGCGAGAAGACAGTTAGATTTTGTTTTCCCGGCGTGTCGGCTTTTGTTGTGCAGGGGACCGTGGTGCCGCCCCTCACAGTTTGATTTCTACTCTTCGCGTTGGACAGCTGTTGAGGAAGGGATGTCAGTGATTTCTAGCTTATGTTTGCGATACTAGAGCTACAGATGTTCCGTTGGACCAGGTTCCGATTGTTCGTGAGTTCCCTGATGTTTTCCCTGATGAGCTTCCTGGGCTGTCGCCAGAGCGCGGTATTGTTTTCTGCATTGTCTTGATTCCCGGCACTGGTCCTATATCCGTACCGCCTTATCGGATGGCCCCGGCGGAGCTGAGAGAGTTGAAAGGTCAGTTGCAAGATTTGCTATATAAGGGACTTATTCACCCAATGTGTCTCGTTGGGGTGCTCCGGTTCTGTTTTTCAAGAAGAAGTACGGCAGTTTGCGTTTGTGTATCGACTACCGCCAGCTGAACAGGGTTACCGTGCGGAACAGATATCCTTTGCCACGCATCGACGACTTGTTCGACCAGCTTCAGGGGGAAGGATACTTTTCGAGGATCGACTTGCGATCAGGCTACCATAAGCTACGGGTTCGACAGGAGGATATTCCGAGGGCGGCTTTCCGCACGCGTTACGGCCATTATGAGTTTTTGGTGATGTCGTTCGGACTCACCAATGCCCCAGCAGCATTTATGGACTTGATGAACCGTATTTTCAGGCCGTATCTTGATTTGTTCATCATCATATTCATTGACTATATTTTGGTGTATTCCCGGAGACGAGAGGAGCACGATCAACACCTGCGGATCACACTGCAGACTTTGAGGGAGCACCAGCTATTCGCAAAATTCTCCAAGTGCGCAATCTGGCTTGACAGCGTAGACTTCTTGGGACACGTAATTACATGAAATGGTATATGTGTGGACCCAAGGAAGATCAAAGCCATTCAACGTTAGCCCAGACCCGCATCAGTTGCCGAGATTCGCAGCTTTCTAGGACTGGCTGGCTACTACAGACGATTTGTACAGGACTTCTCCCGTATTGCTGCACCTTTGACCGGGTTGACCCAGAAGGGAGTTCCTTTTGATTGGACAGAGGAGTGCGAGGATACCTTCCTATAGTTACGAACTCGTTTGACGACGGCGCCAGTGTTATCTTTGCCTTTAGGATCGGGCAGATTTGTGGTCTATTGTGACGCTTCTTGAGTGGGGCTAGGGTGCGTATTGATGCACCACGATAGGGTGATCGCGTATGCTTCTCGGTAGTCGAAGAAACACGAACAGAACTACCCCACTCATGATTTAGAGATGGCTGCAGTGGTTTTTGCGCTCAAGATTTGCCGACATTACCTATACGGCGAGTCGTGCCAGATATTCACTGATCACAAGAGCTTTAAATACATATTTCAGCAGTGAGACCTGAATCTTAGACAGTGTAATTTGATGGAACTAGTAAAGGACTACGATTGTGAGATCCTATATCACCCGGGCAAGGCGAACGTAGTGGCAGATGATTTAAGTAGGAGGCCCGGGGGTAGTCTACCTTGTTTGAGAGCAGTGCAGAGGCAGTCTTCGGCAGATTAGTAGATTTTATGCGACAGCCGAGTGCAGTTCGAGTTCACGCCGCTCGGGAGACGGCTTGAGCATGTTCGTGCACGCCCACAGTTGCTTGACCGTATACACGAGGCACAGTACAGTGACGACCGTTCTTCAGAGATCATGGCACAGATTGGACAGGGCAAATTTTCGGAGTTCGTTATCGATGATAAGGGGATACTACGATTTGGGACTAGACTGTGCGTACCAGATGCTGAGGGACTGCGGCGTGAGATTCTTGAAGAGGCACATCGATCGGTGTACAGTGTCCGTCCAGGTTCTACCAAGATGTACCATGATATGAGAGATGTTTACTGGTGGGATGGGATGAAGAGGGACGCCACAGACTTTGTGTCGAGATGCCTGACTTGTCAGCAAGTCAAAGCCGAGCACCAGAGGCCAGCGGGAGAGCTATAGCCGTTACCCATTCCGGAGTGGAAATGGGAGCAAATTTCTATGGACTTCATGTAAGTCGATGTACAATACCCCACGACTTGCGGGGAGGCGGAAATATGAAAAACGATCTTGTTTTATGCTAAACATCGACTAACCGCATGAATCGAAGCTAAACGATAACTAACATCAAACAAAGAAGTTAACAACTACTATGTAAAGGGATTATACCTAAAGAACCGTGTCCTTCGTCTTTATGAACTTCACCTCCTCCTCGGCCTTCTCCAAGTAGTAGACGATCCACCACGAGAGCTAAACTCCAAGCTTTGCTTCTAAACTTGAGGCAACTAGGTATCTTTAAGTGCTAATCAAAGTACTTTGATGAAATAGAGTATGGTTATGGATTAAGTAGTCTGACTAATCCTTGTACTCAACACATGAGAGGGGAGGATTAGGATTTGAAGAGAGAGAGCTTGAGGAGAGAGAAGATGAATATAATAATGAAATGAGAAAATGAGTTATCATAATATATATCAAGCATTTTATTTTTATCAAGAAAAGAAAAGATAATGATTTACAACCATGCTTGATAAATATCTAATGGTGATTCATCTCCATGAGTCATTAAGCAATTATGAAGCATTAATGACATGGATGAATCATCCATATGACTCACTAATCTCATTTAATGTATATGCCATCTAAACCTCCTTAGTCACCATCGTATAGAAGCTTCTCGCGCAATTACGAGAACGCCCCTCCTATCCGTGAAAACACGGAAAAACTTTAGACTGTATAAATCCAATAACCGGATACTAGTAACTGGCTTAAACCAAAGCCGACTAGTAAAAATTGTCCGAAAGTCGTACGTGCGTAAACACACGTATGCGTCCGAACCCTTGTCGTAAAACCATACGACCTCTATATCGTTTCGCCTGGAGTAGGGAAACTCTCTGCGTGGGACTCTAGAGACTCGACTACTACGCTGGCAGTGGGTTTAATCACAGACCGCAAGCGGCACTAGTTGTACGTAACGGTCCCCTAGTAGATGTCGATAAGAAGGCCGATGAGGAAACCCATACGAACTCCTACTGAGTCTGATGTGACAATCTCCGTACAGTCCGCTCTGTTCGTCTAAGACTATCGCATATCGGGCCTAGGGGGGCGGCAAGCGTCAGTCCCCTAATAGCGGTATAAGTCGTGTCAGAGCGAAGCCAATTACACCCAGAGAAACTACTGGAACCTACCAGTAAATCTCGCTTACCCTGGCCAGGGACTTTGCTTAATGGCTCTCTGACACAGCGCGATATCAACCCCAATACCGGGAGAGACGAATCCGGCCTAACCTCCACTGCCTCCAAGTGCTCGGGACTGCACCCAACTGCTACCTGTTTGCACGACTCCTTTGAGCCGTGGTAGGGTAGCAATCTAAGAACAGTGGGACACACTCGAGGCGAAGTAGCAGTGTCAAGTCTGCGGACTATGCTGTACTTATGTCACCTGGGAACTGTTCACTGACGACTGGTATAAAACCAACCAACAGTTCCCTGTGAGTCCTGTCCGGTGTACACGTAACCTAACGAGCACCTGCATACTATCTCCAGTACGACGTACTGACGGCTGTGGGACAGACCATCTCCCCAACTGGGATGAGAAGCGTACACACTAGTCTACTCCGGAGTATCGATGCCCTGTCTCGATAATCCAACGACTAGGGACCTGAATAAGGATGTGCTTGTAGACTACCCAGCCCCCACTAGTGTGACTGCCATCACAACGCTGGTAGTCAAGCAAGATCCTAAGAGCTCTATCAATACGTATACTCACATATTAAGATAGAAAAACCAAGTAGCATACTACCATGTTTAGCAAGACTGTTATATACATGTGAATATCCCAAGCTTCCATTAAGTAATATACAAACTAGTATGATACAATAATGGCCCCTAGGGCATATACACTAACAATCTCCCACTTGCACTAGGGCCAAGTACTGGCATATCGAAGACCGATGATCTCGAGTAGCCTCTCGAACTGAATCTGAGGTAGGGACTTTGTGAATGGATCAGCAATGTTCTCTTCAGAAGCAACTCTCCGAACCTCGATCTCCCGACGATCAATGATCTCCCTGATCAGGTGATACCGCCATAAGATGTGTCTGGATTTCTGATGGGACCTTGGTTCCTCTGCTAAAACTATAGCTCCATTGTTGTCGCAATACAGAGGTATTGGATCAACAATGGTAGGAACCACCTGAAGTTCTGTTAGGAACTTCTTCATCCAGACTGCTTCTTTTGCGGCATCGCAAGCAGCTATATACTCCGCTTCCATCGTCGAGTCAGCAACGGTGTCCTGCTTGGAGCTCTTCCAGCACACCGCCCCTCCATTGAGGGTAAAGACATAACCCGACATGGACTTGGAATCGTCCTTATCACTCTGGAAGCCGGAATCAGCAAATGCTTCCAACCTGAGGTCTTTTGTGCCATAAACCAAGAACATCTCCTTAGTCCTTCTTAGATACTTGAGAATGTTCTTTACTGCTATCCAGTGCTTCTCCCCTGGGTCTGACTGATATCGGCTTACCATGCTCAGTGCGTAAGCTACATCTGGTCTGGTGCACAACATCGCATACATTATAAAGCCTACCGCAGAAGCGTAGGGTATAATAGACATGCGTTCCCTTTCCAAATCCGTCTTGGGAGACATCTCTTTGGAGAGGGTGATTCCGTGACAAGCCGGTAGATTACCGCGCTTAGAATCTTCCATAATGAATCTTTTCAGTACAGTGTCGATATACCTGGACTGCGAAAGTCCCAACATCCTCTTGGATCTATCACGATAGATCCGGATCCCCAGAATGTAAGAGGCATCACCCAGGTCTTTCATGGAGAACCTTTGTGACAAGAATCCTTTGACAGATTGTAGCATAGGAATGTCATTTCCTATCAATAGAATGTCATCCACGTACAAGACGAGGAATACGACACTTCTGGCTACAACTTTACTATATATGCACGGTTCATCTGGATTTTTGATAAAGTCATATTCTTTGACTTTCTCATCAAAACAGATGTTCCAACTCCGCGATGCCTGCTTTAGTCCATAAATGGACTTAAGCAGCTTGCATACTCTCCCGCTGCTCCCACTCTGATTGAAACCCTCTGGCTGATCCCTATAGACGCACTCTTCTAAATTTCTATTCAGAAAAGTCGTCTTTACGTCCATCTGCCAGATTTCATAATCATGGAAGGCAGCAATAGCAAGAAGGATCCGAATGGATTTGAGCATAGCCACTGGAGAAAAAGTTTCGTCATAGTCCAAACCAGGTCTTTGACGAAAACCCTTTGCAACAAGTCTAGCCTTATAGGTTTCCACCTGTCCATCTACACCAATCTTTTTCTTGAAGATCCATTTGCATCCTATGGGTTTTACCCCATCTGGTGCAAAGTCCAAAGTCCATACTTTGTTGGTGTACATGGACTCCATTTCTGTCTGCATTGCATCTAGCCATCGTACCGAGTCGCCGCTCTGGATGGCCTGCTGGAAGTCAGTAGGTTCATCATCATCTATGATGCAATCCTCTCTATCCCCATCTATGAGAAAACCGTAGTATCCCTCAGGCGGATGAGACGGCCTACTACTCATGCGGAGGGATGCGGGAATGTCCTGTTCTTCTTGAACTTGTAGTTCTACCAAACTTTCAGTAGCAACTTGTGGTTCTGGAATTTCTTCCAGTTCTATTTCGCTCCCACTTATTTCCTTTTCTAAAAACTGATGTTTTAGAAAATGGGCATTACGAGAAACAAAAACCTTTTGTTCCTCTGCGTAATAGAAATAATATCCCTTGGAGTTCTTTGGATATCCCACAAACTTACATTTTATTGATCGTGCCTCGAGCATGTCCACATGCTGCTTTTTAACAAAAGCTGGACATCCCCAAATCTTCATATGGTGAAGATGGGGTTTCTTCCCAGTCCATATCTGATATGGAGTGGTAGGCACAGTCTTGGTAGGAGCCCTGTTCAGAAGATATGCTGTTGATTCTAGCGCATAACCCCAAAAAGATCGCGGTAACTCAGCATTACTTATCATGGATCGTACCATATCCAATAGGGTTCGATTCCGTCTCTCCGATACACCGTTATGCTGTGGAGTGTATGGAGGAGCAAGCTGAGAGAGAATTCCTTTCTCTTTTAGGTAACCTAGGAACTCAGCACTCAAGTATTGACCACCTCGATCAGATCTATGTGTCTTGATACTTTTGCCGGTTTGGTTTTCTACTTCATTCTTATACTCTTGGAATTTCTCAAAAGCCTCGGATTTATGTTTCATCAGATAAACGAATCCGTATCTTGAGTAATCATCCGTGAATGTAATGAAATAGGAAAAACCACCTCTTGCATGTGTAGACATTGGACCACATACATCGCTGTGTATGAGTCCTAAGAGCTCGCTCGCTCTTACTCCTTGTCTGTAAATGGAGTCTTTGTTATCTTTCCTTTGAGACAAGATTGACAAGTGTCATAAGTTTGATATTCGAACGAGTCCAAATATCCTTCTCTATGCAACTTAGTCAACCTTCTCTCATTGATGTGACCGAGTCTACAATGCCATAAGAAAGCTTTATTTAAATCTGGAGACTTTCTTTTTAGTGTGTTCTGGACATTGAAAATTTGGAGTTGGTTTAAAACATATATACCGTTATTTAGTGTACCGGACCCAATCAAACCATGATTAAGGTGGATGTTAACAACATCTCTTACAAACGTGAAATCATAACCTTTATTTGATAACAATGAAACTGATATGATATTACACGTTAAGCTTGGTACAAAAAAACAGTTATGTAAAACCAAAATGTGTCCACTCGTCAATCCTAGGTGATAATCCCCGACGGACGCAGCTCCCACGCTCGCTCCGTTAGCAACCTTTAGTGTCATATCACCTTCCTTCAGTACTCTACGGTTTCTCAGTGCCTGCAATGAATTGCAAATATGAGATCCTGATCCGGTATCCAATACCCAGGAACTAGAGTCGATTGACAGACAATTCTCAATTACAAACACACCTGAAGTCGAAGCCACAGCTTGCTTCGGTCCCTGGTTCTTGGCGTTCCACGCCTTGCAATCCTTTTTCCAGTGCCCTTTCCTGTGACAATGGAAGCACTCATCCTGGCCCACTACCGGTACCGCAAACTTTTTCTTTCCCTTCCCTCCCACCATACTAACACCTCCTCTAGGTTTGGTGGCGGCCTTCTTCTTCCATCCTTTGGCCCTAGCCTTGGACCCGGAAGAAGATGCACCGCTAACAAACATAGCGGGTGTTTCCCTTACTTTCTGCAAGGTTCCCTCTGCACTCCTTAACATGTTCAGGAGTTCCGGAAGTTCAACTTCTTTTCTTTGAATGTTGAAGTTCAGGATAAACTGGGCGTAGGTGGAAGGAAGGGACTGGAGAATAAGGTCTGTATAGAGCTCATTATCCAAAATCATCCCAAGGTCTGCGAGCTCTTCTATATAGCCGATCATCTTTAGGACATGTTCTCCTACCGATGACCCGACAGCCAACCTCGCTCGAAACAAGTTCTTAGAGGTCTCGTATCTTGCTATACGAAATTGCTCTCCATAAAGTTCCTTTGTATGGAGAAATATGGCATCTAGTTCTATATCCTCGTGCCTCCTCTGATGTTCATTGTTCATCGAGGCAAGCACGATGCACTTGGCTTTCGCGCAATCGAAATCCCAGGTTTTGCGGATTTCCTTATCCGCATTACTGGATTTGGGACCAGGGACAGCAGGTGCCGTAGCGGTGAGGACGTACACCAATTTGTCATAGGTCAAAGCCATTTTAACATTCCGCAGCCAATCTTTATAGTTTGGCCCTGTCAGTATATTTTTCTCTAAAAGTAACTTAAGTCCAGTCATTTTCAGGGTCGCTGCAATTAGGAGAGAGAGAAGAAAACTCTTTAGCATGATGCTCTTGCAAGTTTAGAGTGGTTTTAGTTTATCTAAACTGGATGGCTCCCACTGTTTCTCGAATCCTTCCTCAAACCATAAAAGAAGAATTAGCCCGGACTATTCTTACTGTACAATTCTTGCTTAACCGTTCAGCCAGGCTAGTGTCGATACTTCGAGGGAGGTTTTCCAACTCTTTCGCGAAGTTCCTTAATTAAAGAACCTCTTTTCTCTGGGGGCGTAACCCCGCTGACACTTTTCTTGACACCTACTTGGTTTATAGCATTGATCGTTAAGTGACGAATATCCTGATAAGTAGCATATACTCACGGTAGGATCGGGATCCAAATATCATCGTATGATAATGTTGAAGGAATGCTAACAACATTCATCAAACTCCAAATGGTATGCATCTCTTTGCAAATTTCAGTTTCTTTAGAAATTCCCGATATAAGTTTTTGCCCCATGCTCTTATGACCTTGGCTTTGGTCAAAATGTCATAAGTCACATGTCAAGTTCTACCCGTCATTATCTTGTCAATTTGAACCCATCCGTATATACTCCTGACTTTGGTCAAATGATAATACGACTGTCCCAAACCAACTCATCTATCTTATGCAACAAATGAAAACCCAGCAGCTACCAAACACTATGCCTTGACTTTGGCCAAAATGCATAGCTTGAATACTACTGAATACCCAAATGAAATGACGGAGGGCTATGAATGGTTTTGGCGAAACCGTGAACGTAGTGAACTTGATATAACCGAAGGAACCTGATAGCTTTTAAAAGGAGTGGTTAAAGCTCCGCATTTAAAAATATCTGTTTTTAAAATTAACCGAGTGGTTTCTTTTAAATTGTTCTAACGATTAAACTTTTGGTTTATTTTCTTTGCATTATAAATAATGCGTCCCATCATTAACCTATCATTGCAGAAAACAACGAAAATACAACGTCCTCTTATGCCATCCGCATTCGCCACGGGGTCCCGTCATCACCCGTTAGGTTACTTAACTAACGGCAGAGCGGGGGCTGGTCTAGCGCGGGTGTAAAACATAAGTGACGTCTAAATAACTATCATATATAGGTATTATTCATTTGTCAGACGCAATAATAGGCATTCCAGATCATAGATGAACTTTATTGGATTTACAAGCAATCCGTGTTTGTTTTGAGCCTGGAACAAAAGACGGATTACACAGTTGTGATGAATAGCCATTACCCCACCCAAGACCCCTACGGGTACGGAAAACTACCCGCCCGGCAGTTTGTGCACCCCACCATGGGTCTGTCCTAGGAGCAAAAACAGTAAAATGAAATAATACAACGTTGGCAACAACCGCAACCTGGATGTGCCCCGCAAAATAATATTACAACAAATTACATTTACATCAAATGAATTAAATAATAACCCATCACATAACCCCGGCTATACATCACAACAGTCCAACACAGTTCATATCCACAAACAGTAAAAACCATTACAGAAATGTGCAACCCCCTGCCAACCGACATACTAGCAGTTAGGGGAGGTTTACGAACACAGATATAATCCAACAAGCAAATACCGTATAATTTCGATCGATTAAACACATTTAATTTTGCTCCAATACTTCTCTGTAAATATGAAACCTGAGCAAAAATTAAAAACTTCCAGAAAATTCCAAATATCAAAGAAAACCAACTCAGGAAAATTGAGCAGATGAATCGGCAACTTGGCGGCGGAATCGCGGCGGATCGGGGGGATTCGCCGCGGTTCCGCGGCGCTTTAGCCGATTCATGAGCCCAGTTTTCTTGGGTGTTGTAATACTATTATTTAGGGCTTTCTGAAGGTCCCTGAAAAATTTGTGGACCTCATTTAAAAATCGACAGAAACTCATGATATCGGGGTTTTCCGGTTTTGTTTTTTCCGTTCAAAATTCATACAATTTTGCAAGTGAGTTAATTATTGTTTAGCGAGGCTCTGATACCACTGTAAGTCGATGTACAATACCCCACGACTTGCGGGGAAGCGGAAATATGAAAAACGATCTTGTTTTATGCTAAACATCGACTAACCGCATGAAATGAAGCTAAACGATAACTAACATCAAACATAGAAGTTAACAACTACTATGTAAAGGGATTATACCGAAAGAACCGTGTCCTTCATCTTTACGAACTTCACCTCCTCCTCGGTCTTCTCCAAGTAGTAGACGATCCACCACGAGATCTAAACTCCAAGCTTTGCCTCTAAACTTGAGGCAACTAGGTATCTTTAAGTGCTAATCAAAGTACCTAGATGAAATAGAGTATGGTTATGGATTAAGTAGTCAAACAAATCCTTGTACTCAACACATGAGAGGGGAGGATTCGGGTTTGAAGAGAGAGAGCTTGAGGAGAGAGAAGATGAACATAATAATGAAATGAGAAAATGAGTTATCATAATATATATCAAGCATTTTATTTTTATTAAGAAAAGAAAAGATAATGATTTACAACCATGCTTGATAAATATCTAATGGTGATTCGTCTCCATGAGTCATTAAGCAATTATGAAGCATTAATGACATGGATGAATCATCCATATGACTCACTAATCTCATTTAATGTATATGCCACCTAAACCTCCTTAGTCAGCATCTTCTAGAAGCTTCTCGCGCAATTACGAGAACGCCCCTCCTATCCGTGAAAACACGGAAAAACTTTAGACTGTATAAATCCAATAACCGGATACTAGTAACTGGCTTAAACCAAATCCGACTAGTAAAAACTGTCCGAAAGTCGTACGTGCGTAAACACACGTATGCGTCCGAACCCTTGTCGTAAAACCATACGACCTCTATATCGTTACGCATGGAGTAGGGAAACTCTCTGCGTGGGATTCTAGAGACTCGACTACTACGCTGGCAGTGGGTTTAACCACAGACCGCAAGCGGCACTAGCTGTACGTAACGGTCCCCAGGTAGATGTCGATAAGAAGGCCGATGAGGAAACCCATCCGAACTCCTACTGAGTCTGATGTGACAATCTCCGTACAGTCCGGTCTGTTCGTCTAAGACTATCGCATATCGGGCCTAGGGCGGCGGCAAGCGCCAGTCCCCTAATAGCGGTATAAGTCGTGTCGGAGCGAAGCCCATTACATCCTGAGAAACTACTGGAACCTACCAGTAAATCTCGCTTACCCCGGCCAGGGACTTTGCGTAATGGCTCTCTGACACAGCGCGATATCAACCCCCAATACCGGGAGAGACGAATCCTATCTAACCGCCACTGCCTCCAAGTGCTCGGGATTGCACCCAACTGCTACCTGTTTGCATGACTCCTTTGAGCCGTGGTAGGGTAGCAATCTAAGAACAGTAGGACACACTCGAGGCGAAGTAGCAGTGTCAAGTCTGTGGACTATGCTGTACTCATGTTACCTGGGAACTGTTCACTGACGACTGGTATAAAACAAACCAACAGTTCCCTATGAGTTCTGTCCGGTGTACCCCTAACCTAACGAGCACCTGCATACTATCTCCAGTACGACGTACTGACGGCTGTGGGAAAGACCATCTCCCCAACTGGGATGAGAAGCGTACACACTAGTCTACTCCGGAGTATCGATGCCCTGTCTCGATAATCCAATGACTAGGGACCTGAATAAGGATATGCTTGTAGACTACCCAGCCCCCACTAGTGTGAGTGCCATCACAACGCTGGTAGTCAAGTAAGATCCTAAGAGCTCTATCAATACGTATACTCACATATTAAGATAGAAAAACCAAGTAGCATAATACCATGTTTAGCAAGACTGTTATATACATGTGAATATCCCAAGCTTCCATTAAGTAATATACAAATTAGTATGATACAATAATGGCCCCTAGGGCATATAAACTAACACATCATTGTGGGTCTACCCAGGACTAGTCGAGAGTATGACTCCATTTGGGTGATCGTGGATCGATTGACGAAAGTGGCTCACGTCCTGCCGGTGAGGACCACTTTCGGATTTGCTCAATATGCCCAGATATACATCGACGAGATTGTACGACTGCATGGAGTCCCAAAAAGTATCGTGTCTGACCGAGGCACCCAGTTTACCAGCCGACTATGGAAGAGGCTTCAGGAGGATTTGGGCACCCGTTTGAGTTTCAGCACAGCATTTCATCCGCAAACCGACGGCCAGTCAGAGCGGACTATTCAGACTCTCGAGGAAATACTCCGAGCGTGCGTTTTAGACTTTGGTGGTAGATGGGATCATCATTTACCCTTGGTGGAGTTCTCCTAAAACAATAGTTTCAAGGGTACTCTCCAGATTGCACCTTTAGAAGCCTTGTATGGGAGGAGTTGTAGATCGCCCGTCTGTTGGACCGAGCTCAGTGAGAGCAGTATTTTGGGGCCGCAGATCGTACAGGAGACGACCAAGAAGATACAGTTGATTCGAGATAGGATGAAGACAGCTCAGAGCAGGCAGAAATCGTATGCTGACAGACGCCGCCGCAGATTAGAGTTCGCCGTTGGCGATCACGTTTTTCTTAGGGTCTCTCCGATGAAGGGAGTGATGAGATTTGGATGGAAGGGGAAGCTTAACCCCAGATTTGTAGGTCCCTTCGAGATCCTCAAGCGTGTGGGCGCAGTGGCATATCGTTTGGCTCTTCCACCCGACTTCCCAGATGTTCACCCCGTATTCCACGTGTCGATGCTTTGCAGATACCTGTATGCCCCTTATCATATGATTCAGCATCAGACCATTCAGCCCGAGCGCGATCTTTCGTTCACGGAGCAGCCAGTCGTGATATTGGACCGGCAGATGAAGAAACTTCGATCGAAGGTCTTGCCATCTGTGAAGGTGCTTTGGCGCATCCCAAATGGTGAAGAGATCACTTGGGAGGCCGAGGACGAGATGCTGAAGAAGTTCCCTCATCTCTTTGAAGGTACGCGTAGCTATATATTTTAAATTCGGGGACGAATTTCTTTAAAGGGGGAAGATTGTAATACCTTAGAATGTGATTAGTGGCTAATTATACTTTAATAGATGGTTTTTAATAAAAAGTTTACCAAAACGATTTTTAAATATTTTTTCGAAATTAATGAATATTTTATTAGAATTTATTTAGGTTTGCACACACATGTGCACGTAAACTAGGGTTATGTTAGGGTTAGACCATGATTAGCAACCATGGTGGACTAACCATTTTGTTAAGCTAATTTGATTTTTAATTAAGTGTTTTGGTTATTTTTGAAAAATGTAATAGTTGTTGGTTGACTTGGAGAGGGAGGGGGGGCATGATGGCTTGAGCCCATGCTTATATTTAATGAGGAGAGAGAGAGGAGGTTTGACTCTCTCATATCTCTCATTTGTTTTCTTTTCCTTCACTCATTTTCTCACTTCTTTCTCACTCACACATACACACAAGTAGCAGCAGTAGCATGTTCAGAAGCAGCAGCCAGCAACAACAACAACAACAACACGTAGCAGCAGCAGCAGCCCAAGCAACAGCAGAACAAGAAGCAGCTGCAACAGGCATCAGCAGCAGCAGCACCCCAGCAGCAGCAGCAACCGCTTCCCTTCTTCTTCTCCTCCTTCTCCTTGCACCTAGGGTCAAGTGAGGTATAATTCTTAGCCAACTTCTTTGCTTGCTAAACTTATATGTTAATTAGCATCAGTTAGTGTTAAACATGAGTTTTGGTGCTAGAAATGGTGATTAGTGTGGATTTTTGGCCAAGTGGTGATTTTTATGGTTAGCTTAGCTTAACTAAGTGTTGTTAGGGCCACGTAAACCTAGTCTTTCCCCATATTTCAGTAAAAAAACATAGGGTTTCATTTCGGTGTAAATTTAAGGTCTTAAGGTTAATTTCTAGGCTTTTTAAATCTGTTGTTGACCTGTTTATTTCAGAAAAAATCTGAGATTACTGGAGCATGTACACTAGATCTAGACCACACACACGAAGCACGGGACCCCAATTCCCCAATTTGGCCACCGAAATATTCATTCTGGCCGCAAATTACGGCCAGATGGGGGACCTAGGTGTCGAGGTTTGTTGGGTTGGTGTCTGCAACATTTTTAAGGACTGTGGTACATGCAACTTTTCTAACTCTGCTTGTATAAAAATGTGGAGTAATATACCGTTTTACCTATACGTTTAGTTTGCGTGACACGTGTGATACGTGAGTGGGTTTTGTTAATGTATATGCCCTAGATGCCATTACTGTATCAAACTAGTTTGTATATTACTTAATATAAGCTTGGGATATTCACCTTGTATAGACAATCTTGCTCAATATAGTAGTATGCTACTTGGTTTGTTTCTGCTTTAATGCGTACATGTGTTTATTTTAGTATATCACCTATACACATTAGTGGAGGCCTTAGGATCCTTGCTTGATTACCAGCGTTGTGATGGCAGTCACACTAGTGGGGGCTGGGTAATCCACAAGCACATCCTTATGCAGGTCCCTAGTCGTAGGACTATCGAGACAGGGCATCGATACTCCGGAGTAGACTAGCGTATGCGCTTCTCATCCCAGTATGGGAGACGGTCTGTCCCACAGCCGTCAGTACGTCGTACTTGAGATAGTATGCGGGTGCTCGTTAGGTTACGAGTACACTGGACAGGACTCGTCGGGAACTGATGGTTGGTACTATACCTATCGTCAGTTATCAGTTCCCAGGTGACATGAGTACAGCTTAGTCCGCTGACTTGACACTGTCACTTCGCCTCGAGTGTGTTCCCACTGTACTTAGATTACTACCCTACCACGGCTCAAAGGAGTCGTGCAAACAGGTAGTAGTTGGGTGCAGTCCCGAAGCACTTGGTGGCAGTGACGGTTAGACAGGATTTGTCTCTCCCGGTATTGGGGGTTGATATCGAGCTGTGTCTAGGAGAGCCATTACACAAAGTTCTTGGCCAGGGCAAGCGAGATATACTGGTAGGTTTCTAGTGTTATCTCAGGGTGTTCTGGGCTACGTTCCGACACGACTTGTACCGCTATTAGGGGACGGAGGTTTACCGCCCCCTAGGCCCGCCATGTGATTTTCTCAGACGAACAGACCGGACTGTACGCAGATTGTCACATTCAGGCTCAGTAGGAGTTCAGATGGGTTTCACCTCGTCAGTCTTCTTATCGGCATCTACTTGGGGACCGTTACGCACAGCTAGTGCCGCTTGCGGTCTTTGGTTAAACCCACTGCCAGCGTAGTGTCGAGTCTTTAGAGTCCCACACAGAACGCTATTCGCCTTTAGACAAAAGAGTAGAGGTCGCATGGTTTTGCGACAGGGTTCGGTCACATCCGTGCACTTGTGCACGTTTAGTGTCCGGACAGTTAACACTAGCGGGCTTTGGTTTAAGCCAGATCCTAGTGTACGTTTTGGGATTGGTTTTATCTCGTATGTATTCGTGTTCCTCGGAACGCGGATGCGGGTGTGTATGCACAGTTGACGGAGATATAGAGGCAGAGGATTCTCATTGGGGTTGTTGACTATTGACTTTTGCAAAACCCTAATGAGAATAAGAAATATGATTAATGATAATATTATTTAAGTATTATTGTGTCATGGTTTAGATGAAGAGTTGACTTTGTTGACTTGTTGACTTTGTTGACTAGGTTGGACTAGTTGACCACCATCATTACAATGGCTATCATTTCATGGCAAAGACTTTTGCTTGCTTGTTTCTTTTTGCAAAATGAGTGCATGAAATGATATGGCCATTTTGACTTGAACCATTACATAATACTCAATTACTATTATGAGTTATCATGATTTTGGATTATGAGAGAATGGGAGCAAAAAGTCTTGCTCATTCTTTTCATTTGCTTTCTCTCTCTTGAGCTCTCTCATCCTCAAGCTCTCTTTCTCTTCCTCTTGCTCTCTCTCTAGCTCAAGGCAACTCCCTCTCATGAGTTGAGAAACATTGCCTTAGAGATAAAAGAAAACCCATATCACTTCTCTACTCATCCTAGTTCACAAGGATTAGCAAACCAAGTGTTCTAGTTTCTTCTAGTTTGAAGAGAAGCCAAAGGTAGAAGCTTTCAGGTGGATCCATCTTCGGCGCAAGGAGACGACGAGGTGAGGCCGATCCGACCACCGCATGGAGTTGAAGACGAAGGAGTTCAAGATAAGGTATAACCACCTAACCGAGCAGGTAAAACTCTTGTTAAGTTTGTTAGTTAGTTGTTTAACAAAGATCCGTATTTTGAGTCCATGTTACCACCTCTTGAAAAATCGTTTTTCATCATTTCCGCAAGCCCGTAACTACCGGGAGAGGTGACGTGGACTTACAGTGGTATCAGAGCCTGGTTAAACACTATCTAACATGTTAGCAAAGTAACTAGAAGTTCGATCGGAGAAAAAGTCACGAAACACGCCCGAAAAATCAAGTTTCTGTCGATTCTGTATTCTGTTCAAAAAATAAAAAATCTTGCACCAAAAATCGACTCAGGCTTTTTAAAATACACTCAAGAAATTTGGTCCACTGGCTCGGTCAAAGCGCGGAACCACGGCAGGAGCATGCTCCCGCCGCGGATCCGCGGCCGAGTTGACTCGGCCGTGGTGCAAATTTCCTGTAGTGTGTTTCTGGGGTTGTTTTGGGATTTTTACAATATGATTTTTCTGCCCCGATTTTCCAGAAAGAAAAATTTGTTTTTGGGGTCTAAAAATCCGTATTTTGATCGAACTTCTAAAAGACTTAAGCTAACGGGTTATATCTGTGATGTGATATATGTATTGAACGTCTGCTAATCGCTATACGTCGATTAGTGGGTTTATACATATCTGTGATCTGTAATGTTGATGGTATGTGAATATGAATTCATTGGATTTTCGCGGATGAATAGCAGGGGGGTTGTAAGATGAGAGTTTTCTTTTTTCTTTCAATTCATGTAATTTGTAATTGATGTAATATTATTTATATGGCCGCACAACCGGTATGGGGTTGTAGCCGTCTTTGTATCATTTCTTTTATTGTTTTTCTCCTAGGATAGACCCATGGTGGGGTGCACAAACTACCGGGTATCTCAAAGTGCCGAGTGGCCTACTCAAGGTGTTGAGGGAGGTTTCTTCGCTTCGGGTACTTGGCGGGTAGTTTGCCGCACCCGTAGGGGTCTAGGGTGGGGTCTTGGCTATTCATCGCGACCGTATAATCCGCTATTCGTTACAGGCTCGCACGGATTGCGGATTCCTAGTATATCCAATGTGTTCATCTGTGATCTGGAATGGCTATCATTGCATGTGGCGAATGTGTATATCTATATATGATATCTATTTAGGCGTTGCTTTTGTTTTGCATCCGCGCTAGTGCGACCCCGCTCTGTCGTTAGTTAAGTAACCTAACGGGTAATGACGGGGCCCCGTGGCGAATGCGGATGGAATAAGCGTACGTCATATTTTCGTTATTTTCTGCAATGGTAGGATTAAATGATGGGACGCATTAAATTAATGCAAGAAAATAACCCAAAGTTGAATCATTGGAACACTTTCAAAACCACTCGGTTTCTTTTCAAAAACAACTTTTAAACGCGGAGCTTAAGCCACTCCTTTTAAAAGCTATCTCGTTCCATCGATTATATCAAGTTCACTACGTTCACGGTTTTGCCAAAACCATCCGTAGCCCTCCATCATTTCAGTTAAATATTCGGTACTATTCAAGCTATGTATTTTGACCTCACGCCAAGGCATAGTGATTGGTAGCTGCCGGATATTTATCTGTTGCATAGATAGAATGCGTTGGTTTGAGATAGTCGTACTGCTATTTTGGCCTACGGCAAGGGTAGGTACGGGTGGGTTCAAATTAACCTGGATAATGATGGGAAGAACTTGACATGTGACTTATGACTTTTTGACATCACGCCAAGGTCATAAGAGCATGGGGAAAAAATGCACATCGGGAGTTTCAAAAGAACTGAAACTTGCTAGCGCTGCATACCATTTGGAGTGTGATGATTCTGGTAGGATTCCTTCAGTTTTGTCACGCAATGATATTTGGATCCCGATCCTATTGTGAGTATATGTTACTCCTCGGGAAATTTCTCACTTAACAATCAATGCTATAAACCAAGTAGGTGTCTAGAAAGGTGTTAGCGGGGCTACGCCCCTAGGTAAAAGAGGTTATTTAATTAAGGAACTTCGCGAAAGCGTTGGAAAACCTCCCTCGAAGTACCGACACTAGCCTGGCTGAACGGTTAAGCAAGTATTGTACGGTGAGATTGATCCTGACTAATTCTTCCTTTTTGGTTTGAGGAGGGATTCGAGAGACAGTGGGAGCCATCCTGTTTAGACAAATTAAAAACCACTCTAAACTTGCAAGAGCATCATGCTAAAGTGATTCTTCTCTCTCTCCTAATTGCAGCGACCAAACATCATGACCAGACTTAAGTTACTACTAGATAAAAACATACTGACAGGGCCAAACTACAAAGATTGTCTCAGGAATGTCAAAATGGCAATCACTTATGACAAGTTGGGGTATCTCCTTACCACCAAAGCTCCCCCTGTCCCAGGTTCCAAAACCAGCGTCGCGGATAGGGAAATCCATAAGACCTGGAAAATCGATTGCGCGAAGGCCAAGTGCCTCGTGCTTGCCTCTATGGACAATGAACATCAGAGGAGGCACGAGAATATGGACCTGGAATCCATATTTCTCCATACAAAAGAACTGTATGGAGAGCAATCACGTATCGCAAGATGTGAAGTGTCGAAAAAGTTGTTTTCAGCGAGATTGGCCGTCAGATCATTGGTAGCGGAACACGTGCTTAAGATGATTGGCTTCATTGAGGAGCTCGCGGACCTTGAGACCACGTTAGAGAACGAGCTCTATACGGACTTGATTCTCCAGTCCCTTCCTTCCACTTACGCGTAGTTTATCATGAACTTCAACTTGCAAGAAAAAGAAGTTGAACTTTCAGAACTCCTCAACATGCCGAGGAGTGCAGAGGGCACCCTACAGAAAGGTAGGGAAACATCCGCTTTGTTTGTAGGAGGATCTTCCTCTTCTAGGTCCATGGCGAAAGCCAAGGGAAAGAAGAAGAAAGCCCCCGCCAAACCAAGGGGCGGTGTTAGTAAAGTAGATACGAAGGGAAAGACAAAAGTAACAAAGGTAGTGGGAAAACTTGTAGGAAAGGAAGAGTGCTTTTACTGTCACAAGAGTGGACACTGGAAAAAGGATTGCAGGGCTTGGATGGCCAGAACCCAGGATCTGAAGCAAGTTGCGGCTTCTGCTTCAGGTGTGTATGTTATTGAAAACTGTCTATCAATAAACTCTACATCCTGGGTAGTGGATACCGGATCAGGATCTCATATCTGTAATTCTTTACAGGCACTGAGAAGGCGTAGGGCTTTGAAGGCAGGTGATATGACCCTCAGAGTTGCAAACGGAGCTGGCATGGATGCTGAGTCCGTAGGGGACTATCACCTGGGGTTGTCAGATGGACACGTTTTGGTTTTGTGTAATTGCTATTTTGTATCCAATGCAACTTGTAATATCATTTCTGTATCTTTATTATCTAAAGAAGGTTATGAATTTGCATTTGTAAGTAATGTTGTAAACATTCACCTTAATCAAGTTTTGATTGGGTCAGGTACATTAAGCAATAGTATATACGTACTAAACCAACCACAGATTTTCAATGTCCAGAATACACACAAAAGAAAGTCTCCGGAAACAAACCAGGCTTTCTTATGGCATTGTAGACTGGGTCACATCAATGAGAGAAGGTTGACGAAGTTACATATAGATGGATATTTGGATCCGTTCGAATATCAATCGTATGCCACTTGTCAATCCTGTCTCAAAGGAAAGATGACAAAGACTCCGTTCACTGGACACGGAGTAAGAGCGAGCGAGCTCTTAGGACTCGTATACAACGACATGTGCGGTCCAATGTCTACACATGCGCGAAGCGGTTATTCTTACTTCATTACTTTTACGGATGACTTTTCAAGGTACGGATATGTCTTCTTAATGAAACATAAATCCGAAGCCTTTGGAAAATTCCAGGAATATAGGAATGAAGTAGAAAAACAAACAGGCAAAAGTATGAAGACACTGAGATCTGATCGAGGTGGTGAATACTTAAGTGCCGAGTTCCAGGATTACTTAAAAAAGAATGGAATTCTCTCTCAGCTTACTCTTCCATACACTCCGCAACACAACGGTGTATCGGAGAGACGGAACCAGACCCTATTGGATATGGTACGTTCCATGATGACTAACACTGAGTTACCGCGATCATTCTGGGGATATGAACTAGAATCAGCTGCATACCTTTTGAACAGAGTTCCAACTAAAACTGTGCCTACCACACCATATGAGATATGGAGTGGGAAGAAACCCTATCTTCAATATCTGAAGATCTGGGGATGTCCGGCTTTTGTCAAAAAAAACTTGCGGACAAACTCGAGGCACGCTCAGTACTATGCAAGTTTGTGGGATACCCAAAAAACTCCAGGGGGTATCTCTTCTATTACGCAGAGGAACAAAAGATCATTGTTTCTCGTAATGCCCATTTTCTATAACACCAGTTCTTAGAAAAGGAAAGTAGTGGGAGCAAAATAGAACTTGAAGAAATTCCAAAACTACAGACTATTACTGAAAAATTAGTAGAACTAGAGGGTTCAAAAGAACATGACATATTTACGCCGCTCCACAGGAGTAGTAGGCTGTCTCATCCGCCCGAGAGATACTACGGTTTTATCATAGATGGGGATAGAGAAGATTGCATCATTGATAGTGAATAGCCGACTAGCTTCCAGCAGGCCATTCAGAGCATTGACTCGGTAAAATGGTTGGATGCAATGCGGACAGAAATGGAGTCCATGTACACCAACAAAGTATGGACGTTGGACGTTGCTCCAGATGGGGTAAAACCCGTAGGATGCAAGAGGATCTTCAAAAGGAATATTGTTGTAGATGGACAGGTTGAGACCTATAAAGCTAGACTTGTTGCAAAGGGTTTTCGTCAAAGACCGGGTTTGGACTATGACGAAACCTTTTCTCCAGTGGCTATGCTGAAATCTATTCGGATCCTTCTTGCCATTGCTGCCTTCCACGATTATGCGAATTTGCAGATGGACGTAAAGACCGCTTTTCTGAATGGAAATTTAGAGGAGTGTGTCAATATGGGCCAGCCAGAGGGTTTCATTCAGAGTGGGAGCAGCGGAAAGGTGTGCAAGTTGCTTAATTCCATCTATGGACTAAAGCAGGCATCGCGGAGTTAGAACATATGTTTTGATGAGACGGTCAAAGAATTTGGCTTTATCAAAAATCCAGATGAACCATGCATCTATAGTAGATTTGTAGCAAGAACTGTCGTATTCCTCGTATTATACGTGGATGACATTCTTTTGATAGGAAATGACATTCCTATGCTACAATCTGTCAAAGGATTCCTGTCACACAGGTTCTCCATGAAAGACCTGGGTGATGCCTCGTACATTGTGGGGATCCGGATCTTTCGTGACAGATCCAAGTGGATATTAGGACTTTCACAGTCTAGGTACATCGACACCATACTGAATAGATTCGGTATGGAAGATTCCAAGCGCGGTAATCTACCGGCTTGTCACGGGATCACCCTCTCCAAAGAGATGTCTCCCAAGACTGATTTGGAAAGGGAACGCATGTCTATTATACCCTACGCTTCTGCGGTAGGCTCTATAATGTATGCGGTGTTGTGTACCAGACCAGATATAGCTTATGCACTGAGTGTGGTAAGCCGGTATCAGTCAAACCCTGGGCAGAAGCACTGGATGGCGGTAAAAAACATTCTCAAGTACCTGAGAAGGACTAAGGAGATGTTCTTGGTGTATGGCGGAAAAGACCTCCAGATCGAGGCCTTTGCTGACTCCAGCTTCTAGAGTGACAAGGATGATTCCAAGTCCATTTCGGGTTATGTCTTTACCCTCAATGGAGGGGCGGTGTGTTGGAAGAGTTCCAAACAGGAAACCGTTGCTGACTCGACGATGGAAGCGGAATATATCGCTATTGCAAATTCCGCAAAAGAAGCCGTCTGGATAAGGAAGTTCTTAACAGAACTTCAGGTGGTTCCGTCCATTGTTGATCCAATACCTCTATATTGCGACAACAACGGGGATATAGCTTTAGCGAAGGAACCCAGGTCCCATCAGAGATCCAGACACATCTTGAGGCGGTATCACCTGATCAGGGAGATCGTGGGTCGCCAGGAGATCTAGGTTCGAAGAGTTGCTACAGAAGATAACACTGCTGATCCATTCATGAAGGCCTTACCCCAGACTCAGTTCGAGCGGCTGATCGAGATGATAGGTCTTCGATACGCCAGTACATGGCCTTAGTGCATGTGGGAGATTGTTAGTGTATATGCCCTAGAGGCCATTACTGTATAATACTAGTTTGTATATTACTTAATGGAAGCTTGGGATATTCACCTTGTATAGACAATCTTGATCAATATAGTAGTATGCTACTTGGTTTGTTTCTTCTTTAATGCGTACATGTGTTTATTTTAGTATATCACCTATACACATTAGTGTAGCCCTTAGGATCCTTGCTTGATTACCAGCGTTGTGATGGCAGTCACACTAGTAGGGGCTGGGTAATCCATAAGAACATCCTTATGCAGGTCCCTAGTCATAGGACTATCGAGACAGGGCATCGATACTCCGGAGTAGACTAGCGTATGCGCTTCTCATCCCAGTGTGGGAAACGGTCTGTCCCACAGCCGTCAGTACGTCGTACTTGAGATAGTATGCGGGTGCTCGTTACGTTACGAGTACACTTGGCAGGACTCGTTGGGAATTGATGGTTGGTACTATACCTATCGTCAGTTATCAGTTCCTATGTGACATGAGTACAGCTTAGTCTGCTGACTTGACACTGTCACTTCGCCTCGAGTGTGTTCCCACTGTACTTAGATTACTACTACTACGGCTCAAAGGAGTCGTGCAAACAGGTAGTACTTGGGTGCAGTCCCGAAGCACTTGGAGGCAGTGACGGTTAGACAGAATTCGTCTCTCCCGGTATTGGGGGTTGATATTGCGCTGTGTCTAGGAGAGCCATTACACAAAGTCCCTGTCCAGGGTAAGCGAGATATACTGGTAGGTTTCCAGTGTTATCTCTGGGTGTTCTGGACTACACTCCGACACGACTTGTACCGCTATTAGGGTACTGACGTTTACCGCCCCCCCTAGGCCCGCCATGCGATGTTCTCAGACGAACAGACCGGACTGTACGCAGATTGTCACATTCAGGATCAGTAGGAATTTAGATGGGTTTCACCTCGTCAGTCTTCTTATCGGCATCTACCTGGGGACCGTTACGCACAGCTAGTGTCGCTTGCGGTCTGTGGTTAAACCCACTGCCAGCGTTGTGTCGAGTCTTTAGAGTCCCACACAGAAAGCTATTCGCCTTTAGGCAAAAGATTAGAGGTCGCATGGTTTTGCGACAGGGTTCGGTCACATCCGTGCACTTGTGCACGTTTAGTGTCCGGACAGTTAACACTAGCGGGCTTTAGTTTAAGCCAGATCCTAGTGTACGTTTTGGGATTGGTTTTATCTCGTATGTATTCGTGTTCCTCGTAACCCGGATGCGAGTGTGTATGCACGGTTGACGGAGAGACAGAGGCAGAGGATTCTCATTGGGGTTGTTGACGGTTGACTATTGACTTTTGCAAAACCCTAATGAGAATAAGAAATATGATTAATGATAATAATAATTAAGTATTATTGTGTCATGGTTGAGGTGAAGAGTTGACTTTGTTGACCGGTTGACTAGGTTGGACTAGTTGACCACCATCATTACAATGGCTATCATTTCATGGCAAAGACTTTTGCTTGCTTGTTTCTTTTTGCAAAATGAGTGCATGAAATGATATGGCCATTTTGACTTGAACCATCACATAATACTCAATTACTATTTTGAGTTATCATGATTTTGGATTATGAGAGCATGGGAGCAAAAAGTCTTGCTCATTCTTTTCATTTGCTTTCTCTCTCTTGAGCTCTCTCATCCTCAAGCTCTCTTCCTCTTCCTCTTCCTCTCTCTCTAGCTCAAGGAAATCCCTCTTATGAGTTGAGAAACATTGCCTTAGAGATAAAAGAAAACCCATATCACTTCTCTACTCATCCTAGTTCATAAGGTTTAGCAAACCAAGTGTTCTAGTTTCTTCTAGTTTGAAGAGAAGCCAAAGGTAGAAGCTTTCAGGTGGATCCATCTTCGGCGCAAGGAGACGACAAGTTGAGGCTGATCCGACCACCGCAAGGAGTTGAAGACGAAGGAGTTCAAGATAAGGTATAACCACCTAACCGAGTAGGTAAAACTCTTGTTTGGTTTGTTAGTTAGTTGTTTAACAAAGATCCGTATTTTGAGTCCATGTTACCACCTCTTGAAAAATCGTTTTTCATCATTTTCGCAAGCCCGTAAGTACCGGGAGAGGTAACGTGGACATACAGGTTTAGCGTTCCTGCGTATCGTGACGTGCCGGGATAGTTTCAGACGCGTATACACACGTTTCAGTGTATCGGATACACGCGCGTTTAGTTGAAGACGGGAGTTTCTCGTTTGGTTTCGATATCGCGTTTTTGTAGGATTTTTGCTAATGTGTATTCTTTGTGTAAATTCTAGGTTCGTAGGCGGGTACGTCGGACGCCGCAAAGAAAGGGAAACAAGTGGTTGGCTACGCTTAGCACGAGACCAGGTGAGTAGATTTAACATCTACAGGGAAATCGCCCGTATGGCGTTAAGTGTCAGGGCATGATAGGATATTGTAGTAGCATATATTCATATGTATATTGCTCGCGCGTAGGTACTATTGTAGCATACCCCTCTTTGTTGAATATAGAAATGGTAGTTATATAACACCGCACTGTCACTAACGGTTCAAACTGCACGAGTAATATTTGTATGCTACACTCACACCGTTAGTGATTGCCATGACACTCGTACTATAGGATTGATACGAATCATACATCGTATTGATTACCGCCTCATTGATGATTAGACATGACTTTGTCGCATATTGGCATATATATATGTTGATATATTCATATTGCGCACATACACACTGTGTATCCATATTAGTGCACATATACATTGCTACACTCATATGTGTATATACACATACTTTGACATATCTATACTTGTGCGCAAATACATTGTATATCCATAGTGGTGCACAAATACTTTGACATATCTATACTTGTGCACACACACATTGTATATACCTATTGGTGCACGCATACTTTGACATATCTATACTTACGCACATAAACACATTAGTGCACATATACATTGCTACACTCATATTTGCGTATATATCCACTTTCACATCCATACCAATATACATACATATGTTACGTACATGGACGATATTGACTTGATTTCTATAAATAGGGACCGCATGAGATATTTTCAAAACTGGATCCTTTTAAAAGAGCGGTTTTCTCTTTTTACTCTTACTATCATACGACACATTGCATGGTTTTACGTATTGAGTTTTGAATTTATGTGACTTCTGGATTTGATAACCGTGGTACGATTTTAAGAAAATATGCATTGTTTTAAAAACGCGATTTCTCTTGATATGATATTTCAGTGCGCCCAGCATGCGTTTTCTCGGTGCTGAGACGTGTGACATGTGAACCCGAATCGAGGAGCTGGATGAAGCCGATTGCGGGTACATGGTGGACCCGGTATGGTACCCCGGGGCGAGAACGGATCTGTCGTGCAGTAGGCGATGAGCCTGGCAGAGGGACTACTACCTACCGGTGATTGGTTGGACCTTGCTGTTATCCGGAGGATACTGACCAGAGTCGATATATGGATACGGGACGACCCGTACTGCCGGCGCCGAGGGCCGATTCCGCAGATGGAGCCCATGGGCCGATCCGGACTGACGGAGCCCGATAGTTGAGGATTTGCGTGTCGATGCCGGACACGATGATTTCATGATATTTTCGAGTGCCGATGCTGGGCACTCACGATTCCAAGAGATGTACAGGATTTGAGGGCTGATTAGAGTGACGGCGCCTGAGTTTTTACTGGGATTTGGGTGTATTCGATGGACACCGGTTATTTTTCCACGTTGATTTTCCGTGTAGATAATATTTTACCCCATGCTCAGCATTCATTGTTCTACATCTCATCCTGTAGTTGTAGTACCTGATAGAGTACTTTGGCATGATTATTGCATACCCTGCTCATCACATATAGATGTATTAGCTTACATTTGTTATGCATGATTATTGCATACCCTGCTCATCATATATAGATGTATTAGCTTACACTTGTTATGCATGATTATCGCATACCCTGCTCATCGCATATAGATGTTTTCTGTTGGCATATGTTAGAGTATCGCGGTACGTGCATACTCGCGATTACATTTATATGCTATTCAGGAGTTGGCAACTCGCCCCCGTTGTGCCACAGTGTTGCTGCTTGCCCCCTCAGAGTAGTTGCGGCAGGGCTACATCCTTGTACCTTTTTCTACGTATACCACTGCAGTTGGCGCGTGAGCCCTTTTGCTGATAGGTGGGTTTTTGCGGTATCCGTTTATGTTTCAGTTGTGCACACTATTGTATCTAGTACTCTCCATCTACTACTCATGTATTGACTTAGAGACCAGTTGTGAGGATGATGTATATTTTTTTGTACTCTGGTGTCGAGCTCGTTGTGAGCCGACTTTATTTTTGCAGTTTTATCTTTCATGATATTTTTCCACTTACATTGCTCATTTCTTCACTACGGCGTCGTATATTATTATTGTTATGGTTGTTTCCACCGTTGGGCGTGATTGCTCCCATTTGGGGATGCTTTATTCTCATTGTATGTCACTTTTATATATATCTTGTCTTTTACCCGATTTTCAGGGCTAGTTTTTACAAAGGAGATCCTACCAAAATTTTTAAGAAAACAATTTAAACTTTAAAGTATTTTCACTAAACCACTTAAGGTTTTCTAAATGCTTTAAACTAATGTTTTCTTTCACTCGCTTTTTCAATGGTTTTGATTTCGGTGTTTCGGCTTACTTAGTCGCGTTACGCCTGTAGACGTTACGTGGTTAAGTGCCGGTCACGGGTCGAACTTTGGGTCATGACATGGTGTCAGTTGGTTCACCTAAGATGTATACAGGTGCTCATTGGGTTATGAGTACACAGAACGGACTCGCATGGGCACTGCTGATTGGTACTATACGTATCGTCAGGAGCAGTTCCTAGGTGACATGAGTACAGCTTAGTCCGTTGACTCGGAACTGCTAAGTACCGGAAGTGTGTTCCCACTGTTCTTTGAATACTAACCTACTACGGCTCAAAGGAGTCTTGGAAACAGGTAGTTGTTGGGTGCAGTCCCGAAGCACTTGGAGACAGTGGCGGTTAGACAGAATTCGTCCCTCCCGGTATTGGGGGTTGATATCGCGCTGTGTATGGAGAGCCATTACACAAATTCCTTGGCCAAGACAACTGAGATTTACTGGTAGATATTCAAGTAGTTTCTCAAAGGTGTTCTGGGCTACACTCTAACACGACTTATACCGCTTTTGGGGGTCTGACGTTTACCATCCCCCTAGGCCCGATATGCGATACTCTTAGATGAACAGACCAGACAGTACGGAGATTGTCAAAGATAGGCTCAGTAGGGTTCCAGGATGATTTCGCTTGTCAGCTTCCCTTTCGCTCAATACTTGGGCAGCCGTTACGTACAACTAGTGCCACTGACGTGCTTATGGTTAAACCTAATGTCAGCGTATTGACGAGTCTTTAGAGTCCCCGACAGAATGTTTCCCAAGTTCGGGCGAAAGGTTGAAGAGGCCGTATTGTTTTATGGCAGGGTTCGATCATATACGTGCACTCGTGCACGCATCATGATCGGACGGATCATACTGGTGGGCTTTGGTTTGAGCCGGATCCGAGTATTAGATTGGTTGGATTACTTTCGACTCGTAGTATTCGTATTCAGTCGGAATACGGATGCAGGTATGTATGTACGGAGGAGGGGTATTCTTGTAATTCATTACAAGATAACTTTAGATGATGCCATTTTCCTTTTGTGGATTAAACATTTAAGTTTAAATGTTTAATGTGGAAATTGTGACTCATTCTTGGCATGACTCATTTTTTGTCATGGCTAAGATATTTTCTTTTGTGCTTTTAGATATTTTTTAAGTGTGTGAGTGTAGAGATATTTTGTGAGTGTGTGAGGCTCAATTTCTAGAAACAAAATATCTAAACACTCACACACACAAGAGAGGGCAGCCATCATTTTTAAGAGCCATCTCATTCTTTTTGTTTTTGCTAGCTCACTTGATATTTCCTTGAGCTCATAATTTCCACCATGGGCATCATCTTCATGTTAGTTATATGTATGCCCTAGAGGCCATTACTGTACATTGGATGTATATTGTAGTGGATGCTGGGACATATATAGGTAGGACTTTCTTGCTCGACATGATAGTACACTATCTGGTAGCACTTTATCTTAACATGTATACTTTCTGTCTCTCTGATTACATGCTGATAAAGCCCTTAGGATGTGTACTCGACTTCGAGGACTATGATGTAGATCATACTAGTGGGGCCTGGGTAGTCCATGAGTACATCCTTCAAATGTTCCTAGTCGAGGGAATATCGAGACGGGGCATCGATATTCCAGAGTAGACTAGCGCATATCTTCTTGACCCATGCGATGGGCGATGGATGATCCCATATCCATTGGTGTTTGACATCGAAGATGGTATGCAGGTGCTCAGTGGAGACTGGGTACACTGAACGGACTCGCCGAGAACTCCCAGATGGTATTATACCTCACGTCAGATGGCAGTTCTCTGGTGACACTGGTACAGCTTAGTCTGTTGACCCGAGATCGTCATAGTGTCTTGTGTGTCTCCCACTGTGCTTTGATTTCCACCCTACCACGGCTCTACTGAGTTGTGCAAACAGGTGGTTATTGGGTACAGTCCCAATTCACATGGAGGCAATGAGCGATAGGAGGGGATTCGTCTCTCCTGGTATTGGGGGTTGATGCTGCGCTATGCTCGACTGGCCATAAAAGGAAATCTGTCACGCCCCGCTTCCCAGAGTACGCAAGACTGGGCACGTAACATAGCCAACCATGCTACCTGTGGGTAGGAATTATCCCTCCACAGTCGCAATACGGTTGTAGAGATATCAAGAACAAGTAATAAACTAATCTAATACATGTCCAAATCCATAATAACAAGAATCAATAAACAATAAGTGCGGAAGCAATGATCCAATATAATAATAGAAAGGTACGTCCCATAATGCGGGATCGCACCTGGAAATAAAATGCAATAAACGAACTAACCATTATAGAACTCAAATCAGCCTGCTGGCTGAAGTACTCCTGCACAGTCGGCGACAGTAGTAAAGAATCTGGGCCATGCAAAACCCAGACGTCAGCGCGTCATGTCAACCAAATAATATAAACATGGTAATAAGCAATGCAGGTATGAACATGAAATAAGCAATATTATGAAACAACAGCGCAGGGTAATGTGCAATGGGTAACTAAACTGTCCTATCAGGTTTCTACTCTATAGTCTTTGAAATCAATTGATGAATCGTCGATGTAACTCAATAGTATCCCGTGCGTGCCCGGGACCACGGTCAAGGTCCTCGGGCTGAATCCGAGACGTGCCGCTAAGCAGTAATAGGTAGTAGGATGGATGAGTGATGTCAGCATCATCACTCCCAGACTGGCCAAGCCCATAAGACTGATCAGAACAAGTATCGAACTGTTGAGTTACAAGTCGGTTTCACCTTTGATTTACCCATACCCCCAAGTTATGTATGTCAGGTTTGGTATTCAGTAGTCAAGGACTAATGCCAACGCAAAATCAGGTAAAAGTAGGTCTCTCTGGATAGACAGCAGGAATGGTCAGGTTTGTCGGCATTAGGCATGAGATCAGGTAATAAGTCAGGTTGTAGTCCACTAGGGTGAGTCAGTATGTATAGGGTGTCATGTCCGGTGTATCAGTACATGTGAATATATCAGGTGTAGCAGGGTCAAGTCAATATGCAATGTAACCGAGTATGTGCTCTCAACAGGTGTATGATCAAATGAGTAACAGCAGGAATAAGGTAATTAACAATAACGGCTCACTTAATCACAATGTTACAAGAATATGGTGCAGTTGTATTATATTAACAGGTTCGAGCACCTTTGAGGTGCAATAATCACCAAGTGAAACAATATCAACAACATACGTAATGAAGCTACATGAATTTAAACTAAAGCATAATAATTGTCTCATGGGTGATTTAACAAATGAAGCGAGGACGATCTACTTGGTTTAGTTAGTTAAAGTGTGAATTAATAGACCGATTAATTACAAGCAACTACTATATTGATTTAATGTTACGGATAATTGTGACCATCAATTCTAAGTTATATAAAAAAGGATATCGATGTTACAAATAGCTGTGTGGTTATAATAAATAATATGATGATTAAGTTTGTAGCAAGACTTGATCTTGTGTACTAGCATGTTAAAGCAAGTATTCGGATACTTGCCTCGACGGTTTCGCAAACCGGAAAGCACGGATGCAAAGTCGGCAGAAAACACGAAGTGGTTGCACGGGCCACGGATTGAGTCACAACAGCGGACAGCGGGACCACACGGACCAGGGTACTTCGAGGGAAGAACCAGGGCAACCACGACGGCTCGACGGCGAGGGGCGCCGGCGGCGGCCTGGGAGTGCGGCTGCAGTGCTGGAGGCGGCTGCTTCGGTTGTGCTGTGCGATGAGGGGGGTGTAAGGGCCGGGTTCTGGTCGCAGGGGAGAGGAGGCGGTCGGAGGTGGCGCGAGTGACGTCGACGAGGGTCGACGGCACGTTTTTCGACGAACTGCAGAGGGCGATAGGGTTAGGCTCGGGTCTGGTGGTGGTCCGATGAGGGGAGGAGGAAGGCGACGACGAGGTCGGGACGTGGAGGAAGAGAGGGAGTCGCAGGCGTCGTCGGCGACGTGAGGCGGCGTCGACTGCGAGATCTGCGGCCGGGTGATGGCGTCGGGGATTGGGTGCAGGCGGGGAAGAGAACGGAGGAAGGAGGAAGCGGGTGCGGTAAGGTCGAGGAGGCGAGGGCGGCGACGGCGAGGTCGCGGGGAGGTCGGCGGCGCAAGCACGAGGAGCTAGGGTTAGGGTTGCGAGATGTTTCTCGCGATGGGGAGGAAGGTGAACAGGGGCGGCTGCATGAGGGAAAAATATATATATAGGAGGAGAGAGGGAGAGAGTTTGTTAGAGAGAGAGAGAGAAAGAGAATGGAGAGAGACAGAGAGAGAGTGGGAAAAGTTGTTACCCACGAGGGATTCTAACCTCACGCGATTGGCTGAGGGAAAGATTGTGGGTAAAAAAATAAATAATTTAAAGGGATTTGAAGGGATTTAACGTAGGATTTAGGTAACGAATTTATATATATATAGTTTAATATATTTAAACAAACGGGCAATTTTGGCGCTAAATGAAACATTTCCAAATCGCGCCCGGGTTGTGCCCAAATGTTCCAAATTCAAATTATAGGATTTTAAGCGGGTTCCAAATTTTGAAAAGAGGTGTTTAATGATTAAAATGCAAGCCCCCAAGTCGGACACTTGTACGCGCGCGTAGCCGTCCAAACTTGCCCGTTTAGCCGAACGGGACGAAATCTCGACACGCGGATGCTACCACCCGACTAGTGGCGACGAGTAGGCCATCATGGACATTTTTAATTTCATTTTAGGAGTTAAAATTTGTTATGTGCCAAAATGACTTAACCGGTTAAAATTTTGCAAAAGGCACCAAACAATCAGGATAATTGGAATGAGCAATACATAACCTTCAACTAGTAATATAAATAGTATTATTGGGCTCGGGTGTTACATCATACCCAACTACAAAAAGAATTTCGTCCTCGAAATTCCAAGAATACAAGATAGCTAACTACTGGAAAAGGTGAGGGAATTTCTGCCGGATCTCGTCTTCTCGCTACCAAGTGGATTCTCCATGCGATCGAATACCCCAAGAAACTAGCACAAGAGGGATAACCTTGTTCTTAAGAACCTTTCCTCTTCGATCCTTGATTTCAGCTGGTCGCTCCTCAAAGGTTAGGTCCTCCCGTATAGTCAACTCCGAATGATCCAAGACATGAGTCTCATCACGAACATACCTCCGTAGTTGAGACACATGAAACACATCGTGCACTCCTGCCAATGACTGTGGTAACGCCAACCGGTACGCTACCTCTCCAACACGCTCCAATATCTCGAAGGGTCCAACGAATCGAGGACTAAGCTTTCCCCGACTTCCAAAGCGAATCACCCCTCTAGTCGGTGATATCTTTAGGAATACCAAATCACCCACGGCGAACTCTAGAGGTCTTCTTGACGTGTCGGCCCAACTTTTCTGTCTGTCTTGAGCTGCCTTCATATGCTTCCTGATTGTATTCACCTTCTCGACTGTCTGTACCACCAAATGTGGTCCTAGTAACCTTCGTTCACCAACATCATCCCAACAAACCGGTGAACGACACTTACGACCATACAACGCTTCAACGGAGCCCTCTGAATAGTCCCTTGGAAGCTATTATTGTACGAAAACACCACCAGGTGTAGGTGATCCTCCCAAGAACCTTTGAAGTCCAACATGCAAGCTCTCAACCTATCTTCAAGGGTCTGGATCGTTCTCTTCGATTGTCCATCAGTTTAAGGATGATAAGCTGTGCTAAACTTCAATAGAGTCCCCAAACTTTCCTGCAAACTCCTCCAGAAGTGTGACAAGAACCGAGTGTTCCGATTGGACACGATGCTTACCGGTACTCCATGCAATCTCACAATCTCCTGCATGTACCGCTCCGCCAAAGTCTCTGTCGATTGACCAACCCGAAAAGGAATAAAGTGAGCCGCCTTGGTCAACCGATCGACAATCACCCATACTGCATTGTTGCCCTTTGGACTCCGCGGTAAAGCCGTTACGAAATCCATGGTTATATGTTCCCACTTCCACTGAGGAATCGGAAGTGGTTGCAACAAACCAGCAACCCTTTGGTGTTCAGCCTTGACTTGCTGACACACCAAGCACTTAGCCACGAAACGAGCAATTTCCCGTTTCATACCTTCCCACCAGAAGTGTTGTCGAATATCTCGGTACATCTTTGTCCCTCCTGGATGTACAGAGTAAGCTGAACTGTGTGCCTCCTTCATAAGCTCTTCACGCACATCCCCTTTTGGCACACACACACGGCTACCATATCTCAACGAACCATCTTCGTGGATCAGTAAATCGGTTTGTAGTCCGGCTTCAACCTGCTCTCGAAACTTTTGTAGTCTAGGATCCTGCAATTGCGACGCTTTAATCTTCTCAACTAATGACGATTGCACTTGCAATTGCATCAACTGTCCCGTAGCATGTGGTAGCACAACCTCCAAGTCAAATCTCCGAAAATCCGCAATGATCTCCCTCTGTGCAGTCAATATCTGAATTGCTGGTAACCGACTTAGCGTATCTGGCACGACGTTAACTTTTCCCGGATGGTACTTAATGTCAAGGTTGTAGTCGGCCATCAGCTCCAACCATCTGCGTTTCCTCATGTTCAACTCCTTCTGAGTGAATACATACTTCAAACTCTTTTGATCTGTAAAGACTTCGACTCTCTCGTCTAAAAGGTAGTGTCTCCAAATCTTCAGGGCGAAGATCACGGCTGCAAGCTCTAAGTCATGAGTCGGATAATTCTTCTCATGAGTCTTCAGTTGTCTCGATGCGTAAGCGACGACTTTCCCATTCTGCATCAGAACACATCCCAATCCTTTTCCGGATGCGTCGCTGTGAATCACCAGTCCTCCCGAATCATCCGGTACGGTTAGGATAGGGGCGGTTATCAACTTTTGCTTCAACGTCTCGAAGGCCAATGCACATCCATCCGTCCAAACAAACGGTACCTCCTTGCGCGTGAGCTTGGTTAACGGCTCAGCTAAACGAGCGAAGTTCTCTACAAATCTTCTGTAGTAACCGGCGAGTCCAAGAAAACTTCTTATCTCCGCAACATTCTTTGGAATAGGCCAATCTCGAACTGCTGCAATCTTTTCGGGATCGACGGCGATTCCATTGCCCGACACGACATTCCCCAGGAACTTCACTTCTTCCAGCCAGAATTCGCACTTACTCATCTTCGCGAATAACTTCTCTTGTCTCAGCGTCTGCAATGGGATCCTTAAATGCTCAGCATGCTCCTCCGGACTCTTCGAGTACACCAGAATATCGTCAATGAATACCACAATAAACTGGTCCAAGAATGGCGAAAAGATCCTGTTCATCAAATCCATGAATATTGCCGGCGCATTAGTCACTCCGAAGGGCATCACCAAATACTCGAAATGTCCATATCGAGTTCGAAACGCCGTCTTGCAAATGTCTTCTGCTTTTACTCGGACCCGGTGATATCCTGATCGCAAATCCAATTTCGAGAATACCCTCGCGCCATTCAGCTGCTCAAAAGTTCTCCAATGCGAGGGATCGGGTGCTTGTTGTAATAGTCACCCGGTTCAATTCTCAATAATCCATGTACATCCCACTCGTTTCTTAACTCCTTCCAATTCCACCGGTGCCATCGGATAATACGATTTTGGACACTGGCGCTGCACCAGGAATGAGGTCAAACGCAAACTTCACATCTCGCTTTGGAGGTAAGCCTGATATATCTTCAAACACATCCAAAAGTCACGAACAACTGCTGGCTCTTCATTACTATCCACTACCATAGGCGCAAGAACATTGTTCGTCGGCCTAGCCCTAAACTTGACTGGCCCGACAGAACCGCTTCTTTACCGCAACTGCTGTCTGCATCGTTGGCCGCGAAAGGCCCAGCAAGACTACTGAGTCTCGTCCACTCTGCTGCACGCACGTCCACGGTTGCTCCATTCTGCCTTAGTCCGATAAATTTCTCCTTCATTTTCTCCCGTGCAGCCCGCGGGAAGCGTTTCTCCAGGAAACTTTTAGAGAAAACAGCCCAACTGATTGGCTTGGGCAGGCAGGTCTCCTCCACAAGCCATCACTCATCGGCGTAAACCACTAGCTGAAAGCGCATCACAACAACTCTCTTGTTCTCTGGGATCTGTGCCGCAATAAGCAATTTCTCCGTGTCACTAGCCACTGCTCGGCTGGCAACGGCTCCTCCAGACCAGTGAAAGTAGACGGATCCAAAAGTCTGAAATCTGCTACGGTCCTTACTCGGTCAACCGGTCTAGTTCCAACATCGTTTACAGACTGCTGAACGATCTGCAAACCTTCCCGAAACAGGTCCGCTTGCTGCTGGGTCAGCTCGGTCTGTTTCTTTAGATTCTCCAGCAATCCCCTTATCACTCTACGCCTGGCGGCTAAGACCGCATGTCTTTGGTCCATCTTCAAATTCTTACCGGCCATATTCCTGGAAATCAAGGTACCCAACATTAGCATGATGATAGATTCTGAGTATAGATCAAGGCTAGAACTCCAAGATACTTAAATAGAGTACAGCATTGTAGCTATGCCGCGGTATCATAGCCGCAATTACTTAACTCTTCCCAAGTCACCTAAGTCCTAGAGATAATAAGAAGTTAGGTTTTTTAGTTGACAAATGCAAAGTAAGTTTGCATGTCGACATGATTCGGAAGAAATGATTCAAGGATGGTAAAACGGTCAAGGTGGCTGGACATGTTTCCTAATCACGGGTGTTCTGATTCGTGTATTGGGTACAATACCCAACTACAAAAGAATCAACCCAACTAACCTATGCTCAGATACCAAAAGAACCATGTCACGCCCCGCTTCCCACAGTACGCAAGACTGGGCACGTGACATAGCCAACCATGCTACCTGTGGGTAGGAATTATCCCTCCACAGTCGCATTACGGTTGTAGAGATATCAAGAACAAGTAATAAACTAATCTAATACATGTCCAAATCCATAATAACAAGAATCAATAAACAATAAGTGCGGAAGCAATGATCCAATATAATAATAGAAAGGTACGTCCCATAATGCGGGATCGCACCAGGAAATAAAATGCAATAAACGAACTAACCACTATAGAACTCAAATCAGCCTGCTGGCTGAAGTACTCCAGCACAGTCGGCGACAGTGGTAAAGAATCTGGGCCATGCAAAACCCAGACGTCAGCGTGTCATGTCAACCAAATAATATAAACATGGTAATAAGCAATGCAGGTATGAACATGAAATAAGCAATATTATGAAACAACAGCGCAGGGTAATGTGCAATGGGTAACTAAACTGTCCTATCAGGTTTCTACTCTATAGTCTTTGAAATCAATTGATGAATCGTCGATGTAACTCAATAGTATCCCGTGCGTGCCCGGGACCACGGTCAAGGTCCTCGAGGCTGAATCCGAGACGTGCCGCTAAGCAGTAATAGGTAGTAGGATGGATGAGTGATGTCAGCATCATCACTCCCGGACTGGCCAAGCCCGTAAGACTGATCAGAACAAGTATCGAACAGTTGAGTTACAAGTCGGTTTCGCCTTTGATTTCCCCATACCCCCAAGTTATGTATGTCAGGTCAGGTATTCAGTAGTCAAGGACTAATGCCAACGCAAAATCAGGTAAAATTAGGTCTGTCTGGATAGACAGCAGGAATGGTCAGGTTTGTCGGCATTAGGCATGAGATCAGGTAATAAGTCAGGTTGTAGTCCACTAGGGTGAGTCAGTATGTATAGGGTGTCATGTCCGGTGTATCAGTACATGTGAATATATCAGGTGTAGCAGGGTCAAGTCAATATGCAATGTAACCGAGTATGTGCTCTCAACAGGTGTACGATCAAATGAGTAACAGCAGCAATAAGGTAATTAACAACAACGGCTCACTTAATCACAATGTTACAAGAATATGGTGCAATTGTATTATATTAACAGGTTCGAGCACCCTTGAGGTGCAATAATCACCAAGTGAAACAATATCAACAACATATGTAATGAAGCTATATGAATTTAAACTAAAGCATAATAATTGTCTCATGGGTGATTTAACAAATGAAGCGAGGACGATCTACTTGGTTTAGTTAGTTAAAGTGTGAATTAATAGACCGATTAATTACAAGCAACTACTATATTGATTTAATGTTACGGATAATTGTGACCATCAATTCTAAGTTATATAAAAAAGGATATCGATGTTACAAATAGCTGTGTGGTTATAATAAATAATATGATGATTAAGTTTGTAGCAAGACTTGATCTTGTGTACTAGCATGTTAAAGCAAGTATTCGGATACTTGCCTCGACGGTTTCGCTAACCGGAAAGCACGGATGCAAAGTCGGCAGAAAACACGAGGTGGTTGCACGGGCCACGGATTGAGTCCCAACAGCGGACAGCGGGACCACACGGACCAGGGTACTTCGAGGGAAGAACCAGGGCAACCACGACGGCTCGACAGCGAGGGGCGCCGGCGGCGGCCTGGGAGTGCGGCTGCATTGCTGGAGGCGGCTGGTTCGGTTGTGCTGTGCGATGAGGAGGGTGTAAGGGCCGGGTTCTGGTCGCAGGGGAGAGGAGGCGGTCGGAGGTGGCGCGAGTGACGTCGACGAGGGTCGACGGCACGTTTTCCGGCGAACTGCAGAGGGCGGTAGGGTTGGGCTCGGGTCTGGTGGTGGTCCGATGAGGGGAGGAGGAAGGCGACGACAAGGTCGGGACGAGGAGGAAGAGAGGGAGTCGCAGGCGTCGTCGGCGACGGGAGGCGGCGTCGACGGCGAGATCTGCGGCCGGGTGATGGCGTCGGGGGTTGGGTGCAGGCGCGGAAGAGAACGGAGGAAGGAGGAAGCGTGTGCGGTAAGGTCGAGGAGGCGAGGGCGGCGACGGCGAGGTCGCGGGGAGGTCGGCGGCGCAAGCACGAGGAGCTAGGGTTAGGGTTGCGAGATGTTTCTCGCGATGGGGAGGAAGGTGAACAGGGGCGGCTGCATGAGGGAAAAATATATATATAGGAGGAGAGAGGGAGAGAGTTTGTTAGAGAGAGAAAGAGAAAGAGAATGGAGAGAGACAGAGAGAGAGTGGGAAAAGGTGGGGCCCACGAGGGATTCTAACCTCACGCGATTGACTGAGGGAAAGATTGTGGGTAAAAAAATAAATAATTTAAAGGGATTTGAAGGGATTTAACGTAGGATTTAGGTAACGAATTTATATATATATAGTTTAATATATTTAAACAAACGGGCAATTTTGGCGCTAAATGAAACATTTCCAAATCGCGCCCGGGTTGTGCCCAAATGTTCCAAATTCAAATTATAGGATTTTAAGCGGGTTCCAAATTTTGAAAAGAGGTGTTTAATGATTAAAATGCATGCCCCCAAGTCGGACACTTCTACGCGCGCGTAGCCGTCCAAACTTGCCCGTTTAGCCGAACGGGACGAAATCTCGACACGCGGACGCTACCACGCGACTAGTGGCGACGAGTAGGCCAACATGGACATTTTTAATTTCATTTTAGGAGTTAAAATTTGTTATGTGCCAAAATGACTTAACCGGTTAAAATTTTGCAAAAAGCACCAAACAATCAGGATAATTGGAATGAGCAATACATAACCTTCAACTAGTAATATAAATAGTATTATTGGGCTCGGGTGTTACAAAATCCCTGGCCAGGGTTGCAGTGATATACTGGTAAGAGTTATCAGTAGTTTCACGAATGTTTTGGACCTCACGTTGGCATAACTTATCAAGCTACTGGGGTCTGACGTTTACCACCCCTAGGCGAGATATGCGACATATCAGACGAACAGACCGGACTGTACGGTAAGTGTTACTGGTTGGATTCACAGGAGTGTGAGCGGGCTTGCTCGTCGATCTTCTGATCTCTCATTACCCGGGTGGCCGTTACGTTTAGCAGACCGCTTGCGGCTTGTGGATGTTTGATATGATCATCATCCGCTGCCGGCGTATTGACGAGTCTTTAGAGTCTTACACAGCAGTTTCGTGGCTCAAGCGAAACGAAATAGGAGCGCATATGAGATATGTGCGGGACCGAGAATAATCCGTGTATGTGATACCGTATTTCATTCTCGCGATGAATGTGTCGAATGGTTGTATGCGATATAACCTAGTTATCGAATCAAGGATTGATTCGATAAGCCGATACATTGGATACTAGCCGGTTATATGCGATATGACCGGATCATTGAATCAAGTGTTGATTTAATGATTTAATGTATAATTATATATTTGATATATTACTTTGCATTAACTAGTATTGGTTCACTTTAAATGGATTTACTCACTTGGTTTGTGCACATTGTATATGTGATATATTTTGTGCACATGATTGTATCATGTTTGATGATACATACAAGCTAGGGTTAGTGTAAAGAATTAGACCATGGTTAGGTTTATGATTAGGGTTTTCTTTTTAATTAATTATTCATTTATTTATTCTTTTTGTTTATTTTGGAAAAAGGAAATGATAATGAAAATGGAATGGTGGCTTTATTTGTTTGTAGTTGAAGTTTCTTGAAACTTTGACTAAGTCACCATTCTTGTCTCATCCTTAACCCTAACCATTCAAGTTAACCATGGTCCATTCTCTACAACTAACCAAGGGTTAGTAAATGATAAGTATTGATTTATTTATCATTTACATAACACTTATCATATTCTTTATCATCTTCTTCTTCATCTTCAACTTGAAGAAAGCTTGCACCATCAATGGCAATTAGCCAAAATGAGTGAGAAATCCAAATCTAAAGTCTACCCACTTCCTATTTCTTCATCCTCTACCTCTTGCCAAGTTGTATAGGGTGTTTCCTTCACAAGTTTTCAAGGCTTGGTGATGTTGGAGCTTGTTCTTGTGATGCCTCGACGTAGATCATCTTCGGCATCGAACCGATGATCAAGCCCGCCCATTCTTCGATGATGCCAATGTTAGAGTCAAGGGTTCGATTTGGACAGCGGAGGGAGATGATCGCGGAGCTTAGGAAGTGGTGGACCGGATCTACAAAGGTTGTAGTCACTTTCCCTTAGCATTTAATTCGATTACATGCTTGCTTCGCCTATATATCTAGTTAACGATCCGTATTAGGGTTTGTAGGCACAAGGAATTTTTGATTTGTGCATGTTTGATCACTTGTGAGGCTCCATTAGAGTGCCTAGGAACCCTACACTTCAACCGCCACTTTATCCCTCTCATGTATTGAGAATCCTAGAGTGTCATGAGACAATGTAATCACACACTATCTCTACTTCACCTTGGACATGTCGGATAGCAAACTTCATGTCCCGTATAAAGAATCCTCGACGTGGAGCCACTTCGACGAGCGAGATCGGAGAGCGGACTTGTTCGGGGCAGCCGGCGCAGAGATTGAAGACCGAAAGACACGGATCGATCGGTATAATCTCTGAACTCATTTTACAGTATGCTAGTATAGGGTCAATGGCGCGATCCGGGAATCGGGTTGCGTTAGCGCCAAGTTTGAAAAGTTTTTGTTCCGCGTTTGGCCTCTGATTGATGGCCGGTGCGCTGCCGTAACCCAACATGGTATCAGAGCTAACCTTTAACCCTTAGCTAGCTTGTTTATACAATGTTAATCTATCAAAATCGAAATAAACCCGATTCACTGCACTTAGCATTCCAGTTTCTGTCAAATTTCATTTGGTCTTGAAACATTTTTTTAACAATTGTAGAAGACTACTGACATGACCACAAGACAACAGACCAAACACGAACAAATTCCCTCATAAAAAAAACCGAGCACATTGCTCATTTGACTGGCCTGCTCGTCCATTCTGTGGAATTTGGTTTTCGTATTTGGGTGTTGGTCTGGTCTCTGGAATCTTGGTTCGGTGGCATTGTTTGTTTAGCCCAGTTTGGATATGGTTTTATCTACTTGTTTGGGGACTATTCCGGGTTATTTCGAACTTGATATTTTCTAAAATTGTTTAAATCTTACAGTACATATATTTCTATCTACGACCGTGAATGTCATTTGATCGGTACAACTTGTCTAATCGTTATAGTCCTTTTAGACGGGTTTTGCGAACGTGGCAATCATGTTGATGTTCTGTGTTGTGCTGTGATGTTGCGGATTATCGTCGCTGATAGCTCGGATGCAATGTTAGTACAGTTTAGTTTTATTTTTACATTTGATATCGTGGGCAGAGCGTCCGACAAGTGGACTTCCGTCACTTCCTATTTGTATATTATTATTTTGGGGCACGACCGGGTTGAGGTCGATGTACCCGTTGTACATATTTTCTTTTCTTTACTAGGATTACCCCGCGGTGGAATGCACGGATAGCCGGGTTCCAGAGGGCAACGAGCCCACATCTCATGGCTTTAAGACGGAGGGGGTTCACTGCAGAATTTTCGGGCTATTCACCGCACTCGTAGAGGGTACAGGTTGACCTAAGCAGGGGTGCTCAAGTTACCAGATTCTGTGAAGTGTTGGGTGGTCCATTCACTTTGCTGAAGAGGTCTTCTTCGCTTCAAATTTTGGATGGTAACTTGCCATACTCATAGGGGTCTAGGTTTTCATTGCACAGGCTATCGACACGACGAGGGGAACGTCGGGTTTACTTGCGTCTCAAAGGAAACCCAGGGCTCCTAGATTATCTGTATTGTTCTGTGATGCTTATTACTTTTCTGTGATGTTGCATTTATCACGCCTGGAGCAATTATTATATATTGATATATATATTATTAGATGTTGTATATGTTTTACACCCGCGCTAGTCCAGTCCCCGCTCTGTCGTTAGTTAAGTAACCTAACGGATGATGATGGGATCCAGTGGCGAATGCGGATGGCATATTCATACATTTTATTTTTGTTCTTTTGTGGTGTGATTAATTGATGGGATTGCGTTGATTCGGATCAATGCAAGGAAAACAAAGCTATTCGTTGTTGTTGGAACAATTTTCAAAAAGCTGTTATTACAAGAACGTTTTCTTTTGTTTTGCACAGTGGTATTCGGTTATGAATATCCAGCACCTCATTCGACGTGGCAAGGGCCGAGATCCCTTCATCGGGAGTTACCCCTTGGGCAGAGGTTTCCGTCAGGGTAATAACTTCACTATAGTCGATTACTTTTTCCTTTGCATCACGGTATTCAGATGGAATATCCTGCACCTCATTCTACGAGGAATGAGCCGAGATCCCTTCACCGGGAGTGACTTCTTTAGCAAACGTTTTCGCTACTATATTTTTATAAAGGGATATGTGGTTCCTTCAACGATATCGAGTTAATTACGTTAATGGTTTCTTGCAAAAAACCAGCCGTAGCCCTCCGTCATTTCTTATGAGTATTATTTAGTATTCGTGCTGCGTTTGATGACCTAGTCAAGACGTAGTGTTCGGTAGCTAAGTAGTGCTTGTTTGTTGCATAAATGGGATTGGTTAGGACAGTCATGCTACCTTGTTGACCTAGTCAAGGGCACATACGGGTGGGTTTAATGCAATCCAGGATAATGACGGGTTGAACTTGACTAGCGGTTTATGGATTTTGGACCTAGTCAAGGTCATAACCCGCTTGGGATAAAAATCACATCCGGAGTTTCTAAAGAAACTGAAACTTGCCAGGAATGCGCATACCTTCTGGAGTGTGGTGACTTGAATGAATTCCATTAGGTTATCATTCGATGATAGTTGGATCCCGATTCCCACTGATGATCTGTTTTACTCTTCGGGTGATCCCGACTAATTCTTCTTTCAGGTTTGAAGGAGAATTTGAGGATACAGTGAGAGACATCCTGATTAGATAAAGTGATTAACCATTCTGATCTAGGTTAGAGTGCACGCAGAGTGTTTCTTTTCACTCTCTCTTTGACAGCGACCATGGCCCGACCCTAGACTATAACTCAGTAACCAAGTTAACCGAACTTTCATTAAACACTGGCTATTGGATTCTCTGAGTTGCATACATCATTGCCACTCCTTCTTTTACCCTTTACATTTCTCCAGAACACCCCGTATCACTACGAACATCCACTTCCATTGGATAAATCCATTGTATATTTACATACGAACTCAAAGGAACTTGTTCCAGATTCAAGAATGGATTCTGGTTCTGGAGAGAATGAATATGACTATTCAGTCGTCTTTCCCTTTTACCTTCTCTCTAGTTGTGAGGGCTCCTAGGATTAGGAGAGCGTACACCTATTACGCTTATTGGATAGTCTCCCTCCAAACCATAGGCAAGTGCCGAAAGGTAGGGAATGAAGAAAACCAATTAGCCTAAGTGTGGTGTACAGAAGGTAATCAGTAAAGACAAATAAAGGGATTAGAAAGAGGGCAAAGTAAATTGTGACTGCTATCATTCACGACCAAACCGCATATTTCCTCGCCACTACTACTTCACCTTTGTTTTTCTCCGTTTAAAGAGAATTAGAATAAGCTTTATTTAGTTGTCTTTTATCATCACCATCTCGCAGGTTGCTAGTACTCCTAGGATTAGGAGAGTAAACCTATTACGCTTACTGGATTTTCTTCTTCCAAACCAAAGGCTAGTGCTGAACGATAGGGAAGGAAGAAAACCATTTAGCCTAAGGCGATGTATATAAGGTAATGAGTAAAGAAAAATAATAGGATTTGGAGAGATGGCAAGGAAATATAAGGTTACAGTCACAAATCTGATAATGGAAGAGGCATTACTAGGAATACCCAGATACCCCTTCGAAACATTTTAATGTTTCAGTTTCACTGTGCGTTGTTAAAAGAAAACTGATTTCCTAATTAGATCCTTACTCCAGGGTATGTATTTACCAGGTATGCTTCTCACATCTGTATGGTTTTACAGATGATGAGTGAGAGTAAATTATTGGGAATTAGGTGATCATCCTCATTATATCGGGATTCGTTGTAATTAGTGATATTTGAGAAAATCGCCTGGGTTTTTGCCGGATGGCAAATATTTGGTTTTGAATATCCGTTGTTATGCACCTGTTTCAAACTGATATATCTGTACGTTTATTTTATAAAGTGAGATATAATTTTTTGAAATTATGTCCATGACATTTACCTATATCAGTTGATGGTTATGTAAGAAGCATTCAACAGAGGCGTAATTCTTCATAACCATAGTAAAGTTTTCAACCTACGACGTTCAGGGTTTGAGTTATTCAACTCAGGGGACTTATACAAAGTATTGTATATTTTCCAGTGTCCATTAGGACAGAGGGGTTGGTCCTGGTACTATATATTGTTTACTTGTGACCTCTCTAGTTTTTAGACAAGTGTTTCATAGAAATACAAGGTCTAAGTTTTGAGAAGTTATAGGTACAAGAATAATGTAGAGAACCACGTATTCCAAGTATCAGGATTCTTCAAGGTGATCGAAGATGTAGATACTTATGTTTGGTATTCAGTTGATAGTAATGGTTTTGAGAACTTGCTTCTCTTTCAGATTACACATATCTGGATACACTTCTAAGTTGAGTAATAGTGATTGGCCTCTCTTCATTTAGTTGACATGCACTAGAGACTGCTGCTTGATTTCAATCTAGTTCCAATTAAATCAGTGCATTTGTTTCTATATGGTATATAGAATGGTTCATATCTTAACGATGTTAAGGTATATGGAGTTGTCCAGCTTTTGCTTAAAACCAGACTCTGGATAACTCAAGGAACATTTCTGCAATGGCAGTTTGTGGGTTAACCCAGGCTATGACGAGGGTTAACTTTCTACCATCTGGAAGATCAATAGTGATATTGTTCATGACTCGCAACAGTTTTATGTAAAATGGACTTTTTCAGAAAACAGTAGTGGGAGTATTATAGAACTAGAAGTGATTCCAAAACCACAAACGATTACTGAAAATTTAATAGGACCTAAAGATTCAATCGGATATGACATTCCATTAGCCACTCCGCAGATATGGTGGGTAACATCTGGCACGGGAGAGGTACTCTGGTATCCTCATGGACGGTGACATGGAGGTTCTTGTTTACCCAAACATGACACAACTGTTGTTTCAGACTATGAGACCTAGCAGGAGGATGAGTATAGCGTCGTTCTAAACTAGCTTTAGAAGTGCATGTCTGTATGACTCTGCCAGAGGGTTGTTGTAGTCAGTGGGAGGAGCGGAAGCATAATGGACAACTAGCTTGTGTCTATTTATTGACTAATGCAGATATAGCGGAGATAGATCATCTATTTTTGGTGTGACAGTCATAGCTTTTGACTTCATCAGAATAGGAGATGGATCTGTTAAGAAGGAAGTTGGGTGGTATGTCCCGGTATTTGACGACATACACTTTGTAGGAAGTGAAATTCCTATAATATGATCGGTTATACTATGGTTATGACACAGTAGTTTCTCCACATAGGATATGGATATTATATTTGACATTCTGGTATCTAGATCTATGGTTTTAGATCTAGATTTTGGTAGTGTCCCAATCTGGGTACTTAGACAGTATTCTAATGGTGTTTTTAGAATGGACGACTTCTGGTATGGTAGTGTACATGCAGGTTATAGAGTCACCCTCTCTAAAGGTGTCTTATAGAATAAAGGGGAGTGGGATGTACTTGATTGACATATCACTTGATTAGGCAATTGAGTAAATCATGAGATGTCAAGTACCACACCAGATATTGTTTTTGCACTACATGCAATAAGTTGAGATATTAATCCAATCCTGTAGAAACGTTGGGAAGCAGTTTTAGAACATAAGTGGATGTTCTAGGGATTTGTTAGCGGCAGCCTCGTTCTGGAGACAGTTATCTTTCCAGGCTTTCAAGGTGTCCTGGTTGACAGAGTGACTGTCAGAGTTATAGACATTCCTCGACGCGGGGTAGTAGTATGGACAGATGGTCCAAGCGGATACTGAGGGAGGCATGGCACAGGATACTGATTAAATTTAGTTGACGATACAGTCTAAGAATTTTGCTCGATTTGGAGTTCATTTATGAACTAGGTCCCATCAGATATCCAGATATATTCTAAGACAAGTATTGCTTATTTCAGGAGATGGCTTTCTTCGCGAACTTCAGATAAAGAGAGACATAGAAAGAAACATCAGAGCGGATCCACTTACTGAGGCTATTTCTCAAAATCACTAGTTTTCACAAACAAGCTTTGTGAAACTGATTAGTAGAGGAGTTATGTGTTCGGTATCACACGGGCTATGAGTATGTGACACCGCAATAATTAGCCTTAAGTGCAAGTGGGAGATTGTTGGATATAGTGCAGTCAAGTCAATTATTGGATCACAAGCACATGATTGCAATGATTTAGGGAGGACATATACCGGTAGGAAAGTCTTACTCCAGATGATAGTATGCTATCCGGTTTGTCTTTATCATCGTGTACATACTTCAGGTGACATTACAGATCACTATTACATGTTGATAGAGCCTATAGGATTCTTGCTTGACTGCCAGCAGTATAATGGCGATCATATACATAGGAGCTGGGGTCTATAAGTACGTCCTTAAAAGGTCCCCAGTCGAGGGAGTTTCGAGACAGGGTATTGATACTCTAGAGTAGACTAGTGTATACAGTTCGAGACCCTGACGAGGGGCGGTGGCTGGTCTCATAAGCCATTGGTGTCAGTTGGCTCACCTAAGATATATACAGGTGCTCATTGGGTTATGAGTATACCGGACGAACTAGCAGGGGCACTGTTGATTGGTACTATACCTATCGTCAGGAGCAGTTCCCAGGTTACATGAGTACAGCTTAGTCCGTGGACTTGACACTGCTGCATTGCCTGAAGTGTGTTCCCACTCTTCTTTGATTGCTACCCTACCATGGCTCAAAGGAGTCGTGCAAACTGGTAGTAGTTGGGTGCAGTCCCGAAGCACTTAGAGGCAGTGGCGGTTAGACAGGATTCGTCTCTCCCGGTATTGGGGGTTGATATCGCTCTGTCTGGAGAGCCATTACACAAAGTCCTTGGCTAAGGCAAGTCAGATTTACTGGTACATATTCCAGTAGTTTCTCAAGGTGTTCTGGGCTACACTCCGACATGACTTATACCACTATTGGGATTCTGACGTTTACCATCCACCTAGGCCCGATATGCGATACTCTTAGACGAACAGACCGTACTGTACGGAGGTTGTCACAGATAGGCTCAGTAGGGTTTGAAGATGAGTTCGCTTGTCAGCTTCCCTTTCGCTCAATACATGGGCAACCTTTACGTACAGCTTGTTATTCTTATGTATGCCCTAGAGGCCATTACTGTTCATACGATGTATATTGTAGTGGATGCTTGGACATATATAGGGGGGACTTTCTTGCTCGACATGATAGTATGCTATCTAGTTGCTCTTTATCTTAACATGCACGATGATTGTCTCTATGTTAAATGTTGATAAATCTCTTAGGATGAGTACTTGAATACCAGGATTGTGATGCTGATCATACTAGTGGGGACAGAGTAGTCGTTAAGTACATCCTTCAAATTTTCCTAGTCGTAGGTGTATCGAGACAGGGAATCGATATACCAGAGTAGACTAGCGTATAGCTTCTCGACCCATGAAGATGGGCGATGGATGATCACATATCCACTGTTGTTTGACATCAGAGACAGTATACGGGTGCTCAGTAGAGACTGGGAACACTGGACGGACTCACCGAGAACTCCCAGATGGTATTATACCTCACGTCAGATGGAAGTTCTCTGGTGACACCGGTACAGGTTAGTCTATAGACCCGAGATCGTCATAGAGTTTTGTGTGATTCCCACTGTGCTTTGATTTACACCTTACCACGTTCAAGGGAACGTGCAAAACGATGGCTTTTGGGTACAGTCCTGAGTCACATCGAGGCAATGAGCGAAAGGAGAGGTTTCGTCTCTGCCGGTATTGGGAGTTGATGTTGCGCTGTGCTCGATTGGCTATAACAGTAATTCCTTGGCCAAGGCTGCTTCAGAGATATTCTGGTAAGTGTTATCAGTTGTTTCTCGACCCGTTTTGAGCCTCATATCGACACGACTTATCCAGTTACTGGGGTCTGAATTTTACCACCCATAGATGAGATATGCGACATATCAGACGAAGAGACCGGACTTTACGGTAGTGTTACTAATTGGATTCGCAGGAGTGTGAGAAGGCCTGCTTGTTGATCTTCTGATCGCTCAATACCCTGGTGGCCGTTACGTTTAGCAGACCGCTTGCGGCTTGTGGATGATTGATTTGATTATCACGTACTGCCGGCGTATTGACGAGTTTTTTTAGTCCTACACAGAGGTTTCCTGGCTCAAGCGAAATGGAGTAGGAGCATATATGTGATATGTGCGAGTCCGAGATTGATACGATATGAGATACCATTTTCTATTCTCGCGATTTGTGACATTGGTCGGTTAAATGCGATATAGCCGGGTTATCGGATCAAATGTTGATTCGATAAGTTGTTAAACCTGATATTAGTCGGTTATATGTGATATAACCGGATTATTAAATCAAGAGTTGATTTAATAATTTAATGCGTAATTATATATTTAATATATTATATTACATTAACTAATATTAAGCTCACTTATGATTTCTTTTTCTCATTTTGTGCACATTGAATATATGTGATATATTTGTCTGTACAAGTTATGTGTCATTCTTGATGATACATGGAACAAAGGTGTGTGTATGACTTACACCATGTTTGGTTTAATTGCTAGGGTTTTATTTATTTTGCTAATTACAAATGGTGGCATTTTGTCATGGATGAAAGCTTGTAGAAGCTTGTATTGATCTTTGAACAAGTCCACTCTTTTGTTTGGTCTAAGATATTTGTTAACCCAACCATGGTTAACTCTCTACAAAGGTAAATATATGATATTAACTCAGCATGGTTGCCATTATCTTTTCGAAAAATATTCATGAGAGATATTTCTTCATCTTCTTCTTCTTCCTCTAAGCTTACTGGCTTCAATGGAGATGTGAGAAAATGAGTGAGAAAATCAAATCTAAAGTGAGCCCACTTCCTACATCATCATCCTATACTACTTTCCATTTAGTATAGGGTGTTTGCTTCACTAATTCCATGATTAGTGAAGAGATAGCTTGGGTTAGTGTCTCCTCGACGTAGAACATCATCGGCCACGAAGTCTTCAAAGCAAGTATGTTCGTTTCTTCAAGGGAGCCTCTCTAGACTCCGGAGTTCACGATCGCAGTGAAGGGGACTACTCCACGGAGCTATTGAAGTGAAGGACCGAACTACAAAGGTTGTATTCCTTGCTCACTTAGGATGCAAAGTGTTTTCATTTATTTTTCCGTCGATTTCTAGTTAACGATTCTTAGTTAGGGTTAGGTAAAACGGAAAATTTTAGAATTTAGCATGGACGATGCCTCCCGAAACCTTGCTGCCATCTTAGGTTACCCTGCAGTGGTGTCAGAGCCATGCTAAAAATTTATACGGATTTTTTTAGCATTACGAAAACGAAACAACTCCGAAACTTGCAACGCGAAACCCTAGTTTCTGTCGTTTTTAAAAGTTGTTCAAAAAAAGTTTTAAACAAGTACAGAGTGATGTATGAGATATATCAAGAACACAATAAAAATTTCGGGAAAATCCTTGAAAAAAATGGCCGGCCACATGTATGCTCATCTCTGCCAAAACCGAGTAGAATCCCCAGAAATTTTTTTCTGTTCCAGTGACTTCGTTTTGATGTTTCAGGTGTTGTTTGTTTTTGCTAATTTTGCATGTGATGTAATCTTACACTATAAACAATTTGGAGTGTTTCGTATTCATATTTTTAATATTATTTCGGGTTATTCGCATGTTGTCTAGACGAAGTTAAAAGTTTGATCGAATGTTAAAAACCCATTTTTCCAAGTTTAACGTATTCGGAAAAACATGCAAGTAAGTCTATGAACCCTCTAGAAGATTGAATCCCTAACTCAAATTTTTGGATGGCAGAACCGCGGTCAAACCCTACGGTTTGCCATCGTACCGTGGCAACATCAGTGTGCCTTGGGTTTGCCCTTCTACGGCTGGCACATAGGTACTGTGGCATATTCTGGGTATTATTGAACTGTGCTCAAGTGTTGAGCTGTCTGGAAATTGTGGGACTTTGATGAATCGATCGAAAAGTTTAACGTCGTCCGGAAATTATATGATGGGATACAATATTTGGAATCCACAAATAGATATGAGATAACAAATTTGAATGTTATAAATCTAGAAATTTAGTCTCATTTGATCGGTTGCCTCGGGATTTTGATGTGATCAAAAGTCCGTCGCAATCACGTAGTGTACGCGGATACTCGACGGGTAACATTATTAGATAGCCACGCCACATAGCCCCGACCAAGTGAATGTAGGAGAACCCCGTCGCCAAAAGCATCCGTTCGGGTGCTCACGGTAGCGGTGTTCCACCTTTGTAACATTTCAAAAAAATAAAATATTATTTTTGGTAATTTTTATAATTTAATATTATTTTTAGTGAATATTTTAATATTTCGGAATAATTAAATACCGATAAATTGGGAAATTTTTTAAAAATTATGGAAATTACTAAAAAGAGGGTGTTTTATGCGAATTATGCCATTTTTAAGTTTTTATGATTAATTATATGCTAATTTAGTGCTAATCGCGATTAAAAATAGCTAATCGCGCTTTAAGCGTATTTTGTGCAAAACGTTGCACCGTATCATTTTTACACTTGTTACATTTTTGCATGGCTTTTATTTTGGGTTTACTATTGAGGAGAGAAGGAAAATGGTTTAGAAAAGAAAAGAAAAAGAATAAAGAATGGGGTATGGGTGAGAAAGAGAAAGAGAGGGGTTAACATTGACTTTGGCATTTTCCTTCCCCATTCCTTCACCCTCATCATCACTCCCTCTCTTCCTGCTGCTGCTGCCGCCTCCCCCTCCTCCTCCATCTTCATGCCTCAAAACTCCATGAAAAGCAACTCAAAACCCCACCCTCATTTCACAAAAATGACGCACAAGCTCAAGAGAAACACATTGGACCAAGAAAGGAAAGGTTTTTGACACTTGGGGCAACTCAAGAATTTTCTTAAGTTTCCAAATAAGGCAATTTTTGAACCTTTAGCTTGGTATTTGCATTACTCTTACCCCCATGTTATGATAAAACCGATAACGTGTGATTTTGTGGACTTAGGAAAATTCTACTTAGGGTTTATGGAAATTGAAAGTTGTGATGGGAAATTAAGCTCAGTAGAGGCCACACAAACCTCCTAGTACTAGAATTCAGGCCTAAACCAGAGACTAGAAATCCGGAATACGGATTTAGAAAAGCCGATATCGGAAATTTATGGATTCTGTGAGGGTTATTTGAAATCTGCTATCACCCCGAGACTTTGAAAATTATTTTGCAAGGAGAGTGATACATGCAGGCACCTAGGAAGCTACCACCAAATCCCCAGCCCCTAACCCTTAACTATGGCCGTAGATTTGTTCTATCTGGCCACAAATTGCGGCCAGATCAGTGAGGTTTGGGGTCGTGCTTGTTCTGTAGCTCCTACATCTATAAATTAGACCCTTGGTATATGCAAAATTGTCTAATTTGAGCTAGGGTGAAATCTGGGACCCTTTTCTACAGTTGCTTTTTTGATTCGTGTTTTCGTATTGCGTATTTTAAATTCTGGATTTGTATAATTGCATTTTACCTCGATTACTTGGCGTTTGTACGGTGATATCGAGGATTGTTTGACAGTTTTGAAAGCGTACCCATAAGTTCTAACGTATAATCTTTTAAACGTATCGTTTTGGTTTTCATGTGTCGTTTTGGTTTAGATTTGGTTTTAATGCGATGCGATACGTGTGACATGTAGGTACCCCACGGTGATTCGACGTGATGAAGAAGATGAAGGCGACGTCGACACCGACACGCAGGATGCAAGGTGAGTAGATTATATCTACGGGGGAAGTCGGGTGGAAGACGTATAGCACCCCCGCGGTTCGATGTTTAGTATACTAGATATATACTATATATATAAGTATGATAGCGTTAAGTGTGATATGGATATTCTAGATGTGTTTAGGTGTACTATGGATAGATTAGGGTTTAGAAGTAAACTAGTATAGTTCCCTAGATGCGAACCCTAAAATAGCTTTACACCCACACACACACATTGCTTGCTTCCTATACTTTTACTTGGATGATGAGGATAGTGTATGATGTTTGGAAATGAGTCGATGAGATTGGGCATAGCGCCATGTGATCGGTGATATGATGTGATTCGTATTTGGGATACGACATGAGATTTTAGCGGGCCTTCGGACGTGTGTTTCACACAAGCATTTCTATTTATGTAGATGGTATCGATTTGTACTAGACTTAGATCAGTACCCCAGATCATGAGATATGATGATAAGGATACCTGATAATTGATGAGAGGAATCTGATATTGACCCGTACCCAGCTTTTGGGATGCCGTACGATGATTTACCGTACGAGCTTTATATTGATGATAGATCCGCACTCATGACTCGAGAATGTCATATGATATTGTATCGTACGTGGTACCACTATGGCGGGATCACCGACTATTATATGTATATATGTATCGACTCAGATTTAGGTGGTTTCCATACCCTTTCCATTAGCTTATTAGTTTGATCTGTAGTTAACTTGTAGATGTTAGACTAGACACGAGTCAAACCTATTTCAAAATTAACGAATCGGGAGTATTTTAATGACAGGCAAATGGATTATATGGATATTTTCAAAGGACGCATAAAAACACCGTAGACCTTATTTTCCTAAAACCCTGATTCGCCTTCCTTCAAATGGCAAAATAGTATGACGTAGATATATTGATGTAGATTCTGCACTGTTGTGGTTATTATTCATTTGCCGCATATTCTTGTTGTTCGCATCGCATTGCATGTTAAATATATTTAATGTTGTATTAAAACCACGATGTTAGGACACCAGCACCATTATCGATGGTGCGTATATTCCACGTACACCTGCTTGCCGGCTCACACACTTCATCATCGATAATAGCCATGTCACTACACAGTAGGATTATTGCATCAGGATATGATCCCTTGCATGTCATACTTGTGCACATACTTATTGTACACTCATACTTGTGCACATACCCATTGTACATACATATTTGCACATACATAGATGATTCTGGCTTGATTAGAGATTTGGGAACCGCAAGATACTATTAAAACTGATTCATTTTAAAAGAGTGGTTTCCCTCATTATGTCCATATTATTATTCCATGCTATATGATATACTGATATGCTTACATTTCCTTTGCATGTCGCATACATCATGCTTTATGATTATACGCATTGAGATATGTTGTTTCCATGATATTTCTGGATTTGGGAACCGTGGGTATTTCAAAAGAGAGTATGTATTGTTTTAAAAACCCGGTTCCCTTGATATGATATTTCAGTACGTCCACCATGTGTTTTCTCGGTTCTGAGAGTGGCATGTGAAACCCGATTCGAGGAGTGGTAGGCACCGTCTGCGGGTACAAGGTGGACCCGGTGAGGTACCCAGGGGCAAGAAGACTAGTATGTATTTGATGGTGAGCCTGACATGGGAGCACTACCTACCGGTGATAGTATTGGGACTCGGCGGTTATCGTGGGGATACCGACAGGACTTATGTACGTATGGATACGTCGAAATTCGAGGGTCGAAGGTGGGCACTCGGGTTTTCGAGATACCGTATGATACGTACCTATCAAGGCCAGTCGTGGTGACAGCACCTGATAGATGAGGATTTATGTGTCGATGATGGACACGGATTTCATGATGTTTTCATTATTTTGTTGTGTCGCGAGGGACACCCGTTGATTTATATCCTCATACTTTCATGCATATGCTTTTATGACTTTTACTTGCATGATGCTGCTATGTCATTGGTTGACACGTGGACGGGATCCACATGCATGTAGACATTGATTACATAGTTGGATGATATCCATATACTTAGACATCATGATACGGTTGACACTGATTTCATGATGATTACATTGATCATACCTCATATTTTTGATATGTTACTACCTGAGTCACTGACACGAGCACTTGGTATTACACATAGTATAGATGTTTACCCTTACCACCTTTTCATGCTTCAGACTTATTCATTTGAGGTTTATATGTATATATCTGATCGTATTGACCTAGGATTATGTCATGCATACGATTTCTACTCTGCGATGTTTTCTATTCACGAGTTGGCAACTCACCACCGTTGTGCCACAGTTCTTGCAGGTTTTGCCGTACATGTTCCATTGCGGCTTTTCTGGCACACTGCTTCTTTTCTGGGTGATTGCATTGGTAGGTGGGTTCACTAGCATCGTGACCACCCTTGTATTTATTTTATTTAGTTGTATCTAGTAATTACATCAACCAAACTTGTATATTGCTTCAGACTTAGAAAACCAGTTATGTATTATTTCGACCTTAGAGTTGCCCGTTGTAGTATTGTGGTTTTCTTGCTTCTTTTGAGTTTCTTTTGAGTTTTGATCCTCGCCCTTCGGCGTTTTATATTATACTGCTTGTGTCGTTGTGACTGTCGATTGACGAAGAGCTAGCTCCCGCTTTGGGATGCCTTTTATCATTCTATATATATTATTCATGTTGTACCCCGTTTGGGGCCAGTATTTACAAAGGATACTCTACCGAAAATTTCAGATAAGACTATAGATTTTAAAAATGCATATTCGGCATACTTATTTAACAACCTTGTTTTAAAACATGTTTTCTTCATTTCTTAAAACTAGTTTTCCTTAATTACTCGTTAAAATTAGTTTTAGATTTCTAGGCTTTTGGCTTACTTGGATTAGATAGGGTCCTATAGACTTCATATGATTCAAGTGCCAGTCACGTGCTATTTCGGGCCGTGACAAAGTTGGTATCAGAGCGCTAGGTTAACCTTGGTTCGAGTCTAAGTTTGACTATGTGGAGCCTAGAGCATTTATATATATATACGGAACTTAGGCTTGACCTTATGGAACATAGACTTAGTCGAGGGGGTATTATACCCGAACTTTCGTCCCGTAGGATGACCCTTGGTTGATGGAGTAGGTAGCTTGAGTAGAGTGACGTACCGTACGTATGTTCCGCGGCATACTTACGATACGCTACTCCGCTTAAGAAACCTTAGGATGTACATTTTCTTTCACTGTATTATATTCATTCCTATGATCTATCCTCATCGATATTGGTTATGATTTTGCTTCCACGATTACACGGGCAGAGAGAGCTACGGCTAGAGTTGCGTTAGCTTGAGCTTGTCACGGACGAGGACTGAACAGGGCATGATTCCAGAGACATACGATTGCATATGGAGGCGTCGTCTTATTGTGTTTTCGCGCCATGAGCATTTGACAGATCGCTGTTACGAGATTTCCCGGATGTGCTGATCGACACAAGGGGATTAGGCTACTGCTAGAGGCCAGCCAGAAGGTGATGACCATCGATATATCGTTTATTCATGATGAGTGAGGCGCTGTTCAGTGTACAGACGAATGAGCCAGTTGCTGCTGCAAATGATGAGATATTGCCCAGATGTTGAAGCTACTGCAGCTTGAATATATACTTAGAGGTATTATGGAAGGTCGCTAGTCACCTGAGGATGAATGACTAGGACATGTAGTTCGTCGCTTACCCCGATGCAAGATCATCAGATAGATTGATTCCAGCTAGAGACGACTTCACGCAGGTATGTTGAGAGTCGATGGAGACGATCGGATGTCAGAAACCCATTTTCCAAGTTTAAAGTATTCGGAAAGACGTGCAAGCGATTCTATGGACCCTCTAGAAGAATGAAACCCTAACTCGACATAATGACCGTGTGAATGCCTTTGAACCTTAGGGTTTGCGGCAGTTCGACGGCGCCATTAGTGAGGCTTGGGTTTGCCCTTCTACGGCTGGTCTACCGACGCTGTGGTATGTACTCGATACTATTAAACTATACCCAAGATGTTGGGCTCTTGGGGGATTATGAGGTTTTGACGAATCGATCAAAAGGTTCAACATCTTTCGGATATCATATGATGGGATGCATTGCTTGGGGGACTCCAGACACGAGTATATCCATTGGAGCACAGTCCATGCAGCCACGATGAGACGAGTCCGAATCAATCGACATTGGAACAGAGTGGAGTAAAGAGTTCGCACGAGATTTTGACGAGATAACGTTCCACTCCGCTGACATCAGAGATGCGGTACGCATGCAGAGGCGTTGTACATGGATGTACCTTCCAGAAGGAGTCGCGATGAGCATACAGCCGTTCTGGAATGAGAAACGGATATAGTAAAGATGATATAGACAAGTGAGACAAGTGGTTCGTGTGAGATGCTGACGAGCTGTTGTTACTCCCCGTTAAGGTTAAAAGGTCAGATATGTCTACAGAAGCGTTGGGATGCGACCTGTTTCCGTGGAAATGCTGTGCTGAGGACAGAGATGACCAAAGAAGTGTCAGGACGGAATCGCCCCCGTTATAATACCTGACAGGGCTGATGAGCCGATTGATTGCGAGATAGGTAATCCGTAGAGGAAATATTGACAACGATATTTATGATTTGTGATTTTGTGATTCGATTATCATGTATCCGTCACCTTGGATTTCGGTATTTTTGGCGATCTGTTCGCACGATTTGGTCTTGATGGCCGAGTTCCATGATTTCTGTTTTCGTGCACCATGGTTGCACCTACTGGGTATTTATATTTTGCGCATAGTTATTATGCTTGAGGTATTGACTGTGATTTCATGCCTATTTTATGCCGGTGATTTTATTTACGCTTCCAGCATAGTTTTCATGCACTTTTAGTGTTTTGATTTGATTTGTGCACGCTGATGCACATGGTTATGAGATTATACACCATGGTATGCCTGATTTGGATTGAGCCGTATGGTATACCGTCGAGTTTGATTCTGATATTGATGCTGATTTCTTGCACTCCGTGCAATTGATTTGTATTTTCGCGCGTGATGAGCGCATGTTTTGAGATACGATTTTGGTGCACACCAGATGCACTAAATCGGGATTCCTTGTGCATGTCAGATGCACCTGATTTGGCTGTCAGGCACGCCCATTGCCCTTGGTAGTTGTTTCGTGCACACCCGTTGCACCTAGATCATATTTCTGTGCACATGTATGGAACACATATGGATTTTGATTTCCGTGCGCACCAGACGCCCAGGGTATTCTTATATACATTTTTGGGATTTATTCCTTATGGACCAGTACGTTTTTATGATATTTGCTATTTGTTTCCGTACTGATCAGGACTAGTCAGAGGACGGTACCTGGATATATTTTGGCATGCATTTCTTCAGATATTTACATGTATAGATTTGATGTCTACATGTATGGTTATGATATATACCATATTGGTTTTGTTTTGGATTTGACATTTGTGACTTTACCATGACTCCAATGATTGCGGGATGCTTGATGGAGTTTTGATTTTGAGTTATATGCTCATTTCTCATGAGCATGCATTGCGCTATGATGCGTTTTATGTATTGATGATTTCGGAGCCCCGACGACTTGGACTTTTACTGAAATGTTTTAGTATTTGAGGGGTTTTAAATTAAATTCGGGGATCGAATTTCTTTAAGTGGGGAAGATTGTAACATTTTAAAAAAATAAAATATTATTGTTGGGAATTTTTATAATTTAATATTATTTTTAATGAATATTTTAATATTTCGGTATAATTAAATACCGATAAATTGGGATTTTTTTTGAAAATTTGGGAAATTACTAAAAAGAGGGTGTTTTATGCGAATTATGCCATTTTTAAGTTTTTATGATTAATTATATGCTAATTTAGTGCTGATCGCTATTAGAAATCTCTAATCGTGATTTAAGCGTATTTTGTGCAAAACGTTGCACCGTATCATTTTTACACTTGTTAAATTTTTGCATGGCATTTATTTTGGGTTTACTATTGAGGGGAGAAGGAAAATGGTTTACAAAAGAAAATAAAAACAATAATGAATGGGGTATGGGTGAGAGAGAGAAAGAGAGGGGTTAAGATTGACTTTGGCATTTTCCTTCCCCATTCCTTCACCCTCATCATCTCTCCCTCTCTTCCTGCTGCTGCTTATGCCTCCCCCTCCTCCTCCATCTTCAAGCCTCAAAACTCCATGAAAATCAACACAAAACCCCACCCTCATTTCACAAAAATGATGCACAAGCTCAAGGGAAACACATTGGACCAAGAAAAGAAAGGTTTTGGACACTTGGGGCAACACAAGAATTTTCTTGAGTTGCCAAATAAGGTAATTTCTGAACCTTTAGCTTAGTATTTGCATTACTTTCACCCCCATGTTATGATAGAACCGATATCGTGTGATTTTGTGGACTTAGAAAAATTCTAGTTAGGGTTTATGGAAATTGAAAGTTGAGATGGGTAATTAAGCTCAGTAGAGGCCACACAAACCCCCTAGTGCTATAATTCAAGCCTAAACCAGAGACTAGAAACCCGTAATACGGATTTAGAAAATCCAATATCAGAAATTTGTGGATTCTGTGAGGGTTATTTGAAATCTGCTATCACCCCGAGACTGTGAAAATTATTTTGCAAGGAGAGTGATAGATGCAGGCACCTAGGAAGCTACCACCAAAACCCTTGCCACTAACCCTTAACTATGGCCGCAGATTTATTCTATCTGGCCGCAAATTGCGGCCAAATCAGTGAGGTTTGGGGTCGTGTTTGTTCTGTAGATCCTATATCTATAAATTAGACCCATGGTATATGCAAAATTGTCTAATTTGAGCTAGGGTGAAATATGGGACCCTTTTCTAAAGTTGCTGTTTTGATTCGTGTTTTCGTATTGCGTATTTTAAATTCTGGATTTATATAATTGTGTTTTACCTCGATTACTTGGCGTTTGTACGGCGATATCGAGAATTGTTTGATGGTTTTGAAAGCGTACCCATAGGTTCTAACCTATAAGCTTTTAAGCGTATTGTTTTTGTTTTCGTGTTTCGTTTTGGATTTTATTTGGTTTTAATGCGATGCGATACATGTGACAAGTAGGTACCCCTACGGTGATTCGAGGTGATGAAGAAGATGAAGGCAACGTCGACACCGACACGCAGGATGCAATGTGAGTAGATTATATCTACGGGGGAAGTCGGGTGGATGGCGTATAGCACCCCCGCAGTTCGATGTTTAGTATACTAGATATATACTATATATATAAGTATGATAGCGTTAAGTGAGATATGGATATTCTAGATGTGTTTAGGTGTACTATGGATAGATTAGGGTTTAGAAGTAAACTAGTATAGTTCCCTAGTTGCGAACCCTAGAATAGCTTTACACCCACACACATACATTGCTTTCTTATTATACTTATACTTGGATAATGAGGATAGTGTATGATGTTTGGAGATGAGCCGATGAGATTGGGCATAGCGTCATGAGATCGGTGATATGATGTGATTCGTATTTGGGATACGACATGAGATTTTAGCGGGCCTTTGGACGTGTGTTTCACACACGCATTTGTATTTATGTAGATGGTATCGATTTGTTCTAGACTTAGATCAATACCCCAGATCATGAGATATGATGATAAGGATACCTGATAATTGATGAGAGGAATCTGATATTGACCCGTACCCAGCTTTTGGGATGTCGTACGATGATTTACCGTACGAGCTTTATATTGATGATAGATCCGCACTCATGACTCGAGGATGTCATATGATATTGTATCTTACGCGGTACCACTGAGGCGGAATCACCGACTATTATATGTATATATGTATCGACTCAGATTTAGGTGGTTTCTATACCCTTTCCATTAGCTTATTAGTTAGATCTATAGTTACCTTGTAGATGTTAGACTAGACCCGAGTCATACCTATTTCAAAACTAACGAATTTGGAATATTTTAAAGACAGGCAAAAGGATTATATGGATATTTTCAAAGGACACATCTTTTCTTAAAAACACCGTAGCCCTTATTTTCCTAAAAAAAACGATTCGTCTTCTTTCAAATGGCAAAACAGTATGACATAGATACATTGATGTAGATTCTGCACTGTTGTGGTTATTATTAATTTGCCGCATATTCTTGCTGTTCGCATCGCATTGCATGTTTAATATATTTAATGTTGTATTAAAACCATGCTGTTAGGATACCAACACCATTATCGTTGATGCGTATATTCCACGTACACCTGCTTGCCAGCTCACACACTTCATCATCGATAATTCCCATGTCACTACACAGTAAGATTATTGCATCAGGATATGATCCCTAGCATGTCATACTTGTGCACATACTTATTGTACACTCATACTTGTTCACATACCCATTGTACATACATATTTGCACATATATAGATGATTCTGGCTTGATTGGAGATTTAGGAACCGCAAGATACTTTTAAAACTGATTCATTTCAAAAGAGTTTTTTTCCTCATTATGTGCATATTATTATTCCATGCTGCATCATATATTGATATGCTTACATTTCCTTTACATGTCGCATACATCATGCTTTATGATTATACGCATTGAGATATGTTGTTTCCATGATATTTCTGGATTTGGGAACCGTGGGTATTTAAAAAGAGAGTATGTATTGTTTTAAAAACCCGGTTCCCTTGATATGATATTTCAGTGCGTCCACCATGTGTTTTCTCGGTTCTGAGAGTGGCATGTGAAACCCGATTCGAGGAGTGGTAGGCACCGTCAGCGGGTACATGGTGGACCCGGTGAGGTACCCCGGGGTAAGAAGACTCCTATATGTTGGACGGTGAGCCTGACAGGAGAGCACTACCTACCGGTGATAGTATTGGGACTCGGCGGTTATCGTGAGGATACCGACCGGAGTTATGTACGTATGGATACGTCGAAATTCGAGGGTCGAAGCTGGGCACTCGGGTTTTCGAGATAGCGTATGATACGTACCTATCAGGGCCAGTCATGGTGACAGCACCTGATAGATGAGGATTTACGTGTCGATGATGGACACGGATTTCATGATGTTTTCATGATTTTGTTGTGTCGTGAGGGACACCCGTTGATTTATATCCGCATACTTTCATGCATTTGCTTTTATGACATTTACATGCATGATGTTGCTATGTCATTGGTTGAGACTTGGATGAGATCCACATGCATGTAGACATTGATTACATAGTTGGATGATATCCACATACTTTGACTTCATGATATGGTTCACACTGATTTCATGATGATTACATTGATCATACCTAATATTTTTGATGTGCTACTACCTGAGGCACTGACACGAGCACTTGGTATTACACATAGTATAGATTTTTACCGTTGCCACCTTTTCATGCTTCAGACTTATTCATTTGAGGTTTATATGTATATATCTGATCGTATTGACCAAGGATTATGTCATGCATACGATTTCTAGTCTGCGATGTTTTCTATTCACGAGATGGCAACTCACCCCCGTTGTGCCACAGTTCTTGCAGGTTTTTCCGTATAGGCTCCATTGCGGCTTTTCTGGCACACTGCTTCCTTTCTGGGTGATTGCTTTGCTAGGTGGGTTCACTCGCATCATGACCACCCTTGTATTTATTTTATTTAGTTGTATCTAGTAATTCCATCAACCAAACTTGTATATTGCTTCAGGCTTAGAAAACTAGTTATGTAATATTTCGACCTTAGAGTCGTACGTTGTAGTATTGTGGTTTTTTTTTGCTTATTTTGAGTTTCTTTTAAGTTTTGATCATCGCCCTTCGGCGTTGTATATTATACTGCTTGTGTGGTTATGACCGTCGATTGACGAAGAGCTAGCTCCCTCTTGGGGATGCCTTTTATAATTCTATATATATTATTCATGTTGTACCCCGCTTGGGGCCAGTATTTACAAAGGAAACTCTGCCGAAAATTTCAGATAAGACTATAGATTTTAAAAATGCATATTCGACATACTTATTTAACAACCTTGTTTTAAAACATGTTTTCTTCACTTCATAAAACTAGTTTTTCTTAATTACTCATTAAAAATGGTTTTAGATTTTTGGGCTTTTGCTTACTTAGATTAGATGGGGTCCTATAGACTTCTTATGATTCAAGTGCCGGTCACGTGCTATTTCGGGTTGTGACAGCCTTAGTGCACTTCGTCGACGGTATCGGGGAGTGCGGCCTTCTACTAAAGTTTCCGACGAGCATTCGATCAGGATGTCGGGAATCTTGTTGAATTTCCCTACTAGATATTAAAAGTTGTTTTCAATATCGAGACTAAAATGTGGGGTTTATAATTATTAGGCATACGATGTCTAATGAATTCATTTGGTTAGGCATGAAATCCAAATTATGAGATATTTCGGGTTTATGATGCCTAAGGTCTTTGCGGATTCCAACTGTTGTAGTTTTCACTTTCTTTTCTTCGATCGTAAGTGTAATATGTGGTGTATTGCCGGTTTCGGTGCTATATGTCAACGACAATTGGGATACGCATATTTACTTACGTTGATGACATGTGATGTTATGTGTTGCTGTGATATGTTATATTAGATCTTCGTGTTTTGAATAGCCGGGGGTTTTATGTCAGATGAGAGTTTTTCATTTTCATTGATGTAAAATTCATTGTATGTAATATTCTTTTATTGGGGCACATCCGGGTTGAGGATGATGTCACCATTGTATATTATTTACTTTTTCGCATTAGGATAGACCCAAGGTGGGGAACACAAGTAACTGGGTTCTAGGGTCCAGTGGGAGACCATCTCGATGAGTCGAGACCGGGTCTCCTAAATCTTGAATTGGTAGGGTTTCTTACCGCTCTCGTAGGGGTCTAGGGGTGTAGGATTGCTTGTTCATCACGACCGTAGAATCCGTGTTTTATACAGGCTTAATTTAAAACACGGAAATCCTAGTATATCCAATATTTCATATGTTGTTTTCTGCTGTGATATCTGTGATGTGATCATTTGATATATTGATGAGATGAATATAGGATATAATATGTGATATATTATATAGACGTTGCTTATGTTTTACACCCGCTCTAGCACTGCCCCGCTCTGCCGTTAGATACCTAACCTAACGGTGCATGAGGGGACATCGAGGCGAATGCGGATGGCATAAGCATACGTTGTATTTATATGTGATGTTTAAGTAACTTAAAATGATGGGACTTCATTAATGAGATTAATCAAACTAAAAGAAACCTAAAGATGTTGTAGAAACTTGTCTCGAAAACTGGTAGCTCTAGTTCTTGGTTTGAATAGTGGTATTCCTTGCAGAATATCCAGCGCCTTAATCGATAAGGAAAGAGCCGAGATCCCTTCACCGGGAGTGACCTCTTTAGCAAAATTAGCAGATGCTACAAACTCGGTTTTTCTTTTGATTGCTTTTATCGTTTTTTCTTTGCATAGTGGTATTTGTGAAATATCCTAAACCTTATTCTATAAGGAAAGAGCCGAGATCTCTTCAACGAGAGTGACCTCTTTAGCAAAACTAGTAAAATCCTGAAAAACAATCCTTTTCAAAATAACTCGATTCTACAAAGATATCAAGTTCATTACGCAAAAGGTTTTCATAAAAATCTGTAGTAGCCCTCCGTCATTTCGGATAAGTACTTCATAGTATTCGTGCTACGTTTGTTGGCTTTCATCAAGGCGTAGAGTGCGGTAGCTATTTATGTTTATTTGCATAAGCATATGATGCGATTGAGTTAGGGTAGTCGTGCGACTTTGTTGGCTTTCGTCAAGGGTCATGCGGGTGGGTTTAATTCAATCAGGAAATGTACGGGTTAAACTTGACTAGTAGCCTATGGTTTGTTGGCTTTCGTAAAGGTCATAGGATGCTAGGGGAAAAATATTATCGGTAATTTCAAGTGTTGAAATATGCAATGAGATTGCATACCTCCTATTAGATAGTTGGATCGCGATACCCACTGCGAGTAAGAGTTACTCCTGGGAGAGTTTTACACATTACAATTAGCAGATCAAGTAGGTGTCAACGGGGATACGCTCCTGGGAAAACGGGGTTTATTTTAATTAGTTCCGTGCGAAAGCACGGGGAACCTCCCTCAAAGTACCGGCATTGGCCTTGCTGAAAGATTGGCGAACTTGTAAGGTGTAATTAATCCCGGCAAGTCTTTCCTTTTAGGATTTGAAGGAAGATTTGACTAAAACAGTGGGAGCCATCCTGAATAGATATTTTAATAAACAATCTAATCTTGCAAGAGCCTATGCTGAGTGTTTTCTTCTCTCTCTCTCAGGGTAGAGACCTTGTCACTCCTTAATCAAGATAATAATAAGGATGTATTAACTGATCCCGCTTGTTATAATGTGCTAGGGAACATTGGTCCCGCTCAAACATTTAACTATTATAAGACCGAGCAAGAAATAAGGGATTACCAGGATTCCCATACCGGCCAAACGAAGAAAGTGCATGATGATGCATCTTCTTCGGGTGTGTTCAATACTGAGTACTGTTTCTCAGTTTTCTTTATCCTGGGTATAAGATACCGTATAAGGATCCCACATATGTAAACTATTACATGGGCTAAAGTTAGGTAGAGAACTGAGAACAGGGTGATATGTTTCATGAATTGGAAATGGTGCAAGTGTTGCAGCCAAGTATGTTGGCAGTTATCACCCTGTATTACCAAATACATTGATTCCGAACGAATGTTATTAGATACCGAACCTGATATACAACATCATATCAGTCTCTCTATTAAGTAAAGATGGATATAATTTTGTATTGTTGGATAATGTTCTTGAACATTTCCTGTATCAAGAGTTTATCGGCTCAGGCACGTTATCTAAAAGCATATACGTTCTAAATCAAACCACAGTTCATATCGTATAGAACACACACAAGAGGAAGAGTTCAGAAATGAACGAATTCTTCTTGATGCATTGTAGACTAGGTCATATCAATGCGACCTAACTAGCTAAGTTACATAAAGATGCACATTTAAATCATTTTGAATTTACATCTTCTGAAACTTGCCAGTCATGTCACAAAGATAAGATGACCATAACTCTGTTTATTGGAAAAAGAGAAAGAGTTAGTGAACTCTTGGGATTGATACATGATGATGTATGTAGGTCCCTGTCTACACATGCCAGGACTAGATCTTTATACTTCATTACATTCACTGATGATCTCTCAAGATTCGTACATATGTTCCTATTGAAACATAAGTCTGAAGCTTTTAAGAAATTCAAAGAATATATGTTAGAATTAGAGAACCTAAACGGGTATAAGTATCATGTCCTATGATGAGATCAGGGAGGAGAACACTTGAGCACGGAATTCCTGGACTATTCTAAATGAGAATAAGATTCTCTCTTAGCATTACTCCTCTGTAAACACCACTGCACGTCGGTGAATCAGGGCGGAGCAATCCCACCCTATGTGATATGGTGTGCTCTATGATGAGTTCTACTGAGTTACCTATTTACTTTTGGGGGTTATGCACTTTTGAAGCTGCATACCTATTGAATAGGGTTCCAACCAAATCAGGTGCCTACCACTCCATATGTGATATGGTATAGGAAAAGCCCATCTCTTAAGGAAGTTATGATTTGGGGTTGTCCAGCCTTTGTCAAAAGAAAAATCCGGACAAGCTCGAGGCAAGGTTAGTGTTAGTTATATATATACCCTAGAGGCTATTTTTGTACATATGATGTATATTATAATGGATGCTTGGATATATATAGAGAGGACTTTCTTGCTCGTCATGATAATATGCTATTTGGTTTTACTTTGTCTTAACATGTTGACTTGTATTAGTTTACTGTCTTACTCTCACATGTTGATAAAGCCCTTAGGGTATGTACTCGACTACTGGGACTATGATGAGATCATACAAGTGAGGCTACGGTAGTCGACGAGTACATCCTATAACTGTTCCTAGTCAAGGGTGTATCGAGACAGGGCATCGATACACCAGAGTAGACTAGCGTATACGCATCTTGACCCATATGATGGGCGATGGATGATCCCATATCCATCGATATTTGACATCAAGGATGGTGTACGGGTGCTCAGTGGAGACTGGGTACACTGGACGCACTCCCCGAGAACTCCCAGATGGTATTATACATCACGTCAGATGGCAGTTCTCTGGTGACACTGGTACAGGTTAGTCTGTAGACCCGAGATCGTCATAGAGTCTTGTGTGATTCCCACTGTGCTTTAATTTACACCTTACCACGTCCAAGAGGGCGTGCAAAACGGTGGCTTTTGGGTACAGTCCCGAATCGCTTGGAGGCAATGAGCGATAGGTAGGGATTCGTCTCTCCCGGTATAGGGAGTTGATGTTGTGCTGTGTTCGATTGGCTATAACTGGAAGTCCCTGGCCAGGGCTGATATAGAGTACTACTGGTAAGTGTTATCAGTAGGTTCTCGACCTGTTATGAGCCTCACATCGACACGACTTATCGGTTACTGGGGTCTGACGTTTATCACCCCTAGACTAGATATGCGACATATCAGACGAAGAAACCGGACTGTACGGTAGTGTTACTGATTGGATTCACTGGAGAATGTACAGGCTTGCTTGTTGATCTTCTGATCACTCAATACCTGGGTGGCTGTTACGTTTAGCAGACCGCTTGCAGCTTGTGGGTGTTTGATATGATTATCACCTACTGCCGGCGTATTGACGATTCTTTAGAGTCCTACAAAAAGGTTTCTTGACTCAGAAAAAACGGAGTAGGAGTACATATGTGATATGTGCGAGACCGAGAATAAAATGATATGAGATACCGTATTCTATTCTCGCGATATATGATATCGGTCGGGTATATGTGATATAGCCAGGTCATCGGATCAAGTGTTGATTCGATCGGTATAATGCTATATTAGTCGGTTATATGCGATATAGCCGGATTGTCGGATCAAGTGTTGATTCAATAATTTAATGTATAATTATATATGTGATAAATTACATTACATTAACTAATATTGGCTTGCTTTATTGATTCATTTTCTCACCGGATAATACATTGATATATTTGCGATATATGTTAATTGTATTATTTTCTTTTGTTACAAAAATATATTATATATGTGATATATAATATTGTAACAAGTTATGATTACTAATGCAACATGATTTGTGGAGATTAAACATGGTTAGGGTTTTATTTGGGTTAGCATTTTCATGAAGCTTCTAGAAGCTTTATGTTTTGTTTTAAGCAAAGATATTTTGTTGATATTTTGTTTTGATATTTCTAACCCAACCCAAACCCTTCACCCTAGGTTAATTCTCTAAATGAGTTAAGCCACTCATTCTTAACTCAAGGGTTTCATTTGTAAGCATAAGGATAATTCATTATTCATCACAAAAGACTTCATCTTCTTCCTCCTTGAAAGCTTTCTAGCTTTTTCTTTTGTGATGATATTATGTGAGATTATGAAAACAAATGTGAGCTAAATTCCTACTTCATCATCCTCATCTATTCTAGCCACTTAGATTAGGGTGTTCACTTCATTAATACTTGATTAGAGAAGTGAGAGCTTAAGTTAAAGATTCTTCAAGGTAGATCGTCTTCGAAAAGGAAGACTTCAAGCAAGCATGGATCGTTCGGCTTGTGGAGCCTCTCTTGAGTCCGGAAGATCATGGATCACGGTGAAGGGACTACTACTCGGAGCTTATGAAGTGAAGGAGAGGACTACAAAGGTTGTAATCCCTCTCTCTTAGATGTAAAGTTGTTTACATGCTTTGTTAACCCTAATAATCAAGCAAAGATCCTCGCTTTGGGTTGTTCGGCACTTCTAAATTTTAAATCGGGAATGGTTGATGCCTTATAGACCCTTGTGAGAGTGCCTAGTAACCCTACAGTTAGTTCTGTGGATGTTTGTTGGATATCCCAAGCATTCACAAGGGAATATCTTATACCACACTGAGGCGCAAAAGGTGTTTTATTTCTCAGCATGCCACCTTTGAGAAAGGGAATTTCTTATGAAGAAATTAGTGGTTATGAGGTAGAACTGGAAGGAGTTCCATCTATACAAAGTAAAGCTGATGATTTGGTAGAACCGAAAGATTCAATAGTTTCCAACGAACCTCAGCCTCTCCGCCGATATTGTAGGGTTCCTCATCCACCTGAGAGATACTTCGGTTTTCTCTATGACAATGGGAGCGAGGATTGCATCATGGGATGATGACAAAACTAGTTTCGAGCAGGCCATCAAGAGTGGGGACTCTATAAGAATGGATGGATGCTAAGCGATCTAAGATGGAATCTATATAAACAAACAAAGTATGGACTTTGGTTGCCATATCTGAAGGGTTAAATCCCCATCAGGAGCAAGCATATCTTGAGAAGATTACTTAGTGTACATGGAAAAGTTGAGACTTTTAAAGCTAAGGCTTGTTGCAAAAGGTTCTCTTCATCGACCAGGTGTGGATAATGATGAAACCTTTTCTAGTGCCTATGCTTAGGTCCATCCGGATCCTACTTTCTATTGCTACATACCATAACTACGATATCTAGCGGTTGGGTGTCATGACAGCTTTTCTAAATAATGATTTAGAAGAGAGCATCTTTAAGTACACAACCAGAGGGCTTCGCAGACAGTGGGAGAAACGGAAACCTGTGCAAGTTGCTTTATAGGTTAAAGCAGGCATCACGGAGTTGGAACATCTGTATTGATGTGGTAGTCAAAGAGTTTCACTTCATCAAAATGGTAGATGAACCTTGTATATACAAAAAGGTAGTAGGGAGTTTGGTGGTGATCCTCGTATTGTACGTGGATGACATACTCTTGATAGGAAATGAGTTTCCTATGATACACTTAGTCAATCTCCTCTTATCCCTGTAGGGTTCCTAGGCGCTATTGTGAAGGTTCATAAGGCATCAAACATGCCCGGATAAAAATTTAGACGTGCCGAACAACCCAAAGCCGGGATCTTTGCTAGATTATTAGGGTTTAACATGCAAGATGATAACTTTTATCTGAGTGTGAGGGATTACAACCTTTGTAGTCCGCTCCTTCGCTTCACAAGCTCCGAGTAGAAATCCCTTTGCCGCGATCCACGATCTCCCGGACTCATGAGAGGCTCCACGACTCGAACGATCCATGCTAGCTTGAAGTGTTCCAAATCTCCGATGATCTACGTCGAAGTTGCAAAGAATCAAGCTTTCTCACTCTAAAGAGATGAACACACTGATCTCATGGGCTAGATGAGATGAGGATGAGAGAGTAGTATTTATGCTTTCTTTTTAAATAATTTTCTCATATTTATTCATAAAGAATTTCAAGTGAGCTTTTTCAAGAGAGAAGAAGAAGATGATAATGGAAAAGATAATGATCATAATCCTTTTGTGATGAATAGAAAGAAAAGTATATGATTGATATATAAACCATGGTCAAGGATGAGTGGCTAATAATGTGTAGAGAAACAACTAGAGTTAGGGTTTGGTTAGGTTTAGAAATGTGTCATCAACAAATATCTTAACCATGACAAAAGAAATTGCTTCTAGAAGGTGCATGAAGCAACTAACACTAATCAAACCCTAACCTCATTTAATCATCCTTAAACAAGTTTAACAATAAATCATATCATGTCACAATAATATATATCACATATATATTATATATTTGCAACAAAAGAAAATAATACAATTAACATATATCGCATATATATCAATGTATCATCCAGTGAGAAAATGAAATAATAAAGCGAGCCAATATTAGATAATGTAATACAATATATCATATATATTATTATACATTAAATCATCGAATCAACACTTGATCCGACGATCCGGCTATATCGAATATTACCGACTAATATCATGTACCGATTCATCGAATCAACACTTGATCCGATGACCCGGTTCATATCTAAATGTCGCGAGAATATAATACGGTATCTCATATCGCATTATTCTCGGTCCTGCACATTTCATATATGTGCCTCTACTCCGTTTTGCCTGAGCTAAGAAACCTCTGTGTAGGACTCTAAAGAATCGTCAATACGCCGGTAGCAGGTGATGATCATATCAAACACCCACAAGCTGCAAGCGGTCAGCTAAACGTAACAGCCACCCAGGTATTGAGCGATCAGAAGATCAACAAGCTAGCCTGTGCGTTCTCCTGTGAATCCGATCAGTAACACTCCCGTACAGTCCGGTCTGTCCGTCTGATATGTCGCATATCAAGTCTAGGGGTGGTATACGTCAGACCCCAGTAACCGATAAGTCGTGTCGATGTGTGGCTCATAACGGGTCGAGAAACTACTAGTAACACTTACCAGTAAATCTCTATATCAACCCTGGCCAGGGACTTCCAGTTATAGCCAATCGAACACAGCACAACATCAACTCCCTATACCGGGAGAGACGAATCCCCTCCTATCGCTCATTGCCTCCATGTGATTCGGGACTGTACCCAAAAGCCACCGTTTTGCATTCCCTCTTGGATGTGGTAAGGTGGAAATCAAAGCACAGTGGGAATCACACAAGACTCTATGACGATCTCGGGTCTACAGACTACCCTGTACCAGTGTCATTGGAGAACTGCCATCTGACGTGTGGTATATCACCATCTGGGAGTTCTCGGCGAGTCCGTCCAGTGTACCCAGTCTCCACTGAGCACCCGTACACCATCTCTGATGTCAAACACCGTTAGATATGGGATCATCCATCGCCCATCATATGGGTCAAGATGCGTATACGCTAGTCTACTCTGGTGTATCGATGCCCTGTCTCGATATACCCTCGACTAGGAACAGTTATAGGATGTACTCATTGACTACTGTGGACCCACTAGTATCATCTCATCATAATCCCAGTAGTCGAGTACAGATCCTAAGGGCTTTATCAACATGTGAGAGAAAAACAGTAAACCAATACAAGTCAACATGTTAAGATAAAGTGAAATCAAATAGCATACTATCATGATGAGCAAGAAAGTCCTCTCTGTATATATCTAAGCATCCATCATAATATACATCATATGTACAACAATGGCCTCTAGGGCATATACATAACTAACAATCTCCCACTTGCACTAAGGCCAGCTGTTGTAGTATCTCATACCTAGCATCCCGAATAATCTCTCAAACTGTATCTGGGGAATAGCCTTCGTGAATGGATCCGCAGTGTTGTCCTTCGTATCTACTCTCCTTACCTCGTTCTCCCGGCGATCAACTATCTCCCTGATCAGGTGATACCGCCTTAGAATATGTCTGGACTTTTGATGGGACCTGGGTTCCTTGGCCAAAGCCACAGCTCCATTGTTATCGCAATACAGAGGTATTGGATGCTCAATGGATGGAACCACACCAAGTTCACTAATGAACTTCTTTATCCAGACAGCCTCCTTGGCAGCATCGTTGGCAGCGATGTATTCAGCCTCCATCGTCGAGTCTGCAACGGTATCCTGTTTGGAACTCTTCCAACATACCACCCCTCCATTGAGGGTAAAGACAAAACCCGAGTGCGACTTAGAGTCGTCCTTATCACTTTGGAAGCAGGAATCGGTAAAGGACTTCACCTGGAGTTCTCCGTTACCATACACCAAGAACATCTCCTTAGTCCTTCGTAAGTACTTGAGAATGTTCTTCACAGCTGTCTAATGACTCTCTCCAGGATCTGCTTGATACCGACTCACTACACTTAGTGAGTATGCTACATCGGGTGTGGTACATAGCATCGCATACATGATAGAGCCTACTGCCGAAGCATAGGATATTCCTTGCATGCGAGCTCTCTCCAAATCAGTCTTGGGAGACATCTCTTTGGAGAGAGTGAGTCCAGAGATCGTGGGTTGGTTCCCACGTTTGGATTCTTCCATACTAAACCTATTTAGTATGGTGTCAATGTACCTGGATTGGGACAATCCCAATATCCTTTTAGATCTATCTCTATAGATCATGATTCCCAATATCCAGGAGGCATCACCTAGATCTTTCATTGAGAATCTCTGTGATAAGAAGAGCTTGACTGATTGCAGCATAGGAATATCATTTCCTATCAAGAGTATGTCATCCACTTACAATACGAGGAAGACTACCTTACCCTCTACTACCTTCTTATAGATACAAGGTTCATCTATATTTTTGATGAAGTCAAACTCTTTGACTACAACATCAAAACAGATGTTCCAACTCCGCGATGCTTACTTTAACCCATAAATGGATTTAAGCAGCTTGCACACATTTCCGCTGCTCCCACTATCTACGAAGCCCTCTGGCTGAGTCATGTACACGCTCTCTTCTAAATCACCGTTTAGAAAGGCGGTCTTAACATCCATTTGCCAGATTTCGTAGTCATGGTATGCAGCAATGGCAAGTAAGATCCGGATGGACTTAAGCATAGCCACTGGAGAAAAGGTTTCGTCATAATCCACACCTGGTCGTTGACGAAAACCCTTTGCTACAAGTCTAGCTTTGAAAGTCTCAACTTTTCCATCTACACCAAATTTCCTTTTAAAAATCCACTTGCTCCCAATGGGTTTTACCCCTTCAGGAGCATTTTCCAAAGTCCATACTTTGTTGGTGTACATGGATTCCATCTCAGATCGCATTGCATCCAGCCAATTCACAGAGTCACCACTCGTGATGGCCTGCTCGAAACTAGTCGGTTCATCATCATCCATGATGCAGTCCTCGCTTCCACCATCAATGAGAAAACCGTAGTATCTCTCAGGTGGACGAGAAACCCTACTAGATCGGCGGAGAGGCTGGGGTTCGTCGGGTACTATTGCATCCTCTGGTTCCACTAAATCTTCCGTTGCAGTTTGTGTTGCTGGAACTTCTTCCAGTTCTACCTCAGAGCCACTAATCTCTTTTGCAAGAAATTCCTTTTATAAAAAGGTGGCATGCCGAGAAACAAACACTTTTTGTCCTTCGGTGTGGTAGAAGATATACCCGCGTGAATGTTTAGGATATCCAATAAACTTGCACAGAATAGACCTTGCGCTGAGTTTGTCCGGATTTTGTGTTTTCACATAAGCCGGACAACCCCATATCCTAACATAATTAAGATATGGTCTCTTTCCTTTCCATATCTCATATGGAGTGGTTGGCACAGATTTGGTGGGAACCATATTCAATAGGTCTGCAGCTATCTCCAGTGCATACCCCCAGAAGGAAATAGGTAACTCAGCTGTACTCATCATCGAGCGCACCATATCTAATAGGGTGCGATTCCTCCGCTCCGATACACCGTTGTGCTGTGGTGTATAAGGGGGAGTAAGCTGAGAGAGAATCCCATTCTCTTTTAGATAATCTAGGAACTCACTGCTTAAGTATTCACCTCCTCGATCAGATCGAAGAATCTTAATACTTTTCCCCGTTTGATTCTCTACTTCGTGCTTATATTCTCTGAATTTCTCAAAAGCTTCAGACTTGTGTTTTATCAGGAACACATGTCCGAATCTAGAGAGATCGTCAGTGAATGTAATGAAGTAGGAAGAACCGTTCCTGGCACGTGTAGACATAGGACCGCATACATCACTATGTATTAGTCCTAAGAGTTCAGTAGCTCTTTCTCCGTGTCCACTAAACGGAGCTTTGGTCATTTTTCCTTTGAGACATGAATAGCAAGTATCATAAGAAGATAGTTCGAACGGATTCAAATAACCATCCTTATGTAACTTCGCCAGTCGTGTCGCATTGATATGACCAAGTCTACAATGCCACAAGAAGGATTCGTTCATTTCTGAACTTTTCCTCTTGTGTGTGTTTTGTATATTGAGGACTGTATTCTGATTTAGAATGAATATGCCATTATGTAACGAGCCCGATGCATCAACTTTTGATCTAGGAATATGTTCATAACATTATCCTGTACCACAAAATTATATCCTTCTTTACTTAATAAAGAAACTGATATATTGTTGCACATCATGTTCGGTATATAATAGCACTCATTTAGAATCAGTGTATTACGACTTTGTAATACTAGGTGATATTCGCCAACTGCTTTGGCTGCAATACTTGCACCATTCCCTACTTGAACGGAATGATCACCTTTTCCCAGTTCTCTACCTTTCCTCAGCCCATGTAACAATTTACATATGTGGGGTCCTGATCCGGTATCTAATACCCAGGACGCAGGATGAACTGAAAAACAGTTCTCAATAACTAACACACCTGAAGAAGATGCATCAACATGCTTGTTCTTTTGGGCGGCTTGAGAATCTAGATATTCTTCTATTCCCTGTTCAGTCTTATAACTCTTATAAGAAAGAACGGGTCCAACGTTCCCCTGCTCAGTATAATAAGCGGGTTCAGTCAATACATCCATATTATTATCTTGATTATGGCCTGACATGGTCGGTACCTTGAGAGAGAGAAGAAAACACTTTAGCGTATGCTCTTGCAAGATTAGATTGGTTATTATCTTATCTAATCAGGATGTCTCCCACTATTTTTATCAAATCTACCTTAAAACCCTAAAAGGTAAGATTAGCCGGGATTTAATTACACCTTACAATTTCGTCAATCTTTCTGCCAGATCAGTGTCGGTACTTTGAGGGAGGTTCCCCGTGCTTTCGCACGGACCTAATTAAAGTAAACCTCGTTTTTCCAGAGGCGTAACCCCGTTAACACTTTTCTAGACACCTACTTGAATGACTAATTGTCCTGTGTAAAACTCTCCCAAGAGTAACTCTTACTCGCAGTAGGTATTGGGATCCAACTATCTCATAGGCGGTATGCAATCTCATTGCAAATTTCAACACTTGAAATTCCCGATAATATTTTTACCCCTAGCATCCTATGACCTTGACGCAGGCCAACAAACCATAGTGCGCTAGTCAAGTTCAACCCGTCATTTCTTGATTGAATTAAACCCACCCGCACGACCCTTGACGCAGGCCAACAAAGTCGCACGACTACCCTAATCCAATCTGCATCATATGCATAAACAGATATATACTAGTTAGCTACCGCACACTACCCCTTGACGCAGGCCAACAAGCGTAGCACGAATACTAAATAAGATCTATCTGAAATGACGGAGAGCTACGCAGGTTTTTCAGAAAACCCTGAGCGTAATGAACTTGATATCGTCGTAGAATCATGTGTTTTTGTAAAGGAGTGTTTTTGAGGCTTTTCTTAGTTTCGCTAAAGGGGTCACTCCCGGTGAAGGGATCGTCGGCCATTTCCTCATCGAATAAGGTGCAGGATATATCATATATACCGCTGTGCAAAGCAAAACACTAAAAGCAATCAAAAGACAAACCGAGTTTTGTAGCATCTGCCAGTTTCGCTAAAGAGGTCACTCCCGGTGAAGGGATCGTCGGCTTTTTCCCCATCGAATAAGGTGCAGGATATATCATATATATCACTCTGCAAAGCAAAACTGTAGCTACCCTTTTTATAAAGTTTTGATTCTACAACATCTTTAGGTTTCTTTTCTTTTATTAATCTCATTAATAAAAATCCCATCAGCTTATGCTTCAGAAGCATCACAGAAGAAACGAAAGCAGTAATATTTATATATCAGCATATATATATATAGTATAAGCATTCGTCTCAGGCAGTAATATGATCTCATCTCAGAACATTGCAGCAGAAGAACATATATGAAATATTGGATATACTAGGACGTCCGTGTTTTCAATACGATCATGTATAAAACACGGATTCCACGGTCGCGACGAATAGCCAAACCCACATCCCAAGACCCCTACGAGAGCGGCAAGTAACACTGCCAATTCTAGGGTTAGAAGAGCCGGTCTCGACTCCTCGAGATGGCCTCCCACTGGACCCTAGAACCCGGTTACTTGTGCTCCCCTCCTTGGGTCTACCTAATGCGGAAAAGTAAATAATATACACTGGTGACATCAACCTCAACCTGGAAGTGCCCCAAATAAAAGAATATTACATTACAAATGAATTTTACATGAATGAAAATAAAAACCCTCATCTCACATAAAACCCCCGGCTATTCAGAACGCGACGATCCAATATCACATATCACAGCAAGACATAATATCACATATCATCAGCGTAAGTAAATATGCACATCCCAATTGTCGTTGACATATAGCAACGAAACCGGCGATATCACATATTACACTTACGGTCACAGAAAAGAATGTGTAAAACTACAACATTTGGAATCCATAATCACTTTAGACATCGTAAATCCGAAATATCACATACTTCGCATTTCATGCTTAACTCTATGAATTCCACATATTGTATCACATTCCAGATAAATAGACAGTATTAAACTTTCCGAACAGATAATCAAATACCCAAAATTTCCTAAAGTGCTCAACTCTTGAGCGGAGTTCAAATAATCCCAGAATATGTCAAAGTACCAATGATCCAGCCGTAGAAGGGTCAAGCCAACGCCTCACACGTGGCACGCCGTACTGCCCCAAACCCGAAGGTTCAAAAGGCAGATCAAGACGGTCACATAATCGAGTTAAGGTTTGTTGTCTTCTAGAGGGTCCACCGCTTAACTTGTACAATTTTTCCGAAAGATTTAAACCCGATAAAAATTCAACACTTGAAAGTTTTACGTGCCGGGAAAAAGTGGGTTAATGATATCCGTTCAACTAGTTTAACAGTTTCTAAATATCCGGAAAGAAATACGAATTTAAAATTTCCGATCGAGTCTACTATTACAACACAAACCCCAGAATATTCAACACTTGAAACAGATTAAAAATACCCAGAAACATCAATAAGCACCTACGGATATTACCATGAAAACCACGTGTCACCAATCCATAATTCCGCCGCGGAACCGCCGCGAAAAGCATGTTTTAGCCGTGGTTCCGCCGCCGTTTAGAGGAATTGTGTACCCGTGTTTCATGGTAATTCTTAGAATTCCCTGCTGGTTTTTTTACGTATTTTTAATTCAGAAAAATCCCAGATTTTAAAAAATTTCCAGAGAAGGGGTTATATTCGTCGGTTCGGGTTCGATCGGAGTTTTAACTTCGTAAACACGTCGCCTAATGCTCTAGCTAGGCTCTGATACCACTGTAGGGTTCCTAGGCACTCTTGTGAAGGTTCATAAGGCATCAAACATGCCCGGATAAAAATTTAGACGTGCCGAACAACCCAAAGCCGGGATCTTTGCAAGATTATTAGGGTTTAACATCCAAGATGATAACTTTTATCTAAGTGTGAGGGATTACAACCTTTGTAGTCCGCTCCTTCGCTTCACAAGCTCCGAGTAGAAGTCCCTTTTCCGCGATCCAGGATCTCCCGGACTCATGAGAGGCTCCACGACTCAAACGATCCATGCTAGCTTGAAGTGTTCCAAATCTCCGATGATCTACGTCGAAGTTGCAAAGACTCAAGCTTTCTCACTCTACAGAGATGAACACACTAATCTCATGGGCTAGATGAGATGAGGATGAGAGAGTAGTATTTATGCTTTCTTTTTAAATCATTTTCTCATATTTATTCATCACATAAAGAATTTCAAGTGAGCTTTTTCAAGAGAGAAGAAGAAGATGATAATGGAAAAGATAATGATCATAATCCTTTTGTGATGAATAGAAAGAAAAGTATATGATTGATATATAAACCATGGTCAAGGATGAGTGGCTAATAATGTGTAGAGAAACAACTAGAGTTAGGGTTTGGTTAGGTTTAGAAATGTGTCATCAACAAATATCTTAACCATGACAAAAGAAATTGCTTCTAGAAGGTGCATGAAGCAACTAACACTAATCAAACCCTAACCTCATTTAATCATCCTTAAACATGTTTAACAATAAATCATATCATGTCACAATAATATATATCACATATATATTATATATTTGCAACAAAAGAAAATAATACAATTAACATATATCGCATATATATCAATGTATCATCCAGTGAGAAAATGAAATAATAAAGCGAGCCAATATTTGATAATGTAATACAATATATCATATATATTATTATACATTAAATCATCGAATCAACACTTGATCCGACGATCCGGCTATATCAAATATTACCGACTAATATCATGTACCGATTCATCGAATCAACACTTGATCCGATGACCCGGTTCATATCTAAATGTCGCGAGAATATAATACAGTATCTCATATCGCATTATTCTCGGTCCTGCACATATCACATATGTGCCTCTACTCTGTTTTTCCTGAGCCAAGAAACCTCTGTGTAGGACTCTAAAGAATCGTCAATACGCCGGTAGCAGGTGATGATCATATCAAACACCCACAAGCTGCAAGCGGTCAGCTAAGCGTAACAGCCACCCAGTTATTGAGCGATCCGAAGATCAACAAGCTAGCCTGTGCGTTCTCCTGTGAATCCGATCAGTAACATTCCCATACAGTCCGGTCTGTCCGTCTGATATGTCGCATATCAAGTCTAGGGGTGGTATACGTCAGACCCCAGTAACCGATAAGTCGTGTCGATGTGTGGCTCATAATGGGTTGAGAAACTACTAGTAACACTTACCCGTAAATCTCTATATCATCCCCGGCCATGGACTTCCAGTTATAGCCAATCGAACAAAGCACAACATCAACTCCCTATACCGGGAGAGACGAATCCCCTCCTATCGCTCATTGCCTCCATGTGATTCGGGACTGTACCCAAAAGCCACCGTTTTGCATGCCCTCTTGGATGTGGTAAGGTGGAAATCAAAACACAGTGGGAATCACACAAGACTCTATGACGATCTCGGGTCTACAGACTACCCTGTACCAGTGTCACCGGAGAACTGCCATCTGACGTGTGGTATATCACCATCTGGGAGTTCTCGGCGAGTCCGTCCAGTGTACCCAGTCTCCACTGAGCACCCGTACACCATCTCTGATGTCAAACACCGATGGATATGGGATCATCCATCGCCCATCATATGGGTCAAGATGCGTATACGCTAGTCTACTCTGGTGTATCGATGCCCTGTCTCGATATACCCTCGACTAGGAACAGTTATAGGATGTACTCATTGACTACTGTGGACCCACTAGTATGATCTCATCATAATCCCAGTAGTCGAGTACAGATCCTAAGGGCTTTATCAACATGTGAGAGAAAAAGAGTAAACCAATACAAGTCAACATGTTAAGATAAAGTGAAACCAAATAGCATACTATCATGACGAGCAAGAAAGTCCTCTCTGTATATATCTAAGCATCCATCATAATATACATCATATGTACAACAATGGCCTCTAGGGCATATACATAACTAACAATCACAAGGATTCTCCATATAGGATCAAGGTAATACCTCCTAAATCCTGGGTTTTGGATCTATGAGATAGATTTAAGTGATGTTAGGATTCTCACTAGGTGTAATGAGATGGTATCAATCATTCATGGGGAGAATCAATGGATTGCTTCTAGGTGGTAAGGTCGACTGAATGTCAGTCACAGGCATTGTCTTTACCCTCAGTGGATGGACGGTATGTTGGAAGAGTTCTAAGCTAGATGCCGTGACAAACTAAACGATAAAGGCTGGATACATTTCTACTAAGGATACTACCAAAGAGGTAGTCTGGATGTATATAAGTTCGTGAGATGAACTTCGTTCCTACCATTGTGTGACAATGGAGTTATGGCTTAGGCCTAGGAACCCCCGTCCTATCAGTTATCCAGACATATTCTTAGGCAGTATCACCTGATCATGGAGATGGTTGATCTCGAGGGAGATCGAGGATAGGAGAGTAGACACAGAGAAGAACTTGGCGGATCCACTCATAAAGGGCTTTTCCCAAAAGAGACTTTTTTATGGGATGGTTGAGTATGAGATACTTCAACCACTGCAGATTGTTGGGTATGAGATACTACAACAGATGGCCCTAGTGCAAGTGGGAGATTGTTAGTTATATGTATGCCCTATAGGCCATTACTGTACATACGATGTATATTGTAGTGGATGCTTGGACATATATAGGGAGGAATTTCTTGCTCGACATGATAGTATGCTATCTGGTTGCTCTTTATCTTAACATGTACGATGATTGTCTCTATGTTACATGTTGATAAAGCCCTTAGGATGAGTACTTGACAACCAGGATTGTGATGCAGATCATACTAGTGGGGACAGAGTCATCGTTAAGTATATCCTTCAAATGTTCCTAGTCGTAGGTGTATCGAGGCAGGGCATCGATATACCAGAGTAGACTAGCATATAGGCTCTCGACCCATGTAGATGGGTGATGGATGATCCCATATCCATCAGTGTTAGACATCAGAGACAGTATACGGGTGCTCAGTGTAGACTGGGTACACTGGACGGACTCGCCGAGAACTCCCAGAAGGTATTATACCTCACGTTAGATGGCAGTTCTCTGGTGACACTAGTACAGGTTAGTCTGTTGACCCGAGATCATCATAGAGTCTTGTGTAATTCCCACTGTTCTTTAATTTCCAACTTACCACGTTCAAGAGAACGTGCAAAACGGTGGCTTTTGGGTTCAGTCCCGAGTCACATGGAGGCAATGAGCGATAGGAAGGGTTTCGTCTCTCCCGGTATTGGGATTTGATGTTGCGCTGTGCTCGATTGGCTATAACAGGATGTCCTTGGCCAAGGCTGCTTCAGAGATATACTGGTAAGTTTTATCAGTAGTTTCTCGACCCGTTATGAGCCTCATATCGACAAGACTTATCGAGTTACTGGGGTCTGACGTTTAACACACCTAGACGAGATATGCGACATATTAGCCGAAGAGACCGGACTGTACGGTAGTGTTACCGATTGGATTTGCAGGAGTGTGAAAGGCTTGCTTGTTGATCTTCTGATCGCTCAATACCTTGGTGGCCGTTACATTTAGCAGACCGCTTATGGCTTGTGGATGATTGATATGATCATCACCTACTGCCGGCATATTGACGAGACTTTAGAGTCCTACACAGAGCTTTCCTGGCTCAAGCGAAACGGAGTAGGAGCACATATGTGATATGTGCGGGACCGAGATTGATACGATATGAGATACCGTATTCTATTCTCGCGATTTGTGACATTGGTCGATTATATGCGATATAGCAGGGTTATCGGATAAAGTGTTGACTCGATAAGTTGTTACACATTATATTAGTCGGTTATATGTGATATAGACGGATTATTAAATCAACAGTTGATTTAATAATTTAATGTACAATTATATATTTAATATATTATATTACATTAACTAATATTAAGCTCACTGATGATTTCTTTTTCTCATTTTATGCACATTGAATATATGTGATATATTTGTGTGTACATGTTATGTGTCATGCTTGATGATACATACAACAAAGGTGTGTGTATGACTTACACCATGCTTCGTTTAATTGCTAGGTTTTTATTTATTTTGCGAATTACAAAAGGTGGCAATTTGTCATGAATGAAAGCTTGTAGAAGCTTGTATTGATCTTTGACCAAGTATACTCTTTTGTTTTGGCTAAGATATTTGTTAACCCAACCAATTAAACCTATCCATGGTTAACTCTCTACAAAGGTTAATATAAGATATTAGCTCACCATGGTTGCCTTTATCTTTTGGAAAATATTCATGGGAGATATTTCTTCATCTTCTTCTTCTTCTTCCTCAAAGCTTACTAGCTTCAATGGAGATGTAAGAAAATGAGTGAGAAAATCAAATCTAAATTGAGCCCACTTACTACTTCATCATACTCTATTACTTACCATTTAGTATAGAGTGTTTGCTTCACTACTTTTATGATTAGCGAAGAGATAGCTTGGGTTAGTGTCTCCTCGACGTAGATCATCTTTGGCCTCGAAGTCTTCGAAGCAAGCATGTTCGTTTCTTCAAGGGAGCCTCTTTAGAGTCCGGAGTTTACGATCGCAGCGAAAGGGACTACTGCATGGAGCTATTGAAGTGAAGGACCGGTCTATAAAGGTTGTATTCCTTGCTAACTTAGGATGCAAAGTGTTTGCATTTACTTTTCCGTTGATTTCCAGTTAACGATTCATAGTTATCGTTAGCTAATACAACAAATTTTTGAATTTGGTATGGACGATGCCTCCCGAAACCTTTCTTCCGTCTTAGGTAACCCTGCACTGCTAGTGCCACTGACGTGCTTGTGCTTAAACCCACTGCCAGCGTATTGACGAGCCTTTAGAGTCCCCCACAGAATGTTTCCAAAGTTCGGGCAAAACGATGTAGAGGCCCTATGGTTTTATGGATGGGTTCGATCACATATGTGCACTCGTGCACGCATCATGATCGGACGGATTATACTAGTAGGCTTTAGTTTATGCCGGATCATAGTTTTAGATTGGTTGGATTACTTTCGTCTCGTAGTATTCGTATTTAGTCGGAATACGGATGCGGGTATGTATATACGGATGAGAGGTATTCTTGTAATACGTAACAAGATAACTTTAGATGATGCCATTTTCTTTTTATGGATTAAACATTTATGTTTAAATGTTTAATGTCGAAATTGTGACTCATTCTTGGCATGACTCATTTTTTTTCATGGCTAAGATATTTTCTTGTGAGCTTTTAGGTATTTTGCAAGTGTGTGAGTGTAGAGATATTTTGTGAGTGTGTGAGGCTCAATTTCTAGAAACAAAATATCTAAACACTTACACACACATGAGAGGGAAGCCATAATTTTTTGAGAGCCATCTTATTCTTTTTGTTTTTGCTTGCTCAGTTGATATTTCCTTGAGCTCACAACTTCCACCATAGGCATCATCTTCAACCTCCAATCTATCCATCTCATGTGTTGAGAATCCTAGAGTGTCATGAGACAATGTAATCACACACTATCTCTACTTCACCTTGGACATGTCAGCTAGCAAACTTCATATTCGAGTCGCATCGGTTTGAAGCGGGAGCCGGTATAAAGAATCCTCGACGTGGAGCCATTTCGACGAGCGAGATTGGAGAGCGGACTTGTTCGGGGCAGCTTACGAGGAGCTAGGCGCAAAGATTGAGGACCGAAGGACACGGATCGATCGGTATAATCTCTGAACTCATTATACAGTATGCTAGTATAGGATTAATGGCACGATCCGGGAATCGGGTCGCGTTACCGCCAAGTTTGAAAAATTTTTGTTCCGCGTTTGGCCACGGATTGATGGCCGGGGCGCTACCGTAACCCAACACTCACTTGTTTAGCCTAGGCACCACAAAGTCAAGTTTAGATAAACGACTGATTCCCCGCAACCTTCACTTGTCCTAATTGAGCACGGCAAGTCCTTAAAGGTTTGATCTAGATATTTTTTTATTAGCTCAAGGTAATGCGTATTCAAATAGTGATTTGTGGGGTCTTAGGAAGGGTGATGAAATCACCACCCAATCTGAATTGGTGTTATAGCCCCTTAAAGTCCGTATTATTATATGCAAAGCGCGTAAACAAACAAAAATCTAAAACAACAAAAAATATTTTTCGCGGCCGCGCAATTCTGTGCAATGATACCTACAAAAAATACAGTTAAGTGGAATTTACAGAGAGGTGTAATGGAAAGAGAAGAAGCAGGAAAAATTGGGGCTGAGAAGCCTCAATAGCAACGCGGAACCGCCATGAAATCAACCCTTTGACCGTGGTTCCGTGGTCGAATTTTTTACTTGGGACTTGGTATTTAGGTCACTGCACTCCTTTTGTTCTGTAAGAAAGAATAAAATGCTCTATCTCTTGATTTGAATACTGTACCTGCTCCAGATCGCCTGCATACTTGCAAAGAAAATAAATCAAATATAAGAAAAATATTTTGTTTTTATATTTTATTTATAATTTTATATATATACAAAAAAAATTAACCCGAATAACAAGAAAGAAAATACGTTACCATCTCCCCGGCAATGGCGCCATTTGATCGCACGCCATTAGCGTGTCAGAGTTCAAAGTTCTAAAGTTATAACCGCGATCAAGGATGGTGTCGCTTTGAAGATAGCCAGTTGAGCATGGATCGATCCGCAGAAAGATGGTTGTATGTACAATCGTGTTTTAGACGAGTCAATGAGGAATGTATATGTGCAAGTTCAATTTGTAAGTCCACGTTGCCCACCCCGGTGCTTGTGGGGAGGCGGAAACGGTATAAAAATTAGATTTTTAACACACTAGGCAACATGGACTAGCAAAAAGAGGATCTTTGCTAAACATAAACTAACTACAAAGCTAAAAAGTTTAGCTACTCGATTAAGGGGTTATACCTAGGTCTTCAAGTCCTTCTCTTCTTGCTCCTTGGAGTGAAAGAAAGGGATCTTCTTGTCGCCTTCTCTTGTCGAAGAAAGATCCACCCGAGGGCCTCAACCTTTGGCTTCAACTTCAAACTAGAAGTAATTAAGATGCTTGGAGTGCTAATCCTAGAACCTTAGAAAGAGTAGAGAGTATCTTAGAATGATTTATCTCAAGCTCAAGGGATTCTCAACTCAAGAGAGGGGAGAGCTAGAGAGAGAGGAAGAGGAGGATAGAGAATCAAAATGATAGAAATGAGAAGAAATAAACCATTCTTCTCACATATATGTGTGAATTATGAAAATAGATAATTAGTCAAGATAATTGTCATGGTTAATGAAGAAATGACCATTATCATTTCACATTAAATGCCTTTGCAAGGATCAAAGAGCATCTTTCATATGGAATGAAGATGGTCAACTTGTCCACCTAGGTCAACAAGTCAAGTATAGTCAAAAGGTCAACAACCCTAACCATGCACAATTATAATTAACTAATAATTAATAAATCATAATTCACACACAAAACATTAGGGTTAAGAAAATGACAATAGTCATCAACCCTAATCAAGGTCCTCTGTCTCTGTCTCAGTCAACTGTGCATACACACCCGTATCAGTGTACCGAGGAACACGAATACAATGAGATAAAACCAATCCCAAATCATATACTAGGATCCAGCTTAAACCAAAGCCCGCTAGTATAAGCTGTCCGGACACCAAACGTGCACAAGTGTGCGGATATGAACGAACCTTGTTGCAATACCATGCGACCTCTACTCATTTTGCCTAAAGGCGAATAACCCTCTGTGTGGGACTCTAAAGACTCGACACTACGCTGGCAGTGGGTTTAACCACAGACCGCAAGCGGCACTAGCTGTACGTAACGGTCCCCAGTTAGATGCCGATAAGAAGACTGACGAGGTGAACCCATCTGAACTCCTACTGAGCCTGAATGTGACAGTCTCCGTACAGTCCGGTCTGTTCGTCTGATACATCGCATGGCGGTCCTAGGGGGTGGTAAACGTCAGTCCCCTAATAGCGGTACAAGTCGTGTCAGAGTGTAGCCCAGAACACCCTGAGATAACACTGGAAACCTACCAATATACCTCGCTTGCCCTGGCCATGGACTACTTTTGTAATGGCTCTCCTGGACACAGCGCGATGTCAACCCCCAATACCGGGAGAGGTGAATCCTGTCTAACCGTTACTGCCTCAAAGTGCTTCGGGACTGCACCCAAAAACTACCTGTTTGCACGACTCCTTTGAGCCGTGGTAGGGTAGTAATCAAAGTGCAGTGGGAACACACTCGAGGCGAAGTGACAGTGTCAAGTCAGCGGACTAAGCTGTACTCATGTCACCTGGGAACTGATAACCGACGATAGGTATAATACCAACCAACAGTTCCCGACGAGTCCTGTCCAGTGTACTCGTAACCCAACGAGCACCCGCATACTATCTCAAATACGACGTACAGACGGCTGTGGGACAGACCGTCTCCCGTGCTGGGATGAGAAGCGCATACGCTAGTCTACTCCGGAGTATCGATGCCCTGTCTCGATAATCCCACGACCAGGGACGTGTATATATAAGGATGTGCTTATAGATTACCCAGCCCCCACGAGTGTGACTGCCATCACAACGCTGGTAATCAAGCCAAGATCCTAAGGGCTCCACTAATGCGTATAGGTGATACAATAAAGAAACACATGCACACATTAAAGCAGAGACAAACCAAGTAGCATACTACCATTTCGAGCAAGATTGTCTAAACAACTATGAATATCCCAAGCTTCCATCAAGTAATATACATACTAGTATGATACAGTAATGGCCTATAGGGCATATACAAAAAAAAATTCTATCCTAAGTGTTCGTATTTTATGTTCATGTAAACTTGTTAAGGTTAATGTTGGTTAGTAGAGTTAGGATTAGTCTTGTTCTTTACTTTCCCATTCTTAAAACGATGTTGGGATAATCGAAAGTAGCGAGAATTAGGAGGACATAGGAATGCGATTTGTGAGTTTAAGCAAGCTTTCCAATGCTAAATACAATCCTAGTGCCCCTTGTTCGTCCGCTAAATGCGCTTATTTCCAATCCTCGGTCAAACACCCCCAACCATGTATCCAATTAAGTTACAACTTCATGTCACGTTGCAGTGCGCTTAAAGGACTTCTTGACTTAGGATGCGGCTATATGTCACGTATAGCGCGCCTAAGTGAAGGGGGTTGCATTTGTTAGCTCAGGGTTCATTTCAAGATGTTTGGCGAAGAGAAGCACAAGTGATTGTTCCATCCCTCATACGACCTTCCTTAGCCTTAACAAGTGTAGAAATTATTCACACATTATAAAAGAAAATAAAAAAAAAAGAAGGGAGAAAAGAAGGAAAAGGAAAATTCGGTTTTACAAATGTGCAAGCTAACTACTTAGGTCCTCACATAAGCAAGGAACTCCGTCGAGTATCATCGCTTGGAAATAATACGGATAAGAAGAGAAGGAAAAAAAACATGCAAAGAAATTACAACAACTACTTAACAACAATAATAAAATTAAACTAGAATTAAAATTACATGACAAGAATTTAAAGATACAAAAAAACCCTCATCTTCATTTCATCATCCACTCAATGCTCTCACTACATTTTAATGGAGGAAGACATGAAGAAGAAGAAGAAGAAGAAGAAGAAGCTAACTAGAACTAAACTAAATCTTTACAAAAAGAGGCATCCTTGGCTTGGAACAAAACTAGGCTATTTATAGGCTGAGTGCTGAAACCCTAGGGCAAGATTCTCTGCCAAAATGAAGTTACCAAACTAACCCCAAAATCCGAGTTGACCCTGAGTCAACTCGGTCGCAGATCAGCCGCCGATTCGCCGCTTAGGCCGCGGGTCCGCGGCTCTTCGGTGGAATTGGCATGTCCTTTTTTCGGGGTTTCTTGTGTTGCTTTCTTTAGTTGTTCTACATGTTCCAAATTGCAAATTGCTTCCAAAATTTCTTCAGATCTGCAACAGTCCAAAATGACTTCAAAAATAATTCTTTTGACCTTATCTCCCTCGAGCTCCGCGCACCCATTGATTCTTGTGCTTCCCCTCTCGTTCTCTGTGCTTGTCCGAGACACGAATGACCACTATCATTTGTCTTGTCTCTTCAACAGGTACGCGGCACTGGACGAATACGGATGACCAGAACCCGGGTTTTATCTGTTGGCAGCATATGTTCTGCATTTTGGCGTAACAGTGGAGATTTTGTATCATTTACGTTATTTTGGACTAGGAACCGGTGGCCTATAAATATGTAGCAAACACGGATTAAAAGCACATGCCTATAAACGAACGAGTATAAGAATGGGCGGTATTAAATGCAATATTCTGGTATGAACAATATGCGATACTCTAAGACGAACAGACTAGTCTGTATGGAGATTTTCACAGATAGGCTCCGTAGGGCTTCGAATGAGTTTGCTTGTCGGCCTTCCTTTCGCTCAATACCTCAGTAGCCGTTACGTACAACTAGTGTCGATGACGTTCTTGTGGTTAAATCCACTCCCAGCGTTTTGACGAGTCTTTAGAGTCACACATAGAGGGTTTCCCAAGTTCTGGAGAAATGATGTAGTAGCCGTATTGGATACGTGCAGGGTTCCGATCGAATGATTGTACTAGTTACCCGGGCTTTCGATCGGACGGTTGATAACACTAGCCGGCTCGGGTTTGAGTCGGATTATTAAATCATGTATTGATTTAATAATTTACGTATATGTATTTCGATATGTATATTTTAGTGTTATGTTCTTTGTGTTATTTTATCTCTTTGGGTATTCGTATTTCGGTACGAATACAGGTATGTATATACAGTAGAATGTAATCCATATTTATACGGAAAACATTCTAAAAGGTGGACACCTCATTTTAGATTTTATCCATTTACATTAAATGGATATGAGGTGTAAAACAAGAGAGGGGAGTATGGTGAGAGTCATGCTTCAATAGTGTTGCAAAAATGAATTAACAATTCATTTGTGCAAACTATTCAAGCATGGTTGGAATTGATTATTGGAAAAAAGAGTTTTATAAAACCATGCTTCATGTTATTTTTACACTTGATGTTGCATGAAGTCTCTAGATGGTTGGTTTTAAAAACATTCTCACTATTAGCTTCACTCTCCTCTCTTCTTTTCTTGAGCTCCTCCACCATCATCTTCAATCTCCTCTCTATAATCTCATGTGTTGGGAATCAAGAGAGGGGGTGAGATAGATACACTCATAGAACACTTCACTACATCCTATGCACTATAGATTAGCAACCTAGATTCCCTAGTTGCTTCACTAGATTTATAGTGTGGAGCTAGAGCCATGAGCTACATCCATCGAGTGGATCATCATCGACGGAGGAAGACCGGTGGCTAAGTTCAATCGAGGATGCCTCAAGGAGCTAGGGAAGATGGTAGAAGACCGGAGAACATGATTCATTCGGTATAACACCTCTAACCTTGTAGCTAGAACGTCTTTGTAGTTAGTTTAGGTTTATGGTTCGATTTTTGGACAGGTTTTTTAGATCCAAGATTATTTTTAAACGCCAATTTTTGTTCTGCACCGGCCAGGGTAGATGGCCAGGGTGCTAGCAAACCCCAACAGTATTCATTACAAGTTCGCTAACTGTTCAGCAAGGAAAGTGTTGGTACATTGAGGGATGCTCTCCTTGCTTTGGCACGGACCTAATTTAATAACCCCGTTTCCGCAGAGGCATAAACCCGCTAGCACATTTCCGCAGAGGCATAAACCCGGTAGTAATCCTGCTCATCAGTGGGATCGGGGCCTAACAATCATCGCGTGATAATCTTGATGAAAGTCACTCAAGTCACCACATTCCAAAAGGTATGCACAAACCTTGCAAGTGTAAGTGTATAGTGCTCCATACCGTGACTCCTACGGCTTTGCAAAATCAAAAAAATTTAATTTTACTTGAGCACTACACACTAAAACCCTAGAATACAAGTCCCAACAATGAACTAATGTTAAACTATAAGAGTTCGAAAACTGAGTAAGAACTACAACCTTTGAAGTCAGTCCTTCGGGTCTTGTGTAGTCCTCTCCTTGAGCTCCTAAGGTTGAAGGATCGAGCTTATGAAGTCGATCTCCCATGTCGAAGACGATTCACCCGAGGAAGCCGGTTTAAGCGATAGCTTCCAAGTACCAATTAAAGATCAAGTCTTGCTAGGAAATGTTGCATAGGGTGTTAGTGTATATGCCCTAGAGGCCATTACTGTATCATACTAGTATGTATATTACTTGGTGGAAGCTTGGGATATTCACCTTGTATTGACAATCTTGCTCGATATAGTAGTATGCTACTTGGTTTGTTTCTGCTTTAATGTGTGCATGTGTTTCTTTTAGCATATCGCCTTTACACATTAGTGGAGCCCTTATGATCTTTGCTTGATTACCAGCATTGTGATGGCAGTCACACTCGTGGGGGCTGGGTAATCTACAACACATCCTTATGCAGGTCCCTAGTCGTAGGACTATCGAGACAGGGCATCGATACTCCGGAGTAGACTAGCATATGCGCTTCTCATTCCAGCTTGGGAGACGGTCTGTCCCACAGCCGTCAGTACGTCGTACTTGGGATATTAAGCGGGTGCTCGTTAAGTTACGAGTACACTGGACATGACTCGTCGGGAACTGTTGGTTGGTATTATACCTATCGTCAGTTATCAGTTCCCAGGTGACATGAGTACAGCTTAGTCCGTTGACTTGACACTGTCACTTCGCATCGAGTGTGTTCCCACTGTACTTTGATTACTATCCTACCACCGCTCAAAGGAGTCATGCAAACAGGTAGTTTTTGGGTGCAGTCTCGAAGCACTTGGAGGCAGTGACGGTTAAACATGATTCGTCTCTCCCGGTATTGGGGGTTGATATTGCTCTGTGTCTAGGAGAGCCATTACACAAAGTCCCTGGCCAGGGCAAGCGAGATAAACTGGTACGTTTCTAGTGTTATCTCAGGTGTTCTAGGCTACACTCCGACATGACTTGTACCGCTAGTAGGGGACTGACGTTTACCGCCCCCTAGGCCCGCCATGCGATGTTCTTAGAAGAACAGACCGGACTGTACGGAGACTGTCACATTCAGGCTCAGTAAGAGTTCAGATGGGTTTATCTCGTCAGTCTTCTTATCGGCATCTACCTGGGGACCGTTACGTACAGCTAGTGCCGCTTGCGGTATGTGGTTAAACCCACTGCCAGCGTTGTGTCGAGTCTTTAGAGTCCCACACAGAGGGTTATTCGCCTTTAGGCAAAATGTGTAGAGGTCGCATGGTTTTGCGACAGGGTTCGTTCACATCCACGCACTTGTGCACGTTTTGTGTCCGGACAACTTATACTAGCATGTTTCGGTTTAAGCCGGATCCTAGTATATGATTTGGGATTGGTTTTATCTCATTGTATTCGTGTTCCTCGGAACACGGATACGGGTGTGTATGGACAGTTGACTGAGGCAGAGGCAGAGGACTTCATTAGGGTTGATGACCATTGTCATTTTCTTAACCCTAATGTTTATGTGTGAAATATGATTTATTAATATTAATTAATTATAATTGCGCATGGTTAGGGTTGTTGACCATTTGACTATACTTGACTTGTTGACCTAGGTTGACAAGTTGACCATCATCATTCCATATGAAAGATGCTCTTTGATCCTTGCAAAATCATTTAATGTGAAATGATAATGGTCATTTCTTGATTAACCATCACAATTATCTTTAGCTAATTATCTATTTTTCATAATTCACATATATGTGAGAAGGTTGGATTTTTCTTCTCATTCTATCATTCTCATTCTCTCTCCTCCTCTTCCTCTCTCTCTAGCTCTCCCCTCTCATGAGTTGAGAACCCTTTGAGCTTGAGATAAATCCCTCAAAAATACTCCCTACTCTTTCTAAGGTCCTAGGTTTATCACACCAAGCTCCTTAGTTACTTCTAGTTTGAGGTTGGAGCCAAAGGTAGAGGCCCTCGGGTGTATCTTTCTTCGGCAAGAGAAGGAGACAAGGAGAACCCGTTCTTTTACTCCAAGGAGCAAGAAGAGAAGGACTTGAAGACCTAGGTATAACCCTCTTTCCGAGTAGCTAACTCTTCTAGCTTTGTAGTTAGTTTTTGTTTAGCAAAGATCCCTCCTTTACATAGTCCATGTTGCCTAGTATTGTAAAAATCCGATTTTTCATAACGTTTCCGCCTCCCCGCAAGCACCGGGGTTGGAAACGTGGACTTACAGTGGTATCATAGATAGGCTAAACACAAACTAACTAGTTAGCAAAGTATCTAGAACTTCGATCGGAAAAAATCGCAAAACACATTTTCTAAAACCCTAGTTTCTGCCGATTTTTATTTCTGCTTTAAAAATAGTAAATCATACACTAAAAATCGGCTCAGGGTTTTTACAGAACACACAAGAAAAACGAACCATCGAGTCGACCAACTCACCGCGGAACCGCGGCAAGAGCATGCTCTTGCCGCGGATCCGCGGCCGAGTTGACTCGGCCGTGGGCCGTTTTTCCTGTAGTGTTCTTCTGTTGTTGTTTTGTGATTTTTAAGATGGTTTGTTTCTACCCAGATTTTCCAGAGAACAAGTTAGTTTTTGGGGTGGTCATAAATCCGTATTTTGATCGAATTTCTTTACACTTTGGATAATGGGTTATATCTGTGATGTGATATATGTATTGAACGTCTGCTAATCGCTATACGTCGATTAGTGGGGGTTATACATATCTGTGATCTGTAATAATTGATGGTTTGTGTATATGAATTCGTTGGATTGTCGCGGATGAATAGCCGGGGGGTTGTGAGATGAGAGTTTTCTTATTCTTTCAATTCTTCTAATATGTAAATTGATGTAATATTATTTGTATGGCCGCACAGCCGGGTCGGGGTTGTAGCCGTCATTGTATAATTTCTTTTACTGTTTTTGCTTCTAGGATAGACCCAAGGTAGGGTGCATAAACTACCGGGTACCTCGAAGTGCCGAGTGGCCTACTCATGTTGTTGAGGGAGGTTGCTTCACTTCGGATACTTGGCGGGTAGTTTGCCGCACCCGTAGGGGTCTAGGGTGGGGTTTGGCTATTCATCGCGACCGTGTAATCCGTCCTTCGTTACAGGCTCGTACGGAGTGCGGATTCCTAGTATATCCAATGTGTTCATCTGTGATCTGGAATGGCTATCATTGCATGTGACGAATGTTTATATATATCTATATGATATCTATTTAGGCGTTGCTTATGTTTTGCATCCGCGCTAGTCCAGCCCCCGCTCTGTCGTTAGTTAAGTAACCTAACGGGTGATGACGGGACCCCGTGGCGAATGCGGATGGCATAAGCATACGTCATATTTTCATTGTTTTCTGCAATGGTAAGATTAAATGATGGGACGCATTGGAATTAATGCAAGAAAAAAATAAACCAAGTAAAAGTCGTTGGAACACTTTCAAAAACACTCGGTTCTTTTCAAAACCAAATTTAAATGCGGAGCTTCAGCCACTCCTTTTGAAAGCTATCTCGTTCCATCGATTATATCAAGTTCACTACGATCACGGTTTCGCCAAAACCATTCGTAGCCCTCCGTCGTTTCACATGAATGGCCAATAAGTATTCAAGCTATGTTTGTTGGCCAAAGTCAAGGCATAGTGATTGGTAGCTTTTGGGTATTCATGTGCAGCATAGATAAATGTGTTGGTCTGGGGCAGTGGTTCTACCTTGTTGGCCAAAGTCAAGGGTATGTGCGGGTGGGCTCAAATTAACCTGGAGAATGACGGGTAGAACTTGACATGTGACTTATGATTTGTTGGCCAAAGTCAAGGTCATAAGAGCATGGGGCAAAAATCCACATCGGGAGTTTCAAAAGAAACTGAAACTTGCTAGCGCTGCATACCATTTTGAGTGTGATGATTCTTGTAGGATTCCTTCAATTTTGTCACGTGGTGATATTTAGATCCCGGTCCTACTGTGAGTATATGCTACTCCTCCGGAACTTTCTCACTTAACGATCAATGCTATAAACCAAGTAGGTGTCTAGAAAGGTGTTAGCGGGGCTATGCCCATAGGGAAAAGAGGTTACATAATTAACGAACTTCGTGAAAGCGTTCGAAAACCTCCCTCGAAGTACCGACACTGGCCTGGCTGAACGGTTAAGCAAGTATTGTACGGGGAGATTGATCCCGACTAGTTCTTCCTTTATGGTTTGAGGAGGGATTCGAGAGACAGTAGGAGCCATCCTGTTCAGACAAATTAAAAACCACTCTAAACTTGCAAGAGCATCATGCTAAAGTATTTCTTCTCTCTCTCCTAATTGCAGCGATCAAACATCATGACCGGACTTAAGTTACTCCTAGATAAAAACATACTGGCAGGGCCAAACTACAAAGATTGACTCAGGAATGTCAAAATGGCAATCACTTATGACAAGTTGGGGTATATTCTTACCACCAAAGCTCCCCCTGTCCCAACTCCCCCTGCCCCAGCTCCCAAAACCAGCGTCGCGGATAGGGAAATCCGTAAGACCTGGGAAATCGACTGCGCGAAGGCCAAGTGCCTCGTGCTTGCTGATTGATTCGAAAGAGTGTGTTTGTAGTTTAACCGCAATCAGAACGGTGTCGCGCGTAGCTAGACCGAGGTGAGTACGGGTCGTCCTCAGGGAAACGTGGAGCCTTTTACTCTTACTTTAGACCTGTTGAGAAAGAGAGGAGGGATAAAGAATTTTGAAGAATGGTTTGTAGATCTACGTTAAGCAAGAATGCAAAATATAGATCTAGATTATTTTAGGGATGTAGATAATATAATAAGAGGGCTTGTAGGGTTCGTTAGGATTTAGTAGTTATGGACGATTAATTAAAGGTTACCCTTTTTATCCTTTAATAGATTTAAAACTAGAACGACGGTGATGCGTGTAGATTAGGGTTTCTGGAAGGAAAAGGAATCTCACTCTTAACCCTTATCTCGACACGCAACTCCGTTCAAATCTAGCCTTTACCAAAACAATCATTAATCTAATCTCTAATCGCGGTCGGAACTAGCAAAGAATTGCAAGCGCGCCCGATTAGGATGTTAATGATTCTTTTGATAAAGTTCATAAACTTTATAGGACTTAAAAAGGCTTTAGGGATGTTCATCATCCATTAGCCTACCCTAATCCTACAAACCCTAACAAGCGGAGAATTACTTGCGCATGTTGGGAGAAGAAGATGAAAAGACAGAGAGAGAAAACATAATGTAAAATGCAAAAGAATTAAATAAAATAACTACCTTTATTAATCAACTTGAACAATCTACACTTTATTCCGTAGAAAATGATTACAAAACTAGTTGCTTCTCGATCTTTCCTAAGGAGGTAGACGAACAGTTGATGATCAGCCTGGATGCGTCAGCGTCTGGGACTTCGTGATCTCTTCGGTTTGATAAATTTTCCAAGAGGCACTCGGTGCCTTTTTATAGTGCCAAAGCCAGAATTCAAGCTTCTAAATTAGGAAGTAAGCAGCAAAAGATCCTCCCCAAAAATCCTCGGCTTCCAACTCCAAATAACTGCGGCGGATCTGCGGCACCAAGGGGCATGGGCCGCGGATCCACGACCTGATGATCATGACCCTTCATCATTTTTCTGTAGCTGTCTCGATGTGACATTTGGCGATCCTTGGAACCTTCAGAATTTGGAAATCTTTTCGTGGTTGCTGCTAGGCTTGGTCTCCAAGTTTTGATTCTTAATTAGGCAAGTCTTCTTCAACAACTTAATTTGCTTAATTCTAGTCTTGAAAAATTCTGCACAACTTGGAAATATTCTGCACAACAACTCAAATAATATTTAGTAGACTTTTCTACTAGGATTTGGTCAATGAATTTATTTGCATACATTTTCCTACCAAATGCTAATTATAATATATCAACACATGGAAAATAGTATTTTTACACATAAACCGTCATATGTATGATATATTAGAATAAAGTCCTTCTTTAATATGAAAATGGTAGCGAAAATGTAATACAAATGTGCAGTTTTATCAACTGAACAAATACCCCCAAACTTATCTTTGATCGTCCCGAGCAAACTAGTTTATTCAGGAGGAGATAAGGAAAGGAGAAAACTAAGCACACTTTCGTAGGCAGATGTTCATATCAGATTTTTGTATTTTCATACCGCCCAATTTTTATCACATTGCATATCGGTAGATACTCTTGAGCCGTGTTTTCTAGTCAATTGCAGGATACAGGTTCGCGGTTCTAAAAACGGTGAAATTCATGGAAAACACGACAAAATCCGGGTTCCTGCCAACCACTGAGAAAACACGGTCTCCGCTCTTCATCCGTATGTTGCCAGATACAAGTTTAGGAAGACAAAATGGCAAATCAATGTCGTTTTCATGCACAAGGCTCAATAGTAGCACAAGATCCAAGAAATCTACGCGGAGCTCGAGGAAATCATGACAAAAAGATACGCATCAAATCACCTTTTGCTCAATAGAAATTCTGGAAAAATCGTGAAGAAAATCTGAGAAAAATCATATGCCAGAATAAAGTACAAGAAAAACCAGGGAAGCCCAAAAAAGCAGACAGCCCAACACCTTCATACGGCCGCGGAACCGCGGCGAAAGGGGGGTCTAGGCCGCGGTTCCGCGGCCATATAGGCGCCGCATGTGCAGAGTTTTTGGGGGTAGAATCGTCTTTTCATTTTTGTTCTGGTGGTTGCCCTAGGTTTTCATTTTTCAGCCTATAAATAGCCCAGAACCTTGTGAAGGAAAGGGGTCCAAAATCTTGTATTCTTTTTTTAGGTTTTAGAATACATGTTCTTCTTCTTCTCATCTCTTCTCCATTAAAACTTGTAATGAGCTTGGTGAGTGAAGAATGGTGAATAAAGAAGTTCATTTTATTATCATGCTTATCTTGTTCTTTCTATAATTGTTGTAATTTTAATTTGTTAACTAGTTGTTGTTATTTCTTGTTATTTCTTTCTTCCCTCTTTTTCTTTATCCTTAAAACGACCATGATGCCTACGCTCGATCCTCGCCAAGGTGAGGTCGCAAATAGCTAGTCGTTATCTTCTAATCTCTTTCTTTCTATCTTTCTCTTTTGTTTTGTTTTATTTTTCCGTATCATGATGTGTGAGTAGTTTTATACTTGTTAGGGTAGGATAAGGGAAGTTTGAGAGAAGGAAATCTCTCTCACTCTTTTCTTGCCCAACAGCTTAATTCGACTCCCGTTAATTGAACCACAATCCGCTCCTTACGGCACCCTATCCTACATGATAGCGGTGATTCCGTAATGAGACCGGTTGTGGTTGAATTAACCGGAGGTTATGGCTAAGAGCCAAGAACGGACGGACAAGCACCAAAAGAAAGAACTTATGCGTTGGAAAACTTAGCTTATACTCGCAAAGTCCTTCCTAGTCGTGCTAATCCCCGTTGTTGCCGATTACCGTAACACCGATATTAAGAGGGGCAACGAAAGATGTGGAGACTCCTAACTCAAACTAACCTAATCCTAACTCTAGCAAGCTCGCCTTAAATATCAATTTAACACTTAGATAATCACAAACAAATTTGAACTCTCGGACTTAACTCGTTAAAACACAAAGAAAAAGACTCCCATCTCCCTGCGGACGACCCGTACTCAACCGGATAGCTACAAGCGAAACCGTCTTCATAGCGGTATTTAAACTAAAACTTGAACACGCAGAACCACTAACAATCAAATGGTGCCGTTGCCGGGGAGACGGTAGTTTATTTCCTTGTGTAATTTCGGGTTAACTTGTGAATATAAAAACAACCGAAAAACAAAAAAAAAATATACTTTGTAAAAAAATCATCTTGTTATTTTTGATTAGTTTTTGTTCAAGTGTGCAGGATAATACGGAGTTCAAGTTCAGTGCCAAAGACGTGGGAAGATAGACCCACATTTCGCGGCTACACCGTGACGGACAAAACGAAGCAAACGGTCTACTTTAAGATTCTGGAGCAGTTCCAGTGAGCAAATCCAGATTCAGGGTCTTAAAAACAGCAGAGGACACCCAAAACAGCCCACACCAGAAAAATGAAGAACCAAGTCATCATTTCCGCCGCGGAACCGCGGCATTTGGGCCTTATTGCCGTGGAACCGCGGCCACTTGGTGGGGTCAGTGTGCCAAATTTTCTGTAAGTGTCTCTCTTTTCCTCCCCACTCCTCTGGACTCCAATAAACTGTGTTTTCTGCAGATTTCTTTGCGCAAACTCTTCTCCCCCTTCCAATAAACTGTTCTTGTGCAGGATTCTTTGCGCCGCGCTAAAAAATAAAAATTGTTTGCAGTTGATTTGTTACTGCTTTGCATTTCTTAATACGGACTTAAGTGGCTTGAAACCAATTCAGATTGGGTGGGGATTTCATCACCCTTCCCAGGACCCCAAAAATCACAAAAAGCATATGCATTGACCATTGTTAAAATTAAAAAATACTAGACTTCAGCCCTAAGGACTTCGCGCTCATTAGGACAGAGGACTAGTTACAGGCATCGGCCGTTTATCCTATCTGACTTTTGCGGTGCCTAGGCAAGTGTGACGAAGGCAAGTGGTTATTTAATTAAGGAACTTCGCGAAAGCGTTGTACAACCTCCCACTTACCTGGAACTTACCTGGCCGCATTAGACGGAGAAGAAGCGGTTTGAGGTCCTTTTTCTAGCCCTCTGGAACAGTTAGGAGCAGGTCTAGTTGACCTAGGCGACCATAGATCTAGGTGAGATTGTGCATATCTTGTTTGTGATTACTTAAGCCGTATATCCGTACATATTTCTGTAAATCTCTTTCTATAAAAAAATAAAAAATCAAAAACTTTTATAAAAACTTGCCATTTGTCGCCAAAATCCATTTTTCACCCACCACCCATCGCCTTTCTCCATTGACGTTTTCTTACCCTCACGTTCTCCGCTTTGACTATACTAAACTCGTTTAGTGTATGTCCACTTGGACTCGGGACACTAGCGCCCGTCTAGTACGCGTAACGTTAGTCGCTACCGACTACGCGATCGACTCTGAAGTCGAAACTCCGTCCACTCCTCTTTCACCCCTTCCTTTGCCGGCCAACTCCGACGTTGACCGGAATTCTGTTCATACATCTTCACCTTCACCTTCACCTTCACCAACCTCTTCTTCCGCGTTGTCGGGATTTAATCCGAACATCTCTTTGACCACCGCTGGATTGGCTCCACCTCCTACGGAGACCAATATCCCACCACCACCGCCTGTTGTAGCGCCGCAGCGAATCGCGCTCCAGGATCGTTTCTATCCTACCCGTTATGCACTTCCCACCTGCCTTTCTCTTCCTCCGGCCAATGGGGACAACTTTGAAATTAAGCCCCACTTCATCAACATGCTTCCACGTTTTCATGGGCTTGAATCTGAAGATGCCTATATCTTCATCAACAAATTTCAAAACGTCTGTGCCATGATGAAAACCACCCAACTGTCGGACGATGCTATACGTCTACGGGTCATTCCGTTCACTTTATGCGATCTCGCTGAAAAATGGCTGTATAGCACCGCTTCCCATTCCATAACCAGTTGGGACGAGTTTGTTAAAGCGTTTCTCAAAAAGTTCTATCCGAATCATAAAACAGCAAGGATTCGAAATGAAATCAACCAATTCTCTCAGCTTCCTTCTGAACCCTTCTGGAAGTGCTTTGACCGATACAAAGACCTTCTTGTTCAGTGTCCTCACCACGGTATAGAGAAATGGCAACTCTGGCAAACCTTATACAAGGGACTGAACCCAGCAACGAAGTAGTTGTTGGAAACCATCTGTCAGGGCCACTTCCTATCGAAATCTGACGAGGAAGCGTGGCAGTTCTTTGACGACCTTGCGGAGCAAACGCTACAATGGTAGAGCACCAGACCGACTTCTTCTTCTACCTCCACTTCTACCGGTCAGTCTAGGGTAGGAATTCACCAACTTGATGTCTCTATTGCGATGAAAGCTGAAATGGCTGCAATAACGAGAAAGCTTGAAGCGATAGAGAGCAAATTTTGTGCTCCTGCTCCTTCCCCTGTTCTCCCCCTTCGTACCATTTGCGCTTGTTGTTCCGATCCTTCCCACTTGACCGAAGAGTGTCCTTACAATCCACCCTCGCAAGGACAGGATCAGGTTAATGCTGCCTTCGAGCAAAGACCGAGGAATGATCCATACTCTTCCACCTACAATCCCGGTTGGAGGAACCACCCCAATTTCTCCTGGAATCAGAATCAGAATCAATTCCAGGGCAACAATTTCCAAAGGGCCCCTCCGCCGCAACAACAAGCGCAACAACAAACTCAACATTAATATCAGCAGCCCTTCCAACCCCAACCTTTCCAAAATCAGACGAACAACTTTGCACCCAACAATTCTTTTCCACCAAACAACTTTGTTCCGTCAAACAACGATAAGGTTTCCTCGCTCGAACGAAGTCTGGAGGCGTTTGTTAAGCAATCGACTCAATCCACCGGCAACATCCAGTCTTCCATTCAATCCTTAGTGCAACACACTGCCGCACACGGGCAAAGCATCAAGACCATCGAGGCCCAGATTGCACAGCTGAACGCGGCCATAAGCGAGCGAGAGAAGGGGAAGCTCCCATCCCAGCCACTCCCAAATCCCGGTCACCCACATAATGCACATGTTGCTCTTGAACAACAGAACCATAATGTAGGGTTGCTAGGCACGCGCACAAGGGTCTACGAGGCATCAACCATGCCCGAATAAAAATTTAGCCGTGCCGAACTACCCGAATACGGAACTTTAAACTAGAGATTAGGCGATAACTTGCATGTTAACAACTTAACACTAAGTGAGAGGGATTACAACCTTTGTAGATCCGGTCCTTCACTTCATTATGCTCCGTGTTGTGGTCCCTTCGCTGCGATCATCGGGTTCCGGGCTCTCGAGAGGTTCCACGAAGAGAAAGGCGCAACCTTTGCTTCCGATCTTCGATACTACGATGATCTACCTCGAAGTTTCTTTAACACAAGCTAACACTCATGAAATGATGTGAACACCCTCATCTAAATGGCAAGGGAAGATGAGGATGATGCAGTAGGAATTTTGCTCTATTTATTTATCATTTTCTCACTATTATTCATCACCTTTGAAAAACTAGCAAGCTTTTCATGAAAGAAAATGGAGGAAGAAGAAGAATAGTGTTCCATTCTCTTTTGTGATGAATAAGAAAGGATTAATATGAAGAATAATGCAACCATGGTTCACTTAACCATTGTAGAGAATTGACTAGGGTTAGGGTTTTGGATAAAGTTAAAGCATGAGTCATGAACAAATATCTTTCACAAAACAAAACAAATCCTTCTAGAAACTTCTAGAAAGATTAACTCTAATCCGAACCCTAATCAAGTTTAAACTCCACTAATCGAGTTGCATTAGTTATCATATCATGTTACAATATTATATATCACATATATAATATTTACCGTAACAAAATAAAATAATACAATTAACATATATCGCATATATATCAATGTATTACCCGAGTGAGAAAAAAAATCTTTTAGTGAGCAAATATTAGTTAATGTCATTTAATATATCATATATATTATTATACATTAAATTATCGAATCAACACTTGATCCGACAATCCGGCTATATCGCATATAACCGGCTAATATTTATCCGTACCGATTCATCGAATCAACACTTGATCCGATGACCCGGCTGATATCAAATATCGCGAGAATATAATACGGTATCGCATATCGCATTATCCTCGGTCCCGCACATATCACATATGTGCTCCTACTCCGTTTTGCCTGAGTCAAGAAACCTCTATGTAGGACTCTAAAGAATCGTCAATACGCCGGCAGTAGGTGATGATCATATCAAACACCCACAAGCTGCAAGCGGTCAGCTAAACGTAACAGCTACCCAAGTATTGAGCGCTCAGAAGATCAACAAGCAAGCCTGTACATTCTCCTATGGATCCAAACAGTAACACTCCCGTACAGTCCGGTCTCGTCGTCTGATATGTCGCATATCTCGCCTAGGGGTGGTAAACGTCAGACACCAGTAGCTTGATAAGTCGTGTCGATTTGAGGTCTATAACAGTTCGAGAAACTACCGATAACACTTACCAGTAAATCTCAGCAGCCCTGGCCAGGGATTTCCGGTTATAGCCAATCGAACACAGCACAACATCAACTCCCTATACCGGGAGAGACGAATCCCCTCCTATCGCTCATTGCCTCCATATGATTCGGGACTGTACCCAAAAGCCACCTTTTTGCACGCCCTCTTGGACGTGGTATGATGAAAATCAAAGCACAGTGGGAACCACACAAGACTCTATGACGATCTCGGGTCAACAGACTACTCTGTACCAGTGTCACCGGAGAACTGCCATCTGACGTATGGTATAATACCATCTGGGAGTTCTCGGCGAGTCCGTCCAGTGTACCCAGTCTCCACTGAGCACCCGTACACCATCCTTGATGTCAAACACCGATGGATATGGGATCATCCATCGCCCATCATATGGGTCAAGATGCGTATACGCTAGTCTACTCTGGTGCATCGATGCCCTGTCTCGATACACCCTCGACTAGGAACAGTTATAGGATGTACTCGTCGACTATCGTGGCCCCACTAGTATGATCTCATCATAGTCCCAGTAGTCGAGTACATATCCTAAGGGATTTATCAACATGTAATATAGAGACAATCAGAGTACATGTTAAGATAAAGTACAACCAGATAGCATACTATCATGTCGAGCAAGAAAGTCCTCCCTATATATGTCCTAGCATCCACTACAATATACATCGTATGTACAGTAATGGCCTCTAGGGCATACATATAACTAACAATCTCCCACTTGCACTTGGGCCATCTGTTATGGTATCGCATACCCAACAATTAGCTGCGGTTGAAGTATCTCATACTCAACCATCCCGTAAAAGTCTCTACTGGGAAAAAGGCCTTTGTGAGTGGATCCGCGCTGTTGTCCTCTGTGTCTGCTCTCCTAACCTCGATCTTCTTGGAGATCAACTATCTCCATGATCAAGTGATACTGCCTAAGAATTATATCTGGATTTCTGATGGGACGGTAGTTCCTTGGCTAAAGCCACTGTTGGAGATAGTGCCCTCATAGTCAATTATTGGATCGCAGGTACGTGATTGCAATGATTGCGGAGGACCTATCCCGGTAGCACAGTCTTACTCAAGATGATAGTATGCTATCTGGTTTGCCTTTATCAGTCGTGTACATGTTCAGGTGACTGATTGCATGTTACACTTTGATAGAGCCCTTAGGATCTTGCTTTACTACCAACAGTATGATGGCGATCATATACGTGAGAGTTGGGTAGTTTATATGCATATCCTTAATTGTAGTCCCTAGTCGTGGGAGTTTCGAGACAGGGCATCGATACTCCGGAGTAGACTAGTGTGTACAGTCGAGACCCCGACGAGGGGCGGTGGCCGGTCTCACAAGCCACTGGTGTCAGTTGGATCACCTAAGATGTATACAGGTGCTCATTGGGTTATGAGTACACCGGACAGGACTCGCCGGGAATCTGCTAGTTAGTACTATACCTATCGTCAGATAGCAGTTCCCTGGTGACATGTGTACAGGTTAGTTCATCGACCTGAGGTCGTCATTTGTCTCGTGTGAGTTCCCACTGTGCTTCGATTTCTACCCTACCACGGCTCAAAGGAGTCGTGCAAACAGGTAGTTTTTGGGTACAGTCCCGAGCCATATGGAGGCACGTGAGCGGATCGGCAGGGGATTCGTCTCTCCCGATATTGGGGGCGAGGTCGTGCTGTGTCTAGGAGAGCCATTACACAAAGTCTATGGCCATGGCAGGAGATTTACTGGTAGGTACTCCAGTAGTATCTCAGGGTGTAATTGGGCTTCACTCCGACACGACTTATACTGCTTTTGGGGGTCTGACGTTACTAGCCCCCTAGGCGGATATGCGATACTCATTGACGAACGGACCGGACTGTATATACATTGTCACTGTTAGGCTCAGTAGGGTTTTCCGGATGAGTGCGCTCATCGGCATCCCTTGAGGTCAGTCCATGGGCAACCGTTACGCATTGCTAGTGCCGCTGACGGTTTGTGGTTAAACCCACTGCCAGGGTACTGACGAGTCATTAGAGTCCCCCACAGACAGTTTCCCAAGTTCGGGCGAAACGTTGTAGAGGCCGTATGGTTTTATGGCAGGGTTCGGAAAATGCACGTGCGTTTACGCACGTGTTATTTTTCGGGCAGATGATACTGGTCGGCTTTGGTTTAAGCCGGATCCGAGTATTATATTGAGTAGGTATAATATCTTTGTCTCAGTTGCATTTGTATTCGGTCGTAATACAAATGCGGGTATATTTATACAGTTTCGGGGTTATCCTGAAAGTCGTTTCAGGATCACTTTTGGAAGTTGCCAGTTTCCAGTTTTCTATCAGCCGTCTATTAACATTCGGTTAAAGACGGATTTATCTTTCCTTCTGATATGAGTGAGTCATCATTCTAGAAGCTTCTAGAAGTGATGATGAGGCATATGACTCATTAGTGCATTAATGGTTTCATTAAAAGCATGATGAGGTGTATTTGTGAGTCATGCTTTAGGTTTAATGATTCTTGTTTTGGTTAAGATATTTTCTTCTTGATCTTTTAAAGTGAGAAGCTTTCTTAAAGTCACCACTTGCTCCTACACTCACCCTCCTCCTTCATATATGAATGGATGGCCTCCTCTCTCATTCACTCTCTCTCACTTGATGTTTCATTTGCTAGAAAAAGATATGATAGTATTTGGGGTGCATGGAATTTTACAGTTCATTTCATTCCATCACCCAATTCCCTCGGCAACTTCATTAACCGATCGTCCACGGATTTGGACGAAGTGAGACAAATTCATCTACTCATTCTCTACATCTATCTTGGTCGTCTCTTTTAGCAAACTTGACGATCGAGTTGCCTCGAGTCAGAGGCGGGAGCCCATTTAAAGAACCGATCATGTGGTGCCACCTCGACGAGGAGATCGGAGATCGACGAGATCGGAGCAGCCGCAACGGAGCGTGGGATGATGGTTGAAGAACGAAGGACTCGGATCGTTCGGTACAATCTTTCTACACTCTTTAAAGTTTGTTAGTTTAGCAATAATGGCAGATCCGGGTTAAAGTATACGATAGCGCCAGTTTAAAAGTTTTTGTTCCGCATTTGGCGTCTGTAGACTGCCGGGGCGCTAGCGTAGACTTACAGTGGTATCAGAGGCTAACCATTTTGCTATACTAACTTGTGCTAACGCGTTTAAAACATCGATCGAACCGGAATGCTAAAAACTGCAATTTCTAGCTTGACAGTTTCTGTTAATTTTAAAACTGGTCCAAATGTCATTTTGACCATACCTAAAAATCAAGCAGGCTTTTTCAGGAATACTGCAGAAATTCGACAAAGTAATTTTACTGTTCCGCCGCGGATCCGCGGCCCAAGCATGGGTTTGGCCGCGGATCCGCCGCAGGAAAGTCAAATCACTTGGTCAATTTTCTACAGTGCATTCTATATTGGAAATTGGGGTTTTTGGTATATATCGTTTGGGCCCAGGTTTTATTACTGTTCTACAGATTTGCGTGGAGCCCACTTCTTGATATTTGGTCGATCGAAATTTAAACATGTTAGTTTACAGTGCTTACATTATATCTCCGACCGGGAATGTCATTTGATCGGTAAACCGTGTCTGAATGCTATAGTTCTTTTAGACGGGTTTGCGAACGTGACATTCGCGTTGATGTTCTGTGTTGTGCTGTGATGTTGCGGATTTGTCGTGGTGGATAGCAGTGTGCAATGGTAGTACAGTTTTTGTTTATTTGTACATTTGATATTGCGGGGCGAGCGTCCAACTTGTGGACTGCCGTCACTGCCTGTTGTATAATATTCTTTTGGGGCACGACCAGGTTGCGGTCGATGTACCTATTGTACTATTTTTCATTACTGTACTAGGTTTTACCCCGCGACGGAGTGCACGGATAGCCGGGTTCGGGAAAGCAACGGGTCCGCATCTCATGGCTTTGAGAGGCAGAGGGACCCCACTTCAGAATTGGCAGACTATTCGCCGCACTCGTAGGGGGTACAGGTTGACCCAAGGAGGGGTGCTCAATTTACCGGATTCCGTGAAGTGCTGGGTGTTCCATTCACTATGCTGTGGGGACTACCTCGCTTCAGGTTTTGGCGGGTAACTTGCCGCACCCGCAGTGGTCTAGGTTTCATTGCACAGGCTATCCACACGACAGGGGAACGTCGAGTTTCAGCAGCGGCTCTGTCAAACTCGGGGATCCCAGATTATCTGTATTGTTCTGTGATGCTTATTACTTTTCTGTAATGTTGCATATTATCACGCCTGGAGCGATTATTGTATATTGGTTTATATACTATTAGATGTTGTATATGTTTTACACCCGCGCTAGTCCAGTCCCCGCTCTGTCGTTAGTTAAGTAACCTAACGGGTGATGACGGGACCCAGTGACGAATGCGGATGGCATATACGTACATTTTATTTTCGTTCTTTTCTGGTGTGATCGAATGATGGGACTGCGTTGATTCTGATCAATGCAAAGTAAAACAAACATGTATACAGTTGTTGGAACAATTTAAAAGGTGTTATTGCAAAGATGTTTCCTTTTGTTATGCATAGCGGTATTCGGTGGGAATATCCAGCACCTCATTCGACGAGGCAAGGGCTGATATCCCTTCACCGGGAAAGACCCCTTGGACAGAAGTTTGCGTCAGGGTAATAACTTTACTATAGTCGATTACATGTTGCTTTGCATAGCGGTATTCAGTGGAATATCCCGCACCTCATTCCACGAGGAAAGAGCCGAGATCCCTTTACCGGGAGTGACCTCTTTAGCAAAAGGTTTTCGCCACTATATTTTAAAAAGCTATCAGGTTCCTTCTGCGATATCAAGTTCACTACGTTAAAGGTTTTTTCGCCAAAAACCAGCCGTAGCCCTCCGTCGTTTCTTATGGATGGTCAGTAGTATTCAAGCTATGTTTGTTGGCATACGTCAAGGCATAGTGTTTGGTAGCGGCTCGGTATTCATTTGTTGCATAGATAGATGAGTTGGTTTGGGACAGTCGTATTACCTTGTTGGCATACGTCAAGGGTATGTACGGGTGGGTTCAAATTAACAAGATAATGACGGGCAGAACTTGACATGTGACTTATGATTTGTTGGCATACGTCAAGGTCATAAGAGCATGGGGCAAGAAAATGATATCGGGAGTTTCTAAAGAAACTGAAACTTGCCAAGTATGCACATACCTTCTGGAGTATGAATAACGTGGATGCATTCCATCACGTTAACATGCGATGAGAGTTGGATCTCGATTCCCACTGATGAGTTGGTTTACTATTCGGGTGATCCCGATTGATTCTTCTTTAGGTTTGGAGGAGAATTTGACAGGACAGTGGGAGGTTTCCGGATTAGATAAAATGATGACCATTCTGATCTAGGTTAGAGTGCACGCAGAGTGTTTCTTTTCTCTCTCTCTCTTTGGCAGCGACCTTTGACCGACCCTAGACTATGACTCAGTGACCAGGTTGACCGAACCTTCTTAAAATACTGGCTTTTGGATTGTCTGAGTTGCATAAGTCATTGCCACTCCTTCTTTTACCCTTTGTATTTCTCAGAACACCCTTATTACTACGGATATCCACTTCCATTGGATAGAGCCATCGTATGGTTATATACGAACTCGAAAGGACTTCTTCGGGGATGGATCCAGGTTCAGGAGAAATAGAATTGGTTTATTCAGTTGTCTTTTATTATCACCTTCTCTCAGGTTGCAAGGGCTCCTTGATTTAGGAGAGTACACCTATTACGCTTATTGGATAGTCTTATTCCAAACCATAGGCTGGTGCCGAGAGGTAGGGAATGAAGAAAACCAATTAGCCTAAGTAGGGTGTGCAGAAGGTAATATGTAAAGACAAAATAAAGGGATTAGAAAGAGGGCAAAGTAAATTGCGACTGATATCATTCACGACCAAAACCGCGTACTTCATCGCCACTCCTATTTCACCTTTAAAAGAATAAGGTATTATTCAGTTGTCTTTTATCATCACCTTCTCTCGAGATGCGAGTACTCCTTGGTTTAGGAGGGTACACCTATTATGCTTACTGGATAGTCTTCTTCCAAACCATAGGCTGGTGCCGAACGGTAGGGAAGGAAGAAAACCATTTAGCATAACGATGGTGTACAGAAGTTAACGACTAAAGACAAATAAAGGGATTTGGAGAGACGGCAATAAAATATACGGTTGAAGTCATGAATTGGATTATGGAAGAGGCATTGCTATGAATACCAGGATACCCCTACGAAACATTTTCATGTTTCAGTGCATTGTTAAAGGAAAAACTGTTTTCCCGATTAGACACTTACTCCAAGGGTATGTATTTACCAGGTTTCATTCTCATATCTGTATGGTTTTACAGATGATGATTGGGAGTAAGATATTGGGAATTAGGTGATCATCCTCATTATATCGGAATTCGTTGTAATTGGTGATATTTGAGGAAATAGCCAGGGTACAGTTTTCCACCTACAACGCACAGGTTATGAGTTGTTCAACTCAACGGACTTATACAGAGTATTGTATGTTGTCCAAGTGTCCTTTAGGACAAAGGGGTAGGTCCTCGTACTATGTTCTGTTTACTTATAACTTCTCTAGTATTTAGACAAGTGTTTCGTACAAATACAAGGTCTATGTTTTGAGAAGTTGTGGGTATAAGAATAAAGTAGAGAACCAGGTATCACAAGTATCGGGATTCTTCAAAGAGATCGAAGATGTAGATTCTTGTGATTGGTATTCAGATGATAGTGATGGTTTTGAGAAACGTGTTTCTCTTTCAGGTTACTCATAATTGGATGGATTCCTAAGTTGAGTAACGCTGATTATCCTCTTTCCATTAAGTTGATATGCACTGGAGACAGATGCATGGATTTGAATTTGGTTCCAACTAAATTAGTGCCAAAGTTTCTATATTGGATATAGAATAGTTCGTACCTTAAAAGATATTAAGGTACGGGGAGTTGTCCAGCTTATGATTAAAACCAGACACTGGATAACTCAGGGCACGATTCTGTAATGGCAGTTTGTGGGTTGACCCTGGCTATGACGAGGGTTGATATTCTACCATTTGCAAGATCAATAGTGATATTGTTCTTGACTCGCCACAGTTTTAGTAAAAATGGATCTTTTTCAGAAAACAGTAGTGGGAGTATGGTAGAACTGGAAGAGATTCTAGAACCGCGAACGATTACGGAAAATTTAATAGGACATATACATTCAATCAGGTTTGACATTCCAATAGCCACTCCGCAGGTATGGTAGGTAACCTCAGACGCCCGAGAGGTACTTCGGTAGCCTCAGAGACGGTGACAGGGAGGTTCTTATCTACCCAGACTTGACACTACTGTTCTTCCAGGATATGAGACCCGGTAGGAGGGTTGTCGTAGTCAGTGGGAGCAACGGAAGCATAGTGGGCAAGTAGCTTATATCTATTTATAGACTTGAGCAGTTATAGCGGAGATAGATCATCTAATTTTGATGTGACAGTCATGGGTTTGACTTCAATCAGAATAGGGGATGGATCAGTTAAGAAGGTAGTAGGGTGTGATGTCATGGTATCTGGATGACATACACAGAGTAGGAAGTAAAATTCTTATACTACGATCGGTTAAACTGTGGTCGTCACACAGTTGTTTCTCCAGACAGGATATGGATATAATATTTGACATTCTGGTTTCTAGATCTATGGTTTTAGATCTGGATTTGGGTAGTTTCCCAATGTGGGTACTTTGACAGATATTCTAATGGTTTTTGGAATAGTTGACTCCAAGCATGGTGGTGTACCTGCAGGTAATGGAGTCACCCTCTCTAAAGGTGTCGTATAGACTAAAGGGGAGAGGGATGTGCATGATTGGCAGATCACTTGCTTATGCAATTGAGTCAATCATGAGATGTCAAGTACCACACCAAATGTTGGTTTTGCACTAGATGCAATAAGTTTGTATTAATCCAATCCTGGAGAAACATAAGGAAGCGGTTTTAGAACATTAGTACATGTTCTACGGATTTGATAACGGCAGCCTCTTTCGGGAGACGGTTATCATTCCAGGCTTCAAAGGTGACATGGATGACAGAGTGATTGTCAGAGTTTTAGTTTTCCCTCTGACGAGGGACGGTATTATGGACAGGTGGTTCCAGAGGATACTGTGGGTGGCATGGTGCCCGATACTGATTAGGTTCAGTGATCCATACAGTCTAAGAAGTTTGGATATGAAGTTCATTTATGAAGTAAGGTCCCATCAGATATCCAGACATATTCTAAGACAGGTACTACTCATTTCGGGAGATGGCTTTCTCCGCGAACTTGAGATTAAGAGAGATACAGAAAGAAACTTCTAGGCGGATCCACTCACCGAGGCTATTTCTCGAACACAATAGTTTTACAAACGGGCTTTGTGAAACAGATTAGTAGAGGAGTTGGATGTTCGGTTTCACATGGGCTGTGAGTAGTCGACATCGCAATATTAGCCTTGAGTGCAAGTGGGAGATTGTTGGAGATAGTGCCCTCATAGTCAATTATTGGATCGCAGGTACGTGATTGCAATGATTGCGGAGGACCTATCCCGGTAGCACAGTCTTACTCAAGATGATAGTATGCTATCTGGTTTGCCTTTATCAGTCGTGTACATGTTCAGGTGACTGATTGCATGTTACACTTTGATAGAGCCCTTAGGATCTTGCTTTACTACCAACAGTATGATGGCGATCATATACGTGAGAGTTAGGTAGTTTATATGCATATCCTTAATTGTAGTCCCTAGTCGTGGGAGTTTCGAGACAGGGCATCGATACTCCGGAGTAGACTAGTGTGTACAGTCGAGACCCCGACGAGGGGCGGTGGCCGGTCTCACAAGCCACTGGTGTCAGTTGGATCACCTAAGATGTATACAGGTGCTCATTGGGTTATGAGTACACCGGACAGGACTCGCCGGGAATCTGCTAGTTAGTACTATACCTATCGTCAGATAGCAGTTCCCTGGTGACATGTGTACAGGTTAGTTCATCGACCTGAGGTCGTCATTTGTCTCGTGTGAGTTCCTACTGTTCTTTGATTTCTACCCTACCACGGCTCAAAGGAGTCGTGCAAACAGGTAGTTTTTGGGTACAGTCCCGAGCCATATGGAGGCACGTGAGCGGATCGGCAGGGGATTCGTCTCTCCCGGTATTGGGGGCGAGGTCGTGCTGTGTCTAGGAGAGCCATTACACAAAGTCCATGGCCATGGCAGGAGATTTACTGGTAGGTACTCCAGTAGTATCTCAGGGTGTAATTGGGCTTCACTCCGACACGACTTATACTGCTTTTGGGAGTCTGACGTTACTAGCCCCATAGGCGGATATGCGATACTCATTGACGAACGGACCGGACTGTATATACATTGTCACTGTTAGGCTCAGTAGGGTTTTCCGGATGAGTGCGCTCATCGGCATCCCTTGAGGTCAGTCCATGGGCAACCGTTACGCATTGCTAGTGCCGCTGACGGTTTGTGGTTAAACCCACTGCCAGGGTACTGACGAGTCATTAGAGTCCACCAAAGACAGTTTCCCAAGTTCGGGCGAAACGTTGTAGAGGCCGTATGGTTTTATGGCAGGGTTCGGAAAATGCACGTGCGTTTACGCACGTGTTATTTTTCGGGCAGATGATACTGGTCGGCTTTGGTTTAAGCCGGATCCGAGTATTATATTGAGTAGGTATAATATCTTTGTCTCAGTTGCATTTGTATTCGGTCGTAATACAAATGCGGGTATATTTATACAGTTTCGGGGTTATCCTGAAAGTCGTTTCAGGATCACTTTTGGAAGTTGCCAGTTTCCAGTTTTCTATCAGCCGTCATTTAACATTCGGTTAAAGACGGATTTATCTTTTCTTCTGATATGAGTGAGTCATCATTCTAGAAGCTTCTAGAAGTGATGATGAGGCATATGACTCATTAGTGCATTAATGGTTTCATTAAAAGCATGATGAGGTGTATTTGTGAGTCATGCTTTAGGTTTAATGATTCTTGTTTTGGTTAAGATATTTTCTTCTTGATCTTTTAAAGTGAGAAGCTTTCTTAAAGTCACCACTTGCTCCTACACTCACCCTCCTCCTTCATATATGAATGGATGGCCTCCTCTCTCATTCACTCTCTCTCACTTGATGTTTCATTTGCTAGAAAAAGATATGATAGTATTTGGGGTGCATGGAATTTTACAGTTCATTTAATTCCATCACCCAATTCCCTCGGCAACTTCATTAACCGATCGTCCACGGATTTGGACGAAGTGAGACAAAGTCATCTACTCATTCTCTACATCTATCTTGGTCGTCTCTTTTAGCAAATTTGACGATCGAGTTGCCTCGAGTCAGAGGCGGGAGCCCGTTTAAAGAACCGATCATTTGGTGCCACCTCGACGAGAAGATCAGAGATCGACGAGATCGGAGCAGCCGCAACGGAGCGTGGGATGATGGTTGAAGAACGAAGGACTCGGATCGTTCGGTACAATCTTTCTACACTCTTTACAGTTTGTTAGTTTAGCAATAATGGCAGATCCGGGTTAAAGTATACGATAGCGCCAGTTTAAAAGTTTTTGTTCCGCATTTGGCGTCTGTAGACTGCCGGGGCGCTAGCGTAGACTTACAGCCACAACTCCATTGTCACACAATGGTAGGAACGAAGTTCATCTCATGAACTGATATATATATCCAGACTGCCTCTTTGGTAGCATCCTTGGTAACGATGTATCTTGCCTTTAATCGTCTAGTATGTCACGGTATCTAGCTTGGAACTCTTCCAACATACCGTCCCTCCACTGAGGGTATAGACAAGCCTGCGACTGACATTCAGTCGTCCTTATCACCCTGGAACCTTTCCAGTGATTCTCCCCAGGATCGATTGATACCATCTCACTACAACTAGTGAGTATCCTAACATCCAATTAGATCTATCTCATAGATCCAAAACCCGGGATTTAGGAGGTATCACTTTGATCCTATATGGGGAATCCTTGTGATAAGCGGAGATTGACCTAGCGTAGCATAGGAAACTCCTTCCCTATCAAGAGTATGCCATCCACGTACTCTACGAGGATCACCACCATACTCTCTACTACCTTTTCGTATATACAAGGTTCATCTACCATTTTGATGAAGTCAAAACTCTTTGACTACCACATCAAAACAGATGTTCCAACTCCGCGATGCCTGCTTTATCATATAAAACATCTTGCACACGTTTCCGCTGCTCCCATTGTCTACGAAGCCCTCTGGCTGTGTACTTATAGACGCTATCTTCTTAATCATCATTTAGAAAAGCAGTCATGACACCCAACCACCAGATATCGTAGTCATGGTATGTAGCCGTGGCAAGTAGGATCTGGATGGACTTAAGCATAGATCCTTAGAAAAAGGTTTCAACATAATCCATACCTGGTCTATGATGCAAACCTTTAACAAGTCTAGCTTTGAAAGTCTCAACTTTTTCATGTACACCAAGTAATCTTCTCAAGATATACTTGCTCCTGATGGGGATTTAACCCTTCAGATAAGCAACCAAAGTCCATACTTTGTTGGTGTATAAGGATTCCATCTCAGATCGATAAGCATCCAGCCATTCTTACAGAGTCCCACTCCTGATGGCTAGCTCGAAACTAGTTGGGTCATCATCTCATGATGCAATCCTCGCTCCCACTGTCATAGAGAAACTGAAGTATCTCTCAGGTGGGTGAGGAACCCTACTAGATCGGCGGAGAGGCTGAGGTTCGTTGGAAACTATTGAATCCTTTGGTTCTACCAAATCATCAGCTGTAGTTTGTATAGCTGGAACATTTCCAGTTCTACATTACAGACCTTGCCTCGAGCTTGTCCGGATTTTGCTTTTAGACACAAGCCGGACAACCCCAAATCTTAACAAACTTAAGATATGGGCTCTTCCCATTCCATATCGCATATGAAGTGGTAAGCAACTAATTTGATTTGAACCCTATTCAATAGGTATGCAGCTTCTCAAGTGCATAACTCCCAAAAGGAAATAGGAAACTCAGTAGTACTCATCATAGAGCACACCGTATCACATAGGGTGCTATTGCTCCGCCCCGATATACCATCGTGCTATGGTGTATACGGAGGAGTAATGCTGCGAGAGAATCTCATTCTCCTTTAGAATAGTCCAGGAATCCCGTGCTCAAGTATTCTCCTCCTTGCTCTCATCAAAGGACATAATACTTTTACCCGTATTTTGGTTCTCTACTTCTAACTTATATTCTGTGAATATCTCAAAAGCTTCGGACTTATATTTCAACAGGAACACATATCTGAATCTTAAGAGATTATCAGAGAATGTAATGAAGTACAAAGAACCAATCTTGGCATGTATAGACAGGGGACTTTCATACATCAGCATGTATCAATCCCAAAAGTTCACTAACACTTTCTCTGTTTCCAATAAACAGAGCTATGATCATCTTATCTTTGTGACATGACCGGCAAGTTTCACAAGATGTATATTCAAACTAATTTAAATATGCATCTTTATGTAACTTCAGCCAGTCGGGTCGTATTGATATGACCTAGTCTACAATGCCTCAAGAAGGATTCGTTCATATCTGAACTCTTCCTCTTGTGTGTGTTCTGTATACTAAGAACTGTAATTTGATTTAGAACGTCAATGCTTTTAGATAACGTGCCTGAACAGATCAACTCTTGATGTAGGAAATGTTCAAAACATTATCCAACAATACAAAATTATATCCTTCTTTACTAATAAAGAGACTGATATGATTTTGTATATCAGGTTCGGTATCTAATAACATTTGTTCAGAATCAATGTATTCTGGTAATACAGGGTGATAGTGACCAACAGACTTGGCTGCAACACTTGCCCCGTTTTCTGTCTCATGAAACTAATCACCCGTTCTCAGTTCTCTACCTGTCTGTAGCCCATGTAACAGATTACATATACGGGATCCTGATCCGGTATCACATACCCAGGACGTAAAGGATACTGAGAAACAGTTCTGTGTAATGAACACACCCGAAGATGATGCATCAACATGCACTTTCTTCGTTTGGGCGGCACGGGAAATCTGGTATTCCCCAATTTCCTGCTCTGTCTTATAACAATTATAAGTTGGAGCGGGACCAACGTTCCCCAGCTCAGTATAACAAGCGGGTTCAGTCAATATATCCGTTTTATTATCTTGATTAAGGCGTGATATGGTCGCTATCTGGAGAGAGAGAGAAGAAAACACTCAGCGTATGCTCTTGCAAGATTAGATTGGTTATATAATATATCTAATCAGGATGTCTCCCACTGTTTTAATCAAATCTTCCTTCAAACCCTAAAAGGAAAGACTAGCCGGGATTAATTACACGCTACAAGTTCGCCAATCTTTCAGCCAGGCCAGTGTCGGTACTTTGAGGGAGGTCCCCCGTGCTTTCGCACGAACCTAATTACAGTAAACCTCGTTTTCCCAGAGGCGTAACCCCGTTAACACCTTTCTAGACACCTACTTGATCGGCTAATTGTAATGTGTAAAACTCTCCCAGGAGTAACTCTTACTCGCAGTGGGTATCGGGATCCAACTATCTTATAGAAGGTATGCAATCTCATTGCAAATTTCAACAATTGAAATTCCCAATAATATTTTGCCCCAAGCGATCTATGACCTTGACAAGGTCAACAAACCATAGACCGCAAGTCAAGTTCAACCCGTCATTTCCTGATTGAATTAAACCCACCCGCACGACCCTTGACAAGGTCAACAAAGTCGCACGACTACCCTAATCCAATCGCATCATATGCTTATGCAGATAAGCATAAATAGCTACCGCACACTACGCCTTGACAAGGTCAACAAACGCAGCACGAATACTATGAAGTACGTATCTGAAATGACGGAGGGCTACGACGGGTTTTTCAGAAAACCCTTTGCGTAATGAACTTGATATCGTTGTAGAATCGAGTGATTTTAAATGGAGTGTTTTTGAGGCTTTTCTAGTTTTGCTAAAGGGGTCACTCCCGGTGAAGGGATCGTCGGCCCTTTCCTCATCGAATAAGGTGCAGGATATATCACATATACCACTATGCAAAACAGAAACTATAGAAGCAATCAAAAGACGAACCGAGTTTGTAGCATCTGCCAGTTATTGCTAAAGGAGTCACTCCCGGTGAAGGGATCTCGGTCCTTTCCTTATCGAATAAGGTGCTGGATGTTCTACAAGGAACACCGCTATGCAAAGCAAGAACTGTAGCTACCAGTTTTTATAAACAAGTTTCTACAACATCTTAGGTTTCTTTTATTTCATTAATCTCATTAATGAAGTCCCATTTTTAATTATGCTTCACAAGCATCTCTTTTGAAACGAAATCTGCAATATAACATATATCTCATATATATAATATATAAACATTCGTCTCAGGCAGTAATATGATCTCATCACAGAACATTGCAGCAGAAGAACATATATGAAATATTGGATATACTAGGACGTCCGTGTTTTCAATACGAGCCTGTATAAAACACGGATTCCACGGTCGCGATGAATAGCCAAACCCACAACCCTAGACCCCTACGAGAGCGGCAAGCAACACTGCCAATTCTAGGGTTAGGGGACCCGGTCTCGACTCCTCGAGATGGTCTCCCACTGGACCCTAGAACCCGGTTACTTGTGCTCCCCGCCTTGGGTCTACCTAATGCGGAAAAGTAAATAATATAAAACGGTGACATCTTCCGCTACCTGGAAGTTCCCCAATAAAAGAATATTACATACAAATGAATTTTACATGAATGAAAAAGAAAAACTCTCATCTCACATAAAAACCCCGGCTATTCAAAAGCGACGATCCAATACAACATATCACAGCAACAAATAATATCTCATATCATCAACGTAAGCAAGTATGCGTATCCCGATTGTCGTTGATGTATAGCAACGAAGCCGGCGATACACCACATACTACGCTTACGGTCACAGAAAAGAAAGTGTAAAACTACAACAGTTGGAATCCGCAACTTCTTAGACATCGCATGCCTAACCAAATGAATTCCTTAGACATCACATGCCTAACAATTATAAACCCCGCATTTTAGTCTCATTTATCGAAAACTCTTTTCAATACCAAGTCGGGTAATTCAACAAGATTCCCGACGTCCTGATCGAATGCTCGTCGCAAACTTTAGTAGACGGCCGCACCCCCGATACCGTCGACGAAGTGCACCAAGGCGGAACACCGCTACCGGGAGCACCCGAACGGATGCTTTCGGTGACGGGGTTCTCCTACGGTCACTTGGTCGGGGCTATGGAGTGAGGCTGTCTATTAAGTTTACCCGGCGAGTATCCGCGTACACTACGTGATTGCGACGGACTTTTGATCACATCAAAATTCCGTAGTAACCGATCAACTGAGACTAAACTACTATGTTTATAATATTCAAATCAGTTATCTCATAACTATTTGTGGATTCCAATTATTGTATCACATTCCAGATAAATAGAAAAAGTTAAACTTTCCGATCGAATCATCAAGCACCCAAGATTTCCCCAATATATCTCAACACTTGAAAACAGTTTAAAAACATCCATTACATGCCACAGTACTAATGATCCAGCCGTAGAAGGGTCAAGCCAACGCCTCACATGTGGCACGCCGTACTCCCCCAAACCCTAAGGTTCAAAGGGCAGTTCAAGACGGTCACATAATCGAATTAAGGTTTGTTGTCTTCTAGAGGGTCTATCGAGTTACTTGCACGACTTAGAACATTCTTAAACACGAGGAAAAAATCCAACTTTTGAAAAAAAAATTCAAACAGGGGAAAAAGTGAGTTATTGATATCCGTTCGAACTTTTTAACAGTTTCTAAAAGTTATCCGGAAAACCACATAGACAAAATTTGATACCCCGATCGAAACACCGAATCCCCAAAACAACTCCAGAAAATTAAACACTTGAATAAATATTGAAAATTCCCAGAAAACCCAGAAAATTAAAATAGGAATTACTGTGCAACAATTGGGAGGTGACGTCATCACCTAGCCGCGGAACAGCCGCAGAAGCTGGGCTTCTGCCGCGGTTCCGCGCTCTGTTGGACGAATTGTTCGCCTGAGTTTGCACAGTAATTCTTATAATTATTTATTGAATTTTTTGGGCATTTTTAATACGGAAAAATCCACGATTTAAAATCCGGACAGAGAGCATGTTTCGTTTGGGTTTTCGGGTTCGTTCGAACTTCAAATTCCGTCTAGACTTCACCTAAAGCTCTAGCTTGGCTCTGATACCACTGTAGGGTTGCTAGGCACGCGCACAAGGGTCTACGAGGCATCAACCATACCCGAATAAAATTTAGCCGTGCCGAACTACCCGAATACGGAACTTTAAACTAGAGATTAGGCGATAACTTGCATGTTAACAACTTAACACTAAGTGAGAGGGATTACAACCTTTGTAGATCCGGTCCTTCACTTCATTATGCTCCGTGTTGTGGTCCCTTCGCTGCGTTCATCGGGTTCCGGGCTCTCGAGAGGTTCCACGAAGAGAAAGGCGCAACCTTTGCTTCCGATCTTCGATACTACGATGATCTACCTCGAAGTTTCTTTAACACAAGCTAACACTCATGAAATGATGTGAACACCCTCATCTAAATGGCAAGGGAAGATGAGGATGATGAAGTAGGAATTTTTCTCTATTTATTTATCATTTTCTCACTATTATTCATCACCTTTGAAAAACTAGCAAGCTTTTCATGAAAGAAAATGGAGGAAGAAGAAGAATAGTGTTCCATTCTCTTTTGTGATGAATAAGAAAGGATTAATATGAAGAATAATGCAACCATGGTTCACTTAACCATTGTAGAGAATTGACTAGGGTTAGGGTTTTGGGTAAAGTTAAAGCATGAGTCATGAACAAATATCTTTCACAAAACAAAACAAATCCTTCTAGAAACTTCTAGAAAGATTAACCCTAATCCGAACACTAATCAAGTTTAAACTCCACTAAACGAGTTGCATTAGTTATCATATCATGTTACAATATTATATATCACATATATAATATTTACCGTAACAAAATAAAATAATACAATTAACATATATCGCATATATATCAATGTATTACCCGAGTGAGAAAAAGAATCTTTTAGTGAGCAAATATTAGTTAATGTCATTTAATATATCATATATATTATTATACATTAAATTATCGAATCAACACTTGATCCGACAATCCGGCTATATCGTATATAACCGGCTAATATTTATCCGTACCGATTCATCGAATCAACACTTGATCCGATGACCCGGCAGATATCAAATATCGCGAGAATATAATACGGTATCGCATATCGCATTATCCTCGGTCCCGCACATATCACATATATGCTCCTACTCCGTTTTGCCTGAGTCAAGAAACCTCTATGTAGGACTCTAAAGAATCGTCAATACGCCGGCAGTAGGTGATGATCATATCAAACACCCACAAGCTGCAAGCGGTCAGCTAAACGTAACAGCTACCCAGGTATTGAGCGCTCAGAAGATCAACAAGCAAGCCTGTACATTCTCCTGTAGATCCAAACAGTAACACTCCCGTACAGTCCGGTCTCGTCGTCTGATATGTCGCATATCTCGCCTAGGGGAGGTAAACGTCAGACCCCAGTAGCTTGATAAGTCGTGTCGATTTGAGGTCTATAACAGTTCGAGAAACTACCGATAACACTTACCAGTAAATCTCAGCAACCCTGGCCAGGGATTTCCGGTTATAGCCAATCGAACACAGCACAACATCAACTCCCTATACCGGGAGAGACGAATCCCCTCCTATCGCTTATTGCCTCCATATGATTCGGGACTGTACCCAAAAGCCACCTTTTTGCACGCCCTCTTGGACGTGGTATGATGGAAATCAAAGCACAGTGGGAACCACACAAGACTCTATGACGATCTCGGGTCAACAGACTACTCTGTACCAGTGTCACCGGAGAACTGCCATCTGACGTATGGTATAATACCATCTGGGAGTTCTCGGCGAGTCCGTCCAGTGTACCCAGTCTCCACTGAGCACCCGTACACCATCCTTGATGTCAAACACCGATGGATATGGGATCATCCATCGCCCATCATATGGGTCAAGATGCGTATACGCTAGTCGACTCTGGTGCATCGATGCCCTGTCTCGATACACCCTCGACTAGGAACAGTTATAGGATGTACTCGTCGACTATCGTGGCCCCACTAGTATGATCTCATCATAGTCCCAGTAGTCGAGTACATATCCTAAGGGCTTTATCAACATGTAATATAGAGACAATCAGAGTACATGTTAAGATAAAGTACAACCAGATAGCATACTATCATGTCGAGCAAGAAAGTCCTCCCTATATATGTCCTAGCATCCACTACAATATACATCGTATGTACAGTAATGGCCTCTAGGTCATACATATAACTAACACATAATGTGAGTGCCGTGACCACGCTGAGATCAGGAAGGATGTTGCAAAACAACATTGGCACACGGATCAACGATGACACCCCGGCCGCTTCTTCTTCTTCTTCTTCTTCTTCCTCGTCTTCTGAGCCTATTCTACGTTCTTCACAAGGCTCTCCTTCCCTTCTTCTGCTCTGAACGGACCCACTTCTCACTCCACGAAAACACCTATTCTGGGATCCGTTCCAACTCCACAATCTCCTCCTCCAGCATTAGACTCAACCAATTTTCAAAATGCTCCATTTCCAAACCGGTTGAGGTCTAACAAACAAAATCCACAAATGGAGAAGATTCTGGAGTTATTTAAGCAAGTTAACATTAACATTCCTCTTTTAGATGTTGTCCAATAAGTCCCGTCCTACGCGAAAATCTTAAAGGACTTGTGCACGAAAAAGAGGAAGTCTCAGGTACCCAAGAAAGTTTTCTTAGCGAGTGCTGTGAGTGATGCCCTTACCCAATCTTTACCACAAAAACGGAAGGACCCTGGCTGTCCTACGATTTCAATTACTATTGGGGATAAGAACATCAACCGCGCACTATTAGATCTTGGTGCCAGTGTTAACCTGCTTCCGTATTCAGTATACGAGCAATTAGGCGTCGGAGAGCTGAAACCCACGCACTGCACTCTCCAAATGGCCGACCGATCGATCACCCATCCTAGGGGTGAGCTAGAGGATGTGTTAATAAGAGTCGGGGACATCATATTCCCCGTTGACTTCATTGTATTAGACACACAGCCAGTAGCTAACCCCCGGAATCAAATTCCGGTGATACTCGGTCGCCCATTTCTCGCAACCTCAAATGCTGTGATCAATTGTCGCAATGGTTCGATGAACCTCTCTTTTGAAAACATGACGATTGAACTCAACATTTTTAGGTTGGGGAATCAGCCTGCCGAACCTAATGCTCATATACTGGGCGTCTGCTCGATCCAGGAGATCACCCCAGAAGAGTGTGAATTCGAGGAGTTTCTGTTTGATCACGATAATCTTGATGCCACTAGTGCGTTTCTCTTCGAACCTGCTGCTGTTTCTGCGCCCGACAACGACTACGAGTGTTTCACGTTCTCGAACGATCTTAGCTGCGCACAACCCGAGTTTGAATCCTTCGACTTTCCGGATGAGTTACCTGAACCATCCAACTCGGTTGCCTACACTCGCTTTGTACCTTTGCTGGAGTCCTTTGAGTTCGAGACCTCTGCACCAATCTTGGCTTCCATCGTTTCACCTCCAACGCTCGAGCTCAAGCCTTTGCCGTCTCACCTTAAGTACACTTACTTAGGTGAGAACGAGACCCTCCCTGTCATCATCTCGGCTTCTCTAGCTCCAGAGCAAGAGAAAGCCCTTCTCGCGGTCTTGCACAGCAACAGGCAAGCTTTTGGCTGGTCCATGGCGGACATCAAGGGGATTTGTCCCCTGATCGTTGAGCATCTTATTCATCTGATGGATGATGCCAAACCAGCCCGGGATCCACAAAGACGTCTCAATCCAGTCATGAAAGAGGCTGTGAAGAAGGAGATCGTAAAATGTCTAGATAGTGGTATCATTTACCCTATCTCTGATAGCCAGTGGGTTAGCCCCATTCATGTTTTCCCCAAGAAGTCGGGCATCACGGTCATCACTAATGAGGCGAATGAGTTAATCCCTACTCGCACCCAAACTGGGTGGCGAGTATGCATTGATTACAGAAAACTCAACGCCGCAACGCGGAAAGACCACTTTCCGCTACCCTTCATTGACCAGATGCTTGAACGATTGGCCGGACACGAGTACTACTGCTTTCTTGATGGCTACTCCGGCTATAATCAAATTCCCATCGCCGAAAAAGACCAGGACAAGACCACTTTCACTTGTCCTTTCGGCACGTTTGCATATCGTCGCATGCCCTTTGGGTTATGCAATGCGCCCTCTACCTTCCAGCGGTGTATGATGGGTATCTTCTCGGACATGGTGGAAACATTTCTGGAGATTTTCATGGTTGACTTCTCCATCTTCGGCGATTCCTTCAACGAGTGTTTGATGCATCTTGACACTGTCCTTACCCGATGTAAGGACAAGAATCTCACTCTGAACTGGGAGAAATGCCACTTCATGGTGCGTGAAGGTATTGTCTTAGGACATATCATCTCGCAAAATGGCATAGAGGATGACAAAGCAAAGATTGAGGTCATTTCCAATCTGCCTCCTCCCCGATGCGTCAGAGATATCCGAGCCTTCCTTGGCCATGCCGGTTTCTATAGACGGTTCTTCAAGGACTTTAGCAAGATTGCTAGGCCCATGACTCTTTTGCTGGCCAAGGACACGCCATTCGACTTCAACTCGAGCTGTGTGACTGCCTTCGAGTCATTGAAAAGATCACTCACTTCTGCTCCCGTTCTTTCTTCACCTGACTGGACGCACCCATTCGAGATTATGTGCGATGCATCCGACTTTGCCATTGGTGCTGTCCTTGGACAACACATCAACAAGATGCCGCACGTAATCTATTATGCTAGCCGAACCCTGAACGACGCCCAACTCAACTATACAACAACTGAGAAGGAATTCTTAGCTGTTGTATTTGCTTTAGAAAAGTTCACGGCCTACCTCATCGGCTCTCCAGTCATTGTCTACACAGACCATTCAGCTCTGCGCCATCTTTTTGCGAAGAAAGATGCAAAATCTCGGTTAATACGTTGGATCCTCTTGCTTCAAGAGTTTGACCTTGTCATTAAGGACAAACGAGGATGTGAAAACGTAGTTGCCGACCATCTCACACGACTTCCTTCTTCGCCTTCGCTTCCAATTCCGATCAACGACGTTTTCCCAGATGAACAACTCTTGACGGTATCTTGCGAACCCTGGTTCGCGGATATTGTGAAATATTTGGCCACAGGATTACTACCGACTGAATGGTCAAGTCAGGATAGACTTCGCTTCTTATCCCAAGTAAAACACTTTTACTGGGACGAACCCTATCTGTTCAAATACTGTCCCGACCAGATTATTCGTCGGTGTGTCCCTGACGAGGAATTCAAGAGTGTGCTGTCATTTTGCCACGATCAAGCGTGTGGCGGGCATTTCGGGCCCAGAAAGACAGCTGAGAAGATCTTGCAATGTGGTTTCTACTGGCCACAACTCTTCAAAGACGCTCATGACTATTGCAAGACTTGCTCCCGGTGCCAACACATGGGCCGGATATCCCGGAGGAACGAGATGCCTCTCCAACCGATCTTGGTTGTGGAGATTTTCGATGTTTGGGGGATAGATTTCATGGGGCCGTTTCCCAGCTCTTTCGGGAACTTGTACATCCTTCTAGCTGTTGATTACGTCTCTAAATAGGTCGAGGCTGTGCCCAGCCGAACTAACGACAACAAGGTTGACGTTAGGTTCCTTAAAGAAAACATTTTCTCCCGGTTTGGGCACCCCCGAGCGATCATTAGCGACAATGGAAGTCATTTCTGCAACAAAACCTTCGAGGCCTTGATGCGGAAATACTCCATTAATCATAAGCTCTCTACGCCCTACCACCCCCAAACCTACGGGCAGGCGAAGTTTCAAATCGGCAAATCAAGCAGATACTGGAGAAGACGGTTTCCAAGAACCGTAAGGATTGGTCGCTGAAACTCACTGATGCCCTTTGGGCTTTTCGAACCGCTTATAAGACCGACCTTGGCATGTCTCCCTATCGGCTTGTGTACGGAAAAGCCTGCCACCTTCCTGTCGAAATAGAGCATCGCGCATTTTGGGCGATAAAGGAGCTGAATCTGTCGCTCGAGGATGCGGGCAGCCATCGGAAGCTGCAACTGAACGAACTGAGCGAGTTTAGGGATGAGGCTTACGATAACGCGGTTGTCGTTAAGAACCGAACGAAGGTGTTTCACGATAAACACCTTTTGCGCAAAACCTTCGTACCTGGTCAGCAGGTACTGCTTTACGACACCCGACTTCATTTTCATCCAGGAAAGCTCAGATCTCGCTGGAAAGGGCCGTATTTTGTGCGGAATGTGTATCCGCAGGGCGCTGTGGATTTGGAAAATCCAAAGGACGGTTCATTTTTCAAAGTGAACGGACACCGATGCAAACCGTACCTTAGCGCCGAACCAACAGAGGAGCTCCTGTTCTTACAGGAGCCGGTTTACCCTGCCTAATCTTCCTCTGTCTACCTCCAAACTTCTGTTATCCAGCCAAGAACAGTGGACACTATTCCAAATAAGTTTGGGGGTATGTATAAACCATTTTGTATATATTTGTGTATATTCTTTTTCTTTTCTTTAAAAACAAAAACAAAAAAAAATTGTGTATCACTAACTGACAATTTTGACCCTACAAATGATCTCTTCATGCAACGACAGTGGGGACACTGTCCAGTTTAAGTTTTGGGGTACGCTCGGTACGCATTTCTTACCTTCGCATTCATATGCATATTTTGCATCTGCATATTAAAATCCATAAAATCCATAAAAATCTGAAAATTTTCTAAAAACATAAAAACTTTTCTGTCAAGTTAGCTAGTGGGATAACTCTGATTCAACATTTCGACGGTTTTGTTTGATTAAATAAGAATAACTAAATCTTATATTTAGATTTTGAAAACCTGAAAGATAACTCTCCTTTGAAGTTAACTATAGCTGATATACGTCTTTACATCACACTACACGTGTCGTGAGTTTTTGGAAATTAGATGACAAGTCTTTTATGTTTAAAAACTTTTAAACAGATAAATGATTTTCTGAGTATCAAATAGGTTTGTTCTGAAATAAGTAATGTCAATAATAGTTTATGAAGTAAAGCGAATATGAAGGAATGTTATTGATGCCGTAATTGGAACTAAGTCTGAAAAATAACCCATCTGAAACTTGATTGGAATGATTACACACCGAACCCACTAAACACGTCTTTTATCCAAAAAATAATTGAACTGTCGATTATATCTCCGTTCGTATTAAATCATCTGATTTTCACGCCAAACTGTCTTTTGTTTTTGGACCTAGGTAACTTGAGTAATTAAGTCCGCTGGGGTGTTTCTACACCTAATGCCCTAAAACCAACTGGTTTGGGTGCATTGGCCCAAAGCTCGCTAAGAAGCCTAGAAAGTCCAGATTAAAACAAAGCCACGCAAGTGTTCTCTCCGAGTTAAAATTCCTAACGGTTCTTTGTGTGAGAATAATCTTGATAAAAGACAGGCTTTTATAAAAAAAATTTAACGGAGATATGAAGGTTTTACTCTATGATAAAGACTATTGCACGTTCACAGAGGTGTGTATGAAATGAAAACAAGAAAAAGGTGGAGTGAAAAATACGACTTAGTTTCCTGTTAAGGAAGATAGAAATTCTGAAGTTGAAACCTTACTGGAAAATGAAACTTGAAAAATGCTTAACTCTTTATAAAACTTATGTGATCCTTTTAAAATTGTTATCTGGGCTTTATGGTGCGACATGATGACTTTAATCGATCCTTCTGGAACTTAACGACACTATTTGCACTGCACGTAAAGACATATAAAATCTGTAGTTAAATAAGAAGCGAGGTGTGAAAAATAAAGGTTCGATAGTCTAGACTTAGGTTTAAAGAATTGTTGTTTTCTAAAACAAAACTTTAGGGTTTGAATCTAAGTTATTTTACAAAAACCAACTTTTCCGGATTTTGTGGGTAGTATCCGCTGAAAACCCTCAGGAGACAACACTCCTCCTACTAGCGACACCTAGAGGTTTAACGGCTTGTTGCACATGCTCAGTGCAATCGCGTTCCCTGCGAAAGTGAGGTTAGGAAATTTTTTGTGAATAAATTGGCTTTGCTCGGGACGAGCAAATGATAAGTTTGGGGGTATTTGTTCATTTCAGATTTTTGCATTTTCATACCGCCCAATTTTTATCACATTGCATATCGGTAGATACTCTTGAGCCGTGATTGCTAGTCAATTGCAGGATACAGGTTCTCGGTTCTAAAAACGGTGAAATTCATGGAAAACACGACAAAATCCGGGTTCCTGCCAACCACTGAGAAAACACGGTCTCCGCACTTCATCCGTATGTTGCCAGATATCAGTTTAGGAAGACAAAATGGCAAATCAATGTCGTTTTCATGCACAAGGCTCAATGGTAGCACAAGATCCAAGAAATCTACGCGGAGCTCGAGAAAATCATGACAAAAAGATACACATCAAATCACCTTTTGCTCAATAGAAATTCTGGAAAAATCGTGAAGAAAATCTGAGAAAAATCATATGCCAGAATAAAGTACAAGAAAAACCAGGGAAGCCCAAAAAAGCAGACAGCCCAACTCCTTCATACGGCCGCGGAACCGCGGCCAAAGGGGGGTCTAGGCCGCGGTTACGCGGCCATACAGGCGCCGCATGTGCAGAGTTTTTGGGGGTAGAATTATCTTTTCATTTTTGTTCTGGTGGTTGCCCTAGGTTTTCATTTTTCAGCCTATAAATAGCCCAGAACTTTGTGAAGGAAAGAGGTCCAAAATCTTGTATTCTTTTTCTAGGTTTTAGAATACATGTTCTTCTTCTTCTCATCTCTTCTCCATTAAAACTTGTAATGAGCTTGGTGAGTGAAGAATGGTGAATAAAGAAGTTCATTTTATTATCAGGCTTGTCTTGTTCTTTCTATAATTGTTGTAATTTTAATTTGTTAACTAGTTGTTGTTATTTCTTGTTATTTCTTTCTTCTCTCTTTTTCTTTATCCTTAAAACGACCATGATGCCTATGCTCGATCCTCGCCAAGGTGAGGTCGCAAATAGCTAGTCGTTATCTTCTAATCTCTTTCTTTCTATCTTCCTCTTTTGTTTTGTTTTATTTTTCCGTATCATGATGTGTGAGTAGTTTCATACTTGTTAGGGTAGGATAAGGGAAGTTTGAGAGAAGGAAATCTCTCTCACTCTTTCCTTGCCCAACAGCTTAATTCGACTCCCGTTAATTGAAGAACAATCCGCTCCTTACGGCACCCTATCCTACATGATAGCGGTGATTCCGTAATGAGACCGGTTGTGGTTGAATTAACCGGAGGTTATGGCTAAGAGCCAAGAACGGACGGACAAGCACCAAAAGGAAGAACTTATGCATTGGAAAGCCTAGCTTATACTCGCAAAGTCCTTCCTAGTCGTGCTAATCCCCGTTGTTGCCGATTACCGTAACACCGATATTAAGAGGGGCAACGAAAGATGTGGAGACTCCTAACTCAAACTAACTTAATCCTAACCCTAACAAGCTCTCCTTAAATATCAATTTAACACTTAGATAATCACAAACAAATCTGAACTCTCGGACTTAACTCGTTAAAACACATAGAAAAAGACTCCCATCTCCCTGCGGACGACCCGTACTCAACCGGCTAGCTACAAGCGAAACCGTCTTGATTGCGGTATTTAAACTAAAACTTGAACACGCAGAACCACTAACAATCAGCAGACACGATTGCACTGAGCACGTGAAACAAGCCGATAAATCTCTAGGTGTCCCTAGTTGGAGGAGTGTTGTCTCCTGAGGGTTTTCAGCGGATTACACCCAAAAAATCCAATAACAAAAGAGAGATGGTGAAATTTACATATAAAGATAAGAACCATGAAAGAAAGAATTTTAAAATAAGAATTTCCAACTACACTAGCTTTTCAGTTGTCATGAGCCCAATCTTAATAGTTATGAAAAATGTTAGAAATCACATTATCCCTCAATAAAACATCGTCTTTATTCTTCATTTCTACCTTTCATCCAAACATCGATCATATACCTCTACGTGTGTGAAATGGACATCCCTACACTCGGAGAATTCAATTCAAGCTATCATACTCTTATCCATTTACCTTAGTACTTTTTAATTTGATGAATACTTAGGTTTCCTCACACCTTTTCATGCGACCCTTAATACTTCTTGAGGTACTAACCGACCGATTACTCATGTGCTTGCTGATTCGGTGATAATATTTTCCTCGTCTTGCACCACCTAAGGCTTAGCAGTGACTCCCAGACCAGTTGGCCTTAGGGCACTAGGTGAAGAGGCACCCTTGCTATATTTTTTTATTGCTGCCTTGGCGATACAAAACTAGTGTTCATTTTTTTCTTTTCACCATTTTTATATTTTCTTCATTTTTTCATTTCCTTCATACTTTGGCTTTTAGACAAGAGCATTTCAAGGTATCCTCTACTATCCCGAGTTTCAAGATGTGTATAAGTGCATATATTAGGGTATCAACATTCAAATGTTTGGCTTCCAGAATAGAAACTATTTTTCAGACTTATTTTTATCCTCAGATTAGTGACTTCCTTCATCTTACTAACCCTTGGGATAACAGCTCATAACTACTTATTACCAGTTCGTTTAAGAAAACATCTAATTTTCTTGGTTTTCTTAAACTATTCCTATCTTTTCGATGCAATTTTTCACACTTTACTCTTTTTTTATATAAAAAAAATTTTAATGCCCAGTGTCAAAGATAAATCAGTGAATACAAATCTCCCCCCAAACCTGTTTTCAGTAGTGTCCTCACTGATGTAGCCTTTTGAGAACATGGACCTGTATACTAGGAGAGAGATTCAAGGGGTAAAATAATAGTTAAATGAAAACTACCCCCAAACTTGATCTTTGACACGCACAGATATTCAATCAAATCCATTTTTACTCACCTCCATTCTTAAAATGAGAAAATGTTACAAAAACATGGAGGTGAGGCGGAGGAATTTTTAGTTTTGATAAAGCGGCTCCTGTAAAAACAGGAGCTCCTCCGTGGGGTCAGCAGAAAAATACGGTTTTAATCTATGCCCATTTACTTTAAAAATTGAACCCTTTTTCAAATTTTCGACTTCAACTGCCCCGTGCGGGTGTACATACCGCACCACAAAAGGTTCTTTCCAACGAGATTTAAGCTTACCCGGATGAAGATGGAGACGGGAATCGTAAAGAAGGACTTGTTGCCCCGATGTGAAGGTTTTTCTACAAAGATTTTTATCGTGGAACACTTTAGTCCTGTTCTTTACTATCACCGCATTATCATAAGCTTCATCACGGAGTTCGCTTAGCTCATTCAATTGCAGCTTCCGATAGCTGCCTGCATGATCAAGATTAAAATTAAGCTCTTTAATACCCCACATTGCTTTATGTTCGATCTCGACAGGAAGGTGGCATGCCTTCCAAAACACAAGGCGGTATGGAGACATACCAAGATCGGTCTTATAAGCGGTGCAGAATGCCCAAAGAGCATCCGTCAATTTGGTTGACCAATCTTTACGGTTTTTCGAAACCGTCTTCTCCAATATTTGTTTCATCTGCCTATTTGAGATCTCAGCCTTCCCGCTTGTTTGGGGATGATATGGCGTAGAAAGCTTGTGAGTGATTGAATATTTCCGCATCAAGGCCTCGAAAGACCTATTGCAGAAATGTGTCCCGTTGTCGTTAATTATAGCGCGAGGGTGTCCGAATCGCGAAAATATGTTTTCTTTAAGGAACTTAATGACAATTTTATTGTCATTAGTGCGACACGGTATAGCTTCCACCCACTTCAAGACATAATCAACCGCTAACAAGATATATAGATTCCCAAAGGAGTCGGGAAAAGGGCCCATAAAATCAATACCCCACACATCGAATATTTCCACAACCAATATAGGTTGGAGCGGCAACTCGTTCCTTCATGAAATCCGACCCAAATGCTGACATCGCGGACAAGTTTTGCAATGTTCAAATGCATCTTTAAATAATGTTGGCCAATAAAAGCCACATAGCAAAACTTTCTCCGCCGTTTTTCGAGGTCCAAAGTGACCGCCGCATGTCTGATCATGACAAAATGATAACACGCTCTTGAATTCATCGTTAGGGACACACCTGTGAATGATTTGATCGGAACCATATTTGAATAGATAAAGTTCATCCCAGTAAAAATATTTTACTTGGGATAGAAATCGATGTTTGTCTTGTTTCGACCAATCACTAGGAATAAGTCCCGTAGCAAGATAGTTCACGATATCCACGAACCTGTTAGTGTATATGCCCTAGAGGCCATTACTGTATCATACTAGTATGTATATTACTTGATGGAAGCTTGGGATATTCACAGTTGTACAGACAATCTTTCTCAATATATTAGTATGCTACTTGGTTTGTCTCTGCTTTAATGTGTACATGTGTGTTTATGTATTATATCACCTATACGCATTAGTAGAGCCCTTAGGATCTTTGCTTGATTACCGGCGTTGTGATGGCGATCACACTCGTGGGGGCTGGGTAATCAACAAGCACATCCTTATACAAGTCCCTAGTCGTGGGAGTATCGAGATAGGGCATCGATGCTCCGGAGTAGACTAGCGTATGCGCTTCTCATCCCAGCACGGGAGACGGTCTGTCCCACAGCCGTCGGTACGTCGTACTTGAGATAGTATGCTGGTGCTCGTTAGGTTACGAGTACACTGGACAGGACTCGTCGGGAACTTATGGTTGGTATTATACCTATCTTCAGTTATCAGTTCCCAGGTGACATGAGTACAGCTTAGTCCGCTGACTTAACACTGTCACTTCGCCTCGAGTGTGTTCCCACTATTCTTTGATTGCTACCCTACCACGGCTCTACTGAGTCATGCAAACAGGTAGTAGTTGGGAGCTGTCCCGAAGCACTTGGAGGCAGTGACGGTTAGACAGGATTCGTCTCTCCCGGTATTGGGGGTTGACATCGCGCTGTGTCTAGGAGAGCCATTACACAAGTAGTCCCTGGCCAGGGCAAACGAGATATACTGGTAGGTTCCAGTGTTATCTCAGGGTGTTCTGGGCTTCACTCCGACACGACTTGTACCGCTATTAGGGGTCTGACGCTTGCCGCCCCCCTAGGCCCGACATGCGATGTATCAGACGAACAGACCGGACTGTACGGAGAATGTCACATTCAGACTCAGTAGGAGTTCAGATGGGTTTTACCTCGTCAGTCTTCTTATCGGCATCTACCTGGGGACCGTTACGCACAGCTAGTGTCGCTTCCGGTCTGTGGTTAAACCCACTGCCAGCGTAGTGTCGAGTCTTTAGAGTCCCACACAGAGGGTATTCGCCTCTGGGCAAAACAGAGTAGAGGTCGCATGGTTTTGCGACAGGGTTCGTTATCATCCGCGCACTTGTGCACGTTTGGAGTCCGGACGGATTATAGTAGCAGGCTCTGGTTTGAGCCAGATACTGGTATATGTTTTGGGGTTGCTTTTATCTCTCGGTATTCTTGTTCCTCGGAACGAGAATGCAGGTGTGTATGCACAGTTGCTTGAGGCGGAGGATGAGGTCTTTCATTAGGGTTTCGGAACGGGTGCGTATGCACAGTTGACAGTCGTCTTTTTCCAAACCCTAATGGATTTATGAAATATCAATTAATAATAGTAATTAAATGAAATAATTTTATGGTTGATTTTGTTGACTTGTTGACCATGGTTGACTTGTTGACCAAGGTTGAATGTTGACCATCATCATTGCTTTGCAAGGATACTCCTTGATTCTAGCTTACATTCATTTAAAGAAGTGATGATGGTGGTCATTCCAAATACAACCATCAACTATTTCATTTTGATTTATTATTATTAATTAGATAAATCATTTTCCTTTTGTTATGGTTGCAAGAGGAAAATAGCTCATTCTATCATTTTGGTTTCTCTCTCTTCACTTCATCTTCTTCCTCCTCTTGTTCAAGGAGAGCAAATCTCATGTGTTGAGAATCATCTCCTTGAAGATATAACACCCCAAAGCACACTCTACTCACTCTAAGGTAGAAGGTCTAGCAAGCCGAATACCTTAGTTCTCTCAAGATCGAGAAAGGAGCCCAAGGATAAATCCCTCAGGTGGATCTATCTTCGGCAAAGAGGAGACGAGGAAGGGAAGCCATTCAAGCTACTACAAAGAGCAAGAAAGAAGAAGAACAACAAGAAGAGAAGGAGTTCAAGTTGAGGTATAACCACTTTGCCGAGTAGTTAACTCTTCTTTGCAAGTATGCTGGTTTAGTTTAGCAAAGATCCAGCTTTTACGGTCCTTGTTACAAAGTTTAGAAATTTTTTTGTTTTACCGTTTCCTCATCCCCGAAAGTACCGGGAAAGGTAACATGGACCTAACAGTGGTATCAGAGCCTAACTAAACTTAAACTATCTTGGTAGCGAAGTGTATGGAAGTTCGAAATGGAAAAATCGCAATACCGGAAAATCAAAACCCTATGTTTCTGTTGAAATTTTTTGTGCTCTAAATGTAAAACTTTTTACTCCAAAAATCGGCTCAGGGTTTTGTGAGAACACCCACCAAAAACGATCCCATGATTCCTTCAAACCGCCGCGGATCCGCGGCCATTGCTATTCATGTCGCCGCGGATCCGCCGCCGTTTGGCCTCTTCACGTGATCGTGTTTTCTGCAGTGTTCTTCTGGTAGGGTTTTGGGATTTTTCAAATATGTTATATGTGCCCAGATTTTCCAGAAAAGAAATTTACTTTTGGGGTCCTATAAATCCGTATTTTTTTTCCGAACTTCGCTACACTTTGGCTATGTTGGTTATATCTGTGATGTTTGAATGTATTGAACGTCGGCTAATCGCTATAAGTCGATTAGTCGGGGTTATACATCTCTGTGATCTGTGTTTGATATTGGAATGTGTATATGAACTCGTTGGATTGTCGCGGATGAATAGCCGGGGTGGATGTGAGATGAGAGTTTCTTTTTCTTTCATTCATGTAATAAATTTGTAAATTGATGTAATATTATTTGTTTGGCCGCACAACCGGGTCGGGGTTGTAGCCGTCATTGTATAATTCTTTTTACTGTTTTTGCTCCTAAGATAGACCCATGGAGGGGGTGCACAAACTACCGGGTAGCTCGAAGTGCCGAGTGGCCTACTCATGGCATTGAGGGAGGTTGCTTCGTTTCGGGTACATGGCCGGTAGTTTGCCGCACCCGTAGGGGTCTTGGGTGGGGTATTGGCTATTCATCGCGACCGTGTAATCCGTTTTTCGCTGCAGGCTCGAACGAATCGCGGGTTCCTAGTATATCCAAAGTGTTCATCTGTGATCTGGATTGGTTATCATTGCAGTATATCAATATATAATAAATATTTAGGCGTTGCTTATGTTTTACAGCCGCGCTAGCCCAGCCCCCGCTCTGTCGTTAGTTAAGTAACCTAACGGGTGATGACGGGGCCCCGTGGCGAATGCGAATGGCATAAGCGTACGTCATATTTTGGTTGTTTTCTGCAATGGTAGGATTTAACTGATGGGACGCATTAAAAGAACTAATGCAAGAAAATAAACCTAAAAGACGTTGTTGGAACAATTTTTCAAAAAGCTTTTATTGCAAGGACGTTCATTTTTGTTTTGCATCGCGGTATTCGGTTGTGAATGCCCAGCACCTCAGTCGACGAGGCAAGGGCCGAGATCCCTTCACCGGGAGTGACCCCTTGGACAAAAGTTTGCGTCAGGGTAATAACTTCACTATAGTCAATTATTCTTGCTTTGCATCGAGGTATTCAATTTGGAATATCCTGCACCTCATTCGACGAGGAAAGAGCCGAGATCCCTTCACATGGAGTGACCTCTTTAGCAAAAAGTTTTCGCCACTATATTTTCAAAAAACTGTATCATGTTCCTTCAACGATATCAAGTTCATTACGTTAACGGGTTTTCGCCAAAACCCAGTCGTAGCCCTCCGTCGTTTCGGATTGATATTGCTTAGTATTCGTGCTACGTATTTCGTGCTCAGCCGAGGCGTGGTGAATGGTAGCTATGTAATATTTTTCCGTAGGATACAAAGTGAATGGTTAGGACAGTCGTGCGGTCATTTTGGCTCAGTCAAGGACTCGTACGGATGGGTCTAATGCAGTCAAGATAATGACGGGTTGAACTTGACTAGGATCCTTTGATATGTTGGCTCAGTCAAGGTCAATTGGGTCCTAGGGCAAAAACCACATCGGGAGTTTCAAAAGAACTGAAACTTGCAGATTTTGCATACCTTCTGGTGTGTGGTGACTAGAGTGGATTCCATCTAGGTTATCACACAATGACAGTTGGATCCCGATCCCACTGATGAGTTGGTTTACTCTCGGGAGATTATTTCACTTAACGATCAATGCTATAAACCCAGTAGGTGTCTAGAAAGGTGTTAGCGGGGCTACGCCCCCAGGGAAAAGAGGTTCTTTAATTAAGGAACTTCACGAAAGCGTTGGAAAACCTCCCTCGAAGTACCGACACTAGCCTGGCTGAAAGGTTAAGCAAGTATTGTGACGTGAATTAAAACCCGGCTAGTTCTTCTTTTAAAAAGGTTTTAAGAAGAATTTGAGGAAACAGTGGGAGACATCCTGGTTAGATAAATTAATAAACCAATCTAATCTTGCAAGAGCATACGCTGAGTGTTTCTTTTCTCTCTCTCCAGGCAGCAACCTTTTCACGCCCTAATCAAGATAACAAAATGTATCGCTTGACCGATCCGAATTCTTATTCGGGACTGGGGAAAGTTGGTTCAGCTCTAACTTGTAACAACATTCATGAGTATGAGAATGGGAAAGGGGATTGTATGGATTTTCAGGATACCCAGTTGAAGAAGAAGCATGGTTTTGCATCTACTTCAGGTGTTCTTGTAATTGAGAACTGTTTTACGGTCAGCCCTACCTCCTGGGTACTTGATACCAGATCATGATCTCATATCTGTAATTTATTGCAGGGACTGAGAAAAAGTAGGAAAGTTGCACCGGGTGATATGTCGCTCAGAGTAGCGAACGGAGCACAAGTTAATGCGGCAGCCGTCGGTGAATATCACCTAGTATTGCCAAATGGCAAGACTATGATTTTGAACGATTGCTACTATGTACCCTCCATAGTTTGCAACATCATATCAGTTTCTTTACTCGATAAAAATGGATATAACTTTGTTCTTGAAAAGAATATCATGAACATTTACCTTGATAAGGTACTGGTTGCAGAGGGTACACTGTGTAATGGTATCTACGTTCTAAATCAGAATACAGTTCTCAATATACAAAACACACGCAAGAGGAAGAATTCAGATACGAATGAATCCTACTTGTGGCATTGTAGACTTGGTAATATCGGAGAGAAAAGACTGAGTAAGTTGCATAAAGATGGACTCTTGGATGCGTTCGAGTTTTCATCTTATGAAACTTGTCAGTCTTGTCTCAAAGGGAAGATGACCAAATCTCCGTTCACCGGACATGGAGAAAGAGCAACAGAGCTCTTGGAATTCGTACATAGTGATGTATGCGGTCCAATGTCTATACATGCAAGGGGTGGGTTCTCGTACTTCATAACATTCACTGACGATCTCTCTAGGTTCGGATATGTGTATATGATGAAACACAAATCTGAAGCTTTTGAGAAATTCAAGGAATTTAGAAACGATGTAGAGAACCAGACAGGCAAAAGTATTAAGATCCTCCGGTCTGACAGGGGAGGGGAGTACATAAGCACGGAATTCCTAGATTACTTAAAAGAGAATGGTATTCTCTCTTAGCTTACTCCTCCTTATACACCACAGCACAACGGTGTATCGGAGAGGAGGAATCGTACCCTTCTGGATATGGTTCGCTCCATGATGAGTAATGCCGAGTTGCCTCTTTCATTTTGGGGACATGCGCTGTTGACAGCTGCATATCTATTGAACGATGTTCCGTCTAAATCTGTGCCTAAAACACCGTTCGAGATATGGAATGGTAAGAAGCCGTATCTTAAACGCATTAAGATATGGGGTTGTCCGGCCTATGTAAAAGTACAAAATCCGGACAAACTTAAGGCACGTTCAGTTCTATGTAAATTTGTGGGATATCCTAAGAACTCCGCAGGATATCTGTTCTACCACACCGAGGAACAGAAGGTGTTTGTATCTCGCCATGCCACCTTTTTAGAGTGGCAATTTCTTGCAAAAGAAACAAGTGGGAGTTCGGTAGAACTGGAAGAAATTCAGCGACCACAAAATGAAACTGAAAATTTGACAGAACCTCAGAATTCAATAACCCCAGAAGAACCTCAGCCACTCCGCAGATCTGGTAGGATTTTGTTGGAGATAGTGCCCTCATAGTCAATTATTGGATCGCAGGTACGTGATTGCAATGATTGCGGAGGACCTATACCGGTATGACGGTCTTACTCGAGATGATAGTATGCTATCTGGTTTGCCTTTATCAGTCGTGTACATGTTCAGGTGACTGATTACATGTTACACTTTAATAGAGCCCTTAGGATCTTGCTTTACCACCAACAGTATGATGGCGATCATATACGTGAGAGTTGGGTGGTTTATACGCATATCCTTAATTGTGGTCCCTAGTCGTGGGAGTTTCGAGACAGGGCATCGATACTCTGGAGTAGACTAGTGTATACAGTCTAGACCCCGGCGAGGGGCGGTGGCCGGTCTCAAAAGCCACTGGTGTCAGTTGGATCACCTAAGATGTATACAGGTGCTCATTGGGTTATGAGTACACCGGACAGGACTCGCCGGGAATCTGCTAGTTAGTATTATATCTACCGTCAGATAGCAGTTCCCTGGTGACATGTGTACAGGTTAGTTCATCGACCTGAGGTCGTCATTTGTCTCGTGTGAGTTCCCACTGTGCTTTGATTTCTACCCTACCACGGCTCAAAGGAGTCGTGCAAACAGGTAGCTTTTGGGTACAGTCCCGAGCCATATGGAGGCACGTGAGCGGATCGGCAGGGGATTCGTCTCTCCCGGTATTGGGGGCGAGGTCGTGCTGTGTCTAGGAGAGCCATTACACAAAGTCTATGGCCATGGCAGGAGATTTATTGGTAGGTACTCCTGTAGTATCTCAGGGTGTTATTGGGCTTCACTCCGACACGACTTATACTGCTATTGGGGGTCTGACGTTACTAGCCCCCTAGGCAGATATGCGATACTCATAGACGAACGGACCGGACTGTATATACATTGTCACTGTTAGGCTCAGTAGGGTTTTCCGGATGAGTGCGCTCATCGGCATCCCTTGAGGTCAGTCAATGGGCAGCCGTTACGCATTGCTAGTGCCGCTGACGGTTTGTGGTTAAACTCACTGCCAGGGTACTGACGAGTCATTAGAGTCCCCCACAGACAGTTTCCCAAGTTCGGGAGAAACGTTGTAGAGGCCGTATGGTTTTATGGCAGGGTTCGGAAAATGCACGTGCGTTTACGCACGTGTTATTTTTCGGGCAGATGATACTGGTTGGCTTTGGTTTAAGCCGGATCCGAGTATTATATTCAGTAGGTATAATATCTTTGTCTCAGTTGCATTTGTATTCGGTCGTAATACAAATGCGGGTATATTTATACAGTTTCGGGGTTATCCTGAAAGTCGTTTCAGGATCACTTTTGGAAGTTGCCAGTTTCCAGTTTTCTATCAGCCGTCTATTAACATTCGGTTAAAGACGGATTTATCTTTTCTTGGATGAGAGTGAGTCATGCTTCTAGAAGCTTCTAGAAGCTTCTAGAAATGGAGAGGTGTCATGTGACTCAAGCTTTGATTTCTAAACATTCTTGTTTTCCTTAAGATATTTTCTTGATCTTTTGTTATGATAAGGATGGTTGTTTATGGTCACCTCCATGATAGCTCCTACGGTCACCTCCCTCTTTGCTATAAGAGGCCGGCCCCCTCTCTCTCTCCTCTCTCTCTCTCACTTGAGGTTTTTATATGGTTGTAAAAGATATGATAGTATTGGGGGTGAATGGAATTTTACAGTTCATTTCATTCCATCACCCAATTCCCTCGGCAACTTCATTAACCGATCGTCCACGGATTTGGACGAAGTGAGACAAAGTCATCTACTCATTCTCTACATCATTCTTGGTCGTCTCTTTTAGCAAACTTGACGATCGAGTTGCCTCAAGTCAGAGGCGGGAGCCCGTTTAAAAAATCATCGATGTGGTGCCACCTCGACGAGGATATCGGAGATCGAAGAGATCGGAGCAGCCGCAACGGAGCGTGGGATGATGGTTGAAGAACGAAGGAATCGGATCGTTCGGTATAACCTTTCTACACTCTTTACAGTTTGTTAGTTTCGCAATAATGGCAGATCCGGGTTAAAGTATATGATAGCGCCAGATAAAAAGTTTTTGTTCCGCATTTGGCGTCTGTAGACTGCCGGGGCGCTAGCGTAGACTTACAGTGGTATCAGAGCCTAACCATTTTGCTATACTAACTTGTGCTAACGCGTTTAAAACATCGATCGAACCGGAAATCAAAAATCACATTTTTTCATACTCACAGTTTCTGTCGATTTCAAATGATCTCGTAAAATTATTCTGCATGTCTGAGAAATGTGTGCAGGCTTTTCTAAGAACCACGTAGAAATTTGGGCACGTAATTCGATGATACCGCCGCGGAAACGCGGTCAAACCTATGGTTTGACCGCGCTTCCGCGGCCAAACAGTGAGATCGTGGCCCCAAATTTTCACAGTGAGTTCTCTGTTGGATTTTGTGGTTTTTGGTAAATATCTTTTTGGCCCAGATTTTGTTATTGTTCACCAGTAAATCATGGGGCCCACTTTTTGATCTTTGGTCGATCGAAATTTAAACACGTTAGTTTACAGTGCTTACATTATATCTCCGACCGGGAATGTCATTTGATCGGTAAACCGCGTCTGATTGCTATAGTTCTTTTAGACGGGTTTGCGAACGTGACATTCGCGTTGATGTTCTGTTTTGTGCTGTGATGTTGCGGATTTGTCGTGGTGGATAGCAGTGTGCAATGGTAGTACAGTTTGAGTTTATTTGTACATTTGATATTGCGGGGCGAGCGTCCAACATGTGGGCTGCCGTCACTGCCTGTTGTATAATATTCTTTTGGGGCACGACCAGGTTGCGGTCGATGTACCTATTGTACTATTTTTCATTACTGTACTAGGTTTTGCCCCGCGACAGAGTGCACGGATAGCCGGGTTCTGGAGGGCAACGGGTCCGCATCTCATGGCTTTGAGAGGCAGAGGGGTCCCACTCTAGAATTGGCAGACTATTCGCCGCACTCGTAGGGGGTACAGGTTGACCCAAGGAGGGGTGCCCAAGATTACCGGATTCCGTGAAGTGCTGCGTGGTCCATTCACTTTGCTGTAGGGGGCTGCCTCGCTTCAGGTTTTGGCGGGTAACTTTCCGCGCCCGTAGGGGTCTAGGTTTCATTGCACAGGCTATCCACACGACAGGGGAACGTCGGGTTTCAGCAGCGGCTCTGTGAAACTCGGGGATCCCAGATAATCTGTATTGTTCTGTGATGCTTATTACTTTTCTGTAATGTTGCATACTATCACGCCTGGAGCGATTATTGTATATCGGTTTATATACTATTAGATGTTGTATATGTTTTACACCCGCGCTAGTCCAGTCCCCGCTCTGTCGTTAGTTAAGTAACCTAACGGGTGATGACGGGACCCAGTGACGAATGCGGATGGCATATACGTACATTTTATTTTCGTTCTTTTCTGGTGTGATTAAATGATGGGACTGTGTTGATTCTGATCAACACAAAGTAAAACAAACCTGTTTGCAGTTGTTGGAACAAATTTAAAAAGTGTTATTGCAAAGACGTTTTCTTTTGTTATGCATAGCGGTATTCACTGGAATATCCTTCACCTCATTCGACGGGGCAAGGGCCGATATCCCTTCACCGTGACTGACCCCTTGGGCAGATGTTTGCGTCAGGGTAATAACTTCAATATAGTCGATTACAAGTTGCTTTGCATAGCGGTATTCAGTGGAATATCCTGCACCTCATTCCACGAGGAAAGTGCCGAGATCCCTTTATAGGGAGTGACCTCTTTAGTAAAAGGTTTTCGCCACTATATTTTAAAAAGCTATCAGGTTCCTTCAACGATATCAAGTTCACTACGTTAAAGGTTTTTCGCCAAAAACCAGCCTTAGCCCTCCGTCGTTTCTTATGGATGGTCAGTAGTATTCAACCTATGTTTGTTGGCATACGTCAAGGCATAGTGTTTGGTAGCTGCTGGGTATTCATTTGTTGCATAGATAGATGAGTTGGTTTGGGACAGTCGTATTACCTTGTTGGCATACGTCAAGGGTATGTACGGGTGGGTTCAAATTAACAAGATAATGACGGGCAGAACTTGACATGTGACTTATGATTTGTTGACATACGCCAAGGTCATAAGAGCATGGGGCATAAATCATATCGGGAGTTTCTAAAGAAACTGAAACTTGCCAAGTATGCGCATACCATCTGGAGTATGAGTAACGTGGATGCATTCCATCACGTTATCATGCGATGAGAGTTGGATCCCGATTCCCACTGATGAGTTGGTTTACTCTTCGGGTGATCCCGATTGATTCTTCTTTAGGTTTGGAGGAGAATTTGACAGGACAGTGGGAGGTTTCCGGATTAGATAAAGTGGTGACCATTCTGATCTAGGATAGAGTGCACGCAGAGTGTTTCTTTTCTCTCTCTCTTTGGCAGCGACCTTTGACCAACCCTAGACTATGACTCAGTGACCAGGTTGGCCGAACCTTCTTAAAATACTGGCTTTTGGATTGTCTGAGTTGCATAAGTCATTGCCACTCCTTCTTTTACCCTTTGCATTTCTCAGAACACCCATATTACTACGGATATCCACTTCCATTGGATAGATCCATCGTATGGTTATATACGAACTCGAAGGGACTTCTTCGAGGATGGATCCAGGTTCAGGAGAAATAGAATTGGTTTATTCAGTTGTCTTTTATTATCACATTCTCTCAGGTTGCGAGAGCTCCTTGGTTTAGGAGAGTACACCTATTACGCTTATTGGATAGTCTTATTCGAAACCATAGGCTGGTGCCGAAAGGTAGGGAATGAAGAAAACCAATTAGCCTAAGTAGGGTGTGCAGAAGGTAATATGTAAAGACAAAATAAAGGGATTAGAAAGAGGGCAAAGTAAATTGCGACTGATATCATTCACGACCAAAACCGCGTACTTCATCGCCACTCCTATTTCACCTTTAAAAGAATAAGGTATTATTCAGTTGTCTTTTATCATCACCTTCTCTCGAGATGCGAGTACTCCTTGGTTTAGGAGGGTACACCTATTATGCTTACTGGATAGTCTTCTTCCAAACCATAGGCTGGTGCCGAACGGTAGGGAAGGAAGAAAACCATTTAGCCTAACGAAGGTGTACAGAAGGTAACGACTAAAGACAAATAAAGGGATTTGGAGAGATGGCAATAAAATATACGGTTGAAGTCATGAATTGGATTATGGAAGAGGCATTGCTATGAATACCAGGATACCCCTACGAAACATTTTCATGTTTCAGTGCATCGTTAAAGAAAAACTGTTTTCCCGATTAGACACTTACTCCAAGGGCATGTATTTACCAGGTTTCATTCTCATATCTGTATGGTTTTACAGATAATGAGTGGGAGTAAGATATTGGGAATTAGGTGATCATCCTCATTATATCGGAATTCGTTGTACTTGGTGATATTTGAGGAAATCGCCAGGGTACAGTTTTCAACCTACGACGCACTGGTTTTGAGTTGTTTAACTCAGCGGACTTATACAGAGTATTGTATGTTGTCCAAGTGTCCATCAGGATAAAGGGGTAGGTCCTCGTACTATGTTCTGTTTAATTATAACTTCTCTAGTATTTAGACAAGTGTTTCGTAGAAATACAAGGTCTAAGTTTTGAGAAGTTGTGGGTATAAGAATAAAGTAGAGAACCAGGTATCACAAGTATCGGGATTCTTCAAAGAGATCGAAGATGTAGATTCTTGTGATTGGTATTCAGATGATAGTGATGGTTTTGAGAAACGTGTTTCTCTTTCAGGTTACTCATAATTGGATGGATTCCTAAGTTGAGTAATGCTGATTAGCCTCTTTCCATTAAAGTTGATATGCACTGGAGACAGCTGCATGATTTGAATATGGTTCCAATTAAATAAGTGCCAAAGTTTCTATATTGGATATAGAATAGTTCATACCTTAAAAGATATTGAGGTACGGGGAGTTGTCCAGCTTATGCTTAAAACCAGACTCTGGATAACTCAGGGCACGTTTCTGTAATGGCTGTTTGTGGGTTGACCCTGGCTATGACGATGGTTGATATTCTACCATTTGGAAGATCAATAGTGATATTGTTCTTGACTCGCCACAGTTTTAGTAAAATGGATCTTTTTCAGAAAATAGTAGTGGGAGTATGGTAGAACTGGAAGTGATTCCAGAACTGCGAACGATTACGGAAAATTTAATAGGACCTATACATTCAATCAGGTTTGACATTCCAATAGCCACTCCGCAGATTTGGTGGGTAACCTCAGACACCCGAGAGGTACTCCGGTAGCCTCAAGGACGGTGACAGGGAGGTTCTTATCTACCCAGACTTGATACTACTGTTGTTCCAGGTTATGAGACCCGGTAGGAGGGTTGTCGTAGTCAGTGGGAGCAACGGAAGCATGGTGGGCAAGTAGCTTATGTCTATTTATAGACTAGAGCAGTTATAGCGGAGATAGATCATCTATTTTTGATGTGACAGTCATAGGTTTGACTTCAATCAGAATAAGGGATGGATCTGTTAAAGAAGGTAGTAGGGTGTGATGTCTGGATGACATACACAGAGTAGGAAGTAAAATTCCTATACTACGATCGGTTGTACTTTGGTCGTCACATAGTTGTTTCTCCAGACAGGATATGGATATAATATTTGACATTCTGGTTTCTAGATCTATGGTTTTAGATCTGGATTTGGGTAGTTTCCCAATGTGGGTACTTAGACAGATATTCTAATGGTTTTTGGAATAGTTGACACCTAGCATGGTGGTGTACCTGCAGGTGATGGAGTCACCCTCTCTAAAGGTGTCTTACAGACTAAAGGGGAGAGGGATGTGCATGATTGGCAGATCACTTGCTTAGGCAATTGAGTCAATCATGAGATGTCAAGTACCACACCAAATGTTGGTTTTGCACTAGTTGCAATAAATTTGTATTAATCCAATCCTGGAGAAACATAAGGAAGCAGTTTTAGAACATAAGTACATGTTCTATGGATTTGATGACGGCAGGCTCCTTCGGGAGACGATTATCATTCCAGGCTTCAAAGGTGACATGGTTGACAGAGTGATTGTCAGAGTTATAGTTTTTCCTTCTGACGAAGAGGGACAGTATTATGGACAGGTGGTCCAAGAGGATACTGTGGGTGGCATGGTGCCGGATACTGATTAGGTTCAGTGATCGATACAGTCTAAGAAGTTTGGATTTGGAGTTCATTTATGAACTAGGTCCCATCAGATATCCAGACATATTCTAAGACAGGTATTACTCATTTCGGGAGATGGCTTTCTCCGCGAACTTGAGATTAAGAGAGATATAGAAAGAAACTTCTAGGCGGATCCACTCACTAAGGGTATTTCTCGAACACAATAGTTTTACAAACGGGCTTTGTGAAACTGATTAGTAGAGGAGTTGGGTGTTGGTTTCACACGGGCTGTGAGTACGCAACATCGCAATAATTAGCCTTGAGTGCAAGTGGGAGATTGTTGGAGATAGTGCCCTCATAGTCAATTATTGGATCGCAGGTACGTGATTGCAATGATTGCGGAGGACCTATACCGGTATGACAGTCTTACTCGAGATGATAGTATGCTATCTGGTTTGCCTTTATCAGTCGTGTACATGTTTAGGTCACTGATTACATGTTACACTTTGATAGAGCCCTTAGGATCTTGCTTTACCACCAACAGTATGATAGCGATCATATACGTGAGAGTTGGGTGATTTATACGCATATCCTTAATTGTGGTCCCTAGTCGTGGGAGTTTCGAGACAGGGCATCGATACTCCGGAGTAGACTAGTGTATACAGTCGAGACCCCGACGAGGGGCGGTGGCCGGTCTCACAAGCCAATGGTGTCAGTTGGATCACCTAAGATGTATACAGATGCTCATTGGGTTATGAGTACACCGGACAGGACTCGCCGGGAATCTGCTAGTTAGTATTATATCTACCGTCAGATAGCAGTTCCCTTGTGACATGTGTACAGGTTAGTTCATCGACCTGAGGTCGTCATTTGTCTCGTGTGAGTTCCTACTGTGCTTTGATTTCTACCCTACCACGGCTCAAAAGTGTCGTGCAAACAGGTCGCTTTTGGGTACAGTCCCGAGGCATATGGAGGCACGTGAGCGGATCGGCAGGGGATTCGTCTCTCCCGGTATTGGGGGCGAGGTCGTGCTGTGTCTAGGAGAGCCATTACACAAAGTCCATGGCCATGGCAGGAGATTTACTGGTAGGTACTTCAGAAGTATCTCAGGGTGTTATTGGGCTTCACTCCGACACGACTTATACTGCTATTGGGGGTCTGACGTTACTAGCCCCCTAGGCAGATATGCGATACTCATAGACGAACGGACCGGACTGTATATACATTTTCACTGTTAGGCTCAGTAGGGTTTTCCGGATGAGTGCGCTCATCGGCATCCCTTGAGGTCAGTCCATGGGCAGCCGTTACGCATGGCCATTACACAAAGTCCATGGCCATGGCAGGATATTTACTGGTAGGTACTTCAGAAGTATTTCAGGGTGTTATTGGGCTTCACTCCGACACGACTTATACTGCTATTGGGGGTCTGACGTTACTAGCCCCCTAGGCAGATATGCGATACTCATAGACGAACGGACCGGACTGTATATACATTTTCACTGTTAGGCTCAGTAGGGTTTTCCGGATGAGTGCGCTCATCGGCATCCCTTGAGGTCAGTCCATGGGCAGCCGTTACGCATTGCTAGTGCCGCTGACGGTTTGTGGTTAAACCCACTGCCAGGGTACTGACGAGTCATTAGAGTCCCCCACAGACAGTTTCCCAAGTTCGGGCGAAACGTTGTAGAGGCCATATGGTTTTATGGCAGGGTTCGGAAAATGCACGTGCGTTTACGCACGTGTTATTTTTCGGGCAGATGATACTGGTCGGCTTTGGTTTAAGCCGGATCCGAGTATTATATTGAGTAGGTATAATATCTTTGTCTCAGTTGCATTTGTATTCGGTCGTAATACAAATGCGGGTATATTTATACAGTTTCGGGGTTATCCTGAAAGTCGTTTCAGGATCACTTTTGGAAGTTACCAGTTTCCAGTTTTCTATCAGCCGTCTTTTAACATTTGGTTAAAGACGGATTTATCTTTTCTTGGATGAGAGTGAGTCATGCTTCTAGAAGCTTCTAGAAGGTTCTAGAAATGGAGAGGTGTCATGTGACTCATGCTTTGATTTCTAAACATTCTTGTTTTCCTTAAGATATTTTCTTGATCTTTTGTTATGATTAGGATGGTTGTTTATGGTCACCTCCATGATAGCTCGTACGGTCACCTCCCTCTTTGCTATAAGAGGCCGGCCCCCTCTCTCTCTCCTCTCTCTCTCTCACTTGAGGTTTTTATATGGTTGTAAAAGATATGATAGTATTGGGGGTGAATGGAATTTTACAGTTCATTTCATTCCATCACCCAATTCCCTCGGCAACTTCATTAACCGATCGTCCACGGATTTGGACGAAGTGAGACAAAGTCATCTACTCATTCTCTACATCATTCTTGGTCGTCTCTTTTAGCAAACTTGACGATCGAGTTTCCTCAAGTCAGAGGCGGGAGCCCGTTTAAAGAATCATCGATGTAGTGCCACCTCGACGAGGATATCGGAGATCGAAGAGATCGGAGAAGCCGCAACGGAGCGTGGGATGATGGTTGAAGAATGAAGGACTCGGATCGTTCGGTATAACCTTTCTACACTCTTTACAGTTTGTTAGTTTAGCAATAAGGGCAGATCCGGGTTAAAGTATACGATAGCGCCAGTTAAAAAGTTTTTGTTCCGCATTTGGCGTCTGTAGACTGCCGCGGCGCTAGCGTAGACTTACAGATTTCTCATCCGCCCGAGAGATACTACGGTTTTCTCATAGACGGGGATCGAGAGGATTGCATCTTGGAAGAAGATGACCCTACTAGTTTCAGGCAGGCCATTATCACTAGGGACTCTGATAAGTGGCAGGAAGCAATGCAATCCGAAATGGAGTCCATGTACGCCAATAAAGTGTGGACCTTGGATATTGCTCCACCCGGGGTAAAAACCGTTGGATGCAAATGGATCTACAAAAGGAAACTTGGTTTAGATGGGCAGGTGGAAACCTATAAAGCTAGACTCGTTGCAAAAGGTTTTCGTCAAAGACCTGGTTTGGACTATGACGAGACTTTTTCTCCGGTGGCTATGCTCAAATCCATTCGGATCCTACTTGCCATTGCTGCCTTCCATGACTATGAAATCTGGTAGATGGATGTTAAGACGGCTTTCCTAAATGGTTGTTTGGAAGAGTGCGTTTACATGGATCAACCAGAAGGTTTCGTAGACAGTGGGAGCAGCGGAAGGGTGTGCAAGTTGCTTAAATCCATTTATGGATTAAAGCAGGCATCGCGGAGCTGGAACATCTGTTTTGATGAGGCAATCACGGAATTTGATTTCATCAAGAACGAAGATGAACCCTGTGTATATAAGAAGATTGTAGGACGAACTGTCGTATTCCTAGTCTTGTACGTGGACGACATTCTTTTGATAGGAAATGACATTCCTATGCTACAATCGGTCAAGCTGCTTTTGTCACAAAGGTTCTCCATGAAGGACCTGGGTGATGCCTCATACATTCTGGGAATCAAGATCTATAGAGATAGATCCAAGAGACTATTGGGACTTTCGCAGTCCAGGTACATAGAGACCGTACTAAAGAGATTTTGTATGGAGGGATCCAAGCGCGGTAACATACCCGCATTGCACGGAATTACCCTCTCCAAGAAGATGTCTCCTAAGACTGACGAGGAGAGGTTCGCATGAGCACTATACCCTACGCTTCGGCGGTAGGATCTATAATGTATGCGATGCTATGTACAAGACCAGATGTAGCTTACGCATTGAGCGCGGTAAGCCGGTATCAGTGAGACCCAGGGGAGGACCACTGGACAGCAGTGAAGAACATTCTCAAGTACCTAAGAAGGACTAAGGAGATGTTCCTGGTTTACGGTAATGGAGACCTCGGGGTCGAGTCCTTTACCGATTCAAGCTTCCAGAGTGACAAAGATGACAGCAAGTCCGTCTCGGGTTTTGTGTTTACCCTCAACGGAGGGGCGGTATGTTGGAGGAGTTCCAAGCAGGATACCGTCGCAGACTCGACGATGGAGGCTGAATACATTGCTGCAAGCGATGCCGCAAAAGAGGCGGTCTGGATAAAGAAGTTCATTAGTGAACTTCAGGTGGTTCCGTCCATTGTTGACCCAATACCTCTGTATTGCGATAACAATGGGGCTATAGCTTTAGCGAAGGAACCAAGGTCCCATCAGAAATCCAGGCACATCTTAAGGCGGTATCACCTGATCAGGGAGATCATTGATCGACAGGAGATCGAGGTGCGGAGAGTGGACACAAAGGACAACACTGCGGACCCATTCACAAAGGCTTTACCCCAGACTCAGTTCGAGCGGCTGATCGAGATGATAGGTCTTCGATACGCCAGTACATGGCCTTAGTGCAAGTGTGAGATTGTTAGTGTATATGCCCTAGAGGCCATTACTGTATCATACTAGTATGTATATTACTTGATGGAAGCTTGGGATACTCACAGTTGTACAGACAATCTTGCTCAATATAGTAGTATGCTACTTGGTTTGTCTCTGCTTTAATGTGTACATGTGTGTTTATTTATTATATCACCTATACGCATTAGTAGAGCCCTTAGGATCTTTGCTTGATTACCGGCGTTGTGATGGCGATCACACTCGTGGGGGCTGGGTAATCTACAAGCACATCCTTATACACGTCCCTAGTCGTGGGAGTATCGAGATAGGGCATCGATGCTCCGGAGTAGACTAGCGTATGCGCTTCTCATCCCAGCACGGGAGACGGTCTGTCCCATAGCCGTCGGTACGTCGTACTTGAGATAGTATGCGGGTGCTCGTTAGGTTACGAGTACACTGGACAGGACTCGTCGGGAACTGATGGTTGGTATTATACCTATCGTCAGTTATCAGTTCCCAGGTGACATGAGTACAGCTTAGTCCGCTGACTTGACACTATCACTTCGCCTCGAGTGTGTTCCCACTGTTCTTTGATTGCTACCCTACCACGGCTCTACTGAGTCGTGCAAACAGGTAGTAGTTGGGAGCAGTCCCGAAGCACTTGGAGGCAGTGACGGTTAGACAGGATTCGTCTCTCCCGGTATTGGGGTTTGACATCGCGCTGTGTCTAGGAGAGCCATTACACAAGTAGTCCCTGGCCAGGGCAAGCGAGATATACTGGTAGGTTCCAGTGTTATCTCAGGGTGTTCTGGGCTTCACTCCGACACGACTTGTACCGCTATTAGGGGTCTGACGCTTGCCGCCCCCCTAGGCCCGACATGCGATGTATCAGACGAACAGACCGGACTGTACGGAGAATGTCACATTCAGACTCAGTAGGAGTTCAGATGGGTTTTACCTCGTCAGTCTTCTTATCGGCATCTACCTTGGGACCGTTACGCACAGCTAGTGCCGCTTGCGGTCTGTGGTTAAACCCACTACCAGCGTAGTGTCGAGTCTTTAGAGTCCCACACAGAGGGTATTCGCCTCTAGGCAAAACAGAGTAGAGGTCGCATGGTTTTGCGACAGGGTTCGTTCTCATCCGCGCACTTGTGCACGTTTGGAGTCCGGACGGATTATACTAGCAGGCTCTGGTTTGAGCCAGATACTGGTATATGTTTTGGGGTTGCTTTTATCTCTCAGTATTCTTGTTCCTCGGAACGAGAATGTTGGTGTGTATGCACAGTTGCTTGAGGCGGAGGATGAGGTCTTTCATTAGGGTTTCGGAACGGGTCGCATGCACAGTTGACAGTCGTCTTTTTCCAAACCCTAATGGATTTATGAAATATCAATTAATAATAGTAATTAAATGAAATAATGTTATGGTTGATTTTGTTGACTTGTTGACCATGGTTGACTTGTTGACCATGGTTGAATGTTGACCATCATCATTGCTTTGCAAGGATACTCCTTGATTCTAGCTTACATTCATTTAAAGAAGTGATGATTGTGGTCATTCCAAATACAACCATCAACTATTTCATTTTGATTTATTATTATTAATTAGTTAAATCATTTTCCTTTTGTTATGGTTCCAAGAGGAAAATAGCTCATTCTATCATTTTGGTTTCTCTCTCTTCACATCATCTTCTTCCTCCTCTTGTTCAAGGAGAGCAAATCTCATGTGTTGAGAATCATCTCCTTGAAGATATAACACCCCAAAGCACACTCTACTCACTCTAAGGTAGAAGGTCTAGCAAGCCGAATACCTTAGTTCTCTCAAGATCGAGAAAGGAGCCCAAGGATGAATCCCTCAGGTGGATCTATCTTCGGCAAAGAGGAGACGAGGAAGGGAAGCCATTCAAGCTACTACAAAGAGCAAGAAAGAAGAAGAACAACAAGAAGAGAAGGAGTTCAAGTTGAGGTATAACCACTTTACCGATTAGTTAACTCTTCTTTGCAAGTATGCTAGTTTAGTTTAGCAAAGATCCGGCTTTTACGGTCCATGTTACAAAGTTTAGAAAAAATTTTGTTTTACCGTTTCCGCATCCCCGAAAATAACGAGAAAGGTAACGTGGACCTAACAGAACCAAGATTCGTAGGATATATTCATGAGCTGTTCGTCGGGAAATGAGTCATTTATCGGCACGGTCACAGTTGGCGAAGAAGTGATGCGTGAGAGATGGTCGGCTACAACGTTTTCACATCCACTCCTGTCTTTGATGACAAGATCAAATTCTTGTAACAATAAGATCTAACGTATTAGCCTGGCCTTCGCATCCTTCTTCGATAAAAGATGTCGTAGGGCGGAGTGATCTGTGTAAACCACAATAGGCGAGCCAATCAAGTAGGGCTTGGATTTCTCTAATGCAAATACAACTGCCAAGAGTTCCTTCTCGTTACTTGTGTAATTTATTTGTGCATCATTCAAGGTCCTACTTGCATAGTAAATTACATGTGGCATCTTATCAATATGCTGTCCCAAGACAGCACCAATAGCAAAATCTGATGCGTCACACATAAGTTCGAACGGGTGGTTCCAATCTGGAGATGATAGAACGCGGGATGTAGTGAGTGATTCTTTAAACGATTCAAAAGCAGCCTCACAATCCGAATCGAAGTGAAATGTAGTGTCCTTGGCCAATAGAAGGGTTAAGAGTCTAGCAATTTTGCTAAAGTCCTTAATAAATCTCCTATAAAATCCTGCATGGCCAAGGAAGGATCGTATATCTTTGACGCAGTTGGGACGAGGGAGGTTATGCATTTTAGCTCTGTCAACCTCAATGCCTTTTCGTGAAATTATATGTCCAAGTACAATACCTTCTTGGACCATAAAATGGCATTTTTCCCATTTCAAAGTCAAGTTCTTATCCTTACAGCGGGTAAGAACCACGTCAAGATTACGAAGGCAGCCCTCAAAGGAGTCCCTAAAAATGGAGAAATCGTCCATAAAATTTCTAGAAAATATTCCACCATATCTGAAAATATCCCCATCATGCACCGCTGAAATGTAGCGGGAGCGTTGCATACCCCAAAGGGCATGCGTCTACAAGCAAAAGTTCCGAAATGACAAGTAAAAGTGGTTTTATCTTGATCCTTTTCGGTGATGGGGACCTGTTTATAGCCAGAGTATCCATCCAAGAAACAGTAGAAATCGTGTCCCGCTAATCGTTCTAACATCTGGTCAATGAAAGGTATAGGGAAGTGATCTTTCTTCGTAGCGGCATTGAGTTTCCTGTAATCAATACATACGCGCCACCCAGTTTCGGTGCGTGTTTGGATTAACTCATTAGCCTCATTAGTGATGACCGTGATGCCAGACTTTTTAGGGACCACATGAATTGGACTTACCCATTGACTATCAGATATGGGGTAAATTATTCCACTATCAAGGCACTTGATGATTTCTTTCTTTACCGCCTCCTTCATAACGGGATTTAACCATCTTTGTGGGTCTCGGGTTAGTTTGGCTTCATCCATCAGATGTATGTTATGTTCAACAATTAATAGACTAATCCCTTTGATGTCGGCCATCGTCCAACCAAATGCTTGCCTATTCGATCTCAACACTGCCAAAAGTGCATTCTATTTCTCTAAGGCTAGAGAAGCGGATATAATCACTGGCAAAGTCTCATTCTTTCCTAAATATGCATATTTAAGATGAGAAGGTAGCGGTTTGAGATCAAGAATTGGCGTAGAGACAATAGATGGTGGGGTAACGGAATGTTATTCGGACTCCTTAAGAGGTTCAAAACTTGCATAAGATATTGACTCGGAAAGTGCTGCTGACTTTTTCAACGAGTCAACGGGTTCAATCTCAAGGTCGGACTGATTGAACATATCCTCACTATGAAGTGGTGCAAGATCAAACGATGTCTCATTAGTGTTGTCGAGAACATCAAAGCAAAGTTCCTCATCCATGCAGCTTTCGGAAGCTATCTCGTGGATGGAACAAACATCCAGCAAATGAGCAGAAGGTTCTGATGGCTGACTTCCTAGCTTGTAAATATTAAGCTCAATTTTCATTTTCCCGAAGGATAAGTTCATAGAACCGTTACGACAATTAATTACAGCGTTAGAAGTTTCTAGGAAGGGTCGACCAAGTATCACCGGGATTTGATTGTGTGGGTTTGCCACAGGTTGTGTATCTAAAACATTAAAGTCCACAGGAAATATGAATTCCCCGACTTTAATTTACGCATCCTCTAGTTCTCCCCGAGGTTTGGTGATAGATCGGTCTGCCATCTGGAGAGTACAATGGGCGGGTTTTAACTCTCGAATTCCTAACTGCTCGTATACTGAATATGGAAGCAAGTTAACGCTAGCTCCTAGATCGAGTAAAGCACGATTAATATTTTTACCTCCAATAGAAATAGAGATTGTAGGACAGCCGGGGTCCTTACGTTTCTTTGGTATTTGTTGGGTAAAAGCGGTGCTAACATTACTCGTCATGAAAACCTTCCTACGCACTTGAGTTTTTCTCTTCCTAGTACACAAGTCTTTAAGGATTCTTGCATAAGATGGGACTTTTTGAATAGCATCTAGGAGAGGAATATTCACGCGAACTTGCTTAAACATTTCCACAATCTTCTCCATTTGCGGGTTAGGTCAGTTGGCCCTTAATTGGTTTCGAAATGGAGCACGATCAATAAGTTTTGGGTCCAACGTTTGTGGAGAAGACTGTGGCGACGGATTCGACCCCAAAATTGGAGTGGGCATCGACTTAGATAGATTTGGCGAAATGTTTGAGCCTTGGGGAAAACGGAGAATAGGCTCGGATGAAGGTGGAAGACTAGACGAATTAGGGGAAGAAGAAGAAGCTGGGGTATCAATGGTGTCACTATCATCAAATTGCTCACCCACTCGGTTATTCAGCACTCTCCCCTATCTCAACGTAGTAATGGCATTCACATTATAATTTTGTGAATGGCCAGGATTCGGTACGGGTTGAGATGGGAGTTTCCCTTTCTCTCTCGCACTCATTGCGGCGTTTAACTGTGCGATTTGGTTTTCTAATGATTTAATACTCTCACCATGGGAGGCGGAGTTTTTCGTTATGGTATCAATAGAAGACTTCATCTCAGCCAACAATTGCATGGATTGTTTCATGAACATATCCAAAGTTTGTGCAAGTGAGTTGTCAGTACCGGCCACTTGTGGTGTTGAAATGTTGGCCGGATTTTCGAAATTCCGTGACTGAAAGTGGGACTGATTCTGTGGTTGTGCTTGCTGTGGAGGAGGTCTTTGATAATTGCTTTGTTGGTTTTGATTCCCAGCAAAGTTAGGATGATTCCTCCATCCATGATTGTACGTGGAAGAATAAGGGTCGTTTCTATGTCGCTGTTGAAAAGTAGCATTAGCTTGAAACGATGCATTCATAGGACATTCTTCCGTTAAGTGTGAAGGATCCGAACAGCAACCACAGACGGTCTTAGGAATCGTAAGCTGATTTAGGCAGACTGATGAGAATCTGTTCTTAATAGCATTGAGTTTCTTCTGGATCGCTGCCATTTCGGCTTTCACTGCGATGGAAACATCGAGCTGGTGAACACCTCCCCTAGATGAAGGTGGTCTTACGCTTTCCCACTGCAAAGTGTGTTCAGCGAGGTCTTCCAGATACTTCCAAGCTTCACCGTCGTCTTTAGACATGAAATTGCATTGACACATTGTTTCAAGCATATCCTTTGTCGCTGGATTAATGCCCTCATATATAATCCGACATAAATCCCATCTATTGATTCCATGATGAGGACATTGGACAAGTAGATCTTTGAAACGTTCAAAGCACTTCCAAAATGGTTTATTGGGAAGCTGGGTGAACTGGTTGATCTCGCTCCTAACACGTGCAGTCTTATGGTTTGGGTAAAACTTCTTAAGAAATGCTATTACGAATTCATCCCAATTAGTGATAGAGTGTGCGGCAGTATTATAAAGCCATTTTTCTGCCAAGTCGCACAGTGTGAATGGGAGAAGACGTAAGCGCATAGCATCTAAAGTCAATTGTGAAGTATCCATCATTGCGCATACGTTTTCGAATTTGGTGATGAAAACGTACGCGTCTTCCGACTCAAGCCCGTGAAATTTGGGCAGCAGATTGATGTAGTGGGGTTTAATTTCGAAATTATCCCCGTTAGGTGGTGGAAGAGATAGACAAGTGGGAAGAGGACCACGGATAGGATACCATCTCTCTTGGCGAGAGATGCGCGGTGGATTCTGCGCACCTTCGGGCGGTGGCAGCGTGGTGTTATAATTTGATAGAGTGCCGTCCATCTCGGTCGTGGTGTGTGGTGGGGGAAAAGAAGATGAAGAAGTACCGACTTCGGCGTCGATAGCTGGAACGCGGACAAGACAGGCACTAGGATCCCGTGTCCAGCCGAGCATGCACTATGCGGGTTTAGTGCAAGTGGCCGCGTGTGTGTGATTTAAAATTGGCTTGTTTTGAAAAAGTGGGACGCAAGATAAATCTTCCTAAGATGCACAAGCAACCCTAGAACTAAGGTCACCTAGGTCCAGTCTCTAGACCGCTCCTTGACTTCCAAAGGACAAGCCGCATGATCAATCCTCTATCGCCTCCGTACTACCCTTGTAGCCAGATAAGTACCAGGTAAGTGGGAAGGAACCACAGTAGTGGGCCTAATTAAAAACCACTAGCCTTTGACACACTTGCCTAGGCACTACAAAAGTAATGCAGATAAACGATAGATTACCCACGACCTTCCTCTTTCCTTAATGAGCACGACAGTCCTTAGAGTCTGGTCTAGATATTTTTTAAATTATTGTAGGTTGATGCAGATGCTCGGTTTGTGATTTGTGGGGCTTAGGAAGGGTGATGAAATCTCCACCTAATCTTGATTTGGTCTTTATCCCTTAAAGTCCGTATTAAATATGCAAAACAAAACCAATCACAAAACTTTTGCAAAAAGATTTTTGAGCGGCGCTATTTTGCAAAGAATCCTGCAGAAAATAGATTTTATTGGATTTGAGAGGAGAGAGAAGGAGTTGAAAAAGATACCAGAGAATTATGAACCCTAGATCCTCTTGTAATGCCGCGTTTCCGCCGCAGATGCTCCCTAATGCCGCGGTTCCGCCGCAGGAGGGAAGGATTGGGTGATGAAATTTTTTCTGTGCCCTTCTTTGCTCCTCTGGATCTCTAAGAATGTCTCTGTCTTCTGTTTTCCTTAATTCTGTTGTTGGAGATAGTGCCCTCATAGTCAATTATTGGATCGCAGGTACGTGATTGCAATGATTGCGGAGGACCTATCCCGGTAGCACAGTCTTACTCGAGATGATAGTATGCTATCTGGTTTGCCTTTATCAGTCGTGTACATGTTCAGGTGACTGATTGCATGTTACACTTTGATAGAGCCCTTAGGATCTTGCTTTACTACCAACAGTATGGTGGCGATCATATACGTGAGAGTTGGGTAGTTTATATGCATATCCTTAATTGTAGTCCCTAGTCGTGGGAGTTTCGAGACAGGGCATCGATACTCCGGAGTAGACTAGTGTGTACAGTCGAGACCCCGACGAGGGGCGGTGGCCGGTCTCACAAGCCTCTGGTGTCAGTTGGATCACCTAAGATGTATACAGGTGCTCATTGGGTTATGAGTACACCGGACAGGACTCGCCGGGAATCTGCTAGTTAGTACTATACCTATCGTCAGATAGCAGTTCCCTGGTGACATGTGTACAGGTTAGTTCATCGACCTGAGGTCTTCATTTGTCTCGTGTGAGTTCCCACTGTGCTTTGATTTCTACCCTACCACGGCTCAAAGGAGTCGTGCAAACAGGTAGTTTTTGGGTACAGTCCCGAGCCATATGGAGGCACGTGAGCGGATCGGCAGGGGATTCGTCTCTCCCGGTATTGGGGGCGAGATCGTGCTGTGTCTAGAAGAGCCATTACACAAATCCATGGCCATGGTAGGAGATTTACTGGTAGGTACTCCAGTAGTATCTCAGGGTGTATTTGGGCTACACTCCGACACGACTTATACTGCTATTGGGGGTCTGACGTTACTAGCCCCCTAGGCAGATATGCGATACTCATTGACGAACGGACCGGACTGTTTATACATTGTCATTGTTAGGCTCAGTAGGGTTTTCCGGATGAGTGCGCTCATCGGCCACCCTTGAGGTCAGTCCATGGGCAGCCGTTACGCATAGCTAGTGCCGCTGACGGTTTGTGGTTAAACCCACTGCCAGGGTACTGACGAGTCATTAGAGTCCCCCACAGACAGTTTCCCAAGTTCGGGCGAAACGTTGTAGAGTCCGTATGGTTTTATGGCAGGGTTCGGAAAGTGCACGTGCGTTTACGCACGTGTCAGTTTTCGGGCAGATGATACTGGTCGGCTTTGGTTTAAGCCGGATCCGAGTATTATATTGAGTAGGTGTAATATCTTTGTCTCAGTTGCATTTGTATTCGGTCGTAATACAAATGCGGGTATATTTATACAGTTTCGGGGTTTTCCTGAAAGTCGTTTCAGGATCACTTTTGGAAGTTGCTAGTTTCCAGTTTTCTATCTGCCGTCTTTTAACATTTGGTTAAAGGCGGATTTATCTTTTCTTGGATGAGAGTGAGTCGTGCTTCTAGAAGGTTCTAGAAGGTTCTAGATTGGGTGAGGTGTCGAGTGACTCATGCTTTGATATCAACCATTTCTTGTTTTGCTTAAAGATCTTTATGCTTGATATTTGTTCATAATATCTTTTGGGTTATGATAAGGTTGCATCCTATGGTCACCCCCCTCTCCTACGGTCACCCCCCTCTCTTTATATATGGCCGGCCCCCTCCTCTCTCTCTATGAGTTGTTGATTTCATTCGGGAAAAAGATATGATAGATTTTGGGGTGTATGGAATTCACAGTTTATTTCATTCCATCACCCAATTCCCTCGGCAACTTCATTAACCGATCGTCCACGGATTTGGACGAAGTGAGACAAAGTCATCTACTCATTCTCTACATCATTCTTGGTCTTTTCTTTTAGCAAACTTGACGATCGAGTTGCCTCGAGTCAGAGGCGGGAGCCCGTTTAAAGAACCGATCATGTGGTGCCACCTCGACGAGGAGATCGGAGATCGACGAGATCGGAGCAGCCGCAACGGAGCGTGGGATGATGGTTGAAGAACGAAGGACTCGGATCGTTCGGTATAACATTCCTACACTCTTTACAGTTTGTTAGTTTAGCAATAATGGCAGATCCGGGTTAAAGTATACGATAGCGCCAGTTTAAAAGTTTTGTTCCGCATTTTGGCGTCTGTAGACTGCCGGGGCGCTAGCGTAGACTTACAGTGGTATCAGAGCCTTACCATTTTGCTATACTAACTTGTGCTAACGCGTTTAAAATATCGATTCGACCGGAAATCGAAAATTGTAAAATCCATGCCCGACAGTTTCTGTCGATTTTAAACGGTCTCAAAATTTAATTCTACATGTCTGAAAAATCAGTGCAGGGTTTTTTAAGACATCTGAGAAAAAATGGTCACGTGATCCCACTAAAGCGCCGCGCTTCCGCGGTCAAACCTAGGGTTTGACCGCGGAACCGCCGCGCTTCAGAGGGAACAGTGCACCAATTTTTCTCAGTTGACTTTATTTGGGATTTTGTGATTTTTGGTATATATCATTTGCGCCCAGGTTTTGTTACTGTTCACCAGTAAGCCGTGGGGCCCACTTTTTGATATTTGGTCTTTGGTCGATCGAAATTTAAACGCGTTAGTTTACAGTGCTTACATTATATCTCCGACCGGGAATGTCATTTGATCGGTAAACCGCGTCCGATTGCTATAGTTCTTTTAGACGGGTTTGCGAACGTGACATTCGCGTTGATGTTCTGTGTTGTGCTGTGATGTTGTGGATTTGTCGTGGTGGATAGCAGTGTGCAATGGTAGTATAGTTTGTGTTCATTTGTACATTTGATATTGCGGGGCGAGCGTCCAACCTGTGGACAGCCGTCACTGCCTGTTGTATAATATTCTTTTGGGGAACGACCAGGTTGCGGTCGATGTACCTATTGTACTATTTTTCATTACTGTACTAGGTTTTACCCCGCGACGGAGTGCACGGATAGCCGGGTTCGGGAAAGCAACGGGTCCGCATCTCATGGCTTTGAGAGGCAGAGGGACCCCACTTCAGAATTGGCAGACTATTCGCCGCACTCGTAGGGGGTACAGGTTGACCCAAGGTGGGGTGCTCAATTTACCGGATTCCGTGAAGTGCCGGGTGTTCCATTCACTATGCTGTGGGGACTACCTCGCTTCAGGTTTTGGCGGGTAACTTGCCGCACCCGTAGGGGTCTAGGTTTCATTGCACAGGCTATCCACACGACAGGGGAACGTCGAGTTTCAGCAGCGGCTCTGTGAAACTCGGGGATCCCAGATATCTGTATTGTTCTGTAATGCTTATTACTTTTCTGTAATGTTGCATATTATCACGCCTGGAGCGATTATGTATATTGGTTTATATACTATTAGATGTTGTATATGTTTTACACCCGCGCTAGTCCAGTCCCCGCTCTGTCGTTAGTTAAGTAACCTAACGGGTGATGACGGGACCCAGTGACGAATGCGGATGGCATATACGTACATTTTATTTTCGTTCTTTTCTGGTGTGATTAATGATGGGACTGCGTTGATTCTGATCAACGCAAAGTAAAACAAACCTGTATACAGTTGTTGGAACAATTTAAAAAGTGTTATTGCAAAGACATTTTCTTTTGTTATGCATAGCGGTATTCAGTGGAATATCCAGCACCTCATTCGACGAGGCAAGGGCCGATATCCCTTCACCGGGACCGACCCCTTGGACAGAAGTTTGCGTCAGAGTAATAACTTCACTATAGTCGATTACATGTTGCTTTGCATAGCAGTATTCAGTGGAATATCCTGCACCTCATTCCACGAGGAAAGAGCCGAGATCCCTTTACCGGGAGTGACCTCTTTAGCAAAAGGTTTTCGCCACTATATTTTAAAAAGCTATCAGGTTCCTTCAGCGATATCAAGTTCACTACGTTAAAGGTTTTTCGCCAAAAACCAGCCGTAGCCCTCCGTCGTTTCTTATGGATGGTCAGTAGTATTCAAGCTATGTTTGTTGGCATACGTCAAGGCATAGTGTTTGGTAGCTGCTGGGTATTCATTTGTTGCATAGATAGATGAGTTGGTTTGGGACAGTCGTATTACCTTGTTGGCATACGTCAAGGGTATGTACGGGTGGGTTCAAATTAACAAGATAATGACGGGCAGAACTTGACATGTGACTTATGATTTGTTGGCATACGTCAAGGTCATAAGAGCATGGGGCAAGAAAATGATATCGGGAGTTTCTAAAGAAACTGAAACTTGCCAAGTATGCGCATACCTTCTAGAGTATGAATAACGTGGATGCATTCCATCACGTTAACATGCGATGAGAGTTGGATCCCGATTCCCACTGATGAGTTGGTTTACTCTTCGGGTGATCCCGATTGATTCATTTTTAGGTTTGGAGGAGAATTTGACAGGACAGTGGGAGGTTTCCGGATTAGATAAACTGATGACCATTCTGATCTTGGTTAGAGTGCACGCAGAGTGTTTCTTTTCTCTCTCTCTCTTTGGCAGCGACCTTTGACCGACCTTAGACTATGACTCAGTGACCAGGTTGACCGAACCTTCTTAAAATACTGGCTTTTGGATTGTCTGAGTTGCATAAGTCATTGCCACTCCTTCTTTAACCCATTGAATTTCTCAGAACACCCGTATTACTACGGATATCCACTTCCATTGGATAGAGCCATCGTATGGTTATATACGAACTCGAAGGGACTTCTTCGGGGATGGATCCAGGTTCAGGAGAAATAGAATTGGTTTATTCAGTTGTCTTTTATTATCACCTTCTCTCAGGTTGCGAGGGCTCCTTGGTTTAGGAGAGTACACCTATTACGCCTATTGGATAGTCTTATTCCAAACCATAGGCTGGTGCCGAAAGGTAGGGAATGAAGAAAATCAATTAGCCTAAGTAGGGTGTGCAGAAGGTAATATGTAAAGACAAAATAAAGGGATTAGAAAGAGGGCAAAGTAAATTGCGACTGATATCATTCACGACCAAAACCGCGTACTTCATCGCCACTCATATTTCACCTTTAAAAGAATAAGGTATTATTCAATTGTCTTTTATCGTCACCTTCTCTCGAGATGCGAGTACTCCTTGGTTTAGGAGGGTACACCTATTATGCTTACTGGATAGTCTTCTTCCAAACCATAGGCTGGTGCCGAACGGTAGGGAAGGAAGAAAACCATTTAGCCTAACGATGGTGTACAGAAGGTAACGACTAAAGACAAATAAAGGGATTTGGAGAGATGGCAATAAAATATACGGTTGAAGTCATGAATTGGATTATGGAAGAGGCATTACTATGAATACCAGGATACCCCTACGAAACATTTTCATGTTTCAGTGCATTGTTAAAGGAAAAACTGTTTTCCCGATTAAACACTTACTCCAAGGGTATGTATTTACCAGGTTTCATTCTCATATCTGTATGGTTTTACAGATGATGAGTGGGAGTAAGATATTGGGAATTAGGTGATTATCCTCATTATATCGGAATTCGTTGTAATTGGTGATATTTGAGGAAATCGCCATGGTACAGTTTTCCACCTACAACGCACAGGTTATGAGTTGTTTAACTCAGCGGACTTATACAGAGTATTGTATGTTGTCCAGTGTCCATCAGGACAAAGGGGTAGGTCCTCGTACTATGTTCTGTTTACTTATAACTTCTCTAGTATTTAGACGAGTGTTTCGTAGAAATACAAGGTCTAAGTTTTGAGAAGTTGTGGGTATAAGAATAAAGTAGAGAACCAGGTATCACAAGTATCGGGATTCTTCAAAGAGATCGAAGATGTAGATTCTTGTGATTGGTATTCAGATGATAGTGATGGTTTTGAGAAACGTGTTTCTCTTTCAGGTTACTCATAATTGGATGGATTCCTAAGTTGAGTAATGCTGATTAGCCTCTTTCCATTAAGTTGATGTGCACTGGAGACAGCTGCATGGTTTGAATATGGTTCCAATTAAATAAGTGCCAAAGTTTCTGTATTGGATATAGAATGGATCGTACCTTAAAAGAAATTAAGGTACGGGGAGTTTTCCAGCTTATGATTAAAACCAGACACTGGATAACTCAGGACACGTTTCTGTAATGGCTGTTTGTGGGTTGACCCTGGCTATGACGAGGGTTGATATTCTACCATTTGGAAGATCAATAGTGATATTGTTCTTGACTCGCCACAGTTTTAGTAAAAAATGGATCTTTTTCAGAAAACAGTAGTGGGAGTATGGTAGAACTGGAAGTGATTCCAGAACCGCGAACGATTACGGAAAAATTTAATAGGACCTATACATTCAATCAGGTTTGACATTCCAATAGCCACTCCGCAGATTTGGTAGGTAACCTCAGACACCCGAGAGGTACTCCGGTAGCCTCAAGGACGGTGACAGGGAGGTTCTTATCTACCCAGACTTGACACTACTGTTGTTCCAGGCTATGAGACCCGGTAGGAGGGTTGTCGTAGTCAGTGGGAACAGCAGAAGAATAGTGGGCAAGATGCTTATATCTATTTATAGACTTGAGCAGTTATAGCGGAGATAGATCATCTAATTTTGATGTGACAGTCATGGGTTTGACTTCAATCAGAATAGGGGATGGATCAGTTAAGAAGGTAGTAGGGTGTGATGTCATGGCATATGGATGACATACACAGAGTGGGAAGTAAAATTCCTATACTACGATCGGTTGTACTATGGTCGTCACACAGTTGTTTCTCCAGACAGGATATGGATATAATATTTGACATTCTGGTTTCTAGATCTATGGTTTTAGATCTGGATTTGGGTAGTTTCCCAATGTGGGTACTTTGACAGATATTCTAATGGTTTTTGGAATAGTTGACTCCTAGCGAGGTGGTGTACCTGCAGGTGATGGAGTCACCCTCTCTAAAGGTGTCGTATAGACTAAAGGGGAGAGGGAAGTGCATGATTGGCAGATCACTTGCTTAGGCAATTGAGTCAATCATGAGATGTCAAGTACCACACCAAATGTTGGTTTTGCACTAGATGCAATAAGTTTGTATTAATCCAATCCTGGAGAAACATAAGGAAGCGGTTTTAGAACATTAGTACATGTTCTACGGATTTGATAACGGCAGCCTTTTTCGGGAGACGGTTATCATTCCAGGCTTCAAAGGTGACATGGATGACAGAGTGATTGTCAGAGTTTTAGTTTTCCCTCTGACGAGGGACAGTATTATGGACAGGTGGTTCCAGAGGATACTGTGGGTGGCATGGTGCCCGATACTGATTAGGTTCAGTGATCGATTCAGTCTAAGAAGTTTGGATATGGAGTTCATTTATGAACTAAGGTCCCATCAGATATCCAGACATATTCTAAGACAGGTACTACTCAATTCGGGAGATGGCTTTCTCCGCGAACTTGAGATTAAGAGAGATACAGAAAGAAACTTCTAGGCGGATCCACTCACCGAGGCTATTTCTCGAACACAATAGTTTTACAAACGGGCTTTGTGAAACTGATTAGTAGAGGAGTTGGATGTTCGGTCTCACACGGGCTGTGAGTAGTCGACATCGCAATATTAGCCTTGAGTGCAAGTGGGAGATTATTGGAGATAGTGCCCTCATAGTCAATTATTGGATCGCAGGTACGTGATTGCAATGATTGCGGAGGACCTATCCCGGTAGCACAGTCTTACTCGAGATGATAGTATGCTATCTGGTTTGCCTTTATCAGTCGTGTACGTGTTCAGGTGACTGATTGCATGTTACACTTTGATAGAGCTATTAGGATCTTGCTTTACTACCAACAGTATGGTGGCGATCATATACGTGAGAGTTGGGTAGTTTATATGCATATCCTTAATTGTAGTCCTTAGTCGTGGGAGTTTCGAGACAGGGCATCGATACTCCGGAGTAGACTAGTGTGTACAGTCGAGACCCCGACGAGGGGCGGTGGCCGGTCTCACAAGCCACTGGTGTCAGTTGGATCACCTAAGATGTATACAGGTGCTCATTGGGTTATGAGTACACCGGACAGGACTCGCCGGGAATCTGCTAGTTAGTACTATACCTATCATCAGATAGCAGTTCCCTGGTGACATGTGTACAGGTTAGTTCATCGACCTGAGGTCGTCATTTGTCTCGTGTGAGTTCCCACTGTGCTTTGATTTCTACCCTACCACGGCTCAAAGGAGTCGTGCAAACAGGTAGTTTTTGGGTACAGTCCCGAGCCATATGGAGGCACGTGAGCGGATCGGCAGGGGATTCGTCTCTCCCGGTATTGGGGGCAAGATCGTGCTGTGTCTAGGAGAGCCATTACACAAATCCATGGCCATGGTAGGAGATTTACTGGTAGGTACTCCAGTAGTATCTCAGGGTGTATTTAGGCTACACTCCGACACGACTTATACTGCTATTGGGGGTCTGACGTTACTAGCCCCCTAGGAAGATATGCGATACTCATTGACGAACGGATCGGACTGTATATACATTGTCACTGTTAGGCTCAGTAGGGTTTTCCGGATGAGTGCGCTCATCGGCCACCCTTGAGGTCAGTCCATGGGCAGCCGTTACGCATAGCTAGTGCCGCTGACGGTTTGTGGTTAAACCCACTGCCAGGGTACTGACGAGTCATTAGAGTCCCCCACAGACAGTTTCCCAAGTTCGGGCGAAACGTTGTAGAGGCCGTATGGTTTTATGGCAGGGTTCGGAAATTGCACGTGCGTTTACGCACGTGTCAGTTTTCGGGCAGATGATACTGGTCGGCTTTGGTTTAAGCCGGATCCGAGTATTATATTGAGTAGGTATAATATCTTTGTCTCAGTTGCATTTGTATTCGGTCGTAATACAAATGCGGGTATATTTATACAGTTTCGGGGTTTTCCTGAAAGTCGTTTCAGGATCACTTTTGGAAGTTGCCAGTTTCCAGTTTTCTATCTGCCGTCTTTTAACATTTGGTTAAAGGCGGATTTATCTTTTCTTGGATGAGAGTGAGTCGTGCTTCTAGAAGGTTCTAGAAGGTTCTAGATTGGGTGAGGTGTCGAGTGACTCATGCTTTGATATCAACCATTTCTTGTTTTGCTTAAAGATCTTTATGCTTGATATTTGTTCATAATATCTTTTGGGTTATGATAAGGTTGCATCCTATGGTCACCCCCCTCTCCTACGGTCACCCCCTCTCTTTATATAAGGCCGGCCCCCTCCTCTCTCTCTATGAGTTGTTGATTTCATTCGGGAAAAAGATATGATAGATTTTGGGGTGTATGGAATTCACAGTTTATTTCATTCCATCACCCAATTCCCTCGGCAACTTCATTAACCGATCGTCCACGGATTTGGACGAAGTGAGACAAAGTCATCTACTCATTCTCTACATCATTCTTGGTCTTTTCTTTTAGCAAACTTGACGATCGAGTTGCCTCGAGTCAGAGGCGGGAGCACGTTTAAAGAACCGATCATGTGGTGCCACCTCGACGAGGAGATCGGAGATCGACGAGATCGGAGCAGCCGCAACGGAGCGTGGGATGATGGTTGAAGAACGAAGGACTCGGATCGTTCGGTATAACATTCCTACACTCTTTACAGTTTGTTAGTTTAGCAATAATGGCAGATCCGGGTTAAAGTATACGATAGCACCAGTTTAAAAGTTTTGTTCCGCATTTTGGCGTCTGTAGACTGCCGGGGCGCTAGCGTAGACTTACATCTGTGACTCCAGATCTCCTTGCAAAATTCACGCACAAATCGTTAAATATGAAATTTACAGTTTTGTTTTCATAATGATATGAATCTTCTAAGAATTCAACACACATAATAAGAATAAAAAATTACGCACGTATCCCCGGCAACGGCGCCATTTGATTGATTCGAAAGAGTGTGTTTGTAGTTTAACTGCAATCAGAACGGTGTCGCGCGTAGCTAGACCGAGGTGAGTACGGGTCGTCCTCAGGGAAACGTGGAACTTTTTACTCTTACTTTAGACGTGTTGAGAAAGAGATAAGGGATAAATAATTTTGAAAATGGTTTCTAGATCTACGTTAAGCCAGAATGCAAAATATAGATCTAGATTATTTTAGGAATGTAGATAATATAATAAGAGGGCTTGTAGGGTTCGTTAGGATTTAGTAGTTATGGACGATTAATTAAAGGTTACCCTTTTTATTCTTTAATAGATTTAAAACTAGAACGACGGTGATGCGTGTAGATTAGGGTTTCTGGAGGGAAAAGGAATCCTACTCTTAACCCTTATCTCGACACGGAACTCCGTTCAAATCTAGCCTTTACCAAAACAATCATTAATCTAATCTCTAATCGCGGTCGGAACTAGCAAAGAATTGCTAGCGCGCCCGATTAGGATGTTAATGATTCTTTTGATAAAGTTCATAAACTTTATAGGACTTAAAAGGGGTTTAGGGATGTTCATCATCCATTAGCCTACCCTAATCCTACGAACCCTAACAAGCGGAGAATTACTCGCGCATGTTGGGAGAAGAAGATGAAAAGATAGAGAGGGAAAACATAATGTAAAATGCAAAAGAATTAAATAAAATAACTACTTTTATTAATCAACTTGAACAATCTACACTTTATTCCGTAGAAAATGATTACAAAACTAGTTGCTTCTCGATCTTTCCTAAGGAGGTAGACGAACTGTTGATGATCAGCCTGGATGCGTGAGCGTCTGGGATTTCGTGATCTCTTCGGCTTGATAAATTTTCCAAAAGGCTATCGGTGCCTTTTTATAGTGCTAAAGCCAGAATTCAAGCTTCTAAATTAGGAAGTAAACAGCAAAAGATCCTCCCCAAAAATCCTCGGCTTCCAACTCCAAATAACTGCGGCGGATCCGCGGCACCAAGGGGCTTGGGCCGCGGATCCGCGGCCTAATGATCAGGACCCTTCATCATTTTTCTGTAGCTGTCTCGATGTGACATTTGGCGATCCTTGGAACCTTCAGAATTTGGAAATCTTCTCGTGGTTGCTGCCAGACTTGGTTTCCAAGTTTTCATTCTTAATTAGGCAAGTCTTCTTCAACAACTTGATTTGCTTGATTCTAGTCTTGAAAAATTCTGCACAACTTGGAAATATTCTGCACAACAACTCAAATAATATTTAGTAGACTTTGTTCTACTAGGATTTGGTCCATGAATTTATTTGCATACATTTTCCTACCAAATGCTAATTATAATATATCAACACATGGAAAATAGTATTTTTACACATAAACCCTCATATGTATGATATATTATAATAAAGTCCTTCTTTAATATGAAAATGGTAGGGAAAATGTAATACAAATATGCAGTTTTATCAACTGAACAAATACCCCCAAACTTATATTTGATCGTCCCGAGCAAACTAGTTTATTCAAGAGGAGATAAGGAAAGGAGAAAACTAAGCACACTTTCGTAGGCAGACACGATTGCACTGAGCACGTGCAACAAGCCGTTAAACCTCCAGGTGTCCCTAGTAGGAGGAGTGTTGTCTCCTGAGGGTTTTCAGCGGATTACACCCACAAAATCCGATAACAAAAGAGAGATGGTGAAATTTACATATAAAGATAAGAACCATGAAAGAAAGATTTTGAAAATAAGAGTTTCCAACTACACTAGCTTTTCAGTTGTCATGAGCCCTATCTTAATAGTTATGAAAAATGTTAGAAATCACATTATCCCTCAATAAAACATCGTCTTTATTCTTCATTTCTACCTTTCATCCAAACATCGATTATATACCCCTACGTGTGTGAAATGCACATCCCTACACTCGGAGAATTCAATTCAAGCTATCATACTCTTGTCCATCTACCTTAGTACTTTTAAATTTGATGAATACTTAGGTTTGCTCACACCTTTTCACGCGACCGTTAATACTTCTTGAGGTACTAACCGACCGATTACTCATGTGCTTGCTGATTCGGTGATAATATTTTCCTCGTCTTGCACCACCTAAGGCTTAGTAGTGACTCCCAGACCAGTTGTCCTTAGGGCACTAGGTGAAGAGACACCCTTACTATATTTTTTTTATTGCTGCCTTGGCGATACAAAACCAGTGTTCATTTTTTTCTTTTCACCATTTTTATATTTTCTTCATTTTTTCATTTCCTTCATACTTTGGCTTTTAGACAAGAGCATTTCAAGGTATCCTCTACTATCCCGAGTTTCAAGATGTGTATAAGTGCATATATTAGGGTATCAACATTCAAATGTTTGGCTTCCAGAATAGAAACTATTTTTCAGACTTATTTTTATCCTCAGATTAGTGACTTCCTTCATCTTACTAACCCTTGGGATAACAGCTCATAACTACTTATTACCAGTTCGTTTAAGAAAACATCTAATTTTCTTGGTTTTCTTAAACTATTCCTATCTTTTCGATGCAATTTTTCACACTTTACTCTTTTTTTATATAAAAAAAATTTTAATGCCCAGTGTCAAAGATAAATCAGTGAATACAAATCTCCCCCCAAACCTGTTTTCAGTAGTGTCCTCACTGATGTAGCCTTTTGAGAACATGGACCTGTATACTAGGAGAGAGATTCAAGGGGTAAAATAATAGTTAAATGAAAACTACCCCCAAACTTGATCTTTGACACGCACAGATATTCAATCAAATCCATTTTTACTCACCTCCATTCTTAAAATGAGAAAATGTTACAAAAACATAGAGGTGAGGCGGAGGAATTTTTAGTTTTGATAAAGCGACTCCTGTAAAAACAGGAGCTCCTCCGCGGGGTCAGCAGAAAAATGCGGTTTTAATCTATACCCATTTACATTAAAAATTGAACCGTTTTTCAAATTTTCGACTTCAACTGCCCCATGCGGGTGTACATACCGCACCACCAAAGGTCCTTTCCAACGAGATTTAAGCTTACCCGGATGAAGATGGAGACGGGAATCGTAAAGAAGGACTTGTTGCCCCGATGTGAAGGTTTCTCTAGAATGATTTTTATCGTGGAACACTTTAGTCCTGTTCTTTACTATCACCGCATTATCGTAAGCTTCATCGCGGAGTTTGCTTAGCTCATTCAATTGCAGCTTCCGATAGCTGTTAGTGTTTATGCTCTAGAAGGCCATTACTGTATCATACTAGCTTGTATATTACTTAATGGAAGCTTGGGATATTCACATGTATATAACAGTCTTGCTAAACATAGTAGTATGCTACTTGGTTTTTCTATCTTAATATGTGAGTATACGTATTGATAGAGCTCTTAGGATCTTGCTTGTCTACCAGCGTTGTGATGGCAGTCACACTAGTGGGGGCTGGGTAGTCTACAAGCACATCCTTATTCAGGTCCCTGGTCGTTGGATTATCGAGACAGAGCATCGATACTCCGGAGTAGACTGGTGTGTACGCTTCTCATCCCAGTTGGGGAGATGGTCTGTCCCACAGCCGTCAGTACGCAGTACTGGAGATAGTATACAGGTGCTCGTTAGGTTACGGGTACACCGGACAGGACTCACAGGGAACTGTTGGTTGGTTTGATACCAGTCGTCAGTGAACAGTTCCCAGGTGACATGAGTACAGCGTAGTCCGCAGACTTGACACTACTACTTCGCCTCGAGTGTGTCCCACTGTTCTTAGATTGCTACCCTACCACGGCTCAAAGGAGTCGTGCAAACAGGTAGCAGTTGGGTGCAGTCCCGAGCACTTGGAGGCAGTGGCGGTTAGACAGGATTCGTCCCTCCCGGTATTGGGAGTAGATATCGTGCCGTGTCAGAGAGCCATTACGCAAAGTCCCTGGCCAGGGCAAGCGAGATTTGCTGGTAGGTTCCAGTAGTTTCTCAGGGTGTAATGGGCTTCCCTCCGACACGACTTATACCGCTATTAGGGGACTGACGCTTGCCGCCCCCCTAGGCCCGATATGCGATAGTCTTGGACGAACGTACCGGACTGTATGGAGATTGTCACATCAGACTCAGTAGGAGTTCGGATGGGTTTTCTCATCGGCCTTCTTATCGACAACTACCTGGGGACCGTTACGTACAGCTAGTGCCGCTTGCGGTCTGTGGTTAAACCCACTGCCAGCGTAGTAGTCGAGTCTCTAGAGTCCCACACAAAGAGTTTCCTACTCCAGGCGAAATGATATAGAGGTTGCATGGTTTTGCGACAAAGGGTTTGGACGCATACGTGCGTTTACGCGCGTACGACTTTCGGACAGTTTTTACCAGTCGGCTTTGGTTTAAGCCAGTTACTGGTATCCGGTTATTGGATTTTTACAGTCTAAAGTTTTTCCGTATTTTTGCGGATTGGAGGGGCGTTCTCGTAATTGTACGAGAAGCTTCTAGAAGATGTGACTAAGGAGGTTAAGGTGACATAAGCTTTGGATAAGATTAGTGAGTCATGAGGGTGATTCATCATGATCATTAATGCACCATAAATGCTTAATGACTCATGTTAATGAATCACCTCTTTTCATTTATGAAGCATGCTTATTCATTTCTTTTATTCATTATTCTTTAATAAGAATGCTTCATAATATATTATGATACACTATCTCTCATCTCATTATCTCATCTCACATTCTCTCTCCTCAAGCTCTCATCTTCAAGAGACTAATCCTTAATCCTTGTGTGTTGAGATCAAAGGTTTAGTTAGACTTAAACATCCATTACCTTCACTCTATATCATCATTTCTTCTTTGATTAGCAATCAAAGTAGATTAGTTACCTCAAGTTAGAGGTGTAGCTTGGTGTTTTGCTCTCGGGTGGATCGTCTACTACCTAGAGAAGGTCGAGGAGAACAAAGGAGGACACAAAGACGAAGGACCGATTTCATTAGGTATAATCCCTAAACACAATTGAAAAGAAACTCTTTGTGTACGGTTATTTATAGTTTAGCTTCGATTCAAGCGGTTAGTCGATGTTCGTTCTTTAAACATGATCGTTTTTGAAAATTCCGCCTCCCCACAAGAACTGGGGTGTACTACATCGACTTACAGTGGTATCAGAGCCTCGCTAAACACTAAATAACTTAATTGCAAATTTGTACGAATTTCGAACGGAAAAACGAAGCCGGAAAACCCTAAAAAATGCAAGTTTCTGTCGAAATTTAAATGATGTCCAAAAATTTTTCAGGTGAGTTCAGAGAGCTTGACATGACACCAGTAGAACACCCAAGAAAAACAGTCGCCTGAATCGTCTAACTCGCCGCGGAAGAGCGGCCTCAGCCTACTGAGTCGCCGCGCTTCCGCCGCCGAGTTGGCGAGTCAGGAGCCGATTTTTCTTCTGTTGCTTCTGTGTAATATTTGGGGTTTTCTGGAATATTTAATATTTGCTCAGGTTACTGTTTAACAGAGCAGATTTTGGAACAATATTGATGTTGTTTAATCGATCGAAATTGTACAGTATTTGCATATTGGATTATATCTGTGATTGATAAATGTGTTCGTAAACTTCCCCCAACTGCTAGTATGTAGGTTGGCAGGGGGTTGCACATTTCTGAAATGGTTATATCTGTTTGTGCATATAAACTGTATTGGACTGTTGTGGTGTATAGCCGGGGTTAGCAATGGGTTATTGTTTAATTCATTTGTTGTAAATGTAATTTGTTGTAATATTATTTTTGCGGGGAACTTCCAGGTTGCGGTCGTAGCCACCGTTGTATTATTTCATTTTACTGTTTTTGCTCCTAGGACTGACCCAAGGTGGGGTACACAAACTGCCGGGCGGGTAGTTTGCCGTACCCGTAGGGGTCGAGGGTGGGGTAACGGCTATTCATCACAACTATGTAATCTGTCTTTTCTTGCAGGCTCAAAAGAAATACAGATTGCTTGCAAATCCAATATTGTTTATCTGTGTTCTGGAATGAATATCATTGCGTCAGAAGAATGTAAAATATCTATATTTATTGTAGCTATTTAGACGTCACTTATGTTTTACACCCGCGCTAGCCCAGCCCCCGCTCTGTCGTTAGTTAAGTAACCTAACGGGTGATGACGGGACCCCGTGGCGAATGCGGATGGCATAAGAGGACGTTGTATTTTCGTTGTTTTCTGCAATGATAGGTTAATGATGGGACGCATTATCTATAATGCAAATAAAATAAACCAAAGTTTTAAATCGTTGGAACAATTTAAAAGAAACCACTCGGTTAATTTTAAAAACAGATATTTTTAAATGCGGAGATTTAACCACTCCTTTTAAAAGCTATCAGGTTCCTTCGGTTATATCAAGTTCACTACGTTCATGGTTTCGCCAAAACCAGTCGTAGCCCTCCGTCATTTCTTATGGATGGTCAGTAGTATTCAAGCTATGCTTGTTGGCATACGTCAAGGCATAGTGTTTGGTAGCTGCTGGGGTATTCATTTGTTACATAGATAGATGTGTTGGTTTGGGACAGTCGCATTACCTTGTTGGCATACGTCAAGGGTATATACGGGTGGGTTCAAATTAACAAGATAATGATGGGCAGAACTTGACATGTGACTTATGATTTGTTGGCATACGTCAAGGTCATAAGAGCATGGGGCAAAAACTTATATCGGGAATTTCTAAAGAAACTGAAATTTGCAAAGAGATGCATACCATTTGGAGTTTGATGAATGTTGGTAGGATTCCTTCAACATTATCATACGATGATATTTGGATCCCGATCCTACTGTGAGTATATGATACTTATCAGGATATTCGTCACTTAACGATCAATGCTATAGACCTAGTAGGTGTCCAGAAAAGTGTCAGCGGGGTTACGCCCCCAGAGAAAAGAGGTTATTTAATTAAGGAACTTCGCGAAAGCGTTGGAAAACCTCCCTCGAAGTATCGACACCGGCCTGGCTGAACGGTTAAGCAAGTATTGTACGGTGAGAATAGTCTTGGCTAATTCTTCTTTTATGGTTTGAGGAAGGATTCGAGAAACAGTGGGAGCCATCCAGTTTAGATAAACTAAAAACCACTCTAAACTTGCAAGAGCATCATGCTAAAGAGTTTTCTTGTCTCTCTCCTAATTGCAGCGACCCTGAAAATGACTGGACTTAAGTTACTTTTAGAGAAAAATATACTGACGGGGCCAAACTATAAAGATTGGCTGCGGAATGTCAAAATGGCTTTGACCTATGACAAACTGGGGTACGTCCTCACCGCTACGGCACCTGCTGTCCCTGGTCCCAAATCCTGCAATGCGGATAAGGAAATCCGCAAAACCTGGGATTTAGATTGCGCGAGAGCCAAGTGCATCGTGCTTGCCTCGATGGACAATGAACATCAGAGGAGGCACGAGGATATGTCCCTAGATGGCATATTTCTCCATACAAAGGAACTTTATGGAGAGCAATCTCGTATAGCAAGATACGAGACCTCTAAGAACTTGTTTCGAGCGAGGTTGGCTGTCGGGTCATCAGTAGGTGAACATGTCCTACAGATGATCGGCTATATAGAAGAGCTCGCAGACCTTGGGACGACTTTGGATAATGAGCTCTATACAGACCTTATTCTCCAGTCCCTTCCTCACACCTACGCCCAGTTTATCCTGAACTTCAACCTTCAAAGAAAAGAAGTTGAACTTCCGGAACTCCTGAACATGTTAAGGAGTGCAGAGGGCACCTTGAAGAAATCAAGGGAAACACCCGCTATGTTTGTTGGCGGTTCATCTTCTTCCGGGTCCAAGGCTAGGGCCAAAGGAAGGAAGAAGAAGGCCGCACCCAGACCTAGAGGAGGTGTTAGTAAGGTGGGAGGGAAGGGAAAGAAAAAGAAAGCAGTACCGATAGTTGGTCAGGATGAGTGCTTCCATTGTCACAGGAAAGGGCACTGGAAGAAGGATTGCAAGGCGTGGAACGCCAAGAACCAGGAACCGAAGCAAGCTGTGGCTTCGACTTCAGGTGTGTTTGTAATTGAGAATTGTCTGTCGATCAACTCTACTTCCTGGGTATTGGATACCGGATCAGGATCTCATATTTGCAATTCATTGCAGGCACTGAGAAACCGTAGAGTGCTGAAGGAAGGTGATATGATCCTCAGGGTTGCTAACGGAGCTAGCGTGGGAGCTGCGTCCGTCGGGGATTATCACCTAGGATTGACGAGTGGACACATTTTGGTTTTACATAACTGTTATTTTGTACCCAGCTTAACGTGTAATATCATATCAGTTTCCTTGTTATCAAATAAAGGTTATGATTTCACGTTTGTAAGAGATGTTGTCAACATCCACCTTAATCATGGTTTGATTGGGTCCGGTACTCTAAATAACGGAATATATGTTTTAAACCAACTCCAAATTTTCAATGTCCAGAACACACTAAAAAGAAAGTCTCCAGATTTGAATAAAGTTTTCTTATGGCATTGTAGACTGGTTCACATCAATGAGAGAAGGTTGACTAAGTTGCATAGAGAAGGATATTTAGACTCGTTCGAATATCAATCTTATGACACTTGTCAATCTTGTCTCAAAGGAAAGATGACAAAGACTCCATTTACTGGACAAGGAGTAAGAGCGAGCGAGCTCTTAGGACTCATACACAGCGATGTATGCGGTCCAATGTCTACACATGCGAGAGGTGGTTATTCCTTCTTCATTACTTTTACAGATGATTTCTCTAGGTTTGGACATGTCTTCTTAATGAAGCATAAATCCGAAGCCTTTGAGAAATTACTGGAATACAAGAGTGAAGCGGAAAACCAAACAGGCAAAAGTATTAAGACACTGCGATCGGATCGAGGTGGAGAATACTTAAGTGCCGAGTTCCTAGGTTACCTAAAAGAGAAAGGAATTCTCTCTCAGCTTACTCCTCCATACACTCCACAGCACAACGGTGTATCGGAGAGACGGAATCGAACCCTATTGGATATGGTACGATCCATGATGAGTAATGCTGAGTTACCGCGATCTTTCTGGGGGTATGCGCTAGAATCAGCGATACATCTTTTGAACAGAGTTCCAACCAAAACTGTGCCTACCACACCATATCAGATGTGGAGTGGGAAGAAACCCCATCTTCAGTACCTGAAGACGTGGGGATGTCCAGCTTTTGTAAAAAAGCAGCGTCCGGACAAGCTCGAGGCACGCTCAGTAGAGTGTAAGTTTGTGGGATATCCAAAGAACTCTACAGGATATTGCTTCTATTACGCAGAGGAATAAAAGGTTTTTGTTTCTCGTCATGCCCGCTTCTTAGAACTGAATTTTTGGAAAATCAGAAGAGTGGGAGCGAAATAGAACTGGAAGAAATTCCAGAACCACAAACTGCTACTGAAAGTTTGGTAGAACCGGAAGTTCAAGAAGAACAGAACATTCCAGCACCCCTCCGCAGGAGTAGTAGGCCGTCTCATCCGCCTCAGAGATACTACGGTTTTCTCATAGACGGGGATAGAGAGGATTGCATCATAGATGATGATGAACCTATTGACTTCCAGCAGGCCATCCAGAGCGGCGACTCGGTACGATGGCTAGATGCAATGCGGACCGAAATGGAGTCCATGTACACCAACAAAGTATGGACTTTGGACTTTGCTCCAGATGGGGTAAAACCCATAGGATGCAAATGGATCTTCAAGAAAAAGATTGGTGTAGATGGACAGGTGGAAACCTATAAGGCTAGACTTGTTGCAAAGGGTTTTCGTCAAAGACCTGGTTTGGACTATGACGAAACTTTTTCTCCAGTGGCTATGCTCAAATCCATTCGGGTCCTTCTTGCTATTGCTGCCTGCCATGATTATGAAATCTGGCAGATGGACGTAAAAACGGCTTTTCTGAATGGAAATTTAGAAGAGAGCATCTATATGGATCAGCCAGAGGGTTTCAATCAGAGTGGGAGCAGCGGGAAAGTATGCAAGCTGCTTAAATCTATTTATGGACTAAAGCAGGCATCGCGGAGTTGGAACATCTGTTTTGATGAGACAGTCAAAGAATATGACTTTATCAAAAATCCAGATGAACCGTGCATATACAATAAAGTTGTGGCCAGAAGTGTCGTATTCCTCGTCTTGTACGTGGATGACATTCTATTGATAGGAAATGACATTCCTATGCTACAATCTGTCAAAGGATTCTTGTCACACAGATTCTCCATGAAAGACCTGGGTGATGCCTCTTACATTCTGGGGATCCGGATCTATCGTGATAGATCCAAGAGGATGTTGGGACTTTCGCAGTCCAGGTATATCGACACTATACTGAAAAGATTCAGTATGGAAGATTCTAAGCGCGGTAATCTACCGGCTTGTCACGGAATCACCCTCTCCAAAGAGATGTCTCCCAAGACTGATTTGGATAGGGAACGCATGTCTATTATACCCTACGCTTCTGCGGTAGGCTCTATAATGTATGCGATGTTGTGTACCAGACCAGATGTAGCATACGCACTAAGCGTGGTGAGCCGGTATCAGTCAGACCCAGGGGAGAAACACTGGATAGCAGTAAAGAACATTCTCAAGTACCTGAGGAGGACTAAGGAGATGTTCTTGGTTTACGGCGGAAAAGACCTCAGGTTGGAGGCCTTTGCTGATTCCGGCTTCCAGAGTGATAAGGACGATTCCAAGTCCATGTCGGGTTATGTCTTTACCCTCAATGGAGGGGCGATGTGCTGGAAGAGCTCCAAGCAGGACACCGTTGCTGACTCGACGATGGAATTGGAGTATATAGCTGCTTGCGATGCCGCAAAAGAAGCAGTCTGGATGAAGAAGTTCCTAACAGAACTACAGGTGGTTCCTACCATAGTTGATCCAATACCTTTGTATTGCGACAACAACGGAGCTATAGCTTTAGCGAAGGAACCAAGGTCCCATCAGAAGTCCAGACACATCTTGAGGCGGTATCACCTGATCAGGGAGATCATTGATCGTCAGGAGATCGAGGTTCGGAGAGTTGCTTCAGAAGAGAACATTGCTGATCCATTCACGAAGGCCCTTCCTCAGATTCAGTTCGAGAGGCTGCTCGAGATCATTGGTCTACGATATGCCAGTACATGGCACTAGTGCAAGTGGGAGATTGTTAGTGTTTATGCCCTAGAAGGCCATTACTGTATCATACTAGCTTGTATATTACTTAATGGAAGCTTGGGATATTCACATGTATATAACAGTCTTGCTAAACATAGTAGTATGCTACTTGGTTTTTCTATCTTAATATGTGAGTATACGTATTGATAGAGCTCTTAGGATCTTGCTTGTCTACCAGCGTTGTGATGGCAGTCACACTAGTGGGGGCTGGGTAGTCTACAAGCACATCCTTATTCAGGTCCCTGGTCGTTGGATTATCGAGACAGAGCATCGATACTCCGGAGTAGACTGGTGTGTACGCTTCTCATCCCAGTTGGGGAGATGGTCTGTCCCACAGCCGTCAGTACGCAGTACTGGAGATAGTATACAGGTGCTCGTTAGGTTACGGGTACACCGGACAGGACTCACAGGGAACTGTTGGTTGGTTTGATACCAGTCGTCAGTGAACAGTTCCCAGGTGACATGAGTACAGCGTATTCCGCAGACTTGACACTGCTACTTCACCTCGAGTGTGTCCCACTATTCTTAGATTGCTACCCTACCACGGCTCAAAGGAGTCGTGCAAACAGGTAGCAGTTGGGTGCAGTCCCGAGCACTTGGAGGCAGTGGCGGTTAGACAGGATTCGTCCCTCCCGGTATTGGGAGTAGATATCGTGCTGTGTCAAAGAGCCATTACGCAAAGTCCCTGGCCAGGGCAAGCGAGATTTGCTGGTAGGTTCCAGTAGTTTCTCAGGGTGTAATGGGCTTCCCTCCGACACGACTTATACCGCTATTAGGGGACTGACGCTTGCCGCCCCCCTAGGCCCGATATACGATAGTCTTGGACGAACGGACCGGACTGTATGGAGATTGTCACATCAGACTCAGTAGGAGTTCGGATGGGTTTTCTCATCGGCCTTCTTATCGACAACTACCTGGGGACCGTTACGTACAGCTAGTGCCGCTTGCGGTCTGTGGTTAAACCCACTGCCAGCGTAGTAGTCGAGTCTCTAGAGTCCCACACAGAGAGTTTCCTACTCCAGGCGAAATGATATAGAGGTTGCATGGTTATGCGACAAAGGGTTTGGACGCATACGTGTGTTTACGCGCGTACGACTTTCGGACAGTTTTTACCAGTCGGCTTTGGTTTAAGCCAGTTACTGGTATCCGGTTATTGGATTTTTACAGTCTAAAGTTTTTCCGTATTTTTGCGGATTGGAGGGGCGTTCTCGTAATTATACGAGAAGCTTCTAGAAGATGTGACTAAGGAGGTTAAGGTGACATAAGCTTTGGATAAGATTAGTGAGTCATGAGGGTGATTCATCATGATCATTAATGCACCATAAATGCTTAATGACTCATGTTAATGAATCACCTCTTTTCATTTATGAAGCATGCTTATTCATTTCTTTTATTCATTATTCTTTAATAAGAATGCTTCATAATATATTATGATACACTCTCTCTCATCTCATTATCTCATCTCACATTCTCTCTCCTCAAGCTCTCATCTTCAAGAGACTAATTCTTAATCCTCATGTGTTGAGATCAAAGGTTTAGTTAGACTTAAACATCCATTACCTTCACTCTATATCATCATTTCTTCTTTGATTAGCAATCAAAGTAGATTAGTTACCTCAAGTTAGAGGTGTAGCTTGGTGTTTTGCTCTCGGGTGGATCGTCTACTACCTAGAGAAGGTCGAGGAGAACAAAGGAGGACACAAAGACGAAGGACCGGTTTCATTAGGTATAATCCCTAAACACAATTGAAAAGAAACTCTTTGTGTACGGATATTTATAGTTTAGCTTCGATTCAAGCGGTTAGTCGATGTTCGTTCTTTAAACATGATCGTTTTTGAAAATTCCGCCTCCCCACAAGAACTGGGGTGTACTACATCGACTTACAATAGCTGCCTGCATGATCAAGATCAAAATTAAGCTCTTTAATAGCCCACATTGCTTTATGTTCGATCTCGACAGGAAGGTGGCATGCCTTCCCAAACACAAGGCGGTATGGAGACATACCAAGATCGGTCTTATAAGCGGTGCCGAATGCCCAAAGAGCATCCGTCAATTTGGTTGACCAATCTTTACGGTTTTTCAAAACCGTCTTCTCCAATATCTGTTTCATCTGCCTATTTGAGATCTCATCCTGCCCGCTTGTTTGGGGATGATAGGGCGTAGAAAGCTTGTGAGTGATTGAATATTTCCGCATCAAGGCCTCGAAAGACCTATTGTAGAAATGTGTCCCGTTGTCGTTAATTATAGCGCGAGGTTGTCCGAATCGCGAAAAGATATTTTCTTTAAGGAGCTTAATGACAATTTTGTTGTCATTAATGCGACACGGTATAGCTTCCACCCACTTCAAGACATAATCAACCGCTAACAAGATATATAGATTCCCAAAGGAGTTGGGAAAAGGGCCCATAAAATCAATACCCCACACATCGAATATTTCCACAACCAATATAGGTTGGAGCGGCATCTCGTTCCTTCATGAAATCCGACACAAATGCTGACATCGCGGACAAGTTTTGCAATGTTCAAATGCATCTTTATATAATGTTGGCCAATAAAAGCCACATTGCAAAACTTTCTCCGCCGTTTTTCGAGGTCCAAAGTGACCGCCGCATGCCTGATCATGACAAAATGATAACACGCTTTTGAATACATCGTTAGGGACACACCTGCGAATGATTTGATCGGAACCATACTTGAATAGACAAGGTTCATCCCAGTAAAAATATTTTACTTGGAATAGAAATCGATGTTTGTCTTGTTTCGACCAATCACTAGGAATAAGTCTCGTAGCAAGATAGTTCACGATATCCACGAACCAAGGTTCGTAGGATATATTCAAGAGTTGTTCGTCAGGAAATGAGTCATTTATCGGCACGGTCACAGTTGGCGAAGAAGTGATGCGTGAAAGATGGTCGGCTACAACGTTTTCACATCCACTCTTGTCTTTGATGACAAGATCAAATTCTTATAACAATAGGATCCAACGTATTAGCCTGGCCTTCGTATCCTTCTTCGATAAAAGATGTCGTAGGGCGGAGTGATCTGTGTAAACCACAATAGGAAAGCCAATCAAGTAGGGTCTGAATTTCTCTAATGCAAATACAACTGTGTAAAACACAATAGTTCATTCTCAGTAGTTATGTAATTTATTTGTGCATCATTCAAAGTCCTACTTGCATAGTAAATTACATGTGGCATCTTATCAATATGCTGACAGCACCAATAGCAAAATCTGATGCGTCACACATAAGCTCGGGTGGTTCCAATCCGGAGATGATAGAACGGGGCCTGTAGTGAGTGATTCTTTAAGCGATTCAAAAGCAGCCTCGCAATCCGAATCGAAATGAAATGTAGTATCCTTGGCCAATAGAGGGTTAAGGGTCTAACAATTTTGCTAAAGTCCATAATAAATCTCTTATAAAATCCTGCATGGCCAAGGAAAGATCGTATATCTTTGACGTAGTTGGGACGAGGGAGATTATGAATGACATTTATTTTAGCTCTGTCAACCTCAATGCCATTTCGTGAAATTATATGTCCAAGTACAATACCTTCTTGGACCATACAATGGCATTTTTCCCAATTCAAAGTCAAGTTCTTATCCTTACAGCGGGTAAGAACCGCGTCAAGATTACGAAGGCAGTCCTCAAAGGCGTCCCCAAAAATGGAGAAATCGTCCATAAAAATTTCTAGAAAATTTTCCACCATATCTGAAAATATCCCCATCATGCACCGCTGAAATGTAGCGGGAGCGTTGCATACCCCAAAGGGCATGCGTTTACAAGCAAAAGTTCTGAAAGGACATGTAAAAGTGGTTTTATCTTGATCCTTTTCGGCGATGGGGACCTGGTTATAGCCAGAGTATCCGTCCAAGAAACAGTAGAAATCGTGTCCCGCTAATCGTTCTAACATCTGGTCAATGAAAGGTAGAAGGAATTGATCTTTCCTCGTAGCGGCATTGAGTTTCCTGTAATCAATACATACGCGCCACCCAGTTTGGGTGCGTGTTTAGATTAACTCATTAGCCTCATTAGTGATGAACGTGATGCCAGACTTTTTAGGGACCACATGAATTGGACTTACCCATTGACTATCAGATATGGGGTAAATTATTCCACTATCAAGGAACTTGACGATTTCTTTCTTTACCGCCTCCTTCATAACGGGATTTAACCGTCTTTGTGGGTCTCGGGTTAGTTTGGCTTCATCCATCAGATGTATGTTATGTTCAACAATTAATGGACTAATCCCTTTGATGTCGGCCATCGTCCAACCAAATTCTTCCCGATTCGATCTCAACACTGCCAAAAGTGCATTCTCTTGCTCTAAGGCTAGAGAAGCGGATATAATCACTGGCAAAGTATCATTCTCTCCTAAATATGCATATTTAAGATGAGAAGGTAGCGGTTTGAGATCAAGAATTGGCGGAGAGACAATAGAAGGTGGGGTAACCGAATGATATTCGGACTCCTTAAGAGGTTCAAAACTTGCATAAGATATTGACTCGGAAAGTGCTGCTGACTTTTGCAACGAGTCAACGGGTTCAATCTCAAGGTCGGACCCATTGAACATATCCTCACTCATTGAACATATCCTCACTGGATAAGGAAGAATGCTTTTACTGTCACAAGAGTGGACACTGGAAGAAAGATTGCAGGGCTTGGAAGGCCAGAACAAAGGATCTGAAGCAAGTTGCGGCTTCAGCTTCAGGTGTGTATGTTATTGAAAACTGTCTATCAATAAACTCTACGTCCTGGGTATTGGATAACAGATCAGGATCTCATATCTGTAATTCTTTACAGGCGTTGAGAAAGCGTAGGTTTTTGAAAGCAGGTGACATGACCCTCAAAGTTGCAAACAGAGCTAGCATGGTTGCTGAGGCCGTGGGGGACTATCACCTAGGAATGTCAGATGGACATGTTTTGGTTTTACGTAATTGCTTTTTCGGACCCAATGCAACTTGTAATATCATTTCTGTATCTTTAATTTCTAAAGAAGGTTATGAATTTGCGTTTGTAAGTAATGTTGTAATCATTCACCTTAATCAAGTTCTGATTGGGTCAGGTACATTAAGCAATGGTATATACGTATTAAACCAACCACAGATTTTCAATGTCCAGAATACACACAAAAGAAAGTCTCCGGAAACAAATCAGAATTTTTTATGGCATTGTAGACTGGGTCACATCAATGAGAGAAGGTTGACCAAGTTACATACAGATGGATATTTGGATCCGTTCGAATATCAATCATATGCAACTTGACAATCCTCTCTCAAATGAAAGAAGACAAAGACTCCGCTCACTGGACACGGAGTAAGAGCGAGCGAGCTCTTGGGACTCATACACAGCGACGTGTGCGGTCCAATGTCTACGCATGCACGAAGCGGTTATTCATACTTCATTACTTTTACGGATGACTTTTCAAGGTACGGATATGTCTTCTTAATGAAACATAAATATGAAGCCTTTGGAAAATTCCAGGAATATAAGAATGAAGTAGAAAAAATAAACATGCAAAAGTTCAAGACACTGAGATCTGATCGAGGTGGTGAATACTTGAGTGCCGAGTTCCTGGATTACTTAAAAGAGAATGGAATTCTCTCTCATCTTACTCCTCCATACACTCCGCAACATAACTATGTATCAGAGAGACGGAACCGAACCCTATTGGATATGGTATGGTCTATGATGAGTAACGCTGAGTTACCGCGATCATTCTGGGGATATGCACTAGAATCAACTGTAGGGTTCCTGGGCACACTAATGAAGTCTCACAAGGCATCAAAACATGCACAATTCAAAATTTTCATGTGCTTACAAACCCTAATACGGATCGTTAACTAGATATATAGGCGATACGATGCAAGTAATCGAATTATAGCTAAAGGAAAGAGGCTACAACCTTTGTAGATCCGGTCCTCCACCTCCTAGGCTCCGTGATGAAGTCCCCTCGCTGTACAAATCGGATCTTGGACTCTAGCATCGGCTTCATCGGAGAAATGGGCGGGCTAGGTCGTCGACGTCAATGCCGAAGATGATCTACGTCGAGGCATCACTAGATCAAACTCTCACTTCACCAAGTCATGAAACTTGTGAAGGAAACACCCTGTACTACTTGGCAAGAGGTAGAGGATGACGAAATAGGAAGTGGGTTCACTTTGGAATTGGATTTCTCACATGATTTCATCACTTGCCATTGATGAGGCAAGCTTTTCTTTCTTGCTCATGAAAAAGAAGATGAAGAAAGAATATGATAAGTATTAAAGAATAATTGAAAAAGAATTGATTCTTATCATATTCTAACCATAGTTAAGTGTAGAGAATAGACTAGGGTTAGTTTAAATGGTTAGGGTTAAAGATGAGAACAAAAAGGTCATTTAGTCAAAGCTTCATGATGCTTCAACTAAAAACAAATCAAGCCACCATTCATTTATCTTTCAATTTATTCAAAATGAATAAACAAATAAGATAAATGAATAAGTAAAACCCTAATCAACAACTTAACCATGGTTTATATCTTTACACTTAACCAAATAAGCATGTATCATCAAACATGATACATTCAAGTGCATAAAAGTATATCACATATACAACTTGCACAAATCAAGTGAGAAAATCCACTTAAAGTGAACCAATACTAGTTGATGCAAAGTAATATATCAAATATATAATTATACATTAAATCATTAAATCAACACTTGATTTAACGATCCGGTCATATCGCATATAACCGACCAGTATCCTATGTATCGGCTTATCGAGTCAATCCTTGATTCGATAACTAGGTTATATCGCATATAACCAATCGATACATTCATCGTGAGAATGAAATACGATATCACATACACGCATTATTCTCGGTCCCGCACATATCTCATATGCGCTCCTATTTCGTTTCGCTTGAGCCAGGAAACCTTTGTGTAGGACTCTAAAGACTCGTCAATACGCCGGTAGCAGATGATGATCATATCAAACATCCACAAGCCGCAAGCGGTCTGCTAAACGTAACGGCCACCCGGGTATTGAGCGATCAGAAGATCGACGAGCAAGCCCGCTCACACTCCTGTGAATCCAACCAGTAACACTTACCATATAGTCCGGTCTGTTCGTCTGATATATCGCATATCTCGCCTAGGGGTGGTAAACGTCAGACCCCAATAGCTCGATAAGTTATGCCGACGTAAGGTCCATAACATTCGTGAAACTACTGATAAATCTTACCAGTATATCACTGCAACCCTGGCCAGGGATTTCCTGTTATGGCCAGTCGAGCATAGCACAACATCAACCCCCAATACCGGGAAAGACGAATCCCCTCCTATCGCTCATTACCTCCATGTGAATCGGGACTGTACCTAAAAACCACCTGTTTGCACGACTCAGTAAAGCTGTGGTAGGGTGGAAATCAAAGCATAGTGGGAGACACACAAGACTCTATGACGATCTCGGGTCAACAGACTAAGCTGTACCAGTGTCACCAGAGAATTGCCATCTGACGTGAGGTATAATACCATCTGGGAGTTCTCGGCGAGTCCGTTCAGTGTACCTAGTCTCCACTGAGCACCCGCATACCATCTCTGATGTCAAACACCAATGGATATGGGTCATCCATCGCCCATCACATGGGTCGAGAAGATATACGCTAGTCTACTCTGGAATATCGATGCCCCGTCTCGATATTCCCACGACTAGGAACAATGAAGGGTGTACTCATTGACTACCCAGGCCCCACTAGTATGATCTTCATCATAGTCCTGGAAGTCGAGTACACATCCTAAGAGCTTTATCAACTTGTAATCAGAGAGATAAAAAGTATACATGTTAAGATAAAGAGCAACCAGATAGCGTACTATCATGTCGAGCAAGAAAGTCCTACCTATATATGTTCCAGCATCCACTACAATATACATCCAATGTATAGTAATGGCCTCTAGGGCATACATATAACTAACAATCTCCCACTTGCACTAGGGCCATCTATAGCAGTGGTTGCAGTATCACATACTCAACCATCCCTTAAAAGTCTCTCTTTGGGAAAAGGCCTTCGTGAGTGGATCCGCTGTTTTGTCCTCTGAGTCTACTCTCCTTACCTTGATCACCCTGGAGATCAACTATCTCCATGATCAGGTGATGCTGCCTCAGAATATGTCTGGGTCACTGATGGGATCGGGGTACCTGGGCCAAAGCCACACTTCCATTGTCATACAATGGTAGGAACCTAGTTCATCTTATGAACCAATATACACCCAAACTGCCTCTTTGGTAGTATCTATAATAGCGATGTTACCAGCCTTTATCGTCTAGTTTGCCACGGTATCTAGCTTGGAACTCTTCCAACATACCGTCCCTCCACTGAGGGTAAAGACAATGCCCGCGACTGACATTCAGTCGTCCTTATCACCCTGGAACCATTCCAGTGATTCTCCCCAGGATCAATTGATACAATCTTACTGCAGCTAGTGAGAATCCTAACATCCATTTAGATCTATCTCATAGATCCAAATCTCAGGATTTAGGAGGTATCACATTGATCCTATATGGAGAATCTATGTGATAAGAAGAGATCGACCGATCATAGCATAGGAAACTCCTTTCCTATCAAGAGTATGCGATCCACGTACTCTACGAGGATCATTACCATACTCCATACTACCCTTTTGTACATACAAGGTTCATCTATCATTTTGATGAACTCAAACTCTTTGACTTCCACATCAAAACAGATGTTCCAACTCCGCGATGCCTGCTTTATTCTGTAAAGCAACTTGCACACGTTTCTGCTGCTCCCACTGTTTACGAAGCCCTCTGGTTGTGTACTTATAGACATTCTATTCTAAATCAGTATTTAGAAAAGCAGTCATGACACCCAACCCCAGATATCGCAGTCATGGTATGTAGCAATGGTAAGTAGGATCTGGATGGACTTAAGTATAGTCCCTGGAAAAGGTTTCATCATTTTCCACTCTTGGTCGATGACGAAAACCTTTAACAAGTCTAGCTTTGAAAGTCTCAACTTTTCCATCTACACCAAGTAATCTTCTCAAGATATACTTGCTCATGATGGGGATTTAACCCTTCAGATATAGCAACCAAAGTTCATACTTTGTTGGTGTATATGGATTCCAACTCAGATCGCTAAGCATCCAGCCATTCTTACAGAGTCCCTACTCTCGATGGCCTGCTCGATACTAGATGGGTCATCATCTCATGATGCATTCCTCGCTCCCACTGTCATCGAGAAACCGAGGTATCTTTCAGGCAGGTGAGGAACCCTACCAGATCGGCGGAGAGGCTGAGCTTCGTCGGGAACTATAGAATCCTTTGGTTCTGTCAAATCATCAACTGCAGTTTTGTATAGCTGGAATCTTTCCAGTTCTACAGAATTGATCCTTCCTTGATCTTGTCCGGATTTTGCTTTAGACATAGGCCGGACAATCCTAAATCTTAACTTACTTACGAGATAGGCTCTTCCCATACCATATCTCATATGGAGTGGTATGCACTGATTTGATTCGAACCTAATTCAATAGGTATGCAGCTACTCAAGCGCATAACTCCCAAAAGGAAATAGGAAACTCAGTAGTACTCATCATAGAGCACACCATATCATATAGGGTGCTATCGCTCCGCCCCGATACACCGTTGTGCTGTGGTGTATTCAGAGGAGTAATACCGAGAGAGAATCTTATTCTCCTTTAGAATAGTCCAGGAATTCCATGCACAAGTATTCTTCTCCCTGATCTTATCATAGGACATAATACTTATACCTAGTTATTGGTTTTCTACTTCTGACTTATATTCTGTGAATACCTCAAAAGCTTCGGACTTATGTTTCAACAGAAACATATGACTGAATCTTGAGAGATTATCAGAGAATATAATAAAGTATAAAGAACCAGTCTTGGCATGTGTAGACAGGAGACCTTACATACATCATCATGTATCAGTCCCAAGAGTTTACTAACTCTTTCTCTGTTTTCAGTAAACGGAGCTATGGTCATCTAATCTTTTTGACATGAATGGAAAGTTTCACAAGATGTAAATTCAAACTGATTTAAATATGCATCTAAAATGTAACTTCATCCAGTCGGGTCGCATTGATATGACCTAGTCTACAATGCCTCAAGAAGGATTCGTTCATTTCTGAACTCTTCCTCTTGTGTGTGTTCTGTATACTAGGAACTGTAGTTTGATTTAGAACATCAATGCTTTTAGATAACGTGCCTGAACCGATCAACTTTTGATATAGGAAATGTTCAAAACATTATCCATCAATACAAAATTTTATCATTTCTTTACTAATAAAGAGACTGATATGATTTTGTATATCAGGTTCGGTATCTAATAGAATTTGTTCAGAATCAATGTATTGGTAATACAGGGTGACAGTGACCAACAGACTTGGCTGCAACACTTGCCCCGTTTTCTGTCTCATGAAACTTATCACTCGTTCTCAGTTTTCTACCTTTCGGTAGTCCTATGTAACAGATTACATATCTGGGATCCTGATCAGTTATCAAATACTCAGGATGCAGAGAATAATGAGAAACAGTTCTTTATAATGAACATACCCGAAGGAGATGCATCATATGCACTTTCTTCGTTTGGGCGGCATAGGAATTCTGGTATTCCCCTATTTCCTGCATTGTCTTATAACAATTATAAGTTGGAGCGGGACCAACGTTCCCCAGCTCAGTATAACAAGCGGGTTCGGTCAATACATCCATATTATTATCTTGATTAAGGCGTGATATGGTTGCTAACTGGAGAGAGAGAAAAGAAAACACTCTGCGTGCGCTCTTGCAAGATCAGATTGGTTATTTATTTTATCTAATCAGGATGGCTCCCACTGTTTTTATCAAATCTTTCTTCAAAACCTAAAAGGAAAGACTAGCCGGGATTAATTACACTCTACAAGTTCGCCAATCTTTCTGCCAGGCCAGTGTCGGTACTTTGAGGGAGGTTCCCCGTGCTTTCGCACGGGCCTAATTACAGTAAACCTCGTTTTCCTAGAGGCGTAACCCCGTTGACACCTTTCTAGACACCTACTTGATCGGCTAATTGCAAAGTGCAAAACTCTCCCAGGAGTAACAATTACTCGCAGTGGGTATCGGGATCCAACTATCACATAGAAGGTATGCAATCTCATTGCAAGTTGCAATACTTGAAACTCCCGATAAAGGTTTTTACCCCTAGCACCTATGACCTTAACTAAGGTCAACAAATCATAAGTACTAGTCAAGTTCTACCCGTCATTTCGTGATTAATTAGACCCACCCACATGACCCTTAACTAAGGTCAACAAAGTCAAGCGACTGTCCTAACTAATCGCATCATATGCGGTGTAGGAAGACACCACTTAGCTACCGTACACTGTGCCTTAACTAAAGTCAACAAACACAGCACGAATACTAAGTACTCTACTTCCTAAAATGACGGAGGGTTGCGTATGGTTTTTGTGAAAACCTTTAACGCTTTGAACTTGATCTCGTTGAGGAATCAAATGGTTTTTAAATGGAATGTTTTTGAGGCTTTTCTAGTTTTGCTAAAGGGGTCACTCCCGGTGAAGGGATCGTCGGCCCTTTCCTCGTCGAATGAGGTGCGGGATATATCATATATATCACTGTGCAAAGCAGAAACTATAGAAGCAATCAAAAGAAAAACCGAGAGTTGTAGCATCTGCCAGTTATTGCTAAAGGAGTCCCTCCCGGTGAAGGGATCTCGGTCCTTTCCTTATCGAATAAGGTGCAGGATGTTCTACAAGGAACACCACGATGCAAAGCAAGAACTGTAGCTACCTGTTTTATTTTGAAATTCGATTCCACAACATCAATTAGGTTTATTTTCTTTCATTAATCTCATTAATGAATATCCCATCATTTAAGTTACCTAAACATCACAGATAAATATGACGTACACTTATGCCATCCGCATTCGCCTCGATGTCCCCTCGTGCACCGTTAGGTTTGGTAACTAACGGCAGAGCGGGGCAGGGCTAGCGCGGGTGTAAAACATAAGTAACGTCTATATAATATATCATATATACTATATATTATATCTATCACAGAACATCACATGATCACATCACAGATAACGCAGCAGAAAATATCATATGAACTATTGGATATACTAAGACGTCCGTGTTTTCAATACGAGCCAGTATAAAACACGGATTCCACGGTCGTGATGAATAGCCAATCCCACACCCCTAGACCCCTACGAGAGCGGCAAGCAGCCCTACCAATTCTAGGGTTAAGAGACCCGGACTCGACTCCTCGAGTTGGTCTCCCACTGGACCCCAGAACCCGGTTACTTGTGCTCCCCTCCTTGGGTTTATCCTAATGCGGAAATGTAAATAATATACAAACGGTGATATCTTCCGCAACCTGGAAGTGCCCCAATAAAAGAATATTACATACAAGTTTTTACATGAATGAAAATGAAAAACACTCATCTCACATAAAAAAAACCCTGGCTATTCGAACACGACGATCCAATATAACATATCCAGCAACACATAACATCACATGTCATCAACGTAAGTAAATATGCGCATCCCAATTGTCGTTGACATGTAGCAACGAAACCGGCGATATCACACATTACACTTACGGTCACAGAAAAGAAACTGTAAAACTACAACAGTTGAAATCCGCAACCTCTTTAGACATCGCATGCCTAATCAAATGAAATACTTAGACATCGCATGCTTAACAATTATAAACCCCGCATTTTAGTCTCATTATCGAAAACACTTTTCAATATCATGTCGGGCAATTCAACAGGATTCCCGAAAAACTGATCGAATGCTCGTCGCAAACTTTAGTAGGCGGCCGCACCCCTGATACCGTCGACGAAGTGCACCAAGGCGGAACACCGCTGCCGCGAGCACCCGGATGGATGCTTTCGGCGACGGGGTTCTCCTACAGTCACTTGGACGGGGCTATGGAGTGAGGCTGTCTATTAAGTTTACCCGGAGAGTATCCGCGTACACTACGTGATTGCGACGGACTTTTGATCGCATCAAAATTCCGTGGCAACCGATCAAGTGAGACTAAACTGCTATGTTTATAACATTCATCCAGTCATCTCATAACTATTTGCGAATTCCAAGTATTGTATCACATTCCGGATAAATAGAAAATGTTAAACTTTCCGATCGAACAATCGAACACCCAAGTTTTCCCGATACAACTCAACACATGAAATAAGTCTAACAACATTCAGTTCGTGCCTCAGTACCAACGGTCCAGCCGTAGAAGGGTCATGCCAACGCCTCACATGTGGCACGCCGTACTGCCCCAAACCCTAAGGTTCAAAGGGCGGTTCAAGACGGTGACATAGTCGAGTTAAGGTTTGTTGTCTTCTAGAGGGTCCATCGAGTTACTTGCACTACTTAGAACGTCGTTAAACTACGGAAAAATCCAACAATTGGAAATTTCCCGGCAAGGGAAAAATTGGGTATTTATATCCGGTCGAACTTTTTAACATATTCAAAAATATCCGGAAAACACACAGACAAAATTAGACAATCCGATCGAAAACACCGAGTCCCCAATACAACCCAGAAAATTCAACTCTTGAATAAATATTAAAAATTCCCAGAAAACCCAGCAACAAAATATAAGAATTACTGTGCAGAAAAAAATGTCTGAAGAGTCCAAGTTGCGGCGGAACCGCCGCATTAGGCATGCTAATGCCGCGGTTCCGCCGCACTATAATCGATTCATGGGTCCCGTTTTATTCAGTAATTCTTAGAATCTTCTACTGAGTTTTCTGCATATTTTTAATTCTCAAAAAACCACGATTTCAGAAAAAGTCCAGAGAGCATTTTTGGGTTTGGGTTTTGGTTCGATCGGACTTCTAACTCCGTCTACGCATCGCCTAAGGCTCTAGCTAGGCTCTGATACCACTGTAGGCTTCCTGGACACACTAATGAAGTCTCACAAGGCATCAAAACATGCTCAATTCAAAATTTTCATGTGCTTACAAACCCTAATATGTATCGTTAACTAGATATATAGGCGATACGATGCAAGTAATCGAATTATAGCTAAAGGAAAGAGGCTACAACCTTTGTAGACCCGGTCCTCCACCTCCTAGGCTCCGTGATGAAGTCCCCTCGCTGTCCAAATCGGATCTTGGAATCTAGCATCGGCTTCATCGGAGAAATGGGCGGGCTAGGTCGTCGACGTCGATGCCGAAGATGATCTACGTCGAGGCATCACTAGATCAAACTCCCACTTCACCAAGTCATGAAACATGTGAAGGAAACACCCTATACTACTTGGCAAGAGGTAGTGGATGAAGAAATAGGAAGTGGGTTCACATTGGAATTGGATTTCTCACAAGATTTCATCACTTCCCATTGATGAGGCAAACTTTTCTTTCTTGCTCATGAAGAAGAAGATGAAGAAAGAATATGATAAGTATTAAAGAATAATTGAAAAATAATTGATTCTTATCATATTCTAAGCTTAGTTAAGTGTAGAGAATAGACTAGGGTTAGTTTAAATGGTTAGGGTTAAAGATGAGAACAAAAAGGTCATTTAGTCAAAGTTTCATGATGCTTCAACTAAAAACAAATCAAGCCACCATTCATTTATCTTTCAATTTATTCAAAATGAATAAACAAATAAGATAAATGAATAAGTAAAACCCTAATCAACAACTTAACCATGGTTTATATCTTTACACTTAACCAAATAAGCATGTATCATCAAACATGATACATTCAAGTGCACAAAAGTATATCACATATACAACTTGCACAAATCAAGTGAGAAAATCCACTTAAAATGAACCAATACTAGTTGATGCAAAGTAATATATCAAATATATAATTATACATTAAATCGTTAAATCAACACTTGATTTAACGATCCGGTCATATCGCATATAACCGACGAGTATCCTATGTATCGGCTTATCGAATCAATCCTTGATTCGATAACTAGGTTATATCGCATATAACCAATCGATACATTCATCGTGAGAATGAAATACGATATCACATACACGCATTATTCTCGGTCCCGCACATATCTCATATGCGCTCCTATTTCGTTTCGCTTGAGCCAGGAAACCTCTGTGTAGGACTCTAAAGACTCGTCAATACGCCGGTAGCAGATGATGATCATATCAAACATCCACAAGCCGCAAGCGGTCTGCTAAACGTAACGGCCACCCGGGTATTGAGCGATCAGAAGATCGACGAGCAAGCCCGCTCACACTCCTGTGAATCCAACCAGTAACACTTACCGTATAGTCCGGTCTGTTCGTCTGATATGTCGCATATCTCGCCTAGGGGTGGTAAACGTCTGACCCCAATAGCTCGATAAGTCATGCCGACGTAAGGTCCATAACATTCGTGAAACTACTGATAACTCATACCAGTATATCACTGCAACCCTGGCCAGGGATTTCCTGTTATGGCCAGTCGAGCATAGCACAACATCAACCCCCAATACCGGGAGAGACGAATCCTTTCTTATCGCTCATTGCCTCCATGTGAATCGGGACTATACCCAAAAACCACCTGTTTGCACGACTCAGTAGAGCTGTGGTAGGGTGGAAATCAAAGCACAGTGTGAGACACACAAGAATCTATGACGATCTCGGGTCAACAGACTAAGCTGTACCAGTGTCACCAGAGAACTGCCATCTGACATGAGGTATAATACCATCTGGGAGTTCGCGGCGAGTCCGTTCAGTGTACCCAGTCTTCACTGAGCACCCGCATACCATCTCTGATGTCAAACACCAATGGATATGGGATCGTCCATCGCCCATCACATGGGTCGAGAAGATATACGCTAGTCTACTCTGGAATATCGATGCCCCGTCTCGATATTCCCACGACTAGGAACAATGAAGGATGTACTCATTGACTACCCAGGCCCCACTAGTATGATCTTCATCATAGTCCTGGAAGTCGAGTACACATCCTAAGGGCTTTATCAACATGTAATCACAGAGATAGAAAGTATACATGTTAAGATAAAGAGCAACCAGATAGTGTACTATCATGTCGAGCAAGAAAGTCCTACCTATATATGTCCCAGCATCCACTACAATATACATCCAATGTACAGTAATGGCCTCTAGGGCATACATATAACTAACATCAACTATATACCTTTTGAACCGAGTTCCAACTAAGACTGTGCCTACTACACCATATCAGATGTGGTGTAGGAAGAGACCCTATCTTAATCACATTAAGACATGGGGATGTCCAGCTTTTGTCAAAAAGCAGCATGCGGACAAACTCGCGGCACGCTCAGTACAGTGCAAGTTTGTGAGATATCCAAAGAACTCCAAGGGATATTTCTTCTATTGCGAAGAGGAAAAAAATGTTTTTGTTTCTAGTCATGCCCACTTCTTGGAAACTGAGTTTTTGGAAAATCAGATAAGTGGGAGCGCGGTAGAACTGGAAGAAAATCCAAAACCACGAGCTATTACTGAAAGCTTAGTAGAACCAGAGGGTTTCGAAAGATCAGGAAATTCCTGCGCCGCTCCGCAGAAGTAGTAGGCAGTCTCATCCGCCCGAGAGATACTACGGTTTTCTCATAGACGGGAATAGAGAGGATTGGATCATTGATAGTGATGAGCCGACTAGCTTCCAGCAGGCCATTCAGAGCGTTGACTCGGTAAAATGGCTGGATGCAATGCGGACCGAAATGGAGTCCATGTACACCAACAAAGTATGGATGTTGGACATTGCTCCAGATGGGGTAAAACCCGTAGGATGCAAGTGGATCTTCAAAAGGAAGATTGGTGTAGATGGACAGGTTGAGACCTATAAAGCTAGACTTGTTGCAAAGTGTTTCCGTTAAAGACCTGGCTTGGACTATGACGAAACCTTTTCTCCAGTGGCTATGCTGAAATCCATTCGGATCTTTCTTGCCATTGCTGCCTTCCACGATTATGATATTTGGCAAATGGATGTAAAGACCGCTTTTCTAAATGGAAATTTAGAAGAGTGTGTTTATATAGACCAGGCAGAGGGTTTCATTCAGAGTGGGAGCATCGGAAAGGTGTGCAAGTTGCTTAAGTCCATCTATAGACTAAAGCAGGCATCGCGGAGTTGGAATATCTGTTTTGATGAGACGGTCAAAGAATTTGGCTTTATCAAAACTCCAGATGAACCATGCATCTATAGTAGATTTGTAGCAAGAACTGTAGTATTCCTCATTTTATACGTGGATGACATTCTCTTGATAGGAAATGACATTCCTATGCTACAATCTGTCAAAGGGTTCTTGTCACACAGGTTCTCCATGAAAGACCTGGGTGATGCCTCATACATTCTGGGGTTCCGGATCTATCGTGACAGATCCAAGATGATATTAGGACTCTCACAGTCCAGGTACATCGACACCATACTGAAAAGGTTCAGTATGGAAGATTCCAAGCGCGGTAATCTACCGGCTTGTCACGAGATCACCCTCTCCAAAGAGATGTCTCCCAAGACTGATTTGGAAAGGGATCGCATGTCTATTATACCCTACGCTTCTGCGGTAGGCTCCATAATGTATGCGATGTTGTGTACCAGACCAGATGTAGCTTATGCAATGAGTGTGGTAAGCCAGAATCAGTCAAACCCTGGGGAGAGACACAGGATAGCGGTAAAGAACATTCTCAAGTACCTGAGAAGGACTAAGGAGATGTTCTTGGTGTATGGCGGAAAAATCCTTCAAATTGAGGCCTTTGCTGACTCCAGCTTCCAGAGTGACAAGGATGATTCCAAGTCCATGTTGGGTTATGTCTTTACCCTCTATGGAGGGGCGGTGTGTTGGAAGAGTTCCAAACAGGAAACCGTTGCTGACTTGACAATTAAAGTAGAATATATCGCTGCTGCAGATGCCGCAAAATAAGTCGTCTGGATAAGGATGTTCCTAACAGAACTTCAGGTGGTTCCGTCCATTATTGATCCAGTACCTCTGTATTGCGACAACAACGGGGCTATAGCTTTAGCGAAGGAACCCAGGTCCCATCAGAAATCCAGGCACATCTTGATGCTGTATCACCTGATCAGGGAGATCGTGGGTCGCCAGGAGATCGAGGTCCGGAGAGTTGCTACGGAAGATAACACTGCTGATCCATTCATGAAGGCCTTACCCCAGACCCAGTTCGAGCGGCTGATCGAGATGATAGGTCTTCGATACGCCAGTACATGGCCTTAGTGCAAGTGGGAGATTGTTAGTGTATATGCCCTAGAGGCCATTACTGTATCATACTAGTATGTATATTACTTGATGGAAGCTTGGGATATTCACCTTGTATTGACAATCTTGCTCGATATAGTTGTATGCTACTTGGTTTGTTTCTGCTTTAATATGTGCATGTGTTTCTTTTAGCATATCGCCTTTACACATTAGTAGAGCCCTTAGGATCTTTGCTTGATTACCAGCGTTGTGATGGCAGTCACACTCATAGGGGCTGGGTAATCTACAAGCACATCCTTATGCAGGTCCCTAGTTGTAGGACTATCGAGACAGGGCATCGATACTACGGAGTAGACTAGCGTATGCGCTTCTCATCCCAGCTTGGGAGACGGTCTGTCCCACAGCCGTCAGTACGTCATACTTGGGATAGTATGCAGGTGCTTGTTAGGTTACGAGTACACTGGACAAGACTCGTCGGGAACTGTTGGTTGGTATTATACCTATCGTCGGTTATCAGTTCCCATGTGACATGAGTACAGCTTAGTCCGTTGACTTGACACTGTCACTTCGCCTCGAGTGTGTTCCCACTGTACTTTGATTACTACCCTACCACGGCTCAAAGGAGTCATGCAAACCGGTAGTTTTTGGGTGCAGTCCCGAAGCACTTGGAGGCAGTAACGGTTAGACAGGATTCATCTCTCCCGGTATTGGGGGTTGATATCGCGATGTGTCTAGGAGGGCCATTACACAAAGTCCCTGGACAGGGCAAGCAAGATAAACTTGTAGGTTTCCAGTGTTATCTCAGGTGTTCTGGTCTACACTCCGACATGACTTGTACCGCTAGTTGGGGACTGACGTCTACCGCGTCCCTAGGCCCGCCATGCGATGTTCTTAGACGAACAGACCAGACTATACGGAGACTGTCGCATTCAGGCTCAGTAGGTGTTCAGATGGGTTTACCTCGTCAGTCTTCTTTTCGGCATCTACCTGGGGACCGTTACGTACAGCTAGTGCCGCTTGCGGTCTGTGGTTAAACCCACTGCCAGCGTAGTGTCGAGTCTTTAGAGTCCCACACAGAAGGTTATTCGCTTTTAGGCAAAATGAGTAGAGGTCGCATGGTTTTGCGACAGGGTTCATTCACATCCACGCATTTGTTCACGTTTTGTGTCCGGACAGCTTATACTAGCGTGCTTTGGTTTAAACCGGATCCTAGTATATGATTTGGGATTGGTTTTATCTCATTGTATTCGTGTTCCTCGGAACACGGATACGGGTGTGTATGCACAGTTGACTGAGGCAGAGGCAGAGGACTTTCATTAGGGTTGATGACCATTGCCATTTTCTTAACCCTAATGTTTATGTGTGAAATATGATTTATTAATATTAGTTAATTATAATTGTGCATGGTTAGGCTTGTTGACCATTTGACTATACTTGACTTGTTGACCTAGGTTGACAAGTTCACCATCATCATTCTATATGAAAGATGCTCTTTGATCCTTGCAAAAGAATTTAATGTGAAATGATAATGGTCATTTCTTGATTAACCATCACAATTATCTTTAGCTAATTATCTATTTTTCATAATTCACATATATGTGAGAAGGTTGGATTTTTCTTCTCATTCTATCATTCGCATTCTCTCTCCTCCCCTTCCTCTCTCTCTATCTCTCCCCTCTCATGAGTTGAGAACCCTTTGAGATTGAGATAAATCCCTCAAAATTTCTCTCTACTCTTTCTAAGGTCATAGGTTTAGCACACCAAGCAACTAAGTTACTTCTAGTTTAAGGTTGGAGCCAAAGGTAGAGGCCCTCGGGTGGATCTTTCTTCGGCAAGAGAAGGCGACAAGGAGAACCCGTTCTTTCACTCCAAGGAGCAAGAAGAGAAGGACTTGAAGACCTAGGTATAACCCCCTTTCCGAGTAGCTAACTCTTTTAGCTTTGTAGTTAGTTTTTGTTTAGCAAAGATCCCTCCTTTACATAGTCCATGTTGCCTAGTGTTGTAAAAATCCGATTTTTCATAACGTTTCCGCCTCCCCGCAAGCAATGGGTGGGCAACGTGGACTTACATAGGGGAGTAGTTAAAGTGTCAAGATGCAATCATTACTTTCTCAAAAACTCAAGTGAGCAAGTGAGGAAGAATAAGATGAAGAGACGGCAACACAAGAAAATCTCTATAATGATAATAATCATCCATTCCCTCTCACACCCTTAACACTTCATATACTTTAAGAATAATATAATGTTAGTGGGTTTGTGACTCACTAGTTTGAGTCACAATCCCACACACATCTATCTATAACTATAAGAGATGAGAGAAAGAAAGAGGCCACATCAACATGGTACACACATACACATATATATGTTTGTATATAATCAAGTATACCAAAACCCATATTTATAATAAATACGTATACCGTATTTCTACCAAAATAAATATACCGTATTTGTACCGAAAATACAAAATACACATATTCGTATTTAGAATGAAATACAGGTATTTGTATTAAGACACAAATCCCCGTATTCATATAATTACACGTATTCGTATAAATATCATATTAATGTTAATATACAAACACCCCAAAGAGAGCAATATAATACTAGCATCATATCTCGCTATCTTTCAAACCTGCTAGTATTATTAAATATTCCGATTAAAGCACGTGTATAAAATACACTTGTTCAATCGAACATCCGAGCTTATTGAAATACGCTCGTGTGCAGCGTTTCGCCTGAACCTGAAAACCCTCTATGCAGGACTATAAAGACTCGACAATACTCTGGCAGCGGGTTTAACCACAAACACGTCAGTGGCACTAGCTGTACTTAATGGCTACCAAGGTATCTGTCGAAAGGATGATCGACGAAAAAACTCGTCTGAACCCCTACTGTGTCTATATGTGACATTCTCTGTACAGTCTGGTCTATTCGTCTAAGAGTATCGTATATCGGACCTTGGGTTGGTAAACATCAGACCCCTAATAGCGCGAAAAATCGTGTCGGTGTGGAACCTAATAAAAACAGAGAAACTACTAGTGTACCTAACAATAAATCACACTTGCCCTGGCCCGGGCCCTGTGGTATCGGCCAACCGTACACAGCGCGATATCAACTCACAAAACTGGGAGAGACGAACACCTTCTATCACCTTGTCATGGCCCGGAAATTCGGTACGTGACCGGCACGAGAATCATGCAATGCCTACAGGCGTAACGTAATTCAAGTAAGCCGAAAACCTAGAAATCTAAACTTTTTTGCGGAAAATAGTGGAGGTGCACTTTTGAAATAAAGGTATAATGAAATTAAGTTTTCTTAAATGCATAAATAATGATATATGAAAATGCAAGTGGATTATATACTATAGATGAAAACATTTTTTGTCCTTTAGAAATTTGGGCAACACCTCCCTTGTATATTTTGATCAAAAAACTACATATAAGCAATATATATAGGCATCCCCAAGCGGTAGCTAGCTCTTCGCCAATCGGCGGAATCAAAACCACGCAAGTAAGCAATATATATATATATATATATATATATATATATATATATATGATGCCCAAGGGCGAAGATCGATACAGAAAGAATAAATAAATATAGCAAGACATCAACAACTCAAAAGAAGCGAACATATACCCATCGCTCTAAGTTTGCAATCACACAAGTCTGTCTAGGTCTACCAATATACAATTTCTAGTTTCTGATTGATGGGGTTTATCTAGATACAATAGAAATAATAAGTACAACAGTGGGCACGATCCAATGTGTTCCACCTGCCATAGCAAAACACCCTGGATGAAGGTGTGTGCCAGCAATACCGCTACTGATCCAAGCGATCAAACATGCAAGAAAATTGTGGCACAATGGGGGTGAGTTGCCAACTCGTGAGTAGAAAACATCAGCAGGTAGAATTCGAATAAACAAGGATCCCTAGGTCCTACTGAATCATGAAGGTAATACTATGGTATCTAGGGTAACCATGTATGCATATATGTCAACAATAGAGTCAATACAAACCGCATGTAAAAATAAACTTCTGAAATCATATGCCTGTATACATATGGATATCATCTATGTGTGTCCATCAACGACACAACAATATCACGGAACCTGAGCGTCCAACTTCGACACTCGAAACATCATGAAATCAAATGCATCTATGCATGTGGATATCAACAAACGTGTGTCGATCAACGACACATCAACATCATGGAACTTGAGTGTCCAACATCGTCACTTAAATGAACATATCTTAGGTGCCGCATCCTATGATAGGCCCCCATGTCCATCTCACGACTCCGGTAGCTATCCTCCGGATAACCGCAGGGTCCAAACTATCACTGGTAGGTAGTTCTCCCTCCTTCCAGGCTCATCGTCATCGCTATGAATTTCTCATCCCGGGGTACCTTACCGGGTCTACCATGTACCCGCAGACGGTTCATCCAACTCCTCGAATCGGGTCTCGAAAACAAGCTCAGAACCGAGAAAACTCAGGGTGGACGCATCAAAATCACATCATGAGAAACCACGTTTTTAAAACAATTTATAATTTCCTTTGAAATATAGCCCCGGTTCTCAAATCCAGAGATCTCACGAAAAAAGTATCTCAATGCATATAACAATAAAGTACAATATATTAAAACAAAGAACAGTAATGTGAGCATATCAAGTATATCATGCAAACGTGTCATATGATTGTACTGAACAATGAATGTACTTTACCATTAAGAATAATGTCATGATATAGAAATTCTACTATGTATGTGGAATAGAAATTACAGATGATGAATGTGTGTGAGCCGGCAAATCTGTATAAGTGTAACATGCGCTTCATCGGTAAATGTGCAGGTGTACTAGCAGATGATATCATAAAGCGGTAAATACTGGAATCATAACATGTATCTCACGAGGGATAATCCAACATAAACATGAACTATAATAAGGTATACATCTACACATGAATCATACGGCCAGCTTAAAAGATATGAATCGTAGTTTTGAAAGTGGGGGCAACGGTGTTTTTTAGGAAAATGCACCATTTGAAAATCCATGGCATCCCTTGAGGTTTCCATTTAAAAGTGCATACGATTCGTCAGTTTTGCAAATAAGTATGGTTCAGGTGAAACTTTGCGTCTGCGATCTAGCCTCATAGTATCCGATATAGCAATATCCTCAATCACCATCCTCAAATCATGAGCGCGGATCAATCATCCAGTATAACTCATCGCGTACGGTAATCTATCGTATGGTGTCAAGAAACAGAATAGGGATTCTTTCGTCCTATTCATCGATAAGGGTACGGATCTATAGTCGCGTACATCTTATCTTATCGATCTCATCACATCTCTATCTCAATCTCACATCGTATTTACATCGATCTCCTATCATATCGATATCGATCTCAAATCATGTCACTATCAATCTCATCATATCATTATTAATCCTATTTGATCATATCCGTAATTTCATACTTAGGTTTCTCCAAACTATAATTCGCATATCGGTTCTTTCACCATTAGTTGCGTGGTGCTATACGCCATCCACCGACTTCCCCCATAGATATAAATCTACTCACCTGCTAATCTTCTTGCTTAGTCGAAGTTGATGTTCTTCGCCACCTCGGAAGTCCACGCGAAGGTATTTACAATCAAAATGTAAGTCCACGTTGCTCACCCCGGTTCTTACGGGGAGGCGGAAACGGCGAAAAACAATTATTTTGGACCAAAGGCAACACTGACTAAAAGCCAGATCTTTGCTAAACTAGAAACTAGCAAACTACAAGAGGCTTTAACTACTATGCCGTAGAAAATATACCTCACGAAACCGGTCCTTCGGGTCTTCTCTCCGCTGTCCGGCTCGTCCATCCAAGCTCCGAGGGTCGATACGGATCTTGGTCACCTCCACGGCCTCCTTGAGTCGAAGACGATCCACCCGAGAGATGTACACCGAGCTCCACCGCGAGCCGAGGCAACTAGGGCAACGGGATCGCTAGTCTAGATGCCCTAGGTAGTGTAGTAGAGATATATGGAAGTGTTTGTCTTTGTGGGATCTTTTTCTCTCAACACATGAGATCAAAAGAGGAAATCAAGAGGAGGAGGAAGAAGGAGGAGCTAGCAACCATGAGAGCTTTTCTTTTCTTCTCACAAGAACAAGAGAGAGAAATGAAAATGAATTATGAGCTAAAGAAATGAACCATGGTTGCAATAATGCAAAACTATCATCATTACCAATCCTTTCATGATAAAGTTGATGGCTACTAATTGAATTTACCATTTTCATAATCCAAAAGAAAAAGAAAATCCAAAGAAGAGGGTAGACCTCTCATGAAGGTCAATGGTCAACACCGGTCAACGGGTCAACAAAGTCAAGAGAGGTCAAGGTGGTCAAATGTTCAATGCAATTAGCCATCACTAAACTGTCACTAAAAGGATTAGTAAACAATGTCTCCGGCTCATAATGGTTTTGACCGAACGAATTGTCAAACCCTAATGAGCCTGCCACATAACGGTTTTGGCCGAACCAACTGCCAAAAACCCTAATGGGGCACCTCCTCCTTTATCGCTCCTCAAAACTGTGCATACACACCTGCATCCGCATTCCGTAGAATGCAAATGCACATAAGACAAAACAAATCCATCCGTGCAATACTAGGATCCGGCTTAAACCAAAGCCCACTAGTATTGCCTGCCCGAACAGCATACGCACATAAGTGCACGTAAGTGATCGCAGCCCTGCCGTAAAACCATACAGCCTCTACACGTTTTGCTCAGTGAAGGGAAACTCTCTGTGTGGGACTCTAAAGACTCGACACTACGCTGGCAGTGGGTTTAACCACAGACCGCAAGCGGCACTAGCTGTACGTAACGGTCCCCAGGTAGATGTCGATAAGAAGGTCGATGAGGTAAACCCATCCGAACTCCTACTGAGCCTGTATGTGACAATCTCCGTACAGTCCGGTCTGTTCGTCTGATACATCGCATGGCGGGCCTAGGGGGGTGGTGAACGTCAGTCCCCTAATAGCGATACAAGTCGTGTCGGAGTGTAGCCCAGAACACCCTGAGATAACACTGGAAACCTACCAGTATATCTCGCTTGACCTAGCCAGGGACTACTCGTGTAATGGCTCTCCTAGACACAGCGCGATGTCAACCCCCAATACCGGGAGAGACGAATCCTGTCTAACCGTCACTGCCTCCAAGTGCTTCGGGACTGCACCCAACTACTACCTGTTTGCACGACTCCTATGAGCCGTGGCAGAGTAGTAATCTAAGTACAGTGGGAACACACTCGAGGCGAAGTGACAGTGTTAAGTCAGCGGAATAAGCTGTACTCATGTCACCTGGGAACTGATAACCGACGTTAGGTATAATACCAACCATCAGTTCCCGACGAGTCCTGTCCAGTGTACTCGTAACCTAACGAGCACGCGCATACTATCTCCAGTACGACGTACTGATGGCTGTGGGACAGACCATCTCCCCTGCTGGGATGAGAAGCGCATACGCTAGTCTACTCCGGAGTATCGATGCCCTGTCTCGATAGTCCTACGACTAGGGACCTGTATAAGGATGTGCTTATAGATTACCCAGCCCCCACGAGTGTGACTGCCATCACAACGCTGGTAATCAAGCAAAGATCCTAAGGGCTCTACGAATATGTATAAGCGATATGCTAAAAGAAACACATGCACATATTGAAGTAGAAACAAAGCAAGTAGCATACTACCATTTTGACAAGATTGTATGTACAACTGTGAATATCCCAAGCTTCCATAAAGTAATATACAAACTAGTATGATACAGTAATGGCCTCTAGGGTATATACATTAACAATCTTCCACTTGCACTAAGGCCATGTACTGGCGTATCGAAGACCTATCATCTCGATCAACCGCTCGAACTGAGTCTGGGGTAGGGCCTTCGTGAGTGGATCTGCAGTGTTATTCTCCAAATCTACTCTCTTCACCTCGATCTCCCGGCGATCTACGATCTCCCTGATCAGGTGGTACCGCCTTTAAATGTGCCTGGACTTCTGATGGGACCTGGGTTCCTTCGCTAAAGCTATCGCGCCATTGTTGTCGCAATACAGCGGTATTGGATCAACAATGGTAGGAACCACCTGAAGCTCCGTGAGGAACTTCTTCATCCAGACAGCTTACTTTGCGGTATCGCAAGCAGCTACTTATTCCGCTTCCATAGTTGAGTCAACAACGGTCTCCTGCTTGGAACTCTTCCAGCAAACTGCCCCTCCATTGAGGGTAAAGACATAACCCGACATGGACTTGGAGTCATCCTTGTCACTCTGGAAGCCGGAGTCAGAAAATACCTCGATCTGGAGGTCTTTTCCGCTATACACCAAGAATATCTCCTTAGTCCTTCTCACGTACTTGAGAATGTTCTTTACCGCTATCCAGTGTTTCTCCCCTGGGTTTGACTGATACCGGCTTACAACGCTCAATGCGTATGCTACATCTGGTCCGGTACATAACATCGCATACATTATAGAGCCTACCGCAGAAGCGTAGGGTATGGATGACATGCGAGCCCTTTCCAAATCAGTCTTGGGAGACATCTCTTTGGAGAGGGTGATTCCGTGACAAGCCGGTAGATTACCGCGCTTGGAATCTTCCATACTGAACCTTTTTAGTATGGTGTCGATGTACCTTGACTGTGAAAGTCCCAACTTCCTCTTAGATCTATCACGATAGATCTGGATCCCCAGAATGTAGTTGGCATCGCCCGGGTCCTTCATGGAGAACCTTTATGACAAGAATCCTTTGACTGACTGTAGCATAGGAATATCATTTTCTATTAGGAAAATGTCATCCATGTACAAGACGAGGAATACCAAAGTTCTCCCTACAATCTTACTGTAAATGCATGGTTCATCTGGGTTCTTGATAAAGTCGAATTCCTTGACAGTATCATCAAAGCAGATGTTCCAACTCCGCGATGTCTGCTTCAGTCCATAGATGGACTTGAGCAATTTGCACACTTTACCGCTGCTCCCACTCTGAATGAATCCCTCCGGCTGATCCATAAAGATGCACTCTTCCAAATTTCCATTTAGGAAAGCCGTCTTTACGTCCATCTGCCAGATCTCATAATCGTGGAAGGCAGCAATGGTAAGGAGGATCCGAATAGATTTGAGCATAGCCACTAGAGAAAAGGTATCGTCATAGTCCAAACCAGGTCTTTGACGAAAACCATTTGCTACAAGTCTAGCTTTATAGGTTTCAACCTGCCCATCTACACCAATCTTCTTTCTGAAGATCCATTTGCAGCCTACGGGTTTTACCCCTTCTGGAGCAAAGTCCAAAGTCCAAACTTTGTTTGTGTACATAGAATCCATCTCGGTCCGCATTGCATCCAGCCATTTTACCGAGTGACCGCTCTGAATGGCTTGCGGGAAGCTAGTAGGCTCACCATAATCAATAGTGCAATCCTCTCTATCCCCGTCTATGAGAAAACCGTAGTATCTCTCAGGCGGATGAGACTGCCTACTACTCCTGCGGAGTGGCGCTGGGATGTCCAGTTCTCTTGAAACTTTTGGTTCTTCCAAGATATCAGTAATAGCTTGTGGTTCTAGAATTTCTTCCAGTTCTATTGCGCTCTCACTTAACTGATTTTCTAAAAATTCAGTTTTCAAGAAGTGGGCATGCTGAGAAACAAAAACCTTTTGTTCCTCTGCGGAATAGAAAAAATACCCCGTGGAGTTCTGTGGGTATCCCATAAACTTACACAGTACTGAGCGTGCCTCGAGCTTGTCCGCATGCTGCTTTATAACAAAAGCTGGACATCCCCATGTCTTAAGATACTTAAGACAGGGTTTCTTCCCACTCCACATCTGATATGGGGTGGTAGGCACAGTCTTGGTTAGAGCCTTGTTTAAGAGATATGCAGCTGTTTCTAGTGTATAACCCCAGAAAGATCGCGGCAACTCAGCCTTACTCATCATGGAACGAACCATATCGAATAGGGTTCGATTCCGCCTTTCCGATACACCGTTGTATTGTGGTGTGTATGGAGGAGTACGCTGAGTGAGAATTCCAATCTCTTTTAAGTAGTGCAGAAACTCGGCACTCAAGTATTCACCACCTCGATCAGATCTCAGTGTCTTGATACTTTTTCCTGTTTGTTTTTTAACTTCATTCTTGTATTCCTGAAATTTCTCAAAGGCCTCGAATTTGTGCTTCATCAAGAAGACATGCCCATACCTAGAGAAATCATCTGTGAATGTAATGAAGTATGAATAACCACTTCGCGCATGTGTAGACATTGGACCACACACATCACTGTCTATGAGTCCCAAGAGCTCGCTCGCTCTTTCTCCGTGTCCAGTGAACGGAGTCTTTGTCATCTTTCCCATGAGACAAGATTCACAAGTGGCATAAGACTGATACACGAACGGATTCAAGTATCCTTCTTTATGTAACTTTTTTAACCGTGTCTCATTAATGTGACCCAGTCTACAATGCCATAAGAAAGCCTGATTTGTTTCCAGAGACTTTCTTTTAAGTGTGTTCTGGACACTGAAGATCTGAGCTTGATTCAATACGTATATCCCGTTTTGTAATGTACCTGACCCAATCAGAACTTGATTTAGGTGGATGTTGACTACATCGCTTACAAAAGTAAAATCATATCCTTCCTTAGAAATTAAGGATACAGATATGATATTACAAGTCGCACCTGGTACATAAAAACAGTTACGCAGAATCAATATCTGCCCAGTTGTCAGTCCTAGATGATATTCCCCTACGGATTCAGCATACATGCGCATTCCGTTAGCAACCCTGAGAGTCATATCACCTTTCCTGATAACCCTACGGTTTCTCAGAGCCTGTAACGAATTACAGATATGAGATCTTGATCCGGTATCCAATACCCAGGAAGTAGGGTTAACTGACATACAGTTCTCTATTACAAACACACCCGAAGCCGAAGCCACAACATGCTTCGAGTTATGGCTACTGGCTATACAAGCCCTGCAATCCTTCTGCCAATGTTCATTCCTGTAACAACAGGAACATCCTTCTTTTACTACATCCAGTCCCGAAACTTCTGCCCTTCTCTTTCTTTCTACTTCCCTGGTTTCCTTCAGGGTAGTAGGTAGAGACTGTTGAACTAAGTCAGTATCTGACCCGTTCTTCAACAGGTCTTCAGGTCCGTGAGCTCAAAAGAGCTGGTCTCTATAAGGACGTTGCCCCCTACAGATGACCCGATAGCCAACCTCGCTTGAAGCAATTCTTTCGAGGTCTCATATCTTGCGATACGAGATTGCTCTCCATTTAAATCTTTGTTATGGAAGAAGATTGAGACTAAGTCCATCTTCTCGTGCTGCCTCTGGTATGCACTATCAACTGAGGCTAACACGAGGCACTTGGCTTTCGCACAGTTCTTTTCCGATGTCTCGCGGATATGAATATCCATGACATGGGAAACTGGACCTGAGACGGCCGGGGTTGGATCAGTCAAGAGGTGTCGCAGCTTGTCATGGGCAATGGACATCTGGACAGACCTTTGCTAGTCATAACAGTCAGATTCAGTCATTTTATTATCTAGATGTAACCTATGTCTGATCACTGGGTCGCTGCAATTAAGAGAGAGAGAAGAAAACACTTTAGCATGATGCTCTTGCAAGTTTAGATTGGTTTTTAATTTATCTAAACAGGATGGCTCCCACTGTCTCTCGAATCCCTCCTCAAACCATAAAGGAAAAAAATTAGTCGGGATCAATCTCACCGTACAATACTTGCTTAACCGTTCAGCCAGGCTGGTGTCGGTACTTCGAGGGAGGTTTTCCAACGCTTTCGTGAAGTTCCATAATTAAGTAACCTCTTTTCCCTGTGGGCGTAGCCCTGCTAACACCTTTCTAGACACCTACTTGGTTTATAGCCTTGATCGTTAAGTGAGAAAGTTCCGGAGGAGTAGCATATACTCACAGTAGGATCGGGATCCAAATATCATCGCGTGACAAAACTGAAGGAATCCTACCAGAATCATCACACTCCAAATGGTATGCAGCGCTAGCAAGTTTCAGTTCTTTTGAAACTCCCGATGTGGATTTTTGCCCCATGCTCTTATGATCTTGACGAAGGTCAACAAATCATAAGTCACATATCAAGTTCTACCCGTCATTGCCCAGGTTAATTTGAACCCACTCGTATATACCCTTAACGAAGGTCAACAAAGTAATATGACTGTCCCAAACCAACGCATCTATCTATGCTACATATGAACACCCAATCAGTTACCAATCACTATGCCTTGACGAAGGTCAACAAACATAGCTTGAATACTATTGAATATTCATACGAAATGACGGAGCGCTACGAATGGTTTTGGCGAAACCGTGAACGTAGTGAACTTGATATAATCGATGGAACGAGATAGCTTTTAAAAGGAGTGGTTCATGCTCCGCGTTTAAAATGCTGGTTTTGAAAAGAACCGAGTGGTTTTCAAAGTGTTCCAACGACATTTACTTGGTTTATATTCTTTCATTAATTTTATTGCGTCCCATCATTTAAACCTACCATTACAGAAAACAACCAAAATATGGTGTACGCTTATGCCATCCGCATTCGCCACGGGACCCCGTCATCACCCGTTAGGTTACTTAACTAACGACAGAGCGGGGGCTGGACTACCGCGGATGCAAAACATAAGCAACGCCTAAATAGATATCATATATAGATATATAGAAATGATAGTCAATCCAGATCACAGATGAACACTTTGGATATACTAGGAATTCGCTATTCGTTTGAGCCTGCAACGAAAGCCGGATTACACGGCCGCGATGAATATCCAAACCCCACCCTAGACCCCTACAGGTGCGGCAAACTACCTGCCAAGTACCCGAAGCGAAGCAACCTCCCTCAACACCGTGAGTAGGCCACTCGGCACTTCGAGATACCTGGTAGTTTGTGCACCCCACCTTGGGTCTATCCTAGGAGCAAAAACAGTAAAAAGAAATTATACAATGACGACTATAATCCCGACCCGGTTGTGCGGCCAAATAAATAATATTATATCAATTTACAAATTTTACAATGAATGAAAGAAAAAGAAACTCTCATCTCACATCCACCCTGGCTATTCATCCGCGACAATCCAACGAGTTCATATACACAAACCATCAACATTACAGAACACGGATATGTATAACCCCCGCTAATCGACGTATAGCGATTAGCGGACGTTCAATACATATATCACATCACAGATAATATCCATTAGCCAATGTCTACGGAACATCGATCAAAATACGGATTTGTAACCACCCCAAAATTCATTTTGTTCTCTGGAAAATCTGGGTAGAAACAACGTGTACCAAAAATCCCAAAACAGCCAAATAAAAACACTGCACAAAACCCGGTCCACGACCGAGTCAAATCGGCGGCGGAACCGCGGCAAGAAGCATGTTCTTGCCGCGGAACCGCGGTGGTTTGATCGATTCAGTGGACTGTTTTTGTGCTGTGTTTTTACAAAACCTGAGCCGAATTTTCATGTATGTTAAATCATTTTTAGAGCAGTATAAAAATTCGACAGAAACATGGTTTTTTTCGGACTTGTTTTCCGACCTTTTTCTGATCGATATTCTAAATTCTTTGCTAACTTGCTTGTTTATGTTTAGCTAGGCTCTGATACCACTGTAAGTCCACGTTGCCCACCCCGGTTCTTAAGGGGAGGCGGAAACGGCGAAAAACAATTATTTTGGCCCAAAGGCAACATGGACTAAAAGCCGGATCTTTGCTAAACTAGAAACTAGCAAACTACAAGATTCTTTAACTACTATGCCGTAGAAAATATACCTCACGAAACCGGTCCTTCGGGTCTTCTCTCCGCTGTCCTGCTCGTCCATCCAAGCTCCGAGGGTCGATCCGGATCTTGGTCACCTCCGCGGCCTCCTTGAGTCGAAGACGATCCACCCGAGAGATGTATACCGAGCTCCACATCGAGCCGAGGCAACTAGGGCAACAGGATCGCTAGTCTAGATGCCCTAGGTAGTGTAGTAGAGATATATGGAAGTGTTTGTCTTTGTGGTATCTTTTTCTCTCAACACATGAGATCAAAAGAGGAAATCAAGAGGAGGAGGAAGAAGGAGGAGCTAGCAACCATGAGAGCTTTTCTTTTCTTCTCACAAGAACAAGAGAGAGAAATGAAAATGAATTATGAGCTAAAGAAATGAACCATGGTTGCAATAATGCAAAAGTATCATCATTACCAATCCTTTCATGATAAAGTTGATGGCTACTAATTGAATTGACCATTTTCCTAATCCAAAAGAAAAAGAAAATCCAAAGAAAAGTGTAGACCTCTCATGAAGGTCAATGGTCAACACCGGTCAACGGGTCAACAAAGTCAAGAGAGGTCAAGGTGGTCAAATGGTCAATGCAATTAGCCATCACTAAACTATCACTAAAAGGATTAGTAAACAATGTCTCCGGCTCATAATGGTTTTGACCGAACGAATGTTCAAAACCCTAATGAGCCTGCCACATAACGGTTTTGGCCGAACCAACTGCCAAAAACACTAATGGGGCACCTCCTCCTTTATCGCTCCTCAAAACTGTGCATACACACCTGCATCCGCATTCCGTAGAATACGAATGCACAAAAGACAAAACAAATCCATCCGTGCAATACTAGGATCCGCCTTAAACCAAAGCCTACTAGTATTGCCTGCCCGAACAGCATACGCACATAAGTTAACGTAAGTGATCGCAGCCCTGCTGTAAAACCATACAGCCACTACACGTTTTGCTCAGTGCAGGGAAACTCTCTGTGTGGGACTCTAAAGACTGGACACTATGCTGGCAGTGGGTTTAAGCACAGACCGCAAGCGGCACTAGCTGTACATAACGGTCCCCAGGTAGATGTCGATAAGAAGGCCGATGAGGTAAACCCATCCGAACTCCTACTGAGACTGTATGTGACAATCTCCGTACAGTCCGGTCTGTTCGTCTGATACATCGCATGGCGGGCATAGGGGGGTGGTGAACGTCAGTCCCTTAATAGCGGTACAAGTCGTGTCGGAGTGTAGCCCAGAACACCCTGAGATAACACTGGAAACCTACCAGCATATCTCGCTTTCCCTGGACAGGGACTACTCGTGTAATGGCTCTCCTAGACACAGCGCGATGTCAACCCCCAATACCGGGAGAGACAAATCTTGTCTAACCGTCACTGCCTCCAAGTGCTTCGGGACTGCACCCAACTACTACCTGTTTGCACGACTCCTTTGAGCCGTGGCAGAGTAGTAATCTAAGTACAGTGGGAACACACTCGAGGCGAAGTGACAGTGTCAAGTCAGCGGACTAAGCTGTACTCATGTCACCTGGGAACTGATAACCGACGATAGGTATAATACCAACCATCAGTTCCCGACGAGTCATGTCCAGTGTACTCGTAACCTAACGAGCACCCGCATACTATCTCCAGTACGACGTACTAATGGCTGTGGGACAGACCATCTCCCCTGCTGGGATGAGAAGCGCATACGCTAGTCTACTCCGGAGTATCGATGCCCTGTCTCGATAGTCCTACGACTAGGGACCTGTATAAGGATGTGCTTATAGATTACCCAGCCCCCACGAGTGTGACTGCCATCACAACGTTGGTAATCAAGCAAAGATCCTATGGGCTCTACTAATATGTATAAGCGATATGCTAAAAGAAACACATGCACATATTGAAGTAGAAACAAACCAAGTAGCATACTACCATTTTGAGCAAGATTGTATGTACAACTGTGAAATCCTAAGCTTCCATCAAGTAATATATAAACTAGTATGATACAGTAATGGCCTCTAGGGCATATACACTAACACAAAACACATCGGAATACAATTAAAACACGGCCCGGAAAAACCAATACGGCAAACGATGTGCTCATAGGATATAACCTATAGCCTACGCATGCAAAAACAGCCAAATAACCCTCGTCGTTGACGTACAAACGTCCAACGACGATATCAAAATTCAAATACCAAAACCCAAGTTTCATAAACCGGAAAACACGAAATCAGCAACTAAGGAAATCACTCCTAGATTCTACCCTTAGTCAAACTAGGAGATTTTGCATATAGGGTAGGTCTAGATATCACATAAGTGAACCAAGGTCCAAACTCACACCAATCCCCCATGACCACGCCGCAAATTGTGGACTGGGGGAATTTATCTACGGCCATAACATGAAGATAGGGGCTCGGTTTTCTAGGTAAAATTCTAGGTGGCCTGCACTTATCACTGTGGTGGCAACTAAATTTATGGTGGTCTCGGGTCATAGCAGATCCTACAGAGATGTCACAAAATGTCAAAATTGCGATGTCCGAAAAATTCTAACTTCGTGTTTTGGGTTCTAGTCTTTGGTCTTGGCTAGTAAAAACATCACTAGGTGCTTGCAAACACCCACCACACCTCAATTTATCACTTACAATTCCAAACTTCCCCTAAACATGAACCTAGATAATTCCAAGAACAAAAACTACACTAGTTTAGTTCTAATACAATATAGGATATAAGGAAAACTCATAACATAACTATGGGTGTAGGATTAGCTCATTTGGCAACTCAAGAAAATTCTAGGGTTGCCCAATGTGCTCAAAATCTCCACTCGATCCATCCATAGGGTTTGTAGTGATGAGGGGAATATTTTTAGTGAAGTGAGTGAGATTTTGGCTATGTTTTGAGGTGGTTTTGTGATGATAGAGGAGATGGAGGGATGAGGAAGATGAAGGAGGAGAAGAAGAGGAATAAAATGAAGAATAAGGATGAACCATGGTCAAGAGAAGACCCATCTCCGCCTCTCTCTCATCCTCACTCAAGCCTATGCCTCAAGGTCTCCCATGTCATGCCTCCATGACTCTTCTTTTCTTTATTTTGAAACAAAAGCATTAAAAAAACCAATTAATGAAATGAAGCATGGTTCAAAAAATTTAACAAGTGTTTGCAACATGTCATGTTGCATATCATGTACCCTAAACAAGATTAATGCATAATTAGAGATATATAAATCAAGTTTAGTATTAAAATTGTATACTAACAATTATATAATAATTTATAAAATGTCTAAATCATATAAATTCTTTCAAAATCAATAATCATAATAATTTTCCCAAACCATACATATGTAATTATAGCATATCATTAAACCTAATTCTCATATTTTAATAACAGTCCTGACGTTTATTATTTTAATTATTTAAATTCCAAAAAATAATATTTTAATTTTCTGAAATATTACAGTCTTCCCCAGTTAAATAAATTCGGTCCCCGAATTCAAATCAACGGGGCTCCAAAATCACGGAATACAAAGAAATACCAAAGCGCATTGAGTGCGCATGAAAACGAATGGGAAACTAAAAATCGAACTGCGTCAAGCATCACGCAATCACTGGAGTTATAAAGGTGATGCAATTCTCGAAATCCAAATACGCTGTCATAACCCGAAATAGCACGAGACTGGCACTTGAATCATATGAAGTCTATAGGACTCCATCTAATTCAAGTAAGCCAAAAATCCCAGAAATCTAAAACCATTTTAAAGAAGTGTTTTATTAAAATAAGCCGAATTATGCATTTTTAAAACATCAAGTCTTTTCTGAAAATTTCAGCAGAGTTTCCTTTGTAAATACTGGCCCCAAATGGGGTACAATATGAATAATATATTCATAATGATAAAAGGCATCCCCAAGCGGGAGCTAGCTCTTCGTCAATCGACGGTCACAACCACGCAAGTAATATAATATACAACGCCGAAGGGCGATGATCAAAACTCAAAAGAAAACTCAAAATCAACATGAAAACCATAATAATACAACAAGCGACTCTAAGGTCGAAATAATAAACAACTGGTCTCTAAGTCTGAAATAAATATACAAGTTTGGTTCATGGAGTTTCTAGATACAACAATGTAAGTAAACGGTATACGAGTGGCCACGATGCGAGTGGACCCACCTACCAAAGCAATCACCCGGAAAGGAAGCAGTGTGCCAGAAAGCCGCAGCGAACCTGTACGGCAAATCCTGCAAGAAACTGTGGCACAACGCGGGTGAGTTTCCAACTCGTGAGTAGAAAACATCACCGATCAGAAATCGTATGTATGACTCAATCCTAGGTCAATACAATCAAAATATATATAACCTCAAATGATATAGTCTGAAGGATGATAGGGTGGAAAGGGTAAACATCTAAACATGAGTGTAATACCATGTGCTCGTGTCAGTGCCTCATGTAGCAACGTATCATAATTTGAGGTATGAATGCATGAAAACAGAATACATATAAATGAGAAACTTTTTTCTTGTTTTAGAGAGATTTCTGTATATTTAAAACGAGGTATCATCAATAAATCAATATAAATTAGTGTCTAGCATCGACAAAAACATATATTTAAAAATCCAATATCTCAGGCTTCGGCTATCCGGACTGACCCATATCATAAAATCTCAAATACCTCAAATATCAATATCTGTGGCTCCGGCTATCCAGATTGGCCCCTAGGCTCCGGCAATCCGGACTGGCCCGACTCCGATCGCTATCCTCCGAATATCCGTCGAGTCAGAAAACAATCACCGGTCAGTTGTGCTCCCCTGTCATAGGCTCAACGCCATCATCTGCGAACTTCTCGCCCCGGGTTACCGCACCAGGACCACCATGCACCCACAGACGGTTTCTCCTCCTCCTCGAATCGGGTGTATGATTTCGCTCAAGAGCCGAGAAAACTCATGGTGGATATATCTCAAATCATATCATGAGAAACCGCACTTTTATCTTTTTTTAAAAATGATAAATGAGTTTATAAAATCTTGCGGTTTCTCCAAATCAAAAAATCTCATGGAAATCCGAAATCCCAATCTCTAGTATAAATAAACTATGAATTAAAGGTATTAGGCTTCGGCAATCCGGACTGGCCCTAAAAATGATGCATGGCAATGAATATATAAATATGCATGAAAATCACAGTAATAAATGCAATGTTTGATCTATCATATAAAAGCAAGTACGCTAATACCATGTCGAAACTATCATCTAACAATTTATACTAATAAATAGTATTTCTAATGTGTGTGTGACATGGAAATTACCGATGATGATGTGTGTGAGCCGGCCAGCAAGTGTACGTGGAGCATACGCATCATCGGTAATGGTGCCGGTGTCCTGACAACAAGGTTTCATAATAACGATAAAAGCACAGAATAAGCATGCAATGCGATGCGAACAACAAGAATATGCGGGAGCTGAATAATAAATACAATAATAAGGAATATGCATCTAAATAAATGAGTCTACAAGTAAACTACAGGTCTAAACTAATAGACAAATCAAAAGGGTGAGGAAAACCACCTAAAATCTGAGTCGATATATATATATATATATATATATATATATATATATATATGTAATAGTCGGTGATCCCGTTTCAATAGTATCACAGACGGTACAATATCTATAATATGACATCCTCGAGTCTAGAGTGCGGATCTATCATCAATATAGCACGTACGGTAAATCCATCGTACGGCATCCCAAATCTGGGTATAGGTCGAAAATCACCTATATCACAATATTCATCTGGTATCCTTTTATCATATATCATGATTTGGGGGTACTGATCTACGTCTAGTACAATACTGATACTATCTACAATATATACATGCGTGTGTATGAAAACACCACGCCTAAAGACCCGCTAAACATCATGCCGTATCTCAATTACAAACTATGTCACATCACCGATCGTATGGCCTCAAGCCCAATCTCATCGACTCATCTTCAAGTATCATAAACTATCCTCATAATCCATGTATATGTATACGCATGTGTGTGTGTGTTTATACATAGTCCCATACTCATGTGTATACATATATACATATCTCCATATACGCACAGGTAAAAATGTATGCATGTGTGTGTGTGCATGTGGGTGTAATCTCTAATCTAGGGTTTCGCAACTAACGCTAAACTATAACATTAACTTCTAAATACACAAAGCTAACCCATGAACACATAACCCTATCTTGATAAACAATAATCTCATAACAACATATATGTGTGTGTGTGTGTGTGAGTGTGTGTATGTGTGTGTGTGTATTCGTATACCAACTACGAAACTGCGGGGGTGCTATACGCCATCAACCCGACTTCCGCCGTTGATATATATCTACTCACTTGCTCTTGCTTGCCGATGTCGATGTCGCCATCATCATCTTCATCATCTCGAATCCTCGTGGGGGTACCTACATATATACACAATCGCAAAAATGCGTATTAAAATCATGTCGGAAAACCAAAACGGCACACGTTTTGCTCATAGGTCAAAACCTATAGCCTCGCATGCAAACACGACCAATAACCCTAGTTGTTGACGTTCAAACGCCACGCGACGGAAACACAATATCAAATATGAAAATTCAAGTCAAAACGAATCGCAAAACAAGGTAGCAACTTAAGGAAATGGTCCATGATTTTACCCTGGGTCAAATTAGCCAATTTTGCACATGTAAAGGGTCTAGTTTACAAATGAAGGAGACACAGAGCAAGCACGAAGCCCATTGCTCAATCTTTGGCTACAAATTGCAGGCAGAAAGGTTTTATTTGCAGCCCAGATAAGGGTGTAGGGGCTGGGGTCTTGGGGTTAGCTTCCTAGGTGCCTGCACACTCCTCTGTGTTTGCTAAATAATTTTTCAGGTCCCCGAGTCATTCCAGATTCCAATGTACTACCAAAAATTTCCAGAATTTCAAATGTCGGGGTTTCTAAATTTTGGGGTTTGGGGTTTACTCTATGGTTCCAGTCCAATATACATTCTCTACAAGGGTTTAAGGTCACTATAAGCCTCAATTTCATCTTTGGATTCAATTCAAACCCTAACCATAACTTGAAATTTTCAAAGTCCACAAATCAACACTAAATCACTTCTAACTAACATAGTTGCTAAAGTGAATGTAATACAATGCTAATGACAATGAAAGTATCTCATTTGGCAACTCAAGAAAATTCTTGAGTTGTCCCAAGTGTCCAAAATCCTTGGTTTCTTGGTCCAAAGTGTAGCTTGTGAACTTGTGCATGTTTTTAATGAAGTGGGGTTGGACTTTGGATGAGCTTTTGGGTGTGTTTTGAGGTGTTGAAGTGGAGGTAGAGGAAGGAGGCAACCATGGGGCGAAGAGAGAGGAGAAAGTGATGAAGAGATGAATGAAGAGAATGGCCCAAGTCAACACAAGACCCCTCACCTCTCTCTCTCATGCAAATTCCTCTTTGTTTAATCATTTTCCTTTTTATTTTCTTTTCTTTTGTTTTCTTTATCTTTTCTTCTCTTTGATATTTTAAAACCATGCATGATAAAAGAAAGACGATGTAGGAAAATGTAACAAAATGTAATATGACATGGTGCATGTCATGTGCACAAATCCGGATTAATGCGAGATTAGCGATATTTAATCGTGATTAGCATTAAAATAGTATATAATTAATTATAAAATTTCAAAATTTGCTTAAATCCAATAAAACATCATCTTTTTAGTAATTTCTATAATTTTCCAAATTTTTCCCAATTTATCGATATTTAATTATACCACATTATTAAAATATTTAATATTTAATTATAAAAATCCCCAAAATTAATATTTTATTTTTCTGAAATGTTATAGTCTTCCCCACTTAAAGAAATTCGGTCCCCGAATTTAAATTTAAACCCCGAATTTCTATAACAATTCAGTAGAATGATCAAATCGTCGGGGCTCCGAAATTATGAATACATAAAACGCATCATAGCGCAATGCATGTGCATGAAAAATGAGAAGATAACTCAAAATCAAAACTCCGTCAAGCATCCCACAATCATTGGAGTTATGGCGAAGACACCAATGTCAAAGCCCAAAACAAAACCAACATGATAGACATCAACAATGCAAGTAAACATCATAACTATACATGTAAATATCTGGAGGAAATCCATGCTAAACCCTTTTAAGTCGCTGTGCAATGCGCGTATTGTAAGTGCACGGCGGCACCCCATCCGTCAATCCGACGCCGGAATGCGGAAACAAACCTTTTTGCGAACTTGTAAGCCGGCACCACCGCGCACAAAAATCCCGGATCGGGCCATTAACATAGTCCTAGCTAACTAGAGAAGGGGAAGAGAGATATACCGCGCGATCCGTGTCCTTCGGTCTTCTCGCCGTCGTCCCGATCTCCACGCGGAAGCTCCGGTCTTTATCTCCTCGTCGGAAAGGCACCACATCGCCGGGTTCTTTTACGGGCTCCCACCTCTGGACCGAGGCAACTCGGGCATGAAGTTGGCGAGCCGACGTGCCCAAGAATTGCTGTAGAATAATGTAGAACTCTATGTCTCATTGGGGTAACTCGAAGTTGCCTTTTGGTGGAGGAATGAGATATATACATTTGGATATGAAACTATGGGATTTTTGTGAAGCCAAAAGAACAATATTTCCTTCCAAAAAATTGGGACAGCCCCTCCCCTTCAATGGCCGGCCAAGCCTCTTGAGGAATGATAGAATGAATGGAATTCCAATGAAAAAGGAGTAAGCCCCAACATCATGCAAGAGAGAGAAAAGGTGATGATCATAAGCAATGATCATAAACTAAAACCCACACTCCATCAACCATCATGACTCCAAAGGTCAAGCCATGATGAAGTCAAGAAGTCAAATGACGGTGCAACCATCATGACACTACAACTTGCAAAAACAACCCTCCAAATTGCTAATTTGCACAATTGCAAATATGCCCTCCTCCATCAATTTTCAGCCAAGGAATGATACAAAGGAAAATGGCCGAAACGGAATACAAACTGGCAACTTTAGAAAACTGATCCCGTAATAAATTACAGGAAAACCCCGCGACTGTATATACATACCCACATTTGTATTCCGACCGAATACAAATGCAATGAGACAAAATCTACACTGTCCAATACTAGGATCCGGCTTAAACCAAATCCCGCTAGTATTATCCGTCCGATCATTGTCCGTGCAATACCGCACGTATCTGATCGAAACCTGCCATATCTCCATACGGCCTCTACAACGTTTCACCCGAAACTTGAGAAACTGGTCTGTGGGGGACTCTAAAGACTCGTCAACAATTTGGTTGTGGATTTAACCACTAGCACGTCAGAGGTATTAGCCTATACATAACGGGCTACCAGGTATTGACCAAAAGGGACGTCGATGAGCGAACTCATCCTGACACCCTACTGAGCCTGTCAGTGACAGTATTCGTACAGTCCGGTCCTGTAACGTTTCAGAAATCATTTTGCGAATTTTACCGTTTTAGGGCAAAATTGTCGGTTTTTCCCGTTTTAACCCGATTTAGATCAAACGACCGTATAAGCTTACCGGCACCTATTTTAGCTAAAATAAAGCTTGTGCGCGAACTTTAGGGGTATTTGGGAGGTTTTGGTTCAGATAGTTTTTTCCCAAATAAAATATTATTTTAAGCGGTATTTTGTGCACGTAAATCGAGAAAATTTTTATTTTGTGAATAAATTAATTTTGTCACTAGAATTATTTTAGAAGGTTCTTTTTAAATATCTAGATTTTTTTGGTGACTAATGGTTTGGATTTAAAAAGAAAAGAAAAGAGTGAAAGGTGGCAAAATAGCAATTTTTTATATTATTTACACTCTTTCCTAGCTATTTCCTCACAAATTATTCACAAAATTACCCCCCATCCCTTCTTGGCCGAGCTCAACCCCCCCATTTCTGTCCTTAACAATTCCAAACTCATTTCTCACTCATTTTCTATCAAAAACACAAAAGGAATTCCAAAAATAAATCCAAAAATTCTTATATAAATATTAAACCATTTTTCCTTCACTAATCCTTCATGGATCTTCATCAAAGCTTGATTTTGGAGGATAAAATGATGGATCAAATTTCTTTTTGGTGTTCTTGAGGAGGTATAATTTCTTACCTTAATCTATAATTAATTGCTTTAATCTTTAACTAGCTAATTTAGATAGCTATTTAAGTGCTTAATTTAGCTTTTAATTCCTGATTAATTCATTATATTTGGTTTAAAAAATTCATGTTAGGGTTAAATTTTGATTAATTGATTAGTGTTTAATTCAAGTGTTAAATTGTGTTATGGAAAAGATTAATCTAGTAGAAAATGCTAATTTTTGCTAATTACTACTTTGTCTAGTTAAGGGTTTTTGCTAAAACTTAATTAAGTAAGTTTAAAAATATAGGATTGGTTTAGATAGCTTAGTTAAGCTATTTTAAGGTATTTGTAATTGTTAGATTTGTGTTATCTTGAATCTAGTGTGATATATTGCGATAGGTTGCTTACTAGATTTCGGGGTTTTTCCGACGTAGGGTTCTTTTGGTAGTTGCGAGGTTATATCCAGTGTATTCCTCGTAATTTTTGTGTTGTGTTGCGCGATCGGGACGATCGGGGTCCAGAATTGGTGTTTTGTAGTTTAGCGACCGCAATTAGGGTTTTGGCCGGTATCGTGCGCGATAGAAGCGCTAAGCGCGTAGTGTATTTTTCAGGGCGTTATTCTTGCGTTTCGATGTCTTTTCGTCGATGTAGAATATATGCTTATGTGATGTGTTTATGAAATTTTAGGTTCGCAAGCGGGGACTTCGGACGCTACGACAAGGGGAAAACAGGTGGTAGCCTTCACCAAGCTTGGAGCGTTGGTGAGTAGATTTAACATCTACAGGGGAATCGCCCGCATGGCGTTATGCGTCTGGGCTAGAAATATTTACATTGTCGCATATTCTATGTCATGTTTAGAATTGCGCATTTACCCTATTAGATAGATTGTAGTGTGCCTGGACTAGTAGTAGTAGGACACTGCACATATTATTGACGATTTATGTTGCACTAGCACTGTTTGTACGCTACACACACCGTCAATAATTACCATGTCACACACATAACCACTTATAGATGTTATATTTCTTGGTTAGGGACATTGTGACATTGATTCATATTTCTTATCACATTGACATACAGTTATCTGTTTACCTATAGGGTATTGTACCATTAGTGATAGGTACATACACACCTAAGGATATAGCTACAGGTGTACTTGCATTTTATACTTTACTTATACCTGATAGGTATATCACATCATCATATAGGTAGATACCTATATTTCTGCTATACCATTCATGTGTTCATTTATATCTGGTGAATGCTATGCTTTTCTTTTATACGCTTTCATTACAGTTTTTATGTTGCGTATACTTTATTCATGGATTATCGCATTGTTATATGGATTTTTTATGATGTTTTCTGGATTTGGGAACCGTGGTAGTTCATGAAATTATGCATACATTGAAAAATCCGGTTTCCTTGATATGATATTTTAGCAGCCACCATGAGATTTATCGGTGCTGATATATATACCCTACGCGAGGAAAGGAGGGATCCGTGTATGGGTACATGGTGGGGCCCGGAGGTACCCTGAAGCAAGAACGTTGTCGCTGTGTGAGTCGACATCGCGGTGCTAGGCGATGAGGCTTAGGGGAACCATACTTTCCGGTGACAGGACCATTGACTCATCGGCTATCGAGTGGATACCGACGGGAGTCATGTACGTATGGATACGTCGAGAGGCGAGGGTCAGAGCTAGGCACTCGAGCTTTCGGGATAGCGTATGATACGTACCTATCAGGGGGCCAGTCATGGAGACAGCACCTGATTGATCAGCATTTCTGTGTCGATGCTTGGCACATTGGTTTCATGATATTTCCAATTACTCTTTTGTATATATAACAGGGGATTGAGTCGCTGTTATATATACCCTTACACCAATATTAGTGGAATGGGACGCTAATATATGTGTATTGCCCTCATCATATTTATTTATGACATTATATTAGGATGTTAGAACCGTGCTGGAGATTTGATTTGGGACTTAACAGATTCATTGGGATTGGATACTGATATTGTACATACGAGATATGTGAGATCCACTTGCTGTTGTACATTTGATATATGTGAGATATGTTGATATTGTATATACGAGATATGTGAGATCCACTTGATGTTGTACATTTGATATATGTGAGATATACCTGATATTGTACATACTAGATAGGTGAGATCTACTTGATATTGTACATTCGATACATATGCGAGATATACTTGATATTGTGCAGTTGAGGCGATGTGACACTTAGATGATATTGGAGCCAATTTGGGGACTGATTTGAGGAATTGGGATTTTGATTTGTCTTGCTGGATTGTGATCCTACCACGATGTCAGGATTCCGTGGAAATGACATATTTCACTCCATACCTCATCTTTATATACTTGTGCACTGTTCCATGTATTAGGAGTACCTATGAGTGTACCTTTCATGAGTGTTGCACATTTACTTTCTCATATCCCCAGTGCATGATTATTGCATACTGTAGTCATCTCATTATTGCTTTATATATTGGTGGTACTTGTTAGTGTACTTTCCATTATTTCGTACTCATGACCTGTTATTACTGCAATTGTCATATATTAGATTCATGCTGTACGTACATTCTTGCGATTACCTGCATATGTTATTTACTATTCATGAGTTGGCAACTCACCCCCGTTGTGCCACAGGTGTTACAGAGTGTTCCCCAGAGTAGTCGAGGCTGGCTATTCATCTATCATCTTTTGCTACGGATACCGCATCAGCTCACAGTGTGCAGTTTGCTTAGATGGGTTTTGTGGTTATTCGTTGTATTGTATATTCATTGTATCCCTGTACTCTCCATCTACTATTTTCATATTGACTTAGAGACTTGGTGAGGACAATGTTGTATATTATGTTGGATTTGTTGTCTTTTATACAGTTTCCTTTCTATCGTCTTCTATTTCTTCGCTACGGCGTCGTATATTTGTTGTGGTGGTTGTTTTCTGCCTTTGGGCGTGAATTTGCTCCCGTTTGGGATGCTTTACATTATATTTATGTTGTACCCATTTTTGGGGCTAGCTTTTACAAAGGAGGTACTGCCAAAATTTTAATGGAAATAAAGTTGGACTTTTAAAGAATTTGGGTTGTGATTTCAAAGACTTTTAAACAATGTTTCTTATCTTTTCTGGTATTTTAATGGTTTAGATTTTTGGGTTTTGGCTTTCTTTTTCTGCGTTACGCCTGTAGACGTTGCGTAGTATTAGGGCCGTCACGTGCCAATTTCGGGTCGTGACAGGTCCGTTCGTCTATGAGAATCGCATGGCGGGCCTAAGGGGTTGGTAAAAGTCAGACCCCCAAAAGCGGTACAAGTTGTGTCGGAGTGTAGCCCAGAACACCCTGAGATACTACTAGAATACCTACCAGTAAATCTCCTGCCTTGACTAAGGACTTCGTGTAATGGCTCTCCTAGACACAGCGCGACCTCACCCCCAATACTGGGAGAGATGAACCCATGCAGATCCGCTCACTGCCTCCATGTGGCTCGGGACTGTACCCAACTAAAACCTGTTTGCAGGTCTCCTTTGAGTGTGGTAGGGTAGTAATCAAAGCACAGTGGGAACTCATACGAGACAAATGACGATCTCAGGTCGATGAACTAACCTGTACACATGTCACCAGGGAACTGCTATCTGACGTCATGTATAAAACCAACTAGCATGTTCCCGGCGAGTCCTGTCCGGTGTACTCATAACCCAATGAGCACCTGTATACATCTTAGGTGAACCAACTGACACCAGTGGCTTGTGAGACCGGCCACCGCCCCTCGTCGGGGTCTCGACTGTATACACTAGTCTACTATGGAGTATCGATGCCCTGTCTCGAAACTCCCACGACTAGGGACCTTTTAAGGATGTGCTTATAGACTACCAGCTCCCACGTATATGATCGCCCAAATACTGCTGGCAGTCAAGCAAGAATCCTATGGGCTCTATCAACGTGCAATAGTGACCTGTAAGGTGACCTAAAGCAGTACACGATGATAAAGATAAACCAGATAACATACTATCATCTTGAGCAAGACTGTCCTACCGGGATAGGTCCTCCCTAAATCATTGCAATCACGTGCATGTGATCCAATAATTGACTCTGAGGGCACTATCTCCAACAATCTCCCACTTGCTCTCAAGGCTAATTATTGCGATGTCGCATACTCACAGCCCGTGTGATACCGAACACCCAACTCCTCTACTAGTCAGTCTCACAAATCCCGTTTGCGAAACTATTGCGTTCAAGGAATAGCCTCAGTGAGTGGATCCGCTTTGATGTTTCTTTCTATATCTCTCTATTTCTCAAGTTCGCGGAGAAAGCCATCTCCCAAAATGAGCAATACCTGTCTTAGAATATGTCTGGATATCTGATGGGACCTAGCTCATAAATGAACTCCAAATCCAAACTTCTTAGACTGTATCGTCAACTGAACTTAATCAGTATCCTGCGTCATCCTTCCCTCAGTATCCTCCTGGACCACCTGTCCAAAATACTGCCCCTCCTCAGAAGGAAAACTATAACTCTGTCATCCATGTCACCTTGGAAGCCTGGAATGATAACTGTCTCCCGAATGAGGCTGTCGTTATCATATCCCTAGAACATCCAATTATGTTCTATAACTGCTTCCGATTGTTTCTCCAGGATTGGATTAATATCAACTTATTGCATCCACTGCAAAAACAACATCTGGTGTGGTACTTGACATCTCTTGATTGACTCAATTGCCTAAGCAAGTGATCTGCCAATCATGCACATCCTTCTCCCCTTTAGTCTGTAAGACACCTTTAGAGAGGGTGACTCCATCACCTGCAGGTACACCACCATGCCAGGAGTCGTCCATTTGAAAGCACCTCTAGAATGCTGTCTAAGTACCCTGATTGGGAAACTACCCAAATCTAGATCTAAAACCATAGATCCAGTAACCAGAATGTCAGATATAATATCCAAGTCCCATGTGGAGAAACCACTGTGTGACAACCAAAGTATAACCGATCGTAGTATAGGAATATCACTTCCAACTCTGTGTATGTCATCCAAATACCAGGACATCACACCCTACTACCTTCTCAATAGATCCATCCCCTATTCTGATGAAGTCAAACCTATGACTGTTACATCAGAAATAGATGATCTTTCTCCGCTATATCTGCTTTAGTCCATAAACATAAGCTACTTGTCCACCAATGCTTCTGCTGCTCCCACTGACTACGACAACCCTCTGGCAGAGTCATATAGACGTACACTTTTAAAGCCAGTTTAGAACGACGCTATACTCATCCTCCTGCCGGGTTTCACAGTCTGGAACAACAGCAATGGCAAGTCTGGGTAAACAAGAACCTCCCTGTCACCGTCCTTGAGGCTACTGGAGTACCTCTCGGGTGCCTGAGGTTACCCATCTTATCTGCGGAGTGTCCAATGGAATGTCAAACCAGATTGAATCTTTAGGTTCTTATCAAATCTTCAGTAATTGTTTACGGTTCTGGAATCAGTTCCAGTTCTACCATACTCCCACTACTGTTTTCTGAAAAAATCTATTTTATTAAAACCGTGGTGAGTCTAGAACAATATCGCTATTGATCTTCCAGATGGTAGAAAGTCAACCCTCGTCATAGCCTGGGTCAACCCACAAATAGCCATTACAGAAACGTGCCTTGAGTTGTCTAGAGTCTGTTTTTAAGCATATGCTGGACAACTCCCCGTACCTTAACATCGTTAAGATATGAACTGTTCGATATCCAATATAGAACCAGAGGCACTGATTTAATTGAACCAGATTCAAATCATGCAGCTGTCTCCAGTGCATGTCAACTAAATGGAGAGAGGCCGATCAACATTACTCAACTTAGGAGTGCTCCCAATTATGAGCAATCTGAAAGGGAAGCAAGTTCATTTAATCATTACTATCAACTGAATACCCTACACAAGTATCTACATCTTCGATCACCTTGATGAATCCCGATACTTGCAATACCTGTTTCTCTACTTTATTCATATACCTATAACTTCTCAAAACTCAGACCTTGTGTTTCTACGAAACGCTTATCTAAGAACTAGAGAAGTCATAAGTAAACCGAATATAGTACGAGGACCAACCCCTCTGTCCTAATGGACACTGGACAATATACGATACCCAGTATAAGTCCCTTGAGTCTGATAACTCAATCCCTGTGTGTCGTAGGTTGAAATTTGTACCTATGGTTAAGAAGAATTACACCGCTGTTTAATGCTCCTTACCTAACCATCCACTGATATAGGTAAATGTCATGGACATAATTTCAAAAAGGTATATATCTCATTCTATAAAAATAGACGTACAGATATATCAATTTGAAAATGGTGCATGACAGCGGATATTTAAAACCAGATATTTGCCGTCCGGCAAACAACCCAGGTGACTTCCTCAAATATCACCGATTACAACGAATCCCGATATAATGAGGATGATCACCTAATTCCCAATAACTTACTCCCACTCATCATCTGTAAAACCATACAGATGTGAGAATCATACCTGGTAAATGTTAGTTATATGTATGCCCTAGAGGCTAATACTATACATAGGATGTATATTGTAGTGGATGCTTGGACATATATAGGGAGGACTTTCTTGCTCGACATGATAGTATGCTATCTGGTTGCTCTTTACCTTAACGTGTACACTGATTGTCTCTCTGTTACATGTTGCTAAAGCTCTTAGGATGTGTACTTGATTACCTGGACTATGATGCGGATCATACTAGTTGGGACATGGTAGTCCATAAGTACATCCTTCAAGGTCCCTAGTAGTGGGTGTATCGAGACGGGGCATCGATATACCAGAGTAGACTAGAGTATACCTTCTCGACCCATACAGATGGGCGATGGATGATCCACTAGTAAAATAGGGGGTTGCCCCTACGGATGGAATTATCCGTTGGGGCAGATTTTACTTGGCCCTACGGATTACTCCGTAGGGCTAAAGGGTTGCCCCTACGGGTACTGACGTTCAAGAATAAAAAAATTAATTCTTAATTTAGTGTTTGCCCCTACGGTGGCGCAAACAAAGGACCTACGGATATATCCGTAGGGGCAAGTAAATATCGTTTTAAAACAAAGCCAGATCGAAAAGCCTACGCTCATTTTCTCTCTCTCCCTCAAACGCGCGCGAAAAACCCTAAATCGCCGCCCTCGCGTCGCCACCGTCGTTGGGCAGAGTCGCCACCGTCGTCGCCACCGCCGATTTCGTCGCCACCATCGTCGCCACCGCCGGTTTCGTCGCCACCGCCGGTTTCTTCGCCAATTCGCCACCGTCGTCGCTCCAGCCCACCAGCGCACCCGTTCAGGTATAAATCTCGAGGTAAATTAAAGCATTTTTGGATTATTCATGGTTGGGTCTGGGTTGCGCGCGCGAGAGTTGGGTTTGGGCAGGGGCGCGATGGCGGTCGGTGTCGGGGTCGGGGTAGGGTTAGGGTTGGGGTTCGGCTGCTGTTGGGGTGGGGCTGGGGTTAGGGTTACTGTGGGGCTGGGGTTAGGGTTGGGGCTGGGGTAGGGTTACTTTGGAAAACATCATATGGTTTTTTGGTTTCAAAAATATTAAAACAATTTCAGGAATAGAGCCAACCGGAATATAATGATCAAAACATTTTGAACCATAAATAAAGTCGGAAATATTAAAGAAAAGGCAATAATTAACCTTCTAAATTTTTTGCTAAGACAGTGAAACAAAGATTTTAGCAACCCAAGATAGAAAATAACCCTATGGGAAATTAAGGAATGAATTACAGTAAATTAAAAATAAAGGAAAGATAAGGGAGAGCAGATCGCAATGTGAATATGTAGGTGGATGGATAAAATTTCAATGTGAACATCGCAAGTAATCAAGTAAACATAATAAGAATAAATCGTTTAATTAATCATTTGAAAGATGAGATCGATATAAGGAAATGATATATATATATATATATATATATATATATATCGTACTTAATGCAAGAAATGATATAGGTAAAACAGATGTTATGGAATAACGGCCAAGAGAATTGAATATTTGGGTGTTCTTTTTAAATATCATCACGTTTAGTTGCAAGCGTCAAAACCTAAATGAGAATGTAACTAAGGAGATTCAAAACCAAAAATAGATAAATTAGTTTATAGAAATAAAATGAAATTTGATTTCTCTATAAGGATATATAAGATATACTTTAGTAAACGAATAAGGGAAATTACTTAGTTTATTCCTCCATAGATAATTGCAACCATTTATATCTCTATATCTTCATTCTATTTATTTTTAGAAATATATTCATATGAAAGTTAAAGGATAGATTAGACCGATATCAAGATGATAATCAAATATATAACTAGTGTTTATGAAAAAGTCAAGAATAAAAGGAATAAATTTAAAACATTTGAAGTCATATAATCAAAGGAATATTCTTAATATGTGAACTCTAATCATAAGTTGCATGGGAAGAAAAATATATTCCTATGCTTTATGATTTCAGCGGATAGCTCAAGTTTAGTTTCAACTTTATATTCTTATTTTTCTCTCTTTTTTCTTTAGTGTTTCTTCCTCCATTTCTTTGAAGAGTCTCTCACAGCGAAATACACTCCATTTTTTCTTAATGGGATAGAATCCTACCCCCGACAGCCGGAACACATACATACAAACGCATAATTAGAGAGCGACTTGAGATGTTCGGGTTAAAACCAATATATGATACTCGATGATGATATGAAACCTTCATATTCCCATCGATACCCGTATATGAAACTAAAGCGCCACTTAGTCCCCGTCTATCGGTTAACATACGTGCGATGCTCGTCGTGACCTAGAACTATACGAAGGTTGTTAAATATCGGACAGTATAGCTCGATACTAACAACCGTCGTATAGTCTACGCGACGAGAAAATTCAATCGTATGGTAACCCATAGATTTGTCCCGTGTGGACAAGTTAAGAATGTATAAAGCAAACGCCTTCATTCACTTGTGTTTTCATCCGTTTCGAGATATTTCGTCGGTACCTTTCCGCTGGTTCTCCGTGTACAAAGATAGATTAGATGTTCATTTCAACGTTGTTTCACAGCTTTGAAATGATTATCTATTCTATTACAGTGTACTCGGAGAACAGCGGGGAGGTGCTGCCGAAATTTACTCGAAACGGTTGAAAGCACAAGTGATGGGCGTTCGCTCTATACATTCTTAATGGGATAGAAGCCTACCCCCGACAGCCGGAACACATACATACAAACGCATAATCAGAGAGCGACTCGAGATGTTCGGGTTAAAACCAATATATGATAATATGAAACCTTCATATTCCCATCGATACCCATATATGAAACTAAAAGCGCCACTTAGTCCCCGTCTATCGGTCAACATAACGTGCGATAATTTATTCTTTTCAACGACAAACGCACACACAAAGCATATACATGAATTTTCTTCTTTGTCAGTAACTATCCCATTCTTATATTTCTCAATATAGTCAGCATAACCTACAATTTATATGTTATTCAGTCTAACATGGCCCATGAGTACGTCAGAGTTAAGGACTGGATGTATGTGGATTGGAAACAACGTATGCAACCTAAGTTTGTCGCAGGAGTTGCTTCTTTCCTTGAATTTGCACGAGCACATAATAAGATCATAATAGAGAAGATTCTTTGTCCGTGTGATAGATGTGGCAATAAGTACTGGCGGAAGGTAGAATTGGCAGAGCTTCATATTGTAAAATATGGGTTTACTAGACTTTATTCAATTTGGAAATATCACGGGGAAGGAGAAGAATGCAGTACTGCGGTATAAGAAGGAGAACATGATAATGCGGCAGGAGAAGAAGAAGAATTCGGTAATACGGCAGGATACGGAAATTTATTTCCATCAGAAGAAATGGAGGATATGGTAGAGGCTGCCCTAGGTGAATTTATTCATACCGAAGATGACATTCCTTCCGGTCAAGGATCGCGTGCGGATAAATATGAAAATTTCATGAATGATGCTAGGAAACCAATTTATGAGAATGCGAAGTATTCCACCCTCTCATGGTTCGTCCAACTTTTCCAAATTAAGTGCCTAAATGGATGGAGCAACAAGTCATTCACAATGCTTCTTTCGTTCTTGAAAGATTCTATGCCTCCGGGAAATAATGTGCCCGAAAGCTGGTACGAAGCCCAGAAAATGATGTCTGATTTGGGTCTAAAGTGCGAGAAGATTCAAGTATGTCCTAAAAATTGCGTGTTGTACCGGAAAGAGAATTCAGATTTGAAAGAGTGTCCAACATGCGGAGAGGCCAGGTATAAGCCGAAAGATTCTGATAAGAAGCCTGATATACCTGTGAAGATAGCACGATATTTTCCCATAACACAGAGGCTACAGAGGCTATTTAGGTGCAAGAAAACAGCCGAGGCAATGATTTGGCATCACCGTGCTCCTCCAAGCGAAAATGGAAAAATGAGCCATCCAAGAGATTCACCGGCATGGAAGGATTTCGATAGGAGGCACGCAATATTCAGTAGCGATCCTCGCAATGTCCGGCTCGGACTGGCTGCCGATGGCTTCTGCCCATTCAACTATATGGCTGGAAGTCACAGTACATGGCCCGTTGTAATGATAATTTATAATCTGTCGCCTTGGTTGGCTATGGACCAATCATACTTTATGATGCCTCTTCTTATCGACGGACCAAACTCACCGGGGAACAATATCGACGTCTATCTCCGACCTCTGATTGAGGAGCTGAAAACTTTGTTCATTGATGGTGTAGAGACATATGATTCAAACACAAATACAACCTTCATACTGCGTGCGGCTTTAATGTGGACAATTAATGACTTTCCTGCGTATGGAATGCTTTCAGGTTGGTCCGTACATGGTCACAAAGCATGTCCTCATTGCCATGAACACACAACATCAAAATTTTTGAATTTTAGCAGGAAGGTTTGTTATTGCGGCCATCGACGTTTTCTGCCTCCAGACCACCCCTATAGGTTAGACACGGTTCACTTTGATGGTCATCAGGAGCTTCTTGGGCCTCCATCCCCATTGTCCGGAGAGGACGTGACTGCTAAATGGGATGGTTACAATAACGTGACCTTCGGGATGGATCCGACGAGACAGGTCAAACCACAATATTGGAACAAGTTAAGCATTTTCTTCGAGCTTCCGTACTGGTCTATAAATTCAGTGCGTCATTGTCTGGATGTCATGCATATAGAGAAGGGAGTATCAGAGCACATACTTAACTTGCTCCTGTGTAAAGACGGGAAATCGAAAGACAACATGAATGCCCGGATGGATCTACAAGAGTGGGGAATAAGAAGTGAACTGCACCCTAAACCGGTAGCGGGTAAACCGGGCAAGTTTGTACTTCCCAATGCCGCTTATCATATGTCACAACCGGAGAAGAAAAGATTCCTGCAGGTGTTGCATGATTTGAAAGTCCCCACAGGCTTCTCAGGATCATTCAGCAAGAAAATAAAAATTGTGAAGGGCAAGATCGATGGGCTGAAAAGTCATGACCACCATGTTATCGTGGAGCACCTTCTTCCATTAGCCCTCAGGACTTCTCTCCCCGACTCGGTTGGTCTGGTAATCAACGACCTATGTTGTTTTTTCAGGGAGTTGTGTGTTAAAACGCTGGAGGTTGCGACGCTGGATAAACTAGAAAATTCTATTGCGTTGATACTTTGCAAGTTTGAGCGTATTTTCCCACCGTCATTCTTCGATATCATAATACACTTGACGGTTCATCTTGCAACTGAGGCGAAATTAGCCGGACCGGTACAATATCGATGGATGTATCCCGTCGAGAGGTACGTTAAATTTTTCGTTTCGCGCAATTTATAAATTTATTTTTGTCATGTATGCCCGTGTTTATTTATTCAACATATTCTCATTAGGTACATTTACACTCTTAAGAAGTATATACGCAATAAAAATCGACCAGAGGGTTCTATCATGCAAGGTTATCTTCTTGATGAAGCAACCACATTTTGTTCCCGCTATCTGGACGAGAACATTGAGACAAGGCTTAACCGACCACGAAGAATTCAAGACGGGCCATATGGTAAAGCCGAGTATAAGAGGGTAGACACTATGTTTATCAACAAGATATACCGGTTTATCTTGCTTAATTGCGTATGTCTTGAACAAATTAGAGAGTAAGTTCTTTTGGATTAATTGTTATATCTGTGTTTGTGTGTATGAAATGACATAATATTAATGTCACAATTATTTGTCGAAAACAGAACTCATTTTAACGAGGTACGTGAGGGGCATCCTGATTGGAACGAAGAGCGTTTGGAAAAATACCATCAGGATAATTTTTGTGATTGGGTCACAGAGCATGTAAGTTATTCGAATTACATTTTATTGCTATCGGTTTTAATCTAAACTTGTATCGTTATGTATTTATCGTAAAATTTGTTTTGTTAGATCCACGATCCGAACTTGTCTGCATCATTTGAGAGTGATTCAAGATGTTTAGCTCAATTTCCTAGTATGGAGGTTGCACATTACAAAGGATTTGGTGTCCTTGGATACAAATTCGAAGTTAAGGACATAGAAACATCTAGAATCACTCAGAACAGTGGGATTGCGACGGTAGGATCGGACGGTGTGATTTACTATGGGTACTTAAATTGTATACTCGGCATCCACTATCCCGGACGATCAGAACCCTTTTATATATTCCACTGTACTTGGTACGATCCGCGAACCGATACAGACAAGTGGAGAAGCAGTCTTGGGACCTGGAAAGATGAATATGGATTGACAAGTGTGAACACACTTCGATTTTACGGTCAGGACGATCCGTTTATCTTTCCGAACCAAGCGTTCCAAGTATACTACTCACAGTGTTTGAAGCATCCGGGGTGGAGTGTTGTATGCCGATGGAAACCTAGAGATGTCTACGATGTCCCAGAATACGAGGACAGCGATGAGGACGAAGAAGAGAGAAGGCTTAAAGTGCTCCGACCGTCTGTTTCGAAGGACGGGTTGTCTTCGACCGATCATGAAGTTACGTGGGTTAGAAATGACATCGATGATGAAATCCAAGTAGATATGTATGATGCGCCCACGAAATGAAAAAGGTTATCAGTAATGTTATATTATTACTTCACATTTTACGCTCTAGATCATATATAGTCAATACTTTTAATGATTGTCTAATGCGTCCATGAACCGTTTATCTAGATTTGATGACGATGTCGGGAGCAGCGAGGGGCGGCAGGAGCTCCAGCCGCGGCAGAGGCAGAGGCAGAGGCAGAGGCAGAGCGGTTCTGCCGCCCGGAGAGCTCCGTAGGGAGCTTCAGAGGGCCGGTCTTGCACCCAGATCGGAGACCCCTTCGGATGCCTCCTTCCGTGTTGATTTGGCCACACCTCCAGGTATACTGCACGCATATCCATTTTGAATGTAATATTACAGATATTCATGCATGTTTATGTAAAAATTACTTATATTGTCAATGTTTGATTGTCTAGTTGTTGGTGATGCGTCCACATCTGGGACAGAGGCCACCCCCGCTCCTCCAGGTATGTTTATATATCATATAGTGTATGTATATTGATTTAGAATGCTATATCATAAATATACACATTCCTTTTGCTCTTACTTAGCAATTTTTATTATTGTCTAGCTGTAGGTGGTGACACCACCGCTCCTGCGGGTATGTTTATATGTCCTATAGTGCATGCATATTGATTTAGAACGTTATATTATTGATCTACACATTCTTTTTGCAATTACTTATAAAATCTATTTTTAATTGTCTAATTATAGGTGGTGCGTCCACACCTTCCACAGGGGCCACTCCTGCCGCTTCCATACCCTCCGCATCGTCTGCAGGTTAGTATGAATAAATTTAAAATATTTATTTATTTTACATATGCTCTATAGAATAAATATGAACTTCATGGAGATTTAGCGTCGATGTTTATTTTACAGTTGGAGGGGATGCGTCCGGGACCCCGGTTGTTCCTCACCGGAGGAACTATCGTCCCACTCGTGCTGCTGCTCGACCCCAGGCTCGTGCGCTATTCACCGGAGGTATATATCACACTTGAATTCTTAATACAACTTTGTCTTATTATTGATTGTCTTGATATTTCGTGCAGACGCAGGGCCTCTCCACCCCCAGAGGGGGACTCGAGGCCCGAATCAGTCCCATAGGCTGAGGCCTGATAGAGCTAGGGGGGAGGCAGCATTCCCCCTATTTTTTACCCTTGACTATCGCTATACCGGTCCTCATGCCGAGAGGTTCGGCCGGTATTTAGGGGACGAGAGCCGGATCGTGAAGAACTATCCACTTCACGTTGAGTGGGGCGAGCAGCACCAGCGCTCATTCGCCCTCTTCTTTGAACAGGCTCAGGTATGTATTAATATATATTTTCATTTGATCTATCCAATATATTTATTATTAACACTTGCAATCTAATAACAATGTTTTTTTGTATTTTCAGTTGGATTACGATTTTCAGCCTGTAGCCGACCCTGATCACCCGGGGAGGGTGCTCGACCTTCATGCTCTGTACAATGGCCTGATGAAGAACATGCAGGCCAAGGTCCGATACAACAGGAATGAGCTGAAGGCCGACTGCTACTCCCTGTGGATAGCGACCCCCGAGGCAGAGAGAGCGGCCCTCCTATCTACTCCGGCGTTTGCGAGAGTCGACGTAGAGACATGGCCTATATTGTGCGCTTATTTCGACTCCGAACGCAAACGAGTATGTATTTTAAATTTAATTCATTATTTATGATATAATTTATTTCTTTGTGTTTCTTAATTAGAAAACTAAATGTTAATGCGTTGTGCAGAAACAGGCCGCTCAGAATACGGAGAACAGGAAGTCGGCGAAGAGGGGTCGCCCCACTTACACAGGTGGCTCGAGGAACATTACTCGAGCCATGGAGTTATCGGTAAATTAAGAGTTATTCTCTAATATTCTGCAATATTAAGAGTTATTCTCTAATATTTCTAATATTAAGAGTTACTTTCTAATATTGCAGACAGCTCGGACCGTGGCGTCAGGTGGTACACCGAGCGTGCTGTCCGCATATCTTGCCGTCCACGGCACCTCGACAGATCCCGCCACGGGCGAGCTTCGATGTCCCGACGTCGCTACCCAGGAGTACTGCGTAAGTGTTAATATTTTTTCTACCCAAATTTGAAATTTTAGTTTTGGAAGGTTCAAGTTTAAATTTTATACTTATACTTTACTGCTTAATGTGGGTGTAGGAGCGGGTGGTTGAGCAGGCCCAGGCCTCGGGGATCGATTTTACCGGACAGAACGATCCGAGGCTGCTGACCCCAGTTCTGGACGCCGCACACGGAGGGCACCACGGAGGTTGGGAGAGAGGCCGGGGATTGGGCCCCAGCAGGGCCCATATGAGGTTGGACTCCACCCCGGCGGTTACTTCCTCCGTCTCCAGTGGCCGGCATGTCCATCAGGAACTGGATAGCTTGAGGGCCACCGTTCAGGAGTTGAAGGAGATGCTGGTATGTATACTACTTTATAGTAAAATATCATTTCATATTATATACATATCAACATATCCATAATTAGTACGTAGCTTGAGCTTATTTGGTTTTAGAATTAAGTTTGATTAATCATACATACATATGTAATTAAAATAAACAACGCTTTTCCAAACTAGATATCCAAACAGGGTTTCGAAATAACTTAATAATGAAACGAATTCGAAAAATACACAGTTCTTACACGTTTCTTACACACGTTATGTCCAGACGCGACAGGGTAGATCGGCCGAGCCTCCACATGCATCTCCTTCGGCTGCGGCTCCGCAAGCCACTACATCGGCTGCGGTTCCGCAGACAGCTCCTATAGCTCCACCGCCCACTCAGACTCCCGCAGCCGCGGCTCCGCAAGCGACTACCTCGACGGCGGCTGCGCAGACCACAACGCCAGCTCCACATGCCGCTCAGACTCCCTTATCTGTAGCATTGGAGAGTGTATTTACCGAGGAGCAGGCGCGCGTTATTTTAACGTTATTCGGAGGTGGAGCTGGACCGAACTAGGGTAGCTTTTTGGTTCTTATTTTTTGAAACATGTATTTATTTATATCACATTGTACTACATTTTGAAACGATATTGATATTGGTTTGAATTTATATCATATTCACTTTTTGGGTTTCTTTTGTATATTATATATATGCGTGGGATGTGATTATGAATACTGCAATATATGATTTGATTGATGTATATAGTATTGTGCACAGGGCGGGAAAAAATCTAGCAGCCCTTTTTTAAAAAAAAATACAGACAAACTGTACCTACGGATTAATCCGTAGGTTTATAATGTACCCCTACGGCTTTATCCGTAGGGGCAAACTATCAGGAAACCTGATATTTGCCCACCTGATATCAGTGCAGTGTGTTGGGGGTGCCCCTACGGATATGTACGTAGGCGCCACTGTTTATCCCCTACGCATATAACCGTAGGGGCAAAATATCAGGTTCCCTGATATTTTCCCCCCGATCTCAGTGCAGTGTGTTGGGAGTAGCCCCTACGGATATATTTGTAGGGGCTACTTTATATCCCCTACGGCTGTATCCGTAGGGGACGTAGTAGCCCCTACGGTTATCTCCGTAGGTACATACAATATATTCAAAAAAAAAATTAAATATATGATTTTATTACCCCTACGGGGTACTCCGTAGGGGCTATAGCACCTACTGAGTTATCCGTATGGGCATAAATTTGTCCGTAGGGGCACGTTCAGGACCTCAACTTGCACCTGCGGCCTTTGCACCTACGGGGTATTTTTTCGCCCCTACGTATATATCCGTAGGGGCAGTGGGTTGCCCCTACCGATAAATCCGTAGGGGCAAACCATATTTGTAGTAGTGATCCCATATCCATTGGTGTTTGACATCAGAGATGATATACGGGTGCTCAGTGGAGACTGGGTACACTGGTCGGACTCGCCGAGAACTCCCAGATGGTATTATACCTCACGTCAGATGGCAGTTATCTGGTGACACTGGTACAGAGTAGTCTGTTGACCCGAGATCGTCATAGAGTCTTGTGTGATTCCTACTGTGCTTTGATTTCCACCTTACCACGTCCAAGAGGGAGTGCAAAACGTTGGTTTTTGGGTACAGTCCCGAATCACATGGAGGCGATGAGCGATATGAGGGGATTCGTCTCTCCCGGTATAGGGAGTTGATGTTGCGCTGTGTTCGATTGGCTATAACCGGAAATCCCTGGCCAGGGTTGCTGAGATTTACTGGTATGTGTTACCAGTAGTTTCTTGAACTGTTATAGACCTCATATCGACACGACTTATCGAGCTACTGGGGTCTGACGTTTACCACCCCTAGGAAAGATATGCAACATATCGGACGATCAGACCGGACTGTACGGTAAGTGTTACTGGTTGGATTCACAGGAGTGTGAGCGGGCTTGCTCGTTGATCTTCTTATCGCTCAATAACCGGGTGGCCGTTACGTTTAGCAGATCGCTTGCGGCTTGTGGGTGTTTGATATGATCATCACCTGCTGCCGGCGTATTGACGAGTCTTTAGAGTCCTACACAGAGGTTTCCTGGCTCAAGCGAAACGAAATAGGAGCGCATATGAGATATGTGCGGGACCGAGAATAATACCAGTATGTGATACTGGATTCTATTCTCGCGATTTGTATCATTGGACGGTTATATATGATATAGCTAGGTTACCGAATCAAGTGTTGATTCGATTCATTGATACACTTGATATTAGTCGGTTAAGTTGGAGATAGTGCCCTCATAGTCAATTATTGGATCGCAGGTACGTGATTGCAATGATTGCGGAGGACCTATACCGGTAGAACAGTCTTACTCGAGATGATAGTATGCTATCTGGTTTGCCTTTATCAGTCGTGTACATGTTCAGGTGACTGATTGCATGTTACACTTTGATAGAGCCCTTAGGATCTTGCTTTACTACCAACAATATGATGGCGATCATATACGTGAGAGTTGGGTAGTTTATATGCATATCCTTAATTGTGGTCCCTAGTCGTGGGAGTTTCGAGACAGGGCATCGATACTCCGGAGTAGACTAGTGTGTACAGTCGAGACCCCGACGAGGGGCGGTGGCCGGTCTCACAAGCCACTGGTGTCAGTTGGATCACCTAAGATGTATACAGGTGCTCATTGGGTTATGAGTACACCGGACAGGACTCGCCGGGAATCTGCTAGTTAGTATTATATCTATCGTCAGATAGCAGTTCCCTGGTGACATGTGTACAGGTTAGTTCATCGACCTGAGGTCGTCATTTGTCTCGTGTGAGTTCCCACTGTGCTTTGATTTCTACCCTACCACGGCTCAAAGGAGTCGTGCAAACAGGTAGTTTTTGGGTACATTCCCGAGCCATATGGAGGCACGTGAGCGGATCGGCAGGGGATTCGTCTCTCCCGGTATTGGGGGCGAGATCGTGCTGTGTCTAGGAGAGACATTACACAAAGCCCACGGCCGTGGCAGGATATTTACTGGTAGGTACTCCAGTAGTATCTCAGGGTGTTATTGGGCTTCACTCTGACACGACTTATACTGCTATTGGGGGTCTGACGTTACTAGCCCCCTAGGCGGATATGCGATACTCATTGACGAACGGACCGGACTGTATATACATTGTCACTGTTAGGCTCAGTAGGGTTTTTGGATGAGTTCACTCATCGGCCTCCCTTGAGTTCGCTCATCAGCTTCCCTTGAGGTCAGTCCATGGGAAGCCGTTACACATAGCTAGTGCCGCTGACGGTTTGTGGTTAAACCCACTGCCAGGGTACTGACGAGTCATTAGAGTCCCCCACAGACAGTTTCCCAAGTTCGGGCGAAACGTTGTAGAGGCCGTATGGTTTTATGGCAGGGTTCGGAAAATGCACGTGCGTTTATGCATGTGTTATTTTTCGGGCAGATAATACTGATCGGCTTTGGTTTAAGCCGGATCCGAGTATTATATTGAGTAGGTATAATATCTTTGTCTCAGTTGCATTTGTATTCGGTCGTAATACAAATGCGGGTATATTTATACAGTTTCGGGGTTGTCCTGAAATTCGTTTCAGGATCACTTTTGGAAGTTGCCAGTTTCCAGTTTTCTATCAGCCGTCTTTTAACATTCGGTTAAAGACGGGTTTATCTTTTCTTCAGATGGAGTGAGTCATCATTCTAGAAGGTTCTAGAAGTGATGAAGTGGCTTATGACTCATTTGTGTCATTAATGGTTCATTAATGATGCAAGGTGACTAGGTTTAATGTGATTGGTTCCTTTTTAATGATAGTTGATGATTCATTCTTTCATGATTGTTATGATAACTATCATTCTTCTATGGTCACCTCCTTATCTCCTCCTACACTCACCCTCCTCCTTCATATTAAGTGGACGGCCCCTTTGTGTGAGAGAGAGAGAGATTGATTTTCATTTTGGGAGAGAAAAGACTATGGTTTTGTGTGCATGGAAATTTCATTGCTTCTTTCATTTCCATCACCCGATAAAATTGGCAACTTCATTAACCGATCGTCCACGGACTTGGACGAAGTGAGAAAAAGTCATCTACTCATTCTCTACATCATTCTTGGTCGTCTCTTTTAGCAAACTTGACGATCGAGTTGCCTCAAGTCAGAGGCAGGAGCCCATTTAAAGAATCGGTGATGTGGTGCCACCTCGACGAGGATATCGGAGATCGACGAGATCGGAGCAGCCGCAACGGAGCGTGGGATGATGGTTAAAGAACGAAGGACTCGGATCGTTCGGTATAACCTTTCTACACTCTTTACAGTTTGTTAGTTTAGTAATAATGGCAGATCCGGGTTAAAGTATACGATAGCGCCAGTTAAAAGTTTTTGTTCCGCATTTTGGCGTCTGTAGACTGCCGGGGCGCTAACGTAGACTTACAGTGGTATCAGAGCCTCACCATTTTGCTATACTAACTTGTGCTAACGCGTTTAAAACATCGATCGAACCGGAAATCAAAAATCACATTTTTCCAAGCTCATAGTTTCTGTCAATTTTAAATGGCTTCAAAACTTTATTCTGCATATCTTAAAAATCTATGCAGGCTTTTTTAAGAATACTGTAAAAATTCGAGACTGTAATTCCACTGTTCAGGCGCGGATCCGCGGCCAAAGCTAGGGTTTTGCCGCGGATCCGCCGCAGGAATGTGGGATGACTCTCTCAAATTTCTACAGTGAATTCTCTGTTGGGAATTGGGATTTTTGGTAAATATCGTTTTGGCCCAGGTTTTGTTACTGTTCACCAGTAAGTCGTGGGGCCCACTTTTTGATATTTGGTCGATCGAAGTTTAAACACGTTAGTTTACAATGCTTACATTATATCTCCGACCGGGAATGTCATTTGATCGGTAAACCGTGTCTGATTGCTATAGTTCTTTTAGACGGGTTTGCGAACGTGACATTCGCGTTGATGTTCTGTGTTGTGCTGTGATGTTGCGGATTTGTCGTTGTGGATAGCAGTGTGCAATGATAGTACAGTTTGTGTTTATTTGTACATTTGATATTGCGGGGCGAGCGTCCAACTTGTGGACTGCCGTCACTGCCTGTTGTATAATATTCTTTTGGGGCACGACCAGGTTGCGGTCGATGTACCTATTGTACTATTTTTCATTACTGTACTAGGTTTTGCCCCGTGACGGAGTGCACGGATAGCCGGGTTCTGGGGGGCAACGGGTCCGCATCTCATGGCTTTGAGAGGCAGAGGGGTCCCACTCTAGAATTGGCAGACTATTCGCCGCACTCGTAGGGGGTACAGGTTGACCCAAGGAGGGGTGCTCAAGTTACCGGATTCCGTGGAGTGCTGGGTTGTCCATTCACTATGCTGTAAGGGGGCTGCCTCGCTTCAGGTTTTGGCGGGTAACTTGCCGCACCCATAGGGGTCTAGGTTTCATTGCACAGGCTATCCACACGACAGGGGAACGTCGGGTTTCAGCAGCGGCTCTGTGAAACTCGGGGATCCCAGATTATCTGTATTGTTCTGTGATGCTTATTACTTTTCTGTAATGTTGCATACTATCACGCCTGGAGCGATTACTGTATATTGGTTTATATACTATTAGATGTTGTATATGTTTTACACCCGCGCTAGTCCAGTCCCCGCTCTGTCGTTAGTTAAGTAACCTAACGAGTGATGACGGGACCCAGTGACGAATGCGGATGGCATATGCGTACATTTTATTTTCGTTCTTTTCTGGTGTGATTGAATGATGGGACTGCGTTGATTCTGATCAATGCAAAGTAAAACAAACCTGTTTGGATGTTGTTGGAACAAATTTAAAAATGTTGTTACAAAGACGTTTTCTTTTGTTATGCATAGCGGTATTCAGTGGAATATCCTGCACCTCATTCGACGGGGCAAGGGCTGATATCCCTTCACCGGGACTGACCCCTTGGGCAGAAGTTTGCGTCAGGGTAATAACTTCACTATAGTCGATTACATGTTGCTTTGCATAGCGGTATTCAGTGGAATATCCTGCACCTCATTCCACGAGGAAAGAGCCGAGATCCCTTTACCGGGAGTGACCTATTTAGCAAAAGGTTTTCGCCACTATATTTTAAAAAGCTATCGGGTTCCTTCAACGAGATCAAGTTCATTAGGTTAAAGGTTTTTCGCCAAAAACCAGCCGTAGCCCTCCGTCGTTTCTTATGGATGGTCAGTAATATTTAAGCTATGTTTGTTGGCTTTCGTCAAGGCATAGTGTTTGGTAGTTGCTGGGTTATTCATTTGTTGCATAGATAGATGTGTTGGTTTGGGACAGTCGTATTACCTTGTTGGCTTTCGTCAAGGGTATGTACGGGTGGGTTCAAAGTAACAAGATAATGACGGGCAGAACTTGACATGTGACTTATGATTTGTTGACTTTCGCCAAGGTCATAAGAACATGGGGCAAAAATCATATCGGGAGTTTCTAAAGAAACTGAAACTTGCCAGGCATGCGCATACCTTCTGGAGTGTGATAACGCGAGTGGATTCCGTCACGTTATCATGCGATGAGAGTTGGATCCCGATTCCCACTGATGAGTTGGTTTACTCTTCGGGTGATCCCGATTGATTCTTCTTTAGGTTTGGAGGAGAATTTGACAGGACAGTGGGAGGTTTCCGGATTAGATAAAGTGATGACCATTCTGATCTAGGTAAGAGTGCACGCAGAGTGTTTCTTTTCTCTCTCTCTCTTTGGCAGCGACCTTTGACCGACCCTAGACTATGACTCAGTGACCAAGTTGACCGAACCTTCTTAAAATACTGGCTTTTGGATTGTCTGAGTTGCATAAGTCATTGCCACTCCTTCTTTTACCCTTTGCATTTCTCAGAACACCCGTATTACTACGGATATCCACTTCCATTGGATAGATCCATAATATGGTTATATACGAACTCGAAGGGACTTCTTCGAGGATGGATCCAGGTTCAGGAGAAATAGAATTGGTTTATTCAGTTGTCTTTTATTATCACCTTCTCTCAGGTTGCGAGAGCTCCTTGGTTTAAGAGAGTACACCTATTACGCCTATTGGATAGTCTTATTCCAAACCATAGGCTGGTGCCGAAAGGTAGGGAATGAAGAAAACCAATTAGCCTAAGTAGGGTGTGCAGAAGGTAATATGTAAAGACAAAATAAATGGATTAGAAAGAGGGCAAAGTAAATTGCGACTGATATCATTCACGACCAAAACTGCGTACTTCATCGCCGCTCCTATTTCACCTTTAAAAGAATAAAGAATTATTCAGTTGTCTTTTATCATCACCTTCTCTCAGTTGCGAGTACTCCTTGGTTAAGGAGGGTACACCTATTATGCTTACTGGATAGTCTTCTTCCAAACCATAGGCTGGTGCCGAACGGTAGGGAAGGAAGAAAACCATTTAGCCTAACGATGGTGTACAGAAGGTAACGACTAAAGACAAATAAAGGAATTTGGAGAGATGGCAATAAAATATACGGTTGAAGTCATGAATTGGATTATGGAAGAGGCATTGCTATGAATACCAGGATACCCCTACGAAACATTTTCATGTTTCAGTGCATTGTTAAAGGAAAAACTGTTTTCCCGATTAGACACTTACTCCAAGGGTATGTATTTACCAGGTTTCATTCTCATATCTGTATGGTTTTACAGATGATAAGTGGGAGTAAGATATTGGGAATTAGGTGATCATCCTCATTATATCGGAATTCGTTGTAATTGGTGATATTTGAGGAAATCGCCAGGGTACAGTTTTCCACCTACAACGCACAGGTTTTGAGTTGTTCAAACTCAGCGGACTTATACAGAGTATTGTATGTTGTCCAGTGTCCATCAGGACAATGGGGTAGGTCTTCGTACTATGTTCAATTTACTTATAACTTCTCTAGTATTTAGACAAGTGTTTCGTAGAAATACAAGGTCTAAGTTTTGAGAAGTTGTGGGTATAAGAATAAAGTAGAGAACCAAGTATCACAAGTATCGGGATTCTTCAAAGAGATCGAAGATGTAGATTCTTGTGATTGGTATTCAGATGATAGTGATGGTTTTGAGAAACGTGTTTCTCTTTCAGGTTACTCATAATTGGATGGATTCCTAAGTTGAGTAATGCTGATTAGCCTCTTTCCATTAAGTTGATATGCACTGGAGACAGCTGCATGGATTGAATCTGGTTCCAATTAAATAAGTGCCAAAGTTTCTATATTGGATATAGAATAGTTCGTACCTTAAAAGATATTAAGGTACGGGGAGTTGTCCAGCTTATGCTTAAAACCAGACTCTGGATAACTCAGGGCACGTTTCTGTAATGGCTGTTTGTGGGTTGACCCTGGCTATGACGAGGGTTGATATTCTACCATTTGGAAGATCAATAGTGATATTATTCTTGACTCGCCACAGTTTTAGTAAAATGGATCTTTTTCAGAAAACAGTAGTGGGAGTATGGTAGAACTGGAAATGATTCCAGAACCGCGAACGATTACGGAAAATTTAATAGGACCTATACATTCAATCAGGTTTGACATTCCAATAGCCACTCAACAGGTATGGTAGGTAACCTCAGACGCCCGAGAGGTACTTCGGTAGCCTCAGAGACGGTGACAGGGAGGTTCTTATCTACCCAGACTTGACACTACTGTTGTTCCAGGTTATGAGACCCGGTAGGAGGGTTGTCGTAGTCAGTGGGAGCAACGGAAGCATAGTGGGCAAGATGCTTATATCTATTTATAGACTTGAGCAGTTATAGCGGAGATAGATCATCTAATTTTGATGTGACAGTCATGGGTTTGACTTCAATCAGAATAAGGGATGGATCAGTTAAGAAGGTAGTAGGGTGTGATGTCATGGTATCTGGATGACATACACAGAGTAGGAAGTAAAATTCCTATACTACGATCGGTTGTACTGTGGTCGTCACACAGTTGTTTCTCCAGACAGGATATGGATATAATATTTGACATTCTGGTTTCTAGATCTATGGTTTTAGATCTGTATTTGGGTAGTTTCCCAATGTAGGTACTTTGACAGATATTCTAATGGTTTTTAGAATAGTTGACTCCTAGCATGGTGGTGTACCTGCAGGTGATGGAGTCACCCTCTCTAAAGGTGTCTTACAGACTAAAGGGGAGAGGGATGTGCATGATTGGCAGATCACTTCCTTAGGCAATTGAGTCAATCATGAGATGTCAAGTACCACACCAAATGTTGGTTTTGCACTAGATGCAATAAGTTTGTATTAATCCAATCCTGGAGAAACATAAGGAAGCAGTTTTAGAACATAAGTACATGTTCTACGGATTTGATGACGGCAGCCTCTTTCAGGAGACGGTTATCATTCCAGGCTTCAAAGGTGACATGGATGACAGAGTGATTGTCAGAGTTTTAGTTTTCCCTCTGACGAGGGACAGTATTATGGACAGGTGGTTCAAGAGGATACTGTGGGTGGCATGGTGCCGGATACTGATTAGGTTCAGTGATCCATACAGTCTAAGAAGTTTGGATATGGAGTTCATTTATGAACTAAGGTCCCATCAGATATCCAAACATATTCTAAGACAGGTATTACTCAATTCGGGAGATGGCTTTCTCCGCGAACATGGGATTAAGAGAGATTCAGAAAGAAACTTCTAGGCGGATCCACTCACCGAGGCTATTTCTCGAACACAATAGTTTTACAAACGGGCTTTGTGAACTGATTATTAGAGGAGTTGGATGTTCGGTTTCACACGGGCTGTGAGTAGTCGACATCGCAATATTAGCCTTGAGTGCAAGTGGGAGATTGTTGGAGATAGTGCCCTCATAGTCAATTATTGGATCGCAGGTACGTGATTGCAATGATTGCGGAGGACCTATACCGGTAGAACAGTCTTACACGAGATGATAGTATGCTATCTGGTTTGCCTTTATTAGTCGTGTATATGTTCAGGTGACTGATTGCATGTTACACTTTAATAGAGCCCTTAGGATCTTGCTTTACTACCAACAGTATGATGGCGATCATATACGTGAGAGTTGGGTAGTTTATATGCATATCCTTAATTGTGGTCCCTAGTCGTGGGAGTTTCGAGATAGGGCATCGATACTCCGGAGTAGACTAGTGTGTACAGTCGAGACCCCGACGAGGGGCGGTGGCCGGTCTCACTAGCCACTGGTGTCAGTTGGATCACCTAAGATGTATACAGGTGCTCATTGGGTTATGAGTACACCGGACAGGACTCGCTGGGAATCTGCTAGTTAGTATTATATCTATCGTCAGATAGCAGTTCCCTGGTGACATGTGTACAGGTTAGTTCATCGACCTGAGGTCGTCATTTGTCTCGTGTGAGTTCCCACTGTGCTTTGATTTCTACCCTACCACGGCTCAAAGGAGTCGTGCAAACAGGTAGTTTTTGGGTACAGTCCCGAGCCATATGGAGGCACGTGAACGGATCGGCAGGGGATTCGTCTCTCCCGGTATTGGGGGCGAGATCGTGCTGTGTCTAGGAGAGCCATTACACAAAGCCCACGGCCGTGGCAGGAGATTTACTGGTAGGTACTCCAGTAGTATCTCAGGGTGTTATTGGGCTTCACTCCGACACGACTTATACTGCTATTGGGGGTCTGACGTTACTAGCCCCCTAGGCGGATATGCGATACTCATTGACGAACGGACCGGACTGTATATACATTGTCACTGTTAGGCTCAGTAGGGTTTCGGGATGAGTTCACTCATCGTCCTCCCTTGAGTTCGCTCATCAGCTTCCCTTGAGGTCAGTCCATGGGCAGCCGTTACGCATAGCTAGTGCCGCTGACGGTTTGTGGTTAAACCCACTGCCAGGGTACTGACGAGTCATTAGAGTCCTCCACAGACAGTTTCCCAAGTTCGGGCGAAACGTTGTAGAGGCCGTATGGTTTTATGGCAGGGTTCGGAAAATGCACGTGCGTTTACGCACGTGTTATTTTTCGGGCAGATAATACTGGTCGGCTTTGGTTTAAGCCGGATCCGAGTATTATATTGAGTAGGTATAATATCTTTGTCTCAGTTGCATTTGTATTCGGTCGTAATACAAATGCGGGTATATTTATACAGTTTCGGGGTTGTCCTGAAGTTCGTTTCAGGATCACTTTTGGAAGTTGCCAGTTTCCAGTTTTCTATCAGCCGTCTTTTAACATTCGGTTAAAGACGGGTTTATCTTTTCTTCAGATGGAGTGAGTCATCATTCTAGAAGGTTCTAGAAGTGATGAACTGGCTTATGACTCATTTGTGTCATTAATGGTTCATTAATGATGCAAGGTGACTAGGTTTAATGTGATTGGTTTCTTTTTAATGATAGTTGATGATTCATTCTTTCATGATTGTTATGATAACTATCATTCTTCTATGGTCACCTCCTTATCTCATCCTACACTCACCCTCCTCCTTCATATTAAGTGGCCGGCCCCTTTGTGTGAGAGAGAGAGAGAGATTGATTTTCATTTTGGGAGAGAAAAGACTATGGTTTTGTGTGCATGGAAATTTCATTGCTTCTTTCATTTCCATCACCCGATAAAATTGGCAACTTCATTAACCGATCGTCCACGGACTTGGACGAAGTGAGACAAAGTCATCTACTCATTCTCTACATCATTCTTGGTCGTCTCTTTTAGCAAACTTGACGATCGAGTTGCCTCAAGTCAGAGGCGGGAGCCCGTTTAAAGAATCGGTGATGTGGTGCCACCTCGACGAGGATATCGGAGATCGACGAGATCGGAGCAGCCGCAACGGAGCGTGGGATGATGGTTAAAGAATGAAGGACTCGGATCGTTCGGTATAACCTTTCTACACTCTTTACAGTTTGTTAGTTTAGCAATAATGGCAGATCCGGGTTAAAGTATACGATAGCGCCAGTTAAAAGTTTTTGTTCCGCATTTTGGCGTCTGTAGACTGCCGGGGCGCTAACGTAGACTTACAGGTTATATGCGATATGACCGCATCATTAAATCAAGGGTCGATTTAATGATTTAATGTATAATTATATTTTTGATATATTACTTTACATTAACTAGTATTGGTTCACTTAAGATTATTTTCTCACTTGATTGTGTACATTGTATATATGATATATGTTTGTGCACTAGTTTGTATCATGTTTGATGATACATGCAAACTTGGGTGTGTGTATGCTATACACCATGTTTAGTAAATGGTTAGGGTTTTATTTACCTTATTTATTTTTGGTTAGAAAGAAAAACTAAATGGTTGCTTTTGTTTTATACAAGAAGCTTCTTGATGTTTCATGCATCTTTCACAAAGTAACCATTTTGTTTTTATTCTTAACCTAACCATTTTATCTAAACTATGGTTTAATCTCTACATAGGTTAATCTCACCCATGGTTGCATTATGATAAGATCACCTGATTTATTATTATTCATTAATTCTTTTTCTATTCTTTTCTTCTTCTTCTTCTTCTTGATGAAGAAAAAGAAAGCTTGCTTGAAAATTATCAAGTGATGAATCCAAGTGAGAAATCCAAATCCAAAGTGAACCCACTTCCTATTTCTTCATCCTCTACCACTTGCCATGTTGTATAGGGTGTTTTCTTCACAAGGTTCATGACCAAGTGCAGATGGAGCTGGAGTTTGAGTCGCCTCGACGAAGATCATCTTCGGCATCGAAGTCAACGACCTAGCCCGCTCGTTTCTCCGACGAAACAATCGCTAGAGTCCGGGATCCGATGATCGCAGCGGAGGGACGTTATCACGGAGCTAAAGAGGTGGAGGACCGGATCTACAAAGGTTGTAGTCACTTTCACGTTCTAGTAAAGTTGTTTACTTGTATGGTTTTCGCCTTACTTCTAGTTAACGATCTAGCATTAGGGTTTCCTGGTACAAGAAAAATTTGATTTGGTCATGGTTGATGCCTTGTGGAGCCTCTTGAGTGTGCCTAGGAACCCTACAGTGGTATCAGAGACTAGCTAGAGTCTTAGGCGAAGTGTAGACGATGCTAGAAACCCGATCGAACCCCGAAACCCTAAATTTCACCCCTTTCTTTACATTTTCTTAAACTGTGCATTTTTCCTAATTAAATATCCAAAAAATTCAGCAGGGTTTTTGAGGGTTTACTGTGCTGCACGTGCGTCTGAGTCGACTATAGCACCGCGGAACCGCGACATGAGCTTGGCTCGTGCGGCGGTTCCGCGGCCGTTCTGTCAGTTCATCATTTTCTGTTTGCACAGTAATCTCTCTCTGTAAGTGCTGTATTTTCTGGGAATTTTTAATGTTTGCTCAAGAGTTGAGTTTTCTGGTTTGTATTGGGGACTCGATGTTTCGATCGGGAATTTTAACTTCGTCTGTGTGTTTTTCCGGGTATTTTAGAACATGTTAAAAGGTTCGGCCAGATATAAATACCCACTTTTTCCCCTGTCGGGAAATTTCCAAGTGTTGGATCTTTCTGTAGTTTAAAGACATTCTAAGTAGTGCAAGTAACGCGATGGACCCTCTAGAAGACAACAAACCTTAACTCGATTATGTGACCGTCTTGAACTGCCCTTTGAACCTCAGGGTTTGGGGCAGTATGGCGTGCCACATGTGAGGCGTTGGCTTGACCCTTCTACGGCTGGACCGTTGGTACTGAGGCATGAAGTGAATATTTTTAAACTTATTTCATGTGTTGAGCTGTTTCGGGAAAACTTGGGTGTTTGATTGTTCGATCGAAAAGTTTAACATTTTCTATTTATCTGAAATGTGATACAATATTTGGAATCCACAAGTGGTTATGAGATAACTGATATGGATGTTATAAACATAGTAGTTTAGTATCACTTGATCGGTTGGCACGGAATTTTGATGTCATCAAAAGTCCGTCGCAATTACGTAGTGTACGCGGATACTCGCTGGGTAAACTTAATAGACAGCCACACCCCATAGCCCCGACCAAGTGACTGCAGGAGAACCCCGTCGCCGAAAGCATCCGTTCGGGTGCTCGCGGCAGCGGTGTTCCTCCTTGGTGCACTTCGTCGACGGCATCGGGGGTGCGGCCGCCTACTAAAGTTTGCGACGAGCATTTGATCAAAATGTCGGGAATCTTGTTGAATTTCCGACTTAATATTTAAAAGAGTTTTCGATAAATGAGACTAAAATGCGGGGTTTATAATTGTTAGGCATGCGATGTCTATGGAATTCATTTGGTTAGGCATGTGATGTCTAAGCAGGTTGCGGATTCCAACTGTTGTAGTTTTACACTTTCTTTTCTATGACCGTAAGTGTAATATGTGATATCTCCGGTTTCGTTGCTATATGTCAACAACAATTGGGATACGCATATTTACTTACGTTGATGACATGTGATGTTATGTGTTGTTGGATATGTTATATTGGATCGTCGTGTTTGAATAGCCGGGGGGGTTTATGTGAGATGAGTGTTTTTTTATTTTCATTCATGTAAAAATCTGTATGTAATATTCTTTTCTTAGGGCACTTCAAGGTTGTGGAAGATGTCACCTTTTGTATATTATTTACTTTTCCGCACTAGGATAGACCCAAGGAGGAGGGCACAAGTAACCCGGTTCTGGAGTCCAGTAGGAGACCAACTCGAGGAGTCCAGTCCGGGTCTACTAACTTTAGAATTGGTAGGGTTGCTTGCCGCTCTCGTAAGGGTCTAGGGGTGTGGGTTTGGCTATTCATCGCGACCGTGGAATCCGTGTTTTATACTGGCTCGTATTGAAAACACGGACGTCCTAGTATATCCAATATTTCATATATGTTTCTTCTGCTGCGATATCTGTGATGTGATCATTTGATATGTTGTGATAGATATTATATATAGTATATTTGATATATTATATAGACGTTACTTTTGTTTTACACCCGCGCTAGCCCTGCCCCGCTCTGCCGTTAGTTACCTAACCTAACGGTGCACGAGGGGACATCGTGGCGAACACGGATGGTATAAGTGTACGTCATATCTATCTGTGATGTTTAGGTGGACTTAAATGATGGGAATTCATTAATGTGATTAATGAAAGAAAAGAAACCTAAGATGTTGTGGGATCGAATTTTCAAAAACAGGTAGCTACAGTTCTTGCTTTGCATCGCGGTGTTCCTTGTAGAACATCCTGCACCTTATTCGATAAGGAAAGGGCCGAGATCCCTTCACCGGGAGTGACCCCTTTAGGAATAACTGGCAGATGCTACACCCCTCGGTTTGTCTTTTGATTGCTTCTATAGCTTTTGCTTTGCACAGCGGTATATATGATATATCCTGCACCTTATTCGATGAGGAAAGGGCCGACGATCCCTTCACTGGGAGTGACTCCTTTAGCAAAACTAGAAAAGCCTAAAAAACAATCCATTTAAAATCATTTGATTCTACAACGATATCAAGTTCATTACGCAATAGGTTTTCAGAAAAACCTGTCGTAGCCCTCCGTCATTTCAGATATGTTGTATATAGTATTCGTGCTACATTTGTTGGCTTTCGTCAAGGTGCAGTGTGCGGTAGCTATATGCTTCATATGATGCGATTGGATTAGGGTAGTCGTACGGCTTTGTTGGATTTCGTCAAGGGTCACGGGTGGGTTTAATTCAGTCAAGAAATGTACGGGTTGAACTTGACTAGCGGGTTATGGTTTGCTGGCTTTCGTCAAGGTCATAGCGCGTTAGGGGAAAAATATTAACGGGAATTTCAAGTGTTGAAATTTGCAATGAGATTGCATACCTTCTATGAGATAGTTGGATCCCGTTACCCACTGCGTGTAATTGTTACTCCTGGGAGAGTTTTCCACATTACAATTAGCCGATCAAGTAGGTGTCTAGAAAGGTGTCAACGGGGTTACGCCTCTGGGAAAATGAGGTTTACTGTAATTAGGTCCGTGCGAAAGCACGGGGAACCTCCCTCAATGTACCGACACTGGCCTGGCTGAAAGATTTGCGAACTTGTAGCGTGTAATTAATCCCGGCTAGTCTTTCCTTTTTGGGTTTGAAGGAAGATTTGATAAAAACAGTGGGAGCCATCCTGATTAGATAAAATAATAACTAATCTGATCTTGCAAGAGCATACGCTGAGTGTTTTCTTCTCCCTCTCTCCGCGTAGCGACCATATCACGCCTTAATCAAGATAATAAAACGGATATATTGACCAAACCCGCTTGTTATACTGAGCTGGGGAACGTTGGTCCCGCTCCAACTTATAATTGTTATAAGACAGAGCAGGAAATTGGGGAATACCAGATTTCCTGTGCCGCCCAAACGAAGAAAGTACATGTTGATGCATCATCTTCTGGTGTGTTCGTTACATAGAACCGTTTCTCAGTATCCTTTACGTCCTGAGTATGTGATACCAAATCAGGATCCCGCATATGTAATCTGTTACATGGGCTACAGATAGGTGAAGAACTGAGAACGGGTGATAAGTTTCATGAGACAGAAAACGGTGCAAGTGTTGCAGCCAAGTCTGTTGGTCACTGTCACCCTATATTCCAAATACATTGATTCTGAACGAATGCTATGAGATACCGAACCTGGTATACAACATCATATCAGTCTCTTTATTAAGTAAAGAAGGATATAATTTTGTATTGTTGGATAATGTTTTGAACATTTCCTATATCAAAAGTTGATCGGTTCAGGCACGTTATCTAAAAGTATTGACGTTCTAAATCAAACTACAGTTCTTAGTATACAGAACACATATAAGAGGAAGAGTTCAGAAATGAACAAATCCTTCTTGAGGTATTGTAGACTAGGTCATATCAATGCGACCCGATTAGCTGAAGTTACATATAGATGCATATTTAAATTAGTTTGAATTTACATCTTGTGAAACTTGCCGGTCATGTCACAGAGATAAGATGACCATAGCTCCGTTTATTAGAAACAGAGAAAGAGTTAGTGAACTCTTAGGATGATACATGTTGATGTATGAAGGTCCCCTGTCTACACATTCCAAGACCGGTCTTTTGTACTTCATTACATTCTCTTATAATCTCTCAAGATTCAGACATATGTTCCTGTTGAAACACAAGTTCGAACCTTTTGAGATATTCACAGAATATAAGTTAGATGTAGAGAACCAAAACGGGTAAAATTATTATGTCCTTTGATGTGATTAAGGAGGAGAATACTTGAGCACGGAATTCCTGGATTATACTAAGGAGAATGAGATTCTCTCTCAGCAATACTCCTCCGTATACACCACAGAACGTCGGTGTATCGGGGCGGAGGAATCACACCCTGTATGATAAGGTCTGCTCTATGATGAGTACTACTGAGTTACCATTTTCCTTTTGGGAGTTATACACTTGAGAAGCTGCATACCTATTGAATAGGGTTCAAATCAAATCAGTTGCCTACCACTTCATATGTGATATGGAAAGGGAAGAGCCCGTATCTTAAGTTAGTTAAGATTTGGGGTTGTCCGCCCTATGTCTAAAAGCAAAATCCAGACAAGCTCGAGGTAATGTCTGTTATTTAGAACTGGAAATGTTCCAGCTATACAAACTACAGTTGATGATTTGGTAGAACCAAAGGATTCAATATTAACCAACGAACCTCAGCCTCTCCCCGGATCTAGTAGGGTTCCTCACCCACCTGAGAGATGCTTCGTTTTCTCTATGACAGTGGGAGAGAGGATTGCATCATGAGATCATGACCCAACTAGTTTTGTGCAGGCCATCAGGAGTGGGACTCTATAAGAATGGCTGGATGCTTAGCGATCTGAGATGGAATCCTTATACACCAACAAAGTATGGACTTTGATTGCTTTATCTGAAGGGTTAAATCCCCATCAGGAGCAAGTATATCTTGAGAAGATTACTTGGTGTACATTGAAAAGTTGAGACTTTTAAAGCTAGACTTGTTAAAGGTTTGCATCATTGACCAGGTATGGATTATGATGAAACCTTTTCTAAAGGAGCTATGCTTAAGTCCATCTAGATCCTACTTGCCACGGCTACATACCATGACTACGATATCTGGTGGTTGGGTGTCATGACTGCTTTTCTAAATGATGTTTTAGAAGAGAGCGTCTATAAGTACACAACCAGAGAGCTTCGTAAACAGTGGGAGCAGCGGAAATGTGAGCAAGATGTTTTATGTGATAAAGCAGGCATCGCGGAGTTGGAACATCTGTTTTAATGCGGTAGTCAAAGAGTTTGACTTCATCAAAATGGTTGATGAACCTTTTATATAAAAAAAGGTAGTGGGGAGTATGGTGGTGATCCTCGTAGAGTACGTGGATGACATACTCTTGATAGGGAAGAAGTTTCCTATGCTGCGCTCAGTCAATCTCCGCTTATCACAAGGATTCTCCATACAGGATCAAGATGATACCTCCTAAATCCAAAGTTATGGATCTATGAGATAGATCTAAATGCATGTTAGGATACTTACTAGTTGTAGTGAGATGGTATCAATCGATCCTGGGGAGAATCACTGGAAAGGTTCCAGGGTGGTAAGGACGACTGAATGTCAGTCGCATGCATTATCTTTACCCTCAGTAGAGGGACGGTATGTTGGAAGAGTTCCAAGCTAGATACCGTGACATACTAGATGATTAAAGGCATGATACATCGTTACCTAAGATTCTACCAAAGAGGAAGTCTGGATATATATATATATAAGTTCATGAGATGAACTTCATTCTTACCATTGTGAGACAATGGAGTTGTGTCTTATGCCTAGGAACGCCTGTCCCATCAGTGATCCAGACATATTCTTAGGCAGCATCCCCTGATCATGGAGATAGTTGATCTCCAGGATGATCGAGGTTAGGAGAGTAGACTCAGAGGACAACACGGAGGATCCACTAACAAAGGCCTTTTCCCAGAGAGAGACTTTTATAAGATGGTTGAGTATGAGATACTCCAACCACTGCTACAGATGGCCCTAGTGCAAGTGGGAGATTGTTAGTTATATGTATGCCCTTGAGGCCATTACTATACATAGGATGTATACTGTAGTGGATGCTTGGACATATATAGGGATGACTTTCTTGCTCGACATGATAGTATGCTATCCGATTGCTCTTTACCTTAACGTGTACACTGATTGTCTCTCTGTTACATGTTGGTAAAGCCCTTAGGATGTGTACTTGACTACCTGGACTATGATGCGGATCATACTAGTGGGGACATGGTAGTCCATAAGTACATCCTTCAAGGTCCCTAGTCGTGGGTGTATCGAGACAGGGCATCGATATACCAGAGTTGACTAGAGTATACCTTCTCGACCCATACAGATGGGCGATGGATGTGTAGGGTTCCTAGGAACTCCCAAGAGGTCTCACAAGGCATCAAAAATGCCAATTTCTAATTTTACGGTGCCGAGAAACCCTAGACTACGGATCGTTAACTAGATACTTAGGCGAAGCAAGCAAGTAAACGGAAATATAGATAATGGGAAGTGGCTACAACCTTTGTAGATCCGGTCCACCACTTCCTAAGCTCCGCGATGATCTCCCTCCGCTGTCCAAATCGAACCCATGACTCTAGCATCGGCATCATCGAAGAATGGGCGGGCTTGATCGTCGGTTCGATGCCGAAGATGATCTACATCGAGGCATCACAAGAACAAGCTCCAACTTCACCAAGCCATGAAAACTTGGGAAGGAAACACCCTATACAACTTGGCAAGAGGTATAGGATGAAGAAATAGGAAGTGGGTAGATTTTAGAATTGGATTTCTCACTTGATTTCACTAGTTTCCATTGATGGTCACTAGCTTTTCTTCATGGAAGAAGAAGATGAAGAAGAAGAAGATGATATGATAAGTTATTAATAATGAGATAAATAAATCAATACTTATCATATATTAACCCTTGGTTAGTTGTAGAGAATGGACAATGGTTAACTTGAATGGTTAGGGTTAAGGATGAGATAAGAATGGTGACTTAGTCAAAGTTTCAAGAAACTTCAACTACAAACAAATCAAGCCACCATTCCATTTTCTTTATCATTTTCTTTTTCCAAAATAAACAAAAAGAATAAATAAATTAATAAGTAAATAAAATGAAACCCTAACCATTCATATAACCATGGTCAATTCTTTACACAAACCCAAGCTTGAATGTATCATCAAATATGATACAATCATGTGCACAAAATATATCACATATACAATGTGCACAAACCAAGTGAGTAAATCCATTTAAAGTGAACCAATACTTGTTAATGCAAAGTAATATATCAAATATATAATTATACATTAAATCATTAAATCAACACTTGATTCAATGATCCGGTCATATCGCATATAACCGGCTAGTATCCAATGTATCGGCTTATCGAATCAATCCTAGATTCGATAACTAGGTTATATCACATACAACCATTCGACACATTTATCGCGAGAATGAAATACGGTATCACATACACGCATTATTCTCGGTCCCGCACATATCTCATATGCGCTCCTATTTCGTTTCGCTTGAGCCAGGAAACCTCTGTGTAGGACTCTAAAGACTCGTCAATACGCCGGCAGCAGATGATGATCATATCAAACACCCACAAGCCGCAAGCGGTCTGCCAAACGTAACGGCCACCTGGGTATTGAGCGATCAGAAGATCGACGAACAAGCCCGCTCACACTCCTGTGAATCCAACCAGTAACACTTACCGTACAGTCCGGTCTGTTCGTCTGATATGTCGCATATCTCGCCTAGGGGTGGTAAACGTCAGACCCCAATAGCTCGATAAGTCATGCCGACGTGAAGTCCATGACATGTGTGAAACTACTGATAACTCTTACCAGTATATCACTGCAACCCTGGCCAGGGATTTCCTGTTATGGCCAGTCGAGCATAGCGCAACATTAACCCCCAATACCGGGAGAGACGAATCCCCTCCTATCGCTCATTGCCTCCATGTGAATCGGGACTGTACCCAAAAACAACCTGTTTGTACAACTCAGTAGAGCCGTGGTAGGGTGGAAATCAAAGCACAGTGGGAGACACACAAGACTCTATGACGATCTCGGGTCAACAGACTAAGCTGTACCAGTGTCACCAGAGAACTGCCATCTGACGTGAGGTATAATGCCATCTGACGTGAGGTATAATACCATCTGGGAGTTCTCGGCGAGTCCGTTCAGTGTACCCAGTCTCCACTGAGCACCCGCATACCATCTTCGATGTCAAACACCAATGGATATGGGATCATCCATCGCCCATCGCATGGGTCAAAAAGATATGCGCTAGTCTACTCTGGAATATCGATGCCCCGTCTCGACATTCCCATGACTAGGAACAATGAAGGATGTACTCATTGGCTACCCAGGCCCCACTAGTATGATCTGCATCATAGTCCTGGAAGTCGAGTACACATCCTAAGGGCTTTATCAACATGTAACAGAGAGACAGAAAGTATACATGTTAAGATAAAGAGCAACCAGATAGCGTACTATCGTGTCGAGCAAGAAAGTCCTACCTATATATGTCCCAGCATCCACTACAATATACATCCAATGTACAGTAATGGCCTCTAGGGCATACATATAACTAACAATCTCCCACTTGCACTAGGGCCATCTGTAGCAGTGGTTGCAGTATCACATACTCAACCATCCCCTAAAAGTCTCTCTTTGGGAAAAGGTCTTCGTGGGTGGATCCGCCGTGTTGTCCTATGAGTCTTCTCTCCTAACTTCGATCACCCCGGAGATTAACTATCTCCATGATCAGGTGATGCTTCCTCAGAATTTGTCCGGGTCACTGATGGGACCAGGGTTCCAGGGCCGAAGCCACACTTCCATTGTCATACAATGGCAGGAACCTAGTTCATCTTATGAACCAATATACACCCAAACTTCCTCTTTGGTAGTATCTTCAATAGCGATGTTACCAGCCTTTATCGTCTAGTTTGCCACGGTATCTAGTTTGGAACTCTTCCAACATACCGTCCCTCTACTGAGGGTAAAGACAATGCCCATGACTGACATTCAGTCGTCTTTATCACCCTGGAACTCTTCCAGTGATTCTCCTCAGGATCGATTGATACCATCTCACTACATCTAGTGAGAATCCTAGCATCCAATTACATCTATCTCATAGATGAAAACTCAGGATTTAGGAGGTATCACTTTGATCCTATTTGGAGAATCCTAGTGATAATAGGAGATTGACCGATCGTAGTATAGGAAACTCTTTTCCTATCAAGAGTATGTTGTCTACGTACAATACGAAGATGACCACCTTACTCTCTACTACCCTTTTGTATATACAAGGTTCGTCTACCATTTTGATGAAGTCAAACACTTTGACTATCACATCAAAACAGACGTTCCAACTTCGCGATGCCTGCTTCATTATGTAAAGCAACTTGCACACGTTTCCGCTACTCCCACTGTATACGAAGACCTCTGGCTGTGTTCTTATAGACGTTCTCTTCTAAATCAGTATTTAGAAAAGCAGTCAGGGCACCCAACCACCAGATATCGTAGTCATGGTATGTAGCAATGTTAAGTAGGATCTGGATGGACTTAAGTATAGTCCCTGGAAAAGGTTTCATCATTTTCCACTCTTGTTCGATGACGAAAACCTTTAACAAGTCTAGCTTTGAAAGTCTCAACTTTTCCATCTACACCAAGTAATCTTCTCAAGATATACTTGCTCCTGATGGGGATTTAACCCTTCAGATATAGCAACCAAAGTCCATACTTTGCTGGTGTATATGGATTCCATCTCAGATCGCTAAGCATCCAGCCATTCTTACAGAGTCCCTACTCTCGATGGCCTGCTCGAAACTAGTTGGGTCATCATCTCATGATGCAATCCTCGCTCCCACTGTCATCGAGAAACCGAGGTATCTCTCAGGCGGATGAGGAACCCTACTAGATCGGCGGAGAGGCTGAGGTTCGTCGGGAACTATAGAATCCTTTGGTTCTGTCAAATCATCAACTGCAGTTTTGTATAGCTGGAACCTTTCCAGTTCTACAGAACTGATCCTGCCTCGATCTTGTCCGGATTTTGCTTTAAACATAGGCCGGACAACCCCAAATCTTAACTCGCTTAAGAGATGGGTTCATCCCATACCATATCTCATATGGAGTGGTAGGCACTGATTTGATTCAAACCTAATTCAATAGGTATGCAGCTTCTCAAGTGCATAACTCCCAAAAGGAAACATGTAACTCAGTAGTACTCATCATAGAGCACACCTTATCATATAGGGTATGATTGCCCCGCCCCGATATACCATCGTGCTATGGTGTATACGGAGGAGTAATGCAGAGAGAGAATCTCATTCTCCTTTAGAATAGTCCAGGAATTCTATGCACAAGTATTCTCCTCCCTGATCTCATCATAGGACATAATACTTATACCCGTATTTTGGTTCTCTACTTCTAACTTATATTCTGTGAATATCTCAAAAGGTTCGGACTTATGTTTCAACAGGAACATATGACTGAATCTTGAGAGATTATCAGAGAATACAATGAAGTATAAAGAACCAGTCCTGGCATGTGTAGACAGGAGACTTTACATACATCATCATGTATCAGTCCCAAGAGTTCATTAACTCTTTCTCGGCTTCCAGTAAGCAGAGCTGGTGTCATTATATCTTTGTGACATGACTGGCAAGTTTCACAAGATGTAAATTCAAACTGATTTAAATATACATCTAAATGTAACTTCAGCTAGTCGGGTCGCATTGATATGACCTAGTCTACAATACCTCAAGAAGAATTTGTTCATTTCTGAACTCTTCCTCTTGTGTGTGTTCAGTATACTAGGAACTGCAGTTTGATTTAGAACGTCAATGCTTTTAGATAACGTGCCTGAACCGATCAACTTTTGATACAGGAAATGTTCAAAACATTATCCAACAATACAAAATTATATCCTTCTTTACTAATAAAGAGACTGATATGATTTTGTATATCAGGTTCGGTATCTAATAGCATTTGTTCAGAATCAATGTACTGGTAATACAGGGTGACAGTGACCAACAGACTTGGCTGCAACACTTGCCCCGTTTTCTGTCTCATGAAACTTATCACCCTCTCAGTTTTTCTACCCTTTTGTAGCCCTATGTAACAGATTACATATCTGGGATCCTGATCAAGTATCATATACCCAGGATGCAGAGGATACTGAGAAACAGTTCTTTATAATGAACACACCCGAAGGAGATGCATCTCATGCACTTTCTTCGTTTGGGCGGCATAGGAATCCTGGTATTCCCCTATTTCCTGCTCGGTCTTATAACAATTATAAGTTGGAGCGGGACCAACGTTCCCCAGCTCAGTATAACAAGCGGGCCCGGTCAATACATCCATATTATTATCTTGATTAAGGCGTGATATGGTCGCTACCTGGAGAGAGAGAGAAGAAAACACTCTGCGTGCGCTCTTGCAAGATCAGATTGGTTATATATTTTATCTAATCAAGATGGCTCCCACTGTTTTTATCAAATCTTCCTTCAAACCTTAAAAGAAAAGACTAGCCGGGATTAATTACACTCTACAAGTTTGCCAATCTTTCAGCCAGGCCAGTGTCGGTGCTTTGAGGGAGGTTCCCCGTGCTTTCGCACGGACCTAATTACAGTAAACCTCGCTTTCCCAGAGGCGTAACCTCGTTGATACCTTTCTAGACACCTACTTGATCGGCTAATTGCAAAGCGCAAAACTCTCCCAGGAGTAACAATTACTCGCAGTGGGTATCGGGATCCAACTATCATATAGAAGGTATGCAATCTCATTGCAAGTTTCAACACTTGAAACTCCCGATAAAGGTTTTTAACCCTAGCACCTATGACCTTAACTATGGTCAACAAATCATAAGTACTAGTCAAGTTCTACCCGTCATTTCGTGATTAATTAGACCCACCCACATGACCCTTAACTAAGGTCAGCAAAGTCACGCGACTGTCCTAACTAATCGCATCATATGCGGTGTAGGAAGACATCACTTAGCTACAGTACACTGTGCCTTAACTAAAGTCAACAAACACAGCACGAATACTAAGTACTCTACTTCCTAAAATAACGGAGGGTTGCGAATGGTTTTTGTGAAAACCTTTATTGCTTTGAACTTGATCTCGTTGCGGAATCAAATGGTTTTTAAATGGAATGTTTTTGAGGCTTTTCTAGTTTTGCTAAAGGGGTCACTCCAAGTGAAGGGATCGTCGGCCCTTTCCTCGTCGAATGAGGTGCGGGATATATCATATATATCACCGTGCAAAGAAGAAACTATAGAAGCGATCAAAAGACAAACCGAGAGTTGTAGCATCTGCCAGTTATTGCTAAAGGAGTCACTCCCGGTGAAGGGATCTCGGTCCTTTCCTCATCGAATAAGGTGCAGGATGTTCTACAAGGAACACCGCGATGCAAAGCAAGAACTGTAGCTACCTGTTTTTACTTTGAAATTCGATTCCACAACATCAATTAGGTTAATTTTCTTTCAATAATCTCATTAATGAATATCCCATCATTGAAGTCCACCTAACCATCACAGATAAATATAACGTACGCTTATGCCATCCGCATTCGCCTCGATGTCCCGTCTGCACCTTTAGGTTAGGTAACTAACACCAGAGCGAGGCAGGGCTAGCGCGGGTGTAAAACATAAGCAACGTCTATATAATATATCATATATACTATATACTATATCTATCACAGAACATCACATGATCACATCACAGATAACGCAGCAGAAAATATCATATGAAATATTGGATATACTAGGACGTCCGTGTTTTCAATACGAGCCAGTATAAAACACGGATTCCACGGTCGTGATGAATAGCCAATCCCACACCCCTAGACCCCTACGAGAGCGGCAAGCAACCCTACCAATTCTAGGGTTAGGAGACCCGGACTCGACTCCGCGAGTTGGTTTCCCACTGGACCCCAGAACCCGGTTACTTGTGCTCCCCTCCTTGGGTCTATCCTAATGCGGAAAAGTAAATAATATACAATGGGTGACAACTTCCGCAACCTGGAAGTGCCCCAATAAAAGAATATTACATACAAGTTTTTTTTTACATGAATGAAAATGAAAAAACACTCATCTCACATAAAAACCCCCCGGCTATTCAAACAGGACGATCCAATATAACATATCCAGCAACACATAACATCACATGTCATCAACGTAAGTAATTATGTCCATCCCAATTGTCGTTGACATATAGCAACGAAACCGGCGATATCACATATTACACTTACGGTCACAGAAAAGAAAGTGTAAAACTACAACAGTTGGAATCCGCAACCTCTTTAGACATCGCATGCCCAATCAAATGAATTCCTTATACATCACATGCCTAACAATTATAAACCCCGTATTTCAGTCTCATTATCGAAAACACTTTTCAACATCAAGTCGGGCAATTCAACAAGATTCCCGAAAAACTGATCGAATGCTCGTCGAAAACTTTAGTAGGCGGCCGCACCCCCGATACCGTCGACGAAGTGCACCAAGGCGGAACACCGCTACCGCGAGCACCCGAACGGATGCTTTCGGCGACGGGGTTCTCCTATAGTCACTTGGTCGGGGCAATGGAGTGAGGCTGTCTATTAAGTTTACCCGGCGAGTATCCGTGTACGCTACGTGATTGCTACGGACTTTTGATCACATCAAAATTCAGTGGCAACCGATCAAGTGAGACTAAAGTGCTATGTTTATAACATTCATTCAGTTATCACATAACTTTTTGTGAATTCCAATTGTTGTATCACATTCCGGATAAACAGAAAATGTTAAACTTTCCGATTGAACATTCGAACACCCAAGTTTTCCAGATACAGTCCAACACATGAAATAAGTCTAAAAACATTCAGTTCGTGCCTTAGTACCAACGGTCCAGCCGTAGAAGGGTCAAGCCAACGCCTCACATGTGGCACGCCGTACTGCCCCAAACCCGAAGGTTCAAAGGGCAGTTCAAGACGGTCACATAATCGAGTTAAGGTTTGTTGTCTTCTAGAGGGTCCATCGAGTTACTTGCACTACTTAGAACGTCGTTAAACTACGGAAAAATCCAACAATTGGAAATTTCCCGGCAGGGGAAAAAGTGGGTATTTATATCCGGTCGAACTTTTTAACATATTCTAAAATTTATCCGGAAAGCCACACTGACAAAATTAGACAATCCGATCGAAACACCGAGTCCCTAATACAACCCAGAAAATGCAACTCTGAAAAAAACATTAAAAGCATCCAGAACACACAAGAAACACCAACAGAAACAACTGAAGAAAACTCACAGCCTGATCATCACAGACGGCCGCGGAACCGCCGCAAAAGGGGGGTCAACGCCGCGGTTCCGCGGTCGTACTATAGAATTAGGCTGTCGTTTTCTGCAGTTTTTCTTAGAATTTCCTGCACATTTCTCTGCATATTTTTAATTCTAAAAAATCCAAAAATTCAGAAAATGTCCAGAGAGCAATATTAGGGTTTGGGTTTTGATTCGTTCGGAGTTCTAATTCCGTCTAGACTTCGCCTAAGGCTCTAGCTAGGCTCTGATACCACTGTAGGGTTCCTAGGCACTCCCAAGAGGTCTCACAAGGCATCGAACATGCCAATTTCTAATTTTACGGTGCCGAGAAACCCTAGACTACGGAACATTAACTAGATATTTAGGCGAAGCAAGCAAGCAAACGTAAATATAGCTAAAGGCAAGTGGCTACAACCTTTGTAGATCCGGTCCACCACTTCCTAAGCTCCGCGATGATCTCCCTCCGCTGTCCAAATCGAACCCATGACTCTAGCATCGGCATCATCGAAGAATGGGCAGGCTTGATCGTCGGTTCGATGCCGAAGATGATCTACGTCGAGGCATCACAAGAACAAGCTCCAACTTCACCAAGCCATGAAAACTTGTGAAGGAAACACCCTATACAACTTGGCAAGAGGTATAGGATGAAGAAATAGGAAGTGGGTAGACTTTAGAATTGGATTTCTCACTTGATTTCACTAGTTGCCATTGATGGTCACTAGCTTTTCTTCATGGAAAAAGAAGATGAAGAAGAAGAACATGATATGATAAGTTATTAATAATGAGATAAATAAATCAATACTTATCATATAATAACCCTTGGTTAGTTGTAGAGAATGGAGCATGGTTAACTTGAATGGTTAGGGTTAAGGATGAGATAAGAATGGTGACTTAGTCAAAATTTCAAGAAACTTCTACTACAAACAAATCAAGCCACCATTCCATTTTCTTTATCATTTTCTTTTTGCAAAATAAACAAAAAGAATAAATAAATGAGTAAGTAAATAAAATGAAACCCTAACCATTCATATAACCATGGTCAATTCTTTACACAAACCCAAGCTTGAATGTATCATCAAACATGATACAATCATGTGCACAAAATATATCATATATACAATGTGCACAAACCAAGTGAGTAAATCCATTTAAAGTGAACCAATACTAGTTAATGCAAAGTAATATATCAAATATATAATTATACATAAAATCATTAAATCAACACTTGATTCAATGATCCGGTCATATCGCATATAACCGGCTAGTATCCAATGTATCGGCTTATCGAATCAATCTTTGATTCGATAACTAGGTTATATCGCATACAACCATTCGACACATTTATCGCGAGAATGAAATACGGTATCACATACACACATTATTCTTGGTCCCGCACATATCTCATATGCGCTCCTATTTCGTTTCGCTTGAGCCAGGAAACCTCTGTGTAGGACTCTAAAGACTCGTCAATACGCCGGCAGCAGATGATGATCATATCAAACACCCACAAGCCGCAAGCGGTCTGCCAAACGTAACGGCCACCCGGGTATTGAGCGATCAGAAGATCGACGAACAAGCCCGCTCACACTTCTGTGAATCCAACCAGTAACACTTACCGTATAGTCCGGTCTGTTCGTCTGATATGTCGCATATCTCGCCTAGGGGTGGTAAACGTCAGACCCCAATAGCTCGATAAGTCATGCCGACGTGAAGTCCATGACATGTGTGAAACTACTGATAACTCTTACCAGTATATCACTGCAACCCTGGCCAGGGATTTCCTGTTATGGCCAGTCGAGCATAGCGCAACATCAACCCCCAATACCGGGAGAGACGAATCCCCTCCTATCGCTCATTGCCTCCATATGAATCGGGACTGTACCCAAAAACCACCTGTTTGCACAACTCAGTAGAGCCGTGGTAGGGTGGAAATCAAAGCACAGTGGGAGACACACAGGACTCTATGACGATCTCGGGTCAACAGACTAAGCTGTACCAGTGTCACCAGAGAACTGCCATCTGACGTGAGGTATAATACCATCTGGGAGTTCTCGGCTAGTCCGTTCAGTGTACCCAGTCTCCACTGTGCACCCGCATACCATCTTCGATGTCAAACACCAATGGATATGGGATCATCCATCGCCCATCGCATGGGTCGAGAAGATATGCGCTTGTCTACTCTGGAATATCGATGCCCCATCTCGACATTCCCTCGACTAGGAACAATGAAGGATGTACTCATTGGCTACCCAGGCCCCACTAGTATGATCTGCATCATAGTCCTGGAAGTCGAGTACACATCCTAAGGGCTTTATCAACATGTAACAGAGAGACAGAAAGTATACATGTTAAGATAAAGAGCAACCAGATAGCGTACTATCATGTCGAGCAAGAAAGTCCTACCTATATATTTCCCAGCATCCACTACAATATACATCCAATGTACAGTAATGGCCTCTAGGGCATACATATAACTAAAAGGATGATCCCATATCCATTGGTGATTGACATCAGAGATAATATACGGGTGCTCAGTGGAGACTGGGTACACTGGACGGACTCTCCGAGAACTCCCAGATGGTATTATACCTCACGTCAGATGGCAGTTCTCTGGTGATACTGGTACAGAGTAGTCTGTTGACCCGAGATCGTCATAGAGTCTTGTGTGATTCCCACTGTGCTTTGATTTCCACCTTACCACATCCAAGAGGGCATGCAAAACGGTGGTTTTTGGGTACAGTCCCGAATCACATGGAGGCGATGAGCGATAGGAGGGGATTCGTCTCTCCCGGTATAGGGAGTTGATGTTGCGCTGTGTTCGATTGGCTATAACCGGAAATCCCTGGCCAGGGTTGCTGAGAGTTACTGGTAAGTGTTACCAGTAGTTTCTCGAACTGTTATAGACCTCATATCGACACGACTTATCGAGCTACTGGGGTCTGACGTTTACCACCCCAGGCAAGATATGCGACATATCGGACGATCAGACCGGACTGTACGGTAAGTGTGACTGGTTGGATTCACAGGAGTGTGAGCGGGCTTGCTCGTTGATCTTCTGATCGCTCAATACCCGGGTGGCCGTTACGTTTAGCAGACCGCTTGCGGCTTGTGGGTGTTTGATATGATCATCACCTGCTGCCGGCGTAATGACGAGTCTTTAGAGTCTTACACAGAGGTTTCCTGGCTCAAGCGAAACGAAATAGGAGCGCATATGAGATATGTGCAGGACCGAGAATAATACCAGTATGTGATACTGGATTCTATTCTCGCGATTTGTATCATTGGACGGTTATATATGATATAGCCGGGTTACCGAATCAAGTGTTGATTCGATACATTGATACACTTGATATTAGTCGGTTATATGCGATATGATCGAAACATTAAATCAAGTGTTGATTTAATGATTTAATGTATAATTATATATTTGATATATTACTTTACATTAACTAGTATTAGTTCACTTAAGATTATGTTCTCACTTGATTGTGCATATTGTATATATGATATATGTTTGTGCACTAGTTTGTATCATGTTTGATGATACATGCAAACTTGGGTGTGTGTATGCTATACACCATGTTCAGTAAATGGTTAGGGTTTTATTTACCTTATTTATTTTTGGTTAAAAAGAAAAACTAAACGGTTGCTTTTATTTTATGCAAGAAGCTTCTTGATGCTTCATGCATCTTTCACAAAGTAACCATTTTGTTTTTATTCTTAACCTGAACATTTTATTTAAACTATGGTTTAATCTCTACATTGGTTAATCTCACCCATGGTTGCATTATGATAAGATCAATTGATTTATTATTATTCATTAATTCTTTTTCTATTCTTTTCTTCTTCTTCTTCTTCTTGATGAAGAAAAAGAAAGCTTGCTTGAAAATTATCAAGTGATGAATCCAAGTGAGAAATCCAAATCCAAAGTGAACCCACTTCCTATTTCTTCATCCTCTACAACTTGGCATGTTGTATAGGGTGTTTTCTTCGCAAGGTTCATGACCAAATGAAGATGGAGCTTGAGTTTGAGTCGCCTTGACGTAGATCATCTTCGGCATCGAATTCAACGACCTAACCCGCTCGTTTCTCCGACGAAACCATCGCTAGAGTCCGGGATCCGATGATCGCAGCGGAGGGACGTCATCACGGAGCTAAAGAGGTGGAGGACCGGATCTACAAAGGTTGTAGTCACTTTCACTTTCTAGTAAAGTTGTTTACTTGTATGGTTTTCGCCTTACCTCTAGTTAACGATCTAGCATTAGGGTTTCTTGGTACAAGAAAAATTTGATTTTGGCATGGTTAATGCCTTGTGGAACCTCTTGAGCGTGCCTAGGAACCCTACAGTAAATACATACCTGGAGCAAGATCTGATTGGGAAAATAGTTTTCTTTTAACAGTACACAGCGAAACTGAAACATTGAAATGTTTCAATGGGTTATCCCGGTATTCCTAGTAATGCCTCTTCCATTATCCAGATTCACAACTGTAACCGTATAATTCTTTGCCATCTCACCAAATCCCTTTATATGTCTTTAGTCATTGCCTTCTGTACACCCTCTTAGCCTAAATGGTTTTCTTCCTTCCCTACCATTCTGCACCAGCCTATGGTTTGGAAGAAGACTATCCAATAAGCATAATGGGTGTACTGTCCTAATCCTAGGACCACTCGCAACCCGAGAGAAGGTAAAGATAAAAGACACCTGAATAAACCTTATACGTATTTCTCCTGAACCAGAATCCATCCCCAAACTGGAACATGTTCCTTTCGAGTTCGTATATAACCATATGATGGAGTATCCAATAAACTGTGGATCTTCGTAGTGATACGGAGTGTCCTGGAGAAATACAAAGGTGAAGTGGGAGTGGTAATGAAATACTTGGTTTGGTCGTGAATGCAGTGGCAATTTACTTTGCCCTCTTACTAATCCCTTGATATGTCTTTACTTAATACCTTCTGTACACCATCGTTACGCTAATTGGTTTTCTTCATTCCCTACCGGTCGGCACCTACCTATGGTTTGGAAGAAGCCTATCCAATTTGCGTAATAGGTGTACTATCTCCTAAACCAAGGAGTACTCGCAACCTGAGAGAAGATAAAAGAAAAGACAACTGAATAGTCCTATCCGTTTTCTCCAGAACCGGAAACCATCCTCGAATAAATTCCTTCGAGTTCGTATATGACCATACGATGGTTTTGTCCAATGGAAGTGGACGTTCATAGTAATACGGGGTGTCCTGGAGAAAAGGGTAAAAGTAGGAGTGGCAATGAGGTTTGCAACTCTGACAATCCAAAAGCTAGTGTTTAAGAAGGTTCGGTTAATTTTGGTCACTGAGTCATAGTCAAGGGACGGGTCAATGGTCGCTGCCAAAGAGAGAGAGAAAAGAAACACTCAGCGTGCACTCTAACCTAGACCAGAATGGTTATCACTTTACCTAATTTGGAAACCTCCCACTGTACCGTCAAATTCTCCTCCAAACCTAAAAGAAGAATTAGTCGGGATCACCCGAGGAGTAAACCAACTCATCAGTGGGAATCGGGATCCAACTATCATCTCATGATAACGTGACGGATTTCGCTCACGTTATCACACTCCAGAGGGTATGCGCAAATCTGGCAATTTTCAGTTTCTTTAGAAACTCCCGATGTGATTTTTGCCCCATGCTCTTATGACCTTGACGAAGGCCATCAAATCATAAGTCACATGTCAAGTTCTACCCGTCATTCTCCGGGTTAATTTGAACCCACCCGTGCAAGCCCTTGACTTTGGCCAACAAGGCTATACGACTGTCCCAAACCAACGCATCTATTTATGCTGCAGAAAGGCAACAAGCAGCTACCATACACTATGCCTTGACGAAGGCCAACAAACATAGCATGAATACTACGTGCTACCCGTCTGAAATGACGGAGGGCTACAAATGGTTTCTGGCGAAAAACCTTTAACGTAATGAACTTGATATCGTTGAAGGAACTGGATAGCTTTTATGAAAATATAGTGGCGAAAACCTTTGATAAAGAGGTCACTCCCGGAGAAGGGATCTCGGCTCTTTCCCCATAGAATGAGGTGCAGGATATTCCAACTGAATACCACGATGCAAAGCAAAAGTAAACGACTATAGTGAAGTTATTGCCCTGACGCAAACTTCTGTCCAAGGGGTCACTCCCGGTGAAGGGATCTCGGCCCTTGCCTCGTCGACTGAGGTGCAGAATATTCCAACTGAATACCACTGTGCAAAACAAAAGAGAACGTCCTAGCAATAACAGCTTTTTGAAAAATGTTCCAACAACATCAGAATAGGTTTGTTTAAGTTGCATTGATCCGAATCAAAGCAGTCCCATCAATTGATCACACCAATAAAGAATGAAAATAATGATGTACGTATATGCTATCCGCATTCGCCACTGGGTCCCGTCATTACCCGTTAGGTTACTTAACTAACGACAGAGCGGGGACTGGACTAGCACGGATGCAAAACATATACAACATCTACAAGTATATATATCAATATATCATATTTCGCTCAAGGCGTGATAAAATGCAACATCACAGAAATGTAATAAGCATCACAGAACAATACAGATATCTGGGATCAGAGCCGCTACTGAAACCCGACGTTCCCCTGGTCGTGTGGATAGCATGTGCAATGAATTCCTAGACCCCTACGGGCGCGGCAAGTTACCCGCCAAAACCTGAAGCGAGGCAGCCCCCTTCAGCAACGTGAATGGACCACCCAGCACTTCACGGAATCCGGTAACTTGGGCACCCCTCCTGGGTCAACCTGTACCCCCTATGAGTGCGGCGAATAGCCCGCCAATTCTAGAGTAAAGCCCCCTCCGTCCCAATGCCATGAGATGCTGGCCCGTTGCCCTCTAGAACCCGGCTATCCGTGGACCCCACCTTGGGGTAATCCTAGTACAGAAAGTAAAATATACAAACAACGGGTACAACGACCTCACCCCGGTCGTGCCCCAAAAGAATAATATACAAACGAGCAGTGACGGCAGTCCACATGTCGGACGCTCGCCCTGCAATATCAAATGTACATAATAAACCAAACTGTACTAACATTGCATCCAGGCTATCCTCCACGACCAATCCCGCAACATCACAGCACAACACAGAACTTCAACGTGAATGTCACGTTCTCAAATCCGTCTAAGAGGGCTATAGCAGTTAGACAGGATTTACCGATCAAGTGACATTCACGGTCGCAGATATAATGTAAATACTGTGAACTAACAACTTTAAAATTTTGGATCGATCAAATTTACCCAAGTGTTCCCCAAGCACTACTGTGGCACATAAAGAAATTCTGGGCCCAAACAGAATATACCAAAACCCCTATTTTCAACACAGAGACCCTCTATAAAAATTTGATGCACTGAACGGTACAGGTGGCAGCGGAAGAGCGGCCCAAACAAGGGTTTGGCCGTGGTTCCGCGGTAGAATAATGCGTTCATGCGACCAAATTTTACCAGAGGGCTTATACTTCCCTGCACATGTTTCTGCAACAACTTGAAAAATTTTTCGAGCCAAAAATATTTCGACAGAAACTGATGCTTTTGAAAATACGGTTTTTGAAAATCCGATCGATCGAACATGTAAACACGTTAACCAAGCTAGACTAGGTTAATGGAGTGGCTTTGATACCAATGTAAGTGCACGGCAGCGCCTCGGCCGTCAATCCGACGCGGGAATGCGGAAACGAACCTTTTTGCGAACTTGTAACCCGGCACCACCGCGCACAAAAATCCCGGATCGAGCCATTAACATAGTCCTAGCTAACTATAGAAGGGGTAGAGAAATATACCGAGCGATCCGTGTCCTTCGGTCTTCTCGCCGTCGTCCCGATCTCCACGCGAATCTCCGGTCTTCATCTCCTCGTCGGAAGGGCACCATATCGCCGGGTTCTTTTACGGACTCCCACCTCTAGACCGAGGCAACTCGGGCACGAAGTTGGCTAGCCGACGTGCCCTAGAATTGCTGTAGAATTGCTGTAGAACTCTATGTCTCATTGGGGTAACTCGAAGTTGCCTTTTGGTGGAGGAATGAGATATATACATTTGGAGATGAAACTATGGGATTTTTGTGAAGCCAAAAGAACAATATTTCCTTCCCAAAAATTGGGACAGCCCCTCCCCTTCAATGGCCGGCCAAGCCTCTTGAGGAATGATAGAATGAATGGAATTCCAATGAAAAAGGAGTAAGCCCCAACATCAAGCAAAAGAGAGAAAAGGTGATGATAATAAGCAATGATCACAAACTAAAACCCACACTCCATCAACCATCATGACTCCAAAGGTCAAGCCATGATGAAGTCAAGAAGTCAAATGATGGTGCAACCATCATGCCACTACAACTTGCAAAAACAACCCTCCAAATTGCTAATTTGCACAATTACAAATAAGCCCTCCTCCACAAATTTTCAGCCAAGGAAAGATACAAAGGAAAATGGCCGAAACGGAATACAAACTAGCAACTTCAGAAAACTGATCCCGTAATAAACTACAGGAAAACCCCGCGACTGTATATACATACCCTCATTTGTATTCCGACTGAATACAAATGCAATGAGACAAAATCTACACTGTCCAATACTAGGATCCAGCTTAAACCAAAGCCCGCTAGTATTATCCGTCCGATCATGGTCCGTGCAATACCGCACGTATCTGATCGAACCCTGCCATATCTCCATACGGCCTCGACAGCGTTTCTCCCGAAACTTGAGAAACTGGTCTGTGGGGGACTCTAAAGACTCGTCAACACTTTGGTTGTGGATTTAACCACTAGCACGTCAGAGGTATTAGCCTATACGTAACGGGCTACCAGGTATTGACCAAAAGGGACGTCGATGAGCGAACTCATCCTGACACCCTACTGAGCCTGTCAGTGACAATATCTGTGTTGTCCGGTCCGTTCGTCTATGAGCATCGCATGGCGGGCCTACGGGGTTGGTAAAAGTTAGACCCCCAAAAGCGGTACAAGTTTTGTCGGAGTGTATCCCAGAACACCCTGAGATACTACTGGAATACCTACCAGTAAATCTTCTTCCTTGGCCAAGGACTTCGTGTAATGACTGTCCTAGACACAGCGCGACCTCACCCCCAATACCGGGAGAGACGAACCTCTGCAGGTCCGCTCACCGCCTCCATGTGGCTCGGGACTGTACCCAACTAAAACATGTTTGCACGTCTCCTTTGAGCGTGGTAGGGTAGTAATCAAAGCACAGTGGGAACTCACACGAGACAAATGACGATCTCAGGTCGATGAACTAACCTGTACACATGTCACCAGGGAACTGCTATCTGACGTCAGGTATAAAACCAACTAGCATGTTCCCGGCGAGTCCTCTCAGGTGTACTCATAACCTAATGAGCACCTATATACATCTTAGGTTAACCAACTGACACCAGTGGCTTGTGAGACCGGCCACCGCCCATCGTCGGGGTCTCGACTGTATACACTAGTCTACTCTGGAGTATCGATGCCCTGTCTCGAAACTCCCACGACTAGGGACCTTTTAAGAATGTGCTTATAGACTACCAGCTCCCACGTATATGATCGCCCTCTTACTGCTGGCAGTCAAGCAAGAATCCTAGGGGCTCTATCAACGTGCAATAGTGACCTGTAAGGTGACCTAAAGCTGTACACGATGATAAAGATAAACCAGATAGCATACTATCATCTTGAGAAAGATTGTCCTACCAGGATAGGTCCTCCCACAATCATTGCAATCACGTGCCTGTGATCCAATAACTGACTTTGAGGGCACTATCTCCAACACGTATCACTGCACAATGGCGGACGTCTATTGTAAGAAAATAACTATATGTATATATATATATATATTCTTCGTTTAATATGTACGTCCCGCCGTTCTGAGGGTTTCCCTGTAACACTTGTCATGTCATCTCGGACACATAGGAAAATACTGAGACTATAACTCTATATTTGGAAATCCCTTCGATAACTATCAATGCATGCAAAATATGTTCAGGTACTGTCCTCAGACTAGTTCTGCTCAGCTACTATATCAAATAGTAAATATCATAAAACATGCCGGTCAAAGGAAATCAATCCCAAAAATGCATATAAGAATGCCACGTGCATCTGGTGCGCACGGAAATCTAAATCCATGAATGTGCCATACATGAGCACAGAAACAAAATCTAAGTGCAACGGGCGTGCACAAAACATCTGTCATAGGCAACGGGTGTGCCTGACAGCAATAACAGGTGCATCTGATATGCACAAAGAATCTCAATTTAGTGCATCTGTCGTGCACCAAAATCGCATCAAGCGCGTTAATATACACAAAGAATCCAAATCAAGTGCACTAGATGCATGGAACAAATATCGAGTATCACAATCGAAATCGATGGTATACAACACATCTCAATCCAAATCCAAATCAAATACTAAAAGTGCATGAAAACTATGTCGAAAGCATAAGTCAAATCACATGCATAACCTAGGTTTGAAATCAAAATCAATATCTCGAATGACATCAAATAGAAGTCAAGTACAACTGTGGTGCACAAAATCTCAATCATGCAAATAAATCGCCCAAAATGTCAAAATCAAGATAGCGGAAAATGTCTTGCTCTGGCACATCGTCTTAAGATCTATGGCCAGCTGTCATGGTCACTCTTAACATGTCTCGTCGACGTTGCCGAACTCTGGCCTGCTGGGTGTGCGCCATATGACCGCCCCTGGGTCCAAATCTTCTCGTATAGTATTCCAGAAAAGGTCTTGTCGGGGTCTCTCCCGATCTCGTTTCTGCTGAAATGCCCGGAAGCTATTATCCTTTACTAAATCTGTTTCTTTTTCCGGAACGGTTGCATACCCATCGAGACTCCTTCTCGAAGATATATCTATATACAAGGCCTCTGCATGTGTATTACATCTCTGATGTCAGGGATTGGAATGTCATCTCATCAAGATCTCATATGAACCTCTTACTCTGCTTGTCTCTAATGTCAACCGATTCAGACTCATCCCTTCGTGGCTGTATGGACTGCGCTTCAACGACTATACTCGTATCTGGAGTCTCCCAAGCAATGTATCCCATAACATGTTATCTGAATGAGGTCAAACTTTTCGATCGATTCGTCAAAGTTCCATAATCCCCCAAGAGCTCAACATCTTGAGTACAGTTTAATAGTATTCCAGTATATACCACAGTGCTTGTGGACCAACCGTAGAAGGGCAAACACAAGACTCACTAATGGCATCGCTGAACTGCCGTAAACCCTAAGGTTTTAAAGCGTTCTCATGTTCATTATGTCGAGTTAGGGTTTCATTCTTCTAGAGGGTCCATAGCATTACTTGCATTTGTCTCTAAATACTTTAAACTTGGAAAATGGCTCCTGATATTCGATCGTCTCTATCGACACTCAACGTACCAACGTGAAGTCGTCTCTAGCTGGAATCAATCAATCCGATGTTCTCGCATCGGGGTAAGCGAATGAACCACATGTCCTACTCATTCATCATCGAGTGACTAGCGATCTTCTATCATATCTCTATGTATAAACTCGTGTTGCAACAGCTCCAACCATCTGGGGTGATATCTCGTCATTCGCAGTAGCAACTGGCTCATTCGTCTGCATGCTTAACAGTGCCTCAATAATTAAGTGTAATCTGTGCATTGACGGTTATCACATTCTGGCTAGCCTCTATCAGTGGCCCAAACCTCTGGTGTTGATCTGCACGTCCGAGTAATCTTGTAAAAGAGATCCATCAAACACTCATGGCACAAAAACACAATAAAACGATGCCTCTATGCAATCGTATATCCCTGGAATCACGCCCTGGTCAGTCCTCGTCCGTAACGAGCTCATGCCAACGCAACTCTAGCCGTACTCTCTCTGCCCGTGTAATCGTGGCAGCAAAAACCATAAACCAATATTGATGAGGATATATCACAGGAATGAATATAATACTGTGCAAGGAAATGTACATCCAAAGGTATCTTAAGCGGAGTAGTGTATCGTAAATATGCCGCGGAACATACACACAGTACGTCACTCTCCTTATTTCACCTACTTTATCAACCAAGGTCAACCTACGGGACGAAAGTTCGGGTCTAATATCCCCTCGACTAAGTCTATATTCCGTAAGGTCAAGCCTAGATTCCGTATATATACAAACGCTCTAGGCCCCGCATAGTCAAACATAGACTCGAACCAAGGTTAACCAAGCACTCTGATACCAACTTTGTCACGATCCGAAATAGCACGTGACTGGCACTTGAATCATATGAAGTCTATAGGACCGCATCTAATTCAAGAAAAAATCCCAGAAATCTAAAATCATTTTAAAGAAGTGTTTTATTAAAATTAGCTGAATTATGCATTTTTAAAACATCAAGTCTTATCTGAAAATTTCGAAAGAGTTTCCTTTGTAAACACTTGGCCCCAAATGGGGTACAACATGAATAATATATGCATAATGATAAAAGGCATCCCCAAGCGGGAGTTAGCTCTTCGTAAATCGACGGTCGCAACCACCCAAGCAATATAATATACAACGCCGAAGGGCGAGGATCAAAACTCAAAAAGAAACTCAAAATCAACATGAAAACCATAATAATACAACGCTCGACTCTAAGGTCGAAATAATAAACAAGTGGCCTCTAAGTCTTAAATAAATATACAAGTTTGGTTGATGGAGTTTCTAGATACAACAATGTAAGTAAAAGGTACAAGGGTGGCCACGATGCGAGTGGACACACTTACCAAAGCAATCACCCGAAAAAGAAGCAGTGTGCCAGAAAGCCGCAGCGAACCTGTATGGCAAAACCTGCAAGAAACTGTGGCACAACGGGGGTGAGTTGCCAACTCGTGAGTAGAAAACATCACCGAGCAAAAATCGTATGTATGACTCAATCCTTGGTCAATACGATCAAAATATATAATCTCAAATGATTTAGTCTGAAACATGATAAGGTGGCAAGGGTAAACATCTAAACAAGAGTGTAATACCAAGTGCTCGTGTCAGTGCCTCAGTTAGCAACATATCATAATATGAGGTATGAATGCAAGAAAACCGAATACATATAAATGCGAAACTATTTTCTTGTTTTAGTGAGATTTCTATATATTTAAAACGAGGTATCATCAATAAATCAATATAAATCAGTGTCTATCATCAACACAAAATATATATCCAAAAATCCAATATCTCGGGATCCGGCTATCTGGACTGACCCATATCATAAAACCTCAAATACCTCAAATATCAATATCTGGGGCTCCGGCGATCCGGACTGGCCCCTGGTCTCCAGTAATCCGGACTGGCCCGACTCCGATCGGTATCCTCCGGATATCCGTCGAGTCACACAACAATCAACGGTCAGTAGTGCTCCCCAGTCAGAGGCTCAACGCCATAATCTGCGACTTTCTCGCCCCGGGGTACCGCACCGGGTCCACCATGCGCCCACAAACGGTTCCTCCTCCTCATCGAATCGGGTGTATGATATCACTCGAGAGCCGAGAAAACTCATGGTGGACATATCTCATATCATATCATGAGAAACCGCACTTTTATCTTTTTCTTAAAAATGATAAATGAATTTATAAAATCTTGCGGTTTCTCCAGATCCAGAAATCTTATGGAATCCCGAAATCCCAATCTCAAGTAAAAATAAATAATGAATTAAAGGTATTGGGCTCCGGCAATCCGGACTGGCCCTAAAAATGTTGCATGACAATGAATATATAAATATGCATGAAAATCACAATAATAAATGCAATGTCTAAGCTATCATATAAAAGCATGTACGCTAATACCATGTCGAAACTATCAGCTAAAAATTTATACTAAGGAATAGTATTTCTAATGTGTGCGTGACATGGAAATTACCGATGATGATGTGTGTGAGCCGTCCAGAAAGTGTACGTGGAGCACACGCATCATCGGTAATGGTGTCGGTGTCCGGACAGCATGGTTTCATAATAACGATAAAATCACAGTATAAGCATGCAATGCGATGCGAACAACAAGAATATGCGGGAGCTGAATAATAAATACAACAATAAGGATTATGCATCTAAATAAATGAGTCTACAAGTAAACTACAGGTATAAACTATCAGACAAATCAAAAGGGTGAGGAAAACCACCTAAAATCTGAGTCGATATATATATATATATATATATATATAAATAGTCGGTGATCCCGCCTCAATAGTATCACATACGGTACAATATCTATAACAAGACATCCTCGATTCAAGAGTGCGGATCAATCATCAATATAGCTCGTACGGTAAATCCATCGCACGACATCCCAAATCTGGGTACAGGTCGAAAATCACCTATATCACAATATTCATCCGGTATCCTTTTATCATATATCATGATCTTGGGGTACTGATCTACGTCTAGTATAATATTGATACCATCTACAATATATACATGCGTGTGTATGAAAACACCACGCCTAAAGACCCGCTAAACATCATGTTGTATCTCAAATACGAACCATGCCACATCACCGATCACATGGCCTCAAGCCCAATCTCATCGACACATCTCCAAGTATCATATACTATACTCATAATCCATGTATATGTATAGGTATATATATATACATAGTCCCATACCCATGTGTGTGTTTATATATATGTATATATATATATATATATATATACATACATACATACATATATATATACATATCCCCATATACGCACATGTAAAAATGTATGCATGTGTGTGTGCGCGTGTGGGTGTAATCTCTAATCTATGGTTTCGCAACTAACGCTAAACTATAACATTAACTTCTAAATACACTAAGCTAACCCATGAACACATAACCCTATCTTGATAAACAATAATCTCATAACAACACACACACACACACACACAAACACACATATATATATATATATATATATATGTATGTATTCGTATACAAACTATGAAACTGCGCGGGTGCTATACGCCATCCAGCCGACTTCCCTCGTGGATATATATCTACTCACTTGCTCTTGCTTGCCGATGTCGATGTTGCCATCATCTTCTTCATTGTCTTGAATCCTCGTGGGGGGGGGTACCTACATATAAACACAATCGCAAAAATGCGTATTAAAATCAAGTCGGAAAACCAAAACGACACACGTTTCGCTCATAGGTCAAAACCTATAGCCTCGCACGCAAACACGACCAATAATCCTTGTCGTTGAAGTTCAAACGCCACAAGATGGAAACACAATATCAAATACGTAAAGTCAAGTCAAAACGAATCGCAAAACAAGGTAGCAACTCAAGGAAACGGTCCCAGATTTTATCCTAGGTCAAATTAGCCAATTTTGAACATGTAAATGGTCTAGTTTACAGATGAAGGAGACACAGAGCAAGTTCGATGCCCATTGCTCAAGCTCTGGACGCAAATTGCGGCTAGAAAGGTTTTATTTGCGGCCTAGATGACGGTGTAGGGGCTGTGGTCTTGGGGTTAGCTTCCTAGGAGCCTGCACACTCCTCTGTGTTTGCTAAATAATTTTTCGGGTCCCCGAGTCAATCCAAATTCCAATGAACTACCACAAATTTCCAGAATTTCAAATGTCGGGGTTTCTAAATTCTGGGGTTTGGGGTTTACTCTATGGTTCCATTCCAATACACATTCCCTATAGGGGTTTAAGGTCACTATAAGCCTCAATTTCATCTTTGGATTCAATTCAAACCCTAACCCTAACTTGAAATTTTCAAAGTCCACAAATCAAAACTAAATCACTTCTAACTAACATATGTGCTAAAGTGAATGTAATACAATGCTAATGGCAACGAAAGAACCTCATTTGGCAACTCAAGAAAATTCTTGAGTTGCTCTAAGTGTCCAAAATGCTTGCTTTCTTGATCCAAAGTGTAGTTTGTGAGCTTGTGCGTGTTTTTAATGAAGTGGGGATGGGCTTTGGATGAGTTTTTAGGTGTGTTTTGAGGTGTTGAAGTGGAGGTAGAGGGAGGAGGCAGCCATGGGGTGAAGAGAGAGGAGAAAGTGATGAAGAGATGAATGAAGAGAATGGCCTAAGTCAACACAAGACCCCTCACCTCTCTCTCTCATGCCCATCCCACTTTGTTTAATCACTTTCCTTTTTCTTTTTTTTTTCTTTATCTTTTCTTCTCTTTTAAATTTTAAAACCATGCATGATAAAAGAAAGACCATGTAGGAAAATGTAACAAAATGTAATATGACATGGTGCATGTCATGTGCACAAATCCGGATTAATGCGAAATTAGCGATATTTAATCGCGATTAGCATTAAAATAGTATATAATTAATTATAAAATTTCAAAATTTTCTTAAATCAAATAAAACATTCTCTTTTTATTAATTTCTATAGTTTTCCAAATTTCCCACAAATTATCGGTATTTAATTATACCGCAATATTAAAATTTTCAATATATTTATTAATTAATAATAAAAATCCCCAAAAATAATAATTTATTTTTCTGAAATGTTACATATGCTATAGTCAAAATCATAATACGTATATAGTATGCATCCTTGTAAATCCTCTAAAAACTGAATAAAACACATGCAAATTTTTTTCCGATTCGTCGTGTCATGCGTAAGTCACGGCATAAGTGGCGGACGCTCATTTGTAAAGTAGTAAATATACATCTATATATGTTTGCTTAAGATATGTGTTCCGCCTTTATGAAATATCCCAAACGGTTTTCCCTTGTAAAAGCATGTGTCACCCGCGGACACGTAGGAAATAGAAAGACTATAGATCCTTTTTTAAAACCTCTTGGTTAATTTTATGCTTCCAAATGTACTCAGGCACTGTCCTCAGATCAGCCCCGCTCGGCTACTATATAATATAGTACCCAAAATCAAAATATAATGCTCAAGAGCAAAAATCCGCTTCAAAAGGCGTATCCAACATCACGTGTGTTAGGTGCACACGGAAATCAAAGCCAAATTCCGGTGCCACAAATGTGCACAAAAACCAAACTAAGTGCAACAGGGGTGCAAGAAAACATCTGTCAAATGCAACGGTTTTGCATGACAACAACATCAAGTGCATCTAAATTGCACGGAAATCTCAATCAAGTGCAACAAATATGCACGAATAAAAATCTCAATCAAGTGCATCAGGTGTACACAAAATCTCATCCAATGCGCCCAATATGCGTGAAAATCTAAATCAAGTGCATCAGGTCCGCACAAAACATATAGTGCAGTAAATGCATGGAAATATAAATCTGGTGGAACAAATGCACAAAAACAAATATCAGGTGCGTAAGGTGACCGACTACTAACCAATTTACCAAAAGCGCACAAAAACAACACCAAGCATGCCAAGGTGTATAAAATCATAAACGTGTGCAACTGTATGCACAAAACACGTATCAATGCACTGCAAGGACATGTGAGCTATACCGAGTGCATAACATCAAGTCAAGTGCAAACAACGTGTACGAAATCAAATCGACTACAACGAAATACATATAATCATAAATACGTGCCATCAAATACACAAATCGATATCAAGTGCAACAATTGTGCACAATTCAAAAATCAATGTAACTGTGTATAAAACATAATCAAGTGCAATAACTATACACAAATGAAAATATCATGAATCCGAATCATCAAAACTCAAGTCCAAGCGATAAAAGTGTGATACTCGGATCATAAAACATAAATCGCTATAATTGACTTTGAGGTACACATCCTTCAATGTCGAAAAAAGCCTGTGCGCCCAAGGCTGGCAGGGCAAGAACATCCAGTTTCCACCTGTTCACGGTCTGGCGTCCTTTGTCTCTAGATCCTTGTCTTCTCTGTGGATTACCAATCCCACCATCTTTCTGCTCGTCGGCCCGGTTAGGTATAATGACGGAATAGTTCCTCTCTGGCACTCCACTAATCATCTCTTGGCCAATTAACATGACCACTCGCAAAACGGTACGTTACTGATGGCGGCATCTGGCCCTCTGAATAAGCTCGATGCAACTGATCCTGGGTGCAAATCTTTATCGCTATGGCATCCTAGAAGAACCTGCTTAGGTCTCTTCCGATCTCACCTATGCCAAACTATATGGAGGTTTGCACTCTTTCGTAACTCTTTTTCTCAAATGGACGGTTGCGTCCTAAACACGGCTCTCCTATGGAATTTGGCTGTATCCAACGCCTCTGCATACGTATCAATCCACTAGCATCAACGGGGAGTAACAAAAGCTTGTTAATATCTCGCAAGAAGCTATTGCTTCACCCGTATTCATTATCATCCACTTCGAAATCACGTCTTGATGACTGCGTACTGTAATTCATCCTCGGGTATAGTCAATCTGGAGTCTCTCACACGGATTTGAAATTAAGAACTCGGGTATCTTCACCTCTCTATAGACGATATCTAGTCGATAAAATCCTCGGGAAGTCGACCAATTTATCGGAGGAATATGCTTCATTTGTCCGTTCTCGATCAACTCACAACACGTCTGGGTGAGGTCCTCTATCCGAAACGGATTAACTTACTGATCTCACATCGAAGCATCTAACGACAATGTCCTCTCTTGATCAATTTACTCTTGATCTAAGTAAGATCCTTCAAACAGGAATTCTTCAACTCAACTGGGCCTGCGTCGGCGCATCCAATGAGATAAATCATCTCCGTCACTCTATCCAAGATGGACTAGCGGTCTTCTGTCACATCTCTGTCTGAAAGCTCATGTGGTTTCAGCTCATAAACTCAGGAGGCGACATCCCGTCAATCACAACAATAGCTGGGTCATCAGTTTGCACGGTAAACAACATCGCGACCTCTGGGGCAGGCTGTACATCAACAATCTTCTCAATCTAGCCATCTCTATCAATAGCTCGATCATCCGGTGCAAATCTGAACCCTCGCCTCAAACGAGAGATCACAACACAAACACTATACCGATACATTCCTATGTCACCAGAAAACATCATGGTCAGCCTTTGTACGTGACTTGCTCGCTCTGGTCGTATCTCTAGCAAAATCTCTCTCTCTCTCTCTCTCTCTGCGCTCAACACCCTGGTGACAAGAACCTCAAGCAGGTATCGATGAAGATAGATCGAAGGAACGAAAGGAATTAATAGGTCCGAAATGGATATATTATCATAAGAACGAATAGAGGCACGGATCTCAAGAATGTACATCCCAAGGTCACTTAAGCAGAGCAACGTGTTGTAAGTGCGCCGCGGAACATACACATGGTATGTCACTCTACTCAAGCTACCTACTCCATCAACCAATTTCAACCTACGCGACGAAAGTTCGGGTCTAATACCACCTCAGTCAAGTCTAAGTTCCGTAAGGTCAAGCCTAAACCTGAACCAAGATTAAACCTAACGCTCTGATACCAACTTTGTCACGGCCCAAAAATTTGTCATGTGACCGGCACAAGAATCACGCAATGTCTAAGGGCATAACGTAATTCAAGTAAGCCGAAAACCCAGAAATCTATACCTTTTTGCGGAAAATAGTTGATGTGCGGTTTTGAAATAAAGGTATAATGAAATTATGTTTTCTTAAATGCATAAATAATGATATATGAAAATGCAACTGGATTATATACTAGATTTGAAAACATTTTTGCATGCGTAGTTTATAGGTTCTAACCTATGAGCACATCGTGTGCCGTATCGGTTTTTTCGAGCTTGGTTTTAATAGCATTTCGATTTGTTTTGATTGTAAGTACCTTCGCATGGACTTCCAAGACGGCTAAGCATATTGACTTCGACTAAGCAAGGAGATTAGCAGGTGAGTAGATTTTGTAAGGTTCCCTACCACGACAGCAAGGTTTCGGGGGGCATTGTCCATGCCGTTTTCAAAAAATTGCCATGCTAACGAACCCTAAACTAAGAATCGCTAACTATAAATTTAGACAATAGCTAATGTAAACAACTTTTACATTAGGAGAATAAGAATACAACCTTTTTAGACGGTCTTTCTCTTCACTTGCTCCGTGTATTAGTCCCGCGACTCCACTAGGCTTCTCTTGAAACTTTAAACGAGCCTCCTTCGTTGTCTTCACGCTAAAGAAGATCCACCCGAAGTTCATATAGATCAAGCAACTCTACACTAAAATTCTTTAGTGTATGAAACACACCACACTAATTTTCTAGATTGATGTGGGATGATGAAGTAGGGGTTATGATAAGCTCAATAGTATGTGTTAAAGCTTTATGATTCACATCACATGTGAGGGTTGAAGCTTGAGCCATGACAAGAGGAGGAGGAAGAAGCTAGATAGCAACCATGGGAGCAACTAGAGAAAATTGGCTAAGTGTTTGGAATGAGCAAGAAAGAATGCCAAGCCTTGACCCCTCACTCATTCAAGCATGGAATTATGCAATATAAAATTGCAACTTTGCTTGAATAGTGAGTCGAGAAGAATAACAAAAAGATAATCCCATGCTTACAACCATGCTTCATTTTACACCCCATTTCTATTTTCACAAAATAGAAATATAAATGCCATGCTTCATTATTATATATATTTATATATCATATATATTAATATATATTTAATGAAGAAATATTAGTGCGCTAATGATATTAGTTAATATATAATTATATCACATATAATTTATATCACATTATTAAATCAAAATTTGATCTAATAATCCGGTTATATCATATATGACCGACTATTATCATTTATCTGTAGATCACATTATTGAATCAACACTTGATTCGACAAACTGGTTATTTCACATATAACCGAACCGATAACAGATGACTTCCAGATTACAATACGGTATCACATACTCGTATTTAATCAGGCCCACACAAATATCGCATATGTGTCCTACTTCATTTCTCTTGAACCAGGGAACTTCTGTGTAGGACTCTAAAGACTCGTCAATACGCCAGCAGTAGGTGATAATCATATCAGTCACCTACAAGCCGTCAGCGGTACTAGATGGACGAAACGGCTAATTGGGGATTAAATGATTTGAAGTTCAACAAGCAAGCCTATCTACAGTCTCCAAGAATCCTATCAGTAACACACCCGTACAGTCTGGTCTCTTCGTATGATATGTCGCATATAATGTCTAGAGGTGGAAATCATCAGACCCTAGTAACGTGATAATTCATGCTGATGTTTGGCCTATAACGGTTCGAGAAACTACTAATAACACTTATCAGTAAATCTCGGCAGCTGCCCTGGCCAGGGACTTCCAGTTATAGCCAATTGAGCATAGCGCAACATCAACCCCCAATACCGGGAGTGAAGAAACCCCTCCTATTGCTCAATGCCTCCATACGACTCGGTACTGTACCCAAAATCCACCTGTTTGCCCGTCTCCTTTGAGCGTAGCAGGGAGGAAATCAAAGCGCAGTAGGAGCTGCACAAGACTCTATGACGATCTCGGGTTTACAGACTAATCTGTACCAGTGTCACCAGAGGACCGCTATCCGACGATAGGTATACTACCACATAGGAGTCTTCGGCGAGTCCTGTTCTGTGTATCCAGTCTCCACTGAGCACCCGTATACCATCTCTGATGTCAAACACCAATGGATGTGGGATCATCCATCGCGCATCATATGGGTCAAGAAGCGTATACGCTAGTCTACTCTGGAATATTGATGCCTTGTCTCGATATTCCCTCGACTCGGAACAATTAATGGATGTACTTATGAACTACCATGGCCCCACTTGTATGATCTCCATCATATTCCTGGTAGTCAAGTACATATCCTAAGGGCTTTATCAACACGTGAGAGCAAGACAGTATCACAATACAAGTCTACATGTTAAGATAAAGAGTAACCAGATAGCATACTATCAAGTCGAGCAAGAAAGTCCTCTATATATATGTCCAAGCATCCATTATAATATACATCAATGTACAACAATGTCCTTTAGGGTATACATATCACCAACAATCTCCCACTTGCACTAAGGCCGTGTTTTGTAGTATCTCATACCCAACATCCCAAAGAGTCTATCAAATTGCTTCTGGGGGAGGGCCTTCATGAGTGGATCCGCTATGTTGTCCATAGTGTCAACTCTCCTGACCTCGATCTTCCGAGGATCTACAATCTCGCAGATCAGGTGATACTGCCTTATAATATGTCTGGATCTCTGGTGGGAACTAGGTTCCTTGGCTAAAGCCACCGCTCCATTTTTATCACAATACACAGGTATTGGATGCTCAATGGATGGAACCACACCAAGCTCAGCAATGAACTTCTTGTAATGTTTTCAAAATAATAAAATATGATTTTTGGGAAATTTTATAATTTAATATTATTTTAATGAATATTTTAATATTCTGGTATAATTAAATACAAATAAATGGGAGAAAATTATGGAAAATTCTAAAATAAGGTTTTTTATGGAATTATGCCATTTTAGAGTTTTTAAGATTAGTTATATGCTAATTTAGTGCTAATCGCGATTAAAAATCGCTAATTGGATTTTTAGCACTTTTGAGCAAAAATATGCACATATCATTTTCCACACTTGTTACACTTGTGTTACATTTCTTTTGCCATGGTTGTTCTTTTGGGTTCACTATTGGAGTGAGAAGGAAAAGAAAAGAAAAGGAAAAAGTAAGTGATGATGAGAGAGAATGTCTAGGTCAACCTCTTTTGACCCATGCCCCCCATCATTTCCCTTCTCATTCTCTCTCCTCTCCCTCCCCTTGTTGCTGGTGCTCTTTCTCCCTCTCTCACCCTCTTCAAAAAAACCCTAGATCCACCATGAAAAAAAAAGCCAAAACCCCATTCCCACTTCACAAAACTTACTCCCAAGCTCACTAGCTACACATTGAACCTAGTAAGATTGGATTTGGAGGACTTTGAGCAACTCAAGAATTTTCTTGAGTTGCCAAAGAAGGTAATTTCTGCACCTATTAGAGTAGTATCTCATTACTTGTGCATCTATTCTAGTTTCATATCGATATTGTGTCGTTTTGAGGAATTTGGAGAATTCAAGTTAGGGTTTAGGGTAAAACTGAAATCAAAGTGAAATTGAGGCTTGTTGTGACCTTAGAACCCCTTGTGTGATGCTAATTTGGACCCACACCTGAACTTGAAACCAGAATACAGAATTACAAAATCGATATCGGGGAAAACTGTAAATCTGGAAGTGTTTTGTGGAATCTGCTATCACCCCGAGACCCCAAAAATAAAACTCAGTTGATAGTGAGATGTGCAGGCACTATAGAACCACCACACCAAACCCTAGCCCCCAACTCCATTTCCAGGCCGCCAATTATTCCCTTCTGGCCGCAATTTGCGGCCAGAGCAGGAGGGAATTGCCTCGATTTTCGTGCATGGCCCCATTTCCTCTATTCTTGACCCTGGGTATGTCTAGTTTTGACTGATTCCATCTAGGGTGAAATCTGGGTTGATTTTCCTATGTTGGTGGATGGTTTACGACATGATTTAGCATGGATTTTGGTATTTGGTGATTCATTCCTGTTGGTGGCGTTTGGACGTCAACGACAAGTGGATATTGAACATGTTTACATGCGAGTTGATAGGTTTTTACCTATGCGTGTAGCGTGTGCTATTTTGGTTTCCGATGTGATTTTCATGTGCTTTAGCGTTGTGATATACTTATAGGTACCCTACGAGATGTTGAGGCAAAGAAGATGAAGATGGCGACATCGGCACCGACACATGAGAAGCAAGGTGAGTAGATTTATATCTACGGGGAGAAGTCGGGTGGATGGCGTATAGCACCCCCGCAGTCCGTGGTGATGTATACGAATACGTATACACACATATATTTATTATGTGTTGTTTAGGGTTATTGATGGTAATAATGGATTATTGGTGACAAGGATGTATGGGTTGAGTAGTGCGAAACCATAGAGTAGTGGTTGCACCCACACTCACACATACACACATACTTGCATACATTCTTTCATATATCTGTGCGCATATGATGGTGTGTATATCTACACATGGGTATGGAACTATGTGTTCATATACGAGTTTTGAGGATGATACGTGGGATTGAGATGAGTCGATGAGATTCGATTGAGGCCGTGAGATTTTGCGACATGACAAAGTTCGTATTGGAGATGTGATATGATGGTAGTGATACCTGTCATATGATGAGATAGTGTGATATCGACTCAGATTTAGGTGGTTTCCATACCCCTCTCTATTGACTTGATTGTGGGTTCGTAGTTCGCATAGTAGGCGTTAGACTAGACCCGAGTCATACCTATTTCAAAACTAACGAATCAGGGATATTTTAAAGATAGGCAAAAGGGTTTATACGGATATTTTCAAAAGGCGCAACTTTTCTTAAAACACCGTAGCCCTTATTTTACCAAAAGCCCTGATTCGTCTTATTTCAAAAGGCAAGGTTGCATGATATATCTATTGAGGCAGGTTCTCTACTGTTGCGTTGACTACTCGATTCCGCACATTCATGCTTTTTGCATTGCATCGCTTGTATTGTTGATATATTTCAGTCATGCTGCTAGGACACTAGCACCATTATCCATGATGCGTATGTTCCACGTACACTGTTGCCGGCTCAAACACTTCATCATCGATAATTGCCATGTCACTACACTGTAGTACTGTTGCATTCAGGATATGACCCTTGCATGACATATTGATATGCTTACCTTTCAGCTATATGTCGCATACATGCTGCTTCCTGATTATACGCATTGGGATATGTTATTTCCATGATATTTCTGGTTTGTAGGAACCGTGGGTGTTTCAAAAGGAAAGTATGTAATTGTTTTAAAACCCGGTTACCCTTGACATGATATTTCAGTGCGTCCACCATGTGTTTTCTCGGTGCTGAGAGCGACATGTGAAACCCGATTCGAGGAGGCGGATGAGGCCGATTGCGGGTACATGGTGGACCCGGTATGGTTCCCCGGGGCAAGAAATGTTTTTCGTGGAGTAGACGATGAGCCTGTCAGGGTGGCGAGTACCTACCGGTGATTTTGATGGACCTGGCGGTTATCCGGAGGATACCGACCAGAGTCGATAGATGGATATAGGCGTACTGTCGGGACCGAGGGCCGATACCGCAGACAGAGCCTGTGGGCCGATCCGGACTGACGGAGCCCGATATATGAGGATTTACGTGCCGATACTGGGCACAGTTTTCATGATGTTTTCGAGTGCTGATGCTGGGCACTCCGGTTCCATGACTTTGACGTGTCGAGAGGGACACAGGTGGTTTATATCCTCATATTTCCATGCATATGCTGATGATATTTACAAGCATGATGGTTATTGTCATTGGGTGACGAGTGGACGGGATCCACGTACATGCAGATTGAATTCATTGATTGTACCTCACATTTATGATATGCTATTACCTGAGGGACTGGCACGAGCACTTGGCATTACACTCATGTATAGAGATTACTTTGCCAGTTTAGCATGTTTCAGTCTTATTCATATTGAGGTTTATATTTATCTGATTGTATTGACCTAGGATGGGTCATGCATTCGATCTCTGCTTGTAGATATTTTCTATTCACGAGTTTGCAACTCACCCCCGTTGTGCCACAGTCCTTGCAGGTTTTTGCCGTACAGATTCCATAGCGGCATTTCTGGCACACTGCTTCCATATGGGTGAATTGCGTTGGTAGGTGGGTTCTTTTGTATCAGAACCGCCATTGCTCCTGTATTATTCATTGTATGTAGTAATTCCATCAAACAAAAACTTGTGTATTGTTTCAGACTTAGAAAACAGTGTTGTATTATTTCGACCTTAGAGTCGCGCTTGTAGTATTACGGTTTTATGGCTGTTTTGAGTTTCTTTTTGGGTTTTGATCCTCGCCTTTGGCGTTGTATTTTATTATTGCTTGCGTGGTTATGACCGTCGATTGACGAAGAGCTAGCTCCCGCTTGGGGATGCCTTTTATCATTTCATATATATTATTCTTGTTGTACCCCGTTTGGGGCCAGTTTTTACAAAGGAAACTCTGCCGAAATTTTCAGGAAAGGTTACACATTTTAAAATACACATTCGGCTTAGTTATTTAAAAACTTTGATTTTCGAAACATGATTTCTTTACTTTTCAAAACCAGTTTTCCTTATTTACTCTTTAAACGGTTTTAGATTGCTGGGCTTTTGGCTTACTTGGATCAGATGGGGTCCTATAGACTTCATATGGTTCAAGGGCCAGTCACGTGCTCTTTCGGGTCGTGACAAAGTTGGTATCAGAGCGCTAGGTTGACCTTGGTTCGAGTCTGAGTTTGACTATGTGGAGCCTAGGGCGTTATTTATATACGGAACTTTGGCTTGACCTTACGGAACTTAGACTTAGTCGAGGGGGTATTAAACACGAACTTTTGTCATGTAGGATGACCCTTGGTTGATGGAATAGGTGACTAAAGTAGAGTGACGTACCGTGGGTATGTTCCGCGGCATACTTACGACACGCCACTCCGCTTAAGAAACCTTAGGTTGTACATTTCCTTGCACAGTATTATATTCCTTCCTATGATATATCTTCATCGATACTGGTTATGATCTCGCTGCCGTGATTGCATGGGCAGAGTGAGCTACGGCTCGAGTTGCGTCAGCATGAGCTCATCGTGGACGAGGGCTGACCGGGGCGTGATTCCAGAGACATACGGTTGCATTGAGGCTTCGTAATTTTGTTTCCGCACTATGAGCGTTTGACAGGTCACTGTTGCGAGGTTTCTCGGATGTACCGGACGGTACCAGAGGATTGAGCCACTGATAGAAGCCAGCCAGGATGTGATGACTGCTGATATATCGCTTATTCAGGACGATTGAGGCGCTGTTTAGCGTATAGACGGCTGATCGAGTTGTTGCTGCGAGTGATGAGATATCGCCCAGATGATTGGAGCTACTGCAGCATGAGCATATACTTAGATATATGACGGTGAGTCGCTAGTCACCGAGGATGAATGACTAGGACATGTGGTTCGTTCGCTTACCCCGATGCGAGGTCATCGGGTAGATTGATTCCAGCTAGAGGCGACTTCACGCAGGTTCGTTGAGAGTCGTTTGAGACGATCGAATGTCAGGAACCCATTTTCCAAGTTTAAAGTATTCGGAAAGACATGCAAGCGATTCTATAGACCCTCTAGAAGAATGAAACCCTAACTCGACATAATGACCGTGTGAAAGCCTTTGAACCTTAGGGTTTGCGGCAGTTCCTCGGCGCCATTAGTGAGGCTTGGGTTTGCCCTTCTTCGGCTGGACCACCGATGCTGTGGTTTGTACTCGATACTATTAAACTGTACCCGAGATGTTGAGCTCTTGGGGGATTGTGAGGTTCTGACGAGTCGATCGGACGATTCGACATCATTCGGATATCATGTGATGGGACACTGCTTGGGAGACTCCAGGTACGAGCATAGCCGTCGGAGCGTAGTCCGTGTAGCCACGATGAGGTGAGTCTGAATCAGTCGATATTGGAGCAAGGTGGAGTAAAGAGTTTGCACGAGATTTCGACGAGATGACGTTTCACTCCGCTGACATCAGAGATGCGATATGCACGCTGAGGACGTGTTCGGCTAGATATCTTCTACTGAGTGATGAAGATATCGAGTTCGTGATTTCGAGTCCGTGTTAGAGACTTCGGATGGACCGTAGCCGAGGACATTGCAATGCGCAGGTAAAGACGCGACGTCGAATGGTCGATGATACAGACAAGCGGGACAAGAAGTTCGTGCGAGAGGCAGATGAGCTGTTACTACACCCCGTTAAGATTAACGGCCGGACATGCATAAAGAGGCGCAGGGATGCGACCAGCTTCCGAGGAGATGTTGTACTAAGGACGCAGATGTTCAGAAAGCGAGGAAAGATTACGCCAGAACGCCAGCCTCCTTACAGTTTGGCTTAGGCAAGATTAGAAGAGACCTTGAGTATGATTCCTTCCAGTACACTGCTGCTATAAGATTGGCACCAGGAGTAGATGCGTGATGTACATTCAGAGGACCCGAGGTCGGCGCCAGAGATGTGCTGCCTTACGAGCGGTCGTGAGGATTGACCGAGTGATGACCTGGAAAGTGCCAGAACGGAATCGTTCCTGTCAGCACACCTGACCGGGCCGATGAGCCGATGAATTGCGAGATTGGTAATCTACAGGAAAGATCAGGAACCAGAGGCAGAGGACGCCAGCCGCGAGCAAGAGGCAAGTAGATATCTTGCGCCGCTAGCATCGGATGTACCGGTACCTTCTCGACCCTGAAGAAGGATATACCGACGACGGTATTTATGATTTGTGATTTTTGTGATTTGATTATCACGTATCCGACATCTTGGATTTCGGTATTTTGGGCGATCTATTCGCATGATTTAGTCTTGATGACTGAGTTCCATGATATTTGATTTTGTGCACCATGGTTGCACTTACTGGGTATTTATACCTTGCATATAGTTATTACTCTTGAGGTGTTGATTGCGATTTCATGCCTATTTTATGCCGGTGATTTGATTTACGCTTCCAGCATAGTTTCATGTACCTTTAGTGTTTTGATTTGTGCACGCTGATGCACGCGGTTGTGAGTTTTTCCATCGCGGTACACCTTATTTGATTAAGCCGCGTTGTATATTGTTTCGTGCCTTGGCTGCACCTGCTTATGACTTTATGGATTTCATATGGTTGATTTGATGTTGTGCATATGTTATGCACACGATTTGATTTTTGCACTCGGTATAGCTTATATGTGCTTGTAGTGCATTGATATGTATTTTGTGCACGCAGTTGCACACGTTGATGATTTTCTTTATATCTGGGTACACTTGGTGTCGCTGCTTACGCATTTGAGTTATTGCTGGTATTTGTGCATGTCAGATGCACAAGTTCTATTCTTCGTGCGTTTGTCGCACCAGTTTTATGTTTCTTGCGTTTATCGCATCAGATTTATATTTCGTGCCTTTGTTGCACCGGATTTATATTGTGCATTTCGGTTGCACCTGACTTCGATTTGATGCCTTTCGGTAGGTCGATTTTGATTGTGATATTGATGTGGATTCTTGCACGCCGTGCTTTTGACTGGACTTACGCATGTTCGGCGTTGCTATTGGATTTTTTGATTCCGTGCATGCTGAGTGCGCAGGGTCTAGATTTTCATTCGTGCACGATGGATGCACCGATTTGGATTTTCGCGCATGTTCGGCGCAGGTTTTGAGATACGATTTGGGTGCACACCCGATGCACTAAATCGAGATTCTTCGTGCATGTCAGATGCACCGGATTTTGGCTGTCAGGCATACACGTTGCCTATGACAGATGCTTCGTGCACACCCGTTGCACCTAGATATTGTTTTGTGCACCTGTATGGCACATATATGGATTTTGATTTCCGTGCGCACCAGACGCACATGGTGGTGTTATGTGCATTTTTGGGATTTATTCCTTTTGGAGCAGTACATTTCTATGATATTTGATATTTGTCTTTGTACTGAGCAGGACTGGTCAGAGGACAGTACCTGGATATATTTTGCATGCATTGATAGTTCGAAGGGATTTCCAAGAGCGAGCTATGGTCTCGATATATATATACCTACGTGTCCGATATGACACGAAACGTTTAAAAAGAAGGAAACCCTTCTAAATTGTTTTCAAAACGGCGGAACGTACCTATTAAACAAAGGATATATATATATATACGCATATAGTTATTTTCTTGTGAAAAACGTCCGCCACTGTGCAATGTTACGCGCATCGCACGGCGACTTAAAAAGATTTGGCATGCATTTACATCAGCTATTTACATGTATAGATTGGATGTCTATATGTATAGTTCTGATTTATATCATATTGATTTTGTATTGGATTTGACATTTGTGTCTTTACCATGACTCCGATGATTGCGGATGCTTGATGGAGTGTTGCTTTTGAGTTATCTGCTCAGTACTCTTGCGCATGCATTGCGCTATGATGTTTTATGTATAGACGATTTCGGAGCCCCGATGACTTGGAATTTGTATTGAAATATTTTAGTATTTGGGAGTTTAAATTTAAATTCGGGGACCGAATTTCTTTAAGGGGGGTAGATTGTAACGTTTTCAAAATAATAAAATATGATTTTTGGGAAATTTTATAATTTAATATTATTTTAATGAATATTTTAATATTCTGGTATAATTAAATACAAATAAATGGGGAAAAATTATGGAAAATTCTAAAATAAGGTATTTTATGGAATTATGCCATTTTAAAGTTTTTAAGATTAGTTATATGCTAATTTAGTGCTAATCGCGATTAAAAATCGCTAATTGGATTTTTAGCACTTTTGAGCAAAAATGTGCACATATCATTTTCCACACTTGTTACAATTGTGTTACATTTCTTTTCCCTTGGTTGTTCTTTAGGGTTCACTATTGGAGTAAGAAGGAAAAGAAAAGAAAAGGAAAAAGTAAGTGATGATGAGAGAGAATGTTTAGGTCAACCTCTTTTGACCCATGCCCCCCATCATTTCCCTTCTCATTCTCTCTCCTCTCCCTCCCCTTATTGCTACTGCTCTCTCTCCCTCTCTCCCCCTCTTCACAAAAACCCTAGATCCACCATGAAAACAAAGCCAAAACCCCATTCCCACATCACAAAACTTACTCCCAAGCTCACTAGCTACACATTGAACCTAGCAAGATTGGATTTGGAGGACTTTGAGCAACTCAAGAATTTTCTTGAGTTGCCAAAGGAGGTAATTTCTGCACCTATTAGAGTAGTATCTCATTACTTGTGTATCTATTCTAGTTTCATATCGATATTGTGTCGTTTTGAGGAATTTGGAGAATTCAAGTTAGGGTTTAGGGTAAAACTGAAATCAAAGTGAAATTGAAGCTTGTTGTGACCTTAGAACCCCTTGTGTGATGCTAATTTGGACCCACACCTGAACTTGAAACCAGAATACGGAATTACGGAATCGATATCGGAGAAAACTGTAAATCTGGAAGTGTTTTGTGGAATCTGCTATCACCCCGACACCCCAAAAATAAAACTGAGTTGACAGTGAGATGTGCAGGCACTATAGAACCACCACACCAAACCCTAGCCCCCAACTCCATTTCCAGGCAGCCAATTATTCCCTTTGCGGCCAGAGCAGGAGGGAATTGCCTCGATTTTCGTGCATGGCCCCATTTCCTCTATTCTTGACCCTGGGTATGTCTAGTTTTGACTGATTCCATCTAGGGTGAAATCTGGGTTGATTTTCCTATGTTGGTGCATGGTTTACGACTTGATTTAGCATGGATTTTGTTATTTGGTGATTCATTCCTGTCGGGTGGCGTTTGGACGTCAACGACAAGTGGATATTGAACATGTTTACATGCGAGTCGATAGGTTTTTACCTATGCGGGTAGCGTGTGCTATTTTGGTTTCCGATGTGATTTTCATATGCTTTAGCGTTGTGATATACTTGTAGGTACCCTACGAGATGTTGAGGCAAAGAAGATGAAGATGACGACATCGGCACCGACACATGAGAAGCAAGGTGAGTAGATTTATATCTACGGGGAGAAGTCGGGTGGATGGCGTATAGCACCCCCGCAGTCCGTGGTGATGTATACGAATACGTATACACATATATATTTATTATGTGTTGTTTAGGGTTATTGATGGTAATAATGGATTATTGGTGATAAGGATGTATGGGTTGAGTAGTGCGAAACCCTAGAGTAGTGGTTGCACCCACACTCACAAATACACACATACTTGCATACATTCTTTCATATATCTGTGTGCATATGATGGTGTGTATATCTACACATGGGTATGGGACTATGTGTTCATATATGAGTTTTGAGGATGATACGTGGGATTGAGATGAGTCGATGAGATTCGATTGAGGCCGTGAGATTTGGCGACATGACAGAGTTCGTATTGGAGATGTGATATGATGGTAGTGATACCTGTCATGTGATGAGATAGTGTGATATCGACTCAGATTTAGGTGGTTTCCATACCCCTCTCTATTGACTTGATTGTGGGTTCGTAGTTCGCATAGTAGGCGTTAGACTAGACCCGAGTCATACCTATTTCAAAACTAACGAATCAGGGATATTTTAAAGATAGGCAAAAGGGTTTATACGGATATTTTCAAAAGGCGCATCTTTTCTTAAAACACCGTAGCCCTTATTTTACCAAAAGCCCTGATTTGTCTTATTTCAAAAGGCAAGGTTGCATGATATATCTATTGAGGCAAGTTCTCTACTGTTGCGTTAACTACTCGATTCCGCACATTCATGCTTTTTGCATTGCATCGCTTGTATTGTTGATATATTTCAGTCATGCTGCTAGGACACTAGCACCATTATCGATGATGCGTATGTTCCACGTACACTGTTGCCGGCTCACACACTTCATCATTGATAATTGCCATGTCACTACACTGTAGTACTGTTGCATTCAGGATATGACCCTTGCATGACATATTGATATGCTTTCCTTTCTGCTATATGTCGCATACATGCTGCTTCCTGATTATACGCATTGAGATATGTTATTTCCAAGATATTTCTGGTTTGTAGGAACCGTGGGTGTTTCAAAAGGAAAGTATGTAATTGTTTTAAAACCCGGTTACCCTTGATATGATATTTCTGTGCGTCCACCATGTGTTTTCTCGGTGCTGAGAGCGACATGTGAAACCCGATTCGAGGAGGCGGATGAGGCCGATTGCGGGTACATGGTGGACCCGGTATGGTTCCCCGGGGCAAGAAATGTTTTTCGTGGAGTAGACGATGAGCATGGCAGGGTGGCGAGTACCTACCGGTGATTTTGTTGGACCTGGCGGTTATCCGGAGGATACCGACCAGAGTCGATAGATGGATATAGGCGTACTGCCGGGGCCGAGGGCCGATACCGCAGACAGAGCCTGTGGGCCGATGACGGAGCCCGATATATGAGGATTTACGTGCCGATGCTGGGCACAGTTTTCATGATGTTTTCGAGTGCCGATGCTGGGCACTCCGGTTCCATGATTTTGACGTGTCGAGAGGGACACAGGTGGTTTATATCCTCATATTTCCATGCATATGCTGATGATATTTACATGCATGATGGTTATTGTCATTGGGTGACGAGTGGACGGGATCCACGTACATGCAGATTGATTTCATTGATTGTACCTCACATTTATGATATGCTATTACCTGAGGCACTGGCACGAGCACTTGGCATTACACTCATGTATAGAGATTACATTGCCAGTTTAGCATGTTTCAGTCTTATTCATATTGAGGTTTATATTTATCTGATCGTATTGACCTAGGATGGGTCATGCATTCGATCTCTGCTTGTAGATATTATCTATTCACGAGTTGGCAACTCACCCCCGTTGTGCCACAGTCCTTATAGGTTTTTTCCGTACAGATTCCATAGCGGCATTTCTGGCACACTGCTTCCATATGGCTGACTTGCGTTGGTAGTGTAGGGTTCCTGGGCACCCTAAAGAGGTCTCACAAGGCATCAACCATGCTAATTTCAAAAAGTCGGTGCCGAGAAACCCTAGACTAGATCGTTGGCTAGAAGTTTAGGCGATATAGCGAGCTAGTTTACATCTAAACTATAACATAACGGAAATACAACCTTTGTAGATCCGGTGCTCCACCTCCATAGCTCCCAATGAAGTCTCCTCGCTGTCCAAGTCGAATCCCGGGCTCTAGCGTCGGCTTCATCGGAGAATGGACGGGCTAGGTCATCGACGACGATGCCGAAGATGATCTACGTCGAGGCATCGCTAGATCAAGCTCCAACTTCACCAAGTCAAGAAAACTTGTGAAGGAAACACACTCTACTACTTGGCAAGAGGTAGAGGATGAAGAAATAGGAAGTGGGTTCACTTTAGAATTGGATTTCTCACACTTATGCTCAAATCACCATTGATGAAGTATTCTTTCTTCTTGAAGAAGAAGAAGAAGAAGAAGATGATCAATGTTATGATAAGAATTATTCAAATAGAAAAGAAAATCAATTCTTATCATAAGAAAACCATGGTTAAGTGTAGAGAATTGACTAAGGTTAGATGAAGGGTTAGGGTTAAACATGAAGACAAAATGATCACTTGGTCAAAGCTTCATGAAGCATCATAATACAAACAAAGTTAGCAACCATTTTCTCTTTATGCTTTCCTTTTTCCAAAATGAATAAATAGATAAATAAATGAGAAAAGGAAATGAAACCCTAACCACTTAAGTAACCATAGTTTAATTCTTTACACAAACCCAAACTAGCATGTATCATCAAACATGATACAATCTCGTATACAAAAGTATATCACATATACAATGTGCACAAACCAAGTGAGAAAATCCATTTAAAGTGAACCGATACTAGTTAATGCAAAGTAATATATCAAATATATAATTATACATTAAATCATTAAATCAACACTTGAATTAATGATCCGGTCATGTCACACACAACCGACTAATATACAATTTATCAGCTTATCGAATCAATCCTTGATTCGATAACTAGGTTATATCGCATACAACCATTCGATACATTCATCGCGAGAATAGAATACGGTATCACATACATGCATTATTCTCGGTCCCGCACATATCTCATATGCGCTCCAATTTCATTTCGCTTGAGCCAGGAAACCTCTGTGTAGGACTCTAAAGACTCGTCAATACGCCGGCAGCAGATGATGATCATATCAAACACCCACAAGCCGCAAGCGGTCTGCTAAACGTAACGGCCACCCGGGTATTGAGCAATCAGAAGATCGGCGAGCAAGCCCGCTCACACTCCAGTGAATCCAACCAGTAACACTATCGTACAGTCCGGTCTCGTCGTCTGATATGTCGCATATCTTGCCTAGGGGTGGTAAACGTCGGACCCCAATAGCTCGATAAGTCGTGTCGATATGAGGTCTATAACAATTCGAGAAACTACTGGTAACACTTACCAGTAAATCTCAGAAACCCTGGCCAGGGATTTCCTGTTATAGCCAATCGAACACAGCGCAATATCAACTCCCTATACCGGGAGAGACGAATCCCCTCCTATCGCTCATTGCCTCCATGTGACTCGGGAATGTACCCAAAAACCACCGTTTTGCACGCCCTCTTGGACGTGGTAAGATGGAAATCAATGAACAGTGGGAACCACACAAGACTCTATGACGATCTCGGGTCAACAGACTACTCTGTACTAGTGTCACCAGAGAACTGCCATCTGACGTGAGGTATAATACCATCTGGGAGTTCTCGGCGAGTCCGTCCAGTGTACCCAGTCTCTACTGAGCACCCGTATATCATCTCTGATGTCAAACACCGATGGATATGGGATCATCCATCGCCCATCTGTATGGGTCGAGAAGGTACACGCTAGTCTACTCTGGTATATCGATGCCCCATCTCGATACACCCACGACTAGGGACTTTGAAGGATTTACTTATGGACTACCATGTCCCCACTAGTATGATCCGCATCATAGTCCAGGTAGACAAGTACACATCCTAAGGGCTTTACCAACATGTAATAGAGAGACAATCTGTGTACATGTTAAGGTAAAGAGCAACCAGATAGCATACTATCATGTCGAGCAAGAAAGTCCTCCCTATATATGTCCCAGCATCCACTACAATATACATCCAATGTACAGTAATGGCCTCTAGAGCATACATATAACTAACAATCTCCCACTTGCACTTGGGCCATCTGTAGCAGTGGTTGTAGTATCTCATACTCAACCATCCCATAAAAGTCTCTCTTTGGGAATAGGCCTTCGTGAGTGGATCCGCCGTGTTGTCCTCTGAGTCTGCTCTCCTTGCCTCGATCACCTTGGAGATCAACCATCTCCATGATTAGGTGATACTGCCTTAGAATAAGTCTGGATCATTGATGGGACCGGCGTTCCTTGGCATAAGCCACAACTCCATTGTCTCACAATGGTAGGAACGTAGTTCATCTCATGAAATAGTATACACCCAAACATCCTCTTTGGTAGAATCATAAGTAGCGATGTATCCAGCCTTTATCGTCTAGTATGTCACGGTATCTAGCTTGGAACTCTTCCAACATACCGTCCCTTTACTGAGGGTAAAGACAATGCCTGCGACTGACATTCAGTCGTCTTTATCACTCTGGAACACTTCCAGTGATTCTCCCCAGGATCGATTGATACCATCTCACTTCTACTACTGAGTATCCTAACATCCAATTAGATCTATCTCATAGATCTAAAATCAGGATATAGGAGGTATCACATTGATCCTATATGGAGAATCATTGTGATAAGCGGAGATTGATTGAGCGTAGCATAAGAAACTCCTTTCTTATCAAGAGTATGTCATCCACGTACTCTACGAGGATCGTCACCATACTCCCTACTACCTTTTTGTATATACAAGGTTCATCTACCATTTTGATGATGTCAACTTCTTTGACTAATCCATCAAAACAGATGTTCCAACTCCACGATGCCTGCTTTATCCTATAAAGCATCTTGCACACGTTTCCACTGCTCCCACTGTCTACGAGGCCCTCTGGCTGTGTACTTATAGACGCACTCTTCTAAATCAGTATTTAGAAAAGCAGTCATGACACCCAACCGCCAGATATCGTAGTCATGGTATGTAGCCGTGGCAAGTAGTATCTGGATGGACTTAAGCATAGGTACTGGAAAAGGTTTCATCATTATCCACGCCTGGTCAATGACGAAAACCTTTAACAAGTCTAGCTTTGAAAGTCTCAACTTTTCCATCTACACCAAGTAATCTTCTCAAGATATACTTGCTCCTGATGGGGATTTAACACTTCAGATATAGCAGCCAAAGTCCATACTTTGCTGGTGTACATGGATTCCATCTCAGATTGCTAAGCATCCAGCCATTTTTACAGTGTCTTACTCCTGATGGCCAGCTCGAAATTAGTTGGGTCATCATCTCATGATGCAATCCTCGCTCCCACTGTCATAGAGAAACTGAAGTATCTCTCAGGTGGGTGAGGAACCCTACTAGATAGGCGGAGAGGCTGAGGTTCGTTGGAATCTACTGAATCCTTTGGTTCTGTCAAATCATTAACTGCAGTTTTGTATAGCTGGAACCTTTCCAGTTCTACAGAACTGATCCTACCTCGATCTTGTCCGGATTTTTCTTTAAACATAGGCCGGAAAACCCCAAATCTTAACTCGCTTAAGAGATGGGTTCTTCCCATACCATATCTCATATGGAGTGGTAGGCACTGATTTGATTCAAACCTAATTCAATAGGTATGCAACTTCTCAAGTGCATAACTCCCAAAAAGGAAATAGGTAACTCAGTAGTACTCATCATAGAGCACACCATATCAAATATGGTGTATCTGCTCCGCCCCGATATACCATCGTGCTCGGTGTATTCGGAGGAGTAATGCCGAGAGAGAATCTCATTCTCCTTTAGAATAGTCCAGGATTTCCGTGCTCAAGTATTCTCCTCCTTGATCTCATCATAGGACATAATACTTATACCCGTATTTTGGTTCTCTACTTCTAACTTATATTCTGTGAATATCTCAAAAGGTTAGGACTTGTGTTTCAACAGGAACATATGTCTGAATCTTGAGAGATTATCAGAGAATATAATGAAGTACAAAGAACCGGTCTTAGTATATGTAGACAGGGGACCTTATATACATCATCATGTATCAGTCCTAACAGTTTACTAACTCTTTCTCTGCTTCCAGTAAACAGAGCTGGTGTCATTATATCTTTGTGACATGACTGGCGAGTTTCACAAGATCTAAATTCAAACTGATTTAAATATGTATCTAAATGTAACTCAGCTAGTCGGGTCGCATTGACATGACCTAGTCTACAATACCTCAAGAAGGATTCGTTCATTTCTGAACTCTTCCTCTTGTGTGTGTTCTATATACTAAGAACTGTGGTTTGATTTAGAACATCAATGCTTTTAGATAACGTGCCTGAAGCGATCAACTTTTGATATAGGAAATGTTCAAAATATTATCCAACAATACAAAATTTTATCGTTTCTTTACTAATAAAGAGACAGATATGATTTTGTATATCAGGTTCGGTATCTAATAACATTCGTTCAGAATCAATGTATTACAATACAGGGTGACAGTGACCAACAGACTTGGCTGCAACACTTGCCCCGTTTTCTGTCTCATGAAACTTATCACCCGTTCTCAGTTTTTCTACCCTTTTGTAGCCCTATGTAACAGATTACATATCTGGGATCCTTATTCGGTATCATATACCAAGGATGCGGAGGATACTGAGAAACAGTTCTGTATAATGAACACACCCGAAGATGATGCATCAGCATGCACTCTATTCGTTTGGGCGGCACGGGAAATCTGGTATTCCCCAATTTCCTGCTCTGTCTTATAACAATTATAAGTTGGAGCGGGACCAACGTTCCCCAGCTCAGTATAACAAGCGGGTTCGGTCAATAATCCGTTTTATTATCTTGATTAAGGCGTGATATGGTCGCTACCAGGAGAAAGAGAGAAGAAAACACTCAGCGTGCGCTCTTGCAAGAATAGATTGGTTTTATTTTATCTAATCAGGATGGCTCCCACTGCTTTTTATCAAATCTTCCTTCAAACCCTAAAAGGAAAGACTAGCCGGGATTAATTACACACTACAAGTTCGCCAATCTTTCAGCCAGGCCAGTGTCGGTACTTTGAGGGAGGTCCCCCGTGCTTTCGCACGAACCTAATTAATGTAAACCTCGTTTTCCCAGAGGCGTAACCCCGTTGACACCTTTCTAGACACCTACTTGATCGGCTAATTGTAATGTGTAAAACTCTACCAGGAGTAACTCTTACACGCAGAAGGTATCGGGATCGAACTATCTCATAGAAGGTATGCAATCTCATTGCAAATTTCAACACTTGAAATTCCCGATAATATTTTGCCCCTAACCTCCTATAACCTTGACAAAGGCCAACAAACCATAGGATGCTAGTCAAGTTCAACCCGTCATTTCCTGATTGAATTAAACCCACCCGCACGGCCCTTGACAAAGGCCAACAAGGTCGCACGACTACCCTAACTCAATCTGCATCATATGCATAAGTAGATAAGCACTAGTCAGCTACCGCACACTACGCCTTGACAAAGGCCAACAAACGCAGCACGAATACTACCTACTACTTATCTGAAATGACGGAGAGCTACGACAGCTTTTTCTGAAAACCTATTGCGTAATGAACTTGATATCGTTGTAGGATCGAATGAATTTTAAAATGGAGTGTTTTTGAGGCTTTTCGAGTTTTGCTAAAGGAGTCACTCCCGGTGAAGGGATCGTCGGTCCTTTCCTCGTCGAATGAGGTGCGGGATATATCATATATATCACTGTGCAAAGCAGAAACTCTTAAAAGCAATCAAAAGACAAACCGAGTGTGTAGCATCTGCCAGTTATTGCTAAAGGAGTCACTCCCGGTGAAGGGATCTCGGTCCTTTCCTCATCGAATAAGGTGCAGGATATATCACATATACCGCTGTGCAAAGCAAGAAATGTAGCTACCTATTTTATTTTTGAAATTCGATTCTACAACATCTTTAGGTTTCTTTTCTTTCATTAATCATATTAATGAAGTCCCATCATTTAAGTACCTAAACATCACAGATAAATACGACGTACACTTATGCCATCCGCATTCGCTCGATGTCCCCTCGTGCACCGTTAGGTTAGGTAACTAACGGCAGAGTGGGGCAGGGCTAGCGCGGGTGTAAAACATAAGTAACGCCTATATAATATATCATATATACTATATACTGTATCTATCACAGAACATCACATGATCACATCACAGATATCGCTGCAGAAGAATCATATGAAATATTGGATATACTAGGACGTCCGTGTTTTCAATACGAGCCAGTATAAAACACGGATTCCACGGTCGCGATGAATAGCCAAACCCATACCCCTAGACCCCTACGAGAGAGGCAAGCAACGCTACCAGTTCTAGAGTTAGGAGACCCGGACTCGACTCCTCGAGTTGGTCTCCCACTGGACCCCAGAACCCGGTTGCTTGTGCCCTCCTCCTTGGGTCTATCCTTGTGCAGAAAAGTAAATAATATACAAAAGGTGACTACTTCCGCAACCTGGAAGTGCCCCAATAAAAGAATATTACATACAAGTTTTTACATGAATGAAAATGAAAAATACTCATCTCACATAAAAACCCCCGGCTATTCGAACACGACGATCCAATATAACATATCCAGCAACACATAACATCACATGTCATCGACGTAAGTAAATATGTCCATCCCAATTGTCGTAGACATATAGCAACGAAACCGGCGATATCACATATTACACTTACGGTCACAGAAAAGAAAGTGTAAAACTACAACAGTTGGAATCCGCAACCACCTCAGACATCGCATGCCTGACCAAATGAATTACTTAGACATCGCATGCCTAACAATTATAAACCCTGCATTTTAGTCTCAAAATCGAAAACACTTTTCAATATCAAGTCGGACAATTCAACAAGATTCCCGACATCCTGATCGGATACTCGTCGCAAACTTTAGTAGACGGCCGCACCCCCGACGCCGTCAACGAAGTGCACCAAGGCGGAACACCGCTGCCGCGAGCACCCGAACGGATGCTTTCGGCGACGGGGTTCTCCTACAGTCACTTGGTCGGGGCTAAGGGGTGTAGCTGTCTATTAAGTTTACCGACGAATATCCGCGTACGCTACGTGATTACGACGGACTTTTGATCACATCAAAATTCCGTGGCAACCGATCAAGTGAGACTAAACTGCTATGTTTATAACATTCATTCAGTTATCACATAACTTTTGTGAATTCTAATTGTTGTATCACATTCCGGATAAGCAGAAAATGTTAAACTTTCCGATCGAACAGTCAAACACCCAAGTTTTCCCGATACTGATCAACACATGAAACAAGTCTAACAACATTCAGTTCGTGCCTCGGTACTAACGGTCCAGCCGTAGAAGGGTCAAGCCAACGCCTCACATGTGGCACGCCGTACTGCCCCAAACCCGTAGGTTGAAAGGGCAGTTCAAGACGGTCACATAATCAAGTTAAGGTTTGTTGTCTTCTAGAGGGTCCATCGCGTTACTTACACTACTTAGAACGTCGTTAAACTACGGAAAAATCCAACACTTGGAAATTTCCCGACAGGGGAAAAATTGGGTATTTATATCCGATCGAACTTTTTAACATATTCTAAAATTTATCCGGAAAGCCACACTGACAAAATTTGATAATCCGATCGAATCTTTGATTCCCAATACAACCCCAGAATACTCAACTGTAGAGTATACATTAAAATTACCCAGAAAACACAGGAGTTAATTATAAACATTATTGTGCAAAGAGGAGTCAAAAAGTCAACAGTATGGCCGCGGAACTGCCGCGCCACGTGGGCTTAGGCCGCGGTTCCGCGGCGTTATGACGGAGTTAGGTCTCCGTTTTTCACAGTATTTCATAAAAAAACCCAGCTTAATTTTTTTCATATTTTTAATGTGGAAAAATGCACAGTTTTGAAAAAAGGACAGAGAGCATGGGAAAAATGGGGTTTCGGGTTCGATCGGCATTCAAACGTCGTCTAGACTTCGCCTAAGGCTCTAGCTAGGCTCTGATACCACTGTAGGGTTCCTGGGCACCCCAAAGAGGTCTTACAAGGCATCAACCATGCCAATTTCAAAAAGTCGGTGCCGAGAAACCCTAGACTAGATCGTTGGCTAGAAGTTTAGGCGATATAGCGAGCTAGTTTACATCTAAACTATAAGATAACGGAAATACAACCTTTGTAGATCCGGTGCTCCACCTCCATAGCTCTGCAATGAAGTCTCCTCACTGTCCAAGTTGAACCCCGGGCTCTAGCGTCGGCTTCATCGGAGAATGGATGGGCTAGGTCATCGACGACGATGCCGAAGATGATCTACGTCGAGGCATCGCTAGATCAAGCTCCAACTTCACCAAGTCAAGAAAACTTGTGAAGGAAACACACTCTACTACTTGGAAAGAGGTAGAGGATGAAGAAATAGGAAGTGGGTTCACTTTAGAATTAGATTTCTCACACTTATGCTCAAATCACCATTGATGAAGTATGCTTTCTTCTTGAAGAAGAAGAAGAAGAAGATGATCAATGTTATGATAAGAATTATTCAAATAGAAAAGAAAATCAATTCTTATCATAAGCAAACCATGGTTAAGTGTAGAGAATTGACTAAGGTTAGATGAAGGGTTAGGGTTAAACATGAAGGCAAAATGGTCACTTGGTCAAAGCTCCATGAAGCTTCATAATACAAACAAAGTTAGCAACCATTTTCTCTTTATGCTTTCCTTTTTCCAAAATGAATAAATAGATAAATAAATGAGAAAAGGAAATGAAACCCTAACCACTTAAGTAACCATAGTTTAATTCTTTACACAAACCCAAACTAGCATGTATCATCAAACATGATACAATCTTGTGTACAAAAGTATATCACATATACAATGTGCACAAACCAAGTGAGAAAATCCATTTAAAGTGAACTGATACTAGTTAATGCAAAGTAATATATCAACTATATAATTATACATTAAATCATTAAATCAACACTTGATTTAATGATCCGGTCATGTCGCACACAACCGACTAGTATACAATGTATCGGCTTATCGAATCAATCCTTGATTCGATAACTAGGTTATATCGCATACAACCATTCGATACATTCATCGCGAGAATAGAATACGGTATCACATACACGCATTATTCTCGGTCCCGCGCATATCTCATATGCGCTCCTATTTCGTTTCGCTTGAGCCAGGAAACCTCTGTGTAGGACTCTAAAGACTCGTCAATACGCCGGCAGCAGATGATGATCATATCAAACACCCACAAGCCGCAAGCGGTCTGCTAAACGTAACGGCCACCCGGGTATTGAGCGATCAGAAGATCGACGAGCAAGCCTGCTCACACTCCAGTGAATCCAACCAGTAACACTACCGTACAGTCCGGTCTCGTCGTCTGATATGTCGCATATCTTGCCTAGGGGTGGTAAACGTCAGACCCCAATAGCTCGATAAGTCGTGTCGATATGAGGTCTATAAAAATTCGAGAAACTACTGGTAACACTTACCAGTAAATCTCAGCAACCCTGGCCAGGGATTTCCTGTTACAGCCAATCGAACACAGCGTAACATCAACTCCCTATACCGGGAGAGACGAATCCCCTCCTATCGCTCATTGCCTCCATGTGACTCGGGACTGTACCCAAAAACCACCATTTTGCATGCCCTCTTAGACGTGGTAAGATGGAAATCAAAGCACAGTGGGAACCACACAAGACTCTATGACGATCTCGGGTCAACAGACTACTCTGTACCAGTGTGACCAGAGAACTGCCATCTGACGTGAGGTATAATACCATCTGGGAGTTCTCGGCGAGTCCGTCCTGTGTACCCAGTCTCTACTGACCACCCGTATATCATCTCTGATGTCAAACACCGATGGATATGGGATCATCCATCGCCCATCTGTATGGGTCGAGAAGGTACACGCTAGTCTACTCTGGTATATCGATGCCCCATCTCGATACACCCACGACTAGGGACTTTGAAGGATGTACTTATGGACTACCATGTCTCCACTAGTATGATCCACATCATAGTCCAGGTAGTCAAGTACACATCCTAAGGGCTTTACCAACATGTAATAGAGAGACAATCTGTGTACATGTTAAGGTAAAGAGCAACTAGATAGCATACTATCATGTCGAGCAAGAAAGTCCTCCCTATATATGTCCCAGCATCCACTATAATATACATCCAATGTACAATAATGGCCTCTAGGGCATACATATAACTAACAGGTAGGTGGGTTCTTTTGTATCAGAACCGCCATTTCTCCTGTATTATTCATTGTATCTAGTAATTCCATCAACCAAAAACTTGTGTATTGTTTCAGACTTAGAAAACAGTGTTGTATTATTTCGACCTTAGAGACGCGCTTGTAGTATTACGGTTTTCTGGCTGTTTTGAGTTTCTTTTTGGGTTTTGATCCTCGCCTTTGGCGTTGTATATTATTATTGCTTGCGTGGTTGTGACCATCGATTGACGAAGAGCTAGCTCCCGCTTGGGGATGCCTTTTATCATTTCATATATATTATTCTTGTTGTATCCCGTTTGGGGCCAGTTTTTACGAAAGAAACTCTGCCGAAATTTTCAGGAAAGGTTACACATTTTAAAAATACACATTCGGCTTTGTTATTTAAAAACTTTGATTTTTGAAACATGATTTCTTTACTTTTCAAAACCAGTTTTCCTTATTTACTCTTTAAATGGTTTTAGATTGCTGGGCTTTTGGCTTACTTGGATCAGATGGGGTCCTATAGACTTCATATGGTTGAAGGGCCAGTCACGTGCTCTTTCGGGTCGTGACACTTCTTCATCCAGACAGTTTCTTTGGCAGCATTGTTGGCAGCGATGTATTCAGCCTCCATCGTTGAGTTTGCAATGGTGTCTTGCTTGGAACTCTTCCAACACAGCGCCCCTCCATTGTGGGTAAAGACAAAACCCGAGACCGACTTACTGTCTTCCTTATCACTTTGGACGCTAGAGTCGGTAAAGGACTTCACTTGGAGTTCAACATTACCGTACACCAAGAGCACCTCTTTAGTCCGTCTCAAGTACATGAGAATGTTCTTAACAGATGTCCATTGATTCTCTCCTGGATCTTCTTGATACCTACTCACTACACTTAGTGAGTACGCTACATCGGGTCTGGTACATAGCATCGCGTACATGATAGAGCCTACTTCCGAAGCATAGGGTATACCTTGCATGCGATCTCTCTCCAAATCAGTCTTGGGAGACATATTTTTAGAGAGAGTGAGTCATGAGATTGTGGGTTTGTTCCCACGTTTGGAATCTTCCATACTAAACCTTTTTAGTATGGTGTCTATGTACCTGGATTGAGACAATCCCAGTATCCGTTTAGATCTATCTCTATAGATCTTAGTTCCCAAGATATAGGAGGCATCGCCTAGATCTTTCATTGAGAATCTTTATCATAAGAAGAGTTTGACCGAGTGGAGCATAGGAACATCATTCATATCAAGAGTATGTCATCCACGTACAATACGAGGAAGACCACCTTACTCTCTGCGACCTTCTTGTATATACAAGGTTCATCTATGTTTTTGATGAAGTCAAACTCTTTGACTACCTCATCAAAACAGATGTTCCAACTCCGCGATGCCTGCTTTAACCCGTAAATTGATTTAAGCAGTTTGCATACCTTTCTGCTGCTCCCACTGTCTACGAAGCCCTCTAGCTGAGTCATGTACACGCTCTCTTCTAAATCACCATTTAAAAAGGCGGTCTCAACATCCATTTGTCAGATTTCGTAGTCATGGTATGCAGCGATGGTAAGTAGCATCCGGATGGACTTAAGCATAGCCACTGCAGAAAAGCTTTCATCATAATCCACACCTGGTCGTCGACGAAAACCTTTTGCAACAAGTCTAGCTTTACAAGCCTCAATTTTTTCATCTACACCAAGTTTCTTCTTAAAGATCAATTTGCTCCCAATGGTTTTTACCCCTTCGGGAGCAACTTCCAAATTTCATACTTTGTTGGTGTACATGGATTCCATCTCAGACCACGTTGTATCCAGCAATTTCACAGAGCCCCCACTCGTGATGGCCTGCTTGAAGCTAGTTGGGTCATCATCTTCAATGATGCAATACTCGCTCCCACCATCAATGAGAAAACCGTAGTATCTCTCAAGTGGTTGAGAAAACCTACTAGATCGGCGGAGAGGCTGAGGTTCGTTGGGAACTATCGAATCCTCCGATTTTACCAAATCTTCTTCTGTAGTTTGTGCGGCTGGAACTTCTTCCAGCTCTATCTCTTTGCCGCTAATCTCTTTTGCAAGAAATTCCTTTTCTAAAATTGTGGCATGTTGAGCAACAAACACTTTTTGTTCCTCACTGAAGTAGAAATGATATGCATGCGAATTTCTTGGATATCCCATAAACTTTCAAAGAACTGATCTTGCCTCGAGGTTGTACATATTATGCTTTTTAACATATGTCGGACAACCCCATATCTTAACTCGTTTAAGAGATGGTCTCTTCCCATTCCATATCTCATATGGAGTGGTAGGCACTGATTTGGTTGGAACTCTATTCAATAGATATGCAGCTGTCTCAAACGCATAACCCCAAAAGGAAATAGGTAACTCAGCAGTGCTCATCATAGAGCGCACCATATCTAATAGGGTGTGATTCCTCTGCTCCGATACACCGTTGTGCTGTGGTGTATACGTAGGAGTAAGCTGAGAGAGAATCCCATTCTCTTTTAGATAGTCACGGAATTCCGTGCTCAGGTATTCTCCTTCCCGATCAGATCGAAGGATTTTAATACTTCTACCCGTCTGGTTCTCTACTTCATGCTTATATTCTTTGAATTTCTTAAAAGCTTCAGACTTGTTTTTCAACAGGAACACATGATCGAATCTTGAGAGATTGTCAGTGAATGTAATGAAGTAAGAGGAACCATTCCTGGAATGTGTAGACATGGGACCGCATACATCACTATGTATCAGTCCCAAGAGTTCCGTAACTCTTTCTCCGTGTCTTGTAAACAGAGTTTTGGTCATCTTGCCTTTGAGACATGACTGGCAAGTTTCATAAGTTGAAAGTTTGAACGGATTCAAATATCCATCTTTATGTATCTTAGCTAGTCGTGTCGCATTGATATGGCCTAGTCTACAATGCCACAAAAAGGATTCGTTCATTCCTGAACTTTTCCTCTTGTGTGTGTTTTGTACGTTAAGAACCGTGTTTTGATTCAGAACGTATAATCCGTTACACAACGCACCAAACCCAATCAACACTTGATTTAGGTAAATGTTCATAACATTATTCTCTACTACAAAGTTATTTCCTTCTTTATCTAATAAAGAAATTTATATTAAATTGCATATCATAGAGGATATGAAATAACAGTCATTCAGGATCAATGTATTCCCAGTTGGCAATATAAGGTGATATTCACCAACAGCTTTGGCTGCAACACTTGCACCATTCCCTACTTTTAGATAATGATCCCCTTTTCCCAGTTCTCTGCCTTTCCTTAGCCCATGCAACAAATTGCATATTTGGGATCCCGATCCGGTATCTAATACCCAGGACATAGAGTGTACTGAGAAACAGTTCTCTGTAACTAACACACCCGAAGAAGATGCATCAACATGCTTATTCTTTTTTTGGGTGGCGTGGAAATCCGGATATCTTCCTATTTCCTGCTCGGACTTATAACACTTATAAGTTGGAGCGGAACCAACTTTCTCTTGCTCAGTATAACAAGAGGGTTCGGACAATACATCCATATTATTATCTTGATTAAGGCGTGACATTCGTTGCGGCCTGGAGAGAGAGAGAGAAGGTAAGGCGTTAGCGTGCGCTCTTTCCAAGATTAGATTGATTATTATCTTATCTAATCAGGACGTCTCCCCCGGTTTTTATCAAATATTCCTTCAAACCCTAAAAGGTAAAACTAGTCGGGATTAATTAGACCTTACAAGTTTTTCAATTTTTCAGCCAGGCCAGTGCTGGTACTTTGAGGGAGGTTTCTCGTTCTTTCGCACGGACCTAATTAAAATAAACCTCGTTTTCCCAGGGGCGTGACCCGTTAACACCTTTTTAGACACCTACATGATTGGCTAATTGTGATGTGTAAAATTCTCCCAGGAGTAACTCTTATTCGCAGTGGGTATCGGGATCCAACTATCTCATAGAAGGTATGCAATCTCATTGAAAATTTCAACACTTGAACTTTCCGATAATACTTTTGCCCCTAGCAACTTATGACCATGGCTAAGGTCAAAAAATCATAAGCGCTAGCCATGTTCAACCCAACATTTCCTGATTAAATTAATCCCACCCGTACGACCCTTGGTTAATGTCAACAAAGTCGTACGATTACCCTAACTCAATCGCATCATATGCAACAGATAAGCACTAATTAGCTACCGCACACTACGCCTTGGCTAAGGTCAACAAACGTAGCACGAATACTGAGCAGTACTTATCTGAAATGACGGAGTGCTATGTCAGGTTTTTAAGAAAAACCTTTTGCGTAATGAACTTTATATCGTCGCAGAATCGAATGATTTTGAAAAGGAGTGTTTTTTAGTCTTTCACTAGTTCCGCTAAAGAGTTCACTCCCGGTGAAGGGATCTCGGCTCTTTCCTTATCGATTGAGGTACTGGATATTCTACAAGGAATACCGCTACGCAAAGCAAGAACTATAGAAGCAATCAAAAAATAAACCGAGTGAGTTGTAGCATTTTCTAGTTTCCCTAAAGTGGTCACTCCCGGTGAAAGGATCTCGGCTCTTTCCTTATCGAAAAAGATGCTGGATATTCTACAAGGAATACCGCTATGCAAAGCAAAAACTAGACCTACCCTTTTTGAAAATCTGATTCTACAACATCTTTAGGTTTCTTTTCTTTCATTAATCTCATTAATGAAGTCCCATCAATTAACCTTCCTAAGCATCACAGAAGAAACGAAAATACAACGTACATATAAAGTGATCACATAACAGAATATCAGCAGCAGAAGATAACATATTAAATATTGGATATACTAGGAATTCCGTGTTTTAAGTTAAGCGAGTATAAAACACGGATTCCACGGTCGCGATGAATAGCCAAACCCACATCCCTAGACCCCTACGTGAGCGGCAAGCAACCCTACCAATTCTAGAGTTAGGAGACCCGGACTCGACTCCTCAAGATGGTCTCCCACTGGAATCTAGAACCCGGTTACTTATACTCCCCTCCTTGGGTCTATCCTAATACGGAAAAGCAAATAATATACAACAATGGTGACATCATCCTCAATACGGAAGTGCCCCAATAAAAGAATATTACATACATTGAATTTTACATGAATGAAAATAAAAACTCTCATCTCACATAAAAAAACTCCGGCTATTCAAAACACGACGATCCAATATAACATATCCAACCAACACATAACATCACATGTTATCAAAAAGTTAGACGATGTTAAACATTACGATCGAATCAACAAGCAACCAAAATTTCCCAAAATGCTCAACACTTGAGCGTAGTATAAAAGTATCCATCACATGCCACAGTACCAATGAACCAACCGTATAAGGGCTGACCAATGCCTCACATGTGGCACCGCTGAACTACCACAAACCCTAGGGTTTAGTAGTGGTTCTGACGATCATATAATCGAGTTAAGGTTTTGTTCTTCTAGAGGGTCCATCGAATCACTTGCACGATATTTGAATGTTTCAAACTTGGAAAAAATCCAACTCTTGAATAAATTTCCAGTTAGTGTTAAAGTGGCTATTTAATATCCGTTCGAACTTTTTACAGTCTAAAGTAACCCAAAAAATTGTTAAAATTACGACTACAAAACACTCCGAGTTTCCTTTGTAGATAGTTATCATCACATGAGAATTTAGCAAAAACAAACAACACCTGAAACACCAAAACCCAGTCACTGGAACACTGAAAAAATTTGAAGGGGTTTGCTCGGATTTGGGCCGAGATGGGGGGGTTGTGGCCGGCCAAAATTTCACAGAATTGCCTCAGATTTCTCCAATGTTCAGATAATATCACATACAACATTCTGCAGTTGTTTGAAAAAAATTTCGAGCACTTTTAAAAATCGACAGAAACCAGTTTTCCGTGTTTCAGTTTCGGAGTCGTTTCGGTTTCGTAATCTAACAAACATTTTATAAATCTTCAGCTTGGCTCTGATACCACAGTAAGGTTCCCTAGCACGAAAGCAATGTTTCGGGAGGCATCGTCCATGTCGTTTTCAAAAAATTGCTATGCTAACTAATTCTAAACTATGAATCTTTAACTATAGATTTAGACAATAGCTAATGTAAACTACTTTTACATTAAGAGAATAAGAATACAACCTTTGTAGACTGTCCTTTAGTTAACTTTCTCCTTGTAGTAGTCCCGCGACTCCACCAGGCTTCTCTAGAGGCTTTGAACGAGCCTCCTTCGTTGTCTTTGCGCCAAAGATGATCCACCCGAAATTCTCTAGATCAAGCTAACTCTACACTAAACTTCTTTAGTGTATGAAACACACCAAGCTAATTTTCTAGATTGATGTGGGATGACGAAGTAGGGTTATGATAACATCACTAGTTTGTGTTCAAGCTTCATGATTCACATCACATTTGAGGGTTGAAGCTTGAGCCATGACAAGAGGAGGAAGAAGAAGCTCGATAGCAACCATGGGTGCAACTAGAGAAAATTGGCTATGTTTTTGGAATGAGCAAGAATGAATGCCAAGCCTTAACCCCTCACTCATTCAAGCATGGAATTATGCAATATGAAATTGCAACCATGCTTTATTAGTGAGTCAAGAAGAATAAACAAAAGATAATCACATGCTAGCAACCATGCTTAATTTTACACCTCATTTCTATTTTCACAAAATAGAAATATGAATGTCATGCTTCATTATTATATATATATATAATATTAATATATATTTAATGAAGAATAATTAGTGAGCTAATGATATTAGTTATTATATAATTATATCACATATAATTTATATCACATTATTAAATCAACATTTGATTTAATAATCCGGTTATATCATATATGACCGACTAATATCATTTATCTGTATATCATATTATCGAATCAACACTTGATTCGACAAACTGTTTATATCACATATAACCGAAACGATAACAGATGACTGTCGGATTAAAATACGGTATCACACACTCGTAATTAACCAGGCCCACACACATATCGCATATGTGTCTTACTTCGTTTCGCTTGAACCAGGGATCTTCTGTTTGGGACTCTAAAGACTCGTCAATTCGCCAGCAGTAGGTGATGATCATATCAGTCACCTACAAGCCATCAGCGGTACTAGCTGGACGTAACGGCTACCCGGGTACTGAGCGGAATGAAGATCAACAAGAAAGCATGTCCACAGTCTCCATGAAGCCTATCAGTAACACTCCCGTATAGTCCGGTCTCCTCGTCTGGTATGTCGCATATCATAACTAGAGGTGGAAATCATAAGACCCAAGTAACGTGATAAGTCATGCCGATGTTTAGCCTATAACGGTTCGAGAAACTACTGATAACACTTATCAGTAAATCTCGGCAGCAGCCCTGGCCAGGGACTTCCAGTTATAGCCAATCGAGCATAGCGCAACATCAACCCCCAATACCTGGAGAGACGAAACCCCTCCTTTCGCTCATTACCTCCATACTACTCGGGACTGTACCCAAAATCCACCCGTTTTCATATCTCCTTTGAGCGTGGTAGGGAGGAAATCAAAGAAAAGTGGGAGCCGCAGAAGACTCTATGACGATCTTGGGTCTACAGACTAAGTTGCACCAGTATCACCAGAGGACTGCTATCTGACGATAGGTATACAACCATATAGGAGTCCTCGGTGAGTCCTATTAAGTGTACCCAGTCTCCACTGAGCACCCGTATACCATCTTTGATGTCAAACTCTAGTGGATGTGGGATCATCCATCGCCCATCATATGGGTTTAGAAGTGTATACGGTAGTCTACTCTGGAATATCGATGCCCTGTTTCAATATTCACTCGACTAGGAGCAATTAATGGATGTACTTGTGAACTACCCTGGCCCAACTTGTATGATCTCCATCATAGTCCTTGTAGTCAAGTACATATCCTAAGGGCTTTATCAACATGTGAGAGCAAGACAGTATCACAATACAAGTCTACATGTTACGATAAAGTGTAACCAGATAGCATACTATCATGTCGAGCAAGAAGTCCTCTATATATATGTCCAAGCATCCATTATAATATACATTAATGTACAACAATGACCTCTAGGGCATACATATCAATAACAGATTTATATCTACGAGGGAAGTCTGGTGGATGGCGTTGATTTTTAGAATGTATGATTTTGGCCCAGATTTGTTTCAGCACTGGTTAGCACTTGGGGCCAATACAGAAAATTTTTATCGATCGAAATTTTAAATAAGTGTTTATCAGTGCATGTGTTAGTATCTGTGACCGTGAATATCATTGAGTGGTATAACCTGACTAATTGCTATATGTTCTATTAGACGGGTTTGCAAATATGATATTCATGTTGATGTTCTGTATTGTGCTGATATTGTGGTTGGATTGTCGAGATGGATAGAAGGTGCAATAGTGGCAGTACAGTTCAGATTTATTTGTGTATTCGTTATTGCGGGGTGAGCGTCCGACATGTGGACAGCCGTTTCTGCCAGATTGTATATTATTTTATTATGGCATGCCCGGGTTGAGGTCGATGAAACCATTGTAAATAAATTTTTCTTTTATGTACTAGGATTACCCCGCGGTGGAGTGCTCGAATAGCCGGGTTTAAGAGGCAACGTGCCCGCATCTCATTGCGTTGAGACAGAGGGGGCCTTGCTCTAGAATTGGCGGGCTATTCGCCGCACTCGTAGGGGCTATAGGTTGACCCAAAGAGGGGTGCTCAAGTTACCGAATTCCGTGAAGTGCTAGGTGGCCAATTCCCTTTTTTGATTGGGGTTGCCTCACTTATGGGAATGGGGGTAACTTTTCGCTCTCGTAGGGGTCCAAGTTTTCATTGCACGGGCTATCCACACGACCGGGAATGTCGGGTCTCATATGCGGTTCAAATGAAGCCCGAGGCTCCAAGATTATCCACCATTCTGTGTTGCATGTTGTTGTTCTATGATGTTGCTTATATCATGCCTGGGACGAATGTTATATATATATATATAAATATTTATATATACTAGTAGATGTTGTATATGTTTTGCACCAGCGCTAGTCCAGCCCTCGCTCTGCCGTTAGTTAAGTAACCTAACGGTGCATGACGAGGCCCCATGGCAAATGCGGATGGCAAAACGTACGTTGCATTTTTGTTCCTTTCTGGTGTGATAGGAATTAATTGATGGGACCACATTAATTTGGATTAATGCAAGAAAAGAAACCTAAAAGATGTTGTTGGAATAAATTTCAAACAACCATAGTCATATTCTTTCGCTTTGCATGGTGGTATTCGGTCAGGAATATCCAGCACCTCATTCGAGAAGGCAAGAGCCTAGATCCCTTCGCGGGGAGCAAACTCTTGAGCAAAACTTTATAATGTAGATTACTCGGTTTTCTTCAAAACTGTAAGTTTTCAAAAGAAGAGACTAAACCACTCCTTTTCAAAACTACTCGGTTCCTTCAACGATATCAAGTTCATTACGTTAAAGGTTTTTTCGCCAGAAAACCAGCCGTAGACCTCTATCATTTCCTAATAGTAGTACTCAGTATTCATGTTGCCTTTGTTGACCTTGTCAAGGCGTAGTGAATGGTAGCTTGGTGGTGCTTGTTTGTAGCATATAATGCGATTAACTAGGACAGTCACATAGCCTTGTTGACCATGTTAAGGGCTTATGCGGGTGGGTCTAGGGTAATCAAGATAATGACGGGTTAAACTTGACGGTTTATGATTGTTGATCTTGTCAAGATCAAAGGTCGTTAGGGGCAAAAGTCACATCGGGTGACTAGCGACATATGATTTGTTGACTTTTTCAAGGTCATAGGTCGTTAGGGGAAAAAATCAAATCGGGGGTTTCAAATATACAGGAAACATGACGATGTTACTTACCTTCCCGAGTATGGTGACTAGAGTGGCTTCCATCTAGTTTATCATGCAATGATAGTTGGATCCCGATCCCACTGATGTGTAGGATTACTCTTAGGAGATATTTTTCAATTCACAATTAGTTGACCTATTAGGTGTCTAGAAAGGTGTTAACAGGATACGCCTCTGCGGAAACGAGGTTTATTTTAATTAGGTCCGTACGAAAGCACGGAGAACCTCCCTCGAAGTATCAAAACCGATCTGGCTCAACGGTTGGCAAACTAGAAAGGTGTTAATGATCCTATCTAGTTCCCCTTTTAAGGTTTGAAGGAGAATTCGAGGAAACAGTGGGAGCCATCCTGATTAGATAAATTAATAACCAATCTAATCTTTCAAGAGTGCACGCTGAGTGTTTCTTTTATCTCTTTCCAGGTAGCAACCTATTCATGCCTTAATCAAGATAATAAAATGTATCGCTTGACCGATCCGAATTCTTATTCGGGGCTTGGGAACGTCGGTTCGGCTCTAACTTATGACAATATTTATGAGAATGAGGAATATAGAGTGGATTGCATGAATTCTTTGATGACCCCAATGAAGAAGAAGCATACTATTGCGTCTTGTTCAGGTATTCTTGTTATTGAGAACTGTTTTTCGGTCTGTCCTACCTCCTGGGTACTAGATACTGGATCAGGATCTCATATCTGTAATTTATTGCATCGAGTAAGAAAAAGTAGGATGGTTGGACCTGGTGATATGTCCCTCTGAGTAGGGAATGGAGCATAAGTTGATGTTGCTACCGTCGATGAATATCACCAAGCGTTGCCAAATGGAAAAACTATGATTTTGAACAATTGCTAATATGTACCTTCCATGGTTTGCAACATCATAATAGTTTGTTTACTTGATAAAGATGGATATAAGTTTGTTCTTGATAGAAATATCATGAACATTTACCTTGATAAGGTATTTGTTGCCGAAGGTATACTGTGTAATGGTATCTATATTCTACATCGAAACACAGTTTTCAATATACAAAACACACACCGGAGGAAGAGTTCAAAAGTGAAAGAATCCGACTTGTGGCATTGTAGACTTGGTCATATCGGAGTGAAAAGACTAAGTAAGTTGCATAAAGATGGATATTTTAATACGTTCGAATTTTCATCTTATGAAACTTGTCAGTCTTGTCTCAAGGGAAAGATGACCAAATCTCCGTATACCGGACACGGAGAAAGAGCAACAGAGCTCTTGCGACTCATACACAGTGATGTATGTGGTCCAATGTCTATACATGCAAGGTGTAGGTTCTTATACTTCATCACATTCAATGAAAATCTCGCTAGGTTTGGATATGTGTATCTTATGAAACACAAATCCGAAGCTTTTAAGAAATTCAAAGAATACAGAATCGAAATAGAGAACCAGACTAGCAAAAGTATCAAGATCCTCCGATCTGATAGAGGAGGGGAGTACTTAAGCACGGAATTCCCAGAATGCCTAAAAGAGAACGGAATTCTTTCTTAGCTTACTCCTTCGTATACACCACAGCACAATCGTACCCAAATGGATATAGTTCGCTCAATGATGAGTAGTACCGAGTTGCCTCTTTCATTCTGGGGATATGCGCTTCAAACAACGGCACATCTGTTGAATCATGTTTAATCCAAATCAGTGCCTAAAACAACATTCAAAATATGGAATGGAAGAAGACAATATCATAAAAAATTTAAGATATGGGGTTGTCCGGTTTACATTAAAAAGCATAATCCGGACAAACTGGAGGCACGGTCAGTTCTATATAAATTTATGGGATATCCAAAGAATGGTTATGGATATCTGTTCTACCACACTGAGGAACAGAAGGTGTTTGTATCTCGCCACGCTACCTTTTTGGAAAGGGGATTTTTTGCAAAAGAAATTAGTAGGAGTACAGTAGAACTGGGAGAACTTCTTGAACCACAAACTCTAACTGAAGATTTGGTGGAACAATTATATTCAGTAGTACCCGACGATCATCAGCCACTCTGCAGATCTAGTAGGATTTCTCATCCGCCCGAGAGATACTATGGTATTGTAACGCCTTCAAAATAATAAAATATGATTTTTGGGAAATTTTATAATTTAATATTATTTTAATGAATATTTTAATATTTTGGTATAATTAAATACAAATAAATGAGGAAAAATTATGGAAAATTCTAAAATAAGGTATTTTAGGGAATTATACCATTTTAAAGTTTTTAAGACAAGTTATATGCTAATTTAGTGTTAATCGCGATTAAAGATCGCTAATTGGATTTTTAGCATTTTTGTGCAAAAACGTGCACATATCATTTTCCACACTTGTTACACTTGTGTTACATTCTTTTGCCATGGTTTTTCTTTTGGGTTCACTATTCAAGTGAGAAGAGTTTTGTGAGGAAAAGAAAAGAAAAAGAAAAAGATATGTGATGAAAGAGAGAGAATAGGTTGCTTTGACTTGGACCCTTTCCTTCATCATTTTCTCCCATCTCATTTCTCTTTCCCCTCTCTCATGGAGCTGCTGCCCTCTTCCCCTCTCTCACCCACTTCACTAAAACCCTAGATCCATCATGAAAACAAAGCCAAAACCTCATTCCCACTTCACAAAAAGTGTTCCCGAGCTCACTAGCTACATATTGAACCTAGCAAGATTGGATTTGGTGGACTTTGAGCAACTCAAGAATTTTCTTGAGTTGCCAAAGGAGGTAATTTATGCACCTATTAGAGTAGTATTTCAATTCCTTGTGTATATATTCTAGTTTCATATCGATATTGTGATGTTTGTGGATTTTAGAGAATTCAAGTTAGGGTTTAGGGTAAAACTGAGAATCAAGATGAAATTGAGGCTTATTGTGACCTTAGAAAACCTGGTGTAATGCAAAATTGGACCCAAACCTGGAATTGGAACTAGAATACGGAATTACGGAATCGATATCGGGGAAAACAGTTAATCTGGAAATGTTTTGTGGAATCTGCAATCACCCCGAGACCGCTAAAATGAAACTGAGTTAACAGTGAGATGTGCAGGCACCAGTGAACCACCACCCCAAACCCTAGCTCCCCACTCCATTTCCTGGCCGCCAATTCTCCCATTCTGGCCGCAATTTGCGGCCAGAGCAGGGTGGATCTGCCTCGTTTTCTGTGCATGCCCCTATTTCCTCTAGTATTGACCCTGGGAACTTCTAGTTTTGACTGATTCCATCTAGGGTGAAATCTGGGTTGATTTTCCTATGTTGGTGCATGGTTTACGACTTGATTTAGCATGGATTTTGGTGTTTGGTGATTCATTGCTGTCGGGTGGCGTTTGGACATCAACGACAAGTGGATTTTGATTGTGTTTACATGCGTGTCGATAGGTTTTTACCTATGCGGGTAGCGTGTGCTATTTTGGTATCCGATGTGATTTTCATGTGCTTTAGCATTGTGATGTACTTGTAGGTACCCTACGAGATGTGGAAGCAAAGAAGATGAAGATGGCGACATCGGCACTGATACATGAGAAGCAAGGTGAGTAGATTTATATCTACGGGGAGAAGTCGGGTGGATGGCGTATAGCACCCCCGCAGTCCGTGGTGATGTATACGAATACGTATACACACATATATTTATTATGTGTTGTTTAGGGTTATTGATGGTGATAATAGATTATTGGTGATAAGGATGTATTGGTTGAGTAGTGCGAAACCCTAGTGTAGTGGTTGCACCCACACTCACACATACACACATACTTACTTACATTCTTTCATATATCTGTGCGCATATGATGGTGGGTATATCTACACATGGGTATGGGACTGTGTGTTCATATACGAGTTTTGAGGAAGATACGTAGGATTGAGTTGAGTCGATGAGATTCGATTGAGGCCGTGAGATTTGGCGACATGACAGAGTTCGTATTGGAGATGTGATATGATGGTAGTGATGCCTGTCATGTGATGAGATAGTGTGATATCGACTCAGATTTAGGTGGTCTCCATACCCTTCTCTTTTGACTTGACTGTGGGTTCGTACTTCGTATAGTAGGCGTTAGACTAGACCCGAGTCATACCTATTTCAAAACTAACGAATCAGGGATATTTTAAAGACAAGCAAAAGGGTTTATACGGATATTTAAAAAGGCGCATCTTTTCATAAAACACCGTAGCCCTTATTTTACCAAAAGCCCTGATTCGTCTTATTTCAAAAGGCAAGGTTGCATGATATAGCTATTGAGGCAGGTTCTCTACTGTTGCGTTGATTACTTGATTCCGCACATTCATGCTGTTTGCATTGCATCGCTTGTATTGTTGATATATTTCAGTTATGCTGCTAGGACACCAGCACCATTATCGATGATGCGTATGTTCCACGTACACTGTTGCCGGCTCACACACTTCATCATCGATAATTGCCATGTCACTACACTGTAGTACTGTTACATTCAGGGTATGACCCCTGCATGACATATTGATATTCTTACTTTTCTGCTATATGTCGCATACATGTTGCTTTCTGATTATACGCATTGAGATATGATGTTTCCCTGATATTTCTGGTTTTTGGGAACCGTGGGTGTTTTCAATGAGGATATGTAATTGTTTTGAAAACCCGGTTACCCTTGATATGATATTTCAGTGCGTCCACCATGTGTTTTCTCGGTGCTGAGAGCGACATGTGAAACCCGATTCGAGGAGGCGGATGAGGCCGATTGCGGGTACATGGTAGACCCGGTATGGTTCCCCGGGGCAAGAAATGTTTTTCGTGGAGTAGACGATGAGCCTGGCAGGGTGGCGAGTACCTACCGGTGATTTTGTTGGACCTGGCGGTTATCCGGAGGATACCGACCGGAGTCGATAGTTGGATAGGTGTACTGCCGGGGCCGAGGGCCGATACCGCAGACAGAGCCCGTAGGCCGATCCGGACTGACGGAGCCCGATATATGAGGATTTACGTGCCGATGCTGGGCACAGTTTCCATGATGTTTTCGAGTGTCGATGTTGGGCACTCCGGTTCCTTGATTTTAACGTGTCGCGAGGAACACAGGTTGTCACGACCCGAAAGAGCACGTGACTGGCCCTCGAACCTGTCACGACCCGAAAGAGCACGTGACTGGCCCTTAAACCATATGAAGTCTATAGGACTCCATCTGATCCAAGTAAGCCAAAAGCCCAGAAATCTAAAAACATTTTTTAGAATAAGTAAAGAAACTGGTTTAAAGAAGTGAAGAAAAACATGTTTGAAATCAAGATTTTTAAATAACTAAGCCGAATATGCATTTTTAAAAACAGTACAGTCTTTTCTAAAAATTTCGGCAGAGTTTCTTTTGTAAAACTGGCCCCGAATGGGGTATAACAAGGATAACAATATATGCAATGATAAGGGCATCCCCAAGCGGGAGCTAGCTCTTCGTCAATCGACGGTCACCACCACACATGCAACAATAATATACAACGCCAAGTGGCGAGGATCAAATCCAAAAGAAAGCTCAAAAGCAACAAGAAAACCGCAACACTACTAAGCGCGACTCTATGGTCGAATAATACATCACTAGTCTAGGTCTGAAACAATATACGAGTTTTGGTTGATGGATATTCTAGATACAATGAATAATATAAATACAACGGCGGTTCTGATACAAAAGAACCCACCTATCCAAGCAAATCACCCAAAAGGAAGCAGTGTGCCAGAAATGCCGCTATAGAACTGTACGGCAAACCTGCAAGAACTGGGGCACAACGGGGGTGAGTTGCCAACTCGTGAATAGAAAGATATCTACAAGCAGAGATCGAATGCATGACCCAACCTAGGTCAATACGATCAGATATAAAGAAACCTCAATATGAATAAAGCTGAAGCATGCTAAACTGGCAATGTAATCTCTATACGTGAATGTAGTGCCAAGTGCTCGTGCTAGTGCCTCAGGTAATAGTATGTCATGAATATGAGGTATGAATGCATGAAAGCAGAATACATGTAAATGAAGAAACTGTTTTCATAATTTAGTGAGATTTCCCTTGTATTTTTAGTTGAGGTATCATAATGAAATCAGCATAAAACAGTGCCTAGCATCGGCACAAAACGTAATCCCAATATCTCGATATCTCTGTATCACAGTCTCTGTACCTCGAAATCTCGAAATCCCAATGTCTCAATCATAATATCTAGGGCGCCGTCAGTCCAGACCGGCCCCTACCATCCATCTCAAGACCACGACGGTATCCTCCGGATATCCGACGCGTCGGGTAAAATCACCGGTAGGTAGTGCTCCCCTGCCAGGCTCACATCGTCATCACCACGCGCTTCTTGCCCCGGGGTACCTTACCGGGTCCACCATGTACCCGAAACGGTTCATTCGTCTCCTCGAATCGGGTTTCCAAATCCATCAGCAAACTCATGGTGGACGACTCATACATCATGGGAAAACCGCACTTTTTATTTTAAAGAGAGAAAAGAAGTTTATATAAGTTTTGCGGTTTTCCCCCAAATCCAGAAAATCTCATGGAAATCCGAATCCAATCCTCAATAGCATGTAAACAGTGCATACAGGCATAAAAATCCATGAATAATAACATGCATGATGTAACAACTAATAATTACAATGTCTAATCTAGCATATAAGGCAAGTACACTAATATCATGTCTAAATTATTAGCTAACAACCTATGCCGATGCAATAATATTTTCTAAGGTGTACGTGACATGGCAATTACCGATGAAGATGTGTGTGAGCCGGCAAGTAAGTGTACGTGGTACATACGCATCATCGGTAATGGTGCTGGTGTCCTAACAGCATAACATCAATAATGGAGTATGAAACATAATATAAGCATGCGATGCGATGCGAACCACAATAATGAGCGGAAGCTGAATACTAGACGCAACTATAACTAATCTGCATTAATCTAAAATAACCTCTACAATTGGTGCCTTTTGAAATAACACGAATCATGGGGTTTTGAAAATAGGGGCTACGGTGTTTTTATGAAAAGATACGTCTTTTGAAATATCCGTAGGATCCCTTGGGCTGTCTTTTAAAATACCCACGATTCGTTAGTTTTTGAAATAGGTAGGAGTCTAATCTAATCTAACAACCATCCTAAACTATACGGCTGAACTAACAAGTAGAGCTATGGGTGAGGAAACCGCCTAACATCTGAGTCGATACATATACATACATGTATATATATTAGTCGGTGATCCCGCCTCAATAATATCATATCCGATACCCTATCTATAATCAGACATCCCAAGTCAAGAGTGCGGATCAATCATCAAAATATAGCTTGTACGTAAATCCGTCGTACGGCATCCCAAATCTGGGTACGGGTCAATATCACATTCATCATACTATTTATCTGGTATCCTCTTTATCAAATGTCATGATCGGGGTACTGATCTACGTCTAGTACAATATTGATACCCTCTATGTATGCATGCAGGTGTAAGAATCACTACGTCAAAAGACCCGCTAAAACATCGTGTCGTATCTCAATACGAACCAAATCACATCACCGATCTCCTGGCCTCAAGCCCAATCTCATCGACTCATCTCAAATCCCAAATACTATCCTCAAATCCAGTATATAAACACATAGTCCCATACCCATGTGTAGATATACGCACCATCATATGCACTCTAATAAATGAAAAAAATGAATGCAAGTATGTGTGTAAATGTATGTGTGAGTGCAACCACTACTCTAGGGTTCGCACTAAACTAAACCAATATATTCTTATCATCAAAATATCATTATTACCATCAATAACCCTAAACAACACATAATAAATATTCGTGTGTATACGTATTCGTATACATCACCACGGACTGCGGGGGTGCTATACGCCATCCACCCGACTTCTCCCCACAGATATAAATCTACTCACATTGCTTCTCGTGTGCCAAAGCCGATGTCGCTATCTTCACCTCCTTTGCCTCAACATCACGCGGGGTACCTACAAGTATATCACAATGCTAAAGCACATGAAAATCACATCGGAAACCAAAATAGCACACGCTACCCGCATAGGTAAAAACCTATCGACTCGCATGTAAACACAATCAAAATCCACTTGTCGTTGACGTCCAAACGCCACCCGACAGGAATGAATCACCAAATACCAAAATCCATGCTAAAACAAGTCCCAAATTATACACCAACATAGGAAAATCAACCCAGATTTCACCCTAGATGGAATCAGTCAAAACTAGACATACTCAGGGTCAAAACTAGAGGAAATGGGGGCATGCACAGAAAACGAAGCAATTCCTTAAAATACCTTATTTTAGAATTTTCCATAATTTTTCCCCATTTATCTGTATTTAATTATACCAGAATATTAAAATATTCATTAAAATAATATTAAATTATAAAATTTCCCAAAAAATCATATTTTATTATTTTGAAGACGTTACAATCTACCCCCCTTAAAGAAATTCGGGCCCCGAATTTAAATTTAAACCCCCAAATACTAAAATATTTCAATACAAATTCCAAGTCATCGGGGCTCCGAAATCATCTATACATAAAACATCATAGCGTAATGCATGCGCATGAGTACTGAGCAGATAACTCAAATGCAACACTCCATCAAGCATCCGCAATCATCGGAGTCATGGTAACGACACAATGTCAAATCCAATACAAAATCAATATGATATGGACCAAGACTATACATGTAGACATCCAATCTATACATGTAAATAGCTGATGCAAATGTATGCCAAATCTTTTTAAGTCGCTGTGCGATGCGCGTAACACTGCACAGTGACGGACGTTTCTCATAAGAAAATAACTATATATGTGTATATATATCCTTTGTTTAATAGGTACGTTCCGCCGTTTTGAAAACAGTTTAGAAGGGTTTCCTTGTTTTTAAAACGTTTCGTGTCATATCGGACACGTAGGTATATACTGAGACTATAGCTCGCTTTTCGGAAATCCCTTCGATAACTATCGATGCATGCAAAATATATCCAGGTACTGCCCACTGACTAGTCCTGCTCAGTATGAAAGCAAATATCCAACATCATAAAAATATACTGCTCCAAAAGGAATAAATCCCAAAAATCACATAACACCACCCTGTGCGTCTGGTGCGCACGGAAATCAAAATCCATATATGTGCTAAACATGTGCACAAAACAACATCTAGGTGCAACGGGTGTGCACGAAGCATCTGTCATAGGCAACGTGTGCCTGGCAGCCAAAACAGGTGCATCTGACATGCACGAAGAATCTCGATTTAGTGCATCTGGTGTGCCCCAAAATCGTATCTCAAAACATGCGCCCAACATGCGCGAAAATCCAAATCGGTGCATCCATCATGCACGAATGAAAATCTAGACCCTGCGCACTCAATATGCACGGAATCACAAAATCCAATAGCAACGTCGAATATGCGTAAGTCCAGTCAAAAGCACGGAGTGCAAGAATCCACATCAATATCACAATCAAAATCGACATACCGAAAGGCATCAAATCGAAGTCAGGTGCAATCGTAATGCACAAAATATAAATCCGGTGCAACAAAGGCACGAAATATAAATCTGATGCGATAAACGCAAGAAACATAAAACTGGTGCGATAAATACACGAAGTATAGAACTGGTGCATCCCATGCACAAATACCAAGCAATAACTCAAATACGTAAGCAGCAACACCAAGTGTATCCAGATATGAAGAAAATCATAAACGTGTGCAGCTGCGGGCACAAAACACATATCGATACACTACAAGCACATATAAGCTATACCGAGTGCAAAATCAAAACACTAAAATTACATGAAACTCTGCTGGAAGCGTAAATCAAATCACCAGCATAAAATAGGCATGAAATCGCAATCAACAGCTCAAGAGTAATAACTATGTACAAGGTATAAATACCCAGTAGGTGCAACCATGGTGCACAAAATCAAATATCATGAAACTCAGTCATCAAGACTAAATCATGTGAATAGATCGCCCAAAATACCGAAATCCAAAGCAACGGATACGTGATAATCAAATCACAAAATCACAAATCATAATTACCGTCGTCGGTATACCATCCTTCAGGGTCGAGAAGGTACCGGAACATCCGATGCTAGCTGCGCAAGATATCTACTTGCCTCTTGCTCGCGGCTGGCGTCCTCTGCCTCTGGTTCCTGATCTTTCCTGTAGATTACCAATCTCGCAATCCATCGGCTCATCGGCCCGGTCAGGAGTACTGACAGGAACGATTCCGTTCTGGCACTTTCCTGGTCACCTTTCGGTCAATCCTCACGACCGCTCGTAAGGCAGCGTATCACTGGCGTCGGCCTCTGGCTCTCTGAAAGCACGTCACACATCTGATCCTGGGTGCAAACATCATTGCAGCAATGTTCTGGAAGGAATCCTGCTCAAGGTCTCTTCCGATCATGCCTATGCCGATCTGTACAGAGGCTGGCTTCCTACACAACCTCTTCTCGCTCAAAAACACCTGTGTCCTCAGCACAATATTTTCTCGGAAACTGGTCACATTCCAACGTCTCTGTAAGCATATCAGGTCTCTAGTCTCGACGGGAAGCAATGACAGCTCATCAGTGTCTCACACGAACCTCTTGTTCCAACTGTCTCTATCGTCGTCCACTATGACGTCACGCCAAGCTACTACGCACTGCACTGTTCTCGGCCACGGTCAATCTGAAGTCTCTCGCACGGACTCAAAATCGCATATTCTGTAGCTTCATCATTCTATAGAGGATGTCAGGCCGAACAGGTCCTCGGGAACACGTCCCAACCATCGGAGGAATACTCATCACTCGTCCGTCCCTGATCAATCTGCAACGCATCTGGGTAAGTTCCTTTATCCGAACATAGTCAACTACCTCGTCGACAATGCCGAACTCTGTCCTGCTGGGTGTGCGCAATACGACCACTCCTGGTCTAGGTCTTCTCGTAACGTACTCCAGAAAGGTCCTGTCGAGGTTCCTTTCTCAAATCTCAATCCTGCCGAAATGCCTGGAAGTCATCATCCAATGCTGAAGCTGAAGCTTATTCCGGAACGGCTGCATACCTATCGCGCTTCTCTCTGGAAGATACATCCATATACCACGCCTCGGGGTGCATATCACATCTCTAATGTCAGCGGAGTGGGACGTCATCTCGTCGAAATCTCGTACGAACTCTTTACTCCACCTTGCTCAATGTCGACTGATTCGGACTTAACTCATCGTGGCTACACGAACTGCGCTCCGACGGCTACGCTCGCATCTGGAGTCTCCCAAGCAGTGTCCCATCACGATATCCGAAAGATGTCGAACCATCCGATCGACTCGACAGATCCTCATAATCCCCCAAGAGATCACATCATGGGTACAGTTTAATAGTATCGAGTACATGCCACAACGTCGGTGGTCCAGCCGTAAAAGGGCAAACCCAAGCCTCACTAATGGCGCCGAGGAACCGCCGCAAACCCGAAGGTTCAAAGGCTTTCACACGGTCATTAAGTCGAGTTAGGGTTTCATTCTTCTAGAGAGTCCATAGAATCACCTGCATGTCTTTCCGTATACTTTAAACTTGGAAAATGGGCTCCTGAGATTCGATCGTCTCTATCGACTCTCAACGAACCTGCGTGAAGTCGTCTCTAGCTGGAAACAATCTATCTGATGACCTCGCATCGGTAAACAAACGAACCACCTGTCCTAGTCATTCATCCTCAGGTGACTAGCGACTCGCTATCATCTCTCTAAGTATATGCTCACGCTGCAGTAGCTCCAACCATCTGGGCGACATCTCGTCATTTGCAGCAGCAACTGGCTTATTCGCCTGTACGTCGAACAGCGCCTCAATCCTCCAGGAAAGGCAATACATAGGCGGTCATCTCTGAGTCGGTCTGCTCTAGATCTGAGTAAGACTCTCCACACTGGAAATCTTCAACTCATTAGGGCCCGCTCCGGCGCAAAATCGGACGAATCACCTTCGTCTCTCAAATCGGGTAGACTAGCTATCATCTGTCTCATATCTGCCTGAAAGCTACGGCAATCTCAGCTCGTAAGCTTCGGAAGCGACATCCTGTCAATCTCAGCAACAGCTGGTCCATCTGTCTGCACGGTAGGCGACATCACAATCTCTAAGGTATGCTGTACATCAACAGTCCTCTCTCAACTGGCAGCTCTAACAATGGCCCGATCATCCGGTGCAAGACCAAGCACTCGCCTCCACTAGAGGTCGCAATCACCAACACAAACTCGAGACGTTCCCATGTCACCAGAAAACACAATGGTCGGCCCTCGTACCAAACGAGCTCACACCGGCCGTAACCCTAGCAGCAGCCCAAACTGCCCTCAAACATGGTGACAAGAACCTCAATCGAGTATCAAGGAGAGCACATCAATGGCAAGAAAGGAAACAACAGATCCAAAGTGGATACATGATCATGGGAAGGAACAGCATCAATAAAGGTATGATCATGAAACTAATAGAATCGGGGATCTCAAATGGATGTATAATCCTGGATATAAAGAGGATCACTGATCTCGAAAATATGTACATCCTAAGGTTCCTTAAGCGGAGTGGCGTGTCGTAAGTATGCCGCGGAACATACCAACGGTACGTTACTCTACTTTAGTTACCTATTCCATCAACCAAGGGTCATCCTACACGACGAAAGTTCGGGTCTAATACCCCCTCGACCAAGTCTAAGTTCCGTAAGGTCAAGCCTAAGTTCCGTATATATATAAACGCCCTAGGCTCCACATAGTCAAACTTAGACTCGAACCAAGGTCAACCTAGCGCTCTGATACCAACTTTGTCACGACCCGAAAGAGCACGTGACTGGCCCTTAAACCATATGAAGTCTATAGGACTCCATCTGATCCAAGTAAGCCAAAAGCCCAGAAATCTAAAAACATTTTTTAGAATAAGTAAAGAAACTGGTTTAAAGAAGTGAAGAAAAACATGTTTGAAATCAAGATTTTTAAATAACTAAGCCGAATATGCATTTTTAAAAACAGTACAGTCTTTTCTAAAAATTTCGGCAAAGTTTCTTTTGTAAAACTGGCCCCGAATGGGGTATAACAAGGATAACAATATATGCAATGATAAGGGCATCCCCAAGCGGGAGCTAGCTCTTCGTCAATCGACGGTCACCACCACACATGCAACAATAATATACAACGCCAAGTGGCGAGGATCAAATCCAAAAGAAAGCTCAAAAGCAACAAGAAAACCGCAACACTACTAAGCGCGACTCTATGGTCGAATAATACATCACTAGTCTAGGTCTGAAACAATATACGAGTTTTGGTTGATGGATATTCTAGATACAATGAATAATATAAATACAACGGCGGTTCTGATACAAAAGAACCCACCTATCCAAGCAAATCACCCAAAAGGAAGCAGTGTGCCAGAAATGCCGCTATAGAACTGTACGGCAAACCTGCAAGAACTGGGGCACAACGGGGGTGAGTTGCCAACTCGTGAATAGAAAGATATCTACAAGCAGAGATCGAATGCATGACCCAACCTAGGTCAATACGATCAGATATAAAGAAACCTCAATATGAATAAAGCTGAAGCATGCTAAACTGGCAATGTAATCTCTATACGTGAATGTAGTGCCAAGTGCTCGTGCTAGTGCCTCAGGTAATAGTATGTCATGAATATGAGGTATGAATGCATGAAAGCAGAATACATGTAAATGAAGAAACTGTTTTCATAATTTAGTGAGATTTCCCTTGTATTTTTAGTTGAGGTATCATAATGAAATCAGCATAAAACAGTGCCTAGCATCGGCACAAAACGTAATCCCAATATCTCGATATCTCTGTATCACAGTCTCTGTACCTCGAAATCTCGAAATCCCAATGTCTCAATCATAATATCTAGGGCGCCGTCAGTCCAGACCGGCCCCTACCATCCATCTCAAGACCACGACGGTATCCTCCGGATATCCGACGCGTCGGGTAAAATCACCGGTAGGTAGTGCTCCCCTGCCAGGCTCACATCGTCATCACCACGCGCTTCTTGCCCCGGGGTACCTTACCGGGTCCACCATGTACCCGAAACGGTTCATCCGTCTCCTCGAATCGGGTTTCCAAATCCATCAGCAAACTCATGGTGGACGACTCATACATCATGGGAAAACCGCACTTTTTATTTTAAAGAGAGAAAAGAAGTTTATATAAGTTTTGCGGTTTTCCCCCAAATCCAGAAAATCTCATGGAAATCCGAATCCAATCCTCAATAGCATGTAAACAGTGCATACAGGCATAAAAATCCATGAATAATAACATGCATGATGTAACAACTAATAATTACAATGTCTAATCTAGCATATAAGGCAAGTACACTAATATCATGTCTAAATTATTAGCTAACAACCTATGCCGATGCAATAATATTTTCTAAGGTGTACGTGACATGGCAATTACCGATGAAGATGTGTGTGAGCCGGCAAGTAAGTGTACGTGGTACATACGCATCATCGGTAATGGTGCTGGTGTCCTAACAGCATAACATCAATAATGGAGTATGAAACATAATATAAGCATGCGATGCGATGCGAACCACAATAATGAGCGGAAGCTGAATACTAGACGCAACTATAACTAATCTGCATTAATCTAAAATAACATCTACAATTGGTGCCTTTTGAAATAACACGAATCATGGGGTTTTGAAAATAGGGGCTACGGTGTTTTTATGAAAAGATACGTCTTTTGAAATATCCGTAGGATCCCTTGGGCTGTCTTTTAAAATACCCACGATTCGTTAGTTTTTGAAATAGGTAGGAGTCTAATCTAATCTAACAACCATCCTAAACTATACGGCTGAACTAACAAGTAGAGCTATGGGTGAGGAAACCGCCTAACATCTGAGTCGATACATATACATACATGTATATATATTAGTCGGTGATCCCGCCTCAATAATATCATATCCGATACCCTATCTATAATCAGACATCCCAAGTCAAGAGTGCGGATCAATCATCAAAATATAGCTTGTACGTAAATCCGTCGTACGGCATCCCAAATCTGGGTACGGGTCAATATCACATTCATCATACTATTTATCTGGTATCCTCTTTATCAAATGTCATGATCGGGGTATTGATCTACGTCTAGTACAATATTGATACCCTCTATGTATGCATGCAGGTGTAAGAATCACTACGTCAAAAGACCCGCTAAAACATCGTGTCGTATCTCAATACGAACCAAATCACATCACCGATCTCCTGGCCTCAAGCCCAATCTCATCGACTCATCTCAAATCCCAAATACTATCCTCAAATCCAGTATATAAACACATAGTCCCATACCCATGTGTAGATATACGCACCATCATATGCACTCTAATAAATGAAAAAAATGAATGCAAGTATGTGTGTAAATGTATGTGTGAGTGCAACCACTACTCTAGGGTTCGCACTAAACTAAACCAATATATTCTTATCATCAAAATATCATTATTACCATCAATAACCCTAAACAACACATAATAAATATTCGTGTGTATACGTATTCGTATACATCACCACGGACTGCGGGGGTGCTATACGCCATCCACCCGACTTCTCCCCACAGATATAAATCTACTCACATTGCTTCTCGTGTGCCAAAGCCGATGTCGCTATCTTCACCTCCTTTGCCTCAACATCACGCGGGGTACCTACAAGTATATCACAATGCTAAAGCACATGAAAATCACATCGGAAACCAAAATAGCACACGCTACCCGCATAGGTAAAAACCTATCGACTCGTATGTAAACACAATCAAAATCCACTTGTCGTTGACGTCCAAACGCCACCCGACAGGAATGAATCACCAAATACCAAAATCCATGCTAAAACAAGTCCCAAATTATACACCAACATAGGAAAATCAACCCAGATTTCACCCTAGATGGAATCAGTCAAAACTAGACATACTCAGGGTCAAAACTAGAGGAAATGGGGGCATGCACAGAAAACGAAGCAATTCCTTAAAATACCTTATTTTAGAATTTTCCATAATTTTCCCCCATTTATCTGTATTTAATTATACCAGAATATTAAAATATTCATTAAAATAATATTAAATTATAAAATTTCCCAAAAAATCATATTTTATTATTTTGAAGACGTTACAGAACCATATGAAATATATAGGACTCCATCTGATCCAAGTAAGCCAAAGCCCAGAAATCTAAAACCATTTTAAGAGTAAGTGAAGAAAACTGGTTTAAAGAAGTGAAGGAAAATATGTTTGAAGTCGATGTTTTTAAATAACTAAGCCGAAGGTGCATTTTTAAAAGGTAAGTCTTTTCTAAAAATTTCGGCAGAGTTTCTTTTGTAAATACTGGCCCCGAACGGGATACAACAAGCATAACATATATACAATGATAAAAGGCATCCCCAAGCGGGAGCTAGCTCTTCGTCAATTGACGTTCACAACCACACATGCAATATAATATACAACGCCGAAAGGCGAGGATCGATCCAAAAGAAACACAGTAAGCATGAAAACCGCAATACTACTAAGCGCGACTCTAAGGCCAAATAAAACAACACTAAAGTCTGAGTCTGAAACAATAAACAAATTTGGTTGATGGAAATTCTAGATACAAAGAATAATATAAGTACAATGGTGGTTTTGATGCAAAAGGAACCACCTACCAAATGCAATTCACCCGCAAGGAAGCAATGTGCCAGAAATGCCGCAAAGGAACCTGTACGGCAAAACCTGCAAGAACTGTGGCACAACGGGGGTGAGTTGCCAACTCGTGAATAGAGAATAACTACAAGCAGAAACCGAACGCAAGACATAATCCTAGGTCAAAACGATCAGTACAAAATCCTCAATATAAAACATGCAGCCTATAACAAGGCTAGGGTAAATATCTAACCCGAGTGTAATCTCCTGTGCCTGTGTCAGTGCCTCAGGTAGCAATATAACATAAGAATGAGTTATGAATGCATGAGAACATAATACATGTAAATGAAGAAACTGTTTTCATACTTTAGTGAGATTTCCTTTGTATTTTTAAAATGAGGTATCATAATGAAATCAGCATAAAACAGTGCCTAACATCGGCACAAAACGTAATCCAAATATACTGATATCTCTGTAACCCAATCACAAAATCTAGGGCGCCGTCAGTCCATACCGGCCCCTACCATCAATCTCAAGACCACGACGGTATCCTCCGGATATTCGACGCGTCAGGTAAAATCACCGGTCGGTAGTGCTCCCCTGCCAGGCTCAACGTCATCACTACATTCATCTTGCCCCGGGGTACCGCACCGGGTCCACCATGTACCCGAAACGGTTCATCCGTCTCCTCGAATCGGGTTTCCAAATCCATCAACAAACTCATGGTGGACGACTCAAACATCATGGGAAAACCGAACTTTTTATTTTAAAAGAGAGAAAATGTTTATCTGTGTTTCTGCGGTTTTCCTCCAAATCCAGAAAATCTAACGGAAATCCAAATCCAAAATCTCAGTAACACGTAAAATAGTGAATATATGCATGAGAATCCATGAATGCGGCATAACAATGAATATCAGTATGCATGAAGTAGCAGGTAATAACTACAATGTCTAAACAATTAGCTAATAGGTTATGTCAAGCAATAGTATTTTCTAAGGTGTACGTGACATGGCAATTACCGATGAAGATGTGTGTGAGCCGGCAAGTAAGTGTACGTGGTACATACGCAACATCGGTAATGGTGCTGGTGTCCTAACAGCATGATATCAATAATGGAGTATGAAACATAATATAAGAATGCGATGCAAAGCGAACCACAAAAAAAGTGGGAGCTGAATCTAGACGCAACTATAACTAATCTGCATTAATCTAATATAAGTCCTACAAATGGTGCCTTTTGAAATATCACGAATCATGGGGTTTTGAAAATAGGGGCTACGGTGTTTTTATGAAAAGATAGGCCTTTTGAAATGTCCGTAGATCCCTTGACCTGTCTTTTAAAATACCCACGACCCGCTAGTTTTGAAATAGGTAGGAGTCTAATCTAATCTAACAACTACACTAAACTATACAGCTGAACTAACAAGCTGAGCCACAGGTAAGGAAACCGCCTTACATCTGAGTCGATATATATATAGATATAATAGTCGGTGATTCCGCCTCAATAGTATCGCGTACGATACAGTATATCATATGACATCCTCAAGTCATGAGTGCGGATCTATCATAAATGTAAAGCTCATACGGTAAATCATCGTACGACATCCCAATAGCTGGGTACGGGTCAATATCACACTATCTCATCACACTTCAGGTATCACTATCAACATATCATATAATCTGGGGTACTATTCTATGTCTAGTATAAATCGATACCATCAATAAAGTATGCATGCGGGGGTAAACACACATCCCAAGCCCGCAAGAATCACATTTCGTATCCCAAATACGAATCATATCACATCACCGATCTCGCGGCACAAAGCCCAATATCATTGACTCATCTCCAAAGTCATCCAATATCATCAACACAGTGCCAGTATAAGTAATATGCAAGGGTGTGCGTGTAGGTGTAATTCTATTCTAGGGTTCGCGACTATGAACTACACTAGTCACTTCTAACCCTATACTATCCATAATACACCTAACTATCATATATAATAACAACTACGGACTGCGGGGGTGCTATACGCCATCCACCCGACTTCCCCCAGTAGATATAATCTACTCACCTAGCGTCTTCATTTGTGGACGTCGCCACGCGCTTGATTGTCGTCCCGAAGTCTTCATGGGGTACCTACACATCAAAATATCGTATATGCACATTAAAACCAAATCAAAGCTAAAACGGCACATGAAATCCAAAATGATACGATAAGAGGCCTATAGGTTAAAACCCATGGCACGCCTTCAAAACCATCAACACATCCTCTATATCGTCGTATAAACGCCAAATTGTCGAGGCAAAACACAATCCACAATTGCAGAATTAAAAATACGGAATACGGAAACATGAATCTAAAACAGCAACTTAGGAAATATGTCCCAGATTTTACCCTAGGTCACTTTATACAAATCTATATATACCAGGGGTCTAACATGAACATGTAGGAGCTACAGAACCAATACGAGCCAAAATGGTGGGACCCAGGCCGCAATTTGCGACCAATGGGGATAAATTGGCGGCCGGGAAGAAGAAGTGGGAGCTGGGGTCTTGGGGTTAGCTTCCTGGGTGCCTGCACGTGTCACTGTCCAATCAATTTTAATTTAGGGTGTCTCGGGTGATAGCAGATTCAATATACCCTTCACATATTTCATAAATTCCCCGATATCGGTTTCTAAAATCCGTATTATGGTTTAAGCTTCAGGTTTTGGGTTTCCAATTCATACACTAGGGTGATGGTATAACCTCTACTAACCTCAATTCCATATTACAACCCATAAATCATCACAACCCTAACTAGGTTATCCACAAGTCCACAATATCACACAGTATCGATTTGATCTTAATATGAGGGTAAAGGAAATGCATAAACTAAGTTTAAGGTCCAGAAAATACCTCATTTGGCAACTCAAGAATTTTCTTAAGTTGCCCCTAGTGGCCAAAATCCTTGCTTCTTTAGCACCAAGTGTAGATCTTGGGTTTGCGCACACATTTAATGAAATGGAGATTGGGTTTTGGGGTTGTTTTAGAGGTGTTTTGGAGCTTGAAGAGGGGAGGGAAAGGAGGTGCAGGAGCAGCAGCAGGAGAAGGGAGAAGAGGGAGGGAAATGAGGGGAGAAATGGTTAAGTCCTTAGTCAATGAAGCTCATACCTCTCTCTCTCTCACCAACTACCCATTTCTTTATTCTTTTCCTTTTCTTTTTCCTTTTAAAACCCTTTTCACTCAAATAGTAAACCCAAATGAAAAGCATGGCAAGAAAATGCACAAGTGTAAAAAAGTGATATGCGCATGTGTTGCACAAAAAGCTAAAAACCGATTAACGATTTTTAATCGCGATTAGCACTAAATTAGTGTCAAATTAATCACAAAAGCTTTAAAATGTCATAATTCTCTAATTTACCCTATTTTAGAATTTTCCAAAATTTTCCAAAATTTTTCCCCATTTATTTGTATTTAATAATTCCAAAATATTAAAATATTCAATAAAATAATATTAAATTATAAAAATTCCCAAAATTAACATTTTATCTTTTTTTAAATGTTACAATCTACCCCCTTAAAAAATTCGGTCCCCGAATTTAAATTTAAACCCACAATACTAAAACAATTTTTGTAATACTCCAATTTGTCGGGGCTCCGAAGACATTAATACATAGAGAATATCCTATGCGTCTGGTGCGCAAGGAATCAAAATCCATATATGTGTCATACAGGTGTACAAAACAACATCTAGGTGCAACGGGTGTGCACGAAACATCTGTCATAGGCAATGTGTGTGCCTGACAGCAACCAAATCAGGTGCATGTAACATGCACGCAGAATCCCGATTTAGTGCATCTGGCGTGCACCAAAATCGTATATCAAAACACTAAAGGTGCATGAAAACTCTGCTGGAAGTGTAAATCAAATCACTGTATAAGGTAGGCGTGAATTCACAATCAAAACCTCGAATGTAATAACTATGCGCAAAATATAAATATCCAGTGGGTGCATGAAACAAATATCATGAAACTCGGTCATCAAAACTAAATCATGCAAACAGAACGCCCAAAATACCGAAATCCAAAATGACGGATACGTGATAATCGAATCACAAAATCACAAATCATAGTACCGTCGTCGGTAGTTCCTCCTTCGAGGTCGAGAAGGAGTCGGTGCATCCACTGCTAGCAGCGCAAGATATCTACTTGCCTCTTGCTCACGGTCTGGCGCCCTCTGACTCTGGGTCCTTATCTTCTCTGAGGATTACCTATCTCGCAGTCAATCAGCTCATCGGCCTTGTCAGGTGTGCTAACGGGGACGATTCCGTTCTGGCACTTCTCTGGTCACCTATCGGTCAATCCTCACGACCACTCGTGAGGCAGCCCATCACTGGCGTCGGCCTCTGGCTCTCTGAATGCACGTCACATATCTGATCCTGGATGCAAGCATCATTGCAGCAATGTCCTGGAAGGAATCATGCTCAAGGTCTCTTCCTATCTTGCCTATGCCGAACTGTACAGAGGCTGGCTCTCCTGCATAATCTCTTCTCACTCGATAGACATCTGTGTCCTCAGCACAATATTTCTCGGAATCTGGTTGCATCCCAATGCCTCTGTAAGCATATCTGACCTCTGGTCTCGACGGGAAGCAATGACAGCTCGTCAGCGTCTCGCCCGAACCTCTGGTTCCACCTGTCTCTATCGTCGTCCACTATGACGTCACGCCATGCATATCTACGCACTGCACTGTTCTCGGCTACGGTCAATCTGAAGTCTCTCACACGGACTCGAAATCGCGTACTCTGTAGCTTCATCATTCTGTAGAAGATATCAGGCCGAACAGGTCCTCGGGAACACGTCCCAACCATCGGAGGAATACTCAATACTCGTCCTTCCTTGATCGATTCGCAACGCATCTGGGTAATTTCCTTTATCCGAATCTGGTCAACTACCTCGTCGACAATGCTAACTCTGGCCTGCTGGTTGTGCGCAATATGACCACTCCTGGGTCAGGTCTTCTCGTATAGTATTCCAGAAAGGTCATGTCGAAGTCTCTCTCAAATCTCATCCCAGCCGAATTGCCCAGAAGTCATCATCCCTTGCTGAAGCAAATTCTTGTTCCGGAACGGCTGCATACTTATCGCGCTTCCTTCTGGAAGATATATCCATATACAACGCCTCTGGGTGCGTATCACATCTCTAATGTCAACGGAGTGGGACGTCATCTCGTCGAAATCTCTTGCGAACTCTTTTCTTCACTCTGGTTCAATGTCGACTGATTCGAACTCGTCTCATCGTGGCTGCATGGACTATGCTCCAACGGCTATACTCGTATCTGGAGTCTCCCAAGCAATGCATCCCATCACATGATATCCGAATGATGTCGAAACATTCGATCGACTCGTCAGAACCTTATAATCCCCCAAGAGATCAACATCTTGAGTACAGTTTAATAGTATCGAGTACATACCTTAGCGTCGGTGGTCCAGCCGTAGAAGGGCAAACCCAAGCCTCACTAATGGCGCCGTGGAACTGCCGTAAACCCTAAGGTTCAAAGGCTTTCACACGGTCATTAAGTCGAGTTAGGGTTTCATTCTTCTAGAGGGTCCATAGAATCACCTGCATTTCTTTCCGTATACTTTAAACTTGGAAAATGGGCTCCTGACATTCGATCGTCTCAATCGACTCTCAACGAATCTGCGTGAAGTCGTCTCTAGCTGGAATCAATCTATCTGATGACCTCGCATCGGTAAACGGACGAACCAAATGTCCTAGTCATTCATCCTCAGGTGACTGGCGACTCGCTATCATCTCTCTAAGTATATGCTCACGCTGCAGCAGCTCCAACCATCTGGGCGATATCTCGTCATTTGCAGCAGCAACTGGCTCATTCGCCTGCACGCCGAACAGCGCCTCAATCCTCCAGGAAAGACGACACATTGGCGGTCATCTCTGAATCGGTCTGCTCTAGATCTGAGTAAGACTCTCCACACTGGAAATCTTCAACTCAACTGGGCCCGCTCCGGTGCATAAATCGGACGAATCACCTTCGTCTCTCAAATCGAGTAGACTAGCTATAATCTGTCTCATATCTGTCTGGAAGCTCCGACAATCTAAGCTCGTAAGCTCCGAAAGCGACATCCCGTCAATCTCAGCAACAGCTAGTCCCTCTGTCTGCACGGTAGGCGACATCATAATCTCTGAGGTATGATGTACATCAACAGTCCTCTCTCAACTGGCATCTCTAACAATGGCCCGATCATCCGGTGCAAAACCAAGCACTCGCCTCCACTTGAGGTCACAGTCATCAATACTAACTCGAGACGTTCCCATGTCACCCGAAAACACAATGGTCAGCCCTCGTACCAGACGAGCTCGCACTGACCGTAACCCTAGCAGCAGCCCAAACTGCGCTCAAACATGGCGACAGGAACCTCAATCGAGTATCGAAGAGAGCAGATCAATGGCAAAAAAGGAAACAACAGATCCAGAGTGGATACACGATCATAAGAAGGAACAACATCAATGAAGGTATGATCATGGACTAATAGAATCGGGGATCTCAAATGGATGTATAATCATGGATATAAAGAGAATCACTGATCTCGAAAATATGTACATCCTAAGGTTCCTTAAGCGGAGTGGCGTGTCGTAAGTATGCCGCGGAACATACCAACGGTACGTCACTCTACTTTAGTCACCTATTCCATCAACCAAGGGTCATCCTATACGACGAAAGTTCGGGTCTAATACCCCCTCGACTAAGTATAAGTTCCGTAAGGTCAAGCCTAAGTTCCGTATATATATAAACGCCCTAGGCTCCACATAGTCAAACTTAGACTCGAACCAAGGTCAACCTAGCGCTCTGATACCAACTTTGTCACGACCCGAAAGAGCACGTGACTGGCCCTCGAACCATATGAAATCTATAGGACTCCATCTGATCCAAGTAAGCCAAAGCCCAGAAATCTAAAACCATTTTAAGAGTAAGTGAAGAAAACTGGTTTAAAGAAGTGAAGGAAAATACGTTTGATGTCGAGGTTTTTAAAGAACTAAGCCGAAGGTGCATTTTAAAAAGGTAAAGTCTTTTCTAAAAATTTCGGCAGAGTTTCTTTTGTAAATACTGGCCCCGAACGGGATACAACAAGCATAACATATATACAATGATAAAAGGCATCCCCAAGCGGGAGCTAGCTCTTCGTCAATTGACGGTCACAACCACACATGCAATATAATATACAACGCCGAAAGGCGAGGATCGATCCAAAAGAAACACAGTAAGCATGAAAACCGCAATACTACTAAGCGCGACTCTAAGGCCAAATAAAACATCACTAAAGTCTGAGTCTGAAACAATAAACAAATTTGGTTGATGGAAATTCTAGATATAAAGAATAATATAAGTACAATGGTGGTTTTGATGCAAAAGGAACCACCTACCAAATGCAATTCACCCGCAAGGAAGCAATGTGCCAGAAATGCCGCAAAGGAACCTGTACGGCAAAACCTGCAAGAACTGTGGCATAACGGGGGTGAGTTGCCAACTCGTGAATAGAGAATAACTACAAGCAGAAACCGAACGCAAGACATAATCCTAGGTCAAAACGATCAGTACAAAATCCTCAATATAAAACATGCAGCCTATAACAAGGCTAGGGTAAATATCTAACCCGAGTGTAATCTCCTGTGCCTGTGTCAGTGCCTCAGGTAGCAATATAACATAAGAATGAGGTATGAATGCATGAGAACATAATACATGTAAATGAAGAAACTGTTTTCATACTTTAGTGAGATTTCCTTTGTATTTTTAAAATGAGGTATCATAATTAAATCAGCATAAAACAGTGCCTAACATCGGCACAAAACGTAATCCAAATATCCCGATATCTCTGTATCCCAATCACAAAATCTAGGGCGCCGTCAGTCCAGACCGGCCCCTACCATCAATCTCAAGACCACGACGGTATCCTCCGGATATCCGACGCGTCAGGTAAAATCACCGGTCGGTAGTGCTCCCCTGCCAGGCTCAACGTCATCACCACATTCATCTTGCCCCGGGGTACCGCACCGGGTCCACCATGTACCCGAAACGGTTCATCCGTCTCCTCGAATCGGGTTTCCAAATCCATCTGCAAACTCATGGTGGACGACTCATACATCATGGGAAAACCGTACTTTTTATTTTAAAAGAGAGAAAATGTTTATCTGTGTTTTTGCGGTTTTCCTCCAAATCCAGAAAATCTCACGGAAATCCAAATCCAAAATCTCAGTAACATGTAAAATAGTGAATATATGCATGAGAATCCATGAATGCGGCATAACAATGAATATCAGTATGCATGAAGTAGCAGGTAATAACTACAATGTCTAAACTATTAGCTAATAGGTTATGTCAAGCAATAGTATTTTCTAAGGTGTACGTGACATGGCAATTACCGATGAAGATGTGTGTGAGCCGGCAAGTAAGTGTACGTGGTACATACGCAACATCGGTAATGGTGCTGGTGTCCTAACAGCCTGATATCAATAATGGAGTATGAAACATAATATAAGAATGCGATGCAAAGCGAACCACAAAAAAAGTGGGAGCTGAATCTAGACGCAACTATAACTAATCTGCATTAATCTAATATAAGTTCTACAAATGGTGCCTTTTGAAATATCACGAATCATGGGGTTTTGAAAATAGGGGCTACGGTGTTTTTATGAAAAGATAGGCCTTTTGAAATGTCCGTAGATCCCTTGACCTGTCTTTTAAAATACCCACGACCCGCTAGTTTTGAAATAGGTAGGAGTCTAATCTAATATAACAACTACACTAAACTATACATCTGAATTAACAAGCTGAGCCACAGGTAAGGAAACCGCCTTACATCTGAGTCGATATATATATAGATATAATAGTCGGTGATTCCGCCTCAATAGTATCGCGTACGATACAGTATATCATATGACATCCTCATGTCATGAGTGCGGATCTATCATCAATGTAAAGCTCATACGGTAAATCGTCGTACGGCATCCCAATAACTGGGTACGGGTCAATATCACACTATCTCATCACACTTCAGGTATCACTATCAACATATCATATAATCTGGGGTAATATTCTATGTCTAGTATAAATCGATACCATCAATAAAGTATGCATGCGGGGGTAAACACACATCCCAAGCCCGCAAAAATCACATTTCGTATCCCAAATACGAATCATATCACATCACCGATCTCGCGGCACAAAGCCCAATATCATTGACTCATCTCCAAAGTCATCCAATATCATCAACACAGTGCCAGTATAAGTAATATGCAAGGGTGTGCGTGTAGGTGTAATTCTATTCTAGGGTTCGCGACTATGAACTACACTAGTCACTTCTAACCCTACACTATCCATAATACACCTAACTATCATATATAATAACAACTACGGACTGCGGGGGTGCTATACGCCATCCACCCGACTTCCCCCAGTAGATATAATCTACTCACCTAGCGTCTTCATTTGTGGACGTCGCCACGCGCTTGCTTGTCGTCCCGAAGTCTTCATAGGGTACCTACACATCAAAATATCGTATATGCGTATTAAAACCAAATCAAAGCTAAAACGGCACATGAAATCCAAAATGATACGATAAGAGGCCTATAGGTTAAAACCCATGGCATGCCTTCAAAACCATCAACACATCCTCTATATCGTCGTATAAACGCCAAATAGTCGAGGCAAAACACAATCCACAATTGCAGAATTAAAAATACGGAATACGGAAACATGAATCTAAAACAGCAACTTAGGAAATATGTCCCATATTTTACCCTAGGTCACTTTATACAAATCTATATATACCAGGGGTCTAACATGAACATGTAGGAGCTACAGAACCAATATGAGCCAAAATGGTAGGACCCAGGCCGCAATTTGCGACCAATGGGGATAAATTGGCGGCCGGGAAGAAGAAGTGGGAGCTGGGGTCTTGGGGTTAGCTTCCTGGGTGCCTGCACGTGTTACTGTCCAATCAATTTTAATTTAAGGTGTCTCGGGTGATAGCAAATTCAATATACCCTTCACAGATTTCATAAATTCCCCAATATCGGTTTCTAAAATCCGTATTATGGTTTAAGCTTCAGGTTTTGGGTTTCCAATTCATACACTAGGGTGATGGTATAACCTCTACTGACCTCAATTCCATATTACAACCCATAAATCATCACAACCCTAATTAGGTTATCCACAAGTCCACAGTATCACACAATATCGATTCGATCTTAATATGAGGGTAAAGGAAATGCATAAACTAAGTTTAAGGTCCAGAAAATACCTCATTTGGCAACTCAAGAATTTTCTTAAGTTGCCCCTAGTGGCCAAAATCCTTGCTTCTTTAGCACCAAGTGTAGATATTGGGATTGTGCACACATTTAATGAAATGGAGATTGGGTTTTGGGGTTGTTTTAGAGGTGTTTTGGAGCATGAAGAGGGGAGGGAAAGGAGGTGCAGGAGCAGCAGCAGGCGAAGGGAGAAGAGGGAGGGAAATGAGGGGAGAAATGGTTAAGTCCTTAGTCAATGAAGCTCATACCTCTCTCTCTCTCTCACCAACTACCCATTTCTTTATTCTTTTCCTTTTCTTTTTCCTTTTAAAACCCTTTTCACTCAAATAGTAAACCCAAATGAAAAGCATGGCAAGAAAATGCACAAGTGTGAAAAAGTGATATGTGCATGTGTTGCACAAAAAGCTAAAAACCGATTAGCGATTTTTAATCGCGATTAGCACTAAATTAGTGTCAAATTAATCACAAAAGCTTTAAAATGTCATAATTCTCTAATTTACCCTATTTTAGAATTTTCCAAAATTTTCCAAATTTTTCCTCATTTATTTGTATTTAATAATTCCAAAATATTAAAATATTCAATAAAATAATATTAAATTATAAAAATTCCCAAAATTAACATTTTATCTTTTTTGAAATGTTACACAGGTGGTTTATATCCTCATATTTCCATGCATATGCTGATGATATTTACATGCATGATGGTTATTGTCATTGGGTGACGAGTGGACGGGATCCACGTACATGCAGATTGATTTCATTGATTGTACCTCACTTTTATGATATGCTATTACCTGAGGCACTGGCACGAGCACTTGGCACTACACCCATGTATAGGGGTTACATTGCCAGTTTAGCATGCTTCAGCTTTATTCATATTGAGGTTTATATGTATATCTGATCGTATTGACCTAGGATGGGTCATGCATTCGATCTCTGCTTGTAGATATTTTCTATTCACGAGTTGGCAACTCACCCCCATTGTGCCCCAGTTCTTGCAGGTTGCCGTACAGATTCCATAGCGGCATTTCTGGCATACTGCTTCCATATGGGTGACTTGCGTTGGTAGGTGGGTTCTTTTGTATCAGAACCGCCATTGCTCCTGTATTATTCATTGTATCTAGAATTTCCATCAACCCAAAACTTGTATATTGTTTCATACCTAGAAAACAGTGTTGTATTATTTCTACCTTAGAGTGGCGCTAGTAGTATTACGGTTTTCTGGCTGTTTTGAGTTTCTTTTTGGGTTTTGATCCTCGCCCTTTGGCGTTGTATATTATTATTGTTTGCGTGGTTGTGACCGTCGATTGACGAAGAGCTAGCTCCCGCTTGGGGATGCCTTTTATCATTTCCTATATATTATTCTTGTTGTACCCCGTTCGGGGCCAGTTTTTACAAAGGAAACTCTGCCGAAATTTTCAGGAAAGGTCACACATTTTAAAAATACACATTCGGCTTAGTTATTTAAAAACTTTGATTTTTGAAACATGATTTCCTTACTTTTCAAAACCAGTTTTCCTTATTTACTCTTTAAATGGTTTTAGATTGCTGGGCTTTTGGCTTACTAGGATCAGATGGGGTCCTATAGACTTCATATGGTTCTAGGGCCAGTCACGTGCTCTTTCGGGTCGTGACAAAGTTGGTATCAGAGAGCTAGGTTGACCTTGGTTCGAGTCTGAGTTTGACTATGTGGAGCCTAGGGCGTTATTTATATACGGAACTTAGGCTTGACCTTACGGAACTTAGACTTAGTCGAGGGGGTATTAAACCCGAACTTTCGTCGTGTAGGATGACCCTTGGTTGATGGAATAGGTGACTAAAGTAGAGTGACGTACCGTGGGTATGTTCCGAGGCATACTTACGACACACCACTCCACTTAAGGAACCTTAGGTTGTACATTTCCTTGCACAGTATTATATTCCTTCCTATGAACTATCTTCATCGATACTGGTTGTGGTTTTGCTGCCGCGATTGCACGGGCAGAGTGAGCTACGGCTCGAGTTGTGTCAGCATGAGCTCGTCGGGGACGAGGGCTGACCGGGGCGTGATTCCAGAGACATACGGTTGCATTGAGGCTTCGTATTTTGTGTTTCCGCACTTTGAGCGTTTGACAGATCGCTGTTGCGAGATTTCCCGGGTGTACTGATCGACACCAGAGGATTGAGCCCCTGATAGAGGCTAGCCAGGATGTGATGACTGTTGATATATCGCTTATTCATGATGGTTGAGACGCTGCTTAGCGTACCGACGAATGAGCCAGTTGTTGCTGCGAATTATGAGATATCGCCTAGATGATTGGAGCTACTGCAGCATGAGCATATTCTTAGAGATATGATGGTGAGTAGCTAGTCACGGAGGAGTAATGACTAGGACATGTGGTTCGTTCGCTTACCCCGATGCGAGGTCATCAGATAGATTGTTTCAGATAGAGGCGACTTCACGCAGGTTCGTTGAGAGTCGATTGAGATGATCGAATGTCAGGAACCCATTTTCCAAGTTTAAAGTATACGGAAAGACATGCAGGTGATTCTATGGACCCTCTAGAAGAATGAAACCCTAACTCGACATAATGACCGTGTGAAAGCCTTTGAACCTTAGGGTTTGCGGCTGTTCCTCGGCGCCATTAGTGAGGCTTGGGTTTGCCCTTCTATGGCTGGACCACCGACGCTGTGGCATGTACTCGATACTATTAAACTGTACCCGAGATGTTGAGCTCTTGGGAGGATTGTGAGGTTCTGACGAGTCGATCGGATGAGTCAACATCATTCGGACATCATGTGATGGGACACTGCTTGGGAGACTCCAGATACGAGCATAGCCGTCGGAGCGCAGTCCGTGTAGCCACGATGAGGTGAGTCTGAATCAGTCGACATTGGAGCAAGGTGGAGTAAAGAGTTCGCACGAGATTTCGACGAGATGACGTTTCACTCCGCTGACATCAGAGATGCGATATGCACGCGGAGGACGTGTTCGGCTAGATATCTTCTACTGAGTGATGAAGATACCGAGTTCGTGATTTCGAGTCCGTGTTAGAGACTTCAGATGGACCGTAGCCAAGGACATTGAAGTGCGCAGATAAGACGCGACATCGAATGGTCGATGATACAGACAAGCGGGACAAGAAGTTCGTGCGAGAGGCAGACGAGCTGTTACTACACCCCGTTAAGATTAAAGGCCGGACATGAAAGGTTCCTAGGCACTCTAGTAAGGTCTCACAAGGCATCGGACATGCCAATTTAAAATTTTTGTGCCGAGAAACCCTAGACTACGGATCTTTAGACTAGATGTTTAGGCGAAACGATAAAGCTAGTTAACAAATTAACTAAAGGTTAGATGCTACAACCTTTGTAGATCCGGATTTCCACCTCCTTAGCTCCACTTGGTCATGCTCTCGCTGTCCATCATGAATCCTCGACTCACACATCGGCTTCATTGGAAAATCGGGCGAGCAAGGTCGTCGGCTTCGTGTCAAAGACGATCTACGTTGAGGTTGCACTAGTTCAAGCTCCGACTTCACAAACTTGTAAAACTTGTGAAGAAAACACCCAAAACCACTTGGCAAGAGGTAGAGGATGAAGAAATAGGAGATGGGTTCACTTTAGATTTGGATTTCTCTCTCTAGATCACAAGTTGCCATTAATGGCATCAAGGTTTCTCACTTTGAGAAGAAGAAGAAGATGATAGAAAACCTTATATTAAGTTATTCCTAAAATGAATAATAAAGGAATTCTTATCATCTTCTAACCATGGTCAAGTGTAGAGAATTGACCATGGTTAGTGGGAGTGGTTAGGTTTAAGCAAGGAGACAAAATGGCATCATTACAAAAAGCTTCATGAAGCTTCACCACACTTCATGATAAAATGAAACCCTTTTGTTTCCATAAATCTATTTAATAAATAATAAATGGATTTAATAATAAGAGAATAAATCTTAAACCCTAACCACTCTCATAACCATGGTTGCATTCTTTACACAAAGCCAAAACTACATGCATCATCAAACATGATACATATATTTGCACAAAAGTATATCACATATACAATGTGCAATCCAAGTGAGGAAAATCCGTTTAAAGTGAACCAATACTAGTTAATGCAAAGTAATATATCAAATATATAATTATACATTAAATCATTAAATCAACACTTGATTCAATGTTCCGTTCATGTCGCACATAACCGACTAGTATGCAATGTATCGATTTATCGAATCAATGATTCGATAACTAGGTCATATCGAATATAACCAATCGAAACATTTATCGCGAGAATGAAATGCGGTATCACATACACGCATTATTCGCGGTCCTATTTCGTTTCGCTTGAACCAGGAAACCTCTGTGTAGGACTCTAAAGACTCGTCAATACGCCGGTAGCATATGATGATCATATCATGCATCCACAAGCCGCAAGCGGTCTGCTAAACGTAACGGCCACCCGGGTATTGAGCGATCAGAAGATCGACGAGCTAGCCTGCTCACACTCCTGCGAATCCGACCAGTAACACTTACCGTACAGTCCGGTCTCTTCGTCTGATATGTCGCATATCAAGTCTAGGGGTGGTAAACATCAGACCCCAATAACCCGATAAGTCGTGCCGATGTGAGGCTCGTAACGGGTCGAGAAACAACTGGTAACACTTACCAGCAAATCTCTGATCAGCCCTGGCCAGGGACTTCCCTGTTACGGCCAATCGAGCACAGCGCAACATCAACTCCCAATACCGGGAGAGACGAAACCCCTCCTATCGCTCATTGCCTCCATGTGACTCGGGACTGTACCCAAAGACCACCGTTTTGCACACCCTCATGGACGTGGTAAGGTGGAGATCAAAGCACAGAGGGAATCACACAAGACTCTATGACGATCTCGGGTCTACAGACTAACCTGTACAAGTGTCACCTGAGAACTGCCATCTGACGTGAGGTATAATACCATCTGGGAGTTCTCGGCGAGTCCGTCCAGTGTACCCAGTCTCCACTGAGCACCCGTACACCATCTCTAATGTCAAACACCAATGGATATGGGATCATCCATCGCCCATCACATGGGTCGAGAAGCGTATACGCTAGTCTACACTGGTATATCGATGCCCCGTCTCGATACACCCACGACTAGGGACCTTGAAGGATGTACTTATGGACTACCATGTCCCCACTAGTATGATCTGCATCATAGTCCAGGTAGTCAAGTACACATCCTAAGGGCTTTACCAACATGTAACTATAAGACAGTATAAAGAGACTAGTGTACATGTTAAGATAAAGAGTAACCAGATAGCATACTATCATATCGAGCAAGAAAGTCATCTCTATATATGTCCAAGCATCCAATATAATATACAACATCTGTACAATACTGGCCTCTAGGGCATACATACAACTAACAATCTCCCACTTGCACTAGGGCCAGCTGCTGTAGTATCGCATACCGAGCATCCCGAAGAGTCTCTCAAACTGCGTCTGGGGAATGGCCTTCGTGAGTGGATCCGCCGTGTTATTCTTCGTGTCAACTCTCCTGACCTCGATCTCCCGGCGATCAACTATCTCCCGGATCAGGTGATACCGCCTCAGAATATGCCTGGATCGCTGATGGGACCTGGGTTCCTTGGCCAAAGCCACCTCTCCATTGTTATCGCAATACAAAGGTATTGGATGTTCAATGGATGGAACCACTCCAAGTTCAGAAATGAACTTCTTGATCCAGACAGCTTCTTTAGCAGCATCGTTGGCAGCGATGTATTCAGCCTCCATCGTCGAGTCTGCCACGGTTTCCTGCTTGGAACTCTTCCAGCTAACCGCCCCTCCGTAAAGGGTAAAGACAAAGCCCGACTGCGACTTGAGTCGTCCTTATCACTCTGGAAGCTCGAATCGGTAAAGGACTCCACTTGGAGTTCTCCGTTACCATACACCAAGAACATATCTCTAGTCCTTCGCAAGTACTTGAGAATGCTCTTCACAGCTGTCCAGTGACTCTCTCCAGGATCAGCTTGATACCTGCTCACTATACTTAGTGAGTATGCTACATCGGGTCTGGTACATAGCATCGCATACATAATAGAGCCTACTGCCGAAGCATAGGGTATACCTTGCATGCGAGCTCTCTCCAAATCAGTCTTGGGAGACATCTCTTTGGAGAGAGTGACTCCAGAGATCGTGGGCAAGTTCCCACGCTTGGACTCTTCCATACTAAACCTCTTTAGTATGGTGTCAATGTACCTGGATTGGGACAATCCCAAAATCCGTTTGGATCTATCTCTATAGATCCTGATCCCCAATATGCAGGAGGCATCACCAAGATCTTTCATTGAGAATCTTTGTGATAAGAAGAGCTTAACCGATTGCAGCATAGGAATATCATTTCCTATCAAGAGTATGTCGTCCACGTACAATACGAGGAAGACAACCTTACTCTCTGCCACCTTCTTGTAGATACAAGGTTCATCTGGATTTTTGACGAAATCAAACTCTTTGATAACGACGTCAAAGCAGATGTTCCAACTCCGCGATGCTTGCTTTAATCCATAAATGGATTTAAGCAGCTTGCACACCTTTCCGCTGCTCCCACTGTCTACGAAGCCCTCTGGATGAGTCATGTACACGCACTCTTCTGAAGCACCATTTAGAAAGGCGGTCTTAACATCCATTTGCCAGATTTCGTAATCATGATATGCAGCGATGGCAAGCATGATCCGGATGGATTTAAGCATAGCCACTGGTGAAAAGGTCTCGTCATAGTCCACACCTGGTCTTTGACGAAAACCCTTTGCTACAAGTCTAGCTTTGAAAGTCTCCACTTTCCCATCTACACCAAGTTTCTTCTTGAAGATCCACTTGCTCCCAATGGGTTTTACCCCTTCAGGAGCAACTTCCAAAGTCCATACTTTGTTGGTGTACATGGAATCCATCTCAGACCGCATAGCATCCAGCCATTTCACTGAGTCCCCACTCGTGATGGCCTGCTCGAAGCTAGTTGGGTCATCATCCTCCATGATGCAATCCTTGCTCCCACCATCAATGAGAAAACCGTAGTATCTCTCAGGTGGACGAGAAACCCTACCAGATCGGCGGAGAGGCTGGGGTTCGTCTGGTACTATCGAATCTTCTGGTTCCACTAAATCTTCAGTTATAGTTTGTGTATCTGGAATTTCTTCCAGCTCTACCACTTTGCCACTAATTTCTTTTTCAAGGAATTCCTTTTCTAAAAAGGTGGCATATTGAGAAACAAACACTTTTTGTTCTTCAGCATGGTAGAAAAAATATCCTTGAGAATTCTTAGGATATCCCACAAACTTGCAAAGAACTGACCGTGCCTCGAGCTTGTCCGGATTTTGCCTTTTGACATAGGCCGGACAACCCCATATCTTAACTCGTTTAAAATATGGTCTATTCCCACTCCATATCTCATATGGTGTGGTAGGTACAGATTTAGATGGAACTTGATTCAATAGGTATGTTGCTGTTTCCAGCGCATAACCCCAGAAGGAAATAGGTAACTCAGCTGTGCTCATCATAGAGCGCACCATATCTAATAGGGTGCGATTCCTTCGTTCAGATACACCGTTGTGCTGTGGTGTATATGGAGGAGTCAGCTGAGAGAGAATCCCATTCTCTTTTAGGAAGTCCAGGAAATCATTGCTTAAGTATTCTCCTCCTCGATCAGATCGTAGGATTTTAATACTTTTTCCGGTTTGCTTCTCAACTTCTTGTTTATATTCCCTAAATTTCTCAAAAGCTTCTGATTTGTGTTTCATCAAGAACACATATCCGAATCTAGAGAGATCGTCAGTGAATGTAATGAAGTACGAAGAACCATCCCTGGCATGTGTAGACATAGGACCGCATACATCACTATGTATCAGTCCTAAGAGTTCGGTAACTCTTTCTCCGTGTCCCGTAAACGGAGTTTTGGTCATCTTTCCTTTGAGACATGACTGGAAAGTGTCATAAGATGAAAAATCGAAAGGTTTCAAATATCCATCCTTATGCAACTTAGCCAGTCGTGTCATATTGATGTGACCCAGTCTACAATGCCACAAGAAGGATTCATTGAGTTCAGAACTCTTCCTCTTGTGTGTGTTTGTTATGCTCAGAACTGTTGATTGATTTAGAACATAAATGCCATTGCATAACGTGCCTGATCCAACCAACTTTTGGTTACGGAAAATGTTCATAACATTATCCTGTAATACAAAATTATATCCCTCTTTACTTAATAAAGAAACCGATATAATGTTCCATATCAGGTTCAGCATGTAATAGCATTCGTTCAGAACCAATGTATTACCAGTTGGTAATACAAGGTGATATTCCCCGACAGTCTTAGCTGCAACAATTGCACCATTTCCAACTCTAATGTCTTTATCACCTTCTCCAAGTTCTCTACCTTTCCTGAGCCCATGTAACTGATTACATATATGGGATCCTGACCCGGTATCTAATACCCAGGACGTAGAGCAAATGGAGAAACAGTTCTCTGTAACGAACACACCCGAAGAAAATGCATCAACATGTACTTTCTTCATTCGGGTGGCATGGGAATCCTGGTATTCCCCTATATCCTGTTCATTCCTATACCTCTTATAGGAAAGAACGGAACCAACGTTCCCCAGCACAGTATAACATGCGGGTTCGGTCAATACATCCATATTATTATCTTGATTAAGGCATGAACTGGTCGCTACCTGGAGAGAGAGAGAAGAAAACACTTTAGCGTATGCTCGTGCGAGATCAGATTGGTTATTATCTTATCTAATCAGGATGGCTCCCACTGCTTTTTATCAAATCTTCCTCCAAACCCTAAAAGGAAAGACTAGCCGGTATTAATTACACACTACAAGTTCGCCAATCTTTCAGCCAGGCCAGTGTCGGTACTTTGAGGGAGGTCCCCCGTGCTTTCGCACGAACCTAATTAATGTAAACCTCGTTTTCCCAGAGGCGTAACCTCGTTAACACCTTTCTAGACACCTACTTGATCGGCTAATTGTAATGTGTAAAACTCTCCCAGGAGTAACTCTTTCTCGCAGCGGGTATCGGGATCCAACTATCTCATAGAAGGTATGCAATCTCATTGCAAATTTCAACACTTGAAATTCCCGAAAATATTTTGCCCCTAGCATCTATATGACCTTAACATAGTCAACAAATCACAAGTGCTAGTCAAGTTCAACCCGTCATTTCCTGATTGAATTAAACCCACCCGCACGACCCTTAACATAGTCAACAAAGTCGCACGACTACCCTAATCCAATCTGCATCATATGCATAAGCAGATAAATACTGGTTAGCTACCGCACACTACGCCTTAACATAGTCAACAAACGTAGCACGAATACTAACTAGCACTTATCTGAAATGACGGAGGGCTACGCAGATTTTCATAAAACCATGAGCGTATTGAACTTGATATCGTTGTAGAATCAAATGAAGTTTTGAAATGGAGTGATTTTGAGGCTTTTCCAGTTTTGCTAAAGGAGTCACTCCCGGTGAAGGGATCTCGGTCCTTTCCTCGTCGAATGAGGTGCGGGATATATCATATATATCGCTGTGCAAAGCAAAAACACAAAAGCAGTCAAAAGCAAACCGAGTGTGTAGCATCTGCCAGTTATTGCTAAAGGAGTCATTCCCGGTGAAGGGATCTCGGTCCTTTCCTCATCGAATAAGGTGCGGGGTATATCATATATACCGCTGTGCAAAGCAAGAACTGTAGCTACCCTTTTTATTTTAAAATTCGATTCTACAACATCTTAGGTTTCTTTATCTTTCATTAATCACATTAATGAAGTCCCATCATTTAAATACCTAAACATCACAGATAGATATGACGTACACTTATGCCATCCGCATTCGCCTCGATGTCCCCTCGTGCACCGTTAGGTTAGGTAACTAACGACAGAGCAGGGCAGGGCTAGCGCGGGTGTAAAACATAAGTAACGTCTATATAATATATCATATATATCATATACTAAATCCATCACAGAATCGCATCACAGATATCGCAGCAGAATAATCATATGAAATATTGGATATACTAGGACGTCCGTGTTTTCAATACGAGCCAGTATAAAACACGGATTCCACGGTCGTAACGAATAGCCAATCCCACACCCCTAGACCCCTACGAGAGCGGCAAGCAACCCTGCCAATTCTAGGGTTAGGAGACCCGGACTCGACTCCTCGAGTTGGTCTCCCACTGGACCCCAGAACCCGGTTACTTGTGCTCCCCTCCTTGGGTCTATCCTAATGCGGAAAAGTAAATAATATACAAAAGGTGACATCTTCCGCTACCAGGAAGTGCCCCAAATAAAAGAATATTACATACAAGTTTTTACATGAATGAAAATGAAAAACACTCATCTCACATAAAAACCCCCGGCTATTCGAATACGACGATCCAATATAACATATCCAGCAACACATAACATCACATGTCATCAACGTAAGTAAGTATGCATACCCCAATTGTCGTTGACGTATAGCAACGAAACCGGCGATATGAACATACTACACTTACGGTCACAGAAAAGAAAGTGTAAAACTACAACAATTGGAATCCGTAACTTCTTTAGACATCGCATGCCTAACAGATATAAATCCCGTATTTTAGTCTCATTATCGAAAACTCTTTTCAATATCAAATGGGACTAAACTGCTAAATTTATAACATTCATCCAGTTATCACATAACTACTTGTGAATTCCAATTATTGTATCCCATTCCGGATAAACAGAAAATGTTAAACTTTCCGATCGAACAGTCGAATGCCCAAGTTTTCCCGATACAGTCCAACTCATGAAATAAGTCTAACAACATTCAGTTCGTGCCTCAGTACCGACGGTCCAGCCGTAGAAGGGTCAAGCCAACGCCTCACATGTGGCACGCCGTACTGCCCCAAACCCGAAGGTTCAAAGGGCAGTTCAAGACGGTCACATAATCGAGTAAAGGTTTGTTGTCTTCTAGAGGGTCCATCGCGTTACTTGCACTACTTAGAACGTCGTTAAAATACGGAAAAATCCAACACTTGGAAATTTCCCGACAGGGGAAAAGTTGGGTATTTATATCCGGTCGAACTTTTTAACATATTCTATAAATTATCCGGAAAAACACAAAAGACGAAATTTGATAATCCGATCGAAATACCGAATCCCCAAAACAACTGCTGAAAATTCAACTCTTGAATAAATATTAAAAATTTCCAGTAAACTCAGCAGAATTTATCAGGATTTACTGTGTAAAACATATAAAATATGGTGGCCGTACGGCCGCGGAACCGCCGCACGAGGCTTGCTCGTGCCGCGGAACCACGGCAGTTAGATGGAGTTAGGGCTACGAATTTTATAGAAACTCCTAAATTCACCTGCTGAATTTTTTAGAAACTTTTAATATGGAAAAATCCACGTTTTTGAAAAAAGGACAGAGAGCATTATATGAGATGGGGTTTCGGGTCGATCGGACTTCAAACTCCGTCGGGACTTCGCCTAAGGCTCTAGCTAGGCTCTGATACCAGTGAAAGGTTCCTAGGCACTCTAGTAAGGTCTCACAAGGCATCGGACATGCCAATTTAAAATTTTTGTGCCGAGAAACCCTAGACTACGGATCTTTAGACTAGATGTTTAGGCGAAACGATAAAGCTAGTTAACAAATTAACTATAGGTTAGATGCTACAACCTTTGTAGATCCGGATTTCCACCTCCTTAGCTCCACTTGGTCATGCTCTCGCTGTCCATCATGAATCCTCGACTCACACGTCGGCTACATCGGAAAATCGGGCGAGCAAGGTCGCCGGCTTCGTGTCAAAGGCGATCTACGTCGAGGTTGCACTAGTTCAAGCTCCGACTTCACAAACATGTAAAACTTATGAAGAAAACACCCAAAACCACTTGGCAAGAGGTAGAGGATGAAGAAATAGGAGATGGGTTCACTTTAGATTTGGATTTCTCACTCTAGATCACAAGTTGCCATTAATGGCATCAAGGTTTCTCACTTTGAGAAGAAGAAGAAGATGATAGAAAACCTTATATTAAGTTATTCCTAAAATGAATAATAAAGGAATTCTTATCATCTTCTAACCATGGTCAAGTGTAGAGAATTGACCATGGTTAGTGGGAGTGGTTAGGTTTAAGCAAGGAGACAAAATGGCATCATTACAAAAAGCTTCATGAAGCTTCACCACACTTCATGATAAAATGAAACCCTTTTGTTTCCATAAATCTATTTAATAAATAATAAATGGATTTAATAATAAGAGAATAAATCTTAAACCATAACCACTCTCATAACCATGGTTGCATTCTTTACACAAAGCCAAAACTACATGCATCATCAAACATGATACATATATTTGCACAAAAGTATATCACATATACAATGTGCAATCCAAGTGAGAAAAATCCGTTTAAAGTGAACCAATACTAGTTAATGCAAAGTAATATATCAAATATATAATTATACATTAAATCATTAAATCAACACTTGATTCAATGATCCTGTCATGTCGCACATAACCGACTAGTATGCAATGTATCGATTTATCGAATCAATGATTCGATAACTAGGTCATATCGAATATAACCAATCGAAACATTTATCGCGAGAATGAAATGCGGTATCACATACACGCATTATTCTCGGTCCTGCACATATCTCATATGCGCTCCTATTTCGTTTCGCTTGAACCAGGAAACCTCTGTGTAGGACTCTAAAGACTCGTCAATACGCCGGTAGCAGATGATGATCATATCAAGCATCCACAAGCCGCAAGCGGTCTGCTAAACGTAACGGCCACCCAGGTATTGAGCGATCAGAAGATCGACGAGCTAGCCCGCTCACACTCCTGCGAATCCGACCAGTAACACTTACCGTACAGTCCGGTCTCTTCGTCTGATATGTCGCATATCAAGTCTAGGGGTGGTAAACGTCAGACCCCAATAACCCGATAAGTCGTGCCGATGTGAGGCTCGTAACGGGTCGAGAAACTACTGGTAACACTTACCAGCAAATCTCTGATCAGCCCTGGCCAGGGACTTCCCTGTTACGGCCAATCGAGCACAGCGCAACATCAACTCCCAATACCGGGATAGACGAAACCCCGCCTATCGCTCATTGCCTCCATGTGACTCGGGACTGTACCCAAAGACCACCGTTTTGCATGCCCTCATGGACGTGGTAAGGTGGAGATCAAAGCACAGTGGGAATCACACAAGACTCTATGACGATCTCGGGTCTACAGACTAACCTGTACAAGTGTCACCTGAGAACTGTCATCTGACATGAGGTATAATACCATCTGGGAGTTCTCGGCGAGTCCGTCCAGTGTACCCAGTCTCCACTGAGCACCCGTACACCATCTCTGATGTCAAACACCAATGGATATGGGATCATCCATCGCCCATCACATGGGTCGAGAAGCGTATACGCTAGTCTACACTGGTATATCGATGCCCCGTCTCGATACACCCACGACTAGGGACCTTGAAGGATGTACTTATGGACTACCATGTCCCCACTAGTATGATCTGCATCATAGTCCAGGTAGTCAAGTACACATCCTAAGGGCTTTACCAACATGTAACTACAAGACAGTATAAAGAGACTAGTGTACATGTTAAGATAAAGAGTAACCAGATAGCATACTATCATATCGAGCAAGAAAGTCATCTCTATATATGTCCAAGCATCCAATATAATATACAACATCTGTATAATACTGGCCTCTAGGGCATACATACAACTAACAGGACATGCATACAGAGGCGCAGAGATGCGACTAGCTTCCGAGGAGATGTTGTACTAAGGACGCAGAGGTCCAGAGAGCGAGAAAAGATTACGCCAGAGTACCAGCCTCCTTACAGTTTGGCTTAGGCAAGATCAGAAGAGACCTTGAGTAGGATTCCTTCCAGTACACTGCTGCAATAAGAGTTGCACCCATGATCGGATGCGTGATGTGCATTCAGAGGACCCGAGGTCGGCGCCAGAGATGTGCTGCTTTACGAGCGGTCGTGAGGATTGACCGAGAGATGACCTGAAAAGTGCCAGAACGGAATCGTTCCTGTCAGCACACCTGACCGGGCCGATGAGTCGATGGATTGCGAGATTGGTAATCTACAGGAAAGATCAGGAACCAGAGGCAGAGGACGCCAGCCACGAGCAAGAGGCAAGTAGATATCTTGCGCCGCTAGCATCGGATGTACCGGTACCTTCTCGACCCTGAAGAAGGATATACCGACGACAGTATTTTTGATTTGTGATTTTGTGATTTGACTATCACGTATCCATTGCTTTGGATTTCGGTATTTTGGGCGATCTATTCACATGATTTAGCCTTGATGACTGAGTTCCATGATATTTGATTTTGTGCACCATGGTTGCACTTATTGGGCATTTATACCTGGCGCATCATTATTATTCTGGAGGTATTGATTGTGATTTCGTGCCTATTTTATGCCGGTGATTTGATTTACACTTCCAGCATAGTTTTCATGCACTTCTAGTGTTTTGATTTGATTTGTGCACGCTGATGCACACGGTTATAAGATTTTCCATCGCGGTACACTTGATTTTGATTGAGCCGCATTATATCGTTGATTTTGACCCAGATATTGATGTGGATTCTTGCACTCCGTGCTTTTGACTGGACTTACACATATTCGGCATTGCTATTGGATTTTGTGATTTCGTGCATGTTGAGTGCGCAGGGTTTAGATTTTCATTCGTGCACGATGGATGCACCGATTTGGATTTTCGCGCATGTTGGGCGCATGTTTTGAGATACGATTTTGGGGCACACTAGATGCACTAAATCGAGATTCTTCGTGTATGTTAGATGCACCGGATTTCTGGCTGTCAGGCACACCCGTTGGCTATGACAGATGCTTCGTGCACACCCGTTGCACCTAGATGTTGTTTTGTGCACCTGTATGGCACATATATGGATTTTGATTTCCGTGCGCACCAGACGCACAGGGTGGTGTTATGTGCATTTTTGGGATTTATTCCTTTTGGAGCAGTACTTCTTATGATGTTGGATATTTTTGCTTTCATACTGAGCAGGACTAGTTAGTGGACAGTACCTGGATATATTTTGCATGCATCGATAGTTATCGAAGGGATTTCCGAAAAGCAAGCTATAGTCTCAGTATATACCTACGTGTCCGATATGATACGAAACGTTTTAAAAACAAGGAAACCCTTCTGATTGTTTTCAAAACGGCGGAACGTGCTTATTAAACAAAGGATACATATATACACATATCTAGTTATTTTCTTATGAAAAACGTCCGCCACTGTGCAGTGTTACGCGCATCGCACAGCGATTTAAAAAGATTTGGCATGCTTTTACATCAGTTATTCACATGTACAGATTGGATGTCTACATGTGTAGTTCTGATCCATATCATATTGGTTTTGTATGGGATTTGACGTTTGTGTCTTTATCATGACTCCGATGATTGCCGGATGCTTGATGGAGTGTTTCTTTTGAGTTATCTGCTCAGTACTCATGCGCATGCATTGCGCTGTGACGTATTATGTGTTGATGATTTCGGAGCCCCGACGACTTGGAATTTGTATCCAAATGTTTTAGTATTTGGGGGTTTTAAATTTAAATTCGGGGACCGAATTTCTATAAGGGGGGTAGATTGTAACGTCTTCAAAATAATAAAATATGATTTTTGGGAAATTTTATAATTTAATATTATTTTAATGAATATTTTAATATTTTGTTATAATTAAATACAAATAAATGAGGAAAAATTATGGAAAATTCTAAAATAGGGTATTTTAGGGAATTATACCATTTTAAAGTTTTTAAGACTAGTTATATGCTAATTTAGTGTTAATCGCGATTAAAGATCGCTAATTGGATTTTTAGCATTTTTGTGCAAAAACGTGCACATATCATTTTCCACACTTGTTACACTTGTGTTACATTCTTTTGCCATGGTTTTTCTTTTGGGTTCACTATTCAAGTGAGAAGAGTTTTGTGAGGAAAAGAAAAGAAAAAGAAAAAGATATGTGATGAGAGAGAGAGAGTAGGTTGCTTTGACTTGGACCCTTTCCTTCATCATTTTCTCCCATCTCATTTCTCTTTCCCCTCTCCCATAGAGCTGCTGCCCTTTTCCCCTCTCTCACTCTCTTCACTAAAACCCTAGATCCATCATGAAAACAAATCCAAAACCTCATTCCCACTTCACAAAAAGTGTTCCCGAGCTCACTAGCTACACATTGAACCTAGCAAGATCGGATTTGGTGGACTTTGAGCAACTCAAGAATTTTCTTGAGTTGCCAAAGTAGGTAATTTCTGCACCGATTAGAGTAGTATTTCAATTCCTTGTGTATCTATTCTAGTTTCATATCGATATTGTGATGTTTGTGGATTTTAGAGAATTCAAGTTAGGGTTTAGGGTAAAACTGAGAATCAAGATGAAATTGAGGCTTGTTGTGACCTTAGAAAACCTGGTGTAATGCAAAATTGGACCCAAACCTGGAATTGGAACCAGAATACGGAATTACGGAATCGATATCGGGGAAAACAGTTAATCTGGAAATGTTTTGTGGAATCTGCTATCACCCCGAGACCCCTAAAATGAAACTGAGTTAACAGTGAGATGTGCAGGCACCAGTGAACCACCACCCCAAACCCTAGCTCCCCACTCCATTTCCTGGCCGCCAATTCTCCCATTCTGGCCGCAATTTGCGGCCAGAGCAGGGTGGATCTGCCACGTTTTCTGTGCATGCCCCTATTTCCTTTAGTATTGACCCTGGGTACTTCTAGTTTTGACTGATTCCATCTAGGGTGAAATCTGGGTTGATTTTCCTATGTTGGTGCATGGTTTACGACTTGATTTAGCATGGATTTTGGTGTTTGGTGATTCATTGCTGTCGGGTGCCGTTTGGACGTCAACGACAAGTGGATTTTGATTGTGTTTACATGCGATTCGATAGGTTTTTACCTATGCGGGTAGCGTGTGCTATTTTGGTTTCCGATGTGATTTTCATGTGCTTTAGCATTGTGATGTACTTGTAGGTACCCTACGAGATGTGGAAGCAAAGAAGATGAAGATGGCGACATCGGCACCGATACATGAGAAGCAAGGTGAGTAGATTTATATCTACGGGGAGAAGTCGGGTGGATGGCGTATAGCACCCCCGCAGTCCGGGGTGATGTATACGAATACGTATACACACATATATTTATTATGTGTTGTTTAGGGTTATTGATGGTGATAATGGATTATTGGTGATAAGGATGTATTGGTTGAGTAGTGTGAAACCCTAGTGTAGTGGTTGCACCCACACTCACACATACACACATACTTGCATACATTCTTTCATATATCTGTGCGCATATGATAGTGGGTATATCTACACATAGGTATGGGACTGTGTGTTCATATACAAGTTTTGAGGATGATACATGGGATTGAGTTTAGTCGATGAGATTCGATTGAGGCCGTGAGATTTGGCGACATGACAGAGTTCGTATTGGAGATGTGATATGATGGTAGTGATGCCTGTCATGTGATGAGATAGTGTGATATCGACTCAGATTTAGGTGGTTTCCATACCCCTCTCTTTTGACTTGACTGTGGGTTCATAGTTGGCATAGCAGGCGTTAGACTAGACCCGAGTCATACCTATTTCAAAACTAACGAATCGGGGATATTTTAAAGACAAGCAAAAGGGTTTATACGGATATTTAAAAAGGCGCATCTTTTCTTAAAACACCGTAGCCCTTATTTTACCAAAAGCCCTGATTCTTCTTATTTCAAAAGGCATGGTTGCATGATATAGCTATTGAGGCAGGTTCTCTACTGTTGCGTTGATTACTTGATTCCGCACATTCAAGCTGTTTGCATTGCATCGCTTGTATTGTTGATATATTTCAGTCATGCTGCTAGGACACCAGCACCATTATCGATGATGCGTATGTTCCACGTACACTGTTGCCGGCTCACACACTTCATCATTGATAATTGCCATGTCACTACACTGTAGTACTGTTACATTGCGGATATGACCCCTGCATGAAATATTGATGTTTCCCTGATATTTCTGGTTTTTGGGAACCGTGGGTGTTTTCAAAGAGGATATGTAATTGTTTTGAAAACCCGGTTACCCTTGATATGATATTTCAGTGCGTCCACCATGTGTTTTCTCGGTGCTGAGAGCGACATGTGAAACCCGATTCGAGGAGGCGGATGAGGCCGATTGTGGGTACATGGTGGACCCGGTATGGTTCCCCGGGGCAAGAAATGTTTTTCGTGGAGTATACGATGAGCCTGGCAGGGTGGCGAGTACCTACCGGTGATTTTGTTGGACCTGGCGGTTATCCGGAGGATACCGACTGGAGTCGATAGTTGGATAGGTGTACTGCCGGGGCCGAGGGCCGATACCGCAGACAGAGCCCGTGGGCCGATCCGGACTGACGGAGCCCGATATTTGAGGATTTACGTGCCGATGCTGGGCACAGTTTCCATGATGTTTTCGAGTGTCGATGCTGGGCACTCCGGTTCCATGATTTTGACGTGTCGCGAGGGACACAGGTGGTTTATATCCTTATATTTCCATGCATATGCTGATGATATTTACATGCATGATGGTTATTGTCATTGGGTGACGAGTGGACGGGATCCACGTACATGCAGATTGATTTCATTGATTGTACCTCACTTTTATGATATGCTATTTCCTGAGGCACTGGCACGAGCACTTGGCACTACACCTATGTATAGGGGTTACATTGCCAGTTTAGCATGCTTCGGCTTTATTCATATTGAGGTTTATATGTATATCTGATCGTATTGACCTAGGATGGGTCATGCATTCGATCTCTGCTTCTAGATATTTTCTATTCACGAGTTGGCAACTCACCCCCGTTGTGCCCCAGTTCTTGCAGGTTGCCGTACAGATTCCATAGCGGCATTTCTGGCACACTGCTTCCTTTTGGGTGACTTGCTTGGATAAGTGGGTTCTTTTGTATCAGAACCGCCATTGTTCATGTATTATTTATTGTATCTAGAATTTCCATCAACCCAAAACTTGTATATTGTTTTAGACCTAGAAAACAGTGTTGTATTATTTCGACCTTAGGTCGCGCTAGTAGTATTACGGTTTTCTGGCTGTTTTGAGCTTCTTTTTGGGTTTTGATCCTCGCCCTTTGGCGTTGTATATTATTATTGTTTGCGTGGTTGTGACCGTCGATTGAGGAAGAGCTAGCTCCCGCTTGGGGATGCCTTTTATCATTTCCTATATATTATTATTGTTGTACCCCGTTCGGGGCCAGTTTTTACAAAGGAAACTCTGCCGAAATTTTCAGGGAAGGTTACATATTTTAAAAATACACATTCGTCTTAGTTATTTAAAAACTTTGATTTTTGAAACAAGATTTCCTTACTTTTCAAAACCTGTTTTCCTTATTTACTCCTTAAATTGTTTTAGATTGCTGGGCTTTTGGCTTACTTGGATCAGATGGGGTCCTATAGACTTCATATGGTTCAAGGGCCAGTCGCGTGCTCTTTCGGGTCGTGACAAGTTTTCTCATAGACGGGGATCTAGAGGATTACATCTTGGAAGAAGATGATCCTACAAGTTTCTTGCAGGCCATTATCGGTACAGACTCTGATAAATGGCTGGATGATATGCGATCCGAAATTGAGCACATGTACACTAATTAAGTGTGGACCTTGGATATTGCTCCACCTGGGGTAAAACCCATTGGACGCAAATGGATCTACAAAAGGAGGTTTGGTGTAGATGGACAGGTGGAAACCTATAAGGCTAGACTTGTTGCAAAAGGTTTTCGTCAATGACCAGGTGTGGGCTATTACGAAACCTTTTCTCCAGTGGCATTTCTCAAATCCATTCGAATCCTACTTCCCATTGCTGCTTTCCATGACTATGAAATCTGGCAGATGGACATAAAAACGGCTTTTCTAAATGGAAGTTTGGAAGAGTGCGTTTATATGGATCAACCGGAAGGTTTTGTAGACAGTGGGAGCAGCGGGAAGGTGTGCTAGTGGCTTAAATCTATTTATAGATTAAAGCAGGCATCGCGGAGCTGGATCATCTGTTTTGATGAAACAGTCAAGGAATTTGACTTCATAAAAAAGGAAGATGAGCCTTCTATATATAAGAAGATTGTAGGACAAACTGTCGTATTTTTAGTCTTGTACATGGATGATATTATTTTGATTGGAAATGATATTCCAATGCTATGGTCGGTCAAGCAGTCATTGTCACAAAGGTTCTCCATGAAAGACCTGGGTGATGCCTCATACATTCAGGGGATTAAGATCTACAAAGATAGATCCAGGTGATTAGTAGGACTTTCAGAGTCCAGGTACATAGAGACCATACTAAAGGGATTTAGTATGGAAGTTTACAAGCGCAGTAACATACCTGTATTGCACGGAATCACCCTCTCAAAAGAGATGTCACCCAGGACTGATGAGGAGAGGGTTTGCATAAGAACTATACCCTACGCTTCGACGGTAGGATCTATAATGTACGCGATGCTATGTACTGTAGGGTTCCTAGGCACTCTTGTGAGGGTTCATAAGGCATCAACCATGCCCGAATAAAATTTTAGACGTGCCGAACAACCCAAAGCCGGGATCTTTGCTAGATTATTAGGGTTTAACATGCAAGTAAACATCTTTACTACTAAGTGTGAGAGATTACAACCTTTGTAGTCCGCTCCTTCACTTCATAAGCTCCGAGTAGAAGTCCCTTCGCCGCGATCCACGATCCCCCGGACTCAAGAGAGGCTCCACGACTCGAACGATCCATGCTAGCTTGTAGTATGCCTTTTCTCCGATGATCTACGTCGAAATTGCTATAACTCAAGCTCTCTCACTCTAATGACGTGAACACCCTAATCTAATGGGCGATATTAGATAAGGATGATAAAGTAGTATTTATGCTTTCTTTTTATATCAAATTCTCACAAGAAATCATCACAAAAAGAAAAACTAGTAAGCTTTCTCAAAGCATGAGAGAGAGGAATATGATGATAAATGAGTTAATACTTTTTTGATGAATAATGAAATGTATATATGAATTAATAATGTAACCATGGTCAAGGGATGACAAGGATAACCCTTGTAGAGAATCAACTAGAGCTAGGGTTTGGTTGGGTTAAAGAGTGAGTCATGGATAAATATCAACATAATATCTTTCTCATGACAAAAGGAATTCTTTCTAGAATGGTCAAGAAGGAGCTATCCCTAATCAAACCCTAACCTTATTTAATCTCTACTAAACATGTTCCTTTATTAATCATATCATGTTGCAATAATATATATCACATATATATTATATATTTGCAACAAAAGAAAATAATACAATTAACATATATCGCATATATATCAATGTATTATCCTGCGAGAAAATGAAATAACAAAGTGAGCCAATATTAGATAATGTAATACAATATATCATATATATTATTATAAATTAAATCATCGAATCAACACTTGATCCGACAATCCGGCTATATCGAATATAACCGACTAATATATCTTGTACCGATTCATCGAATCAACACTTGATCCGATGACCCGGTTCATATCTAAATATCGCGAGAATATAATACGGTATCTCATATCGCATTGTCCTTGGTCCTGCACATATCACATATGTGCCTCTACTCCGTTTTGCCTGAGTCAAGAAAGCTCTGTGTAGGACTCTAAGGAATCGTCAATACGCCGGTAGCAGGTGATGATCATATCAAACACCCACAAGCTGCAAGCAGTCATCTAAACGTAACAGCCACCCAGGTATTGAGTGATCAGAAGATCAACAAGCTAGCCTGTACGTTCTCCTGTGAATCCAATCAGTAACATTCCCGTACAGTCCGGTCTCTTCGTCTGATATGTCGCATATCAAGTCTAGGGGTGGTATACGTCAGACTCCAGTAACCGATAAGTCGTGTCGATGTGTGGCTCATAACGGGTCGAGAAACTACTGGTAACACTTACCAGTAAATCTCTATATCAGCCCTGGCCAGGGACTTCCAGTTATAGCCAATCGAACACAGCACAACATCAACTCCCTATACCGGGAGAGACGAATCCCCTCCTATCGCTCATTGCCTCCATGTGATTCAGGACTGTACCCAAAAGCCACCATTTTGCACGCCCTCTTAGACATGGTAAGGTGGAAATCAAAGCATAGTGGGAATCACACAAGACTCTATGACGATCTCGGGTCTACAGACTACCCTGTACCAGTGTCACCGGAGAACTGCCATCTGACGTATGGTATATCACCATCTGGGAGTTCTTGGCGAGTCCGTCCAGTGTACCCAGTCTCTACTGAGCACCCGTACACCATCCTTGATGTCAAACAACGATGGATATGGGATCATCCATCGCCCATCATATGGGTTAAGATGCGTATACGCTAGTCTACTCTGCTGTATCGATGCCCTGTCTTGATATACCCTCGACTAGGAACAATTATAGGATGTACTCATCGACTACCATGGCCCCACTAGTATGATCTCATCATAGTCCTAGCTGTCGAGTACTGATCCTAAGGGCTTTATCAACATGTAAGAGTAAGACAGTAAACCAATACAAGTCAATATGTTAAGATAAAGTGAAACCAAATAGCATACTATAATGACGAGCAAGAAAGTTCTCTCTCTATATATCCAAACATCCATCATAATATACAACATATGTACAACAATGGCTTCTAGGGCATATATATAACTAACAATCTCCCACTTGCACTAAGGCCAGCTGTTGTAATATCTCATACCAAGCATCCCGAATAATCTCTCAAACTGTATCTAGGGAATGGCCGTCGTGAGTGGATCCGCAGTGTTGTCCTTCGTATCTACTCTCCTGACCTCGATCTCCCGGCGATCAACTATCTCCCTGATCAGGTGATACCGCCTCAGAATATGTCTTGACTTTTGAAGGGACCTGGGTTCCTTTGCCAAATCCACTGCTCCATTGTTATCGCAATACAGAGGTATTGGATGTTCAATGGATGGAACCACACCAAGTTCACTAATGAACTTCTTTATCCAGAAAGCCTCTTTGGCGGCATCGTTGGCAGCAATGTATTCAGCCTCCATCGTCGAGTCTGCAATGGTATCCTGTTTGGAACTCTTCCAACATACCTCCCCTCCATTGAGGGTAAAGACAAATCCCGAGTGCGACTTAGAGTCGTTCTTATCACTTTGGAAGCTGGAATCGGTAAAGGACTCCACCCGGAGTTCTCCGTTACCATACACCAAGAATATGTCTCTAGTCCTTCACAAGTACATGAGAATGTTCTTCACGGCTGTCCAGTGACTCTCTCCAGGATCTGCTTGATACCGACTCACTACACTTAGTGAGTATACTACATCGGGTCTGGTACATAGCATCACATACATGATAGAGCCTACTGCCGAACCATAGGGTATCCCTTGCATGCGAGCTCTCTCCAACTCAGTCTTGGGAGACATCTCTTTGGAGAGAGTGAGTCCAGAGATTATGGGTTGGTTCCTACGCTTGGATTCTTCTATACTAAACCTCTTTAGTATGGTGTCAATGTACCTGGATTGGGACAATCCCAGTATCCGTTTAGATCTATCTCTATAGATCATGATTCCCAATATGCAGGAGGCATCACCTAGATTTTTCATTGAGAATCTTTTTGATTAGAAGAGCTTGACTGACTACAGCATAGGAATATCATTTCCTATCAAGAGTATGTTATCCACGTAAAATACAAGGAAGACAACCTTACTCTCTGCTACCTTTTTATAGATACAAGGTTCATCTATATTTTTGATGAAGTCAAACTCATTGACTACAACATCAAAGCAGATGTTCCAACTCCGCGATGCTTGCTTTAATCCATAAATGGATTTAAGCAGCTTGCACACCTTTCCGCTGCACCCACTATCTACGAAGCGCTCTGGCTGAGTCATGTACACACACTCTTCTAAATCACCATGTAGAAAGGCTGACATAACATCCATTTGCCAGATTTCGTAGTCATGGTATGCAGCAATGGCAAGTAAGATCCGGATGGACTTAAGCATAGCCACTGGACAAAATGTTTCGTCATAATCCACACCTGGTCGTTGACGAAAACCCTTTGCAACAAGTCTAGCTTTGAAAGTCTCAACTTTTCCATCTACACCAAATTTCTTTTTAATGATCCACTTGCTCCCAATGGGTTTTACCCCTTCAGGTGCATTTTCAAAAGTCCATACTTTGTTGGTGTACATGGATTCCATCTCAGATCACATTGCATCCAGCCATTTCACAGAGTCACCACTTGTGATGGCCTGCTCGAAACTAGTCGGGTCATCATCTTTCATGATGCAATCCTCGATTCCACCATCAATGAGGAAACCGTAGTATCTCTCAAGTGGATGAGAAACCCTACTAGATCGGCGGAGAGGCTGGGGTTCGTCGGGTACTACTGAATCCTCTGGTTCCACTAAATCTTCAGTTGCAGTATGTGTTGCTGGAACTTCTTCCAGTTCTACATCAGAGCCACTAAACTCTTTTGCAAGAAATTCCTTTTCTAAAAAGGTGGCATGTTGAGCAACAAACACCTTTTTCTCTTCACTGTGGTAGAAAAAATATCCATAAGAATTCTTCGGATATCCTACAAACAAGCAAAGAACTGACTGTGCCTCGAGTTTGTCCGGATTTTGCCTTTTGACATAGGCCGGACAACCCCATTTCTTAACTCGTTTAAGATACGGTCTCTTCCCACTCCATATCTCATATAGTGTGGTAGGTACAGATTTAGATGGAACTTGAATCAATAGGTATGCTGCTGTCTCAAGCGCATAACCCAGAAGGAAATAGGTAACTCAACAGTGCTCATTATAGAGCGCACCATATCTAATAGAGTGTGATTCCTACGCTGCGATACACCGTTGTGCCGTGGTGTATAAGGAGGAGTAAGCTGAGAGTGAATCCCATTCTCTTTTAGATAATCTAGTAACTCATTGCTTAAGTATTCACCTTCTCGATCAGATCGAAGAATCTTAATACTTTTGCCCGTTTGATTCTCTACTTCGTGCTTATATTCTCTGAATTTCTCAAAAGCTTCAGACTTGTGTTTCATCAGGAACACATGTCCGAATCATGAGAGATCGTCAGTGAATGTAATGAAGTAGGAAGAACCGTTCCTGGCATGCGTAGACATAGGACCACATTCATCACTATGTACCAGTCCAAAGAGTTCCGTAACTCTTTCTCCGTATCCACTAAACGGAGCTTTGGTTATTTTGCCTTTGAGACATGAGTGGAAAGTATCATAAGATGATAATTCGAATGGATTCAAATATCCATCCTTATGTAACTTAGCTAGTCGTGTCGCATTGATATGACCAAGTCTACAATGCCACAAGAAGGATTCGTTCATTTCTGAACTCTTCCTCATGTGTGTGTTTTGTATATTGAGGACTGTATTTTGATTGAGAATGAATAAGCCATTATGTAACGAGCCTGATGCAATCAACTTTTGATATTGGAATATGTTCATAACATTATCCTTTACTACAAAATTATATCCTTCTTTACTTAATAAAGAAACTGATATAATGTTAAACATCATGTTCGGTATATAATAGCACTCATTCAGAATCAGTGTATTACGACTTGGTAATACTAGGTGATATTCGCCAACTACTTTGGCTGCAATACTTGCACCTTTCCCTACTTGAACGGAATGATCACCTTTTCCCAGTTCTCTACCTTTTCGTAGCCCATGTAACAATTTACATATGTGGGATCCTGATCCGGTATCTAATACCCAGGACGTAGGGTGAACTAAGAAACAGTTCTCAATAACTAACACACCCGAATAAGGTGCATCAACATGCATGTTCTCCATTTGGGCGGCTTGAGAATCCAGATATTCTACTATTACCTGTTCAGTCTTATAACTCTTATAAGAAAGAACGGGACCAACGTTTCCCTGCTCAGTATAATAAGCCGGTTCAGTCAATACATCCATATTATTATCTTGATTATGGCCTGGCATGGTCGCTACCTGGAGAGAGAGAGAAGAAAACACTTTAGCGTATGCTCTTGCAAGATTAGATTGGTTATTATCTTATCTAATCAGGATGTCTCCCACTGTTTTTATCAAATCTTCCTTCATACCCTAAAAGGTAAGATTAGCCGGGATTAGTTACACCCTACAATTTCGTCAATCTTTCAGCTAGATCAGTGTCGGTACTTGAGGGAGGTTTCCCGTGCTTTCGCACGGACCTAATTAAAGTAAATCTCGTTTTCCCAGAGGCGTAACCTCGTTAACACTTTTCTAGACACCTACTTGATCGGCTAATTGTCCTGTGTAAAACTCTCCCAGGAGTAACATTTACTCGTAGTGGGTATCGGGATCCAACTACCTCATAGGAGGTATGCAATCTCATTGCAAATTTCAACACTTGAAATTCCCGATAATATTTTGCCCCTAGCGATCTATGACCTTGACAAGGTCAACAAACCATATATCGCAAGTCAAGTTCAACCCGTCATTTCCCGATTGAATTAAACCCACCCGCATGACCCTTGACAAGGTCAACAAGGCCGTACGAATACCCTAATCTAATCACATCTCATGTTTTAGCAGATAAACACTAATTAGCTACCGCACACTGTGCCTTGACAAGGTCAACAAACGCAGCACGAATACTAAGTAGGATTTATCTGAAATGACGGAGGGCTACGACAGGTTTTTCAGAAAACCGATTGCGTAATGAACTTGATATCGTCGTAGAATCGAGTGTTTTTTAAAAAGAAGTGTTTTTGAGGCTTTTTCTAGTTTCGCTAAAGAGGTCACTCCCGGTGAAGGGATCTCGGCTCTTTCTCCATCGAATAAGGTGCTGGATATGTTAGTGTATATGCCCTAGAGGCCATTACTGTATCATACTAGTTTGTATATTACTTGAAGGAAGCTTGGGATATTCACAGTTGTATATATAATCTTTCTCGAAATGGTAGTATGCTACTTGGCTTGTCTCGACTTCAATATGTGCATATGTTTCTTTTAGCATATCGCTTATATACATATTAGTAGAGCCCTTAGGATTATTGCTTGATTACCAGCGTTGTGATGGCGCTCACACTCGTGGGGCTGTGTGATCTATAAGCACATCCTTATACAGGTCCCTAGTCATTGGACTATCGAGACAGGGCATCGATACTCCAGAGTAGACTAGCGTATGCGCTTCTCATCCCAGCGTGGGAGACGGTCTGTTCCACAGCCGTCAGTACGTCGTACTTGAGATAGTATGCGGGTGCTTTTTAGGTTACGAGTACACTGGACAGGACTCGTCAGGAATTATTGGTTGGTATTATACCTATCGTCAGTTATCAGTTCCCAGGTGACAAGAGTACAACTTAGTCCGCTGACTTGACACTGTCACTTCGTCTCGAGTGTGTTCCCACTGCACTTTGATTACTACCCTACCACGGCTCAAAGGAGTCGTGCAAACAGGTAGTTTTTGGGTGCAGTCCCGAAGCACTTGGAGGCAGTGACGGTTAGACAGGATTCGTCTCTCCCGATATTGGGGGTTGACATCGCGCTGTGTCCAGGAGAGCCATTACACAAGTAGTCCCTGGCCAGGGCAAGCGAGATATACTGGTAGGTTTCCAGTGTTATCTCAGGGTGTTCTGGGCTAAACTCCTACACGACTTGTACCGCTATTAGGGGACTGACGTTCACCGCCCCTTAGGCCCTCCATGCGATGTATCAGACGAACAGCCAGGACTGTACGGAGACTGTCACATACAGGCTCAGTAGGAGTTCAGAAGGGGTCACCTTGTCAGTCTTCTTATCGGCATCTACCTGGGGACCGTTACGTACAGCTAGTGTCGCTTGCGGTCTGTGGTTAAACCCACTACCAGCGTAGTGTCGAGTCTTTAGAGTCCCACACAGAGAGCTATTCGTCTTTAAGCAAAATGAGTAGAGGTCACATGGTTTTGCGACAGGGTTCGTTCACATCCGCGCACTTGTGCACTTTTGCTGTCCGGACAGCTTATACTAGCGGGCTTTGGTTTAAGCCAGATCCTAGTATATAATTTGGGATTGGTTTTATCTCTTTGTATTCGTGTTCCTCGGATCACGAATACGGGTGTGTATGCACAGTTGATTGAGACAGAGGGAGAGGACTTTGATTAGGGTTAATGACCATTGTCATTTTGCTAACCCTAATGCTTATGTGTGTATTATGGTTAATTGATATTAGTTATATATAATTGTGCATGGTTAGGGTTGATGACTTTTTGACCACTCTTGACTTGTTGACCTAGGTTGACACTTTGACCATCATCATTCCATATAAAAGATGCTCTTCGATCCTTGCAATTAGCATTAAATATGAAATGATAATGGTCATGTCTTGATTAAGCCATGACAATTATCTCACTAATTATCAATTTACAATAATTCACACATATATGTGAGAATGATTCATTATTCTCTCATTCTATCATATTCATTCTCTCCTCCTCTTCCTCTCTCTCAAGCTCTCCACTCTCATGTGTTGAGAAACACTTGAGCTTGAGAAAACCACTTCTAGATAATCTTACTCTCATCTAGGGTTCTAGGATTAGCACTTCTAGCACCTTAGTTACTTCTAGCTTGATGTTGAAGCCAAAGGTTGAGGCTCTCGGGTGGATCCTTCTTCAACTAGAGAAGGCGACAAGGTGATCCCTTTCTACCACTCCAAGGAGCAAGGAGAGAAGGACATAAAGCCCAAGGTATAACCTTTCTACCCTATAGCTAACTCTCTTTAGCTTTTAGCTAGTTTTGTTTAGAAAAGATCCCGACTTTGTCTAGTCCATGTTTCCTAGAGTAGTAAAAATCCGATTTTTATTCCGTTTTCCGCCTCCCCGCAAGCACCGGGGTGGGCAACGTGGACTTACAGTGGTATCAGAGCCTAACTAAACATAAACTAGCTAGGTAGTAAAGTGTAAGGAAGTTCAATCGAAAAAAATCACAAAACTAAAAATACAAAATCCTAAGTTTCTGTTGAAATTTTTTCTGCTCTAAAAATAAAAAATCATACGTCAAAAATCATCTCAGGGTTTTGTTAAGAAACTCACCAAACCCGGTCGAGTGAATCGTTCAAAGCGCCGCAGTTCCGCGGCAATAGAAAGCTATTGCCGCGGAACCGCAGCCGAGTTGACTTGGTTCTTGATCGAGTTTGATGCAGTGTTCTTCTGACATGGTTTAGGGATTTTTAAGATGGTTTATTTGTGCAAAGGTTTTCCAGAAAAGAAATTTCTTTTTGGGGGCCTATAAATCTGTATTTTTTATCGAACTTCACTACACTTTGACTAATGGGTTATATCTATGATGTTTATATGTATTGAACGTCGGCTAATCGCTATACGTCGATTAGTGGGGGTTATACATATCTGTGATCTGTGTTTGATGATGGTATGTGTATATGAATGCGTTGGATTGTCGCGGGTGAATAGCCGGGGTGGATGTGAGATGAGTGTTTCTTTTTTCTTTCGTTCATGTAACATGTAAATTGATGTAATATTATTTTTTTGGCCGCACAACCGGGTCGGGGTTGTAGCCGTCATTGTATAATTCTTTTTACTGTTTTTGCTCCTAGGATAGACCAATGGAGGGGTGCACAAACTACCGGGTATCTCGAAGTGCCGAGTGGCCTACTCACGGTGTTGAGGGAGGTTGCTTCGCTTCGTGTGCTTGGCGGATAGTTTGCCGCACCCGTAGGGGTCTTGGGTGGGGTATTTGGCTATTCACCGCGACCATGTAATCCGTTTTTCGTTGCAGGCTCGAACGGATTGCGGATTTCTAGTATATCCAATGTATTCATCTGTGATCTGTAATGTCTATCTTTGCTTTATATCTATATACTATAACTATTTAGGCGTTGCTTATGTTTTACAGCCGCGCTCACCCAGCCCCCGCTCTGTCGTTAGTTAAGTAACCTAACGGGTGATGACGGGGCCCCGTGGCGAATGCGAATGGCATAAGCGTACGTCATATTTTGGTTGTTTTCTGCAATGGTAGGATTAAATGATGGGACGCATTAAAAGAACTAATGCAAGAAAATAAACAAAGTAAAAGTCGATTGGAACACTTTGAAAACCACTCGGTTCTTTTCAAAACTAAACTTTTAAACGCGGAGCTTGAACCACTCCTTTTAAAAGCTATCTCGTTCCATCGATTATATCAAGTTCACTACGTTCACGGTTTCGCCAAAACCATTCGTAGCCCTCCTTCATTCCACATGAATGGTCAAAAAGTATTCAAGCTATGTATTTTGGCCAAAGTCAAGGCATAGTGATTGGTAGCTATTGGGTATTCATGTGCAGCATAGATTGATGCGTTGGTTTGGGACAGTCGTGCTGCCATTTTGGCCAAAGTCAAGGGTAGGTACGGGTGGGTCCAAATTAACCAGGAGAATGACGGGTAGAACTTGACATGTGACTTATGATATTTTGGCCAAAGTCAAGGTCATAAGAGCATGGGGCAAAAATCCACATCGGGAGTCTCATAAGCACTGAAACATGCTAGCGCTGCATACCATTTGGAGTGTGATAATTTTGGTAGGATTCCTTCGGTTTTTTCACGCGATGATATTTGGATCCCGATCTTACTGTGAGTATATGCTACTCCTCGGGAAAGTTCTCACTTAACGATCAATGCTATAAACCTAGTAGGTGTCTAGAAAGGTGTTAGCGGGGCTACGCCCACAGGGAAAAGAGGTTACTTAATTAAGGAATTTCGCGAAAGCGTTGGAAAACCTCCCTCGAAGTACCGAGACTGGCATGGCTGAACGATTAAGCAAGTATTGTACGGTGAGATTGATCCCGACTAATTCTTTCTTTAAGGTTTGAGAAGGGATTCGAGAGACAGTGGGAGCCATCCTGTTTAGACAAACTAAAAACCACTCTAAACTTGCAAGAGCATCATGCTAAAGTGTTTCTTTTCTCTCTCCTAATTGCAGCGACCATTCAACATGACCGGACTTAAGTTATTACTAGATAAAAACATACTGACAGGGCCAAACTACAAAGATTGGCTCAGGAATGTCAAGATGGCAATCACTTACGACAAGATGGGGTATGTCCTTACCACCAAAGCTCCCCCTGTCCCAGGTCCCACCTCCAGCGTCGCGGATAAAGAAATACGTAAGACATAGGAGATCGATTGCGCGAATGCCAAATGCCTCGTGCTTGCCTCGATGGACAACGAACATCAGAGGAGGCATGAGAATATGGACCTAGAGTCCATATTTCTCCATACAAAAGAACTGTATGGGGAGAATTCTCGTATCGCAAGATACGAAGTGTTGAAGAAGCTATTTTCGGCAAGATTGGCCGTCGGATCATCGGTAGCGGAACACGTGCTTAAGATGATTGGCTACATAGAGGAGCTCGCAGACCTTGGGACCACGTTGGAGAATGAACTCTATACTGATTTGATTCTCCAGTCCCTTCCTGCCACTTACGCCCAGTTTGTCCTAAACTTCAACATGCAAGGAAAGGAGGTTGAACTTTCCGAATTTCTGAACATGTTGAGGAGTGCTGAGGGCACCCTACAGAAGCGTAGGGAGACATCCACTTTGTTTGTAGGAGGATCTTCCTCTTCTAGGTCCAGGGCGAAAGCCAAGGGTAAGAAGAAGAAAGCCCCCGCCAAACCAAGAGGCGGTGTCAGTAAAGTGGATACGAAGGGAAAAGGAAAGGCAACAAAGGTAGCGGGAAAGCTGGTGGGGAAGGATGAATGCTTCTACTGTCACAGAAGTGGACACTGGAAACAGGATTGCATGGCTTGGAAGGCCAGAACCCAGGATCTGAAGCGAGTTGATGCTTCAGCTTCAGGTGTGTATGTTATTGAAAATTGTCTATCAATAAACTCTGCATCCTGGGTATTGGATACCGGATCAGGATCTCATATCTGTAATTCTTTGCAGGCGTTGAGAAAGCGTAGAGTTTTGAAGGCAGGTGACATGACCCTCAGAGTTGCAAACGGAGCTAGCATGGATGCTGAGGCCGTGGGGGACTATCACCTAGGATTGTCGGATGGACACTTTTTGGTTTTATGTAGTTGTTATTTTGTACCAAATTCAACCTGTAATATCATTTCTGTATCTTTATTATCTAAAGAAGGTTATGAATTTGCATTTGTAAGTAATGTAGTGAACATTCACCTTAATCAAGTTTTGATTGGGTCAGGGACATTAAACAACGATATATACGTATTGAACCAACCACAGATTTTCAATGTCCAGAATACACACAAAAGAATGTCTCCAGAAATCAATAAAACTTTCTTATGGCATTGTAGACTGGGTCACATCAATAAGAGAAGGTTGACTAAGTTACATACAGAAGGATATTTGGATCCGTTCGAATATCAATCGTATGCAACTTGTCAATCCTGTCTCAAAGGAAAGATGACAAAGACTCCGTTCACTGGACACGGAGTAAGAGAGAGCGAGCTCTTGGGACTCGTACACAGCGACGTGTGCGGTCCAATGTCTACGCATGCGCGAAGCGGTTATTCTTACTTCATTACTTTTACGGATGACTTTTCAAGGTACGGATATGTCTTCTTAATGAAACATAAATCCGAGGCTTTTGAAAAATTCCAGGAATACAAGAATGAAGTAGAAAAACAAACAGGCAAAAGTATCAAGGCACTGAGATCTGATCGAGGTGGTGAATACATGAGTGCCGAGTTTCTGGGTTACTTAAAAGAGAATGGAATTCTCTCTCAGCTTACTCCTCCATACACTCCGCAACATAACGGTGTATCGGAGAGACGGAACCGAACCCTATTGGATATGGTACGGTCCATGATGAGTAACGAGAGTTGCCGCGATCGTTCTCGGGATATGCGCTAGAATCAGCTGCATACCTTTTGAACCGAGTTCCAACTAAGACTGTGCCTACTACACCATATCAGATGTGGTGTGGGAAGAGACCCTATCCTAATCACATTAAGACATGGGGATGTCCAGCTTTTGTAAAAAAGCAGCATGCGGACAAGCTCGAGGCACGCTCAGTACAGTGCAAGTTTGTGGGATATCCAAAGAGCTCCAAGGGATATTTCTTCTATTGCGAAGAGGAAAAAAATGTCTTTGTTTCTCGCCATGCCCACTTTCTAGAACACCAGTTCATAGAAAAAGAAATAAGTGGGAGCGCAATAGAACTGGAAGAAATTCCAGAACCACGAGCTATTACTGAAAGCTTAGTAGAACCAGAGGGTTCGAATGATCAGGACATTCCCAAGTCACTCCGCAGGAGTAGTAGGCAGTCTCATCCACCCGAGAGATACTACGGTTTTCTCATAGACGGGGATAGAGAGGATTGCATCATAGATTGTGTTGAGTCTACTAGCTTCCAGCAAGCCATTCAGAGCGTCGACTCGATAAAATGGCTGGATGCAATGCGGACCGAAATGGAGTCCATGTACACCAACAAAGTATGGACGTTGGACATTGCTCCAGATAGGGTAAAACCCGTAGGATGCAAGTGGATCTTCAAAAGGAAGATTGGTGTAGATGGACAGGTTGAGACCTTCAAACTGGAATTCTTCAACTCAACTGGGCCTGCGTCGGCGCATCCAATGAGATAAATCATCTTCGTCACTCTATCCAAGATGGACTAGCGGTCTTCTGTCACATCTCTGTCTGAAAGCTCATGTGGTTTCAGCTTATAAACTCAGGAGGCGACATCCCGTCAATCACAACAATAGCTGGGTCATCAGTTTGCACGGTAAACAACATCGCGACCTCTGGGGCAGGCTGTACATCAACAATCTTCTCAATCTAGCCATCTCTATCAATAGCTCGATCATCCGGTGCAAATCTGAACCCTCGCCTCAAACGAGAGATCACAACACAAACACTATACCGATACATTCCTATGTCACCAGAAAACATCATGGTCAGCCTTTGTACGTGACTTGCTCGCTCTGGTCGTATCTCTAGCAAAATCTCTCTCTCTCTCTCTCTCTCTCTCTCTCTCTCTCTCTGCGCTCAACACCCTGGTGACAAGAACCTCAAGCAGGTATCGATGAAGATAGATCGAAGGAACGAAAGGAATTAATTGGTCCGAAATGGATATATTATCATAAGAACGAATAGAGGCACGGATCTCAAGAATGTACATCCCAAGGTCACTTAAGCAGAGCAACGTGTTGTAAGTACGCCGCGGAACATACACATGGTATGTCACTCTACTCAAGCTACCAACTCCATCAACCAATTTCAACCTACGCGACGAAAGTTCGGGTCTAATACCACCTCAGTCAAGTCTAAGTTCCGTAAGGTCAAGCTTAAACCTGAACCAAGATTAAACCTAACGCTCTGATACCAACTTTGTCACGGCCCAAAAATTTGTCATGTGACCGGCACAAGAATCACGCAATGTCTAAGGGCATAACGTAATTCAAGTAAGCCAAAAACCCAGAAATCTATACCTTTTTGCGGAAAATAGTTGATGTGCGGTTTTGAAATAAAGGTATAATGAAATTATGTTTTCTTAAATGCATAAATAATGATATATGAAAATGCAACTGGATTATATACTAGATTTGAAAACATTTTTGCATGCGTAGTTTATAGGTTCTAACCTATGAGCACATCGTGTGCCGTATCGGTTTTTCCGAGCTTGGTTTTAATAGCATTTCGATTTGTTTTGATTGTAAGTACCTTCGCGTGGACTTCCAAGATGGCTAAGCATATTGACTTCGACTAAGCAAGGAGATTAGCAGGTGAGTAGATTTTGTAAGGTTCCCTACCACGACAGCAAGGTTTCGGGGGGCATCGTCCATGCCGTTTTCAAAAAATTGCCATGCTAACGAACCCTAAACTAAGAATCGTTAACTATAAATTTAGACAATAGCTAATGTAAACAACTTTTACATTAGGAGAATAAGAATACAACCTTTTTAGACGGTCTTTCTCTTCACTTGCTCCGTGTATTAGTCCTGCGACTCCACTAGGCTTCTCTTGAAACTTTGAACGAGCCTCCTTCGTTGTCTTCACGCTAAAGAAGATCCACCCGAAGTTCATATAGATCAAGTAACTCTACACTAAAATTCTTTAGTGTATGAAACACACCACACTAATTTTCTAGATTGATGTGGGATGATGAAGTAGGGGTTATGATAAGCTCAATAGTATGTGTTAAAGCTTTATGATTCACATCACATGTGAGGGTTGAAGCTTGAGCCATGACAAGAGGAGGAAGAAGAAGCTAGATAGCAACCATGGGAGCAACTAAAGAAAATTGGCTATGTGTTTGGAATGAGCAAGAAAGAATGCCAAGCCTTGACCCATAACTCATTCATGCATGGAATTATGCAATATAAAATTGCAACTATGCTTGAATAGTGAGTCAAGAAGAATAAAAAAAAGATAATCCCATGCTTACAACCATGCTTCATTTTACACCCCATTTCTATTTTCACAAAATAGAAATATAAATGCCATGCTTCATTATTATATATATTTATATATCATATATATTAATATATATTTAATGAAGAAATATTAGTGCGCTAATGATATTAGTTAATATATAATTATATCACATATAATTTATATCACATTATTAAATCAAAATTTGATCTAATAATCCGGTTATATCATATATGACCGACTATTATCATTTATCTGTAGATCACATTATTGAATCAACACTTGATTCGACAAACTGGTTATTTCACATATAACCGAACCAATAACAGATGACTTCCAGATTACAATACGGTATCACATACTCGTATTTAATCAGGCCCACACAAATATCGCATATGTGTCCTACTTCGTTTCTCTTGAACCAGGGAACTTCTGTGTAGGACTCTAAAGACTCGTCAATACGCCAGCAGTAGGTGATAATCATATCAGTCACCTACAAGCCGTCTGCGGTACTAGATGGACGAAACGGCTAATTGGGGATTAAATGATTTGAAGTTCAACAAGCAAGCCTGTCTACAGTCTCCATGAATCCTATCAGTAACACACCCGTACAGTCTGGTCTCTTCGTATGATATGTCGCATATAATGTCTAGAGGTGGAAATCATCAGACCCTAGTAACGTGATAATTCATGCTGATGTTTGGCCTATAACGGTTCGAGAAACTACTGATAACACTTATCAGTAAATCTCGGCAGCTGCCCTGGCCAGGGACTTCCAGTTATAGCCAATTGAGCATAGCGCAACATCAACCCCCAATACTGGGAGTGAAGAAACCCCTCCTATTGCTCAATGCCTCCATACGACTCGGTACTGTACCCAAAATCCACCTGTTTGCCCGTCTCCTTTGAGCGTAGCAGGGAGGAAATCAAAGCGCAGTAGGAGCTGCACAAGACTCTATGACGATCTCGGGTTTACAGACTAATCTGTACCAGTGTCACCAGAGGACCGCTATCCGACGATAGGTATACTACCACATAGGAGTTTTCGGCGAGTCCTGTTCTGTGTATCCAGTCTCCACTGAGCACCCGTATACCATCTCTGATGTCAAACACCAATGGATGTGGGATCATCCATCGCGCATCATATGGGTCAAGAAGCGTATACGCTAGTCTACTATGGAATATTGATGCCTTGTCTCGATATTCCCTCGACTCGGAACAATTAATGGATGTACTTATGAACTACCCTGGCCCCACTTGTATGATCTCCATCATATTCCTGGTAGTCAAGTACATATCCTAAGGGCTTTATCAACACGTGAGAGCAAGACAGTATCACAATACAAGTCTACATGTTAAGATAAAGAGTAACCAGATAGCATACTATCAAGTCGAGCAAGAAAGTCCTCTATATATATGTCCAAGCATCCATTATAATATACATCAATGTACAACAATGTCCTTTAGGGTATACATATCACTAACAATCTCCCACTTGCACTAAGGCCGTGTTTTGTAGTATCTCATACCCAACATCCCAAAGAGTCTCTCAAATTGCTTCTTGGGGAGGGCCTTCATGAGTGGATCCGCTATGTTGTCCATAGTGTCAACTCTCCTGACCTCGATCTTCCGAGGATCTACAATCTCACATATCAGGTGATACTGCCTTATAATATGTCTGGATCTCTGGTGGGAACTGGGTTCCTTGGCTAAAGCCACCGCTCCATTTTTATCACAATACACAGGTATTGGATGCTCAATGGATGGAACCACACCAAGCTCAGCAATGAACTTCTTGTAACGTTTTCAAAATAATAAAATATGATTTTTGGGAAATTTTATAATTTAATATTATTTTAATGAATATTTTAATATTCTGGTATAATTAAATACAAATAAATGGGGGGAAATTATGGAAAATTCTAAAATAAGGTTTTTTATGGAATTATGCCATTTTAGAGTTTTTAAGATTAGTTATATGCTAATTTAGTGCTAATCGCGATTAAAAATTGCTAATTGGATTTTTAGCACTTTTGAGCAAAAATATGCACATATCATTTTCCACACTTGTTACACTTGTGTTACATTTCTTTTGCCATGGTTGTTCTTTTGGGTTCACTATTGGAGTGAGAAGGAAAAGAAAAGAAAAGGAAAAAGTAAGTGATGATGAGAGAGAATGTCTAGGTCAACCTCTTTTGACCCATTGCCCCCCATCATTTCCCTTCTCATTCTCTCTCCTCTCCCTCCCCTTGTTGCTGCTGCTCTCTCTCCCTCTCTCACCCTCTTCACAAAAACCCTAGATCCACCATGAAAAAAAAATCCAAAACCCCATTCCCACTCCACAAAACTTACTCCCAAGCTCACTAGCTACACATTGAACCTAGCAAGATTGGATTTGGAGGACTTTGAGCAACTCAAGAATTTTCTTGAGTTGCTAAAGGAGGTAATTTCTGCACCTATTAGAGTAGTATCTCATTACTTGTGCATCTATTCTAGTTTCATATCGATATTGTGTCGTTTTGAGGAATTTGGAGAATTCAAGTTAGGGTTTAGGGTAAAACTGAAATCAAAGTGAAATTGAGGCTTGTTGTGACCTTAGAACCCCTTGTGTGATGCTAATTTGGACCCACACCTGAACATGAAACCAGAATACAGAATTACAGAATCGATATCGGGGAAAACTGTAAATCTGGAAGTGTTTTGTGGAATCTGCTATCACCCCGAGACCCCAAAAATAAAACTCAGTTGATAGTGAGATGTGCAGGCACTATAGAACCACCACACCAAACCCTAGCCCCCAACTCCATTTCCAGGCCGCCAATTATTCCCTTCTGGCCGCAATTTGCGGCCAGAGCAGGAGGGAATTGCCTGGATTTTCGTGCATGGCCCCATTTCCTCTATTCTTGAACCTGGGTATGTCTAGTTTTGACTGATTCCATCTAGGGTGAAATCTGGGTTGATTTTCCTATGTTGGTGCATGGTTTACGACTTGATTTAGCATGGATTTTGGTATTTGGTGATTCATTCCTGTTGGTGGCGTTTGGACGTCAACGACAAGTGGATATTGAACATGTTTACATGCGAGTTGATAGGTTTTTACCTATGCGTGTAGCGTGTGCTATTTTGGTTTCCGATGTGATTTTCATGTGCTTTAGCGTTGTGATATACTTATAGGTACCCTACGAGATGTTGAGGCAAAGAAGATGAAGATGGCGACATCGGCACCGACACATGAGAAGCAAGGTGGGTAGATTTATATCTACGGGGAGAAGTCGGGTGGATGACGTATAGCACCCCCGCAGTCCGTGGTGATGTATACGAATACGTATACACACATATATTTATTATGTGCTGTTTAGGGTTATTGATGGTAATAATGGATTATTGGTGATAAGGATGTATGGGTTGAGTAGTGCGAAACCCTAGAGTAGTGGTTGCACCCACACTCACACATACACACATACTTGCATACATTCTTTCATATATCTGTGCGCATATGATGGTGTGTATATCTACACATGGGTACGGGACTATGTGTTCATATACGAGTTTTGAGGATGATACGTGGGATTGAGATGAGTCGATGAGATTCGATTGAGGCAGTGAGATTTTGCGACATGACAGAGTTCGTATTGGAGATGTGATATGATGGTAGTGATACCTGTCATGTGATGAGATAGTGTGATATCGACTCAGATTTAGGTGGTTTCCATACCCCTCTCTATTGACTTGATTGTGGGTTCGTAGTTCGCATAGTAGGCGTTAGACTAGACCCGAGTCATACCTATTTCAAAACTAACGAATCAGGGATATTTTAAAGATAGGCAAAAGGGTTTATACGGATATTTTCAAAAGGCGCATCTTTTCTTAAAACACCGTAGCCCTTATTTTACCAAAAGCCCTGATTCGTCTTATTTCAAAAGGCAAGGTTGCATGATATATCTATTGAGGCAGGTTCTCTACTGTTGTGTTGACTACTCGATTCCGCACATTCATGCTTTTTGCATTGCATCGCTTGTATTGTTGATATATTTCAGTCATGCTGCTAGGACACTAGCACCATTATCGATGATGCGTATGTTCCACGTACACTGTTGCCGGCTCACACACTTCATCATCGATAATTGCCATGTCACTACACTGTAGTACTGTTGCATTCAGGATATGACCCTTGCATGACATATTGATATGCTTACCTTTCAGCTATATGTCGCATACATGCTGCTTCCTGATTATACGCATTGGGATATGTTATTTCCATGATATTTCTGGTTTGTGGGAACCGTGGGTGTTTCAAAAGGAAAGTATGTAATTGTTTTAAAACCCGGTTACCCTTGATATGATATTTCAGTGCGTCCACCATGTGTTTTCTCGGTGCTGAGAGCGACATGTGAAACCCGATTCGAGGAGGCGGATGAGGCCGATTGCGGGTACATGGTGGACCCGGTATGGTTCCCCGGGGCAAGAAATGTTTTTCATGGAGTAGACGATGAGCCTGTCAGGGTGGCGAGTACCTACCGGTGATTTTGTTGGACCTGGCGGTTATCCGGAGGATACCGACCAGAGTCGATAGATGGATATAGGCGTACTGCCGGGGCCGAGGGCCGATACCGCAGACAGAGCCTGTGGGCCGATCCGGACTGACGGAGCCCGATATATGAGGATTTACGTGCCGATGCTGGGCACAGTTTTCATGATGTTTTCGAGTGCTGATGCTGGGCACTCCGGTTCCATGATTTTGACGTGTCGAGAGGGACACAGGTGGTTTATATCCTCATATTTCCATGCATATGCTGATGATATTTACATGCATGATGGTTATTGTCATTGGGTGACGAGTGGACGGGATCCACATACATGCAGATTGATTTCATTGATTGTACCTCACATTTATGATATGCTATTACCTGAGGCACTGGCACGAGCACTTGGCATTACACTCATGTATAGAGATTACTTTGCCAGTTTAGCATGTTTCAGTCTTATTCATATTGTGGTTTATATTTATCTGATCGTATTGACCTAGGATTGGTCATGCATTCGATCTCTGCTTGTAGATATTTTCTATTCACGAGTTTGCAACTCACCACCGTTGTGCCACAGTCCTTGCAGGTTTTTGCCGTACAGATTCCATAGCGGCATTTCTGGCACACTGCTTCCATATGGGTGACTTGCGTTGGTAGGTGGGTTCTTTTGTATCAGAACCGCCATTGCTCCTGTATTATTCATTGTATGTAGTAATTCCATCAAACAAAAACTTGTGTATTGTTTCAGACTTAGAAAACAGTGTTGTATTATTTCGACCTTAGAGTCGCGCTTGTAGTATTACGGTTTTATGGCTGTTTTTAGTTTCTTTTTGGGTTTTGATCCTCGCCTTTGGCGTTGTATTTTATTATTGCTTGCGTGGTTGTGACCGTCGATTGACGAAGAGCTAGCTCCCGCTTGGGGATGCCTTTTATCATTTCATATATATTATTCTTGTTGTACCCCGTTTGGGGCCAGTTTTTACAAAGGAAACTCTGCCGAAATTTTCAGGAAAGGTTACACATTTTAAAATACACATTCGGCTTAGTTATTTAAAAACTTTGATTTTCAAAACATGATTTCTTTACTTTTCAAAACCAGTTTTCCTTATTTACTCTTTAAACGGTTTTAGATTGCTGGGCTTTTGGCTTACTTGGATCAGATGGGGTCCTATAGACTTCATATGGTTCAAGGGCCAGTCACGTGCTCTTTCGGGTCGTGACAAAGTTGGTATCAGAGCGCTAGGTTGACCTTGGTTCGAGTCTGAGTTTGACTATGTGGAGCCTAGGGCGTTATTTATATACGGAACTTTGGCTTGACCTTACGGAACTTAGACTTAGTCGAGGGGGTATTAAACACGAACTTTTGTCATGTAGGATGACCCTTGGTTGATGGAATAGGTGACTAAAGTAGAGTGACGTACCGTGGGTATGTTCCGCGGCATACTTACGACACGCCACTCCGCTTAAGAAACCTTTGGTTGTACATTTCCTTGCACAGTATTATATTCCTTCCTATGATATATCTTCATCGATACTGGTTATGATCTCGCTGCCGTGATTGCATGGGCAGAGTGAGCTACGGCTCGAGTTGCGTCAGCATGAGCTCATCGTGGACGAGGGCTGACCGGGGCGTGATTCCAGAGACATACGGTTGCATTGAGGCTTCGTAATTTTGTTTCCGCACTATGAACGTTTGACAGGTCACTGTTGCGAGGTTTCTCGGATGTACCGGACGATACCAGAGGATTGAGCCACTGATAGAAGCCAGCCAGGATGTGATGACTGTTGATATATCGCTTATTCAGGACGATTGAGGCGCTGTTTAGCGTATAGACGGCTGATCCAGTTGTTGCTGCGAGTGACGAGATATCGCCCAGATGATTGGAGCTACTGCAGCATGAGCATATACTTAGATATATGACGGTGAGTCGCTAGTCACCGAGGATGAATGACTAGGACATGTGGTTCGTTCTCTTACCCGGATGCGAGGTCATCAGGTAGATTGATTCCAGCTAGAGGCGACTTCACGCAGGTTCGTTGAGAGTCGATTGAGACGATCGAATGTCAGGAACCCATTTTCCAAGTTTAAAGTATTCGGAAAGACATGCAAGCGATTCTATAGACCCTCTAGAAGAATGAAACCCTAACTCGACATAATGACCGTGTGAAAGCCTTTGAACCTTAGGGTTTGCGGCAGTTCCTCGGCGCCATTAGTGAGGCTTGGGTTTTCCCTTCTTCGGCTGGACCACCGATGCTGTGGTTTGTACTCGATACTATTAAACTGTACCCGAGATGTTGAGCTCTTGGGGGATTGTGAGGTTCTGACGAGTCGATCGGACGATTCGACATCATTCGGATATCATGTGATGGGACACTGCTTGGGAGACTCCAGGTACGAGCATAGCCGTCGGAGCGTAGTCCGTGTAGCCACGATGAGGTGAGTCCGAATCAGTCGATATTGGAGCAAGGTGGAGTAAAGAGTTTGCACGAGATTTCGACGAGATGACGTTTCACTCCGCTGACATCAGAGATGCGATATGCACGCTGAGGACGTGTTCGGCTAGATATCTTCTACTGAGTGATGAAGATACCGAGTTCGTGATTTCGAGTCCGTGTTAGAGACTTCGGATGGACCGTAGCCGAGGACATTGCAGTGCGCAGGTAAAGACGTGACGTCGAATGGTCGATGATACAGACAAGCGGGACAAGAAGTTCGTGCGAGAGGCAGATGAGCTGTTACTACACCCCGTAAAGATTAACGGCCGGACATGCATAAAGAGGCGCAGGGATGCGACCAGCTTCCGAGGAGATGTTGTACTAAGGACGCAGATGTTCAGAAAGCGAGGAAAGATTACGCCAGAATGCCAGCCTCCTTACAGTTTGGCTTAGGCAAGATTAGAAGAGACCTTGAGTATGATTCCTTCCAGTACACTGCTGCTATAAGATTGGCACCAGGAGTAGATGCGTGATGTACATTCAGAGGACCCGAGGTCGGCGCCAGAGATGTGCCGCCTTAGGAGCGGTCGTGAGGATTGACCGAGTGATGACCTGGAAAGTGCCAGAACGGAATCGTTCCTGTCAGCACACCTGACCGGGCCGATGAGCCGATGAATTGCGAGATTGGTAATCTACAGGAAAGATCAGGAACCAGAGGCAGAGGACGCCAGCCGCGAGCAAGAGGCAAGTAGATATCTTGCGCCGCTAGCATCGGATGTACCGGTACCTTCTCGACCCTGAAGAAGGATATACCGACGACGGTATTTATGATTTGTGATTTTTGTGATTTGATTATCACGTATCTGACATCTTGGATTTCGGTATTTTGGGCGATCTATTCGCATGATTTAGTCTTGATGACTGAGTTCCATGATATTTGATTTTGTGCACCATGGTTGCACTTACTGGGTATTTATACCTTGCATATAGTTATTACTCTTGAGGTGTTGATTGCGATTTCATGCCTATTTTATGCCGGTGATTTGATTTACGCTTCCAGCATAGTTTCATATACCTTTAGTGTTTTGATTTGTGCACGCTGATGCACGCGGTTGTGAGTTTTTCCATCGCGGTACACCTTATTTGATTAAGCCGCGTTGTATATTGTTTCGTGCCTTGGCTGCACCTGCTTATGACTTTATGGATTTCATATGGTTGATTTGATGTTGTGCATATGTTATGCACACGATTTGATTTTTGCACTCGGTATAGCTTATATGTGCTTGTAGTGCATTGATATGTATTTTGTGCGCGCAGTTGCAGACGTTGATGATTTTCTTTATATCTGGGTACACTTGGTGTCGCTGCTTACGCATTTGAGTTATTGCTGGTATTTGTGCATGTCAGATGCACAAGTTCTATTCTTCGTGCGTTTGTCGCACCAGTTTTATGTTTCTTGCGTTTATCGCATCAGATTTATATTTCGTGCCTTTGTTGCACCGGATTTATATTGTGCATTTCGGTTGCACCGGATTTATATTGTGCATTTCGGTTGCACCTGACTTCGATTTGATGCCTTTCGGTAGGTCGATTTTGATTGTGATATTGATGTGGATTCTTGCACGCCGTGCTTTTGACTGGACTTACGCATGTTCGGCGTTGCTATTGGATTTTTTGATTCTGTGCATGCTGAGTGCGCAGGGTCTAGATTTTCATTCGTGCACGATGGATGCACCGATTTGGATTTTCGCGCATGTTGGGCGCAGGTTTTGAGATACGATTTGGGTGCACACCCGATGCACTAAATCGAAATTCTTCCTGCATGTCAGATGCACCGGATTTTGGCTGTCAGGCATACACGTTGCCTATGACAGATGCTTCGTGCACACCCGTTGCACCTAAATATTGTTTTGTGCACCTGTATGGCACATATATGGATTTTGATTTCCGTGCGCACCAGACGCACATGGTGGTGTTATGTGCATTTTTGGGATTTATTCCTTTTGGAGCAGTACATTTCTATGATATTTGATATTTGTCTTTGTACTGAGCAGGACTGGTCAGAGGACAGTACCTGGATATATTTTGCATGCATTGATAGTTCGAAGGGATTTCCAAGAGCGTGCTATGGTCTCGATATATATATACCTACGTGTCCGATATGACACGAAACGTTTAAAAAGAAGGAAACCCTTCTAAATTGTTTTCAAAACGGCGGAACGTACCTATTAAACAAAGGATATATATATATATACGTATATAGTTATTTTCTTGTGAAAAACGTCCGCCACTGTGCAGTGTTACGCGCATCGCACGACGACTTAAAAAGATTTGGCATGCATTTACATCAGCTATTTACATGTATAGATTGGATGTCTACATGTATAGTTCTGATTTATATCATATTGATTTTGTATTGGATTTGACATTTGTGACTTTACCATGACTCCGATGATTGCGGATGCTTGATGGAGTGTTGCTTTTGAGTTATCTGCTCAGTACTCTTGCGCATGCATTGCGCTATGATGTTTTATGTATAGACGATTTCGGAGCCCCGATGACTTGGAATTTGTATTGAAATATTTTAGTATTTGGGAGTTTAAATTTAAATTCGGGGACCGAATTTCTTTAAGGGGGGTAGATTGTAACGTTTTCAAAATAATAAAATATGATTTTTGGGAAATTTTATAAGTTAATATTATTTTAATGAATATTTTAATATTCTGGTATAATTAAATACAAATAAATGGGGAAAAATTATGGAAAATTCTAAAATAAGGTATTTTATGGAATTATGCCATTTTAAAGTTTTTGAGATTAGTTATATGCTAATTTAGTGCTAATCGCGATTAAAAATCGCTAATTGGATTTTTAGCACTTTTGAGCAAAAATGTGCACATATCATTTTCCACACTTGTTACACTTGTGTTACATTTCTTTTGCCATGGTTGTTCTTTTGGGTTCACTATTGGAGTAAGAAGGAAAAGAAAAGAAAAGGAAAAAGTAAGTGATGATGAGAGAGAATGTCTAGGTCAACCTCTTTTGACCCATGCCCCCCATCATTTCCCTTCTCATTCTCTCTCCTCTCCCTCCCCTTGTTGCTGCTGCTCCCTCTCCCTCTCTCCCCCTCTTCACAAAAACCCTAGATCCACCATGAAAACAAAGCCAAAACCCCATTCCCACATCACAAAACTTACTCCCAAGCTCACTAGCTACACATTGAACCTAGCAAGATTGTATTTGGAGGACTTTGAGCAACTCAAGAATTTTCTTGAGTTGCCAAAGGAGGTAATTTCTGCACCTATTAGAGTAGTATCTCATTACTTGTGCATCTATTCTAGTTTCATATCGATATTGTGTCGTTTTGAGGAATTTGGAGAATTCAAGTTAGGGTTTAGGGTAAAACTGAAATCAAAGTGAAATTGAAGCTTGTTGTGACATTAGAACCCCTTGTGTGATGCTAATTTGGACCCACACCTGAACTTGAAACCAGAATACGGAATTACGGAACCGATATCGGAGAAAACTGTAAATCTGGAAGTGTTTTGTGGAATCTGCTATAACCCCGAGACCCCAAAAATAAAACTGAGTTGACAGTGAGATGTGCAGGCACTATAGAACCACCACACCAAACCCTAGCCCCCAACTCCATTTCCAGGCCGCCAATTATTCCCTTCTGGCCGCAATTTGCGGTCAGAGCAGGAGGAAATTGCCTCGATTTTCGTGCATGGCCCCATTTCCTCTATTCTTGACCCTGGGTACGTCTAGTTTTGACTGATTCCATCTAGGGTGAAATCTGGGTTGATTTTCCTCTGTTGGTGCATGGTTTACGACTTGATTTAGCATGGATTTTGGTATTTGGTGATTCATTCCTGTCGGGTGGCGTTTGGACGTCAACGACAAGTGGATATTGAACATGTTTACATGCGAGTCGATGGTTTTTACCTATGCGGGTAGCGTGTGCTATTTTGGTTTCCGATGTGATTTTCATGTGCTTTAGCGTTGTGATATACTTGTAGGTACCCTACGAGATGTTGAGGCAAAGAAGATGAAGATGGCGACATCGGCACCGACACATGAGAAGTAAGGGGAGTAGATTTATATCTACCGGGAGAAGTCGGGTGGATGGCGTATAACACCCCCTCAGTCCGTGGTGATGTATACGAATACGTATACACATATATATTTATTATGTGTTGTTTAGGGTTATTGATGGTAATAATGGATTATTGGTGATAAGGATGTATGGGTTGAGTAGTGCGAAACCCTAGAGTAGTGGTTGCACCCACACTCACAAATACACACATACTTGCATACATTCTTTCATATATCTGTGCGCATATGATGGTGTGTATATCTACACATGGGTATGGGACTATGTGTTCATATATGAGTTTTGAGGATGATACGTGGGATTGAGATGAGTCGATGAGATTCGATTGAGGCCGTGAGATTTGGCGACATGACAGAGTTCGTATTGGAGATGTGATATGATGGTAGTGATACCTGTCATGTGATGAGATAGTGTGATATCGACTCAGATTTAGGTGGTTTCCATACCCCTCTCTATTGACTTGATTGTGGGTTCGTAGTTCGCATAGTAGGCGTTAGACTAGACCCGAGTCATACCTATTTCAAAACTAACGAATCAGGGATATTTTAAAGATAGGCAAAAGGGTTTATACGGATATTTTCAAAAGGCGCATCTTTTCTTAAAACACCGTAGCCCTTATTTTACCAAAAGCCCTGATTTGTCTTATTTCAAAAGGCAAGGTTGCATGATATATCTATTGAGGCAAGTTCTCTACTGTTGCGTTAACTACTCGATTCCGCACATTCATGCTTTTTGCATTGCATCGCTTGTATTGTTGATATATTTCAGTCATGCTGCTAGGACACTTGCACCATTATCGATGATGCGTATGTTCCACGTACACTGTTGCCGGCTCACACACTTCATCATTGATAATTGCCATGTCACTACACTGTAGTACTGTTGCATTCTTGATATGACCCTTGCATGACATATTGATATGCTTTCCTTTCTGCTATATGTCGCATACATGCTGCTTCCTGATTATACGCATTGAGATATGTTATTTCCAAGATATTTCTGGTTTGTGGGAACCGTGGGTGTTTCAAAAGGAAAGTATGTAATTGTTTTAAAACCCGGTTACCCTTGATATGATATTTTTGTGCGTCCACCATGTGTTTTCTCGGTGCTGAGAGCGACATGTGAAACCCGATTCGAGGAGGCGGATGAGGCCGATTGCGGGTACATGGTGGACCCGGTATGGTTCCCTGGGGCAAGAAATGTTTTTCGTGGAGTAGACGATGAGCATGGCAGGGTGGCGAGTACCTACCGGTGATTTTTTTGGACCTGGCGGTTATCCGGAGGATACCGACCAGAGTCGATAGATTGATATAGGCGTACTGCCGGGGCCGAGGGCCGATACCGCAGACAGAGCCTGTGGGCCGATCCGGACTGACGGAGCCCGATATATGAGGATTTACGTGCCGATGCTGGGCACAGTTTTCATGATGTTTTCGAGTGCCGATGCTGGGCACTCCGGTTCCATGATTTTGACGTGTCGAGAGGGACACAGGTGGTTTATATCCTCATATTTCCATGCATATGCTGATGATATTTACATGCATGATGGTTATTGTCATTGGGTGATGAGTGGACGGGATCCACGTACATGCAGATTGATTTCATTGATTGTACCTCACATTTATGATATGCTATTACCTGAGGCACTGGCACGAGCACTTGGCATTACACTCATGTATAGAGATTACATTGCCAGTTTAGCATGTTTCAGTCTTATTCATATTGAGGTTTATATTTATCTGATCGTATTGACCTAGGATGGGTCATGCATTCGATCTCTGCTTGTAGATATTATCTATTCACGAGTTGGCAACTCACCCCCGTTGTGCCACAGTCCTTACAGGTTTTTTCCGTACAGATTCCATAGCGACATTTCTGGCACACTGCTTCCATATGGGTGACTTGCGTTGGTAGTGTAGGGTTCCTGGGCAACCTAAAGAGGTCTCACAAGGCATCAACCATGCCAATTTCAAAAATTCGGTGCCGAGAAACCCTAGACTAGATCGTTGGCTAGTAGTTTAGGCGATATAGCGAGCTAGTTTACATCTAAACTATAACATAACGGAAATACAACCTTTGTAGATCCGGTGCTCCACCTCCATAGCTCCGCAATGAAGCCTCCTCACTGTCCAAGTCGAACCCCGGGCTCTAGCATCGGCTTCATCGGAGAATGGACGGGCTAGGTCATCGACGACGATGCCGAAGATGATCTACGTCGAGGCATCGCTAGATCAAGCTCCAACTTCACCAAGTCAAGAAAACTTGTGAAGGAAACACACTCTACTACTTGGCAAGAGGTAGAGGATGAAGAAATAGGAAGTGGATTCACTTTAGAATTGGATTTCTCACACTTATGCTCAAATCACCATTGATGAAGTATGCTTTCTTCTTGAAGAAGAAGAAGAAGAAGATGATCAATGTTATGATAAGAATTATTCAAATAGAAAAGAAAATCAATTCTTATCATAAGAAAACCATGGTTAAGTGTAGAGAATTGACTAAGGTTAGATGAAGGGTTAGGGTTAAACATGAAGACAAAATGGTCACTTGGTCAAAGCTTCATGAAGCTTCATAATACAAACAAAGTTAGCAACCATTTTCTCTTTATGCTTTCCTTTTTCCAAAATGAATAAATAGATAAATAAATGAGAAAAGGAAATAAAACCCTAACCACTTAAGTAACCATAGTTTAATTCTTTACACAAACCCAAACTAGCATGTATCATCAAACATGATACAATCTTGTGTACAAAAGTATATCACATATACAATGTGCACAAACCAAGTGAGAAAATCCATTTAAAGTGAACCGATACTAGTTAATGCAAAGTAATATATCAAATATATAATTATACATTAAATCATTAAATCAACACTTGATTTAATGATCCGGTCATGTCGCACACAACCAACTAATATACAATGTATCGGCTTATCGAATCAATCCTTGATTCGATAACTAGGTTATATCGCATACAACCATTCGATACATTCATCGCGAGAATAGAATACGGTATCACATACACGCATTATTCTCGGTCCCGCACATATCTCATATGCGCTCCTATTTCGTTTCGCTTGAGCCAGGAAACCTCTGTGTAGGACTCTAAAGACTCGTCAATACGCCGGCAGCAGATGATGATCATATCAAACACCCACAAGCCGCAAGCGGTCTGCTAAACGTAACGGCCACCCGGGTAGTGAGCGATCAGAAGATCGACGAGCAAGCCCTCTCACACTCTAGTGAATCCAACCAGTAACACTATCGTACAGTCCGGTCTCGTCGTCTGATATGTCGCATATCTTGCCTAGGGGTGGTAAACGTCAGACCCCAATAGCTCGATAAGTCGTGTCGATATGAGGTCTATAACAATTCGAGAAACTACTGGTAACACTTACCAGTAAATCTCAGAAACCCTGGCCAGGGATTTCCTGTTATAGCCAATCGAACACAGCGCAACATCAACTCCCTATACCGGGAGAGACGAATTCCCTCCTATCGCTCATTGCCTCCATGTGACTCGGGACTGTACCCAAAAACCACCGTTTTGCACGCCCTCTTGGACGTGGTAAGATGGAAATCAAAGCACAGTGGGAACCACACAAGACTCTATGACGATCTCGGGTCTACAGACTACTCTGTACTAGTGTCACCAGAGAACTGCCATCTGACGTGAGGTATAATACCATCTGGGAGTTCTCGGCGAGTCCGTCCAGTGTACCCAGTCTCTACTGAGCACCCGTATATCATCTCTGATGTCAAACACCGATGGATATGGGATCATCCATCGCCCATCTGTATGGGTCGAGAAGGTACACGCTAGTCTACTCTGGTATATCGATGCCCCATCTCGATACACCCACGACTAGGGACTTTGAAGGATTTACTTATGGACTACCATGTCCCCACTAGTATGATCTGCATCATAGTCCAGGTAGTCAAGTACACATCCTAAGGGCTTTACCAACATGTAATAGAGAGACAATCTGTGTACATGTTAAGGTAAAGAGCAACCAGATAGCATACTATCATGTCGAGCAAGAAAGTCCTCCCTATATATGTCCCAGCATCCACTACAATATACATCCAATGTACAGTAATGGCCTCTAGGGCATACATATAACTAACAATCTCCCTCTTGCACTTGGGCCATCTGTAGCAGTGGTTGTAGTATCTCATACTCAACCATCCCATAAAAGTCTCTCTTTGGGAATAGGCCTTCGTGAGTGGATCCGCCGTGTTGTCCTCTGAGTCTGCTCTCCTTGCCTCGATCACCTTGGAGATAAACCATCTCCATGATCAGGTGATACTGCCTTAGAATAAGTTTGGATCATTGATGGGACCGGCGTTCCTTGGCATAAGCCACAACTCCATTGTCTCACAATGGTAGGAACGTAGTTCATCTCATGAACTAGTATACACCCAAATATCCTCTTTGGTAGAATCATAAGTAGCGATGTATACAGCCTTTATCGTCTAGTATGTCACGGTATCTAGCTTGGAACTCTTCCAACATACCGTCCCTTTACTGAGGGTAAAGACAATGCCTGCGACTGACATTCAGTCGTCTTTATCACTCTGGAACACTTCCAGTGATTCTCCCCAGGATCGATTGATACCATCTCACTTCTACTAGTGAGTATCCTAACATCCAATTAGATCTATCTCATAGATCTAAAATCAGGATATAGGAGGTATCACGTTGATCCTATATGGAGAATCATTGTGATAAGCGGAGATTGATCGAGCGTAGCATAAGAAACTCCTTTCTTATCAAGAGTATGTCATCCACGTACTCTACGAGGATCGTCACCATACTCCCTACTACCTTTTTGTATATACAAGGTTCATCTACCATTTTGATGATGTCAACTTATTTGACTAATCCATCAAAACAGATGTTCCAACTCCACGATGCCTGCTTTATCCTATAAAGCATCTTGCACACGTTTCCACTGCTCCCACTGTCTACGAGGCCCTCTGGCTGTGTACTTATAGACGCACTCTTCTAAATCAGTATTTAGAAAAGCAGTCATGACACCCAACCGCCAGATATCGTAGTCATGGTATGTAGCCATGGCAAGTAGTATCTGGATGGACTTAAGCATAGGTACTGGAAAAGGTTTCATCATTATCCACGCCTGGTCAATGACGAAAACCTTTAACAAGTCTAGCTTTGAAAGTCTCAACTTTTCCATCTACACCAAGTAATCTTCTCAAGATATACTTGCTCCTGATGGGGATTTAACCCTTCAGATATAGCAGCCAAAGTCCATACTTTGCTGGTGTACATGGATTCCATCTCAGATTGCTAAGCATCCAGCCATTTTTACAGAGTCTTACTCCTGATGGCCAGCTCGAAATTAGTTGGGTCATCATCTCATGATGCAATCCTCGCTCCCACTGTCATAGAGAAACTGAAGTATCTCTCAGGTGGGTGAGGAACCCTACTAGATCGGCGGAGAGGCTGAGGTTCGTTGGAATCTACTGAATCCTTTGGTTCTGTCAAATCATTAACTGCAGTTTTGTATAGCTGGAACCTTTCCAGTTCTACAGAACTGATCCTACCTCGATCTTGTCCGGATTTTGCTTTAAACATAGGCCGGACAACCCCAAATCTTAACTCGCTTAAGAGATGGGTTCTTCCCATACCATATCTCATATGGAGTGGTAGGCACTGATTTGATTCAAACCTAATTCAATAGGTATGCAACTTCTCAAGTGCATAACTCCCAAAAAGGAAATAGGTAACTCAGTAGTACTCATCATAGAGCACACCATATCAAATATGGTGTATCTGCTCCCCCCCGATATACCATCGTGCTATGGTGTATTCGGAGGAGTAATGCCGAGAGAGAATCTCATTCTCCTTTAGAATAGTCCAGGATTTCCGTGCTCACGTATTCTCCTCCTTGATCTCATCATAGGACATAATACTTATACCCGTATTTTGGTTCTCTACTTCTAACTTATATTCTGTGAATATCTCAAAAGGTTAGGACTTGTGTTTCAACAGGAACATATGTCTGAATCTTGAGAGATTATTAGAGAATATAATGAAGTACAAAGAACCGGTCTTAGTATATGTAGACAGGGGACCTTACATACATCATCATGTATCAGTCCCAAGAGTTTACTAACTCTTTCTCTGCTTCCAGTAAACAGAGCTGGTGTCATTATATCTTTGTGACATGACTGGCGAGTTTCACAAGATCTAAATTCAAACTGATTTAAATATGTATCTAAATGTAACTCAGCTAGTCGGGTCGCATTGACATGACCTAGTCTACAATACCTCAAGAAGGATTCGTTCATTTCTGAACTCTTCCTCTTGTGTGTGTTCTATATACTAAGAACTGTGGTTTGATTTAGAACATCAATGCTTTTAGATAACGTGCCTGAAGCGATCAACTTTTGATATAGGAAATGTTCAAAATATTATCCAACAATACAAAATTTTATCGTTTCTTTACTAATAAAGAGACAGATATGATTTTGTATATCAGGTTCGGTATCTAATAACATTCGTTCAGAATCAATGTATTACAATACAGGGTGACAGTGACCAACAGACTTGGCCGCAACACTTGCCCCGTTTTCTGCCTCATGAAACTTATCACCCGTTCTCAGTTTTTCTACCCTTTTGTAGCCCTATGTAACAGATTACATATCTGGGATCCTTATCTGGTATCATATACCAAGGATGCGGAGGATACTGATAAACAGTTCTGTATAATGAACACACCCGAAGATGATGCATCAGCATGCACTCTATTCGTTTCGGCGGCACGGGAAATCTGGTATTCCCCAATTTCCTGCTCTGTCTTATAACAATTAAAAGTTGGAGCGGGACCAACGTTCCCCAGCTCAGTATAACAAGCGGGTTCGGTCAATAATCCGTTTTATTATCTTGATTAAGGCGTGATATGGTCGCTACCAGGAGAGAGAGAGAAGAAAACACTCAGCGTGTGCTCTTGCAAGAATAGATTGGTTTTATTTTATCTAATCAGGATGGCTCCAACTGCTTTTTATCAAATCTTCCTTCAAACCCTAAAAGGAAAGACTAGCCGGGATTAATTACACACTACAAGTTCGCCAATCTTTCAGCCAGGCCAGTGTCGGTACTTTGAGGGAGGTCCCCCGTGCTTTCGCACGAACCTAATTAATGTAAACCTCGTTTTCCCAGAGGCGTAACCCCATTGACACCTTTCTAGACACCTACTTGATCGGCAAATTGTAATGTGTAAAACTCTCCCAGGAGTAACTCTTACTCGCAGCGGGTATCGGGATCCAACTATCTCATAGAAGGTATGCAATCTCATTGCAAATTTCAACACTTGAAATTCCCGATAATATTTTGCCCCTAACCTCCTATGACCTTGACAAAGGCCAACAAACCATAGGATGCTAGTCAAGTTCAACCCGTCATTTCCTGATTGAATTAAACCCACCCGCACGGCCCTTGACAAAGGCCAACAAGGTCGCACGACTACCCTAACTCAATCTGCATCATATGCATAAGCAGATAAGCACCAGTCAGCTACCGCACACTACGCCTTGACAAAGGCCAACAAACGCAGCACGAATACTAACTACTACTTATCTGAAATGACGGAGGGCTACGACAGGTTTTTCTGAAAACCTATTGCGTAATGAACTTGATATCGTTGTAGGATCGAATGAATTTTAAAATGGAGTGTTTTTGAGGCTTTTCGAGTTTTGCTAAAGGAGTCACTCCCGGTGAAGGGATCGTCGGTCCTTTCCTCGTCGAATGAGGTGCGGGATATATCATATATATCACTGTGCAAAGCAGAAACTCTTAAAAGCAATCAAAAGACAAACCGAGTGTGTAGCATCTGCCAGTTATTGCTAAAGGAGTCACTCCCGGTGAAGGGATCTCGGTCCTTTCCTCATCGAATAAGGTGCAGGATATATCACATATACCGCTGTGCAAAGCAAGAGCTGTAGCTACCTATTTTATTTTTGAAATTCGATTCTACAACATCTTTAGGTTTCTTTTCTTTCATTAATCATATTAATGAAGTCACATCATTTAAGTACCTAAACATCACAGATAAATACGACGTACACTTATGCCATCCGCATTCGCCTCGATGTCCCCTCGTGCACCGTTAGGTTAGGTAACTAACGGCATAGTGGGGCAGGGCTAGCGCGGGTGTAAAACATAAGTAACGCCTATATAATATATCATATATACTATATACTGTATCTAACACAGAACATCACATGATCACATCACAGATATCGCTGCAGAAGAATCATATGAAATATTGGATATACTAGGACGTCCGTGTTTTCAATACGAGCCAGTATAAAACACGGATTCCACGGTCGCGATGAATAGCCAAACCCACACCCCTAGACCCCTACGAGAGCGGAAAGCAACCGTACCAGTTCTAGAGTTAGGAGACCCGGACTCGACTCCTCAAGTTGGTCTCCCACTGGACCCCAGAACCCGGTTACTTGTGCCCTCCTCCTTGGGTCTATCCTAGTGCAGAAAAGTAAATAATATACAAAAGGTGACTACTTCCGCAACCTGGAAGTGCCCCAATAAAAGAATATTACATACAAGTTTTTACATGAATGAAAATGAAAAATGCTCATCTCACATAAAAACCCCCGGCTATTCGAACACGACGATCCAATATAACATATCCAGCAACACATAACATCATATGTCATCAACGTAAGTAAATATGTCCATCCCAATTGTCGTAGACATATAGCAACGAAACCGGCGATATCACATATTACACTTACGGTCACAGAAAAGAAAGTGTAAAACTACAACTGTTGGAATCCGCAACCACCTCAGACATCGCATGCCTGACCAAATGAATTACTTAGACATCGCATGCCTAACAATTATAAACTCCGCATTTTAGTCTCAAAATCGAAAACACTTTTCAATATCAAGTCGGACAATTCAACAAGATTCCCGACATCCTGATCGGATACTCGTCGCAAACTTTAGTAGACGGCCGCACCCCCGACGCCGTCGACGAAGTGCACCAAGGCGGAACACCGCTGCCGCGAGCACCCGAACGGATGCTTTCGGCGACGGGGTTCTCCTACAATCACTTGGTCGGGGCTAAGGGGTGTAGCTGTCTATTAAGTTTACCGACGAATATCCGCGTACGCTACTTGATTACGACGGACTTTTGATCACATCAAAATTCCGTGGCAACCGATCAAGTGAGACTAAACTGCTATGTTTATAACATTCATTCAGTTATCACATAACTTTTGTGAATTCCAATTGTTGTATCACATTCCGGATAAGCAGAAAATGTTAAACTTTCCGATCGAACAGTCAAACACCCAAATTTTCCCGATACTGATCAACACATGAAACAAGTCTAACAACATTCAGTTCGTGCCTCGGTACTAACGGTCCAGCCGTAGAAGGGTCAAGCCAACGCCTCACATGTGGCACGCCGTACTGCCCCAAACCCGTAGGTTGAAAGGGCAGTTCAAGATGGTCACATAATCGAGTTAAGGTTTGTTGTCTTCTAGAGGGTCCATCGCGTTACTTACACTACTTAGAACGTCGTTAAACTACGGAAAAATCCAACACTTGGAAATTTCCCGACAGGGGAAAAATTGGGTATTTATATCCGATCGAACTTTTTAACATATTCTAAAATTTATCCGGAAAGCCACACTGACAAAATTTGATAATCCGATCGAATCTTTGATTCCCAATACAACCCCAGAATACTCAACTGTAGAGTATACATTAAAATTACCCAGAAAACACAGGAGTTAATTATAAACATTATTGTGCAAAGAGGAGTCAAAAAGTCAACAGTATGGCCGCGGAACTGCCGCGCCACGTGGGCTTAGGCCGCGGTTCCGCGGCGTTATGACGGAGTTAGGTCTCCGTTTTTCTGTGGAAAAATGCACAGTTTTGAAAAAAGGACAGAGAGCATGGGAAAAATGGGGTTTCGGGTTCGATCGGGATTCAAACGTCGTATAGACTTCGCCTAAGGTTCTAGCTAGGCTCTGATACCACTGTAGGGTTCCTGGGCAACCCAAAGAGGTCTCACAAGGCATCAACCATGCCAATTTCAAAAAGTCGGTGCCGAGAAACCCTAGACTAGATCGTTGGCTAGAAGTTTAGGCGATATAGCGAGCTAGTTTACATCTAAACTATAAGATAACGGAAATACAACCTTTGTAGATCCGGTGCTCCACCTCCATAGCTCTGCAATGAAGTCTCCTCGCTGTCCAAGTTGAACCCCGGGCTCTAGCGTCGGCTTCATCGGAGAATGGATGGGCTAGGTCATCGACGACGATGCCGAAGATGATCTACGTCGAGGCATCGATAGATCAAGCTCCAACTTCACCAAGTCAAGAAAACTTGTGAAGGAAACACACTCTACTACTTGGCAAGAGGTAGAGGATGAAGAAATAGGCAGTGGGTTCACTTTAGAATTAGATTTCTCACACTTATGCTCAAATCACCATTGATGAAGTATGCTTTCTTCTTGAAGAAGAAGAAGAAGAAGATGATCAATGTTATGATAAGAATTATTCAAATAGAAAAGAAAATCAATTCTTATCATAAGCAAATCATGGTTAAGTGTAGAGAATTGACTAAGGTTAGATGAAGGGTTAGGGTTAAACATGAAGACAAAATGGTCACTTGGTCAAAGCTCCATGAAGCTTCATAATACAAACAAAGTTAGCAACCATTTTCTCTTTATGCTTTCCTTTTTCTAAAATGAATAAATAGATAAATAAATGAGAAAAGGAAATGAAACCCTAACCACTTAAGTAACCATAGTTTAATTCTTTCCACAAACCCAAACTAGCATGTATCATCAAACATGATACAATCTTGTGTACAAAAGTATATCACATATACAATGTGCACAAACTAAGTGAGAAAATCCATTTAAAGTGAACCGATACTAGTTAATGCAAATTAATATATCAACTATATAATTATACATTAAATCATTAAATCAACACTTGATTTAATGATACGGTCATGTCGCACACAACCGACTAGTATACAATGTATCGGCTTATCGAATCAATCTTTGATTCGATAACTAGGTTATATCGCATACATTCATCGCGAGAATAGAATACGGTATCACATACACGCATTATTCTCGGTCCCGCACATATCTCATATGCGCTCCTATTTCGTTTCGCTTGAGCCAGGAAACCTCTGTGTAGGACTCTAAAGACTCGTCAATACGCCGGCAGCAGATGATGATCATATCAAACACCCACAAGCCGCAAGCGGTCTGCTAAACGTAACGGCCACCCGGGTATTGAGCGATCAAAAGATCGACGAGCAAGCCCGCTCACACTCCAGTGAATCCAACCAGTAACACTACCGTACAGTCCGGTCTCGTCGTCTGATATGTCGCATATCTTGCCTAGGGGTGGTAAAAGTCAGACCCCAATAGCTCGATAAGTCGTGTCGATATGAGGTCTATAACAATTCGAGAAACAACTGGTAACACTTACCAGAAAATCTCAGCAACCCTGGCCAGGGATTTCCTGTTATAGCCAATCGAACACAGCGCAACATCAACTCCCTATACCGGGAGAGACGAATCCCCTCCTATCGCTCATTTCATCCATGTGACTCGGGACTGTACCCAAAAACCACCGTTTTGCATGCCCTCTTAGACGTGGTAAGATGGAAATCAAAGCACAGTGGAAACCACACAAGACTCTATGACGATCTCGGGTCAACAGACTACTCTGTACCAGTGTGACCAGAGAACTGCCATCTGACGTGAGGTATAATACCATCTGGGAGTTCTCGGCGAGTCTGTCCTGTGTACCCAGTCTCTACTGAGCACCCGTATATCATCTCTGATGTCAAACACCGATGGATATGGGATCATCCATCGCCCATCTGTATGGGTCGAGAAGGTACACGCTAGTCTACTCTGGTATATCGATGCCCCATCTCGATACACCCACGACTAGGGACTTTGAAGGATGTACTTATGGACTACCATGTCCCCACTAGTATGATCCACATCATAGTCCAGGTAGTCAAGTACACATCCTAAGGGCTTTACCAACATGTAATAGAGAGACAATCTGTGTACATGTTAAGGTAAAGAGCAACCAGATAGCATACTATCATGTCGAGCAAGAAAGTCCTCCCTATATATGTCCCAGCATCCACTACAATATACATCCAATGTACAGTAATGGCCTCTAGGGCATACATATAACTAACAGGTAGGTGGGTTCTTTTTTATCAGAACCGCCATTGCTCCTGTATTATTCATTGTATCTAGTAATTCCATCAACCAAAAACTTGTGTATTGTTTCAGACTTAGAAAACAGTGTTGTATTATTTCGACCTTAGAGTCGCGCTTGTAGTATTACGGTTTTCTGGCTGTTTTGAGTTTCTTTTTGGGTTTTGATCCTCGCCTTTGGCGTTGTATATTATTATTGCTTGCGTGGTTGTGACCGTCGATTGACGAAGAGCTAGCTCCCGCTTGGGGATGCCTTTTATCATTCCATATATATTATTCTTGTTGTATCCCGTTTGGGGCCAGTTTTTACGAAGGAAACTCTGCCGAAATTTTCAGGAAAGGTTACACATTTTAAAAATACACATTCGGCTTTGTTATTTAAAAACTTTGATTTTTGAAACATTATTTCTTTACTTTTCAAAACCAGTTTTCCTTATTTACTCTTTAAATGGTTTTAGATTGCTGGGCTTTTGGCTTACTTGGATCAGATGGGGTCCTATAGACTTCATATGGTTGAAGGGCCAGTCACGTGCTCTTTCGGGTCGTGACACATCTTCATCCAGACAGTTTCTTTGGCAGCATTGTTGGCAGCGATGTATTCAGCCTCCATCGTTGAGTTTGCAATGGTGTCTTGCTTGGAACTCTTCCAACACAGCGCCCCTCCGTTGTGGGTAAAGACAAAACCCGAGACCGACTTATTGTCTTCCTTATCACTTTGGAAGCTAGAGTCGGTAAAGGACTTCACTTGGAGTTCAACATTACCGTACACCAAGAGCACCTCTTTAGTCCTTCTCAAGTACATGAGAATGTTCTTAACAGATGTCCAGTGATTCTCTCCTGGATCTTCTTGATACCTACTCACTACACTTAGTGAGTACGCTACATCGGGTCTTGTACATAGCATCGCGTACATGATAGAGCCTACTTCCGAAGCATAGGGTATACCTTGCATGCGATCTCTCTCCAAATCAGTCTTGGGAGACATATTTTTAGAGAGAGTGAGTCATGAGATTGTGGGTTTGTTCCCACGTTTGGAATCTTCCATACTAAACCTTTTTAGTATGGTGTCTTTGTACCTGGATTGAGACAATCCCAGTATCCGTTTATATCTATCTCTATAGATCTTAGTTCCCAAGATATAGGAGGCATCACCTAGATCTTTCATTGTGAATCTTTATCATAAGAAGAGCTTGACCGAGTGGAGCATAGGAACATCATTCATATCAAGAGTATGTCATCCACGTACAATACGAGGAAGACCACCTTACTCTCTGCGACCTTCTTGTATATACAAGGTTCATTTATGTTTTTGATGAAGTCAAACTCTTTGACTACCTCATCAAAACAGATGTTCCAACTCCGCGATGCCTGCTTTAACCCGTAAATTAATTTAAGCAGTTTGCATACCTTTCTGCTGCTCCCACTGTCTACGAAGCCCTCTAGCTGAGTCATGTACACGCTCTCTTCTAAATCACCATTTAGAAAGGCGGTCTCAACATCCATTTGTCAGATTTCGTATTCATGGTATGCAGCGATGGTAAGTAGCATCCGGATGGACTTAAGTATAGCCACTGCAGAAAAGCTTTCATCATAATCCACAACTGGTCGTCGACGAAAACCTTTTGCAACAAGTCTAGCTTTACAAGCCTCAATTTTTCCATCTACACCAAGTTTCTTCTTAAAGATCAATTTGCTCCCAATGGTTTTTACCCCTTCGGGAGCAACTTCCAAATTTCATACTTTGTTGGTGTACATGGATTCCATCTCAGACCACGTTGTATCCAGCAATTTCACAGAGCCCCCACTCGTGATGGCCTGCTTGAAGCTAGTTGGGTCATCATCTTCAATGATGCAATACTCGCTCCCACCATCAATGAGAAAACCGTAGTATCTCTCAGGTGGTTGAGAAAACCTACTAGATCGGCGGAGAGGCTGAGTTTCGTTGGGAACTATCGAATCCTCTGGTTTTACCAAATCTTCTTCTGTAGTTTGTGCGGCTGGAACTTCTTCCAGCTCAATCTCTTTGCCGCTAATCTCTTTTGCAAGAAATTCCTTTTCTTAAATTGTGGCATGTTGAGCAACAAACACTTTTTGTTCCTCACTGAAGTAGAAATGATATCCATGCGAATTTCTTGGATATCCCATAAACTTTCAAAGAACTGATCTTGCATCGAGGTTGTACAGATTATGCTTTTTAACATATGTCGGACAACCCCATATCTTAACTCGTTTAAGAGATGGTCTTTTCCCATTCCATATCTCATATGGAGTGGTAGGCACTGATTTGGTTGGAACTCTATTCAATAGATATGCAGCTGTCTCAAACGCAGAACCCCAAAAGGAAATAGGTAACTCAGCAGTGCTCATCATAGAGCGCACCATATCTAATAGAGTATGATTCCTCCGCTCCGATACACCGTTGTGCTGTGGTGTATATGGAGGAGTAAGCTGAGAGAGAATCCCATTCTCTTTTAGATAGTCATGGAATTCCGTGCTCAGGAATTCTCCTTCCCGATCAGATCGAAGGATTTTAATACTTCTACCCGTCTGGTTCTCTACTTCATGCTTATATTCTTTGAATTTCTTAAAAGCTTTAGACTTGTTTTTCAACAGGAACACATGATCGAATCTTGAGAGATTGTCAGTGAATGTAATGAAGTAAGAGGAACCATTCCTGGAATGTGTAGACATGGGACCGCATACATCACTATATATCAGTCCCAAGAGTTCCGTAACTCTTTCTCCGTGTCTTGTAAACAGAGTTTTGGTCATCTTGCCTTTGAGACATGACTGGCAAGTTTCATAAGTTGAAAGTTTGAACGGATTCAAATATCCATCTTTATGTATCTTAGCTAGTCGTGTCGCATTGATATGGCCTAGTCTACAATGCCACAAAAAGGATTCGTTCATTCCTGAACTTTTCCTCTTGTGTGTGTTTTGTACGTTAAGAACCGTGTTTTGATTCAGAACGTATAATCCGTTACACAACGCACCAAACCCAATCAACACTTGATTTAGGTAAATGTTCATAACATTATTCTCTACTACAAAGTTATTTCCTTCTTTATCTAATAAAGAAATTTATATTAAATTGCATATCATAGAGGGTACGAAATAACAGTCATTCAGGATCAATGTATTCCCAGTTGGCAATACAAGGTGATATTCACCAACAGCTTTGGCTGCAACACTTGCACCATTCCCTACTTTTAGATAATGATCCCCTTTTCCCAGTTCTCTGCCTTTCCTTAGCCCATGCAACAAATTGCATATGTGAGATCCCGATCCGGTATCTAATACCCAGGACATAGAGTGTACTGAGAAACAGTTCTCTGTAACTAACACACCCGAAGAAAATGCATCAACATGCTTATTCTTTTTTTGGGTGGCATGGAAATCCGGATATGTTCCTATTTCCTGCTCGGACTTATAACACTTATAAGTTGGAGAGGAACCAACTTTCCCCTACTCAGTATAACAAGAGGGTTCGGACAATACATCCATATTATTATCTCGATTAAGGCGTGACATTGGTTACGGCCTGGAGAGAGAGAGAGAAGGTAAGGCGTTAGCGTGCGCTCTTTCCAAGATTAGATTGATTATTATCTTATCTAATCAGGACGTCTCCCCCGGTTTTTATCAAATATTCCTTCAAACCCTAAAAGGTAAGACTAGTCGGGATTAATTACACCTTACAAGTTTTTCAATTTTTCAGCCAGGTCAGTGCCGGTACTTTGAGGGAGGTTTCTCGTTCTTTCGCACGGACCTAATTAAAATAAACCTCGTTTTCCCAGGGGCGTGACCCGTTAACACCTTTTTAGACACCTACATGATTGGCTAATTGTGATGTGTAAAATTCTCCCAGGAGTAACTCTTACTCGCAGTGGGTATAGGGATCCAACTATCTCATAGAAGGTATGCAATCTCATTGAAAATTTCAACACTTGAACTTCCCGATAATACTTTTGCCCCTAGCAACTTATGACCATGGCTAAGGTCAAAAAATCATAAGCGCTAGCCATGTTCAACCCAACATTTCCTGATTAAATTAATCCCACCCGTACGACCCTTGGTTAATGTCAACAAAGTCGTACGATTACCCTAACTCAATCGCATCATATGCAACAGATAAGCACTAATTAGCTACCGCACACTACGCCTTGGCTAAGGTCAACAAACGTAGCACGAATACTGAGCAGCACTTATCTGAAATGACGGAGTGCTACGTCAGGTTTTTAAGAAAAACCTTTTGCGTAATGAACTTTATATCGTCGCAGAATCGAATGATTTTGAAAAGGAGTGTTTTTTAGTCTTTCACTAGTTCCGCTAAAGAGTTCACTCCCGGTGAAGGGATCTCGGCTCTTTCCTTATCGATTGAGGTACTGGATATTCTACAAGGAATACCGCTACGCAAAGCAAGAACTATAGAAGCAATCAAAAAATAAACCGAGTGAGTTGTAGCATTTTCTAGTTTCCCTAAAGTGGTCACTCCCGGTGAAAGGATCTCGGCTCTTTCCTTATCGAAAAAGATGCTGGATATTCTACAAGGAATACCGCTATGCAAAGCAAAAACTAGACCTACCCTTTTTGAAAATCTGATTCTACAACATCTTTAGGTTTCTTTTCTTTCATTAATCTCATTAATGAAGTCCCATCAATTAACCTTCCTAAGCATCACAGAAGAAATGAAAATACAACGTACATATAAAGTGATCACATAACAGAATATCAGCAGCAGAAGATAACATATTAAATATTGGATATACTAGGAATTCCGTGTTTTAAGTTAAGCGAGTATAAAACACGGATTCCACGGTCGCGATGAATAGCCAAACCCACATCCCTAGACCCCTACGTGAGCGGCAAGAAACCCTACCAATTCTAGAGTTAGGAGACCCGGACTCGACTCCTCAAGATGGTCTCCCACTGGACTCTAGAACCCGGTTACTTATACTCCCCTCCTTGGGTCTATCCTAATACGGAAAAGCAAATAATATACAACAATGGTGACATCATCCTCAATACGGAAGTGCCCCAATAAAAGAATATTACATACATTGAATTTTACATGAATGAAAATAAAAACTCTCATCTCACATAAAAAACTCCGGCTATTCAAAACACGACGATCCAATATAACATATCCAACCAACACATAACATCACATGTTATCAAAAAGTTAGACGATGTTAAACATTACGATCGAATCAACAAGCAACCAAAATTTCCCAAAATGCTCAACACTTGAGCGTAGTATAAAAGTATCCATCACATGCCACAGTACCAATGAACCAACCGTATAAGGGCTGACCAATGCCTCACATGTGGCACCGCTGAACTACCACAAACCCTAGGGTTTAGTAGTGGTTCTGACGATCATATAATCGAGTTAAGGTTTTGTTCTTCTAGAGGGTCCATCGAATCACTTGCACGATATTTGAATGTTTCAAACTTGGAAAAAATCCAACTCTTGAATAAATTTCCAGTTAGTGTTAAAGTGGCTATTTAATATCCGTTCGAACTTTTTACAGTATAAAGTAACCCAAAAAATTGTTAGAATTACGACTACAAAACACTCCGAGTTTCCTTTGTAGAAAGTTATCATCACATGAAAATTTAGCAAAAACAAACAACACCTGAAACACCAAAACCCAGTCACTGGAACACTGAAAAAATTTGAAGGGGTTTGCTCGGATTTGGGCCGAGATGGGGGGGGTTGTGGCCGGCCAAAATTTCACAGAATTGCCTCAGATTTCTCCAATGTTCATATAATATCACATACAACATTCTGCAGTTGTTTGAAAAAATTTTCGAGCACTTTTAAACATCGACAGAAACCAGTTTTTCGTGTTTCAGTTTCGGAGTCGTTTCGGTTTCGTAATCTAACAAACATTTTCTAAATCTTCAGCTTGGCTCTGATACCACAGTAAGGTTCCCTAGCACGAAAGCAATGTTTCGGGAGGCATCGTCCATTTCGTTTTCAAAAAATTGCTATGCTAACTAATTCTAAACTAAGAATCTTTAACTATAGATTTAGACAATAGCTAATGTAAACTACTTTTACATTAAGAGAATAAGAATACAACCTTTGTAGACTGTCCTTTAGTTCACTTTCTCCTTGTAGTAGTCCCGCAACTCTACCAGGCTTCTCTAGAGGCTTTGAACGAGCCTCCTTCGTTGTCTTTGCGCCAAAGATGATCCACCCGAAATTCTCTAGATCAAGCTAACTCTACACTAAACTTCTTTAGTGTATGAAACACACCAAGCTAATTTTCTAGATTGATGTGGGATGACGAAGTAGGGTTATGATAACATCACTAGTTTGTGTTCAAGCTTCATGATTCACATCACATTTGAGGGTTGAAGCTTGAGCCATGACAAGAGGAGGAAGAAGAAGCTCGATAGCAACCATGGGTGCAACTAGAGAAAATTGGCTATGTTTTTGGAATGAGCAAGAATGAATGCCAAGCCTTGACCCCTCACTCATTCAAGCAAGGAATTATGCAATATGAAATTGCAACCATGCTTTATTAGTGAGTCAAGAAGAATAAACAAAAGATAATCACATGCTAGCAACCATGCTTAATTTTACACCTCATTTCTATTTTCACAAAATAGAAATATGAATGCCATGCTTCATTATTATATATATATATAATATTAATATATATTTAATGAAGAATAATTAGTGAGCTAATGATATTAGTTATTATATAATTATATCACATATAATTTATATCACATTATTAAATCAACATTTGATTTAATAATCCGGTTATATCATATATGACCGACTAATATCATTTATCTGTATATCATATTATCGAATCAACACTTGATTCGACAAACTGTTTATATCACATATAACCGAAACGATAACAGATGACTGTCGGATTAAAATACGGTATCACATACTCGTAATTAACCAGGCCCACACACATATCGCATATGTGTCTTACTTCGTTTCGCTTGAACCAGGGATCTTCTGTTTGGGACTCTAAAGACTCGTCAATTCGCCAGCAGTAGGTGATGATCATATTAGTCACCTACAAGCCGTCAGCGGTACTAGCTGGACGTAACGGCTACCCGGGTACTGAGCGGAATGAAGATCAACAAGAAAGCATGTCCACAGTCTCCATGAAGCCTATCAGTAACACTCCCGTACAGTCCGGTCTCTTCGTCTGGTATGTCGCATATCATAACTAGAGGTGGAAATCATAAGACCCTAGTAACGTGATAAGTCATGCCGATGTTTAGCCTATAACGGTTCGAGAAACTACTGATAACACTTATCAGTAAATCTCGGCAGCAGCCCTGGCCAGGGACTTCCAGTTATAGCCAATCGAGCATAGCGCAACATCAACCCCCAATACCTGGAGAGACGAAACCCCTCCTTTCGCTCATTGCCTCCATACTACTCGGGACTGTACCCAAAATCCACCCGTTTGCATATCTCCTTTGAGCGTGGTAGGGAGGAAATCAAAGAAAAGTGGGAGCCGCATAAGACTCTATGCCGATCTTGGGTCTACAGACTAAGTTGCACCAGTATCACCAGAGGACTGCTATTTGACGATAGGTATACAACCATATAGGAGTCCTCGGTGAGTCCTATTAAGTGTACCCAGTCTCCACTAAGCACCCATATACCATCTTTGATGTCAAACTCTAGTGGATGTGGGATCACCCATCGCCCATCATATGGGTTTAGAAGTGTATACGGTAGTCTACTCTGGAATATCGATGCCCTGTTTCAATATTCCCTCGACTAGGAGCAATTAATGGATGTACTTGTGAACTACCCTGGCCCAACTTGTATGATCTCCATCATAGTCCTTGTAGTCAAGTACATATCATAAGGGCTTTATCAACATGTGAGAGCAAGACAGTATCACAATACAAGTCTACATGTTACGATAAAGTGTAACCAGATAGCATACTATCATGTCGAGCAAGAAGTCCTCTATATATATGTCCAAGCATCCATTATAATATACATTAATGTACAACAATGACCTCTAGGGCATACATATCAATAACAGATTTATATCTACGAGGGAAGTCTGGTGGATGGCGTTGATTTTTAGAATGTATGATTTTGGCCCAGATTTGTTTCAGCATTGGTTAGCACTTGGGGCCAATACAGAAAATTTTTATCGATCGAAATTTTAAATAAGTGTTTATCAGTGCATGTGTTAGTATCTGTGACCGTGAATATCATTGAGTGGTATAACCTGACTAATTGCTATATATTCTATTAGACGGGTTTGCAAATATGATATTCATGTTGATGTTCTGTATTGTGCTGATATTGTGGTTGGATTGTCGAGATGGATAGAAGGTGCAATAGTGGCAGTACAGTTCAGATTTATTTGTGTATTCGTTATTGCGGGGTGAGCGTCCGACATGTGGACAGCCGTTTCTGCCAGATTGTATATTATTTAATTATGGCATGACCGGGTTGAGGTCGATGAAACCATTGTAAATAAATTTTTCTTTTATGTACTAGGATTACCCCGCGGTGGAGTGCTCGAATAGCCGGGTTTAAGAGGCAACGTGCCCGCATCTCTTTGCGTTGAGACAGAGGGGGCCTTGCTCTAGAATTGGCGGGCTATTCGCCGCACTCGTAGGGGCTATAGGTTGACCCAAAGAGGGGTGCTCAAGTTACCGGATTCCGTGAAGTGCTAGGTGGCCAATTCCCTTTTTTGATTGGGGTTGCCTCACTTATGGGAATGGGGGTAACTTTTCGCGCTCGTAGGGGTCCAAGTTTTCATTGCACGGGCTATCCACACGACCGGGAATGTCGGGTCTCATATGCGGTTCAAATGAAGCCCGAGGCTCCAAGATTATCCACCATTCTGTGTTGCATGTTGTTGTTCTATGATGTTGCTTATATCATGCCTGGGACGAATGTTATATATATATATATAAATATTTATATACACTAGTAGATGTTGTATATGTTTTGCACCAGCGCTAGTCCAGCCCTCGCTCTGCCGTTAGTTAAGTAACCTAACGGTGCATGACGAGGCCCCATGGCAAATGCGGATGGCAAAACGTACGTTGCATTTTTGTTCCTTTCTGGTGTGATAGGAATTAATTGATGGGACCACATTAATTTGGATTAATGCAAGAAAAGAAACCTAAAAGATTTTGTTGGAATAAATTTCAAACAACTATAGTCATATTCTTTCGCTTTGCATGGTGGTATTCGGTCAGGAATATCCAGCACCTCATTCGAGAAGGCAAGAGCCTAGATCCCTTCGCGGGGAGCGAACTCTTGAGCAAAACTTTATAATGTAGATTACTCGGTTTTCTTCAAAACTGTAAGTTTTCAAAAGAAGAGACTAAACCACTCCTTTTCAAAACTACTCGGTTCCTTCAACGATATCAAGTTCATTACGTTAAAGGTTTTTTCGCCAGAAAACCAGCCGTAGCCCTCTATCATTTCCTAATAGTAGTACTCAGTATTCATGTTGCCTTTGTTGACCTTGTCAAGGCGTAGTGAACGGTAGCTTGGTGGTGCTTGTTTGTAGCATATAATGCGATTAACTAGGACAGTCACATAGCCTTGTTGACCATGTTAAGGGCTTATGCGGGTGGGTCTAGGGTAATCAAGATAATGACGGGTTAAACTTGACGGTTTATGATTGTTGATCTTGTCAAGATCAAAGGTCGTTAGGGGCAAAAGTCACATCGGGTGACTAGCGACATATGATTTGTTGACTTTTTCAAGGTCATAGGTCGTTAGGGGAAAGAATCAAATCGGGGGTTTCAAATATACAGGAAACATGACGATGTTACTTACCTTCTCGAGTATGGTGACTAGAGTGGCTTCCATCTAGTTTATCATGCAATGATAGTTGGATCCCGATCCCACTGATGTGTAGGATTACTCTTGGGAGATATTTTTCAATTCACAATTAGTTGACCTATTAGGTGTCTAGAAAGGTGTTAACTGGATACGCCTCTGCGGAAACGAGGTTTATTTTAATTAGGTCCGTACGAAAGCACGGAGAACCTCCCTCGAAGTATCAAAACCGATCTGGCTCAACGGTTGGCAAACTAGAAAGGTGTTAATGATCCTATCTAGTTCCCCTTTTAAGGTTTGAAGGAGAATTCGAGGAAACAGTGGGAGCCATCCTGATTAGATAAATTAATAACCAATCTAATCTTTCAAGAGTGCACGCTGAGTGTTTCTTTTCTCTCTTTCCAGGTAGCAACCTATTCATGCCTTAATCAAGATAATAAAATGTATCGCTTGACCGATCCGAATTCTTATTCGGGGCTTCGGAACGTCGGTTCGGCTCTAACTTATGACAATATTTATGAGAATGAGGAATATAGAGTGGATTGCATGAATTCTTTGATGACCCCAATGAAGAAGAAGCATACTATTGCGTCTTGTTCAGGTATTCTTGTTATTGAGAACTGTTTTTCGGTCTGTCCTACCTGCTGGGTACTAGATACTGGATCAGGATCTCATATCTGTAATTTATTGCATCGAGTAAGAAAAAGTAGGATGGTTGGACCTGGTGATATGTCCCTCTGAGTAGGGAATGGAGCATAAGTTGATGTTGCTACCGTCGATGAATATCACCAAGCGTTGCCAAATGAAAAAACTATGATTTTGAACAATTGCTAATATGTACCTTCCATGGTTTGCAACATCATATCAGTTTGTTTACTTGATAAAGATGGATATAAGTTTGTTCTTGATAGAAATATCATGAACATTTACCTTGATAAGGTATTTGTTGCCGAAGGTACTGTGTAATGGTATCTATATTCTAAATCAAAACACAGTTTTCAATATACAAAACACACACCGGAGGAAGAGTTCAAAAGTGAAAGAATCCGACTTGTGGCATTGTAGACTTGGTCATATCGGAGTGAAAAGACTAAGTAAGTTGCATAAAGATGGATATTTTAATACGTTCGAATTTTCATCTTATGAAACTTGTCAGTCTTGTCTCAAGGGAAAGATGACCAAATCTCCATACACCGGACACGGAGAAAGAGCAACAGAGCTCTTGCGACTCATACACAGTGATGTATGTGGTCCAATGTCTATACATGCAAGGTGTAGGTTCTTATACTTCATCACATTCAATGACAATCTCGCTAGGTTTGGATATGTGTATCTTATGAAACACAAATCCGAAGCTTTTAAGAAATTCAAAGAATACAGAATCGAAATAGAGAACCAGACTAGCAAAAGTATCAAGATCCTCCGATCTGATAGAGGAGGGGAGTACTTAAGCACGGAATTCCCAAAATACCTAAAAGAGAACGGAATTCTTTCTTAGCTTACTCCTTCGTATACACCACAGCACAATCGTACCCAAATGGATATGGTTCGCTCAATGATGAGTAGTACCGAGTTGCCTCTTTCATTCTGGGGATATGCGCTTCAAACAACGGCACATCTGTTGAATAAAGTTTAATCCAAATCAGTGCCTAAAACAACATTCAAAATATGGAATGGAGGAAGACAATATCATAAAAAATTTAAGATATGGGGTTGTCCGGTTTACATTAAAAAGCATAATCCGGACAAACTGGAGGCACGGTCAGTTCTATATAAATTTATGGGATATCCAAAGAATGGTTATGGATATCTGTTCTACCACACTGAGGAACAGAAGGTGTTTGTATCTCGCCACGCTACCTTTTTGGAAAGGGGATTTTTTGCAAAAGAAATTAGTAGGAGTACAGTAGAACTGGGAGAACTTCTTGAACCACAAACTCTAACTGAAGATTTGGTGGAACAATTATATTCAGTAGTACCCGACGATCATCAGCCACTCTGCAGATCTAGTAGGATTTCTCATCCGCCCGAGAGATACTATGGTATTGTAACGCCTTCAAAATAATAAAATATGATTTTTGGGAAATTTTATAATTTAATATTATTTTAATGAATATTTTAATATTTTGGTATAATTAAATACAAATAAATGAGGAAAAATTATGGAAAATTCTAAAATAGGGTATTTTAGGGAATTATACCATTTTAAAGTTTTTAAGACTAGTTATATGCTAATTTAGTGTTAATCGCGATTAAAGATCGCTAATTGGATTTTTAGCATTTTTGTGCAAAAACGTGCACATATCATTTTCCACACTTGTTACACTTGTGTTACATTCTTTTGCCATGGTTTTTCTTTTGGGTTCACTATTCAAGTGAGAAGAGTTTTGTGAGGAAAAGAAAAGAAAAAGAAAAAGATATGTGATGAGAGAGAGAGAGTAGGTTGCTTTGACTTGGACCCTTTCCTTCATCATTTTCTCCCATCTCATTTCTCTTTCCCCTCTCTCATGGAGCTGCTGCCCTCTTCCCCTCTCTCACCCTCTTCACTAAAACCCTAGATCCATCATGAAAACAAAGCCAAAACCTCATTCCCACTTCCCAAAAAGTGTTCCCGAGCTCACTAGCTAAACATTGAACCTAGCAAGATTGGATTTGGTAGACTTTGAGCAACTCAAGAATTTTCTTGAGTTGCCAAAGGAGGTAATTTATGCACCTATTAGAGTAGTATTTCAATTCCTTGTGTATCTATTCTACTTTCATATCGATATTGTGATGTTTGTGGATTTTAGAGAATTCAAGTTAGGGTTTAGGGTAAAACTGTGAATCAAGATGAAATTGAGGCTTATTGTGACCTTAGAAAACCTGGTGTAATGAAAAATTGGACCCAAACCTGGAATTGGAACCAGAATACGGAATTACGGAATCGATATCGGGGAAAACAGTTAATCTGGAAATGTTTTGTGGAATCTGCTATCACCCCGAGACCGCTAAAATGAAACTGAGTTAACAGTGAGATGTGCAGGCACCAGTGAACCACCACCCCAAACCCTAGATCTCCACTCCATTTCCTGGCCGCCAATTCTCCCATTCTGGCCGCAATTTGCGGCCAGAGCAGGGTGGATCTGCCTCGTTTTCTGTGCATGCCCCTATTTCCTCTAGTATTGACCCTGGGAACTTCTAGTTTTGACTGATTCCATCTAGGGTGAAATCTGGGTTGATTTTCCTATGTTGGTGCATGGTTTACGACTTGATTTAGCATGGATTTTGGTGTTTGGTGATTCATTGCTGTCGGGTGGCGTTTGGACGTCAACGACAAGTGGATTTTGATTGTGTTTACATGCGAGTCGATAGGTTTTTACCTATGCGGGTAGCGTGTGCTATTTTGGTTTCTGATATGATTTTCATGCGCTTTAGCATTGTGATGTACTTGTAGGTACCCTACGAGATGTGGAAGCAAAGAAGATGAAGATAGCGACATCGGCACCGATACATGAGAAGCAAGGTGAGTAGATTTATATCTACGGGGAGAAGTCGGGTTGATGGCGTATAGCACCCCCGCAGTCCGTGGTGATGTATACGAATACGTATACACACATATATTTATTATGTGTTGTTTAGGGTTATTGATGGTGATAATGGATTATTGGTGATAAGGATGTATTGGTTGAGTAGTGCGAAACCCTAGTGTAGTGGTTGCACCCACACTCACACATACACACATACTTACTTACATTCTTTCATATATCTGTGCGCATATGATGGTGGGTATATCTACACATGGGTATGGGACTGTGTGTTCATATACGAGTTTTGAGGAAGATACGTGGGATTGAGTTGAGTCGATGAGATTCGATTGAGGCCGTGAGATTTGGCGACATGACAGAGTTCGTATTGGAGATGTGATATGATGGTAGTGATGCCTGTCATGTGATGAGATAGTGTGATATCGACTCAGATTTAGGTGGTCTCCATACCCCTCTCTTTTGACTTGACTGTGGGTTCGTACTTCGCATAGTAGGCGTTAGACTAGACCCGAGTCATACCTATTTCAAAACTAACGAATCAGGGATATTTTAAAGACAAGCAAAAGGGTTTATACGGATATTTAAAAAGGCGCATCTTTTCTTAAAACACCGTAGCCCTTATTTTACCAAAAGCCTTGATTCGTCTTATTTCAAAAGGCATGGTTGCATGATATAGCTATTGAGGCAGGTTCTCTACTGTTGCGTTGATTACTTGATTCCGCACATTCATGCTGTTTGCATTGCATCGCTTGTATTGTTGATATATTTCAGTTATGCTGCTAGGACACCAGCACCATTATCGATGATGCGTATGTTCTACGTACACTGTTGCCGGCTCACACACTTCATCATCGATAATTGCCATGTCACTACACTGTAGTACTGTTACATTCAGGATATGACCCCTGCATGACATATTGATATTCTTACTTTTCTGCTATATGTCGCATACATGTTGCTTTCTGATTATACGCATTGAGATATGATGTTTCCCTGATATTTCTGGTTTTTGGGAACCGTGGGTGTTTTCATAGAGGATATGTAATTGTTTTGAAAACCCGGTTACCCTTGATATGATATTTCAGTGCGTCCACCATGTGTTTTCTCGGTGCTGAGAGCGACATGTGAAACCCGATTCGAGGAGGCGGATGAGGCCGATTGCGGGTACATGGTGGACCCGGTATGGTTCCCCGTGGCAAGAAATGTTTTTCGTGGAGTAGACGATGAGCCTGGCAGGGTGGCGAGTACCTACCGGTGATTTTGTTGGACCTGGCGGTTATCCGGAGGATACCGACCGGAGTCGATAGTTGGATAGGTGTACTGCCGGGGCCGAGGGCCGATACCGCAGACAGAGCCCGTGGGCCGATCCGGACTGACGGAGCCCGATATATGAGGATTTACGTGCCGATGCTGGGCACAGTTTCCATGATGTTTTCGAGTGTCGATGCTGGGCACTCCGGTTCCATGATTTTAACGTGTCGCGAGGGACACAGGTTGTCACGACCCGAAAGAGCACGTGACTGGCCCTCGAACCATATGAAATCTATAGGACTCCATCTGATCCAAGTAAGCCAAAGCCCAGAAATCTAAAACCATTTTAAGAGTAAGTGAAGAAAACTGGTTTAAAGAAGTGAAGGAAAATATGTTTGAAGTCGAGTTTTTAAATAACTAAGCCGAAGGTGCATTTTTAAAAGGTAAAGGCTTTTCTAAAAATTTCGGCAGAGTTTCTTTTGTAAATACTGGCCCAGAACGGGATACAACAAGCATAACATATATATAATGATAAAAGGCATCCCCAAGCGGGAGCTAGCTCTTCGTCAATTGACGGTCACAACCACACATGCAATATAATATACAACGCCCAAAGGCGAGGATCGATCAAAAGAAACACAGTAAGCATGAAAACCGCAATACTACTAAGCACGACTCTAAGGCCAAAAAAAACATTACTAAAGTCTGAGTCTGAAACAATAAACAAATTTGGTTGATGGAAATTCTAGATACAAAGAATAATATAAGTACAATGGTGGTTTTGATGCAAAAGGAACCACCTACCAAACGCAATTCACCCGCAAGGAAGCAATGTGCCAGAAATGCCGCAAAGGAACCTGTACGGCAAAACCTGCAAGAACTGTGGCACAACGGGGGTGAGTTGCCAACTCGTGAATTGAGAATAACTACAAGCAGAAACCGAACGCAAGACATAATCCTAGGTCAAAACGATCAGTACAAAATCCTCAATATAAAACATGCAGCCTATAACAAGGCTAGGGTAAATATCTAACCCGAGTGTAATCTCCTGTGCCTGTGTCAGTGCCTCAGGTAGCAATATAACATAAGAATGAGTTATGAATGCATGAGAACATAATACATGTAAATGAAGAAACTGTTTTCATACTTTAGTGAGATTTCCTTTGTATTTTTAAAATGAGGTATCATAATGAAATCAGCATAAAACAGTGCCTAACATCGGCACAAAACGTAATCCAAATATCCCGATATCTCTGTATCCCAATCACAAAAGCTAGGGCGCCGTCAGTCCAGACCGGCCCCTACCATCAATCTCAAGACCACGACGGTATCCTCCGGATATCCGACGCGTCAGGTAAAATCACCGGTCGGTAGTGCTCTCCTGCCAGGCTCAACGTCATCACCACATTCATCTTGCCCCGGGGTACCGCACCGGGTCCACCATGTACCCGAAACGGTTCATCCGTCTCCTCGAATCGGGTTTCCAAATCCATCAGCAAACTCATGGTGGACGACTCATACATCATGGGAAAACCGTACTTTTTATTTTAAAAGAGAGAAAATGTTTATCTGTGTTTTTGCGGTTTTCCTCCAAATCCAGAAAATCTCACGGAAATCCAAATCCAAAATCTCAGTAACACGTAAAATAGTGAATATATGCATGAGAATCCATGAATGCGGCATAACAATGAATATCAGTATGCATGAAGTAGCAGGTAATAACTACAATGTCTAAACTATTAGCTAATAGGTAATGTCAAGCAATAGTATTTTCTAAGGTGTACGTGACATAGCAATTACCGATGAAGATGTGTGTGAGCCGGCAAGTAAGTGTACGTGGTACATACACAACATCGGTAATGGTGCTGGTGTCCTAACAGCATGATATCAATAATGGAGTATGAAACATAATATAAGAATGCGATGCAAAGCGAACCACAAAAAAAGTGGGAGCTGAATCTAGACGCAACTATAACTAATCTGCATTAATCTAATATAAGTCCTACAAATGGTGCCTTTTGAAATATCACGAATCATGGGGTTTTGAAAATAGGGGCTACGGTGTTTTTATGAAAAGATAGGCCTTTTGAAATGTCCGTAGATCCCTTGACCTGTCTTTTAAAATACCCACGACCCGCTAGTTTTGAAATAGGTAGGAGTCTAATCTAATCTAACAACTACACTAAACTATACAACTGAACTAACAAGCTGAGCCACAGGTAAGGAAACCGCCTTACATCTGAGTCGATATATATATAGATATAATAGTCGGTGATTCCGCCTCAATAGTATCGCGTACGATACAGTATATCATATGACATCCTCAAGTCATGAGTGCGGATCTATCATAAATGTAAAGCTCATACGGTAAATCGTCGTACGACATCCCAATAGCTGGGTACGGGTCAATATCACACTATCTCATCACACTTCAGGTATCACTATCAACATATCATATAATCTGGGGTACTATTCTATGTCTAGTATAAATCGATACCATCAATAAAGTATGCATGCGGGGGTAAACACATATCCCAAGCCCGCAAGAATCACATTTCGTATCCCAAATACGAATCATATCACATCACCGATCTCGCGGCACAAAGCCCAATATCATTGACTCATCTCCAAAGTCATCCAATATCATCAACACAGTGCCAGTATAAGTAATATGCAAGGGTGTGCGTGTAGGTGTAATTCTATTCTAGGGTTCGCGACTATGAACTACACTAGTCACTTCTAACCCTACACTATCCATAATACACCTAACTATCATATATAATAACAACGACGGACTGCGGGGGTGCTATACGCCATCCACCCGACTTCCCCCAGTAGATATAATCTACTCACCTAGCGTCTTCATTTGTGGACGTCGCCACGCGCTTGCTTGTCGTCCCGAAGTCTTCATGGGGTACCTACACATCAAAATATCATATATGCACATTAAAACCAAATCAAAGCTAAAACGGCACATGAAATCCAAAATGATACGATAAGAGGCCTATAGGTTAAAACCCATGGCACGCCTTCAAAACCATCAACACATCCTCTATATCGTCGTATAAACGCCAAATAGTCGAGGCAAAACACAATCCATAATTGCAGAATTAAAAATACGGAATATGGAAACATGAATCTAAAACAGCAACTTAGGAAATATGTCCCAGATTTTACCCTAGGTCACTTTATACAAATCTATATATACCAGGGGTCTAACATGAACATGTAGGAGCTACAGAACCAATACGAGCCAAAATGGTGGGACCCAGGCCGCAATTTGCGACCAATGGGGATAAATTGGCGGCCGGGAAGAAGAAGTGGGAGCTGGGGTCTTGGGGTTAGCTTCCAGGGTGCCTGCACGTGTCACTGTCCAATCAATTTTAATTTAGGGTGTCTCGGGTGATAGCAGATTCAATATACCCTTCACAGATTTCATAAATTCCCCGATATCGGTTTCTAAAATCCGTATTATGGTTTAAGCTTCAGGTTTTGGGTTTCCAATTCATACACTAGGGTGATGGTATAACCTCTACTGACCTCAATTCCATATTACAACCCATAAATTATCACAACCCTAACTAGGTTATCCACAAGTCCACAATATCACACAATATCGATTCGATCTTAATATGAGGGTAAAGGAAATGCATAAACTAAGTTTAAGGTCCAGAAAATACCTCATTTGGCAACTCAAGAATTTTCTTAAGTTGCCCCTGGTGGCCAAAATCCTTGCTTCTTTAGCACCAAGTGTAGATCTTGGGATTGCGCACACATTTAATGAAATGGAGATTGGGTTTTGGGGTTGTTTTAGAGGTGTTTTGGAGCTTGAAGAGGGGAGGGAAAGGAGGTGCAGGAGCAGCAGCAGGAGAAGGGAGAAGAGGGAGGGAAATGAGGGGAGAAATGGTTAAGTCCTTAGTCAATGAAGCTCATACCTCTCTCTCTCTCACCAACTACCCATTTCTTTATTCTTTTCCTTTTCTTTTTCCTTTTAAAACCCTTTTCACTCAAATAGTAAACCCAAATGAAAAGCATGGCAAGAAAATGCACAAGTGTAAAACAGTGATATGCGCATGTGTTGCACAAAAAGCTAAAAACCGATTAGCGATTTTTAATCGCGATTAGCACTAAATTAGTGTCAAATTAATCACAAAAGCTTTAAAATGTCATAATTCTCTAATTTACCCTATTTTAGAATTTTCCAAAATTTTCCAAAATTTTTCCCCATTTATTTGTATTTAATAATTCCAAAATATTAAAATATTCAATAAAATAATATTAAACTATAAAAATTCCCAAAATTAACATTTTATCTTTTTTGAAATGTTACAATCTACCCCCCTTAAAGAAATTTGGTCCCCGAATTTAAATTTAAACCCCCAATACTAAAACAATTTTTGTAATACTCCAATTTGTCGGGGCTCCGAAGACATCAATACATAGAGAATATCCTATGCGTCTGGTGCGCAAGGAATCAAAATCCATATATGTGTCATACAGGTGTACAAAACAACATCTAGGTACAACGGGTGTGCACGAAACATTTGTCATAGGCAACGTGTGTGCCTGACGGCAACCAAATCAGGTGCATGTAACATGCACGAAGAATCCCGATTTAGTGCATCTGGCGTGCACCAAAATCGTATATCAAAACACTAAAGGTGCATGAAAACTCTGCTGGAAGTGTAAATCAAATCACTGTATAAGGTGGGCGTGAATTCACAATCAAAACCTCGAATGTAATAACTATGCGCAAAATATAAATATCCAGTGGGTGCATGAAACAAATATCATGAAACTCGGTCATCAAAACTAAATCATGCAAACAGAACGCCCAAAATACCGAAATCCAAAATGACGGATACGTGATAATCGAATCACAAAATCACAAATCATAGTACCGTCGTCGGTAGTTCCTCCTTCGAGGTCGAGAAGGAGTCGGTGCATCCACTGCTAGAAGCGCAAGATATCTACTTGCCTCTTGCTCACGGTCTGGCGCCCTCTGACTCTGGGTCCTTATCTTCTCTGAGGATTACCTATCTCGCAGTCAATCGGCTCATCGGCCCTGTCAGGTGTGCTAACGGGGACGATTCCGTTTTGGCACTTCTCTGGTCACCTATCGGTCAATCCTCACGACCACTCGTGAGGCAGCCCATCACTGGCGTCGGCCTCTGGCTCTCTGAATGCACGTCACATATCTGATCCTGGGTGCAAACATCATTGCAGCAATGTCCTGGAAGGAATCCTGCTCAAGGTCTCTTCCGATCTTGCCTATGCCGAACTGTACAGAGGCTGGCTCTCCTGCATAATCTCTTCTCACTCGATAGACATCTGTGTCCTTAGCACAATATTTCTCGGAATCTGGTTGCATCCCAATGCCTCTGTAAGCATATCTGACCTCTGGTCTCGACGGGAAGCAATGACAGCTCGTCAGCGTCTCGCCCGAACCTCTGGTTCCACCTGTCTCTATCGTCGTCCACTATGACGTCACGCCATGCATATCTACGCACTGCACTGTTCTCGGCCACGGTCAATCTGAAGTCTCTCACACGGACTCGAAATCGCGTACTCTGTAGCTTCATTATTCTGTAGAAGATGTCAGGCCGAACAGGTCCTCGGGAACACGTCCCAACCATCGGAGGAATACTCAATACTCGTCTGTCCTTGATCGATTCGCAACGCATCTGGGTAAGTTCCTCTATCCGAATCTGGTCAACTACCTCGTCGACAATGCTAACTCTGGCCTGTTGGTTGTGCGCAATATGACCACTCCTGGGTCAGGTCTTCTCGTATAGTATTCCAGAAAGGTCATGTCGAAGTCTCTCTCAAATCTCATCCCTGCTGAATTGCCCAGAAGTCATCATCCCTTGCTGAAGCAAATTCTTCTTCCGGAACGGCTGCATACTTATCGCGCTTCTTTCTGGAAGATATATCCATATACAAGGCCTCTGGGTGCGTATCACATCTCTAATGTCAACGGAGTGGGACGTCATCTCGTCGAAATCTCTTACGAACTCTTTTCTTCACTCTGATTCAATGTCGACTGATTCGGACTCGTCTCATCGTGGCTGCATGGACTATGCTCCAACGGCTATACTCGTATCTGGAGTCTCCCAAGCAATGCATCCTATCACATGATATCCGAATGATGTCGAAACATTCGATCGACTCGTCAGAACCTTATACTCCCCCAAGATATCAACATCTTGAGTACAGTTTAATAGTATCGAGTACATGCCTTAGCGTCGGTGGTCCAGCCGTAGAAGGGCAAACCCAAGCCTCACTAATGGCGCCGCGGAACTGCCGTAAACCCTAAGGTTCAAAGGCTTTCACACGGTCATTAAGTCGAGTTAGGGTTTCATTCTTCTAGAGGGTCCATAGAATCACCTTCATGTCTTTCCGTATACTTTAAACTTGGAAAATGGGCTCCTGACATTCGATCGTCTCAATCGACTCTCAACGAATCTGCGTGAAGTCGTCTCTAGCTGGAATCAATCTATCTGATGACCTCGCATCGGTAAACGGACGAACCAAATGTCCTAGTTATTCATCCTCAGGTGACTGGCGACTCGCTATCATCTCTCTAAGTATATGCTCACGCTGCAGCAGCTCCAACCATCTGGGCGATATCTCGTCATTTGCAGCAGCAACTGGCTCATTCGCCTGCACGCCGAACAACGCCTCAATCCTCCAGGAAAGACGACACATTGGCGGTCATCTCTGAATCGGTCTGCTCTAGATCTGAGTAAGACTCTCCACACTGGAAATCTTCAACTCAACTGGGCCCGCTCCGGTGCATAAATCGGACGAATCACCTTCGTCTCTCAAATCGAGTAGACTAGCTATAATCTGTCTCATATCTGTCTGGAAGCTCCGACAATCTAAGCTCGTAAGCTCCGAAAGCGACATCCCGTCAATCTCAGCAACAGCTAGTCCCTCTGTCTGCACGGTAGGCGACATCATAATCTCTGAGGTATGATGTACATCAACAGTCCTCTCTCAACTGGCATCTCTAACAATGGCCCGATCATCCGGTGCAAAACCAAGCACTCGCCTCCACTTGAGGTCACAGTCATCAATACTAACTCGAGACGTTCCCATGTCACCAGAAAACACAATGGTCAGCCCTCGTACCAGACGAGCTCGCACTGACCGTAACCCTAGCAGCAGCCCAAACTGCGCTCAAACATGGCGGCAGGAACCTCAATCGAGTATCGAAGAGAGCAGATCAATGGCAAGAAAGGAAACAACAGATCCAGAGTGGATACACGATCATAAGAAGGAACAGCATCAATGATGGTATGATCATGGACTAATAGAATCGGGGATCTCAAATGGATGTATAATCATGGATATAAAGAGAATCACTGATCTCGAAAATATGTACATCCTAAGGTTCCTTAAGCGGAGTGGCGTGTCGTAAGTATGCCGCGGAACATACCAACGGTACGTCACTCTACTTTAGTCACCTATTCCATCAACCAAGGGTCATCCTATACGACGAAAGTTCGGGTCTAATACCCCCTCGACTAAGTCTAAGTTCCGTAAGGTCAAGCCTAAGTTCCGTATATATATAAACGCCCTACGCTCCACATAGTCAAACTTAGACTCGAACCAAGGTCAACCTAGCGCTCTGATACCAACTTTGTCACGACCCGAAAGAGCACGTGACTGGCCCTCGAACCATATGAAATCTATAGGACTCCATCTGATCCAAGTAAGCCAAAGCCCAGAAATCTAAAACCATTTTAAGAGTAAGTGAAGAAAACTGGTTCAGAGAAGTGAAGGAAAATACGTTTGAAGTCGAGGTTTTTAAATAACTAAGCCGAAGGTGCATTTTTAAAAGGTAAAGTCTTTTCTAAAAATTTCGGCAGAGTTTCTTTTGTAAATACTGGCCCCGAACGGGATACAACAAGCATAACATATATACAATGATAAAAGGCATCCCCAAGCGGGAGCTAGCTCTTCGTCAATTGACGGTCACAACCACACATGCAATATAATATACAACGCTGAAAAGCGAGGATCGATCCAAAAGAAACACAGTAAGCATGAAAACCGCAATACTACTAAGCGCGACTCTAAGGCCAAATAAAACATCACTAAAGTCTGAGTCTGAAACAATAAACAAATTTGGTTGATGGAAATTCTAGATACAAAGAATAATATAAGTACAATGGTGGTTTTGATGCAAAAGGAACCACCTACCAAATGCAATTCACCCGCAAGGAAGCAATGTGCCAGAAATGCCGCAAAGGAACCTGTACGGCAAAACCTGCAAGAACTGTGGCACAACGGGGGTGAGTTGCCAACTCGTGAGTAGAGAATAACTACAAGCAGAAACCGAACGCAAGACATAATCTTAGGTCAAAACGATCAGTACAAAATCCTCAATATAAAACATGCAGCCTATAACAAGGCTAGGGTAAATATCTAACCCGAGTGTAATCTCCTGTGCCTGTGTCAGTGCCTCAGGTAGCAATATAACATAAGAATGAGGTATGAATGCATGAGAACATAATACATGTAAATGAAGAAACTGTTTTCATACTTTAGTGAGATTTCCTTTGTATTTTTAAAATGAGGTATCATAATGAAATCATCATAAAACAGTGCCTAACATCGGCACAAAACGTAATCTAAATATCCCGATATCTCTGTATCCCAATCACAAAATCTAGGGCACCGTCAGTCCAGACCGGCCCCTACCATCAATCTCAAGACCACGACGGTATCCTCCGGATATCCGACGCGTCAGGTAAAATCACCGGTCGGTAGTGCTCCCCTGCCATGCTCAACGTCATCACCACATTCATCTTGCCCCGGGGTACCGCACCGGGTCCACCATGTACCCGAAACGGTTCATCCGTCTCCTCGAATCGGGTTTCCAAATCCATCAGCAAACTCATGTTGGACGACTCATACATCATGGGAAAACCGCACTTTTTATTTTAAAAGAGAGAAAATGTTTATCTGTGTTTTTGCGGTTTTCCTCCAAATCCAGAAAATCTCACGGAAATCCAAATCCAAAATCTCAGTAACACGTAAAATAGTGAATATATGCATGAGAATCCATGAATGCGGCATAACAATGAATATCAGTATGCATGAAGTAGCAGGTAAGAACTACAATGTCTAAACTATTAGCTAATAGGTTATGTCAAGCAATAGTATTTTCTAAGGTGTACGTGACATGGCAATTACCGATGAAGATGTGTGTGAGCCGGCAAGTAAGTGTACGTGGTACATACGCAACATCGGTAATGGTGCTGGTGTCCTAACAGCCTGATATCAATAATGGAGTATGAAACATAATATAAGAATGCGATGCAAAGCGAACCACAAAAAAAGTGGGAGCTGAATCTAGACGCAACTATAACTAATCTGCATTAATCTAATATAAGTCCTACAAATGGTGCCTTTTGAAATATCACGAATTATGGGGTTTTGAAAATAGGGGCTACGGTGTTTTTATGAAAAGATAGGCCTTTTGAAATGTCCGTAGATCCCTTGGCCTGTCTTTTAAAATACCCACGACCCGCTAGTTTTGAAATAGGTAGGAGTCTAATCTAATCTAACAACTACACTAAACTATACAGCTGAACTAACAAGCTGAGCCACAGGTAAGGAAACCGCCTAACATCTGAGTCGATATATATATAGATATAATAGTCGGTGATTCCGCCTCAATAGTATCGCGTACGATACAGTATATCATATGACATCCTCAAGTCATGAGTGCGGATCTATCATCAATGTAAAGCTCATATGGTAAATCGTCGTACGGCATCCCAATAGCTGGGTACGGGTCAATATCACACTATCTCATCACACTTCAGGTATCACTATCAACATATCATATAATCTGGGGTACTATTCTATGTCTAGTATAAATCGATACCATCAATAAAGTATGCATGCGGGGGTAAACACACATCCCAAGCCCGCAAGAATCACATTTCGTATCCCAAATACGAATCATATCACATCACCGATCTCGCGGCACAAAGCCCAATATCATTGACTCATCTCCAAAGTCATCCAATATCATCAACACAGTGCCAGTATAAGTAATATGCAAGGGTGTGCGTGTAGGTGTAATTCTATTCTAGGGTTCGCGACTATGAACTACACTAGTCACTTCTAACCCTACACTATCCATAATACACCTAACTATCATATATAATAACAACTACGGACTGCGGGGGTGCTATACGTCATCCACCCGACTTCCCCCAGTAGATATAATCTACTCACCTAGCGTCTTCATTTGTGGACGTCGCCACGCGCTTGCTTGTCGTCCCGAAGTCTTCATGGGGTACCTACACATCAAAATATCGTATATGCGCATTAAAACCAAATCAAAGCTAAAACGGCACATGAAATCCAAAATGATACGATAAGAGGCCTATAGGTTAAAACCCATGGCACGCCTTCAAAACCATCAACACATCCTCTATATCGTCGTATAAACGCCAAATAGTCGAGGCAAAACACAATCCACAATTGCAGAATTAAAAATACGGAATACGGAAACATGAATCTAAAACAGCAACTTAGGAAATATGTCCCAGATTTTACCCTAGGTCACTTTATACAAATCTATATATACCAGGGGTCTAACATGAACATGTAGGAGCTACAGAACCAATACGAGCCAAAATGGTAGAACCCAGGCCGCAATTTGCGACCAATGGGGATAAATTGGCGGCCGGGAAGAAGAAGTGGGAGCTGGGGTCTTGGGGTTAGCTTACTGGGAACCTGCACGTGTCACTGTCCAATCAATTTTAATTTAGGGTGTCTCGGGTGATAGCAGATTCAATATACCCTTCACAGATTTCATAAATTCCCCGATATCGGTTTCTAAAATCCGTATTATGGTTTAAGCTTCAGGTTTTGGGTTTCCAATTCATACACTAGGGTGATGGTATAACCTCTACTGACCTCAATTCCATATTACAACCCATAAATCATCACAACCCTAATTAGTTTATCCATAAGTCCACAATATCACACAATATCGATTCGATCTTAATATGAGGGTAAAGGAAATGCATAAACTAAGTTTAAGGTCCAGAAAATACCTCATTTGGCAACTCAAGAATTTTCTTAAGTTGCCCCTAGTGGCCAAAATCCTTGCTTCTTTAGCACCAAGTGTAGATCTTGGGATTGTGCACACATTTAATGAAATGGAGATTGGGTTTTGGGGTTGTTTTAGAGGTGTTTTGGAGCTTGAAGAGGGGAGGGAAAGGAAGTGCAGGAGCAGCAGCAGGAGAAGGGAGAAGAGGCAGGGAAATGAGGGGAGAAATGGTTAAGTCCTTAGTCAATGAAGCTCATACCTCTCTCTCTCTCTCTCACCAACTACCCATTTCTTTATTCTTTTTCCTTTTCTTTTTCCTTTTAAAACCCTTTTCACTCAAATAGTAAACCCAAATGAAAAGCATGGCAAGAAAATGCACAAGTGTGAAAAAGTGATATGTGCATGTGTGGCACAAAAAGCTAAAAACCGATTAGCGATTTTTAATCGCGATTAGCACTAAATTAGTGTCAAATTAATCACAAAAGCTTTAAAATGTCATAATTCTCTAATTTACCCTATTTTAGAATTTTCCAAAATTTTCCAAAATTTTTCCCCATTTATTTGTATTTAATAATTCCAAAATATTAAAATATTCAATAAAATAATATTAAATTATAAAAATTCCCAAAATTAACATTTTATCTTTTTTGAAATGTTACACAGGTGGTTTATATCCTCATATTTCCATGCATATGCTGATGATATTTACATGCATGATGGTTATTGTCATTGGGTGACGAGTGGACGGGATCCACGTACATGCAGATTGATTTCATTGATTGTACCTCACTTTTATGATATGCTATTACCTGAGGCACTGGCATGAGCACTTGGCACTACACCCATGTATAGGGGTTACATTGCCAGTTTAGCATGCTTCAGCTTTATTCATATTGAGGTTTATATGTATATCTGATCGTATTGACCTAGGATGGGTCATGCATTCGATCTCTGCTTGTAGATATTTTCTATTCACGAGTTGGCAACTCACCCCCGTTGTGCCCCAGTTCTTGCAGGTTGCCGTACAGATTCCATAGCGGCGTTTCTGGCACACTTCTTCCATTTCGGGGCCAGTTTTTACAAAGGAAACTCTGCCGAAATTTTCAGGAAAGATCACACATTTTAAAAATACACATTCGGCTTAGTTATTTAAAAACATTGATTTTTGAAACATGATTTCCTTACTTTTCAAAACCAGTTTTCCTTATTTACTCTTTAAATGGTTTTAGATTGCTGGGCTTTTGGCTTACGGTTGAAACAAAGTCACGTGCTCTTTCGGGTCGTGACAAAGTTGGTATCAGAGAGCTAGGTTGACCTTGGTTCGAGTCTGAGTTTGACTATGTGGAGCCTAGGGCGTTATTTATATACGGAACTTAGGCTTGACCTTACGGAACTTAGACTTAGTCGAGGGGGTATTAAACCCGAACTTTCGTCGTGTAGGATGACCCTTGGTTGATGGAATAGGTGACTAAAGTAGAGTGACGTACCGTGGGTATGTTCCGAGGCATACTTACGACACACCACTCCACTTAAGGAACCTTAGGTTGTACATTTCCTTGCACAGTATTATATTCCTTCCTATGAACTATCTTCATCGATACTGGTTGTGGTTTTGCTGCCGCGATTGCACGGGCAGAGTGAGCTACGGCTCGAGATGTGTCAGCATGAGCTCGTCGGGGACGAGGGCTGACCGGGGCGTGATTCCAGAGACATACGGTTGCATTGAGGCTTCGTATTTTGTGTTTCCGCACTTTGAGCGTTTGACAGATCGCTGTTGCGAGATTTCCCGGGTGTACTGATCGGCACCAGAGGATTGAGCCCCTGATAGAGGCTAGCCAGGATGTGATGACTGTTGATATATCGCTTATTCATGATGGTTGAGGCGCTGCTTAGCGTACCGAGGAATGAGCCAGTTGTTGCTGCGAATGATGAGATATCGCCCAGATGATTGGAGCTACTGCAGCATGAGCATATTCTTAGAGATATGATGGTGAGTCGCTAGTCACGGAGGAGTAATGACTAGGACATGTGGTTCGTTCGCTTACCCCAATGCGAGGTCATCAGATAGATTGTTTCAGATAGAGGCGACTTCACGTAGGTTCGTTGAGAGTCGATTGAGATGATCGAATGTCAGGAACCCATTTTCCAAGTTTAAAGTATACGGAAAGACATGCAGGTGATTCTATGGACCCTCTAGAATAATGAAACCCTAACTCGACATAATGACCGTGTGAAAGCCTTTGAACCTTAGGGTTTGCGGCTGTTCCTCGGCGCCATTAGTGAGGCTTGGGTTTTCCCTTCTATGGCTGGACCACCGACGCTGTGGCATGTACTCGATACTATTAAACTGTACCCGAGATGTTGAGCTCTTGGGAGGATTGTGAGGTTCTGACGAGTCGATCGGATGAGTCGACATCATTCGGACATCATGTGATGGGACACTGCTTGGGAGACTCTAGATACGAGCATAGCCGTCGGAGCGCAGTCCGTGTAGCCACGATGAGGTAAGTCTGAATCAGTCGACATTGGAGCAAGGTGGAGTAAAGAGTTCGCACGAGATTTCGACGAGATGACGTTTCACTCCGCTGACATCAGAGATGCGATATGCACGCTGAGGTCGTGTTCGGCTAGATATCTTCTACTGAGTGATGAAGATACCGAGTTCGTGATTTCGAGTCCATGTTAGAGACTACAGATGGACCGTAGCCAAGGACATTGCAGTGCGCAGATAAGACGCGACGTCGAATGGTCGATGATACAGACAAGCGGGACAAGAAGTTCGTGCGAGAGGCAGACGAGCTGTTACTACACCCCGTTAAGATTAAAGGCCGGACATGCATACAGAGGCGCAGAGATGCGACCAGCTTCCGAGGAGATGTTGTACTAAGGACGCAGAGGTCCAGAGAGCGAGAAAAGATTACGCCAGAGTACCAGCCTCCTTACAGTTTGGCTTAGGCAAGATCAGAAGAGACCTTGAGTAGGATTCCTTCCAGTACACTGCTGCAATAAGAGTTGCACCCAGGATCGGATGCGTGATGTGCATTCAGAGGACCCGAGGTCGGCGCCAGAGATGTGCTGCTTTACGAGCGGTCGTGAGGATTGACCGAGAGATGACCTGAAAAGTGCCAGAACGGAATCGTTCCTGTCAGCACACCTGACCGGGCCGATGAGCCGATGGATTGCGAGATTGGTAATCTACAGGAAAGATCAGGAACCAGAGGCAGAGGACGCCAGCCACGAGCAAGAGGCAAGTAGATATCTTGCGCCGCTAGCATCGGATGTACCGGTACCTTCTCGACCCTGAAGAAGGATATACCGACGACAGTATTTTTGATTTGTGATTTTGTGATTTGACTATCACGTATCCGTTGCTTTGGATTTCGGTATTTTGGGCGATCTATTCACATGATTTAGTCTTGATGACTGAGTTCCATGATATTTGATTTTGTGCACCATGGTTGCACTTATTGGGCATTTATACCTGGCGCATCATTATTATTCTGGAGGTATTGATTGTGATTTCGTGCCTATTTTATGCCGGTGATTTGATTTACACTTCCAGCATAGTTTTCATGCACTTCTAGTGTTTTGATTTGATTTGTGCACGCTGATGCACACGGTTATGAGATTTTCCATCGCGGTACACTTGATTTTGATTGAGCCGCATTATATCGTTGATTTTGACCCAGATATTGATGTGGATTCTTGCACTCCGTGCTTTTGACTGGACTTACACATATTCGGCATTGCTATTGGATTTTGTGATTCTGTGCATGTTGAGTGCGCAGGGTTTAGATTTTCATTCGTGCACGATGGATGCACCGATTTGGATTTTCGCGCATGTTGGGCGCATGTTTTGAGATACGATTTTGGGGCACACTAGATGCACTAAATCGAGATTCTTCGTGTATGTTAGATGCACCGGATTTCTGGCTGTCAGGCACACCCGTTGCCTATGACAGATGCTTCGTGCACACTCGTTGCACCTAGATGTTGTTTTGTGTACCTGTATGGCACATATATGGATTTTGATTTCCGTGCGCACCAGACGCACAGGGTTGTGTTATGTGCATTTTTGGGATTTATTCCTTTTGGAGCAGTACTTCTTATGATGTTGGATATTTTTGCTTTCATACTGAGCAGGACTAGTTAGTGGACAGTACCTGGATATATTTTGCATGCATCGATAGTTATCGAAGGGATTTCCGAAAAGCGAGCTATAGTCTCAGTATATACCTACGTGTCCGATATGATACGAAACGTTTTAAAAACAAGGAAACCCTTCTGATTGTTTTCAAAACGGAGGAACGTGCTTATTAAACAAAGGATACATATATACACATATCTAGTTATTTTCTTATGAAAAACGTCCGCCACTGTGCAGTGTTACGCGCATCGCACAGCGATTTAAAAAGATTTGGCATGCTTTTACATCAGTTATTCACATGTACAGATTGGATGTCTACATGTGTAGTTCTGATCCATATCATATTGGTTTTGTATGGGATTTGACGTTTGTGTCTTTATCATGACTCCGATGATTGCGGGATGCTTGATGGAGTGTTTCTTTTGAGTTATCTGCTCAGTACTCATGCGCATGCATTGCGCTGTGACGTATTATGTGTTGATGATTTCGGAGCCCCGACGACTTGGAATTTGTATCGAAATGTTTTAGTATTTGGGGGTTTTAAATTTAAATTCGGGGACCGAATTTCTATAAGGGGGGTAGATTGTAACGTCTTCAAAATAATAAAATATGATTTTTGGGAAATTTTATAATTTAATATTATTTTAATGAATATTTTAATATTTTGTTATAATTAAATACAAATAAATGAGGAAAAATTATGGAAAATTCTAAAATAGGGTACTTTAGGGAATTATACCATTTTAAAGTTTTTAAGACTAGTTATATGCTAATTTAGTGTTAATCGCGATTAAAGATCGCTAATTGGATTTTTAGCATTTTTGTGCAAAAACGTGCACATATCATTTTCCACACTTGTTACACTTGTGTTACATTCTTTTGCCATGGTTTTTCTTTTGGGTTCACTATTCAAGTGAGAAGAGTTTTGTGAGGAAAAGAAAAGAAAAAGAAAAAGATATGTGATGAGAGAGAGAGAGTAGGTTGCTTTGACTTGGACCCTTTCCTTCATCATTTTCTCCCATCTCATTTCTCTTTCCCCTCTCCCATGGAGCTGCTGCCCTTTTCCCCTATCTCACTCTCTTCACTAAAACCCTAGATCCATCATGAAAACAAATCCAAAACCTCATTCCCACTTCACAAAAAGTGTTCCCGAGCTCACTAGCTACACATTGAACCTAGCAAGATCGGATTTGGTGGACTTTGAGCAACTCAAGAATTTTCTTGAGTTGCCAAAGGAGGTAATTTCTGCACCTATTAGAGTAGTATTTCAATTCCTTGTGTATCTATTCTAGTTTCATATCGATATTGTGATGTTTGTGGATTTAGAGAATTCAAGTTAGGGTTTAGGGTAAAACTGAGAATCAAGATGAAATTGAGGCTTGTTGTGACCTTAGAAAACCTGGTGTAATGCAAAATTGGACCCAAACCTGGAATTGGAACCAGAATACGGAATTACGGAATCGATATCGGGGAAAACAGTTAATCTGGAAATGCTTTGTGGAATCTGCTATCACCCCGAGACCCTTAAAATGAAACTGAGTTAACAGTGAGATGTGCAGGCACGAGTGAACCACCACCCCAAACCCTAGCTCGCCACTCCATTTCCTGGCCGCCAATTCTCCCATTCTGGCCGCAATTTGCGGCCAGAGCAGGGTGGATCTGCCTCGTTTTCTGTGCATGCCCCTATTTCCTCTAGTATTGACCCTGGGTACTTCTAGTTTTGACTGATTCCATCTAGAGTGAAATCTGGGTTGATTTTCCTATGTTGGTGCATGGTTTACGACTTGATTTAGCATGGATTTTGGTGTTTGGTGATTCATTGCTGTCGGGTGGCGTTTGGACGTCAACGACAAGTGGATTTTGATTATGTTTACATGCGATTCGATAGGTTTTTACCTATGCGGGTAGCGTGTGCTATTTTGGTTTCCGATGTGATTTTCATGTGATTTAGCATTGTGATGTACTTGTAGGTACCCTACGAGATGTGGAAGCAAAGAAGATGAAGATGGCGACATCGGCACCGATACATGAGAAGCAAGGTGAGTAGATTTATATCTACGGGGAGAAGTCGGGTGGATGGCGTATAGCACCCCCGCAGTCCGTGGTGATGTATACGAATACGTATACACACATATATTTATTATGTGTTGTTTTGGGTTATTGATGGTGATAATGGATTATTGGTTATAAGGATGTATTGGTTGAGTAGTGCGAAACCCTAGTGTAGTGGTTGCACCCACACTCACACATACACACATACTTGCATACATTCTTTCATATATCTGTGCGCATATGATGGTGGGTATATCTACACATAGGTATGGGACTGTGTGTTCATATACAAGTTTTGAGGATGATACATGGGATTGAGTTTAGTCGATGAGATTCGATTGAGGCCGTGAGATTTGGCGACATGACAGAGTTCGTATTGGAGATGTGATATGATGGTAGTGATGCCTGTCATGTGATGAGATAGTGTGATATCGACTCAGATTTAGGTGGTTTCCACACCCCTCTCTTTTGACTTAACTGTGGGTTCGTAGTTCGCATAGTTGGCGTTAGACTAGACCCGAGTCATACCTATTTCTAAACTAACGAATCGGGGATATTTTAAAGACAAGCAAAAGGGTTTATACGGATATTTAAAAAGGCGCATCTTTTCTTAAAACACCGTAGCCCTTATTTTACCAAAAGCCCTGATTCGTTTTATTTCAAAAGGCATGGTTGCATGATATTGCTATTGAGGCAGGTTCTCTACTGTTGCGTTGATTACTTGATTCCGCACATTCATGCTGTTTGCATTGCATCGCTTGTATTGTTGATATATTTCAGTCATGCTGCTAGGACACCAGCACCATTATCGATGATGCGTATGTTCCACGTACACTGTTGCCGGCTCACACACTTCATCATCGATAATTGCCATGTCACTACACTGTAGTACTGTTACATTCAGGATATGATCCCTGCATGACATATTGATATTCTTACTTTTCTGCTATATGTCGCATACATGTTGCTTTCTGATTATACGCATTGAGATATGATGTTTCCCTGATATTTCTGGTTTTTGGGAACCGTGGGTGTTTTCAAAGAGGATATGTAATTGTTTTGAAAACCCGGTTACCCTTGATATGATATTTCAGTGCGTCCACCATATGTTTTCTCGGTGCTGAGAGCGACATGTGAAACCCGATTCGAGGAGGCAGATGAGGCCGATTGCGGGTACATGGTGGACCCGGTATGGTTCCCCGGGGCAAGAAATGTTTTTCATGGAGTATACGATGAGCCTGGCAGGGTGGCGAGTACCTACCGGTGATTTTGTTGGACCTGGCGGTTATCTGGAGGATACCGACTGGAGTCGATAGTTGGATAGGTGTACTGCCGGGGCCGAGGGCCGATACCGCAGACAGGGCCCGCGGGCCGATCCGGACTGACGGAGCCCGATATATGAGGATTTACGTGCCGATGCTGGGCACAGTTTCCATGATGTTTTCGAGTGTCGATGCTGGGCACTCCGGTTCCATGATTTTGACGTGTCGCGAGGGACACAGGTGGTTTATATCCTCATATTTCCATGCATATGCTGATGATATTTACATGCATGATGGTTATTGTCATTGGGTGACGAGTGGACGGGATCCACGTACATGCAGATTGATTCTATTGATTGTACCTCACTTTTATGATATGCTATTTCCTGAGGCACTGGCACGAGCACTTGGCACTACACCTATGTATAGGGGTTACATTGCCAGTTTAGCATGCTTCAGCTTTATTCATATTGAGGTTTATATGTATATCTGATCGTATTGACCTAGGATGGGTCATGCATTCGATCTCTGCTTGTAGATATTTTCTATTCACGAGTTGGCAACTCACCCCCGTTGTGCCCCAGTTCTTGCAGGTTGCCGTACAGATTCCATAGCGGCATTTCTGGCACACTGCTTCCTTTTGGGTGACTTGCTTGGATAGGTGGGTTCTTTTGTATCAGAACAGCCATTGTTCATGTATTATTTATTGTATCTAGAATTTCCATCAACCCAAAACTTGTATATTGTTTCAGACCTAGAAAACAGTGTTGTATTATTTCGACCTTAGAGTCGCGCTAGTAGTATTACGGTTTTCTGGCTGTTTTGAGTTTCTTTTTGGGTTTTGATCCTCGCCCTTTGGCGTTGTATATTATTATTGTTTGTGTGGTTGTGACCGTCGATTGAGGAAGAGCTAGCTCCCGCTTGGTGATGCCTTTTATCATTTCCTATATATTATTCTTGTTGTACCCCGTTCGGGGCCAGTTTTTACAAAGGAAACTCTGCCGAAATTTTCAGGGAAGGTTACATATTTTAAAAATACACATTCGGCTTAGTTATTTAAAAACTTTGATTTTTGAAACATGATTTCCTTACTTTTCAAAACCAGTTTTCCTTATTTACTCTTTAAATGGTTTTAGATTGCTGGGATTTTGGCTTACTTGGATCAGATGGGGTCCTATAGACTTCATATGGTTCAAGGGCCAGTCACGTGCTCTTTCGGGTCGTGACAGGTTTTCTCATAGACGGGGATCTAGAGGATTACATCTTGGAAGAAGATGATCCTACAAGTTTCATGCAGGCCATTATCGGTACAGACTCTGATAAATGGCTTGATGATATGCGATCCGAAATTGAGCACATGTACACCAATTAAGTGTGGACCTTGGATATTGCTCCACCTGGGGTAAAACCCATTGGACGCAAATGGATCTATAAAAGGAGGTTTGTTGTAGATGGACAGGTGGAAACCTATAAGGCTAGACTTGTTGCAAAAGGTTTTCGTCAATGACCAGGTGTGGGCTATTACGAAACCTTTTCTCCAGTGGCATTTCTCAAATCCATTCGAATCCTACTTCCCATTGCTGCTTTCCATGACTATGAAATCTGGCAGATGGACATAAAAACGGCTTTTCTAATTGGAAGTTTGGAAGAGTGCGTTTATATGGATCAGCCGGAAGGTTTTGTAGACAGTGGGAGCAGCGGGAAGGTGTGCTAGTTGTTTAAATCTATTTATAGATTAAAGCAGGCATCGCGGAGCTGGATCATCTGTTTTGATGAAACAGTCAAGGAATTTGACTTCACAAAAAAGGAAGATGAGCCTTCTATATATAAGAAGATTGTAGGACAAACTGTCGTATTCTTAGTCTTGTACATGGATGATATTATTTTGATAGGAAATGATATTCCAATGCTATGGTCGGTCAAACAGTCATTGTTACAAAGGTTCTCCATGAAAGACCTGGGTGATGCCTCATACATTCAGGGGATTAAGATCTACAAAGATAGATCCAGGTGATTAGTAGGACTTTCAGAGTCCAGGTACATAGAGACCATACTAAAGGGATTTAGTATGGAAGTTTACAAGCGCAGTAACATACCTGTATTGCACGGAATCACCCTCTCAAAAGAGATGTCACCCAGGACTGATGAGGAGAGGGTTTGCATGAGAACTATACCCTACGCTTCGACGGTAGGATCTATAATGTACGCGATGCTATGTACTGTAGGGTTCCTAGGCACTCTTGTGAGGGTTCATAAGGCATCAACCATGCCCGAATAAAATTTTAGACGTGCCGAACAACCCAAAGCCGGGATCTTTGCTAGATTATTAGGGTTTAACATGCAAGTAAACATCTTTACTACTAAGTGTGAGAGATTACAACCTTTGTAGTCCGCTCCTTCACTTCATAAGCTCCGAGTAGAAGTCCCTTCGCCGCGATCCACGATCCCCCGGACTCAAGAGAGGCTCCACGACTCGAACGATCCATGCTAGCTTGTAGTATGCCTTTTCTCCGATGATCTACGTCGAAATTGCTATAACTCAAGCTCTCTCACTCTAATGACGTGAACACCCTAATCTAATGGGCGATATTAGATGAGGATGATAAAGTAGTATTTATGCTTTCTTTTTATATCAAATTCTCACAAGAAATCATCACAAAAAGAAAAACTAGTAAGCTTTCTCAAAGCATGAGAGAGAGGAATATGATGATAAATGAGTTAATACTTTTTTGATGAATAATGAAATGTATATATGAATTAATAATGTAACCATGGTCAAGGGATGACAAGGATAACCCTTGTAGAGAATCAACTAGAGCTAGGGTTTGGTTGGGTTAAAGAGTGAGTCATGGATAAATATCAACATAATATCTTTCTCATGACAAAATTAATTCTTTCTAGAATTGTCAAGAAGGAGCTATCCCTAATCAAACCCTAACCTTGTTTAATCTCTACTAAACATGTTCCATTATTAATCATATCATGTTGCAATAATATATATCACATATATATTATATATTTGCAACAAAAGAAAATAATACAATTAACAAATATCGCATATATATCAATGTATTACCCTGTGAGAAAATGAAATAACAAAGTGAGCCAATATTAGATAATGTAATACAATATATCATATATATTATTATACATTAAATAATCGAATCAACACTTGATCCGACAATCCGGCTATATCGAATATAACCGACTAATATATCTTGTACCGATTCATCGAATCAACACTAGATCCGATGACCCGGTTCATATCTAAATATCGCGAGAATATAATACGGTATCTCATATCGCATTGTCCTTGGTCCTGCACATATCACATATGTGCCTCTACTCCGTTTTGCCTGAGTCAAGAAAGCTCTGTGTAGGACTCTAAGGAATCGTCAATACGCCGGTAGCAGGTGATGATCATATCAAACACCCACAAGCTGCAAGCAGTCATCTAAACGTAACAGCCACCCAGGTATTGAGCGATCAGAAGATCAACAAGCTAGCCTGTACGTTCTCCTGTGAATCCAATCAGTAACATTCCCGTACAGTCCGGTCTCTTCGTCTGATATGTCGCATATCAAGTCTAGGGGTGGTATACGTCAGACTCCAGTAACCGATAAGTCGTGTCGATGTGTGGCTCATAACGGGTCGAGAAACTACTGGTAACACTTACCAGTAAATCTCTATATCAGCCCTGGCCAGGGACTTCCAGTTATAGCCAATCGAACACAGCACAACATCAACTCCCTATACCGGGAGAGACGAATCCCCTCCTATCGCTCATTGCCTCCATGTGATTCGGGACTGTACCGAAAAGCCACCGTTTTGCACGCCCTCTTAGACATGGTAAGGTGGAAATCAAAGCATAGTGGGAATCACACAAGACTCTATGACGATCTCGGGTCTACAGAATACCCTGTACCAGTGTCACCGGAGAACTGCCATCTGACGTATGGTATATCACCATCTGGGAGTTCTTGGCGAGTCCGTCCAGTGTACCCAGTCTCCACTGAGCACCCGTACACCATCCTTGATGTCAAACACCGATGGATATGGGATCATCCATCGCCCATCATATGGGTCAAGATGCGTATACGCTAGTCTACTCTGCTGTATCGATGCCCTGTCTTGATATACCCTCGACTAGGAACAATTATAGGATGTACTCATCGACTACCATGGCCCCACTAGTATGATCTCATCATAGTCCTAGCTGTCGAGTACTGATCCTAAGGGCTTTATCAACATGTAAGAGTAAGACAGTAAACCAATACAAGTCAATATGTTAAGATAAAGTGAAACCAAATAGCATACTATCATGACGAGCAAGAAAGTCCTCTCTCTATATATCCAAGCATCCATCATAATATACAACATATGTACAACAATGGCTTCTAGGGCATATATATAACTAACAATCTCCCACTTGCACTAAGGCCAGCTGTTGTAGTATCTCATACCAAGCATCCCGAATAATCTCTCAAACTGTATCTAGGGAATGGCCTTCGTGAGTGGATCCGCAGTGTTGTCCTTCGTATCTACTCTCCTGACCTCGATCTCCCGGCGATCAACTATCTCCCTGATCAGGTGATACCGCCTCAGAATATGTCTTGACTTTTGAAGGGACCTGGGTTCCTTTGCCAAATCCACTGCTCCATTGTTATCGCAATACAGAGGTATTGGATGTTCAATGGATGGAACCACACTAAGTTCACTAATGAACTTCTTTATCCAGAAAGCCTCTTTGGCGGCATCGTTGGCAGCGATGTATTCAGCCTCCATCGTCGAGTCTGCAATGGTATCCTGTTTGGAACTCTTCCAACATACCGCCCCTCCATTGAGGGTAAAGACAAATCCCGAGTGCGACTTAGAGTCGTTCTTATCACTTTGGAAGCTGGAATCGGTAAAGGACTCCACCCGGAGTTCTCCGTTACCATACACCAAGAACATGTCTCTAGTCCTTCACAAGTACTTGAGAATGTTCTTCACGGCTGTCCAGTGACTCTCTCCAGGATCTGCTTGATACCGACTCACTACACTTAGTGAGTATACTACATCGGGTCTGGTACATAGCATCGCATACATGATAGAGCCTACTGCCGAACCATAGGGTATCCCTTGCATGCGAGCTCTCTCCAACTCAGTCTTGGGAGACATCTCTTTGGAGAGAGTGAGTCCAGAGATTATGGGTTGGTTCCTACGCTTGGATTCTTCTATACTAAACCTCTTTAGTATGGTGTCAATGTACCTGGATTGGGACAATCCCAGTATCCGTTTAGATCTATCTCTATAGATCATGATTCCCAATATGCAGGAGGCATCACCTAGATTTTTCATTGAGAATCTTTTTGATTAGAAGAGCTTGACTGACTACAGCATAGGAATATCATTTCCTATCAAGAGTATGTTATCCACGTAAAATACAAGGAAGACAACCTTACTCTCTGCTACCTTTTTATAGATATAAGGTTCATCTATATTTTTGATGAAGTCAAACTCATTGACTACAACATCAAAGCAGATGTTCCAACTCCGCGATGCTTGCTTTAATCCATAAATGGATTTAAGCAGCTTGCACACCTTTCCGCTGCACCCACTATCTACGAAGCGCTCTGGCTGAGTCATGTACACACACTCTTCTAAATCACCATGTAGAAAGGCTGACTTAACATCCATTTGCCAGATTTCGTAGTCATGGTATGCAGCAATGGCAAGTAAGATCCGGATGGACTTAAGCATAGCCACTGGACAAAATGTTTCGTCATAATCCACACCTGGTCGTTGACGAAAACCCTTTGCAACAAGTCTAGCTTTGAAAGTCTCAACTTTTCCATCTACACCAAATTTCTTTTTAAAGATCCACTTGCTCCCAATGGGTTTTACCCCTTCAGGTGCATTTTCCAAAGTCCATACTTTGTTGGTGTACATGGATTCCATCTCAGATCACATTGCATCCAGCCATTTCACAGAGTCACCACTTGTGATGGCCTGCTCGAAACTAGTCGGGTCATCATCTTTCATGATGCAATCCTCGCTTCCACCATCAATGAGAAAACCGTAGTATCTCTCAAGTGGATGAGAAACCCTACTAGATCGGCGGAGAGGCTGGGGTTCGTCGGGTACTACTGAATCCTCTGGTTCCACTAAATCTTCAGTTGCAGTATGTGTTGCTGGAACTTCTTCCAGTTCTACATCAGAGCCACTAAACTCTTTTGCAAGAAAATCCTTTTCTAAAAAGGTGGCATGTTGAGCAACAAACACCTTTTTCTCTTCACTGTGGTAGAAAAAATATCCATAAGAATTCTTCGGATATCTTACAAACAAGCAAAGAACTGACTGTGCCTCGAGTTTGTCCGGATTTTGCCTTTTGACATAGGCCGGACAACCCCATATCTTAACTCGTTTAAGATACGGTCTCTTCCCACTCCATATCTCATATAGTGTGGTAGGTACAGATTTAGATGGAACTTGAATCAATAGGTATGCTGCTGTCTCAAGCGCATAACCCCAGAAGGAAATAGGTAACTCAACAGTGCTCATTATAGAGCGCACCATATCTAATAGAGTGTGATTCCTACGCTGCGATACACCGTTGTGTCGTGGTGTATAAGGAGGAGTAAGCTGAGAGTGAATCCCATTCTCTTTTAGATAATCTAGTAACTCATTGCTTAAGTATTCACCTTCTCGATCAGATCGAAGAATCTTAATACTTTTGCCCGTTTGATTCTCTACTTCGTGCTTATATTCTCTGAATTTCTCAAAAGCTTCAGACTTGTGTTTCATCAGGAACACATGTCCGAATCATGAGAGATCGTCAGTAAATGTAATGAAGTAGGAAGAACCGTTCCTGGCATGCGTAGACATAGGACCACATTCATCACTATGTACCAGTCCTAAGAGTTCCGTAACTCTTTCTCCGTGTCCACTAAACGGAGCTTTGGTTATTTTGCCTTTGAGACATGAGTGGAAAGTATCATAAGATGATAATTCGAATGGATTCAAATATCCATCCTTATATAACTTAGCTAGTCGTGTCGCATTGATATGACCAAGTCTACAATGCCACAAGAAGGATTCGTTCATTTCTGAACTCTTCCTCATGTGTGTGTTTTGTATATTGAGGACTGTATTTTGATTGAGAATGAATAAGCCATTATGTAACGAGCCTGATGCAATCAACTTTTGATATTGGAATATGTTCATAACATTATCCTTTACTACAAAATTATATCATTCTTTACTTAATAAAGAAACTGATATAATGTTAAACATCATGTTCGGTATATAATAGCACTCATTCAGAATCAGTGTATTACGACTTGGTAATACTAGGTGATATTCGCCAACTACTTTGGCTGCAATACTTGCACCATTCCCTACTTGAACGGAATGATCACCTTTTCCCAGTTCTCTACCTTTTCGTAGCCCATGTAACAATTTACATATGTGGGATCCTGATCCGGTATCTAATACCCAGGACGTAGGGTGAACTAAGAAACAGTTCTCAATAACTAACACACCCGAATAAGGTGCATCAACATGCATGTTCTCCATTTGGGCGGCTTGAGAATCCAGATATTCTACTATTACCTGTTCAGTCTTATAACTCTTATAAGAAAGAACGGGACCAACGTTCCCCTGCTCAGTATAATAAGCCGGTTCAGTCAATACATCCATATTATTATCTTGATTAGGGCCTGGCATGGTCGCTACCTGGAGAGAGAGAGAAGAAAACACTTTAGCGTATGCACTTGCAAGATTAGATTGGTTATTATCTTATCTAATCAGGATGTCTCCCACTGTTTTTATCAAATCTTCCTTCATACCCTAAAAGGTAAGATTAGCCGGGATTAGTTACACCCTACAATTTCGTCAATCTTTCAGCCAGATCAGTGTCGGTACTTGAGGGAGGTTTCCCGTGCTTTCGCACGGACCTAATTAAAGTAAATCTCGTTTTCCCAGAGGCGTAACCTCGTTAACACTTTTCTAGACACCTACTTGATCGGCTAATTGTCCTGTGTAAAACTCTCCCAGGAGTAACATTTACTCGTAGTGGGTATCGGGATCCAACTATCTCATAGGAGGTATGCAATCTCATTGCAAATTTCAACACTTGAAATTCCCGATAATATTTTGCCCCTAGCGATCTATGACCTTGACAAGGTCAACAAACCATATATCGCAAGTCAAGTTCAACCCGTCATTTCCCGATTGAATTAAACCCACCCGCATGACCCTTGACAAGGTCAACAAGGCCGTACGAATACCCTAATCCAATCACATCTCATGTTTTAGCAGATAAACACTAATTAGCTACCGCACACTGTGCCTTGACAAGGTCAACAAACGCAGCACGAATACTAAGTAGGATATATTTGAAATGACGGAGGTCTACGACAGGTTTTTCAGAAAACCGATTGCGTAATGAACTTGATATCGTCGTAGAATCGAGTGTTTTTTAAAAAGGAGTGTTTTTGAGGCTTTTTCTAGTTTCGCTAAAGAGGTCACTCCCGGTGAAGGGATCTCGGCTCTTTCCCCATCGAATAAGGTGCTGGATATGTTAGTGTATATGCCCTAGAGGCCATTACTATATCATACTAGTTTGTATATTACTTGATGGAAGCTTGGGATATTCACAGTTGTATATATAATCTTTCTCGAAATTGTAGTATGCTACTTGGTTTGTCTCGACTTCAATATGTGCATGTGTTTCTTTTAGCATATCGCTTGATTATTGCTTAGGATTATTGCTTGATTACCAGCGTTGTGATGGCGCTCATACTCGTGGGGGCTGTGTGATCCATAAGCACATCCTTATACAGGTCCCTAGTCATTGGACTATCGAGACAGGGCATCGATACTCCGGAGTAGACTAGCGTATGCGCTTCTCATCCCAGCGTGGGAGACGGTCTGTTCCACAGCCGTCAGTACGTCGTACTTGAGATAGTATGCGGGTGCTTTTTAGGTTACGAGTACACTGGACAGGACTCGTCAGGAATTATTGGTTGGTATTATACCTATCGTCAGTTATCAGTTCCCAGGTGACAAGAGTACAGCTTAGTCCGCTGACTTGACACTGTCACTTCGCCTCGAGTGTGTTCCCACTGCACTTTGATTACTACCCTACCACGGCTCAAAGGAGTCGTGCAAACAGGTAGTTTTTGGGTGCAGTCCCGAAGCACTTGGAGGCAGTGACGGTTAGACAGGATTCGTCTCTCCCGATATTGGGGGTTGACATCGCGCTGTGTCCAGGAGAGCCATTACACAAGTAGTTCCTGGCCAGGGCAAGCGAGATATACTGGTAGGTTTCCAGTGTTATCTCAGGGTGTTCTGGGCTACACTCCTACACGACTTGTACCGCTATTAGGGGACTGACGTTCACCGCCCCTTAGGCCCTCCATGCGATGTATCAGACGAACAGACAGGACTGTACGGAGACTGTCACATACAGGCTCAGTAGGAGTTCAGAAGGGGTCACCTTGTCAGTCTTCTTATCGGCATCTACCTGGGGACCGTTACGTACAGCTAGTGTCGCTTGCGGTCTGTGGTTAAATCCACTACCAGCGTAGTGTCGAGTCTTTAGAGTCCCACACAGAGAGCTATTCGTCCTTAAGCAAAATGAGTACAGGTCACATGGTTTTGCGACAGGGTTCGTTCACATCCGCGCACTTGTGCACTTTTGCTGTCCGGACAGCTTATACTAGCGGGCTTTGGTTTAAGCCAGATCCTAGTATATGATTTGGGATTGGTTTTATCTCTTTGTATTCGTGTTCCTCGGATCACGAATACGGGTGTGTATGCACAGTTGATTGAGACAAAGGGAGAGGACTTTGATTAGGGTTAATGTCCATTGTCATTTTGCTAACCCTAATGCTTATGTGTGTATTATGGTTAATTGATATTAGTTATATATAATTGTGCATGGTTAGGGTTGATGACTTTTTGACCACTCTTGACTTGTTGACCTAGGTTGACACTTTGACCATCATCATTCCATATAAAAGATGCTCTTCGATCCTTGCAATTAGCATTAAATATGAAATGATAATGGCCATGTCTTGATTAAGCCATGACAATTATCTCACTAATTATCAATTTACAATAATTCACACATATATGTGAGAATGATTCATTATTCTCTCATTCTATCATATTCATTCTCTCCTCCTCTTCCTCTCTCTCAAGCTCTCCACTCTCATGTGTTGAGAAACACTTGAGCTTGAGAAAACCACTTCTAGATAATCTCTACTCTCATCTAGGGTTCTAGGATTAGCACTTCTAGCACCTTAGTTACTTCTAGCTTGATGTTGAAGCCAAAGGTTGAGGCTCTCGGGTGGATCCTTCTTCGACTAGAGAAGGCGACAAGGTGATCCCTTTCTACCACTCCAAGGAGCAAGGAGAGAAGGACATAAAGCCCAAGGTATAACCTTTCTACCCTATAGCTAACTCTCTTTAGCTTTTAGCTAGTTTTGTTTAGAAAAGATCCCGACTTTGTCTAGTCCATGTTTCCTAGAGTAGTAAAAATCCGATTTTTATTCCGTTTTCCGCCTCCCCGCAAGCACCGGGGTGGGCAACGTGGACTTACAGTGGTATCAGAGCCTAACTAAACATAAACTAGCTAGGTAGTAAAGTGTAAAGAAGTTCAATCGAAAAAATTCACAAAACTAAAAATACAAAACCCTAAGTTTCTGTTGAAATTTTTTCTGCTCTAAAAATAAAAAATCATACGTCAAAAATCATCTCAGGGTTTTGTTAAGAAACTCACCAAACCCGGTCCAGTGAATCGTTCAAAGGGCCGCGGTTCCGCGGCAATAGCAAGCTATTGCCGCGGAACCGCAACCGAGTTGACTCGGTTCTTGATCGAGTTTGATGCAGTGTTCTTCTGACATGGTTTTGGGATTTTTAAGATGGTTTATTTGTGCAAAGTTTTTCCAGAAAAGAAATTTCTTTTTGGGGGCCTATAAATCCGTATTTTTGATCGAACTTCACTACACTTTGACTAATGGGTTATATCTGTGATGTTTATATGTATTGAACGTCGGCTAATCGCTATACGTCGATTAGTGGGGGTTATACATATCTGTGATCTGTGTTTGATGATGGTATGTGTATATGAATGCGTTGGATTGTCGCGGGTGAATAGCCGGGGTGGATGTGAGATGAGTGTTTCTTTTTTCTTTCATTCATGTAACATGTAAATTGATGTAATATTATTTTTTTGGCCGCACAACCGGGTCGGGGTTGTAGCCGTCATTGTATAATTCTTTTAACTGTTTTTGCTCCTAGGATAGACCAATGGAGGGGTGCACAAACTACCGGGTATCTCGAAGTGCCGAGTGGCCTACTCACGGTGTTGAGGGAGGTTGCTTCGCTTCGTGTGCTTGGCGGATAGTTTGCCGCACCCGTAGGGGTCTTGGGTGGGGTATTTGGCTATTCACCGCGACCATGTAATCCGTTTTTCGTTGCAGGCTCGAACAGATTGCGGATTCCTAGTATATCCAATGTATTCATCTGTGGTCTGTAATGTCTATCTTTGCTTTATATCTATATACTATAACTATTTAGGCGTTGCTTATGTTTTACAGCCGCGCTCACCCAGCCCACGCTATGTCGTTAGTTAAGTAACCTAACGGGTGATGACGGGGCCCCGTGGCGAATGCGAATGGCATAAGCGTACGTCAAATTTTGGTTGTTTTCTGCAATGGTAGGATTAAATGATGGGACGCATTAAAAGAACTAATGCAAGAAAATAAACAAAGTAAAAGTCGATTGGAACACTTTGAAAACCACTCGGTTCTTTTCAAAACTAAACTTTTAAACGCGGAGCTTGAACCACTCCTTTTAAAAGCTATCTCGTTCCATCGATTATATCAAGTTCACTACGTTCACGGTTTCGCCAAAACCATTCGTAGCCCTCCTTCATTCCACATGAATGGTCAAAAAGTATTCAAGCTATGTATTTTGGCCAAAGTCAAGGCATAGTGATTGGTAGCTATTGGGTATTCATGTGCAGCATAGATTGATGCGTTGGTTTGGGACAGTCGTGCTGCCATTTTGGCCAAAGTCAAGGGTAGGTACGGGTGGGTCCAAATTAACAGGAGAATGACGGGTAGAACTTGACATGTGACTTATGATATTTTGGCCAAAGTCAAGGTCATAAGAGCATGGGGCAAAAATCCACATCGGGAGTCTCATAAGCACTGAAACATGCTAGCGCTGCATACCATTTGGAGTGTGATAATTTTGGTAGGATTCCTTCAGTTTTATCACGCGATGATATTTGGATCCCGATCTTACTGTGAGTATATGCTACTCCTCGGGAAAGTTCTCACTTAACGATCAATGCTATAAACCTAGTAGGTGTCTAGAAAGGTGTTAGCGGGGCTACGCCCACAGGGAAAAGAGGTTACTTAATTAAGGAACTTCGCGAAAGCGTTGGAAAACCTCCCTCGAAGTACCGACACTGGCATGGCTGAACGGTTAAGCAAGTATTGTACGGTGAGATTGATCCCGACTAATTCTTTCTTTAAGGTTTGAGAAGGGATTCGAGAGACAGTGGGAGCCATCCTGTTTAGACAAACTAAAAACCACTCTAAACTTGCAAGAGCATCAAGCTAAAGTGTTTCTTTTCTCTCTCCTAATTGCAGCGACCATTCAACATGACCGGACTTAAGTTATTACTAGATAAAAACATACTGACAGGGCCAAACTACAAAGATTGGCTCAGGAATATCAAGATGGCAATCACTTACGACAAGATGGGGTATGTCCTTACCACCAAAGCTCCCCCTGTCCCAGGTCCCACCTCCAGCGTCGCGGATAAAGAAATACGTAAGACATAGGAGATCGATTGCGCGAAGGCCAAATGCCTCGTGCTTGCCTCGATGGACAACGAACATCAGAGGAGGCATGAGAATATGGACCTAGAGTCCATATTTCTCCATACAAAAGAACTGTATGGAGAGAAGTCTCGTATCGCAAGATACGAAGTGTCGAAGAAGCTATTTTCGGCAAGATTGGCCGTCGGATCATCGGTAGCGGAACACGTGCTTAAGACGATTGGCTACATAGAGGAGCTCGCGGACCTTGGGACCACGTTGGAGAATGAACTCTATACTGATTTGATTCTCCAGTCCCTTCCTGCCACTTACGCCCAGTTTGTCCTAAACTTCAACATGCAAGGAAAGGAGGTTGAACTATCCGAATTTCTGAACATGTTGAGGAGTGCTGAGGGCACCCTACAGAAGCGTAGGGAGACATCCACTTTGTTTGTAGGAGGATCTTCTTCTTCTAGGTCCAGGGCAAAAGCCAAGGTTAAGAAGAAGAAAGCCCCCGCCAAACCAAGAGGCGGTGTCACTAAAGTGGATACGAAGGGAAAAGGAAAGGCAACAAAGGTAGCGGGAAAGCTGGTGGGGAAGGATGAATGCTTCTACTGTCACAGAAGTGGACACTGGAAACAGGATTGCAAGGCTTGGAAGGCCAGAACCCAGGATCTGAAGCGAGTTGATGCTTCAGCTTCAGGTGTGTATGTTATTGAAAATTGTCTATCAATAAACTCTACATCCTGGGTATTGGATACCGGATCAGGATCTCATATCTGTAATTCTTTGCAGGCGTTGAGAAAGCGTAGAGTTTTGAAGGCAGGTGACATGACCCTCAGAGTTGCAAACGGAGCTAGCATGGATGCTGAGGCCGTGGGGGACTATCACCTAGGATTGTCGGATGGACACTTTTTGGTTTTACGTAGTTGTTATTTTGTACCAAATTCAACCTGTAATATCATTTCTGTATCTTTATTATCTAAAGAATGTTATGAATTTGCATTTGTAAGTAATGTAGTGAACATTCACCTTAATCAAGTTTTGATTGGGTCAGGGACATTAAACAACGATATATACGTATTGAACCAACCACAGATTTTCAATGTCCAGAATACACACAAAAGAAAGTCTCCAGAAATCAATAAAACTTTCTTATGGCATTGTAGACTAGGTCATGTCAATGAGAGAAGGTTGACTAAGTTACATACAGAAGGATATTTGGATCCGTTCGAATATCAATCTTATGCAACTTGTCAATCCTGTCTCAAAGGAAAGATAACAAAGACTCCGTTCACTGGACACGGAGTAAGAGAGAGCGAGCTCTTGGGACTCGTACACAGCGACGTGTGCGGTCCAATGTCTACGCATGCACGAAGCGGTTATTCTTACTTCATTACATTTACGGATGACTTTTCAAGGTACGGATATGTCTTCTTAATGAAACATAAATCCGAGGCTTTTGAAAAATTCCAGGAATACAAGAATGAAGTAGAAAAACAAACAGGCAAAAGTATCAAGGCACTGAGATCTGATCGAGGTGGTGAATACTTGAGTGCCGAGTTCCTGGGTTACTTAAAAGAGAATGGAATTCTCTCTCAGCTTACTCCTCCATACACTCCGCAACATAACGGTGTATCGGAGAGACGGAACCGAACTCTATTGGATATGGTACGGTCCATGATGAGTAACGCTGAGTTGCCGCGATCGTTCTCGGGATATGCGCTAGAATCAGCTGCATACCTTTTGAACCGAGTTCCAACTAAGAATGTGCCTACTACACCATATCCGATGTGGTGTGGGAAGAGACCCTATCTTAATCACATTAAGACATGGGGATGTCCAGCTTTTGTAAAAAAGCAGCATGCGGACAAGCTCGAGGCACGCTCAGTACAGTGCAAGTTTGTGGGATATCCAAAGAGCTCCAATGGATATTTCTTCTATTGCGAAGAGGAACAAAATATCTTTGTTTCTCGCCATGCCCACTTTCTAGAACACCAGTTCATAGAAAAAGAAATAAGTAGGAGCGCAATAGAACTGGAAGAAATTCCAGAACCACGAGCTATTACTGAAAGCTTAGTAGAACCAGAGGGTTCGAAAGATCAGGACATTCCCAAGTCACTCCGCAGGAGTAGTAGGCAGTCTCATCCGCCCGAGAGATACTACGGTTTTCTCATAGACGGGGATAGAGAGGATTGCATCATAGATTGTGATGAGTCTACTAGCTTCCAGCAAGCCATTCAGAGCGTCGACTCGATAAAATGGCTGGATGCAATGCGGACCGAAATGGAGTCCATGTACACCAACAAAGTATGGACGTTGGACATTGCTCCAGATAGGGTAAAACCCGTAGGATGCAAGTGGATCTTCAAAAGGAAGATTGGTGTAGATGGACAGGTTGAGACCTATAAAGCTAGACTGGTTGCAAAGGGTTTTCGTCAGCGACCTGGTTTGGGCTATGACGAAACCTTTTCTCCAGTAGTTATGCTGAAGTCCATTCGGATCCTTCTTGCCATTGTTGCCTTCCACGATTATGAGATTTGGCAGATGGACGTAAAGACCGCTTTTCTAAATGGACATTTAGAGGAGTGTGTCTATATGGACCAGCTAGAGGGTTTCATTCAGAGTGGGAGCAGCGGAAAGGTGTGCAAGTTGCTTAAGTCCATTTATGGACTAAAGCAGGCATCGCGGAGTTGGAACATCTGTTTTGATGAGACGGTCAAGGAATTTGGCTTTGTCAAAAATCCAGATGAACCATGCATCTATTGTAGATTTGTAGCGAGAACTGTAGTATTCCTCGTTTTATACGTGGATGACATTCTCTTAATAGGAAATGACATTCCTATGCTACAATCTGTCAAGAGGTTCTTGTCACACAGGTTCTCCATGAAAGACCTGGGTGATGCCTCATACATTCTGGGTATCCGGATCTACCGTGACAGATCCAAGAGGATATTAGGACTTTCACAGTCTAGGTATATCGACACCATACTGAAAAGATTCAGTATGGAAGATTCCAAGCACGGTAATCTTCCGGCTTGTCACGGGATCACCCTCTCCAAAGAGATGTCTCCCAAAACTGATTTGGAGAGGGATCGCATGTCTATTATACCTTACACTTCTGCGGTAGGCTCTATAATGAATGCGATGTTGTGTACCAGACCAGATGTGGCTTATGCACTGAGTGTGGTAAGCAGGTATCAGTCAAACCCTGGGGAGAAACATTGGATAGCGGTAAAGAACATTCTCAAGTACCTGAGAAGGACTAAGGAGATGTTCTTGGTGTATGGCGGAAATGACCTCCAGATTGAGGCCTTTGCTGACTCCAGCTTCCAGAGTGACACGGATGATTCCAAGTCCATGTCGGGTTTTGTCTTTACCTTCAATGGAGGGGCGGTGTGTTGGAAAAGCTCCAAACAGGAAACCGTTGCTGACTCGACTATGGAAGCGGAATAAATTGCTGCATCTGATGCCGCAAAAGAAGCTGTCTGGATGAGGCAGTTCTTGAAAGTACTTCAGGTGGTTCCGTCCATTGTTGACCCAATACTACTGTATTGCGACAACAACGGGGTTATAGCTTTAGCGAAGGAACCCAGATCCCGTCAGAAATCCAGACACATCTTGAGGCGGTATCACCTGATCAGGGAGATCGTGGATCGCCAGGAGATCGAGGTTCGGAGGGTTGCTTCAGAAGATAACACTGCAGATCCATTCATCAAGGCCTTGCCCCAGACTCAGTTCGAGCGGCTGATTGAGATGATAGGTCTTCGATACGCCAGTACATGGCCTTAGTGCAAGTGGGAGATTGTTAGTGTATATGCCCTAGAGGCCATTACTGTATCATACTAGTTTGTATATTACTTGATGGAAGCTTGGGATATTCACAGTTGTATATACAATCTTGCTCGAAATGGTAGTATGCTACTTGTTTTGTCTCTACTTCAATATGTGCATGTGTTTCTTTTAGTATATCGCTTATATACATATTAGTAGAGCCCTTAGGATTATTGCTTGATTACCAGCGTTGTGATGGCGCTCACACTCGTGGGGGCTGGGTGATCCATAAGCACATCCTTATACAGGTCCCTAGTCGTTGGACTATCGAGACAGGGCATCGATACCCCGGAGTAGACTAGCGTATGCGCTTCTCATCCCAGCGTGGGAGACGGTCTGTCCCACAGCCGTCAGTACGTCGTACTAGAGATAGTATGCGGGTGCTCGTTAGGTTACGAGTACACTGGAAAGGACTCGTCGGGAACTGTTGGTTGGTATTATACCTATCGTCAGTTATCAGTTCCCAGGTGACATGAGTACAGCTTAGTCCGCTGACTTGACACTGTCACTTCGCCTCGAGTGTGTTCCCACTTCAGTTTGATTACTACCCTACCACGGCTCAAAGGAGTCGTGCAAATAGGTAGTTTTTAGGTACAGTCCCGAAGCACTTGGAGGCAGTGACGGTTAGACAGGATTCGTCTCTCCCGGTATTGGTGGTTGATATCGCACTGTGTCCAGGAGAGCCATTACACAAGTAGTCCCTGGCCAGGGCAAGCGAGATATACTGGTAGGTTTCCAGTGTTATCTCAGGGTGTTCTGAGCTACACTCCTACACGACTTGTACCGCTATTAGGGGACTGACGTTCACCGCCCCCCTAAGCCCGCCATACGATGTATCAGACGAACAGACCGGACTGTACGGAGACTGTCACATACAGGCTCAGTAGGAGTTCAGATGGGGTCACCTCGTCAGTCTTCTTATCGGCATCTACCTGGGGACCGTTACGTACAGCTAGTGCTGCTTGCGGTCTGTGGTTAAACCCACTGCCAGCGTAGTGTCGAGACTTTAGAGTCCCACACAGAGAGCTATTCGCCTTTAGGCAAAATGAGTAGAGGTCGCATGGTTTTGCGACAGGGTTCGTTCACATCCGCGCACTTGTGCACGTTTGCTGTCCGGACAGTTTATACTAGCGGGCTTTGGTTTAAGCCAGATCCTAGTATATGATTTGGGATTAGTTTTATCTCTTTGTATTCGTGTTCCTCGGATCACGAATACGGGTGCGTATGCACAGTTGATTGAGGCGGAGGGAGAGGACTTTGATTAGGGTTAATGACCATTGTCATTTTGCTAACCCTAATGCTTATGTGTGTATTATGGTTAATTGATATTAGTTATATATAATTGTGCATGGTTAGGGTTGATGACTTTTTGACCACTTTTGACTTGTTGACCTAGGTTGACACTTTGACCATCATCATTCCATATAAAAGATGCTCTTTGATCCTTGCAATTAGCATTAAATATGAAATGATAATGGTCATGTCTTGATTAAGCCAAGACAGTTATCTCACTAATTATCAATTTACAATAATTCACACATATATGTGAGAATGCTTCATTATTCTCTCATTCTATCATATTCATTCTCTCTCCTCCTCTTCCTCTCTCTCAAGCTCTTCCATCTCATGTGTTGAGAAACACTTGAGCTTGAGAAAACCTCTTCTAGATAATCTCTACTATCATCTAGGGTTCCAGGATTAGCACTTCTAGCACCTTAGTTACTTCTAGCTTGAAGTTGAAGCCAAAGGTTAAGGCTCTCGGGTGGATCATTCTTCGACTAGAGAAGGCGATAAGGTGATCCCTTTCTACCACTCCAAGGAGCAAGGAGAGAAGGACATAAAGCCCAAGGTATAACCTTTCTACCCTATAGCTAACTCTCTTTAGCTTTTAGCTAGTTTTGTTTAGAAAAGATCCCGACTTTGTCTAGTCCATGTTGCCTAGAGTAGTAGAAATACGAATTTTTTTCCGTTTTCCGCCTCCCCGCAAGCACCGGGGTGGGCAACGTGGACCTACAGGATATATCATATATACCGCTATGCAAAGCAATAACTATACAAGCTTTCAAAAACTAAACCGCGAGTTTGTTGCATCTGCCAGTTTCGCTAATAAGGTCACTCCCGGTGAAGGGATCTTGGCTCTTTCCTCATCGAATAAGGTGCAGGGTATATCATATATACCACTATGCAAAGCAAAACTGTAGCTACCCTTTTTATAAAGTTTTGATTCTACAACATATTTTAGGTTTCTTTTCTTTTTATTAATCTCATTAATAAATCCCATCAGCTTATGCTTCCTAAGCATCACAGAAGAAACGAAAGCAGTAATATTTATATATCAGCACATATATATAATATAAGTATTCGTCTCAGGCAGTAATATGATCTCATCACAGAACATTGCGGCAGAAGAACATATATGAAATATTGGATATACTAGGATGTCCGTGTTTTTAATACGAGCCGGTATAAAACACGTATTCCACGGTCGCGATGAATAGCCAATCCCACATCCCTAGACCCCTACGAGAGCGGAAAGTAACACTACGAATTCTAGGGTTAGGAGACCCGGTCTCGACTCCTCGAGATGGCCTACTACTGGACCCCAGAACCCGGTTACTTGTGCTCCCCTCCTTGGGTCTACCTAATGCGGAAAAGTAAAAAATATACACTGGTGACATCAACCTCATCCCGGAAGTGCCCCAATAAAAGAATATTACATACAAATGAATTTTACATGAATGAAAATAAAAACCCCCATTTCACATAAAACCCCCGGCTATTCAGAACACGACGATCCAATATAACATATCACAGCAACACATAACATCACATATCATCAACGTAAGTAAGTATGCATACACCGATCGTCGTTGATGTATTGCAACGAAGACCGGCAATACAACTACATACTTATCTTACAGTTACTGAAAAGAAATTGTAAAACTACAATATTTGTAATCTACAATCACTTTCGACATCGTAAATCCGAAATATCACATACTTCGCATTTCATGCCTAACTATATGAATTCCACATATTGTATCACATTCCAGATAAATAGACAGTATTAAACTTTTCGAACAGATAATCAAATACCAAAAATTTCATAAATAGCTCAACACTTGAGCGGAGTTCAAATAATCCCAGAAACTGTCACAGTACCGATGATCCAGCCGTAGAAGGGTCAAGCCAACGCCTCACATGTGGCACGCCGTACTGCCCCAAACCCTAAGGTTTAGAGGGAGTTCAAGACGGTCACATAATCGAGTTAAGGTTTGTGTTCTTCTAGAGGGTCCACCGCGTTACTTGTACGTTTTTCCGAAAGATTTAAACCCGATAAAAATTCAACACTTGAAAATTTTTCGTGCCAGGAAAAAATGAGTTAATGATATCCGTTCGGACATTTTAACAGTTTCTAAATATCCGGAAAACATAACAAAATTAAATATTCCGATCGAATCTACGATTACAAAATAAACCCCAGAACACTCAACACTTGAGTCAGATTAAAAATACCCAGAAAATAGCACTTACAGAAATATATGTCACTGTTCAAAAACGAGTGTATAATCCTTCTATACTGCCGCGGATCAGCGGCCCAAGCGTTGTACGGCCGCGGTTCCGCGCCGGATTGTACGGATTAGAACCTCGCTTTTCACAGTAATGCTTAAATGTCCCTGCTGAATTTTTTAGGTATTTTTAATACAGAAAAATCACAGTTTTTGAAAATTATCCAGAGAAGGGTCTAAAATTACGTTTCGGTGTTCGATCGGAGTTTTAACTTCGTATACACGGCGCCTAATGCTCTAGCTAGGCTCTGATACCACTGTAGGGTTCCTAGGCACTCTTGTGAGGGTTCATAAGGTATCAACAATGCCCGAATAAAATTTAAGACGTGCCGAACAACCCAAAGCCGGGATCTTTGCTAGATTATTAGGGTTTAACATGCAAGTAAACATCTTTACTACTAAGTGTGAGAGATTACAACCTTTGAAGTCCGCTCCTTCGCTTCATAAGCTCCGAGTATAAGTCCCTTTGCTGCGATGCACGATCTCCCGGACTGAAGAGAGACTCCACGACTCGAACGATCAATGCTAGCTTGTAGTATTCCTTTTCTCCGATGATCTACGTCGAAGTTGCTATAACTCAAGCTCTCTCACTCTAATGAGGTGAACACTCTAATCTAATGGGCTAGATTAGATGAGGATGATGGAGTAGTATTTATGCTTTCTTTTTATATCAAATTCTCACAAGAAATCATCAAAAAAAGAAAAACTAGTAAGCTTTCTCAAACCTTGAGAGAGAGGAAGATGATGATAAATGAGTTAATCCGTTTGTGATGAATAATGAAATGTATATATGAATTAATAATGTAACCATGGTCAAGGGATGACAAGGATAGCCCTTGTAGAGAATCAACTAGAGCTAGGGTTTGGTTGGGTTAAAGAGTGAGTCATGGATAAATATCAACATAATATCTTTCTCGTGACAAAAGGAATTCCTTCTAGAATGATCAAGAAGGAGCTAACCCTAATCAAACCCCAACCTTGTTTAATCTCTACTAAACATGTTCCATTCTTAATCATATCATGTTGCAATAATATATATCACATATACATTATATATTTGCCACAAAAGAAAATAATACAATTAACATATATCGCATATATATCAATGTATTACCCTGTGAGAAAATGAAATAATAAAGTGTGCCAACATTAGATAATGTAATACAATATATCATATATATTATTATACATTAAATCATCGAATCAACACTTGATCCGACAATCCGGCTATATCGAATATAACCGACTAATATATCATGTACCGATTCATCGAATCAACACTTGATCCGATGACCCGGTTCATATCTAAATATCGCGAGAATATAATACGGTATCTCATATCGCATTATCCTTGGTCCTGCACATATCACATATGTTCCTCTACTCCGTTTTTCCTGAGTCAAGAAACCTCTGTGTAGGACTCTAAAGAATCGTCAATACGCCGGTAGCTGGTGATGATCATATCCAACACCCACAAGCTGCAAGCGGTCAGCTAAACGTAACAGCCACCCAGGTATTGAGCGATCAGAAGATCAACAAGCTAGCCTGTACGTTCTCCTGTGAATCCAATCAGTAACACTCCCGTACAGTTCGGTCTCTTCTTCTGATATGTCGCATATCAAGTCTAGGGGTGGTATACGTCAGACCCCAGTAACCGATAAGTCGTGTCGATGTGTGGCTCATAACGGGTCGAGAAATTACTGGTAACACTTACCAGTAAATATTTATATCAGCCCTGGCCAGGGACTTCCAGTTATAGTCAATCGAACAAAGCACAACATCAACTCCCTATACCGGGAGATACGAATCCCCTCCTATCGTTCATTGCCTCCATGTGATTCGGGACTATACCCAAAAGCCATTGTTTTGCACGCCCTCTTGGATGTGGTGAGGTGGAAATCAAAGCACAGTGGGAATCACACAAGACTCTATGACGATCTTGAGTCTACAAACTACCCTATACCAGTGTCACCGGAGAACTGCCATCTGACGTGTGGTATATCACCATCTGGGAGTTCTCAGTGAGTCCGTCCAGTGTCCCCAGTCTCCACTGAGCACCCGTACACCATCCTTGATGCCAAACACCGATCGATATGGGATCATCCATCGCCCATCATATGGGTCAAGATGCGTATACGCTAGTCTACTCTGGTGTATCGATGCCATGTCTCGATATACCCACGACTAGGAACAATTATAGGATGTACTCATCGACTACCATGGCCCCACTAGTATGATCTCATCATAGTCCTAGCAGTCGAGTATAGATCCTAAGGGCTTTATCAACATGTAAGAGTAAGACAGTAAACCAATACAAGTCAACATGTTAAGATAAAGTGAAACCAAATAGCATACTTTCTTGACGAGCAAGAAAGTCCTCTCTATATATATCCAAGCATCCATCATAATATACATCATATGTTCAACAATGGCCTCTAGGGCATATACATAACTAACATGTACCAGACAATATGTAGCTTATGCACTTAGCGTGGTGAGCCGGTATCAGTCAAACCCATGAGAGAACCACTGTAGAGCAGTGAAGAACATTCTTAAGTACCTAAGAAGGATTAAAGAACTGTCCTAGTTTTCTCTAATGGGGACCTCCAGGTGGAGTACTTTACTGACTCGAGTTTTCAGAGTGACGAAGATGATAGCAAGTCTGTCTAGGATTTTATGTTTACTATCAACGGAGGGCCGGTCTATTAGGAGTTCTCCAAACAGGACACCGTCGCAGACTCGACGATGGAGGCTGAATACTTTACTGCCAACAATGCCACAAAGGAAGCGGTCTGGATTAAGAAATTCATTTCTGAACTTCAGGTTGTTCGATCCATTGTTAATCCAATACCTTTGTATTACGACAACAATAGAGCTATGACTTTAGCGAAGGAACCACGGTCCCATCAGAAATCCAGACACATCTTGAGGCGGTATCACCAGATCAGGGACATCGTTGATCGCCAAAAGATCGAGGTGCGGAGAGTGGACACAAAAGACAACACGGCGGATCCATTCACGAAGGCCCTTCCTCAAGCACAGTTCGAGAGACTATTTGAAATGTTGGGTATGCTATACGCCAACAACTGGCTCTAGTGCAGACGTTGGGTACTCGATATGGCAATATATGGCCTAAGTGCAAGTCGGAGATTGTTGGATATGTATGTCCTAGAGGTCATTATTGTATATGTATATATGTGGATGCTTGGACATATGTATCTAAAGGACAATCTTGCTCGATATGATAGAATGCTATTTGGTTTGTCTTTATCTTAACTTGTGCATATGTTTTACTTGTTATTAAGTATCTTTTATACAAGTTGATAAAGCCCGTAGAATTATTGCTTGACTACCGGCGTTGTTATGGCGATCATATTTATAATAGTTGCATATTTAATTCGCACATCCTTAAAAGGTCCATAGTCGTGGGAGTATCGAAACTGGGCATAGATATCCTGGAGTAGAATAGTGTATACGTTTCTAGACCCCGACAAGGGGCGATGGTTGGTCCCACAGCCATTGGTCTTTCGCACCGGAGATCTTATACAGGTGCTCACTTGGGGTGAGTACACTGGACAAACTCGACGAGAACTTCTAGATGGTAATATACCTATCATCAGATAGTAGTTCTCTTGTGGCATGTGTAGGGTTACCTAGCACGACAGCAAGGTTTCAGGAGGCATCATCCATGCCATTTTAAAAAAATTGTTATGCTACTTAACCCTAACCCTAGAATCAAAACTTGAGAATTAGAAAATACAATATGTAAACAACTTTACATCTAAGTGAATATGGAATACAACCTTTGTAGACCGGTCTTTCACTTCAAATGCTCCGTGTAGAAGTCCCTACGCGCCATGTAGTAGTGATCCGGACTATCCGTTGGTTCCACTAGTCGAAATGAATGAGCTTGCTCAATGATCTTCGAGGCCAAAGATGATCTACTTTGATGAGACACCAACTCAAACTACCTTTTCACTAATTATGGATTAGTGAAGCTAACACCCTAAGCTAAATGACTAATCTAGTGGAGGATGATGAAGTAGGAATTTTGCTCACTTTAGAATTCTTTTTCACACTATTTTTCCTCACTACCTCAAAAGCTAGAGAGCTATGCTCTTGATGAAGATGAAGATGAAGAAGATAGAATGAATAATGTTATGTGTGAGAATAGAAACCATGTATGAGATAATATCTCATATTAACCCTTGTAGAGACATTACCATGGCTAAAGATTATAGTTAGGTTAATAAATATCTTACGCAAAACAAAATAGTGGACTAAGTCAATGGTGTAAGTCTACGGTAGCGCCCTAGCCGTCAACCGAGGCCAACGCGGAACAAAAACTTTATAAACTGGCACTAACGCAGTCTTTCACCCGGATCGTTCCATTAACCCTATACTAGCTAACTACAAAGATGTTAGAATGGCTATACTAATCGATCCGTGTCCTTCAGTCTCTAGCCACCATTCCAAGCTCCTCGCCGCTGCCCCAACGAAGTTCACTCTCCGATATCGCTGGTCGAAGTGGAATAACGTCTGTAACGCTTTGAAATTCGTTAGGTTATTTTCGCGTTAATTAGCGGTAATGCGTGTATTCACAAACCATAGTTAATAGCTATTTCCACCTAGACTTGAATAAACCTACTTTTAATTGTGATAGTATGTAACTATATATATAGTAGTCTTTTATTAATTATTAATTAGTTTAGTGTTCACTTAATTAGCAAATTTCCTTAACTATTTTTCCTAAGCCAAATTTAGTTAGCATGCACAACCTTAATCACCTAGGTTAAGTGATACTCGATTTCATTTTCTTTTTACCTCTTGCATGGTTCATTTATCCTCATAAAATCAAGTCAAACCATTTAATTAAAAATGAAATAAAAAGAATGGGAGGCATGGTGGGTGTTAGGTGAAGAATGGGGCTTGACTTTTGACCATAGCCTCGCTTTTTTCTCTCACTCCCTCCCATTATCTGCAATCACAACAGAGGTAGCAGCAGAAGCAGCATATCCTTCATCTTCATCTTCTTTTTCTTCTCCTTGCCTTCAAACAACAATCCCTATACAAAAACTCACATTTTCTTCATAAAACCTTTGCAAAATACCTCTTTTGTGGGTCTTGGTGGCAAATCCGTTCCTTTGAAGGCAAGTGCAGCAACTTAGACTCCCCTAAGATCATTTGGAGGTATTAAACTCACCCAAATCACTTTATTGCATAACCTGTAGTTTTATTAGCTAAAAATTGTGTTTTTGTGCGTTTTAGTGCTAATGAGATGGTTTAAGTGAAGATTTGGGTAAGTTAGGGTTTTTAGGGTTTTATTAAGTTAATTAGGTGCTATTAATGTTGTTTAAACCAAGTTATTTCACCAGGTTACACTAAAATACCATTTTGTATCAAATTACTGTTAAATTAGCGTTTTATTTAATATTTGTGCTCTTTTGTGATCATCTTTCAACCCGGTTGCTTCAAGAAAAAACTGAGTTTATTGGAGCATCATCACTAGACCTAGAACACACACGAAGCACGGGAACCTCATTCTCCTTCTTTGCCGCAAATAAAGGGGTTCTGGCCGCAAATTGCGGCCAGATGTGGGAGCTGGGTGTCGGGGTTTTGTGGTTTGGTGTCTGCTGCTTATTGAAGGTCTTTAGTGTATGCAACTTTTTCTAGTTCAACTTGTATAAAAATCTGGAAAAATACCTTATTTCCTATACTTTTAAGCTATTTACTACACTTTTAAGCTTGCGCGAAACGTGTGTTATGTGAGTGGGTCTAGTGTTTGCTGCGTATCAAAGCGTGTCGGGGTAGTTTCAAACGCGTATACATACGTTTTGGCGTATCGGATGCACACACGTTTAGTTCGTGACGCGAGTTTCTCGTTTGGTTTTGATATCACATTTTTTGCAGGATTTTAGCTTATGTAAATTCTTTTTGTAAATTCTAGGTTCGCAGACGAGTATTTCGGACGCCGCAAAGAAGGGGAAGCAAGTAGTCGGCTACACTTAGCTTGAGACCACGGTGAGTAGATTTAACATCTACGGGGAAATCGCCCGTATGGTGTTAAGCGTCAGGGCTTGATAGGATATTGTAGTCGCGTATGTATATTTATATATATATTGCTTATGCATATGTACTATTGTAGCGTACCCATCTTTTTTAGCATATAGAAACAGTAGTTATGTAACACCGCACTGTCACTAATGGTTCAAGGTGCACGAGCACTATTTGTAAGTTACACCCACACCGTTAGTGATTACTATGACGCTCGCACTATAGGATTGATACAAATCATACATTATTTTGATTACCACATCATTGATGATTAGACATGACTCTGTCGCATATTGGCACAAATACATACTGTACACTCATGTTTGCGTATATACCACTTGTACATCCATACTTGCGTGTGTATATATATATATATATATATATATATATATATATATCTTTCTGCATCCATGCCTACATACATACATACTCTTGCACATGCATAGATGATGCTGACTTTGATTTGATAAATTGGGGACCGCATGAATTGTTTTCAACTGGATCCTTTTTAGTAGAGCGGTTTTCCCCTTTTAGTCATAGTACGTTTTTATGTGGCATAAGACACATTGGATGGATTTTCGCATTGATTTTTGGATTCGTGTGATATCTGGATTTGAGAACCGTGGTATTATTTTAAGAAAATATGGACTGTTTTGAAAACCCGGTTTCTCCTAATATGATATTTCAGTGCGTCCACCAAGCATTTTCTCGTTTCTGAGACGTGTGACATGTGAACCCGAATCGAGGAGCTGGATGAGGCCGATTGCGGATACATGATGGACCCGGTATGGTACCCCAGGGCGAGAACGGATTAGCTGTGTAGTAGACGGTGAGCATGGCAGAGAGACACTACCTACCGGTGATTGGTTGGACCTGACGGTTATCCGAAGGATACTGACAAGAGTCGAGAGATGGATACGGGACGACCCGTACTGCCGGGGCCGAGGGCCGATTCCGCAGACGGAGCCCATAGACCGATCTAGACTGACGGAGCCCGATATATGAGGACTTGCATGTCGATGCTGGACACGAGTATTTCATGATGTTTTCGGGTGCCGATGTTGGGCACCCCGCTCTTAAGAGATTTACAGGATTGAGGGTCGGATAGAGTGACGACGCCTGAGTTATCGGGATTTTGGGGTGTTTTTGGTAGACACGGGGGTTTTCCATGTTGATGATCCGTTTAGATGATATTTTATCCCATGCTCGGCATTCCTTGTTATGCATTGCATCATATAGTCGTCACACCTGATAGAGGACTTTGCATGATTATTGCATACCCAGCTCATCCTATAGATGTTACCTGATTGCACATGTTGGAGTATCGCAGTATGTGTATACTCGTGATTACCTTTATATGTTGTTTACTATTCACGAGTTGGCAACTTACCCCCATTGTGCCACAGTGTTTGCAAGTCGACCATCAGAATAGTTGCGGTAGGGCTATCTCTTGTATCTTTTTGGCTACGGATACCACTGCAATTGGCGCGTGAGCTGTTTTGCTGATAGGTGGGTTTGTGGTATCCGGTTATTTTCCATTTGTACACTCTATTGTATCTAGTACTCTCTATTTAGTATTTCATGTATTGACTTAGAGACGAGTTGTGAGGAGGATGTTGTATATTATTTTGTAATCTGGTGTTGAGCTCGTGTGAGCCGACTTTATTTATGCAGTTTTATCTTTTATGTTGTTTTTCGCTTATATTGCCCAGTTCTTCGCTACGGCGTCGTATACTATTCTTGTGGTGGTTGTTTCCGCCGTTGGGCGTGATTGCTCCCGTTTGGGATTGTTTTGTTCTTGCTATCAGTCATTTTACTTATATCATATTTTATCCTCGTCATCGGGGCTAGTTTTTACAAAGGAGGTGGTGCCGAAATGTTTGAGAAAATAACTCAACTTTAAAGATTTTTACTCATGGTTTTTTCTTAATGTTTTAAACTAATGTTTTTCTTCACTCACTATTTTAATGGTTTTGATTTCTGGGTTTCAGCTCACTTGATCGAGTTGCGCCTGTAGACGTTTTGTGGTTAAGTGCCGGTCACGGGCCGAACTTTGGGTTGTGATAAAGTTTCTATCAGAGGATAGGTTTTACCTTTCGGAGTGTAGGATGACCCTGATATGATGGAGTAGGTAGCTGAAGCAGAGTGGCGTAGCGTGTGTATGTTCCGTGGCATACTCACGACACGGTACTCCGCCTAAGTGACCTTAGGAATTATTGATTGAAATTCTTTCATGATTATATACTTTCTTGTGATTCGATTTCCGTATCCTTATCGAATCCTATTTTATTTTCAGCCATTATGCCGCCAAGGACTACGATGGCACAGAAAGCGGCCGCGAGAGTCGAGATTAGAGTTGATTCATCTGAGATGAGGACTGACCCGGGCAGTACACCCATTGTACCAGAGCAGACTGTTCCACCTCAGACAGACCAGATCGCTATGCTAGGGGCCGGTATGCAGGAGATGCGCCAGATGATGGGGTCGTTTGTAGAGGTACTTCGAGCACAGCGACCAAAGGTAGTTCCACCCGTTATGGGGACCACGATGGTACCTACAGTTCAGGCAGTTGCACCTGCGGCTACAGAGGTTATCACAGTATCACTATCTGAATTTATGAAGCTGAAGCCTCAGGCCTTCACAGGCAACGATGCAGCCGAGGACCCACGGTCATTTATCGATAGGATGGCCCGGATATGTCGTTCACTCAGAGGCTCAGATGCGAGATGGGTAGAGTTTGCGAGGTTTCTCCAGGAAGGTCTTGCGCAGAAGTGGTGCGAGTCGGCAGAAAAGGACAGAGCAGCAGGTCTTCCTCCTATGACGTGGACTGAGTTCGTGTAAGTCGATGTACTACACCCCAATACTTGTGGGGAGGCGGAATTTTCAAAAACGAACTTGTTTAGTGAACGAACATCGACTAACCGCTTGAATCGAAGCTAAACTATAAATAACCAAACACAAAGTGTTTCTAAACTACTGTGTTTAGGGATTATACCTAATGAACCAACTCCTTCGTCTTTACGAACTCCTTGTTCTCCTCGGCCTTCTCGAAGTAGTAGACGATCCACCCGAGAGCAAAACTCCAAGCTTAACCTCTAAACTTGAGGCAACTAACCTTCTTGGATTGCTAATCAAAGAAGATAGATTGGGATAGAGTGATGGTTATGGATTGTTTAGTCTAACTAATCCTTGTACTTAACTCATGAGAGGGGAGGATTAGTCTTTTGAAGAGGGAGAGCTTGAGGAGAGAGAATGTGTAGATAATAATGAGATGAGATTATTGAGTATCATAATAAATATGAAGCATTCTTTTTTATGAAGAAAAGAATAATACATGATGAATAAGCATGCTTCACAAATATCTAATGGTGATTCATTGTCATGAGTCATTAAGCATTTATGATGCTTTAATGACATGAATGAATCACCCTAATGACTCACTAATCTCATTCATTGCATATGACACCTAAACCTCCTTAGTCACCACTTCTAGAAGCTTCTCGCATAATTACGAGAACGCCCCTCCAATCCGCAAAAATACGGAAAAACTTTAGACTGTAAAAATCCAATAACCGGATACCAGTAACTGGCTTAAACCAAAGCCGACTGGTAAAAACTGTCCGAAAGTCGTACGCGCGTAAACGCACGTACGCGTCCGAACCCTTGTCGTAAAACCATACGACCTCTATATCGTTTCGCCTGGAATAGGAAACTCTCTGTGTGGGACTCTAGAGACTCGACTACTACGCTGGCAGTGGGTTTAACCACAGACCGCAAGCGGCACTAGCTGTACGTAACGGTCCCCAGGTAGTTGTCGATAAGAAGGCCGATGAGGAAACCCATCCGAACTCCTACTGAGTCTGATGTGACAATCTCCATACAGTCCGGTCCGTTCGTCCAAGACTATCGCATATCCTGCCTAGGGGGCGGCAAGCGTCAGTCCCCTAATAGCGGTATAAGTCGTGTCGGAGGGAAGCCCTACTGAGTCTGATGTGACAATCTCCATACACCCTGAGAAACTACTGGAACCTACCAGAAAATCTCGCTTGCCCTGGCCAGGGACTTTGCGTAATGGCTCTCTGACACAGCGCGATATCAACTCCCAATACCGGGAGGGACGAATCCTGTCTAACCGCCACTGCCTCCAAGTGCTCGGGACTGCACCCAACTGCTACCTGTTTGCACGACTCCTTTGAGCCGTGGTAGGGTAGCAATCTAAGAACAGTGGGACACACTCGAGGCGAAGTAGCAGTGTCAAGTCTGCGGACTACGCTGTACTCATGTCACCTGGGAACTGTTCAATGACGATTGGTATAAAACCAACCAACAGTTCCCTGTGGGTCCTGTCCGGTGTACCCGTAACCTAACGAGCACCTGTATACTATCTCCAGTACGACGTACTGACGGCTGTGGGACAGACCATTTCCCCAACTGGGATGAGAAGCATACACACTAGTCTACTCCAGAGTATCGATGCCCTGTCTCGATAATCCAACGACTAGGGACCTGAATAAGGATGTGCTTGTAGACTACCCAGCCCCCTCTAGTGTGACTGCCATCACAACGCTGGTAGTCAAGCAAGATCCTAAGAGCTCTATCAATACGTACACTCACATATTAAGATAGAAAAACCAAGTAGCATACTACCATGTTTAGCAAGACTGTTATATACATGTGAATATCCCAAGCTTCCATTAAGTAATATACAAACTAGTATGATACAGTAATGGCCTTCTAGGGCATAAACACTAACAATCTTCCACATGCACTAGGGCCATGTACTGGCATATCGAAGACCAATGATCTCGAGTAGCCTCTCGAACTGCGTCTGAGGTAGGGCCTTCGTGAATGGATCAGCAATGTTCTCTTCTGAAGCAACTCTCCGAACCTCGATCTCCTGACGATCAATGATCTCCCTGATCAGGTGATACCGCCTCAAGATGTGTCTGGACTTCTGATGGGACCTTGGTTCCTTCGCTAAAGCTATAGCTCCGTTTTTGTCACAATACAGAGGTATTGGATCAACTACGGTAGGAACCACCTGAAGTTCTGTTAGGAACTTCTTCATCCAGACTGCTTCTTTTGCGGCATCGCAAGCAGCTATATACTCCGCTTCCATCGTCGAGTCAGCAACGGTGTCCTGCTTGGAGCTCTTCCAGCACACCGCCCCTCCATTGAGGGTAAAGACATAACCTGACATGGACTTGGAATCATCCTTATCACTCTGGAAGCCGGAATCAGCAAAGGCCTCCAACCTGAGGTCTTTTCCGCCGTAAACCAAGAACATCTCCTTAGTCCTCCTCAGGTACTTGAGAATGTTCTTTACTGCTATCCAGTGTTTCTCCTCTGGGTCTGACTGATACCGGCTCACCACGCTTAGTGCGTAAGCTACATCTGGTCTGGTACACAATATCGCATACATTATAGAGCCTACCGCAGAAGCGTAGGGTATGATAGACATGCGTTCCCTTTCCAAATCATTCTTGGGAGACATCTCTTTGGAGAGGGTGATTCCGTGACAAGCCGGTAGATTATCGCGCTTAGAATCTTCCATACTGAATCTTTTCAGTACAGTGTCGATATACCTGGACTGCGAAAGTCCCAACTTCCTCTTGGATCTATCACGATAGATCCGGATCCCGAGAATGTAAGAGGCATCACCCAGGTCTTTCATGGAGAACCTGTGTGACAAGAATCCTTTGACAGATTGTAGCATAGGAATGTCATTTCCTATCAATAGAATATCATCCACGTACAAGACGAGGAATACGACACTTCTGGCTACAACTTTACTATATATGCACGGTTCATCTGGATTTTTGATAAAGTCATATTCTTTGACTGTCTCATCAAAACAGATGTTCCAACTCCGCGATGCCTGCTTTAGTCCATAAATGGACTTAAGCAGCTTGCATACTTTCCCGCTGCTCCCACTCTGATTGAAACCCTCTGGCTGATCCATATAGACGCTCTCTTCTAAATTTCCATTTAGAAAAGCCGTCTTTACGTCCATCTGCCAGATTTCATAATCATGGAAGGCAGCAATTGCAAGAAGGATACGAATGGATTTGAGCATAGCCACTGGAGAAAAAGTTTCGTCATAGTCCAAACCAGGTCTTTGACGAAAACCCTTTGCAACAAGTCTAGCTTTATAGGTTTCCACCCGCCCATCTACACCAATCTTTTTCTTGAAGATCCATTTGCATCCTATGGGTTTTACCCCACTTGGAGCAAAGTCCAAAGTCCATACTTTGTTGGTGTACATGGACTCCATTTCGCTTCGCATTGCATCTAGCCATCGTACCGAGTCGCCCCTCTGGATGGCCTGCTGGAAGTCAGTAGGTTCATCATCTTCTATGATGCAATCCTCTCTATCCCCGTCTATGAGAAAACCGTAGTATCTCTCAGGCGGATGAGACGGCCTACTACTCCTGCGGAGGGGTGCGGGAATGTCCTGTTCTTCTTGAACTTCCGGTTCTACCAAACTTTCAGTAGAAGTTTGTGGTTCTGGAATTTCTTCCAGTTCTATTTCGCTCCCACTTATTTCCTTTTCTAAAAACTGATATTCTAGAAAATGGGCATTACGAGAAACAAACACCTTTTGTTCCTCTTCGTAATAGAATAGATACCCCTTGGAGTTCTTTGGATATCCCACAAACTTACACTTTACTGATCGTGCCTCGAGCTTGTCCACATGCTGCTTTTTAACAAAAGCTGGACATCCCCATATTTTCAGATACTGAAGATAGGGTTTCTTCCCGCTCCACATCTGATATGGAGTGGTAGGAACAGTCTTGGTAGGTACCATGTTCAAAAGATATGCCGCTGATTCTAGCGCATGACCCCAGAAAGATCGCGGTAACTCAGCATTACTCATCATGGATCGTACCATATCTAATAGGGTTCGATTCCGTCTCTCCGATACACCATTATGCTGTGGAGTGTATGGAGAAGTAAGCTGAGAGAGAATTCCTTTCTCTTTTAGATAACCTAGGAACTCGGCACTCAAGTATTCACCACCTCGATCAGATCCAAGTGTCTTGATACTTTTGCCGGTTTGGTTTTCTACTTCATTCTTATACTCTTGGAATTTCTCAAAAGCCTCGGATTTATGTTTCATCAGATAAATGAATCCGTATCTTGAGTAATCATCCGTGAAAGTAATGAAATAGGAAAAACCACCTCTTGCATGTGTAGACATTGGACCACATACATCGCTGTGTATGAGTCCTAAGAGCTCGCTCGCTCTTACTCCTTGTCCAGTAAATGGAGTCTTTGTCATCTTTCTTTTGAGACAAGATTGACAAGTGTCATAAGTTTGATATTCGAACGAGTCCAAATATCCTTCTCTATGCAACTTAGTCAACCTTCTCTCATTGATGTGACCCAGTCTACAATGCCATAAGAAAGCTTTATTTAAATCTGAAGACTTTCTTTTTAGTGTGTTCTGGACATTGAAAATTTGGAGTTGGTTTAAAACATATATGCCGTTATTTAGTGTACCTGACCCAATCAAACCATGATTAAGGTGGATGTTGACAACATCTCTTACAAACGTGAAATCATAACCTTTATTTGATAACAAGGAAACTGATATGATATTACACGTTAAGCTTGGTACAAAATAACAGTTATGTAAAACCAAAATGTGTCCACTCGTCAATCCTAGGTGATAATCCCCGACGGACGCAGCTCCCACGCTAGCTCCGTTAGCAACCTTTAGGGTCATATCACCTTCCTTCAGCACTCTACGGTTTCTCAGTGCCTGCAATGAATTGCAAATATGAGATCCTGATCCGGTATCCAATACCCAGGAAGTAGAGTTGATCGACAGACAATTCTCAATTACAAACACACCTGAAGTCGAAGCCACAGCTTGCTTCGGTTCCTGGTTCTTGGCGTTCCACGCCTTGCAATCTTTCTTCCAGTGCCCTTTCCTGTGACAATGGAAGCACTCATCCTGGCCAACTACTAGTACCGCAAACTTTTTCTTTCCCTTCCCTCCCACCTTACTAACACCTCCTCTAGGTCTGGGTGCGGCCTTCTTCTTCCTTCCTTTGGCCTTAGCCTTGGACCCGGAAGAAGATGTACCGCCAACAAACATAGCGGGTGTTTTCCTTGAATTCTTCAAGGTGCCTTCTGCACTCCTTAACATGTTCAGGAGTTCTGGAAGTTCAACTTCTTTTCTTTGAATGTTGAAGTTCAGGATAAACTGGGCGTAGGTGTGAGGAAGGGACTGGAGAATAAGGTCTGTATAGAGCTCATTATCCAAAGTCGTCCTAAGGTCTGCGAGCTCTTCTATATAGCCGATCATCTTTAGGACATGTTCTCCTACCAATGACCCGACAGCCAACCTCGCTCGAAACAAGTTCTTAGAGGTCTCGTATCTTGGTATACGAGATTGCTCTCCATAAAGTTCCTTTGTATGGAGAAATATGCCATCAAGGTCCATATCCTCGTGCCTCCTCTGATGTTCATTGTTCATCGAGGCAAGCACGATGCACTTGCCTTTTGCGCAATCTGAATCCCAGGTTTTGCGGATTTCCTTATCCGCATTACTGGATTTGGGACCAGGGACAGCAGGTGCCGTAGCGGTGAGGACGTGCCCCAATTTGTCATAGGTCAAAGCCATTTTGACATTCCGCAGCCAATCTTTATAGTTTGGCCCTGTCAGTATATTTTTCTCTAAAAGTAACTTAAGTCCAGTCATTTTCAGGGTCGCTGCAATTAGGAGAGAGAGAAGAAAACTCTTTAGCATGATGCTCTTGCAAGTTTAGAGTGGTTTTTAGTTTATCTAAACTGGATGGCTCCCACTGTTTCTCGAATCCTTCCTCAAACCATAAAAGAAGAATTAGCCAGGACTATTCTCACCGTACAATACTTGCTTAACCGTTCAGCCAGGCCTGTGTCGATACTTCGAGGGAGGTTTTCCAACGCTTTCGCGAAGTTCCTTAATTAAATAACCTCTTTTCTCTGGGGGCGTAACCCCGCTGACACCTTTCTGGACACCTACTAGGTTTATAGCATTGATCGTTAAGTGACGAATATCCTGATAAGTAGCTTATACTCACAGTAGGATCGGGATCCAAATATCAACGTCTGACAATGTTGTAGGAATGCTACCAACATTCATCAAACTCAAAATGGTATGCATCTCTTTGCAAATTTCAGTTTCTTTAGAAATTCCCGATATACATTTTTGCCCCATGCGCTTATGACCTTGGCGTTGGTCAAAATATAATAAGTCACATGTCAAGTTCTACCCATCATTATCTTGTCAATTTGAACCCATCCGTACATATCCTTGACGTTGGCCAAAATGATCATACGACTGTCCCAAACTAACTCATCTATCTATGCAACAAATGAATATCCAGCAGCTACCAAACACTATGCCTTGACGTTGGTCAAAATACATAGCTTGAATACTACTGAATACCCAGATGAAATGACGGAGGGCTACGAATGGTTTTGGCGAAACCGTGAACGTAGTGAACTTGATATAACCGAAGGAACCTGATAGCTTTTAAAAGGAGTGGTTAAAGCTCCGCATTTAAAAATATGTTTTTTTAAAATTAACCAAGTGGTTTCTTTTAAATTGTTCCAACGATTAAAACTTTGGTTTATTTTTCTTTGCATTATAGATAATGCGTCCCATCATTAACCTATCATTGCAGAAAACAACGAAAATATGACGTCCTCTTATGCCATCTGCATTCGCCACTGGGTCCTGTCATCACCCGTTAGGTTAACTAACGACAGAGCGGGGACTGGGCTAGCGCGGGTGTAAAACATAAGTGACGTCTAAAATAGCTATCATATATATAGATATTTTACATTCGTCTGACGCATTGATATACATTCCAGAACACAGATAAACTTTATTGGATTTGCAAGCAATCTGTATTTCTTTTGAGCCTGCAAGAAAAGACAGATTACACAGTTGTGATGAATAGCCGTTACCCCACCCAAGATCCCTACGGGTACGGCAAACTACCCGCCCGGCAGTTTGTGTACCCCACCTAGGATCTGTCCTAGGAGCAAAAACAGTAAAATGAAATAATACAGCGGTGGCTACATCCGCAACCTGGATGTGCCCCGCAAAATAATATTACAACAAATTACATTTACAACAAATGAATTAAATAATAACCCATTTCAAAACCCCGGCTATACACCACAACAGTCCAATACAGTTTATATGCACAAACAGATATAACCATTACAGAAATATGCAACCCCCTGCCAACCGACATACTAGCAGTTAGGGGAGGTTTACGAACACATTATACAATCACAGATATAATCCAATATGCAAATACTGTACAATTTCGATCGATTAAACACCATTAATATTGCTCCAATACTGCTCTGTAAAACTGAAACCTGAGCAAATATTAAATATTCCAGAAAATCTCAAATACCACAGAGAAGCAACAGAAGAAAATTGGGTTCCTGAATCGCCAACTCGGCGGCGGAAGCGTGGCGGATCAGTTGGATCGGGCCGCGGTTCCGCGGCGCTTTAGGCGATTCAGGGGCCCAAATTTCTTGGGTGTTCTTCTACTGTCTGTTAAAGCTTTTTGAACGAACCTGAAAAATTTTTGGACTTCATTTAAAAATCGACAGAAACTTGATATTTTAGGGTTTTCCGGTTTCGTTTTTTCCGTTCGAAATTCGTACAAATTTGCAATTAAGTTATTTACTGTTTAGCGAGGCTCTGATACCACTGTAAGTCGATGTACTACACCCCAATACTTGTGGGGAGGCGGAATTTTCAAAATCGAACTTGTTTAGTGAACGAACATCGACTAACCTCTTGAATCGAAGCTAAACTATAAATAACCAAACACAAAGTGTTTCTAAACTACTGTGTTTAAGGATTATACCTAATGAACCAACTCCTTCGTCTTTACGAACTCCTTGTTCTCCTCGGCCTTCTCGAAGTAGTAGACGATCCACCCGAGAGCAAAACTCCAAGCTTAGCCTCTAAACATGAGGCAACTAACCTTCTTGGATTGCTAATCAAAGAAGATAGATTGAGATAGAGTGATGGTTATGGATTGTTTAGTCTAACTAATCCTTGTACTCAACTCATGAGAGGGGAGGATTAGTCTTTTGAAGAGGGAGAGCTTGAGGAGAGAGAATGTGTAGATAATAATGAGATGAGATTATTGAGTATCATAATAAATATGAAGCATTCTTTTTTATGAAGAAAAGAATAATACATGATGAATAAGCATGCTTCACAAATATCTAATGGTGATTCATTGTCATGAGTCATTAAGCATTTATGACGCTTTAATGACATGAATGAATCACCCTCATGACTCACTAATCTCATTCATTGCATATGACACCTAAACCTCCTTAGTCACCACTTCTAGAAGCTTCTCGCATAATTACGAGAACGCCCCTCCAATCCGCAAAAATATGGAAAAACTTTAGACTGTAAAAATCCAATAACCGGATACCAGTAACTGGCTTAAACCAAAGCCGACTGGTAAAAACTGTCCGAAAGTCGTACGCGCGTAAACGCACGTACGCGTCCGAACCCTTGTCGTAAAACCATACGACCTCTATATCGTTTCGCCTGGAATAGGAAACTCTCTGTGTGGTACTCTAGAGACTCGACTACTACGCTGGCAGTGGGTTTAACCACAGACCGCAAGCGGCACTAGCTGTACGTAACGGTCCCCAGGTAGTTGTCGATAAGAAGGCCGATGAGGAAACCCATCCGAACTCCTACTGAGTCTGATGTGATAATCTCCATACAGTCCGGTCCGTTCGTCCAAGACTATCGCATATCCTGCCTAAGGGGCGGCAAGCGTCAGTCCCCTAATAGCGGTATAAGTCGTGTTGGAGGGAAGCCCATTACACCCTGAGAAACTACTGGAACCTACCAGCAAATCTCGCTTGCCCTGGCCAGGGACTTTGCGTAACGGCTCTCTGACACAGCGCGATATCAACTCCCAATACCGGGAGGGACGAATCCTGTCTAACCGCCACTGCCTCCAAGTGCTCGGGACTGCACCCAACTGCTACCTGTTTGCACGACTCCTTTGAGCCGTGGTAGGGTAGCAATCTAAGAACAGTGGGACACACTCGAGGCGAAGTAGCAGTGTCAAGTCTGCGGACTACGCTGTACTCATGTCACCTGGGAACTGTTCACTGACGACTGGTATAAAACCAACCAACAGTTCCCTGTGAGTCCTGTCCGGTGTACCCGTAACCTAACGAGCACCTGTATACTATCTCTAGTACGACGTACTGACGGCTGTGGGACAGACCATTTCCCCAACTGGGATGAGAAGCGTACGCACTAGTCTACTACGGAGTATCGATGCCTTGTCTCGATAATCCAACGACTAGGGACCTGAATAAGGATGTGCTTGTAGACTACCCAGCCCCCACTAGTTTGACTGCCATCACAACGCTGGTAGTCAAGCAAGATCCTAAGAGCTCTATCAATACGTACACTCACATATTAAGATAGAAAAACCAAGTAGCATACTACCATGTTTAGCAAGACTGTTATATACATGTGAATTTCCCAAGCTTCCATTAAGTAATATACAAACTAGTATGATACAGTAATGGCCTTCTAGGGCATAAACACTAACAGTTCGTGATGGTGTTCCTTGCTCGTTTCCTTCCACATAGTGTTCGAGATTCTAGAGCGCACATGTTCGAGTCTTTACGTCAGACGCCGGATATGACAGTGGCGGAGTATGATGTGCAGTTCACCGAGCTATCTATTTATGCCCCGTATTTAGTGGCTACTGATGAGATGCGAGTTAAAAGATTTATACGAGGCTTGCTTACCCCGTTGTTTCTTGTGATCAGCGCACAGCATTGCGAGACCTATGCAGCAGCTGCAGGTGCAGCCTTATTAGCCGAGGAGCGTCTTGCTGAGACTTCGGTAGTTCTGAAGTCGAAGAGAGTTCGTACAGATACATCAGCACAGAGACAGCCGTTTAGACGCTGTGAAAGATGTCTTGTAGGTGGCAGGGACTTGGGGCGAGGCTGGTTGTTCAGCTCTTATCCCCAGGAGGGTCAATGGTCATTGTCGGGATGTTTCCGCTGCCGGAGTTCTTATCATCGTATTCGAGATTGTCTGGAGCCACGTGAGGGCCAGACCGCTGTACCACATGTCACTTTACCACCTTCACCACCCCAGAGGGCGTTGCCTCTTGTACCTGCTGTTGCTCCGCGTCAGACTCATGCGCAGGGAGGTCATGGTCGCGGAGGGTTTGCTCAGAGAGGACGAGGTGGCCGAGGCAGAGGATAACCAGTTGCTAGTAGGGGACCGCCAGTCGCAGGTAGAAGACAGGCACGGGTATTCTCTTTGAAGCATCAGGACACGCAGGCGTCCAATATAGTGGTCTCAGGTACTCCTTCAGTATATTCTATTGACGCACACGTGTTGTTTGATACGGGATCCACTCACTCATACGTTTCCACACACTTCGTGCCGAATTTGGGTAGAGAGACTAGTTTGCTTGATCAGCCACTTGCTGTGACCACTCATGTGGGCGAGTCGTTTATTGCTAGACACGTGCTCCGATTGTGTGGTGTCCATATTGGTGAGAGAGAGTTGCCTGTCGACTTGATCCTTCTTGAGATGTTGGACTTCGATGTTCTCCTCGGCATGGACGGGTTAGCCACGTGCTATGTGTCTGTGGACTGCCGCGAGAAGACAGTTAGGTTTTGTTTTCCCGGCGAGTCGGCTTTTGTTATGCAGGGGGATCGTGGTGCCACCGCTCACAGTTTGATTTCGTCTCTTCGTGCTGGACAGCTTCTAAGGAAGGGATGTCAGGAATTTCTAGCCTATGTTTGCGATACTAGAGCTATAGAGGTTCCGTTGGACCAGGTTTCGATTGTTAGTGAGTTCCCTGATGTTTTCCCTGACGAGCTTCCTGGGCTACCGCCTGAGCGCGATATTGTTTTCTGCATTGACTTGATTCCCGGCACGGGGCCTATTTCCATACCGCCTTATCGGATGGCCCCGGCGGAGCATAGAGAGTTGAAAGGTCAAATGGAAGATTTGCTGGATAAATGGCTTATTCTACCAAGTGTGTCTCCTTGGGGTGCACCAGTCCTGTTTCTCAAATGGAAGGACGGCAGTTTGCGCTTGTGTATTGACTACCGCCAGCTGAACAGGGCTACCGTACGGAACAGATATCCTTTACCGCGCATCGACGACTTGTTCGACCAGCTTCAGGGTGAAGGATACTTTTCGAGGATCGACTTGCGATCAGGCTAGCATCAGTTGCGGGTTCGGCAGGAGGATATTCCGAGGATGGCTTTTCGCACGCGTTACGGGCACTATGAGTGTTTGGTGATGTCGTTCGGAGTCTCCAATGTCCTTGCAGCGTTTATGGACTTGATGAACCGCATTTTTAGGCCGTATCTTGATTTGTTCATCATCGTATTCATGGACGACATTTTGTTGTATCCCCGGAGCCGAGAGGAGCACGAGCAGCACCTGCGGATCACATTGCAGACTTTGAGGGAGCACCAGCTGTTCGCGAAATTCTCCAAGTGCGCGTTTTGGCTTGACAGCGTAGATTTCTTGGGTCACGTGATTACACAAGATGGTATATGTGTGGACCCGAAGAAGATCGAGGCCCTTCAGCATTGGCCAGACAAGCATCAGTTACAAGGATCTGCAACTCTCTAGGACTGGCCGGCTACTACCGACGATTTGTACAGGACCTCTCCCGTATTGCTGCACCGTTGTCCGGGTTGGCACGGAAGGGAGTTCCTTTTGATTTGACGGAGGCGTGTGAGCATAGCTTTCAGCAGTTGCAGACTCGTTTGACTACGGCGCCGGTGTTATCATTGCCTTTGGGATCGGGCAGATTTGTGGTCTATTGTGACGCTTCTCGAGTGGGGCTAGGGTGCGTATTGATGCAACACGACAGGGTGATCGCGTATGCTTCTCGGCAGCTGAAGAAACACGAACAGAACTACTCCAGTCACGATTTGGAGATGGCTGCAGTGGTCTTTGCACTCAAGATCTAGCGACATTACCTATACGGCGAGTCGTGCCAGATATTCACTAATCACAATAGCTTGAAGCATAGATTTCAGCAGCGAGACCAGAACCTTAGACAGTGCCGTTGAATGGAGTTAGTGAAGGACTACGATTGTGAGATCCTTTAACACCTGGGCAAGGCGAATGTAGTGGGGGATGCTCTGAGTCGGAGTTCCGGGGGTAGTCTATCTTGTTTGAGTGCAGTGTAGAGGCAGTCGTCGGCAGATTGGAAGATATTATGCGACAACCGAGTGCAGTTCGAGTTCACTCCGATCGGGGGACAACACGCGCATGTTCATGCACGTCCACAGTTGCTTGACCTTATCCGCGAGGCGCAGGCCAGTGACGAGCGTCTTTCAGAGATCAGGGAGCAGATTAACAGGGCAGAGACCCCGAGTTCGTGATCGATGATCAGGGGATACTGCGATTTAGGACTCGACTATGCGTACCAGATTCTGAGGGACTGAGGCGTGAGATTCTCGAGGAGGCGCATCGATCAGTGTACAGCGTTCATCTAGGTTCGACCAAGATGTACCATGATCTGAGAGATGTTTACTGGTGGGAAGGGATGAAGAGGGACGTCACAGACTTCGTGTCGAGATGCCTGACTTGTCAGCAAGTCTAGGCCGAGCACCAGAGGCCCGCGGGAGAGTTACAGCCGTTGCCCATTCCGGAGTGGAAATGGGAGCAGATTTCTATGGACTTCATTGTGGGTCTATCTAGGAATAGTCGAGGGTATGATTCCATTTGGGTGATCGTAGATCGATTGACGAAAGCGGCTCACTTCCTTCCGGTGAAGACCACTTTCGGATTTGCTCGGTATGCCCAGATATACATCGACGAGATCGTACGACGGCATGGAGTCCCGACATGTATTCTGTCAGACCGAGCCACCCAGTTCACCAGCCGACTATGGCAGAGGCTTCAGGAGGCTTTGGGCACCCGCTTGAGTTTCAGAACAGCATTTCATCCGCAGACCGACGACCGGTCAGAGCAGACTATCCAGACTCTCGAGAACATGCTCCGAGCGTGCGTCTTAGATTTTGGTGGTAGCTAGGATCACCATTTGTCCTTACTAGAGTTCTCCTACAACAATAGCTTCCAGGAGACCATTCAGATGGAACCATTCGAGGCTCTATATGAGTGGAGATGCAGATCGCATGTCTGTTGGACAGAGCTCAGCGAGAGCAGTATTTTGGGGTCGCAGATTGTTCAGGAGACGACCGTGAAGATCCAGTTGATTCGCGATAGGATGAGAGCAGGCCTGAGCAGGCAGAGATCTTATGTAGACCGTCGTCGGCGCAGACTTGAGTTTTTTGTTGGCGATCATGTTTTCTTGAGGGTCTCCCCAATGAAAGGTGTGATGAGATTGGGCAAGAAGGGTAAGCTTAGTCCCAGATATGTGGGCCCTTTCGAGATCCTCAAGCATATAGGTGTTGTTGTGTTAGTGTATATGCCCTAGAGACCATTACTGTATCATACTAGCTTGTATATTACTTAATGGAAGCTTGGGATATTCACAGTTGTATAGACAATCTTGCTCTAAATGGTAGTACGCTACTTGGTTTGTTTCTACTTCAATATGTGCTTGTGTTTCTTTTAGCATATCGCTTATACATATTAGTAGAGCCCTTAGGATCTTTGCTTGATTACCAGCGTTGTGATAGCAGTCACACTCGTGGGGGCTGGGTAAACTATAAGCACATCCTTATACAGGTCCCTAGTCGTAGGACTATTGAGACAGGGCATCGATACTACGGAGTAGACTAGCGTATGCGCTTCTCATCCCAGCAGGGGAGATGGTCTGTCCCACAGCCATCGGTACGTCGTACTGGAGATAGTATGCGGGTGCTCGTTAGGTTAAGAGTACACTGGACAGGACTCGTCGGGAACTGTTCGTTGGTATTATACCTATCGTCAGTTATCAGTTCCCAGGTGACAAGAGTACAGCTTAGTCCGTTGACTTGACACTGTCACTTCGCTTCGAGTGTGTTCCCACTGTTCTTTGATTACTACCCTACCATGGCTCAAAGGAGTCGTGCAAACAGGTAGTAGTTGGGTGCAGTCCCGAAGCACTTGGAGGCAGTGACGGTTAGACATGATTCGTCTCTCCCGGTATTGGGGGTTGATATCGTGCTGTGTCTAGGAGAGCCATTACACAAAGTCCCTGTCCAGGGCAAGCGAGATAGACTGTTAGGTTTCCAGTGTTATCTCAGGTGTTCTGGGCTACACTCCGACACGACTTGTACCGCTAGTAAGGGACTGACGTTTACCGCCCCCTAGGCCCGCCATGTGATGTGTCAGACGAACAGTCCGGACTGTATGATGATTGTCACATACAGGCTCAGTAGGAGTTTGGATGGGTTTACCTCATTGGCCTTCTTATCGACATCTACCCGGGGACCGTTACGTACAGCTATTGCCGCTTGCGGTCTGTGGTTAAACCCACTGCCAGCGTAGTGTCGAGTCTTTAGAGTCCCACACAGATAGTTTCCCTGCACTGAGCGAAACGTGTAGAGGACGTATGGTTTTACGGCAGGGTTGTGATCACTTACGTGCACTTGTGTGCTTATGCTGTTCGGGCAGGCAATACTAGTGGGCTTTGGTTTAAGCCGGATCCCAGTACTGCACGGATGGATTTGTTTTGTCTTCTGTGCATTCGTATTCTACGGAATGCAGATGCGGGTATGTATGCACAGTTGTGAGGAGCGAAGAAGGAGGAGGTGCCACATTAGGGTTCTGGAAGTTGGTTCGGCCAAAACCGTTATGTGGCAGGCTCATTAGGGTTTTGTCAATTCGTTCGGTCAAAACTATTATAAGCCGCGGACATTACTTTCTAATAATTTCATTGATAATTTTGTGATGGCTAATTGCCTTGACCACTCTTGACTTTGTTGACCTGTTGACCAAAGTTGACCTTGACCTTCATGAGAGGTCTACACTCTTCTTTGGTTTTCTTTTTCTTTTCCTTTTTGGATTATGAAAATGGTCATGTCAATGTAGCCATCAACTTTATCATGATAGGATTAGTAATGATGTTTTTGAGTATTATTGAACCATGGTTCATTTTCTTTGTTCATTATTCTTTTCTCATTCTCTCTCCTAAAAAGTGAGAAGAAAATAAAAGCTCCATGGTTGCTAGTGCTCCTTCTTCCTCCTCCTTTTGATTCATTCTTTTGATCTCATGTGTTGAGAGAAAAAGAATTCACATAGACAAATACTTCCATCAACCTCTTCTACACAACCTAGGACTTCAAGACTAGCGATCTTGTTGCCCTAGTTGCATCGGCTCGAGGTGGAGCTCGGTGTACATCTCTCGGGTGGATCGTCTTCGACTCAAGAAGGCCGCGGAGGTGACCATGATCCGGATCGACCCTCGGAGCGTGGATGGCTGAGCTGGACAGTGGAGAGAAGACCCGAAGGACCGGTTTCGTGAGGTATAATTTCTACGGCATAGTAGTTAACACCTCTAGTCGTTTGCTAGTTTCTAGTTTAGCAAAGATCCGGCTTTTAGTCCATATTGCCTTTGCGCCAAATATTGTTTTTCGCCGTTTCCGCCTCCCCGTAAGAACCGGGGTGAGCAACGTATACTTACAGTGGTATCAGAGCCTAGCTAAACATAAACTAGCGAGTTAGCAAAGTATTTAGAATATCGATCAGAAAAAATTCGCAAAACATGTCCGGAAAATTTAACTTTCTGCCGATTTTTTATATTGTTCAAAAAGTAATTTAACATATATGAAAAATTGGCTCAGGGTTTTCTAAAGACACAGACCAAAAACGGTCCACTGAACCGGTCAAAGAGCCACGGTTCCGCGGCCGAGTTGACTCGGTCGTGGACCGAGTTTGGTGCTGTGTGCTAAGTTGGCTGTTTTGGGATTTTTAGTACATGTTGTTTTTACCCAGATTTTCCAGAGAACAAATTGATTTTTTGGGGTGGTTACAAATTCGTATTTTGATCGATATTCCCTAGACTTTGGCTAATGTATATTATCTGTGATGTGATATATGTATTGAACGTCTACTAATCGTTATAAGTCGATCAGTGGTGGTTATACATATCTGTGATCTATAATGTTGGTGGTATGTGTATATGAACTCGTTGGATTGTCGCGGATGAATAGCCGGGGTGGATGTGAGATGAGAGTTTCTTTTTCTTTCTTTCATGTAAAATTTGTAAATTGATGTAATAGTATTTGTTTGGCCGCACAACCGTGTCGGGGTTGTAGCCGTCATTGTATAATTTCTTTTTACTGTTTTTGGTCCTAGGATAGACCCAAGGTGGGGTGCACAAACTACCGGGTATCTCGAAGTACCGAGTGGCCTACTCACCGTGTTGAGGGAGGTTGCTTCGCTTCGGGTACTTGGCGGGTAGTTTGCTGCACCCGTAGGGGTCTAGGGTGGGGTTTGTCAATTCATCGCGACCGTGTAATCCGTTCTTCGTTACAGGCTCGTACGAATTGCGGATTCCTAGTATATCCATTGTATTCATCTGTGATCTGGAATGGCTATCCTTGCATGTGACGAATGTTTATATATATCTATATGATATCTATTTAGGCGTTGCTTATGTTTTGCATCCGCGCTAGTCCAGCCCCCGCTCTGTCGTTAGTTAAGTAACCTAACGGGTGATGACGAGACCCCGTGGCGAATGCGGATGGCATAAGCGTACATCATATTTTTGTTGTTTTCTGCAATGGTAGGATTAAATGATGGGACGCATTGGAATTAATGCAAGAAAATAAACCAAGTAAAAGTCGTTAGAACACTTTCAAAACCACTCGGTTATTTTCAAAAGCCAGCTTTTAAACGCGGAGCTTGAACTACTCCTTTTATATGCTATCAGGTTCCTTCGATTATATCAAGTTCACTACGTTCACGGTTTAGCTAAAACCATTCGTAGCCCTCCGTCATTTCAGTTAAATAGTCAGTAGTATTCAAGCTATGTATTTTGACCTTCGCCAAGGCATAGTGATTGGTAGCTGCTGAATATTTATCTGTAGCATAGATAGATGCGTTGGTTTGGGACAGTCGTACTACTATTTTGGACTTCGTCAAGGGTATGTACAGGTGGGTTCAAATTAACCTGGACAATGACGGGTAGAACTTGACATGTGACATATGATATGTTGGCCTTCGTCAAGATCATAAGAGCATGGGGAAAAAATCCACATCAGGATGTTCAAAAGAACTGAAACTTGCTAGCGCTGCATACCATTTGGAGTGTGATGATTCTGGTAGGATTCCTTCAGTTTTGTCACACGATGATATTTGGATCCCAATCCTACTGTGAGTATATGATACTCCTCCGGAACTTTCTCACTTAACGATCAATGCTATAAACCAAGTAGGTGTCTAGAAAGGTGTTAGCGGGGCTACGCCCACTGGGAAAAGAGGTTACTTAATTAAGGAACTTCGCGAAAGCGTTGGAAAACCTCCCTCGAAGTACCGACACCAGCCTGACTGAACGGTTAAGCAAGTATTGTACATTGAGATAGATCCCGACTATTTCTTCCTTTATGGTTTGAGGAGGGATTCGAGAGACAGTGGGAGCCATCCTGTTTAGATAAATTAAAAACCAATCTAAACTTGCAAGAGCATCATGCTAAAGTGTTTTCTTCTCTCTCTCTTAATTGCAGCGAACTAGTGACCAGACATAGGTTACATCTAGATAATAAAATGACTGAATCTGACTGTTTTGACTGGCAAAGGTCTGTCCAGATGTCCATTGCCCATGACAAGCTGGGACACCTCTTGACTGATCCAACCCATGCCGTCTCAGGTCCAGCTTCCCCTGTCACGGATATTTATATCCGCAAGACATCGAAAAAGACTGTGCGAAAGCCAAGTGCCTCGTGTTAGCCTCAGTTGATGGTGCCTACCAGAGGCAACACGAGAAGATGGACTTAATTTCTATCTTCCTCCATAACAAAGATTTATATGGAGAGCAATCGCGTATCGCAAGATATGAGACCTCAAACGAATTGCTTCCAGCGAGGTTGGCTATCGGGTCATCTGTAAGGGGCAACGTCCTTACAGAGACCAGCTCTTTTGAGCTCACGGACCTGAAGACCACGTTGAAGAACGGGTCAGACGCTGACTTAGTTCAACAGTCTCTACCTACTACCCTGGAGGAAACCAGGGAAGTAGAAAGAAAGGGAAGGGCAAAAGTTTCGGGACTGGATGTAGTAAAAGAGGGATATTCCTATTGTTACAGGAATGAACATTGGCAGAAGGATTGCAGGGCTTGTATAGCCAGTAGCCAGAATTCGAAGCATGTTGTGGCTTCGGCTTCGGGTGTGTTTGTAATAGAGAACTGTATGTCAGTTAACACTACTTCCTGGGTATTGGATACCGGATCAGGATCTCATATCAGTAATTCGTTACAGGCTCTAAAAAACTGTAGGGTTATCAGGAAAGGTGATATGACTCTCAAGGTTGCTAACGGAATGAGCATGTATGCTGAATCCGTAGGGGAATATCATCTAGGACTGACAACTGGGCAGATATTGATTCTGCGTGACTGTTTTTATGTACCAGGTGCGACTTGTAATATCATATCTGTATCCTTTCTTTCTAAGGAAGGATATGATTTTACTTTTGTAAGCAATGTAGTCAACATCCACCTGATCAGTCGAAAATACTGCATCTCTTAAACGACAATTTTCCAATCATTTGCATTCATTTAGAAGTGTACGGTATTCATATTTCACATATTAGCAAATCAGCCGTTAAATATCAGATTGCATGTGTTAGACTCTAAAACCGGCACTATAAAGGAAATTGACTGCATTTCATGGCATTGTATTATCCCTATATTGTGAAAGATTTATGCAGGAAATTGCAGGATCAAATTGAGCTGATAAATTACACCAACTCCAAGTTTTGAGATCTGGTAGCAATCCAAAGGGCAAATTGCAAATCAACACATCAGATAAAGCTCCAAACAATAGCCCAAGACCACACCAGAAGTTTAAAGCCCCAAGCCAACAAAGTGGCCGCGGAACCGCGGCCGGAGCCGGCTTGAGCAGCGGTTCCGCGGCGGAGCTGCCACGTCAACCCTAGAAATTTGGTGCACAATGCTTCTCTTAGTGGCTACAACTCAGAAATGTACTTCAGTTTCTAGAAGATTCCAGAGGCTTCTTCCAGTTCAGCAAACTAGGGTTTCTAATGCTTAATTAATCCTAGCTTAAAGCCTAAGCTAGCTCCTAACAAACTATTTCTAGAAGCTCCTCAACAAACTTTTGGAGGGAATTGTAATTTCAAACCAAGACCTAGGGTTTGGAAAGTCTATAAATAGAAGCCTAAACCTAGGGTTAAAGGGTCAAATACTTGGATCCATCTATTAGCCATCTATTATCAATCTAGAGCCATTCAATCTCTTACCTCTTTCTTCATCTTCTTCTTCCACAAGTCTAGTGACAAGACTTGTGTGAAACCCTAACCCTAATTCCAATCAAAAGCCAAGATTCCCGAGTACCAAATCAAGCAAGAAGCCCTTCAATCTTTTAGGAGCGGAGCCGATCTTCAACAGAGCAAGTGGTCCAAGCCGATCCACGACTCACGGAGAAAAGCGAAGCCAATTCAACAATCGAGTTCTTCCTCTTATAGTTCTTGAGCGACTGTAATGAAATTGTTGATATAAATAAAAGGTGATATTCTTTTATCTTGTTTTCTTTAAATTCTTGCATCATGATTCGATCTCAATTTCTAGTTGTAGTTCTTGTTGTGATGTTTGAGTAATACTCCGCTCGTCGAGGAGTCGAGAAGATCAACCGAATGATGATGTAACATATCTTAAATCGATTCTTGAGTCCTACGAGTTTTGTAAACCCTAGCAAGTTCAAGAACCGACGACCCAGTTTCATTGCGATGCTTTCTTGATTGATATCGCTCGAAATTGGGGAGATACGATCGTTTCTTGAAATTGCTAGAGGCTAGAATGTGAATGATATCGACGAAAGAACAAGGGTTAAATTATGAAACCTTAGTTTCACGAGAAAGCCCTAACTCTCGTCGATCATCATCGATCTAGTATCAATTCTTCGAAGGACAAGAACACGATATCTTGAGATTACATCACGTCTATAAATCCGATCGATTCCTACGAGCCTCATTTAGATTCTTGACATTTGGTTGGAAATATCATCGAAACCCAATTCTCTATTTTTATCATTTTCTTGATTCTTGATTAGACTAGTGACACTTGAATCAATCGATAAAAGCTTGAATCATGTTTTCTTTTCTTTTCGATTAACTTTTCAATTCAAACAAATCAAACATAGAAACGAATCGTACAATCCCTATGGACGATCCGCACTCACTTACAATCTACATTCGACACCGTAGTTGATTGCGGTCAAATATAATTCTTTGATTGTGATTCTATACATTTTCTAAATACCGACACAAAGAAACTTATTCGTTTTATTCGATTTACACAAACAAGACTTTCTTCAACAATCAAATGGCGCCGTTGCCGGGGATTACACGCTAATTCGTTTTATACTGAAATTTGAATTGAAAGATTTATTCCATTACATTTTTTGAGATTAAAATTCGCACAAACCCTAAACGATTTGTTGTGGTTTATTGCAAGGAGATCTGGAGCTTGCTGTGAAAGTGAAATAATTTTTTGGATATACCAGAGGATAGAAAGTGTCTGCAGAAGCTATCTGGTAAATTTTGGTGAAGTGATCTCATTACTTGACAGCTCTTCCGCGGTTTAAGCACCCAACTGCGGCGGTTCCGCGGCTTGGTGAAGCCCTCTCTGTGCCAAAATTCCTCAGGTGACTCCTTACCTTCTCCTTTCTCTTCTTTTTAGCTCCAACTAACAAATTTCTGCAAGATTCTTTGCAAATAATCGCAGCGCGCAAAAAGCAAATTAAATTTGTGCGTGTTTTTTGTTTCTTGGTTGTTTGCATTATAAATACGGATATTAAGGGGCACGGCCAAATCCAAATTAGCTGTGGAGTTCATTACCCTTCCTTGGCCCCGAAAATCACAAAACTTGCATCCGCATTGACCCACATTAACTAAAAAATATCTAGAGATGACTATAAGGACCGTCACGCTCACTTAGGACAGAAGAAGGCCGTGGGTAATTCATTGCTTATCCGCGTTTCTCTTGTGGTGTCTAGGCAAGTGTATCGAAGGCAAGTGGTTACTTAATTAGGCCCACTACTTACGTAGTGGAGAACCTCCCACTTACCTGGCACTTACCTGGCCATAGAAGAGACAAAGAGGCAGTGGAGGATTTTATCCTGCGTCTTGTCTTCTGGCAGTTAGGAGCGGTCTAGAGATCTGACCTAGGCGACCAATAGAATTAGGGTTTTGTGTGCTGCATTTGTTGTGTCGCATCATTTTTTCAAAAATCCGCCCCTTTTTCAAAGCAAACACCGCATTCATTCATTCATTACCCCTAATTATAAGTCAACGCTGCCACTTGTACTAACCCTTTTTTGTACATGATAGGCTGGACACGGGATTCTAGTGCCCGTTTAGTCCGCGTACCCTTTATCGACTCCGAAGTTGATAGTTCTCCATTTACTTCTTCTTTACCCAATACCACACCCACATCGATGGATCCACCCCCATTGAACTTCTTTAACCCTAATCTGTCGCCGTCCGTTGGTGCGCAGAATCCACCCCGCATCTCTCTCCAAGAGAGGTGCTATCCACTACGAGGTCCTCTTTCGACCTGCTTATCCATTCCACCAGCCAATGGGGATAACTTTGAGATTAAATACCAATACATCAACCTTTTACCCAAATTCCACGGACTCGAGACTGAGGACGCTTACGTTTTCATTACCAAATTTGAAAACGTATGCGCAATGATGGGTACGTCATAACTTTCAGTGGATGCTATGCGTCTACGATATCTTCAATTCACTTTGTGCGATATAGCCGAGAAGTGGCTATATAACACTACTGCACACTCTATCACGAATTGGGAAGAATTCGTCGTGGCATTCCTTAAGAAATTTTACCCAATGCAAAAGACAGCTCGCATCCGTAGCGAACTGAATCAATTTGCCCAGCTCCCTACTGAACCATTCTCTAAATGCTTTGAACGTTTCAAGGATCTATTGGTTCAATGTCCTCATCACGGCATCCCGAGATGGGATCTTTGCCGAATCATTTATGAGGGCATTAACCCAAACACTAAACAGAACCTTGAAAACATGTGTCAAGGTACTTTTATGACTAAGGATGATGGGGAAGCTTGGAAGTTTTTAGAAGAGTTCGCTGAAAAATCACTACAGTGGGAGAGTGGAACCCAACCATTGAATAGGGGTGACGTACACCAAATAGATGTGTCCATAGGTGTTCGAGCTGAGATGGCAGCAATGCACGCTATGGAACACAAATTTTCTGCAGCCTCCCTAAACCCAATGTCGCTCCCTAAAACTGTATGCGGCTGCTGTTCTGATCCGTCTCACTTAACGGAAGAATGTCCATTAAACTCTGCGTTTCAAGGTCACGAGCATACAAATGCCGCATTCCAACGACCTAGAAACGATCAATATTCTTCCACGTACAATCAGGGTTGGAGGAATCACCCAAATTTTGCTTGGAACCAACAACAATCTCAAAACACGGTTCCAAGCCAAAATAATTTTCAAAGGGCTCTTCCACCACAACAGAAACCACTTCAAATCACTCAGCACCCCTACCAGTCAAAAAATTTCCAAAACCAGGTCAACACTCCTGCATAGTCTAATCCTATGCAGTTGTCCTGTTCTGATGAATTCTCTCAATTCACTCAAACCATGAAATCACTTTTATCAAATTTCATAGAGGTTTTGACTGAGGTTAGATCTTCCGTCAGTGAGATAAAGAAAAACTCAGCGTCTCAAGCTGAGAGTATCAGATCGATGGAAGCTGAAATCGCACGACTTAAAGCCGAAATGAGTGCGAGAGAAAAAGGGAAACTTCCCTCTCAACCCCTACAGAATCCTGGGCATTACAATGCTAATGCCGTCACAACGTTGAGATCGGGAAGAGTGCTGAACAATCATGTCGGGGAAGGAATTGATGATATTGAAAATCCTATCATTAACACCCCAGCTGAGACCTTTCCTCACACACACACTTCTACTTCTGATCCTTGTTCTTCTAACCCACCACCTTCTCGCGAGCCTATTCTCCATTTCCCACTAGGCTCAACACCTCAACCCAACCCTTATAGTTCTCTACAGACGGTCCCCACACCTCTTTTGGGATCTCGTCTACCCCCTCTTCCTTCTCCTATGATGGACCCGTCACTCATCGCGAAAGATCCTTACCCAAATCGGTTAAGGGGTAATAGAACGAGTCCTCATATGGAGAAAATTATGGAAATGTTCAAACAGGTTAACATCAACATCCCTCTCCTAGATGCGATTCAACAAGTCCCCGCTTATGCGAAAATTCTTAAGGACTTGTGCACAAGGAAGGGGAAGACTCGAGTGCCGAAGAAGGTCTTTATGTCTAATAATATCAGCACTGCTTTTATTCCCCAGCTACCAAAGAAAAGAATGGACCCAGGATGTCCTACAATATCGATTTCTATTGGGGGTAAAAACATAAATCGTACTCTTTTAGACCATGGCGCAAGCGTTAACCTACTTCCATATTCTGTATATGAGCAATTAGGGATTGGAGAGCTGAAACCTGCTCACTGCACTCTCCAGATGGCAGACCGCTCGATCACCAAACCAAGGGGTGAATTAGAGGATGTGTTAATAAAGGTCGGGGAATTTGTTTTCACTGTAAACTTCATTGTGCTTGATACACAGCCTGTAGCAAACCCCCGGGGCCAAATTCCAGTGATTCTGGGTCGTCCTTTCCTTGCCACTTCCAACGCTGTTATAAACTGTAGAAACGGTTCAATGAACTTATCATTTGGAAATATGACCATTGAACTAAATATCTACAAGGTTGGAAGTCAGCCATCAGAACCCTCTTCTCATATTTTAGATGTGTGCTCTGTCCATGAGATCGCTCCCTATAGTTGTGGAGATGAGGAACTTTGCTTTACTGATCTCGATGACATTACCACATCTCTGTTTGACTTTACACAAGATCTTAGTGAGGACACTTTACCTACACTTGAGTCCTGCACTCCTGATTTTTCTCCACCCGAGTCTGTATCTTTCACAGGCTCTGAGCTTATTTGTAAATCCAAAAATCACTCAATGATCCCTCCTTCTATCATTTCTCCGCCTAAATTAGATCTAAAAATTTTACCTTCTCATCTGAAATATGCTTATTTAGGTGAGAAGGAGTCTTTACCGGTTATAATATCCGCTTCTCTAGCATTAGAGCAAGAGAATGCACTTTTATCGGCATTGAGATCTAACAAAGAGGCGTTTGGTTGGAGTATGGCGGACATCAAAGGGATTTGTCCCTTGATAGTTGAACATCATATACATGTGATGGATGATGCCAGACCAACCCAAGAACCACAGAGACGGTTGAATCCCGTCATGAAGGAAGCGGTAATGAAAGAGATCGTCAAATGCCTAGATAATGGTATTATATACCCCATCTTCGATAGCCAATGGGTGAGTCCTATACATGTCGTTCCTAAGAAATCCGGCATCACTATTATAACCAATGAGGCGAATGAGATGATTCAGACACGCGCCCAAACTGGGTGGCGTGTATGTATCGATTATAGAAAACTCAATGCTGCCACGAGGAAAGACCACTTTCCTCTACCATTCATTGATCAAATGTTGGAACGCTTTGAAGGACGAGAGTATTATTGTTTTATGGACGGATACTCATGCTATAATCAGGTCCCCATCGCCAAAAAGGATCAAGATAAAACCACTTTTACTTGTCTTTTTGGTACCTTTGCTTACAGTCGCATGCCCTTTGGGTATGCAATGCTCCCGCTACCTTTCAGCGGTGTATGATGGGGATATTCTCCGATATGGTAGAGAATTTTCTGGAGATCTTTATGGACGATTTCTCGATTTTTGGAGACTCTTTTTCTGATTGCCTATCGAATCTTGACGCTGTTCTTACTCATTGCAAAGAGAAGAACATAACTTTGAACTGGGAAAAATGCCATTTTATGTTCCAAGAAGGAATTCATCTTGGACATGTCATTTAACAGAAAGGTATTGAGGTTGACAGAGCTAAGATAGATGTCATTCTCCCTCATCCCAAAAGCGTCAAAGATATTCGATCTTTCCTTGGCCATGCGGGCTTTTATAGGAGATTCATTAAGGACTTTAGCAAAATTTCTAGACCTTTAACTCTTCTCCTGGCCAAGGATACGACCTTCCATTTTGACTCGGACTGTGAGACAGCTTTCGACTCACTTAAACACTCACTCACTTCAGCCCCCATGCTATCGTCTCCAAATTGGGACTACCCCTTTGAGCTGATGTGTGACGCATCTGATTTTGCAGTAGGTGCAGTCTTAGGACAGCACATCGAAAAGATGCCACACGTGATATACTATGCAACTAAGACCTTGAATGATGCACAAATTAATTATACAACCACCGAAAAAGAACTTTTAGCGGTTGTATTTGCATTAGAAAAATTTAGGCCTTACTTAATTGGCTCACCTATAGTTGTGTATACTGACCATTCCGCCTTAAAACATCTTCTGGCGAAGAAAGATGCAAAAGGTCGACTAATAAGGTGGATCCTTCTGTTACCGAAATTTGATCTTGTTATCAAAGATAAGAAAGGATGTGAAAACGTAGTAGCCGACCATCTTTCACGCATCTCTTCTTCCCCTGTGACCCTGCCGATCAATGACTCGTTTCCTGACGAGCAACATTTGAGCGTATCCAATGAACCATGGTTCAGGGATATTATGAACTATCTTGTCACGGGACTTATACCCAGCAATTGGTCAAAACAGGACAAATACCGTTTTCTATCCCAAGTAAAACACTTTTACTGGGACGATCCATACTTGTTTAAGTATTGTCCTGATCAGATAATCCGTCGGTGTGTCCCGAAAGAAGAGTTCAAGAGTGTTCTTTCTTTTTGTCATGATCAGGCCTGCGGGGGTCACTTTGGTCCAAAAAAGAAGGCGGAGAAGGTTTTGCAATGTGAATTTTATTGGCCGACCTTATTCAAGGACGCAATTGACTATTGCAAAACCTGTACACAATGTCAGTACACGGGTAGAATCTCTCAGAGAAATGAAATGCCTCAACAACCCATTCTGGTTGTTGAAATATTCGATGTTTGGGGCATTGATTTTATGGGTCCTTTTCCCAACTCCTTTGGGAATTTGTACATACTGCTGGCGGTTGATTATGTCTCAAAGTGGGTAGAAGCCATTCCATGTCGCACTAATGACAGGAAAGTTGTCATTAAGTTCTTGAAAGAGAATATCTTTTCGCGATTTGGACCCCACACGGTATTAATAGCGATAATGGGACACATTTCTGTAACAGGTCTTTCGAGACTTTAATGTGGAAATACTCAATCAACCACCGACTTTCTACACCCTATCATCCCGAAACAAGCGGGCAGGCTGAAATCTCAAACATACAAATCAAACTTATCCAGGAGAAGACTGTTGCTAAAAATAGAAAAGACCGGTCGACCAAACTGACGGATGCTCTTTGGGCATTCCGAACTGCATTTAAAACCGACCTAGGAATGTCTCCATATAGGATAGTGTTTGGGAAAGCATGTCATTTATCCGTCGAGATTGAGCATAGAGCATTGTGGGCCATTAAGGAAATAAATTTTGATCTAAACAAAGCTTGCAACTTTTGGAAGCTGCAAATAAATGAGCTAAGCGAACTCCGCGATGAAGCTTATGATAACGCTGTAATCATAAAGAATAGGACCAAGGTTTTTCACGATAAAAACATTTTGAGGAAAACATTTACACAAGGTCAACAAGTCCTACTATATGATTCACGACTACACCTTCACGCGGGTAAGCTCCGATCTTGGTCGAAGGGACCTTTTGTTGTGCGGTCTGTATACCCGCACGGGGCAGTAGAAGTAGAAAATGTTAAAAACGGCACCATTTTCAAAGTGAATGGACATAGACTAAAGCCGTATTTTTCCACTGACACCACGGAGGAGCACCTGTTCTTACAGGAGCCAGTTTATTTGGATTAAAATTCCTCCGTCTCACCTTCATGTCCATTATATCATTGCATCATATTTTGAATGAAGGTGAGTGAAAAGTGTAAGTTTGGGGGAAGTTCTTCACTTATATATTTTGCCCCCACCAATAATTCCTCCCAGACTTACAGGTTTTGTAGATATAGCTGTTGGCAACAGTGAGGACACTGTTGAAAACAAGTTTGGGGGAGGTTTGTGCTTATTTTTGCATCATTTGCATATCATTTGCATAAGCACAAAACATTTCTTTTTAAAACTTATAAAAATTTAAAAAAATTCAAAACCCATAAAAATTTAAAATTTTCAAAATATAAAAAAAATTATTTTAACATTTAAACAGTTTTTGTACATAAATAAGATAATGAAAGGTTAGATAGTGAAAAATTACATCCATGAGATTAGAAAAATTTAAGAAAACCAAGAAAATTAGAAGTTTTCTTATACGAACTAGTAATAAGTAGTTATGAGCAGTTGTCCCAAGGGTTAGTAAGATGAAAGACGTCACTAATCTGAGGATAAAAATAAGTCTGAAAAATAGTTTCTATTCTGGAAGCCAAACATTTTGAACGTTGATACCCTACTATTCGCACTTACACACGTCTTAAAGCCTGGGATAGTAGAGGATACCTTGAAATGCTCTTGTCTTAAAGCCAAAAGTATGAAGGAAAAAAAATGTATGAAGAAAATATAAAGTGGTGAGAAAAATGAACACTGGTTTTGTTATCACCGAGGGCAATAAAAATATATAGCGAGGGTAACTCTTCACCTAGTGCCCTAAGGCTAACTGGTCTGTGAGTCACTGCTAAGCCTTAGGTGGTACAAGACGAGGAAAATACACCAAGTAAGCAAGCACAGGAGTAATCGGTCGGTTAGTACCTCAAGAAGTATTAACGGTCGCATGAAATTGTGTGAGCAATCTCATCTAAATATTCATTAATTAAAAAGTACTGAGGCTGATGGGCAAGAGTATGATAGCTTGAATTGAATTCTCCTGGTGTAGGAAAGTCTTTACACACACGCAGGGTTATATGATCGATGTTTGGAAGAAAGATAGAATGAAAAATAAGACGATGTTTTATTGAGGGAGGACGTGATTTCCGACATCTTTTCATGACCATTAAGATAGGGCACATGACAACCGAAAAGCTAGCTTAGTTGGAAACCCTAATGTTCAAAGTCTTTCTTTTACATTTCTTTTCCTTAAATGTAATATTCATGATCTTCCTTTAATTATTGGATTTTATGGGTGTAATCCGCTGAAAACCCTCAGGAAACAACACTCCTCCTACTAGGGAAACCTAGAGCTTTAAAGGTTTGTTGCACATGCTCAGTGCAATCGTGTTGCCTACGAAAGTGTGCTAGTTAGTTTTTCTCTTTCTTTATTTTCTCCTTATCTTTTTAATAAAACAGTTCGGCTCGAGACGATCGAAAATAAGTTTGGGGGAATTTGATCGGTCGAAAATACTACATCTCTTAACCGGCAATTTTCCTATCATTTGCATTCATTTAGAAGTGTACGGTATTCATATTTCACATATTAGCAAATCAGCCGTTAAATATCAGATTGCATGTGTTAGACTCTAAAACCGGCACTATAAAGGAAATTGACTGCATTTCATGGCATTGTATTATCCCTATATTGTGCAAGATTTATGCACGAAATTGCAGGATCAAATTGAGCAGATAAATTACACCAACTCCAAGTTTTGAGATCTGGTAGCAATCCAAAGGGCAAATTACAAATCAACACATCAGATAAAGCTCCAAACATTAGCTCAAGACCACACCAGAAGTTTAAAGCCCCAAGCCAACAAAGTGGCCGCGGAACCGCGGCCGGAGCCGGCTTGAGCCGCGGTTCCGCGGCGGAGCTGCCACGTCAGCCATAGAAATTTGGTGCACAATGCTTCTCTCAGTGGCTTGATCGCACGCTTTTGGCGTGTCGGATGTTCAAAGTTCTAAAGTTTACCGCGATCAGGACGGTGTCGCTATGCAGCTAGCCGGTTGAGCACGGGTCGATCCACAGGGAGATGGTTGTATTTCCGTTCTTGTCTTAGACGAGTCAATAAAGAATTTGTAAGAGGTTTTTTCAAGACTATCCTATGTTTATTATTTGCAAGTATAAAGTTGTTAAGAAGTGATACGAAAATGTAAGCTAAAGAAATCCGTACTCAAAACCTTTGAGCCGAGTCTTGACCGATTGAAGCTAGAGAAATCGGCAACAATGTGGATTAGGGGATTTAAGCACGGTATTCGTGGAATACGGCTTATTTACCCTTGTCCTTCCGTTCTTGTCTCTTGCTTTCGCCTCCGGCCAAACCGAACGCAACCGGTCGTGGTTAGGAATCACCGTTACCTTGTTAGGGTAGGGTGCCTAACGGAGCGCTTGCGTATGGTTTGGGCGGAGTTCAATGGAAAATAACGGGAAAAAGAAATGAGAAAAGAGAATCTTAACTTACAATACCGTATTTATTCTTAACAACGATAATTACATTCATTCACAAAAAAGAACCAAAAAGAGAGAACAAAAAGAAAAGAACAAAGAAAAGAAAAGATTACAAGTAATTAAATGCATGAATATAAATTGCAAGAAAGTAAAGCAAGGTAATAAAAAGCAAGTAATATATAAGCAATAAAAAGAACAAGAAACTAGGACTCAAGACAAGCATGGGATCAATAGCCAACCCTTAAACTTGCAAGCTCAATCAAGAGGTTGCAAGATCAAGAGAAGGGTAGAGAACGCATGTGAAATGAAGTGCTAATTCCATAAGAAAATACGACCCTTGAGATCAATAACAAACTCTTAACCTTTCAAGCTCAATGAAGAGGTTGAAAGATCAAGAGAAATCAAGAATCTCAAGGGGAAGTTAAACAAAAGAGAATGATACAAAAGCCCTCATCTTCATTGATCTTCCACTCAAAAAGCTCTCACTACAATTTTCATGGAGAAAAGATGAAGAAGAAGAAGAAAAAGACTAAATCCTAACAAAAAGAGGAACAAAAGAATTCGCCCCATACAATGGTTCAGATCTGGGGTATTTATAGGAAGGGAAATGAAACCCTAGGGGCAAATTCTGACATGAAATGAAGTACCCAAAGTGCCCCATGAAAACGACACTGAGATGAGCCAGTACGGCCGCGGATCCGCGGCCTAGACCCCATGTTGGCCGCGGATCCGCGGCCATGTGGAGGCTTTAGGGGGTCGGGCTTCTTTTGGGGTTCTGTGTTTGCATGTTCTTTTGTTTCACATATGCAGATTATCAATATCCTTCATTGATTTCTTCAGTTTCCAAAAGTCAACAATGATGGCTTCATTTTTCAACACATTTGACTTTATCTCCCTCGAGCTCCGCGCACCCATTGATTCTTGTGCATCCCCCCTCGTGCTCTGTGCTTGTCCCAGACACGAATGACCATTGTCATATGTCTTGTCTCAGGAACTGGTACTCGGCACTGGACGGATATGGATGACCGGAACCCGGCTTTTATCTGCTGTCAACAGATGTTCTGTATTTGGCGTAACTGTGGAGATTTTGTCTTGATTTGCAATATTTGTACTGGAAACCTGTATTCTGTAAATATGTAACAAACACAGATTAAAAGCACCTACCTATAAACACTCGAGCGTAAGAATGGGCGGTATAAAATGCACTATTCTGGTATGAACAAATACCCCCAAACTTAACTTTTGCTCGTCCCGAGCAAAACCAATTATTCACAAAAATAAAATCCTAACCGCACTTTCGCAGGGAACGCGATTGCACTGAGCACGTGCAACAAGCCGTTAAACCTCTAGGTGTCCCTAGTAGGAGGAGTGCTGTCTCCTGAGGGTTTTCAGCGGATACTACCCACAAAATCCCGTCAAGCTAGTGTCATAAGTTAACGTCGATTCTACTCCTACAGTTTAGTATTTACGTTAGAAACTCTATCATCCTAAGTTAGAAATATCCAACCCTTATTTTTCACACCTCCTATCTATTTAACCTTGGATCTCCTGAGTTTTCCTTCTAAAGTGCGGCCTCAAATCAGGGATTTTTATCAACTTTACAGAAAACACAAGTCTTATTCTTTATTTCTATCTTTTATCCAAACATCGATTGTATACCCCTACGTGTGTGTATATTTGCACCCCTACACTCAAGAATTCAATTCAAGCTATAATGCCCTTGCCCTAACACCTAATACTACTTCTTTTCATTAAGGATGGACGGATTTGCTCACACACCTTTCATGCGACTATTAATGCTTCTTGAGGCACTAACGACCGATTACTGAATGTGTGAACTTTAAAGCGTAAATAGCAGTTTCCAGGTCTTGACTTTATTCTATTTTTTTCTTTTTCTTTTCCAAGACCGGATATATTTTTCAATATGCTCTTTTGGTGTTTAGCTTTAAATACCGTTTTTTCTTTCATACTAGGCTTTCAAGCAAGAGTATTTCTAGGTATCCTCTACTATCCCAAGTTTCAAGGTGCGTGTAAGTGCAGTTTGTAGGGTATATACTTTCTAAATTTGAACTCGAGAAAAGAAACTATTTTTCAGACTTATCCTCCAGTAAAGCTTCAATACTTTCCCTTCATCTTGACTTGACTCAAGAACTGAACTCAAAAATTGTAAGGACGTATACTTACCAAAGTTAGACAGAATGAGGGTTATTTTAAGGATTTTCAATTCCTAAGTCTAGAATTTAGTTATTTCTAATATATCGACTAAACTTTCGGAATAAAGATCTAAGTTACCCTATTAGCTAACTTGACGACAAAGTTTTTATATTTTTTTTGAAAATTTTTCGATTTTTGTGGGCTTTTAATAAGGTATGCAAATGCAAAATATACAAATGAATGCGAAGGAAGAAATCTTACCGAGCACACCCCCAAACTTAAACTTGACAGTGCCCTCACTGTCAGGCTACACCAAGAGGGTCAAAATTTTCGGCGCTCCCTAGAAACAAATTATATACAAAACAAAAAGGAAAACAAAAAATATATACAAAAAAGTGTCCCCCCCAAACTTAAGTAAAACAGTGTTTCCACTGTTAAGCGTTAAAGTTCAGGATCAGGGGGGAAAGAACAGTATCAAACTATGCAAGGCCTTACACAGGCCAAAAGTGAGTACCAACCATTCAAAGATTTTATCATGGTGAAGCAGTGGTTGGGGAAAGAAGGTGAAGAGGTAAGAAATGGAGAATACGCGAGACCGTATGGAGATAGAAGCGGGATACGGTCTCGGTATATCAGAAGAAGAATGGCGGAAGGGAAAAAGAAGAGGAGTACGAACTCGAGGGTGCAAATGGAGTGAATAGATTAGCACAAATTGTGATGAGCGATGAGTAAACAGCGATTGTGCTAATCTATTAACCCGGCAAGAGATTGGGTCAAATCCCTCAAGATTCGTAAGAAACCATGGGTACGCCGAACTTGGTAAACCAGACATAGTAAATGGACGTGAGACGGGTTCTTGCAAGGTCGGAACGATGGAAATGATGGAGGGAAGTGGTTGAGGAAGGTTATCGGTTAAAGGTTCAGGAGGGTGTACACAGTCAGTGGAAGGAACAGGATGAATTGGAAAATCCGACTCATCAAGCAAAACTGGTTCATCCTCAACACTATCCTCAATATTCTCCTCAAAATTTAGCACATCCATGCACTTCTCTTCAAAATCCAGACGCATATGGGGTTCGGGAAAAACATTTAATGACTCGGGAAGATGATTTGAAGAGACAAACGCAGCCAAATCTACGGGTTCATCATCCAAAATATTCCCGGCGTCAATATCCTTAATCCAGTGAAAATCAAAATTCTCTGACACCTCAACAAAAGCATGGATATCAATCGATTCAGGTTCTAAAGTGGAAGTGTAGAGGTCAAAGGGTTTGGGTGTAGTTTCACTTGGCAAGGACCCTTCACAATTTGGCAAATCAAACACTACAAAGTCGCACAACTCATTAAACATTCTATCTTCAACTGATAATTCATTTGGCACACTTGATAGACTTTCAACACAGGAGTTGTGGGATTCAATTTGAGACGGGTAGGTTTGATTTGGAAGGGTATACAGCTCACTTTCTCCACTCAAATTCTCTGCGTGTCCTACCGCCTCATCATACATTGGAAAATTTGGAGCTAGCTGGAAACTAGCTACCGGGTCAGTAGGTTGTATGAGAGCGGCCATGGACGCATTCAAATCCATCATCTGTTGGCTTGACGCTACCCTAAAGTCTTCCAACGACTGTTCTAGACTAGACATTGGTTGTGAAGGGGTTTCAGTAAAAGATTCAAAGTTGTTTGGATACTGAAAACTCCCAAATGGCGGTTCTGATGCAATGTCTAGGGAAGGTGCAAAAGTAGGGTAGGATTGGTAGGAATTGAAATGCTGGACAGGAGCAGGATCAACATTTGGATAGGAAGGTGAATGGAATTGTTGATCCCAAGAATTTGAAGTGGTGAAAGGAGTGAAAGATCGGCTACGAGATTGTTCAATACATTCTGCGATGGACAAAGGACGACTCGCAAAAGGGGTATCAACATAAGCGGGTGGGGGAGGTTGAAAAGGTTGATACAAAGTGGAATGAGGAGTGCAAGTGTTTGTCCTAGACGCTGCTATGCGATCTTTCAGTGAAACTTTAGCCATGGAGGGGTCGTTCGATGTTCGGCCAAAGCAAGAACCGTAAGAAGTAATGTCCGGTTGTGGGTACCAATGTTCGGCAAGAGTTTTGCGAGGTGGAGTACCCATGAGATGAAGAGAGAAAGAAAGAAAGACAACGAAAAGGAGGGGAAAAAGAATGTGATGTTTTTTTTTAAGTTTATATATTAACAGAAGAATGAAATATACACAAAAAAGAATCTGGACAAAAACAATCACGACACACAAATACCACACACCTAATCGTTCTAGGGTTCACCTAGGTAAACTAGACCTGCTCCAGAACTTGATTGTCGAAGTAAAACTGTGTCGAGAAACGGGCTCAAGATACACTGATCACGAGGCCAGGTAAGTGCAGAGATAAGGGGAGGTTTTCCAACGCTTTCGCGAAGTTCCTTAATTAAATAACCCTTTCTCTTTTGGCGGTTTCGCCGTTAACGCTTTCCTACACACCCCGTAAACAATGTACCGTTAAGCAAGGTTCTAAACACAAATAACTTCTCCTAGTGAGCGCGAAGTCCTTAAGGCTTAAAGTCTAATTTCTTTTAAAATTTGTGCGGGTAAACGTTATGCTCAAGTTCGTGATTTGTGGGCCACGGAAAAGGTGATGAAATCCATTACCGTATATTGTGGGGTTCGCTTGCCCTTAAGTCCGTTTTAATGTATGCAATGCGCAATTCAAAAAATTCTATAAAGAATCAAACAATCGTTTTTTTTTTAGTTTAAGCGCGGCGCTGCAACAAATACGGGTTAGTCAATTTTTAGCGTTTGCTAGCGAACTTGCAAAGAATCCTGCAAAGAATAGTATATTGGATGCGTCGGATTTGAGAAGAAGGTGTTAGTAAAATACGTACCGTTAAGTTTTGGGTTAGGAAACCCCCGTTGAATCAAATCCGGTAAGCTTGAAAAGTTCGCTTGCGCGGGTCAAACTATCCAGATCTTTGGCACTATACTTCGTAATCACCTTAACCTTGAACGTACACTTTGCTCCCCACAATTGCAGTTTGCAAATACGCAAAAATCTGCCCACTTGCCCACAAAAATGATCAAAAAAAACAAAAAGATTTTTATTTTTTTTATAAATATATACAAAAAGAATATTAACCCGAATAACAAGAAAGAAAATACGCTACCGTCTCCCCGGCAACGGCGCCATTTGAACGCACGCTTTTGGCGTGTCGGATGTTCAAAGTTCTAAAGTTTACCGCGATCAGGACGGTGTCGCTATGCAGCTAGCCGGTTGAGCACGGGTCGATCCATAGGGAGATGGTTGTATTTCCGTTCTTGTCTTAGACGAGTCAATAAAGAATTTGTATGAGGTTTGTTCAAGACTATCCTATGTGTATTATTTACAAGTATAAAGTTGTTAAGAAGAGATACGAAAATGTAAGCTAAAGAAATCCGTACTCAAAACCTTTGAGCCGAGTCTTGACCGATTGAAGCTAGAGCAATCGGCAACAACTTGGATTAGGGGATTTAAGCGTGGTATTCGTGGAATACAGCTTATTTACCCTTGTCTTCCGTTCTTGTCTCTTGCTTTCGCCTCCGGCCAAACCGAACGCAACCGGTCGCGGTTAGGAATCACCGTTACCTTGTTAGGGTAGGGTGCCTAACGGAGCGCTTGCGTATGGTTTGGGCGGAGTTCAATGGAAAATAACGGGAAAAGGAAATGAGAAAAGAGAATCTTAACTTACAATACCGTATTTATTCTTAACAAAGATAATTACATTCATTCACAAAAAAGAACCAAAAAGAGAGAACAAAAAGAAAAGAACAAAGAAAAGAAAAGATTACAAGTAATTAAATGCATGAATATAAATTGCAAGAAAGTAAAGCAAGGTAATAAAAAGCAAGTAATAAATAAGCAATAAAAAGAACAAGAAACTAGGACTCAAGACAAGCATGGGATCAATAGCCAACCCTTAAACTTGGAAGCTCAATCAAGAGGTTGCAAGATCAAGAGAAGGGTAGAGAACGCAGGTGAAATGAATTGCTAATTCCATAAGAAAATACGACCCTTGAGATCAATAACAAACTCTTAACCTTTCAAGCTAAATAAAGAGGTTGAAAGATCAAGATAAAGCAAGAATCTCAAGGGGAAGTTAAACAAAAGAGAATGATACAAAAGCCCTAATCTTCATTGATCTTCCACTCAAAAAGCTCTCACTACAATTTTCATGGAGAAAAGATGAAGAAGAAGAAGAAAAAGACTAAATCCTAACAAAAAGAGGAACAAAAGAATTCCCCCCATACAATGGTTCAGATCTGGGGTATTTATAGGAAGGGAAATGAAACCCTAGGGGCAAATTCTGACATAAAATGAAGTACTCAAAGTGCCCCCTGAAAACGACACTGAGATGAGCCAGTACGGCCGCGGATCCGCGGCCTAGACCCCATGTTGGCCGCGGATCCGCGGCCATGCGGAGGCTTTAGGGGGTTGGGCTTCTTTTGGGGTTCTGTGTTTGCATGTTCTTTTGTTTCACATATGCAGATTATCAATATCCTTCATTGATTTCTTCAGTTTCCAAAAGTCAACAATGATGGCTTCATTTTTCAACACATTTGACTTTATCTCCCTCGAGCTCCGCGCACCCATTGATTCTTGTGCACCCCCCTCGTGCTCTGTGCTTGTCCCAGACACGAATGACCATTGTCATATGTCTTGTCTCAGGAACTGGTACTTGGCACTGGACGGATATGGATGACCAGAACCCGGCTTTTATCTGCTGTCAACAGATGTTCTGTATTTGGCGTAACTGTGGAGATTTTGTCTTGATTTGCAATATTTGTACTGGAAACCTGTATTCTGTAAATATGTAACAAACACAGATTAAAAGCACCTACCTATAAACACTCGAGCGTAAGAATGGGCGGTATAAAATGCACTATTCTGGTATGAACATGGCTACAGCTCAGAAATGTACTTCAGTTTCCAGAAGATTCCAGAGGCTTCTGCCAGTTTAGCAAACTAGGGTTTCTAATGATTAATTAATCCTAGCTTAAAGCCTAAGCTAGCTCCTAACAAACTATTTCTAGAAGCTCCTCAACAAACTTTTGGAGGGAATTGTAATTTCAAAGCTAGACCTAGGGTTTAGAAAGCTATAAATAGAAGCCTAAACCTAGGGTTAAAGGATCAAATAATTGGATCCATCGATTAGCCATCTAGTATCAATCTAGAGCCATTCAATCTCTTACCTCTTTCTTCATCTTCTTCTTCCACAAGTCTAGTGACAAGACTTGTGTGAAACCCTAACCCTAATTCCAATCAAATGCCAAGATTCCCGAGTACCAAATCAAGAAAGAAGCCCTTCAATCTTTTAGGAGCGGAGCCGATCTTCAACAGAGCAAGTGGTCCAAGCCGATCCACGACTCACGGAGAAAAGCGAAGCCAATTCGACAATCGAGTTCTTCCTCTTGTAGTTCTTGAGCGACTGTAATGAAATTGTTGATATAAATAAAAGGTGATATTCTTTTATCTTGGTTTCTTTAAATTCTTGCATCATGATTCGATCTCAATTTCTAGTTGTAGTTCTTGTTGTGATGTTTGAGTAATACTCCGCTTGTCGAGGAGTCGAGAAGATCAATAGAATGATGATGTAACATATCTTAAATCGATTCTTGAGTCCTACGAGTTTTGTAAACCCTAGCAATTTCAAGAACCGACGACCCAGTTTCATTGCGATGCTTTCTTGATTGATGTCGCTCGAAATTGGGGAGTTACGATTGTTTCTTGAAATTGCTAGAGGCTAGAATGTGAATGATATCGACGAAAGAACAAGGGTTAAATGATGAAACCCTAGTTTCACGAGAAAGCCCTAACTCTCGTCGATCATCATCGATCTATTATCAATTTTTCGAAGGACAAGAACACGATATCTTGAGATTACATCACGTCTATTGATCCGATCGATTCCTACGAGCCTCATTTAGATTCTTGACATTTGGTTGGAAATATCATCGAAACCTAATTCTCGATTGTTTATCATTTTCTTGATTCTTGATTAGACTAGTGACACTTGAATCAATCGATAAAATCTTGAATCATGTTTTCTTTTCTTTTCGATTAACTTTTCAATTCAAACAAATCAAACATAGAAACGAATCGCACAATCCCTGTGTATGATCCGCACTCACTTACAATCTACATTCGACACCGTAGTTGATTGCGGTCAAATATAATTCTTTGATTAAGATTCTATACATTTTCTAAATACCGACACAAAGAAACTTATTCGTTTTATTCGATTTACAAAAACAAGAATTTCTTCAACAATCACCACCTAAATCAAGTTCTGATTGGGTCAGGTACATTACAAAACGGGATATACGTATTGAATCAAGCTCAGATCTTCAGTGTCCAGAACACACTTAAAAGAAAGTCTTCGGAATTAAATCAGGCTTTTTTATGGCATTGTAGACCGGGTCACATTACTGAGACACGGTTGACAAAGTCACATAAAGAAGGATACTTGGATCCGTCCGAGTACCAGTCTTATACCACTTGTGAATCTTGTCTCATGGGAAAGATGACAAAGACTCCGTTCACTGGACACGGAGAAAGAGCAAGTGAGCTCTTTGGACTCATACACAGTGATGTGTGTGGTCCAATGTCTACACATGCGTGAAGTGGTTATTCATACTTTATTACTTTAACAGATGATTTCTCTAGGTATGGGCATGTCTTCTTGATGAAGCACAATTCCGAGGCCTTTGAGAAATTTCGGGAATACAAGATTGCAGTTGAAAAACAAACAGGCAAAAGTATCAAGACACTGAGATCTGATCGAGGTGGTGAATACTTGAGTGCCGAGTTTCTGGGCTACTTAAAAGAGAATGGAATTCTCTCTCAGCTTACTCCTCCATACACACCACAACACAACGGTGTATCGGAAAGGTGGAATCGAACCCTATTGGATATGGTTCGTTCCATGATGAGTAAGGCTTAGTTGTCGCGATCCTTCTTGGGTTATGCACTAGAATCAGCTGCATATCTCTTAAACAAGGTTCCCTCCAAGACTGTGCCTACCACACCATATCAGATGTGGTGTGGAAAGAAACCCCATCTTCAATATTTAAAGATATGGGGATGTCCAGCTTTTGTAAAAAAGCAGCATGTGGACAAGCTCGAGGCACGCTCAGTACTGTGCAAGTTTGTGGGATACCCAAAAATCTCCAGGGGGTATTTTTTCTATTACGCAGAGGAACAAAAGGTTTTTGTTTCTCGTCATGCCCACATTCTGGAACATCAGTTTTTAGAGAAAGGTGAAAGTGGGAGCGTAGTAGAACTGGAAAAAACTCCAGAACCACAAGCTATTACTGAAAGCTTGGAAGAACCAGAAGGTTCAGGAGAACTGGACATCCCAGCGCCAGTCCGCAGGAGTAGTAGGCAGTCTCATCCGCCCGAGAGATACTACGGTTTTCTCATAGATGGGGATAGAGAGGATTACACCATTGACTATGGTGAGCCTACTAGCTTCCAGCAAGCCATTCAGAGCGGTGACTCGGTAAAATGGCTGGATGCAATGCGGACCGAGATGGAGTCCATGTACACCAATAAAGTTTGGACTTTGGACTTTGCTCCAGAAGGGGTAAAACCCGTAGGCTGCAAATGGATCTTCAGAAAGAAGATTGGTGTAGATGGGCAGGTTGAAACCTATAAAGCTAGACATGTAGCAAAGGGTTTTCGTCAAAGACCTGGTTTGGACTATGACGAGACCTTTTCTCCAGTGGCTATGCTCAAATCCATTCGGATCCTCCTTGCCATTGCTTCCTTCCACGATTATGAGATCCGGTAGATGGACGTAAAGACGGCTTTCCTAAATGGAAATTTGGAAGAGTGTTTCTTTATGGATCAGCCGGAGGGATTCATTCAGAGTGGGAGCAGCGGTATAGTGTGCAAGTTGCTCAAGTCCATCTATGGACTGAAGCAGGCATCGCGGAGTTGGAACATCTGCTTTGATGATACTGTCAAGGAATTCGACTTTATCAAAAACCCAGATGAACCATGCATTTACAGTAAGATTGTAGGGAGAACTGTGGTATTCCTCGTCTTATACGTGGATGACATTCTCCTAATAGGAAATGATATTCCTATGCTACAGTCAGTCAAAGGATTCTTGTCACAGAGGTTCTCCATGAAAGACCTGGGCGATGCCAACTACATTCTGGGGATCCAGATCTATCGTGATAGATCTAAGAGGATGTTGGGACTTTCACAGTCGAGGTACATAAACACCATACTAAAACGATTTAGTATGGAAGATTCCAAGCGCGGTAATCTTCCGGCTTGTCACGGAATCACCCTCTCCAAAGAGATGTCTCCCAAGACTGATTTGGAAAGGGTTCGCATGTCATCTATACCCTACGCATCTGTGGTAGGCTCTATAATGTATGCGTTGTTATGCACCAGACCAGATGTAGCATACGTATTAAGCGTTGTAAGCCGGTATCAGTCGAACCCAGTGGAGAAACACTGGATAGCAGTAAAGAACATTCTCAAGTACCTGAGAAGGACTAAGGAGATGTTCTTGGTGTATGGCGGAAAAGACCTCCAGATCGAGGCCTTTGCTGACTCTAGCTTCCAGAGTGACAAGGATGACTCTAAGTCCATGTCGGGTTATGTCTTTACCCTCAATGGAGGGGCGGTTTGCTGGAAGAGCTCCACGCAGGAAACCGTTGCTGACTCAACTATGGAAGCGGAGTACATAGCTGCTTGCAATGCCGCAAAGGAAGCTGTCTGGATGAAGAAGTTACTCACGGAGCTTCAGGTGGTTCCCACCAGTGTTGATCCAATACCGCTGTATTGTGACAACAACGATGCTATAGCTTTAGCGAAGGAACCTAGGTCACATCAGAAGTCCAGGCACATTTTGAGGCGGTACCACCTAATCAGGAAGATCGTAGATCGCCGGGAGATCGAGGTGAAGAGAGTAAATACGGAAGATAACACTGCTGATCCATTCACAAAGGCCATACCCCAGACTCAGTTCGAGCGGCTGATCGAGATGATAGGTCTTCGATACGCCAGTACATGGCCCTAGTGCAAGTGGGAGATTGTTAGTGTATATACCCTAGAGGCCATTACTGTATCATACTAGCTTGTATATTACTTAATAGAAGCTTAGGATATTCACAGTTGTATAGACAATCTTTCTCAAAATGGTAGTATGCTACTTAGTTTGTTTCTACTTCAATATGTGCATGTGTTTCTTTTAGCATATCGCTTATACATATTAGTAGAGCCCTTAGGATCTTTGCTTGATTACCAGCGTTGTGATGGCAGTCACACTCGTGGGGGCTGGGTAATCTATAAGCACATCCTTATACATGTCCCTAGTCGTAGGACTATCGAGACAGGGCATCGATACTCTTGAGTAGACTAGCGTATGCGCTTCTCATCCCAGCAGGGGAGATGGTCTGTCCCACAGCCATCAGTACGTCGTATTGGAGATAGTATGCCGGTGCTCGTTAGGTTACGAGTACACTGGACAGGACTCGTCGGGAACTGTTAGTTGGTATTATACCTATCGTCAGTTATCAGTTCCCATGTGACATGAGTACAGCTTAGTCCGTTGACTTGACACTGTCACTTCGCCTCGAGTGTGTTCCCACTGTTCTTTGATTACTACCCTACCACGGCTCAAAGGAGTCGTGCAAACAGGTAGTAGTTGGGTGCGGTCCCGAAGCACTTAGAGGAAATGACGGTTAGACAGGATTCGTCTCTCCCGGTATTGGGGGTTGATATCGCGATGTGTCTAGGAGAGCCATTACACAAAGTCCCGGGCCAGGGCAAGCGAGATAGACTGGTAGGTTTCCAGTGTTATCTCAGGTGTTCTGGGCTACACTCCGACACGACTTGTACCGCTAGTAGGGGACTGACGTTTACTGCCCCCCTAGGCCCGCCATGCGAAGTATCAGACGAATAGACCGGACTGTACGAAGATTGTCACATACAAGCTCAGTAGGAGTAAGGATGGGTTTACCTCATCGGCCTTCTTATCGACATCTACCTGGGGACCGTTACGTATAGCTAGTGCCGCTTGCGGTCTGTGATTAAACCCACTGCCAGCGTAATTTCGAGTCTTTAGAGTCCCACACAGAGAGTTTCCGTGCATTGAGCGAAACGTGTAGAGGCCGTATGGTTTTACGGCAGGGCTGCGATCACTTACGTGCACTTGTGTGCGTATGCTGTTCGGGCAGGAAATACTAATGGGCTTTGGTTTAAGCCGGATCCTAGTATTGCACGGATGGATTTGTTTTGTCTTCTGTGCATTCGCATTTTACGGAATGCGGATGCGGGTGTGTATACACAGTTGTGAGGAGCGAAGAAGGAGGAGGTACCACATTAGGGTTTTGGCAGTTGGTTCGGCCAAAACCGTTATGCGGCAGGCTCATTAGGGTATTGGCAATTCGTTCGATCAAAACCATTATGAGCCGCGGACATTACTTACTAATCATTTCAGTGATAATTTTGTGATGGCTAATTGCCTTGACCACTCTTGACTTTGTTGACCTGTTGACCAATGTTGACCTTGACCTTCATGAGAGGTCTACACTATTCTTTGGTTTTCTTTTTCTTTTCCTTTTTGGATTATGAAAATGGTCATGTCTGTTGGTGTATATGCCCTAGAGGCCATTACTGTATCATACTAGTATGTATATTACTTGATGGAAGCTTGGGATATTCACAGTTATACAGACAATATTGCTCAATATAGTAGTATGCTACTTGGTTTGCCTCTGCTTTAATGTGTACATGTGTGTTTATTTATTATATCACCTATACGCATTAGTAGAGCCCTTAGGATCTTTGCTTGATTACCGGCGTTGTGATGGCGATCACACTCGTGGGGGCTGGGTAATCTACAAGCACATCCTTATACACGTCCCTAGTCGTGGGAGTACCGAGATAGGGCATCGATACTCCGGAGTAGACTAGCGTATGCGCTTCTCATCCCAGCACGGGAGACGGTCTGTCCCACAGCCATCGGTACGTCGTACTTGAGATAGTATGCGGGTGCTCGTTAGGTTACGAGTACACTGGACAGGACTCGTCGGGAACTGATGGTTGGTATTATACCTATCGTCAGTTATCAGTTCCCAGGTGACATGAGTACAGCTTAGTCCGCTGACTTGACACTGTCATTTCGCCTCGAGTGTGTTCCCACTGTTCTTTGATTACTACCCTACCACGGCTCTACTGAGTCGTGCAAAAAGGTAGTAGTTGGGAGCAGTCCCGAAGCACTTGGAGGCAGTGACGGTTAGACAGGATTCGTCTCTCCCGGTATTGGGGTTGACATCGCGCTGTGTCTAGGAGAGCCATTACACGAGTAGTCCCTGGCCAGGGCAAGCGAGATATACTGGTAGGTTCCAGTGTTATCTCAGGGTGTTCTGGGCTTCACTCCGACACGACTTGTACCGCTATTAGGGGTCTGACTCTTGCCGCCCCCCTAGGCCCGACATGCGATGTATCAGACGAACAGACCGGACTGTACGGAGATTGTCACATACAGACTCAGTAGGAGTTCGGATGGGTTTACCTCATCGGCCTTCTTATCGACATCTACCTGGGGACCGTTACGTACAGCTAGTGCCGCTTGCGGTCTGTGGTTAAACCCACTGCCAGCGTAGTGTCGAGTCTTTAGAGTCCCACACAGAGAGTTTCCCTGCACTGAGCGAAACATGTAGAGGCCGTATGGTTTTAAGGCAGGGCTGCGATCACTTACGTACACTTCTGTGCGTGTGGTGTTCGGGCAGGCAATACTAGTGGGCTTTGGTTTAAGACGGATCCTAGTATTGCATGGATGGATTTGTTTTGTCTTCTGCGCATCCGCATTCTACGGAATACGGATGCAGGTATGTATGCACAGTTTTCTGGAGCGATGAAGGAGGAGGTGCCTCATTAGGGTTTTGGCAGTTGGTTCGGCCAAAACCACTATGTGGCAGGCTCATTAGGGTTTTGACAGTTGATTCGGTCAAAACCATTTTGAGGCGGACTCATTAGGGTTTCGACAGTTCGTTTGGTCAAAACCATAATGAGCCGGGGACATTATTTACTAATCCTTTCATTGATAATTTTGTTATGGCTAATTACATTGACCATTTGACCATCTTGACTTTGTTGACCTTTTGACCAAAGTTGACTTGGATCTTCTTAGAAGATCTAAAGTATTCTTTGGTTTTCTTTTTATTTAGTTATGATAATGGTCATGTCATTTGTAGCCATCACCTTTATCTTGATTGGATTTGTAATGATAATGTTTTGTGCATTATTGCAACCATTGTTAGCTTTTCTCTTGGTTAAGCTTTTCATTTGCTTATTCTCATTCTCTCTCTTGAAATGAGAAGCTCCATAGTTGCTAGAAAATCTATTTCTTCTTCCTCCTCTTGTTTTGATCTTTTGATCTCATGTGTTGAGAGATAATGATTTCACAAAGACAAAACCATCCCTTCATCACTTCTACACATCCTAGGGCTTTTAGATTAGCTATCTCCTTGCCCTAGTTACCTCGGCTTGAGGTGGAGCTCGGTGTACATCTCTCGGATGGATCGTCTTCGACTCAAGGAGGCCGCGGAGGTGACCGAAGTCCGGATCAACCTTTGAGCAAGCAATGAGAAGAACAACAAGAAGAGAAGAACATCAAAGAAGAACAACAACAAGAAGAGAAGGAGTTCAAGTTGAGGTATAACCACTTTGCCGAGTAGTTTACTCTTCTCTGCAAGTTTGCTAGTTTAGTTTAGCAAAGATCCGGCTTTTACGGTCCATGTTACAAAGTTTAGAAAAATTTTGATTTACCGTTTCCGCAACCCCGAAAGTACCGGGAGAGGTAACGTGGACCTAACAGTGGTATCAGAGCCTAACTAAACTTAAACTAGCTTGGTAGTGAAGTGTAACGAAGTTCGGAACCGAAAAATCCAAAAACCAAACTTTTACAAAATCCTAGTTTCTGTTAAAAATTTTTCTGGTCAAAACAAGATTTGTTATACACCTAAATTCGGCTCAGGGTTTTGTGTGAACACCCAAGAAAAACGATCCCCTAATTCCTTAATATCGCCGCGGATCCGCGGCCTCACCTATTCTTAGAGCCGCGGATCCGCCACCGTTTAATGTCTTCTGGTGATCGTGTTTCGTGCAGTGTGTCTCTGTGTTGGTTTTGGGATTTTTAAAATATGTTGTATGTGCCCAGATTTTCCAGAACAGAAATTTACTTTTGGGGTCCTATAATTCCGTATTTTCTCCGAACTTCACTGCACTTTGACTATGATGGTTATATCTGTGATGTTTGCATGTATTGAACGTCGGCTAATCACTATAAGTCGATTAGTCGGGGTTCTACATCTCTGTGATCTGTGTTTGATATTGGAATGTGTATATGAATGTGTTGGACTGTCGCGGGTGAATAGCCGGGGTGGATGTGAGATGAGCTTTTGTTTTTCATTCATTCATTTGTAAATGTAAATTGATGTAATAATATTATTTGTTTGGCCGCACAACCGGGTCGGGGTTGTAGCCGTCATTGTATAATTCTTTTTACTGTTTTTGCTCCTAGGATAGACCCATGGAGGGGTGCACAAACTGCCCAGTACTTGGCGGGTAGTTTGCCTCACCCGTAGGGGTCTTGGGTGGGGTATTTGGCTATTCACCGCGACCGTGTAATCCGCTTTTCGTTGCAGGCTCGAAAGGATTGCGGATTGCTAGTATATCCAATGTATTCATCTGTGATCTGTAATGTCTATCATTGCTTTCTATTTAGGCGTTGCTTATGTTTTACAGCCGCACTAGCCCAGCCCCAGCTCTGTCGTTAGTTAAGTAACCTAACGGGTGATGACGGGGCCCCGTGGCGAATGCATATGGCATAAGCGTACGTCATATTTTGGTTGTTTTCTGCAATGGTAGGATTTAAATGATGGGACGCATTAAAAGAACTAATGCAAGAAAATAAACCTAAAATACGTTGTTGGAACAATTTTTCAAAAAGCTGTTATTGCAAGGACGTTCATTTTTGTTTTGCATCGCGGTATTCGGTTATGAATGCCCAGCACCTCAGTCGACGAGGCAAGGGCCGAGATCCCTTCACCGGGAGTGACCCCTTGGACAAAAGTTTGCCTCAGGGTAATAACTTCACTATAGTCGATTATTCTTGCTTTGCATCGAGGTATTCAGTTTGGAATATCCTGCACCTCAATCGACGAGGAAAGAGCCGAGATCCCTTCACAGAGAGTGACCTCTTTAGCAAATGTTTTCGCCACTATATTTTCAAAAAGGTTACCAGGTTCCTCCAACGATATCAAGTTCATTACGTTAACGGGTTTTTCGCCGAAAACCCAGCTGTAGCCCTCCGTCATTTCTTACAAGTAACACTTAGTATTCGTGCTGCGTTTGTTGACTCCGTCAAGGCGTAGTGTACGGTAGCTAAGTGCTGCTTGTTTGTATTGGTATATGGGATTGATTAGGACAGTCGTATAACCTTGTTGACTCCGTCAAGGGTTGTGCGGGTGGGTTTAATGCAATCCAGATAATAACAGGTTGAACTTGACTAGGACTCTTTGATTTGTTGACTCCGTCAAGATCACTTGGGTCCTAGGGGCAAAAACTACATCGGGAGTTTCAAAAGAACTGAAACTTGCAGATTTAGCATACCTTCTGGAGTGTGGTGACTAGAGTGGATTCCATCTAGGTTATCACACAATGACAGTTGGATCCCGATCCCACTGATGAGTTGGTTTACTCTCGGGAGATTATTTCACTTAACGATCAATGCTACAAACCTAGTAGGTGTCTAGAAAGGTGTTAGGGGGGTTACGCCCCCAGGGAAAAGAGGTTATTTAATTAAGGAACTTCGCGAAAGCGTTGGAAAACCTCCCTCGAAGTACCGACACTAGCCTGGCTGAATGGTTAAGCAAGTATTGTGACGTGAATTAAAACCCGGCTAGTTCTTCTTTTAAAAGGTTTTAAGAAGAATTTGAGGAAACAGTGGGAGACATCCTGGTTAGATAAATTAATAAACCAATCTAATCTTGCAAGAGCATACGCTGAGTGTTTTCTTTTCTCTCTCTCCAGGAAGCAACCTTTTCACGCCCTAATCAAGATAATAAAATGTATCGCTTGACCGAACCGAATTCTTATTCGGGACTGGGGAAAGTTGGTTCAGCTCTAACTTGTGACAACAGTCATGAGTATGAGAATGGGAAAGAGGAAAGTATGGATTTCCAGGATACCCAGTTGAAGAAGAAGCATGGTTTTGCGTCTACTTCAGGTGTTCTTGTAATTGAGAACTGTTTTACGGTCAGCCCTACCTCCTGGGTACTTGATACCGGATCAGGATCTCATATCTGTAATTTATTGCAAGGACTGAGAAAAAGTAGGAAAGTTGCACCGGGTGATATGTCGCTCAGAGTAGCGAACGGAGCACAAGTTAATGCGGCAGCCGTTGGTGAATATCACCTAGTATTGCCAAATGGTAAGACTATGATTTTGAACGATTGCTACTATGTACCCTCCATGGTTTGCAACATCATATCAGTTTCTTTACTCGATAAAGATAGATATAAGTTTGTTCTTGAAAAGAATATCATGAACATTTACCTTGATAAGGTACTGGTTGCAGAGGGTACACTGTTTAATGGTATCTACGTTCTAAATCAGAATACAGTTCTCAATATACAAAACACACGCAAGAGGAAGAATTCAGATACGAATGAATCCTACTTGTGTCATTGTAGACTTGGTCATGTCGGAGAGAAAAGACTGAGTAAGTTGCATAAAGATGGACTCTTGGATGCGTTCGAGTTTTCATCTTATGAAACTTGTCATTCTTGTCTCAAAGGGAAGATGACCAAATCTCCGTTCACCGGACATGGAGAAAGAGCAGCAGAGCTCTTGGGACTCATACATAGTGATGTATGTGGTCCGATGTCTATACATGCAAGGGGTGGGTTCTCGTACTTCATCACATTCACTGACGATCTCTCTAGGTTCGGATATGTGTATCTGATGAAACACAAATCTGAAGCTTTTGAGAAATTCAAGGAATTCAGAAAGGAAGTTGAGAACCAGATTGGCAAAAGTATCAAGATCCTCCGCTCTGACAGGGGAGGGGAGTACTTAAGCACGGAATTCCTAGATTACTTAAAAGAGAATGGTATTCTCTCTCAGCTTACTCCTCCTTATACACCACAGCACAACGGTGTTTCAGAGCGGATGAATCGTACCCTATTGGATATGGTTCGCTCCATGATGAGTAGTGCTGAGTTGCCTCTTTCATTTTGGGGACATGCGCTTCAGACAGCGGCGTACCTATTGAACTATGTTCCATCCAAATCAGTGCCTAAGACTCCATATGAAATGTGGAGTGGAAGAAATCCGTATCTTAAGCGATTTAAGATATGGGGTTGTCCGGCCTATGTGAAAACACAGAAACCGGACAAGTTAGAGGCACGGTCAGTTCTGTGTAAATTTGTAGGATATCCTAAAGATTCACTAGGATATCTGTTCTACCACACTGAGGAACATAAGGTGTTTGTATCTCGCCACGCTACCTTCTTAGAAAGGGAGTTTCTTGCAAAAGAAGCTAGTGGGAGTTCGGTAGAACAGGAAGAAATTCAGCGACCACAAAATGTAACTGAAAATTTGGAGGAACCGCTAGATTCAATGACCCCAAATGAACCTCAGCCACTCCGCAGATCTGGTAGGATTTCTCATCCGCCCGAGAGATACTACGGTTTTCTCATAGACGGGGATCGAGAGGATTGCATCTTGGAAGAAGATGACCCTACCAGTTTCAGGCAGGCCATTATCAGTAGGGACTCTGATAAGTGGCAGGAAGCAATGCAATCCGAAATGGAGTCCATGTACGCCAATAAAGTGTGGACCTTGGATATTGCTCCACCTGGGGTAAAACCCGTTGGATGCAAATGGATCTACAAAAGGAAACTTGGTGTAGATGGGCAGGTGGAAACCTATAAAGCTAGACTCGTTGCAAAAGGTTTTCGTCAAAGACCTGATTTGGACTATGACGAGACTTTTTCTCCGGTGGCTATGCTCAAATCTATTCGGATCCTACTTGCCATTGCTACCTTCCATGACTATGAAATCTGGCAGATGGATGTTAAGACGGCTTTCCTAAACGGTTGTTTGGAAGAGTGCGTTTACATGGATCAACCAGAAGGTTTCGTAGATAGTGGGAGCAGCGGAAGGGTGTGCAAGTTGCTTAAGTCCATTTATGGATTAAAGCAGGCATCGCGGAGCTGGAACATCTGTTTTGATGAGGCAATCAATGAATTTGATTTCATCAAGAACGAAGATGAACCCTGTGTATATAAGAAGATTGTAGGACGAACTGTCGTATTCCTAGTCTTGTACGTGGACGACATTCTTTTGATAGGAAATGACATTCCTATGCTACAATCGGTCAAGCTGTTTTTGTCACAAAGGTTCTCCATGAAGGACCTGGGTGATGCCTCGTACATTCTGGGGATCAAGATCTATAAAGATAGATCCAAGAGTCTATTGGGACTTTCGCAGTCCAGGTACATAGAGACCGTACTAAAGAGATTTAGTATGGAGGGTTCCAAGCGCGGTAACATACCCGCATTGCACGGAATTACCCTCTCCAAGAAGATGTCTCCTAAGACTGACGAGGAGAGGGTTCGCATGAGCACTATACCCTACGCTTCGGCGGTAGGATCTATAATGTATGCGATGCTATGTACAAGACCAGATGTAGCTTACGCGTTGAGCACGGTAAGCCGGTATCAGTCAGACCCAGGGGAGGACCACTGGACAGCAGTGAAGAACATTCTCAAGTACCTAAGAAGGACTAAGGAGATGTTCCTGGTTTACGGTAATGGAGACCTCAGGGTCGAGTCCTTTACCGATTCAAGCTTCCAGAGTGACAAAGATGACAGCAAGTCCGTCTCGGGTTTTGTGTTTACCCTCAACGGAGGGGCGGTATGTTGGAGGAGTTCCAAGCAGGATACCATCGCAGACTCGACGATGGAGGCTGAATACATTGATGCAAGCGATGCCGCAAAAGAGGCGGTCTGGATAAAGAAGTTCATTAGTGAACTTCAGGTGGTTTCGTCCATTGTTGACCCAATACCTGTGTATTGCGATAACAATGAGGCTATAGCTTTAGCGAAGGAACCAAGGTCCCATCAGAAATCCAGGCACATCTTAAGGCGGTATCACCTGATCAGGGAGATCATTGATCGACAGGAGATCGAGGTGCGGAGAGTGGACACAAAGGACAACACTGCGGACCCATTCACAAAGGCTTTACCCCAGACTCAGTTCGAGCGGCTGATCGAGATGATAGGTCTTCGATACGCCAGTACATGGCCTTAGTGCAAGTGGGAGATTGTTGGTGTATATGCCCTAGAGGCCATTACTGTATCATACTAGTATGTATATTACTTGATGGAAGCTTGGGATATTCACAGTTATACAGAAAATCTTGCTCAATATAGTAGTATGCTACTTGGTTTGCCTCTGCTTTAATGTGTACATGTGTGTTTATTTATTATATCACCTATACGCATTAGTAGAGCCCTTAGGATCTTTGCATGATTACCGGCGTTGTGATGGCGATCACACTCGTGGGGGCTGGGTAATCTACAAGCACATCCTTATACACGTCCCTAGTCGTGGGAGTACCGAGATAGGGCATCGATACTCCGGAGTAGACTAGCGTATGCGCTTCTCATCCCAGCACGGGAGACGGTCTGTCCCACAGCCGTCGGTACGTCGTACTTGAGATAGTATGCGGGTGCTCGTTAGGTTACGAGTACACAGGACAGGACTCGTCGGGAACTTATGGTTGGTATTATACCTATCGTCAGTTATCAGTTCCCAGGTGACATGAGTACAGCTTAGTCCGCTGACTTGACACTGTCACTTCGCCTCGAGTGTGTTCCCACTGTTCTTTGATTACTGCCCTACCACGGCTCTACTGAGTCGTGCAAACAGGTAGTAGTTGGGAGCAGTCCCGAAGCACTTGGAGGCAGTGACGGTTAGACAGGATTCGTCTCTCCCGGTATTGGGGTTGACATCGCGCTGTGTCTAGGAGAGCCATTACACGAGTAGTCCCTGGCCAGGGCAAGCGAGATATACTGGTAGGTTCCATTATTATCTCAGGGTGTTCTGGGCTTCACTCCGACACGACTTGTACCGCTATTAGGGGTCTGACGCTTGCCGCCCCCTAGGCCCGACATGCGATGTATCAGACGAACAGACCTGACTGTACGGAGATTGTCACATACAGACTCAGTAGGAGTTCGGATGGGTTAACCTCATCGGCCTTCTTATCGACATCTACTTGGGGACCGTTACGTACAGCTAGTGCCGCTTGCGGTCTGTGGTTAACCCCACTGCCAGCGTAGTGTCGAGTCTTTAGAGTCCCACACAGAGAGTTTCCCTGCACTGAGCGAAACATGTAGAGGCCGTATGGTTTTACGGCAGGGCTGCGATCAGTTACGTACACTTGTGTGCGTGTGGTGTTCGGGCAGGAAATACTAGTGGGCTTTGGTTTAAGCCGGATCCTAGTATTGCATGGATGGATTTGTTTTGTCTTCTGCGCATCCGCATTCTACGGAATACGGATGCAGGTGTGTATGCACAGTTTTCTGGAGCGATGAAGGAGGAGGTGCCTCATTAGGGTTTTGGCAGTTGGTTCGGCCAAAACCACTATGTGGCAGGCTCATTAGGGTTTTGACAGTTGATTCGGTCAAAACCATTTTGAGGCGGACTCATTAGGGTTTCGACAGTTCGTTTGGTCAAAACCATAATGAGCCGGGGACATTATTTACTAATCCTTTCATTGATAATTTTGTTATGGCTAATTACATTGACCATTTGACCATCTTGACTTTGTTGACCTTTTGACCAAAGTTGACTTGGATCTTCTTAGAAGATCTAAAGTATTCTTTGGTTTTCTTTTTATTTAGTTATGATAATGGTCATGTCATTTGTAGCCATCACCTTTATCTTGATTGGATTTGTAATGATAATGTTTTGTGCATAATTGCAACCATGGTTAGCTTTTCTCTTGGTTAAGCTTTTCATTTGCTTATTCTCATTCTCTCTCTTGAAATGAGAAGCTCCATGGTTGCTAGAAAATCTCCTTCTTCTTCCTCCTCTTGTTTTGATCTTTTGATCTCATGTGTTGAGAGATAAAGATTTCACAAAGACAAAACCATCCCTTCATAACTTCTACACATCCTAGGGCTTTTAGATTAGCTATCTCCTTGCCCTAGTTACCTCGGCTTGAGGTGGAGCTCGGTGTACATCTCTCGGGTGGATCGTCTTCGACTCAAGGAGGCCGCGGAGGTGACCGAAGTCCGGATCAACCTTTGAGCAAGCAATGAGAAGAACAACAAGAAGAGAAGAACATCAATGAAGAACAACAACAAGAAGAGAAGGAGTTCAAGTTGAGGTATAACCACTTTGCCGAGTAGTTTACTCTTCTCTGCAAGTTTGCTAGTTTAGTTTAGCAAAAGATCCGGCTTTTACGGTCCATGTTACAAAGTTTAGAAAAATTTTGATTTACCGTTTCCGCAACCCCGAAAGTACCGGGAGAGGTAACGTGGACCTAACAATGTCAATGTAGCCATCAACTTTATCATGATAGGATTAATAATGATGATTTTGAGTATTATGGAACCATGGTTCATTTTTTTTGTTCATTATTCTTTTTCTCATTCTTTCTCCTAAAAAGCGAGAAGAAAAGAAAAGCTCCATGGTTGCTAGTGCTCCTTCTTCTTCCTCTTCTTTATTCATTCTTTTGATCTCATGTGTTGAGAGAAAAAGAATCCACATAGACAAATACTTCCATCAACCTTTTCTACACAACCTAGGACTTCAAGACTAGCAATCTTGTTGCCCTAGTTGCCTCGGCTCGAGGTGGAGTTCGGTGTACATCTCTCAGGTGGATCATCTTCGACTCAAGAAGGCCGCGGAGGTGACCAAAATCCGGATCGACCCTCGGAGCGTGGATGGATGAGCCGGACAGCGGAGAGACGACCCGATAGACCGGTTTCGTGGGGTATAATTTCTACGGCATAGTAGTTAACACCTCTAGTAGTTTGCTAGTTTCTAATTTAGCAAAGATCCGGCTTTTAGTCCATGTTTCCTTTGCGCCAAAAATTGATTTTCGTCGTTTCCGCCTCCCAGTAAGAACCGGGGTGAGCAACGTGGACTTACATGTTGCGTATCGGTTTGCTCTTCCGCCCAGTTTTCCGGACGTTCGGCCCGTATTCCACGTTTCGAAGCTCCGCAAGTATCTTCATGATCCTTCACATGCGATTCAGCACCTGACGATCCAGCGGGAGCGCGACCTTTCTTTTTCAGAGCAGCTGGTGGTCATCCTGGATCGACAGGTGAAGAAATTGAGATCAAAGGTTATACCGTCCGTCAAGGTCCTTTAGCGTGGCCCGAGCAGCGAGGAGGTCACCTAGGAGACCGAGGGCGAGATGATGAAGAAATATCCCCATCTTTTTGAAGGTACGCGTAGCTAGATTTTTTTAAATTCGGGGACCAAATTTCTTTAAGGGTGGAAGATTGTAACGCTTTGACATTCGTTAGGTTAATTTTCGCGTTAATTAGCGGTAATGCGTGTTTTCACAAAATATAGTTAATAGCTATTTCCACCTAGACTGGAATAAACCTACTTTTAATTGTGATAGTATGTAACTATATATATATATATAGTAGTGTTTTATTAATTATTAATTAGTTTAGTGTTCACTTAATTAGCAAATTTCCTTAACTGTTTTTCCTAAGCCAAATTTAGTTAGGATGCACAACCCTAATCACCTAGGTTAAGTGATACTTGTTTTCATTTTTCCCCCCTCTTGCATGGTTCATTTATCCTCACAAAATCAAGTCAAACCTTTTAAGTAAAAATGAAATAAAAAGAATGGGAGGCATGGGGGGTGTTAGGTGAAGAATGAGACTTGACTTTTTACCATACCCTCTCTCTTTTCTCTCTCTCCTTCTCATTTTCTGCAATCACAGCAGAGGGAGCAGCAGCAGCAGCAGCATATCCTTCATCTTCTTCTTCTTCTTCTTCTCTTTTCCGTCAGACAACAATCCCTACACAAAAACTCACCTTTTCTTCATAAAACCATTGCAAAATACCTCTTTTGTGGGTCTTGGTGGCAAATCCGTGCCTTTGAAGGCAAGTGCAGCAAGTTAGACTCCCCTAAGATCATTTGGACGTATTAAACTCACCCAAATCACTTTATTGCTTAACATATAGTTTTATTAGCTAAAAATTGTGTTTTTGTGTGTTTTAGTGCTAATGAGATGGTTTAAGTGAAAAATTGGGTAAGTTAGGGATTTTATGGTTTGATTAACTTAATTAGTTGCTATTAATGTTGTTTAAATCATGTTTTTTCCTCAGGTTACACTAAAATACCATTTTGTATCAAATTAGTGTTAAATTAGCGTTTTAGTTAAGATTTGTGCTCTTTTGTGATCTGCATTCAACCCGGTTGCTTCAGGCAAAAACAGAGTTTACTAGAGTATCTTCACTAGACCTAGAACACACACACGAAGCACGAGACCCCCATTCTCCTTCCGGGCCGCAAATAAAGGGGTTCTGGCCGCAAATTGCGGCCAGATGTGGAAGCTGGGTGTCGGGGTTTTGTGGTTTGGTGTCTGCTGCTTATTGAAGGTCTTTAGTGTTTGCAACTTTTTCTAGTTCAGCTTGTAAAAAAATCTGGAACAAAATACCTTATTTCCTATACTTTTAAGATTTTGCGACACGTATGTTATGTGAGTGGGTCTAGTGTTTGCTGCGTATCACAGTGTGTCAGGGTAGTTTCCGACACGTATACACACGTTTTGGCGTATCTGTTGCACACGCGTTTAGTTCGCGACGCGGGTTTCTCGTTTGGTTTTGATATCGCATTTTTTGCAGGATTTTTGCTTATGTATATTCTTTGTGTAAATTCTAGGTTCAAAGGCGGGTACTTCGGACGCCGCAAAGTAGAGGAACCAAGTAGTCGGCTACACTTAGTACGACACGACGGTGAGTAGATTTAACATCTACGGGGAAATCGCTCGTATGGCGTTAAGCATCAGGGCTTGATAGGATATTGTAGTCACGTATGTGTATTTATTTATATATTGCTTGTGCATATGTACCATTATAGCGTACCCATCTTATTTTGCATATAGAAACAGTAGTTATGTAACACCGTACTGTCACTAACGGTTCAAGATGGACGAGCACTATTTGTATGTTACACCCACACCATTAGTGATTGCCATGACACTCGCACTATAGGATTGCAACGAACCATACATCATTTTGATTACCGCATCATTGATGATTAGACATGATTCTGTCGCATATTGGCACATATACATATTGTACACTCATACTTGCGTATATACCACTTGTATATTCATACTGTGTGTATATATATATATATATATATATAATATAGTTGTGCATCCATGCCTACATACATACGTACTCTTGCACATACATAGATGATGCTGACTTTGATTTGAAAAATTGGGGACCGCATGAAATGTTTTCAACTGGATCCTTTTAAAAGAGCGGTTTTCCCCTTTTACTTATAGTACGATTTTATGCGGCATACGTCAGATTGCATGGATTTACGCATTGAGTTTTGGATTCGTGTGATTTCTGGATTTGAGAACCGTGGTATTATTTTAAGAAAATATGCACTGTTTTGAAAACCCAGTTTCTCTTGATATGATATTTTAGTGCGTCCACCATGCGTTTTCTCGGTTCTGAGACCTATGACATGTGAACCTGAATCGAGGAGCTGGATGAGGCCGATTGCGGGTACATGGTGGTCCCGGTATGGTACCCCGGGGCGAGAACGGATTTGCTGTGCAGAAGACGGTGAGCCTGGCAGAGGGACTACTACATACCGGTGATTGGTTGGACCTGGCGGTTATCTATAGGATACCGACCAGAGTCGAGAGATGGATACGGGACGGCCCGTACTTCTGGGGCCGAGTGCCGTTTCCGCAGATGGAGCCCGTGGGTAGATCCGGACTGAAGGAGCCCGATATATGAGGATTTGCGTGTCGATGCTGGACACGAGTATTTCATGATGTTTTCGGGTGCCGATGTTCGGCACCCCGCTACTATGAGATTTACTGGATTGAGGGCCGGGTAGAGTGACGGGGTCTGAGTTATCGGGATTTTGGGGTGTTTTTGGTAGACACCGGGGTTTTCCACGTTGATGATCCGTGTAGATGATATTTTATACCATGCTCAAAATTCATTGTTATGCCCTGCATCATGTAGTCGTAGTACCTTATAGAGTACTTTGCATGATTATCGCATACCCAGCTCATCCTGTAGATGTTATCTGATTGCACATGTTAGAGTATCGCAGTACGTGCATACTCGCGATTACCTTTATTTGTTTTTTACTATTCACGAGTTGGCAACTCACCCCCGTTGTGCCACAGTGTTTGCAGGTCGACCCTCAGAGTAGTTGCGGCAGGGCTATCTCTTGTATCTTTTTGGCTACGGATACCACTGCAGTTGGCGCGCGAGCTGTTTTGCTGATAAGTGGGTTTGTGGTATCCGGTTATTTTCCATTTGCACACTCTATTGTATCTAGTATTCTCCATCTATTATTTCATGTATTGACTTTGTGACGAGTTGTGAGGACGATATTGTATATTATTTTGTACTCTGGTGTCGAGCTTGTGTGAGCCGACTTTATTTATGAAGTTTTATCTTTTATGCTGTTTTTCGCTTATATTGCCCAGTTCTTCGCTATGGCGTCATATACTATTCTTGGGGTGGTTGTTTCCGCCGTTGGGCGTGATTGCTCCCATTTGGAAATAATTTAATCTTACTATCAGTCATTTTACTTATATCATGTTTTGTGCCCGTCTTCGGGGCTAGTTTTTACAAAGGAGGTGCTACCGAAATGTTTAAGGAAATAACTCAACTATAAAGATTTTTACTGAATGTTTTTTCTAAATGTTTTAAACTAATGTTTTTCTTCACTTGCTATTTTAATGGTTTTGATTTCTGGGTTTCGGCTTACTTGATCGCGTTGCGCCTGTAGACGTTACGTGGTTAAGTGCCGGTCACGGGCCGAACTTTGGGTCGTGACAACGTTAAGGATTCTTTATACGGGCTCCCGCTTCAATCCGAAGCAACTCGGAAATGAAGTTTGCTAGCCGACATGTCCAAGGTGAAGTAGAGAATGTGTATGATAACTTTGTCTCAATACACCCATGGATTCTCATCTCATGAGAGGGATGGGTGGTGGTTGAAGAAGAATCCAGGAGACAAGTGAAGAGTTATGAGCATAAGAAAAGCTAGTTAAGAAGAAGAAGCTTGCTTATTATGTGGGATAAATTGTGAGAGTTTTAGATAAATCAAAAACCAAAAACAAGCCATCACTTGGCTGCCCTCTCTCTCATCACATATCAATCCCACACAATACTCAATCAAGAGAATAGAAATAGCACAAAAAATAACACCATGAGTCACCAAACAAACACATGCCACATTTAATGCTCTTGATCATGACTTGCACTCACAATTTCCACTTAATAAACATTAATCCAAATGTTTCAAAGAATAAATAGAATGGCATCTTCTAAAGTAAACTCGTGACGGATCACAAGAATACCCCTCACCTGTATATACATACCCGCATCCGTATTCTAACTGAATATGAATACAATAAGACGAAAGTAATCCAACAAATCTAATACTAGGATCCAGCTTAAACCAAAGCTCACTAATATGATCCGTGCACAAGTGCACGTATATGATCGAACCCTTCCATAGAACTATACGGCCTCTACAAAGTTTCGCCCGAACTTGGGAAACTTTCTGTGGAGGGATCTAAAGACTCGTCAATACGCTGACAGTGTGTTTAACCACAAGCACGTCAGTTGTACTAGCTGTACGTAACGGCTGCCCATGTATTGAGCGAAAGGGAAGCAGACGAGCGAACTCATCCTGAAACCCTACTGAGCCTAACTGTGACAATCTCCGTACAGTCCGTTTTGTTCGTCTATGAGTATCGCATATCGGGCCTAGGGGGATGGTAAATGTCAGACCCTCAATAGCGGTATAAGTCCAGTCGGAGTGTAGCCCCGAACACCGTGAGAAACTACTAGAATAACTACCAGTAAATCTCACTTGCCTTGGCCAAGGACTTTGTGTATTGGCTCTCCTAAACACAACACGATATCAACCCCTAATACCGGAAGAGACGAATCTTATCAAACCTCCACTGCCTCCAAGTGCTTCGGGACTGCACCCAACTACTACCTTTTTGCACGACTCCTTTGAGCCGTGGAGGGTAGCAATCAAAGAACAGTGGGAACACACTTGAGGCAAAGTAGAAGTGTCAAGTCAACAGACTAAGCTGTACTCATGTCACCTGGGAACTACTCCTGTAGATAGGTATATTACCAATCAGCAGTGCCCCTGCGAGTCCGTTCGGTGTACACATAACCCAATGAGCACCTGTATACTATCTTAGCTGAACCAACTGACACCAATGGCTTGTGAGACTAGCCACCACCCTTCGTCTGGGTCTCGATCTTTATACACTAGTGTACTCATGGAGTATCGATGCCCAGTCTCGAAACACCCACGACTAGGGACACTTTAAGGATGTGCTTATAGACTAGACTACCCAACTCTCACGTATATGATCGCCATCATACTACTGGTAGTCAAGCAAAAATCCTATGGGCTCTATCAACATGAAATAGTGATATATAATGTCACCTGAAGTATTTACAGGATGATAAAGACAAACCAGATAGCATACTATCATCTCGAGTAAGACTGTTCTTACGGTACAGGTCCTCCCTCAATCATTGCAATCACGTGCCTGCGATCCAATAATTGACTTTGAGGGCACTATATCCAACAATCTACCACTTGAACTTTAGGCTAATTATTGCGGTGTCACATACTCACAGCCCGTGTGATACCGAACACCCAACTCCTCTACTAATCAGTTTGACAAAGCTCGTTTGTAAAACTATTGCGTTCGAGAAATAGCCTCAGTGTGTGGACCAGCCCTGATATTTCTTTCTGTGTCTCTCTTTATCTTAAGTTCGCAGAGAGAGCCATCTCCCGAAATGAGCAATAACTGTCTTAGAATATGTCTGGATATTTGATGGGACCCATTTAACAAATGAATTCCAAATCCTGCAAACTTCTTAGACTGTATCGTTAACTGAATTTAATCAGTATCCTGTGCCATGCCTCCCTCAGTATCCGCTTGGACCATCTTTCCAAACTACTGCCCCTCACAAAGGAAAGTCTATAACTTTGACAGTCACTCTGTCAACCAGGTCACCTTGAAAGCCTGGAATGATAACCGTCTCCCGAGTGAGGCTGCCGTTATCAAATCCGTTGAACATCCACTTATGTTCTAAAACTTTTTCCGAACGTTTCTCCAGGATTGGATTAATATCTCAACTTATTGCATCTTATGCAAAAACAACATCTGGTATGGTACTTGACATCGTATGAATGACTCAATTGCCTAAACAAGTGATATGCCAATCATGCACATCCCTCCCTCTTTTAGTCTGTAAGACGCCTTCAGGGAGGGTGGCTCCATCAACTGCAGGTATACTACCGTGCCAGGAGTCGTCCATTCTAAAGTACCTTTAGAATACTGTCTAAGTACCCGAATTGGGAAACTACCCAAATCTAGATCTAGTAACCAGAATGCCTGATATAATATCTATATCCTTTATGGAGAAACCACTGTGTGACAACCACAGTATAACCGATTATAGTATAGGAATGTCACATCCTACAATGTGTATGTCATCCAAATACCAGGACATCACACCCTACTACCTTCTCAACAGATCCATCCCTTATTCTGATGAAGTCAAAAACCTATGACTGTCACTGTAAGCCCGCGGGGGCGCCCCGGCCGTCGATCCGACGCCGGAAACGCGGAAAACAAAAACTTTGCGAACTTTGCAAAACGGCACCACCGCGGACTTTTTACCCGGATCGGGCCATTAACCTAGCAACTAGCAAAATAGAAAAGAGTAGATATGCTATACCAAGCGATCCGTGTCCTTCGGTCTTCGTCTCCACTCCGATCTCCCGCGTAATCTCCGTCACCTCCTCGCTCGTCGGAAAGGGCACCACGTAGCCGAAATCTTTTACGGGCTCCCGCCTCTTGACCGAGGCAACTCGGATGCGAAGTTGGCTAGCCGACGCGTCCAAGGTTTGCTATAGATATAGTGTAGAAGCTTGTCTCTTTTGGGGTTATGAGGTTGCCATGTTGGAGGAATTTTTGCACAATGATTTTCATGGATTGATGCTAGATGAAGAATGGAGCATCCAAAGCAAAAATGAGCTCGGCCAAGCCTTTTTGCTCATTGGAAAATAAAGAAGCAAGCTCACCCATGTAATGAATGTGTGTATGAATTAATACAAAAAGGAGAGAGAGAAAAATTCTTCACAGCAAACATAAAGGGAGGGTCCACCAAAAATGCATGAAATGAATTATTCCACTCAAATAAATACTCACTCCAATCCCAAAACAGTGGCCGGCCCATGAAAGGAATTGGTGGGAAAAAGAAAAAAAGATAAACAAAAGAAAAATTGATCAAATCAATTTTCCATTCATTTCAAATCCAAAGCCAAATCAACAACCATCCAATTAATGCAAAGGAAGTGACTAGAAAAGGATCTCATGATTATGAAGCCACACTCATGTAAAGAAACCCCTCACAAAATGTTAATTGCAAACTTGCAATTAACACCCTCCAACGAAAAGTCCGACCGGGAAGGAAAATGAGAAAACCGGCCGGAACGGAATGCAAACTGGAAACTTCAGAAAACTGATCCCGTAATAAATTACAGGAAAACCCCGCTACTACAAATACATTCCCGCATTTGTATTTCCACTGAACAGAAATGCAAAGAGACAAAACTACACTATCTAATACTACGATCCGGCTTAAGCCAAAGCCGGCTAGTAAAAACCGTCCGATCACGATCCGTGCAATACCGCACGTATCTGATCGAACCCTGCCATATCTCCATACGGCCTCTACAGCGTTTCGCCCGAAACTTGAGTAACTATCTGTGTTGTGGACTCTAAAGACTCGTCAATACTATGGCTGTGGATTTAACCACTAGCACGTCAGAGGTATTAGCCATACGTGACGGGCCACCAGCTATTGACCAAAAGGGACGTCGATGAGCGAACTCATCCTGACACCCTACTGAGCCTGTCAGTGACAATATCCGTACAGTCCGGTCCGTTCGTCTATGAGCATCGCCTGGCGGGCCTAGGGGGTTGGTAAAAGTCAGACCCCCAAAAGCGGTACAAGTCATGTCGGAGTGTAGCCCAGAGCACCCTGAGATACTACTGGAATACCTACCAGCAAATCTCCTGCCTTGGCCAAGGACTTTTCATGTTCTGGCTCTCCTCGACACAGCGCGACCTCACCCCCAATACCGGGAGAGACGATCCCCTGCAGATCCGCTCACTGCCTCCATGTGGCTCGGGACTGTACCCAACTAAAACCTGTTTGCACGACTCCTTTGAGCCGTGGTAGGGTAGTAATCTAAGCACAGTGGGAACTCACATGAGACAAATGATGATCCTAGGTCGATGAACTAACAAGTACACATGTCACCTGGGAACTGCTATCTGACGTCTGGTATAATCCCAACTAGCAGGTTCCCGGCGAGTCCTGTCCGGTGTACTCATAACCCAATGAGCACCTGTATACATCTTAGGTGAACCAACTGACACCAGTGGCTTGTGAGACCGGCCACCGCCCCTCGTCGGGGTCTCGACCGTATACACTAGTCTACTCTGGAGAAACGATGCCCTGTCTCGATTCTCCCACGACTAGGGACCTTTTAAGGATGTGCTTGTAGACCCCCAGCTCCCACTTATATGATCGCCCTCATACTGCTGGTGGTCAAGCAAGAATCCAAGGGGCTTTATCAACGTGTAATAGCGACTAGAAAGGTCACCTAAAGCAGTACACGATGATAAAGATAAACCAGATAGCATACTATCATCTCGAGTAAGACTGTCCTACCAGGATAGGTCCTCCCCTCAATCATTGCAATCACGTGCCTGTGATCCAATAATTGACTCTGAGGGCACTATCTCCAACAATCTCCCACTTGCACTCGAGGCTAATTATTGCGATGTCACATACTCACAGCCCGTGTGATACCGAACACCCAACTCCTCTACTAGTCAGTCTCACAAAGCTCATTTGCGAGACTAATGCGTTCGAGGAATAGCCTAAGTGAGTGGATCCGCTTTGATGTTTCTTTCTATGTCTCTCTGTATCTCAAGTTCGCGGAGAAAGCTATCTCCCGAAATGAGCAATACCTGTCTTAGAATGTCTGGATGTCTGATGGGACCTAGCTCATAAGTGAACTCCAAATCCAAACTTCTTAGACTGTATTATCAACAGAACTTAATCAGTATCCTGCGCCATGCCTTCCCTCAGTATCCACCTGGACCACCTGTCCAAAATACTGCCCCTCGTCAGAGGGAAAACTATAACTCTGACAGCCACTCAGCCATCCAGGTCACCTTGGAAGCCTGGAATGATAACTGTCTCCCGAAGAAGACTGACGTTATCATATCCCTAGAACATCCACTTATGTTCTAAAACTGCTTCCGACTGTTACTCCAGGATTGGATCAATATCAACTTATTGCACCTACTGCAAGAACAACATCTGGTGTGGTACTTGACATCTCATGATTGACTCAATTGCCTAAGTAAGTGATCTGTCAATCATGCGTATCTCTCTCCCCTTTAGTCTGTAAGACACCTTTAGAGAGGGTGACTCCATCACCTGCAGGTATACTACCGTGCCAGGAGTCGTCCATTCTAAATACTCATAGAATGCGGTCAAAGTACCCACATTGGGAAACCACCCAAATCTAGATCTAAAACCATAGATCTAGTAACCAGAATGTCTGATATAATATCCAAATCCTGTGTGGAGAAACCACCGTGTGACGACCAAAGTATAACCGATCGTAGTATAGGAATATCACTTCCTACTCTGTGTATGTCATCAAATACCAGGACATCACACCCTACTACCTTCTTAACCGATCCATCCCCTATTCTGATGAAGTCAAACCTATGACTGTCACATCAGAAATAGATGATCTATCTCCGCTATATCTGCTTAAGTCTATAAACAGACATAAGCCACATGTCCACCAATGCTTCCGCTGCTCCCACTGACTATGACAACCCTCTGGCAGAGTCATATACACGTACGCTTCTAAAGCTAGTTTAGAACGACGCTATACTCATCCTCCTGCCGGGTCTCATAGTCTGGAATAACAGCAATAGCAAGTCTGGGTAAACAAGAACCTCCCTGCCACCGTCCTTGAGCATACTGAAGTACCTCTCAGATGCCTGAGGTTACCCACCATATCTGCGGAGTGGCCAATGGAATGTCAAACCAGATTGAATCTTTAGGTTCTTATCAAATCTTCAGTAATCGTTTGCGGTTCTGGAATCACTTCCAGTTCTACCAAACTCCCACTACCGTTTTTCTGAAAAAATCCATTTTTGATAAAACTGTGGCGAGTCAAGAACAATATCACTATTGATCTTCCAGATGGTAGAAAGTCAACCCTCGTCATAGCCCGGGTCAACCCACAAACAGCCATTACTGAAACATGCCTTGAGTTGTCCAGAGTCTGGTTTTAAGCATAAGCCGGACAACTCCCCGTATCTTAACAATATCAAGATATGAACTGTTCTATATCCAAGAAACAGAGGCACTGATTTAATTGAAACAGATTCAAATCATGCAGCTGTCTCCAGTGCATGTCAACTAAATGGAAGAGATGCCGATCAGCGTTACTCAACTTAGGAGTACTTCCAATTATGAGTAACCTGAAAGAGAAGTCAGTTCTCTTAATCATTACTATCAACTGAATACCATTCACAAGTATCTACTCTTCGATCACCTTGAAGAATCCTGATACTTGCAACACCTGGTTCTCTACTTTACTCTTATACCTATAACTCCTCAAAACTTAGACCCTGTGTTTCTACGAAACACATGTCTAAGAACTAGAGAAGTTAAAAGTAAACAGAATATAGTACGAGGACCAACCCCTCTGTCCTAATGGACACTGGACAATATACAATACTCTGTATAAGTCCCCTGAGTCTGGTGACTCATTCACTGTGTGTCGTAGGTTGAAAACTGTACTTTTGGTTACGAAGAATCACACCGTTGTTCAATGCTCCTTACCTAACCATCCATTGGTATAGGTAAATGTCATAGACATAATTTCAAAAAGGTATGTCTCACTCTATAAAAATAGACATACAGGTATATCGATTTGAAATTGGTGCACAACAACGGATATTCAAAACCAAATATTTGCCGACCGGCAAACAACCCAGGTGGCTTCCTCAAATATCACCAATTCCAACGAATCCCGATATAATGAGGATGGTCACCTAATTCCCAATAACTTACTCCCACTCATCATCTGTAAAACCATACAGATGTGAGAATCATACCTGGTAAATACATACCCTGGAGCAAGTGTCTAATTGGGAAATCAGTTTTCTTTTAACAGTACACAGTGAACCTGAAACATTGAAATGTTTCGATGGGGTATCCTGGTATTCCTAGTAATGCCTCTTCCATTATCCAGATTCACAACTATAACCGTATAATTCTTTGCCACCTCTCCAAATCCCTTTATATGTCTTTAGTCATTACCTTCTGTACACCCCTTTAAGCCAAATGGTTTTCTTCCTTCCCTACCGTTCGTCACCAGCCTATGGTTTGGAAGAAGACTATCCAATAAGCATAAAAGGTGTACTGTCCTAATCCTAGGAGCACTCGCAATGCGAGAGAAGGTGAAGATAAAAGACAACCGAATAAACCTTAGATATAGGTGATTTAGGATTGGCGAAGAAATACTTGGCTTGGTCGTGAATAGCAGTCGCAATTTACTTTGCCCTCTTACTAATCCCTTGCTTTGTCTGAACTTAATACCTTCTATACACCGTTTAGGCTAATTAGTTTTCTTCATTCCCTACCGGTCGGCACCAGCCTAAGGTTTGGAAGAAGACTATCCAATTTGCGTAATATGTGTACTACTCCTAAACCAAGGAGTACTCGCAACCTGAGAGAAGGTAAAAGGAAAAGACAACTGAATAGTCCTATTCGTTTTCTCCAGAACCTGAAACCATCCTCGAAGTCCTTCGAGTTCGTATATAACCATACGATGGTTTTGTCCAATGGAAGTGGACGTTCGTTGTAATACGGGGTATCCCGGAGAAAAAAAGGGTAAAAGTAGGAGTGGCAAAGAGGTCTGCAACTCTGACAATCCAAAAGCCAGAGTTAAGAAGGTTCGGTCAACTTGGTCACTGAGTCATTGTCTAGGGTCGGGTCAATGGTCGCTGCCAAAGAGAGAGAGAAAAGAAACACTCAGCGTGCACTCTAACCTAGATCAGAATGGTTGTCACTTTATCTAATCTGGAAACCTCCCACTGTAACGTCAAATTCTTCCCCAAACCTGAAAGAAGAATTAGCCGGGAATGCCCGAGGAGTAAACCAACTCATCAGTGGGAATCGGGATCCAACTATCATCGCATGATAATGTGACGGAATCCGCTCACGTTATCACACTCCAGAAGGTATGCGCATATCTGGCAAGTTTCAGTTCTTTTGAAACTCCCGATATGGATTTTTGCCCCATGCTCTTATGACCTTGGCGGGAGGTCAAAATATCATAAGTCACATGTCAAGTTCTACCCATCATTATCCAGGTTAATCTGAACCCACCCGTACATACCCTTGACGTAGGCCAAAATAGTAGTACGACTGTCCCAAACCAACGCATCTATCTATGTAATAGATAAATACCCGGCAGCTACCAAACACTATGCCTTGGCGTGAGGTCAAAATACATAGCTTGAATACTGCCGAATATTTAACTGAAATGATGGAGGGCTACGAATGGTTTCTGGCGAAAACCTTTAACGTAATGAACTTGATATCATTGAAGGAACGGATAGCTTTATAAAAATATAGTGACGACAACCCTTGCTAAAGAGGTCACTCCCGGTGAAGGGATCTCGGCTCTTTCCCCGTAGAATGAGGTGCAGGATATTCCAAATGAATACCACGATGCAAAGCAAAAGTAATCGGCTATAGTGAAGTTACTGCCCTGACGCAAACTTTTGTCCAAGGGGTCACTCCCGGTGAAAGGATCTCGGCCCTTGCCTCGTCGACTGAGGAGCAGGATATTCCAACTGAATACCACGGTGCAAAACAAAAGTGAACGTCCTTGCAATAACAGCTTTTTGAAAAAGTGTTCCAACAACATCAGAATAGGTTTGTTTATCTTGCATTGATCCGAATCAATGCAGTCCCATCAATTGATCACACCACAAAGAACGAAAATATACTGATGTACGTATATGCCATCCGCATTCGCCACTGGATCCCGTCATCACCCGTTAGGTTAGCTAACTAACGACAGAGCGGGGACTGGACTAGCGCGGATGCAAAAAATATACAACATCTACTATAATATATACCAATATATAGTATTCGCTCAAGGCGTGAAAAAAGCAACACAGAAATGTATAGCAACACAGATCAATACAGATATCTGGGATCCCCGGGTTTCACAGAGACGCTGCTGAAACCCGACGTTCCCCTGGTCGTGTGGATAGCCTGTGCAATGAAATCCTAGACCCCTACGGGCGCGGCAAGTTACCCGCCAAAACCTGAAGCGAGGCAGCCCCCTTCAGCAACGTGAATGGACCACCCTGCACTTCACGGAATCCGGTAACTTGGGCACCCCTCCTGGGTCAACCTGTACCCCCTACGAGTGCGGCGAATAGCCTGCCAATTCTAGAGTGAAGCCCCCTCCGTCTCAACGCCATGAGATGCGGGCTTGTTGCCCTCTAGAACCCGGCTATCCGTGCACCTCTCCGCGAGGTAATCCTAGTACAGAAAATAAAATATACATATAACGGGTATATCGACCGCAACCTGGTCGTGCCCCAAAAATAATAATACAGACAGGCAGTGACGGCAGTCCACATGTCGGACGCTCGCCCCGCAATATCAAATGTACATGATACAACAATACTGTACTAGCATTGCATCCAGGCTATCCCCACGACCGATCCGCAACAACACAGCAAAACACAGAACATCAACGTGAATGTCACGTTCGCAAATCCGTCTAACCGGGCTATAGCAGATAGACTGGATTTACCGATCGAGTGACATTCACGGTCGCAGATATAATGTAAATACTGTGAACAAGCATGTTTAAAATATCCGATCGAACAAATTTTATCAAGTGGGCCCCAAGCAGTACTGTAGCACTTACAGAAAATCTGGGCCCAAAAATATTATCCCAAAACCCCTATTTCCTAATCAGAAGAGTACTGGAAAAATTTTGTGCAGTGAACACTCATTCCCACCGCGGAACCGCGGCTAAAACAGGGGTTTGGCCGCGTTTCCGCGGTCGTACTAAGGGATCACTGTATCACATTTTACCAGAATTCTTATAATTTCATGCACAGTATTCTGAGACCACCTGAAAAAATTTTGGAGCAGAAAAAATTTCGACAGAGAACACTTGTGCATACAAAATACGGTTTTTGGGAAATTTTGTTCGATCGGGTTTTAAACACACTAGACCATGCTAGGCTATGTTAATGGCGTGGCTCTGATACCAATGTAAGCCCGCGGGGGCGCCCCGGCCGTCGATCCGACGCCGGAAACGAGGAAAACAAAAACTTTGCGAACTTTGCAAAACGGCACCACCGCGGACTTTTTACCCGGATCGGGCCATTAACCTAGCAACTAGCAAAATAGAAAAGAGTAGAGATGCTATACCAAGCGATCCGTGTCCTTCGGTCTTCGTCTCCACTCCGATCTCCCGCGGAATCTCCGTCACCTCCTCGCTCGTCGGAAAGGGCACCACGTAGCCGGAATCTTTTACGGGCTCCCGCCTCTTGACCAAGGCAACTCGGGCGCGACGTTGGCTAGCCGACGCGTCCAAGGTTTGCTATAGATATAGTGTAGAAGCTTGTCTCTTTTGGGGTTATGAGGTTGCCATGTTGGAGGAATTTTTGCACAATGATTTTCATGGATTGATGCTAGATGAAGAATGGAGCATCCAAAGCAAAAATGAGCTCGGCCAAGCCTTTTTGCTCACTGGAAAATAAAGAAGCAAGCTCACCCATGTAATGAATGTGTGTATGAATTAATACAAAAAGGAGAGAAAGAAAAATTCTTCACAGCAAACATAAAGGGGGGGGTCCGCCAAAAATGCATGAAATGAATTATTCCACTCAAATAAATACTCACTCCAATCCCCAAACAGTGGCCGGCCCATGAAAGGAATTGGTGGGAAAAAGAAAAAAAGATAAACAAAAGAAAAATTGATCAAATCAATTTTCCATTCATTTCAAATCCAAAGCCAAATCAACAACCATCCAATTAATGCAAAGGAAGTGACTAGAAAAGGATCTCATGATTATGAAGCCACACTCATGCAAAGAAACCCCTCACAAAATGTTAATTGCAAACTTGCAATTAACACCCTCCAACGAAAAGTCCGACCGGGAAGGAAAAAGAGAAAACCGGCCGGAACGGAATGCAAACTGGCAACTTCAGAAAACTGATCCCGTAATAAATTACAGGAAAACCCCGCTACTGCAAATACATGCCCGCATTTGTATTCCCACTGAACACAAATGCAAAGAGACAAAACTACACTATCTAATACTACGATCCGGCTTAAGCCAAAGCCGGCTAGTAAAAATCGTCCGATCACGATCCGTGCAATACCGCACGTATCTGATCGAACCCTGCCATATCTCCATACGGCCTCTACAGCGTTTCGCCCGAAACTTGAGTAACTGTCTTTGTGGTGGACTCTAAAGACTCGTCAATACTATGGCTGTGGATTTAACCACTAGCACGTCAGAGGTATTAGCCATACGTGACGGGCCACCAGCTATTGACCAAAAGGGACGTCGATGAGCGAACTCATCCTGACACCCTACTGAGCCTGTCAGTGACAATATCCGTACAGTTCGGTCCGTTCGTCTATGAGCATCGCATGGCGGGCCTAGGGGGTTGGTAAAAGTCAGACCCCCAAAAGCGGTACAAGTCGTGTCAGAGTGTAGCCCAGAGCACCCTGAGATACTACTGGAATATCTACCAGCAAATCTCCTGCCTTGGCCAAGGACTTTTCATGTTCTGGCTCTCCTCGACACAGCGCGACCTCACCCCCAATACCGGGAGAGACGAACCCCTGCAGATCCGCTCACTGCCTATATGCGGCTCGGGACTGTACACAACTAAAACCTGTTTGCACGACTCCTTTGAGCCGTGGTAGGGTAGTAATCAACGCACAGTGGGAACTCACACGAGACAAATGACGATCCCAGGTCGATGAACTAACCTGTACACATGTCACCTGGGAACTGCTATCTGACGTCTGGTATAATCCCAACTAGCAGGTTCCCGGCGAGTCCTGTCCGGTGTACTCATAACCCAATGAGCACCTGTATACATCTTAGGTGAACCAACTGACAGCAGTGGCTTGTGAGACCGGCCACCGCCCCTCGTCGGGGTCTCGACTGTATACACTAGTCTACTCTGGAGAAACGATGCCCTGTCTCGAATCTCCCACGACTAGGGACCTTTTAAGGAAGTGCTTGTAGACCCCCAGCTCCCACTTATATGATCGCCCTCATACTGCTGGTGGTCAAGCAAGAATCCAAGGGGCTTTATCAATGTGTAATAGCGACTCGAAAGGTCACCTAAAGCAGTACACGATGATAAAGATAAACCAGATAGCATAATATCATCTCGAGTAAGACTGTCCTACCAGGATAGGTCCTCCCCTCAATCATTGCAATCATGTGCCTGTGATCCAATAATTGACTCTGAGGGCACTATCTCCAAAAGTAACACCAAAGATAGATGATCTATCTCCGTTATATCTGCTTTATTCTATAAATAAACACAAGCTACTTGTCCATTATGCTTCCACTGCTCCCACTGACTACAACAACCCTCTAGAAGAGTCATATACACTTGCACTTCTAAAGCTAGTTTAGAACGACGCAATACTCATCCTCATGCCGGGTCTCATAGTCTAGAACAACAGTAATGGAAAGTCTGGGTAAACAAGAACCCCCTTATTACCGTCTTTGAGAATACCGAAGTAACTCTCGGGCGCCTGAGGTTACCCACCATATCTGCGTAGTGGATAATGTAATGTAAGACCTAATTGAATCTTTAGGTCCTATTAAATTTTTAGTAATCGTTTATGGTTCTGGAATCACTTCCAGTTCAACCATACTCCCACTACTGTTTCTTGAAAAAGTCCATTTTACTAAAACTGTGGCGAGTCAAGAACAATATCACTATTGATCTTCCAGATGGTAGAAAGTTACCCCATGTCATAACTTGGGATAACCCACAAACTGCCGTTATAGAAACATTCCTTGAGTTATCCAGAGTCTGGTTTTAAGCATAAGACGAACAACTCTAAATAGCTTAACATCGTTAAGATATGAACCATTCTATATACAATATAGAAATAGAGGCACTGATTTAATTGGAACCAGATTCAAATCATGCAGCTGTCTCCAGTGCATGTTAACTAAATGGAGAGAGGCCGATCGGCATTACTCAACTTTGAAGTGTATCCAAATATGAGTAACCTGAAACAAAAACAAGTTTCTCAAAACCATTACTATCAAATGAATACCAAACACAAGTATTTACATCTTCGATTACCATGAAGATTCCCGATACTTGCGACACCTGGTTCTTTACTTTATTCTTGTACCTATAACTTCTCAAAATATAGACTTTGTATTTCTATGAAACACGTGTCTAAAATTGGAGAAGTCACAATTAAACAGAATATAGTACGAGAACCGACACCTCTATCCTAATGGACACTAGATAACATATAATACTTTGTATAAGTCCCCTGAGTTGAATAACTCAAACCCTGTGCTTCGTAGGTTGAAAACTGTGCTATGGTTATGAAGAATTACACCGTTGTTTAATGCTCCTTACCGAACCATCAACAGATATAACTAAATGTCATGGACATAATTTCAAAAAGTTATATCTCACTTTATTAAATAAACGTAAAAATATATTAGTTTGAAATCGGTGCATAACAACGGATATTCAAAACCAAATATTTGTCGTCCGCCAAAAACTCAGGCGATTTCCATAAATATCACCAATTACAATGAATTTCGATATAATGAGGATGATCACCTAATTTCCAATAACTTACTCCAACTCATCATCTGTAAAACCATACAGATGTGAGAAGCATACTCGGTAAATACATACCCTAGAGTAAGGATCTAATTGGGAAATCAGTTTTCAATAAACAACGTATAGTGAAACTGGAACATGAAAAATGTTTAGAAGGGGTATCCTGGTATTCCTAGTAATGCCTCTTCCATTATCCAGATTCGTGACTGTAACCGTATATTTCCTTGCCATCTCTCCAAATCCATTTATTTTTCTTTACTCATTACCTTCTGTACACCTTACTTAGGCTAAATGGTTTTCTTCCTTCCCTACCGTTCGGCACCAGCCGATGTTTTGGAAGAAGACAATCCAATAAGCGTAATAGGTGTACCCACCTAATCCAAGGAGCCATCGCAACCTGAGAGAAGGTAAAGATAAAAGACAACCGAATGAACCTTATTCCTATTTCTCTTGAATCATAACATCCTCGAACTGGAACAAGTTCCTTCGAGTTCGTATATAACCATACGATGGATTTGTCCAATGGATATGGATGTTCATAGTGATACGGGGTGTTCTGGATAAATACCAAGGTGAAGTAGTAGTGGCGATGAAATATTTGGTTTTGGTCATGAATGATAGCAATCGCAATTTACTTTGCTCTCTTTCTAATCTATTTATTTGTCTTTACTTATTAGCTTATGTACACCACACTTAGGCTAAAGTGTTTTCTTCTCTCCCTACCTTTCGGCACCAGCCTATGGTTTAGAAGAATACTATCCAATAAGCATAATAGGTGTACTCTCCAAATCCTACGATTACTCGCAACCTGACAGATGGTAAATGGAAAAGACAACTGAATAGTCTTATTCATTTTCTCCAAAACCAGAATCCAACCTCGAAAAAGTTCCTTTGAGTTCGTATGTAATTATACGCTGTATTTATCTAATGGAAGTGGATCTACGTAGTGATACGGAATGTTCCGGAGAAAAGCAAAGGGTAAAAGAAGCAGTGGCAATGCTTTATGCAACCCAGACAATCCAAAAGCCAGTGTTTTAAGAAAGTTCGGTTAACTTGGTTACTGAGTTATAGTCTAGGGTCGGGCCATGGTTGTTGCCAAAGAGAGAGAGAGTATAGAAACACTCAGCGTGCACTCTAACCTAGATTAGAATGGTCAATCATTTTATCTAATCAGGATGTCTCCCACTGTATCCTCAAATTCTCCTCCAAACCTGAAAGAAGAATTAGTCGGGATCACCCGAGGAGTAAACCAATTCATCTGTAGGAATCGGGATCCAACTATCATCGAATGATAACCTGATGGAATCCACTCAAGTTATCACACTCCAGAAGGTATGCGCATGTCTGGCAAGTTTCAGTTTCTTTAGAAACTCTCGATGTGATTTCTACCCCATGCTTTTATGACCTAGACGAAGGCCAACATATCATAAGTCACATGTCAAGTTCTACCCGTCATTATCCAGGTTAATTGGAACCCACCCGTACATACCCTTGACGATGGACAAAATAGTAGTACGACTGTCACAAACCAACGCATCTATCTATGCAATAGAAAAGTAACAAATAGCTACCATACACTATTCCTTGACGAAGGCCAACATACATAGCATGAATACTAAGTGCTACCCGTCTGAAATAACGGAGGGCTGCGAATGGTTTTTGGCGAAAAACCTTTAACGTAACGAACTTGATATCGTTGAGGGAACAGGATAGCTTTTTACAAATATATAGTGACCAAAACCTTTGCTAAAGAGGTCACTTCCGGTGAAGAGATCTCAGCTCTTTCCTCGTAGAATGAGGTGCAGGATATTCTAACTGAATACCACGATGCAAAGCAAAAAGTAATCGACTACAGCGAATTTATTACCCTGACGGAAACTTCTACCCAAGGGATCACTCCTGATGAAGGTATCTCGGCTCTTGCCTCGTCGAATGAGGTGCTGGATATTCATAACCGAATACCACTGTGCAAAACAAAAGAGAACGTCCTTGTAATAACAGCTTTTTGAAAATTGTTCCAACAACATCGAATAGGTCTGTTTTCCTTGCATTGATCTGAATCAACACAGTCCCATCAATTAATGACACTAATAAAGAACGAAAATATGATGTACGTATATGACATCCGCATTCGCCACTGGGTCCCTTCATCACCCATTAGGTTACTTAACTAACGACAGAGCGGGATGTCACGAAACGAAATACACGTGACTGGCACTTGAATCATATGAAGTCTATAGGACCCCATCTAATTCAAGTAAGCCAAAATTCCCAAAAATCTATACCATTTAAAAGAAGGAAGTGAAGGAAAACTTGTTTTAAAGTTTGCATATAATCACTTTGAAAAGTCGTAGTAAGACTTTTTAAAATATCAATTCTTTTCCGAAAATTTCCGTAGAATCTCCCTTGTAAATACTGGTCCCAAACGGGTACAAACATGAATAATATGAATAAAGGCATCCCCAAGAGGGAGCTAGCTCTTAGCCAATTGGCGGTCACAACCACGCATGCAATATAATATACAACGCCGGAGGGCTAGGATCAAAACTCAAAAGGAAACCAATATCATTAAGAAAACCATAATAATACAACGCGTGATACTAAGGTCGAAAGAATATACAACTGGTCTTCTAGGTCAAATAAATATACAAGTCTTGTTGATGGAGTTTACTAGATACAACTGAAAATAAATAGAGTACAATGGTGGTCACGATGCGAGTGAACCCACCTACCAAAGCAATCACCCGGAATCAAGAAGTGTTCCAGCAAAGCCACCAAGGAAACCTATACGGCAAAACCAGCAAGAAACTGTGGCACAACGGGGGTGAGTTGCCAACTCATGAGTAGAAAACATCACCGAGCAGAAATCATATGTATGACTCAATCCTAGGTCATACGATAATAATATATCCTCAAAATATATCCTGAACCATCTACACATAAGTGTAATACCATGTGCTCGTGTCAATGCCTCAGATAGCAACATATCATATATATGATGTATGAATGCATCGAAATGAAAACAGAATACATTATGAATGAGAAAACTGTTTTCTTTATTTAGTGAGATTTCTGTATATATAAATCGAGGTATCATTAATGAAATCAACATAAAATCCGTGTCAAGCATCGACATAAAACATAAATCCCAATATCCAAAATCTCGGGCTCCGACTATCCGGACTGGCCCATATCATAATATCTCAATACCTCAAAGTCTTAATATCATGGGCTCCAGCTATCCGGACTGGCCCCTGTGCTCCGGCAATCCGGACTGGCCCAAATCATCAAATCTCATGACTACGTCGGTATCCTCCGGATATCCTCCGCATCATAAATAATCGGTCGGTAGTGCTCCCTCGCCAGGCTCAACGCCATCATCTGCGACCATCTTGCCCCAGGATACCGCAACGGGTCTACCATGCACCCACAGACGGTTCCTCCTCCTCCTCGAATCGGATGTATTATATCGATCAAGAGCCGAGAAAACTCATGGTAGACATATCTCATATCATATCACGAGAAAACCGCAACTTGCATTTTAAAATGATATTAAGTTTATATAAAATCCTTGCGGTTTCTCCAAATCCAGAAATCTCTTGGAAATCCAAAATCCCAATCTCAAGAGTTATAATAATGAATTACAGGGCTCCACCAATCCGGACTGGCCCATAAAATCGTATGGCAAATGAATATTTAAATATGCATGAAATATCACAATAATAAATGAAATATCTAAACTAGCACAGTAATGATATTTCGGAACTATAAGCTAGCAAACAATGTCAATAAAGTAATATTCTCTAATGTGTACGTGACATAGCAATTACCGATGATGATGTGTGTGAGCCGTCAAGCAAGTGTACGTGGAGCATACGCATCATCAGTAACGGTGATGGTGTCCTGCCAGCATAGTTTCATAATCAATAAAGTACACATTAAACAAGCAATGCGATGATAACAACATGAATAAACGGAGAAGGAATAATAAACGCAACAATCCAAAATATACATATCTATATACTAGTCATACAGTTTGTTGTCTGAAATCGCACGAATCGTGGTGTTTAGAAAATAGGGCTACGGTGTTTTTAAGAAAATGTATGTCTTATGAAATATCCATAGTATCCCTTGGCCTATCTTTAAAATACTCACGATTCGTTAGTTTTTGAAATAAGTATGACTCGAGCCCAGTCTAACAACTACTAAGAAACTACAGGACTAAACTGACAGACTAATCGAATGGGGTAAGGAAAACCACCTATGTCTGAGTCGATATCTATATATATATATCCGGTCGTTGGTGATCCCTCCCCAATAGTATCACGTACGATACAATATATATAATATGACATCCTCGAGTCAAGAGTGCGGATCTATCATCATAATTATATCTCGTACGGTAAATCCATCGTACGGCATCCCAAATCTGGGTACGTCACATTTATCTCATTATTCCTCTGGTATCCTTATCATCATAACATGAATTAGGGGTACTGATCTAAAGTCTAGTACATTCCGATACCATCAACATATATATATATATATACATATATATATATATATGCGTGTGTATGAAAACACATCGCCTAAAGACCCTCTAAAACATCATGTCGTATCTCATAATACGAACCAAGTCACATCACCGATCTCACGGCATCCTGCCCAATCACATCGACTCATCTCCAAGTATCGTATACTATAGTCATCATCCAAGTATATGTATGTATATATATATATATATACATATTCACATACCTACATGTGTATATATATATATATGTATGTATGTATGTATCCCGATATATGCACAAGTAAAACAAAGATATGCTTGTGTGTGTGCGTGTGTGCGAATCAAGACTCTAGGGTTTCACGACTAAGAAGCTAAACTAAGTTACTTCTAAATACACTAAAACTAACCCATGAACACATAAACCGATCTTGATAATCATTAGTCTCACAATACACACAGTTATATAAATAATATCACGTATTCGTGTTTTACACTACGAAACTTCGGCGGTGTTATACGCCATCGACCCGACTTCCCCCGTAGATATATATCTACTCACTTGGACACCTCGGCTAAACTGCTCCGATTATTAGCTCTGTCCTTTCCGCGCCACATCTGATACCTCTGCACCCGATCCTAGAAATATACACAAGAGAACAAGAGAATAAATATAAAATTAGTCGCGGACACAACCAATACAAGTCGACCACGCGCATTAACTCGACGCGCGCCCACTTGGTGCACGAAACCCGCCGCGACAACGCCACAAACCACAACTAAGGCCGCAATACGTGAAAACCACTACTCCTAGTACCCACTCGTACCACTTGCAAAATCACAACACACCAATTACTATATGGAAAAGGTTGTAAATCAACAAAATCTCAAATTTAGTTCAAAAGATTAAATCCAAAAACCTATTAACCGACAATTACCCGTTTTACATCAAAACTTAATGTTTTAACAAAACTAGTGCCCACAATATTCACTAAGTATCTTAACTAAGTCGCACAAACCATTACTATAATTTTATCACAACATTTTGTATTAATCCCAAAAAACCAGTTTGCAAAATTACATAAATTAGACAATTTTAAATTGACAATTGAAAACTAACAACTATGTTGGGTTTTGAAATCCTCAAGATGTTATATTACCCACCACAACCATAACAAAATAATCAAAAGCCTAACTTTAAATCAAAAGCTTCTCTTTAGATTTCTAACTTTCAATTATACCCACAATTAAACTCCTAAATAGCTTGGATTGAAGTAATTAAACAACAATTTAAGCGTTGGTTGGGATTTATACCTCAAGATGTTTGAGATCAAGCAAGCTAACATAGCCTCCAATTTGGTTCACTAGCTCCAAGATCCATACTTGAATGGACAAGGAAAAATGGGTAATGGTTTAATTGAAGAATTATTGAGGTTCTTTAGTGTATTTGAAGAATTTTTGAAGACTTTTTATGCAAAATGAAGTGGGGGATTTGGGAGGGCTGCTGCTCCAGCAGGGATGGGGAGGGCTCGGCCATAATGAAATGAGGGGGAGAGAGAGAATGTGAGGTGTGTGGTGTATGTGGAAATTCCCCAAGTCAACAAGGTCCAATTTCTTTAATGTTTTCATTTTCTTTTCTTTTTTCTTTAGCCTTTGAAGTGGGGACAAGTTGGGGGATGGGGGCAGCTAGGCTCGGTCATGATGGGGAATGGGTGTGTGTGTGAGTGTAAGTGAGTGAGTGGGTGCACACACAAGAAAATAAACACTGAACCTCAGTTTCTATTTAATTTATTTTCGCAATTTAAGCGTTTTTCTTTTTTCTTTTCTAAAACCATCTTGACAACTTCTTTTCATTTCAAATACCACATGTCACATTTTGGTTTAATGTGTCATGATGCACTAAATTTGTATTAACCCATTCTAATTTGTAATTATCACTAGTTAAATGTATTTGTGAAGACTTAAAATAATATTTAAAATAATTAATTACGGAAAATATTTTTTTAATCTAGAGAATTTATAAGTGACCCAATAAATACCAAATAATAGCAATTACATAGCTAGAATAGGTATATTTAATTTTATGTTGAAAGATAATCATATCATGGTTTTTTAGGGAAAACAACAGTTATTTTACAGATTATCCGAAATTTCACCTAAACGATTTTCAAAACGTTACAGTCATCCCACCTTAAAGAAATTCGGTCCCCGAATTTAAATTAAAACTCCTCCAAATACTAAAACATTTCCGCAAAACAATCAAGCCATCGGGGCACGGAAATCATTAATACTTAAGACACCTCTTAGCGCAATGCATGCGCATGAAAAACGAGTATAAAACTCAATATAAATACTCCGTCAAGCAACACGCAATCATCGGAGTCATGGTGAAAATACCACTGTCAAAATCCAATAAGAAAACCAACATGATATACTCAAAACTATAACATATACATAGTACGCATCGTTGTAAACTCGTTAAAACAGCTGAAAAGAAATGCATGCCAAAACTTTTTCAAATCGCTATGTGATGCGCGTATCACAGCACAAGTAGTGGGCGTTTATTGTAGAAAATAACTATATATATAAATATATATATCCTTTGTTTATCACACACGTCCCACTGTTCTAAAATAATTTAGAAGGGTTTCCTTTGTAAAATGTTCCGTGTAATCTCAGACACATAGGAAAAATATTGAGACTGTAGCTCCTTTTTGGAAATTCCTTCGGTAACTATCGATGCATGAAAAAACACCTTGTTACTCTTCTCAGAACAGCCATGTTCGGTTACAAAACCAAATAGTAAATATCATAAAAACGTACTGCTCAAAGAAAATCATACTCAATAGTATATGTATTAATGCCATGTGTGTCTGGTGCGCACAAACATCGAAATCAATGAATGTGCCACACATGTGCACCGGAACAAAATCTAACTGCAACGGGTGTGCACAAAAACATTTGTCAAGGGCAACGAGTGTGCCTGACAACAATATCAGGTGTATCCGATATGCACGAAAATCCCGATTTACTGCATCTGGTGTGCACCAAAAACGCATCAAGCGTACCAAGTTGCGCAAGAATCCAAATCAATTGCACAAGGTGCACAAAAACAAATATCGAATACCACAATCGAAAACTGTTGGATATAGTGCCCTCAAAGTCAATTATTGGATCGCAGGTATGTGATTGCAATAATTGAGGGAGGACCTATACCGGTAAGACAGTCTTACTCGAGATAATAATATGCTATATGGTTTTCCTTTATCAGTCGTGTACAGCTTTAGGTGACATTACCGTTCACTATTACACGTTGATAGAGCCCTTAGGATCCTGCTTGACTACCAACAGTATGATGGCGGTCATATACGTGAGAGTTGGGTATTCTATAAGCACATCCTTAAATGTGGTCCCTAGTCGTGGGAGTTTCGAGACAGGGCATCAATACTCCGGAGTAGACTAGTGTATACAGTCGAGACCCTGAAAAGTGGCAGTGGCCGGTTTCACAAGCCATTGGTGTCAGTTGGATCACCTAAGATGGATACAGAAGCTCATTGGGTTATGAGTGCACCGGACAAGGCTCGCCGGGAACCTGCTAGTTGGTATTTATACCTAGCGTCAGATAGCAGTTCCCTGGTGACATGTGTACAGGTTAGTTCATCGACCTGAGGTCATCATTTGTCTCGTGTGAGCTCCCACTGTGCTTTGATTATTAGCATACCACGGCTCAAAGGAGTCATGCAAACAGGTTTTAGTTGGGTACAGTCCCGAGCCACATAGGGGCAGTGAGCGGATCGGCAGGGGGTTCGTCTCTCACGGTATTGGGGGTGAGATCGCGCTGTGTCTAGGAGAGCCATTACACCAAGTCCTTGGCCATGGCAGGTGAGAATTACTTGAAAGTATTCCAATAGTTTCTCATAGTGTTCAGGGCTACTCTCCGACACGACTTATACCGCTTTTGGGGGTCTGACGTTACCATCCCCCTTGGCCGGATATGCGTTGCTCATAAACGAACGGACCGGACTGTATGGATATTGTCACTGATAGGCTCAGTAGGGTTCCAGGATGAGTTCTCTCATCGTCTTCCTTTTCGGTCAGTACAAGGGCAGCCGTTACGCACAGCTAGTGTCGCTGACGTGCTTGTGGTTAAACCCACTGCCAGGGTACTGATGAGTCTTTAGAGTCCCCTACAGATAGTTTCCCAAGTTCGGACGAAACGTTGTAGAGGCCGTATGGTTTTATGGCAGGGTTCGAAAATGCACGTGCACTTGTGCACGTGTCATGTTTCGGACAGATAATACTGGTGGGCTTTGGTTTAAGCCGGATCAAAGTTTTATATTGAGTCGGAATATTTTAGTCTCGTCGTATTCGTATTCGGTCGGAATACGGGTACAGATATGTATATATAGGTGAGGGGTATTCTCGTAATTCGTTACAAGAATATTTTAGAAGATGCATTTCTTTTTGGATTAATCATTTTGGTTTAAATGATTACTGATTTTGGAATGTGTGACTCATTCTCGGTGACACATTTCTTCTAGCATGTTCATTAGTGACTCATGCTAATGAGTCACTAAGTGAGTAATGATAGAATTAATTGTGTTTTGTTTTGTGTATAGATATTTTAGGGTTTGTGGAGATATTTTTGGGAGATATGTTTTGAGATATTTTCTTTACGCAAACCATATATATCCACTCACAAAAGAAATCAACACAAGTGATTATGCTTGAGTTCTTGCTCTCTTGATAGTTTTCTTGAGTTCACAATTTCTAATCCTTAGCATCTTCTTCAACCTCCACTCTTACCCTCTCATGTGATGAGAACCAAAGACTGTATTGAGATAAAGTATTCTACTCATTCTCTACTTCATCTTGGACATGTCGGTTTGCATACTTTATGTCCGAATTGCCTCGGTATAGAGGCGGGAGCCCGTTTAAAGATCCGTTGATGTGGTGCCACCTCGACGAGGAGCAAAGAGATCGGAGTTGCCATGAGGAGCGTGGGATGATGGATAAAGACCGAAGGGCTCGGATCGATCGGTATAGCCTTTCTACCTCTTTACAGTTAGTTAGTTTAGTGTTAATGGCAAGATCCGGGCTATAGTATGCGATAGCGCCAGTTATAAAAGTTTTTGTTCCGCGTTTGGCGTCAGAATGATGGCTGGGCGCTACCGTAGACTTACATGGTATAAGAGCCATGCCATTAACCTTTACTATCAAGTTCTAACGTGTTTAAAACATCGATCGAACGAAATTTCCCAAACCGCTCTTTTCATGTTAAAGTTTCTGTCGATTTATTGAACTGGTCTAAAAATCATTTTGAGTATCTCAGAAAATCATGCAATCTTTTTTAATACTCTGGAAGAAATTTGATCGATTGTTCCCTAAAGAACGCCGCGGAACCGCCGCACAAGCCATGTATTTGCCGCGGTTCCGCCGCCGTTTTGGGGAAACAGTGTACCGTTTTTTCTTCTGGGTGTTTTTCATGTGGAATTGTGGTTTCTGGAATATTTTTTTGGGCCTAGATTTTGTTGGATTACTGGAATTGTATTTGGGGCCCACTCCGGGATGTTTTGTCGATCGGAATTTTAAACATGTTAGTTTATAGTACTTACATTATATCTCCGACCGTGAATATCATTCGAGCGGTAAATCGTGTCTAATTGCTATAGTCCTTTTAGATGGGTTTGCGAACGTGACATTCGCGTTGATGTTCTGTATTGTGCTATGATGTTGCGGATTTGTCGTGGTGGATAGCTGTGTGCAATGGTAGTGCAGTTTGGATTTTTTTATACATTTGATATTGCGGGGCGAGCGTCCAACATGTGGACTGCCGTCACTGCCTATTTGTATTATATTCTTTTGGGGCACGACCGGGCTGAGGTCGATGTACCCGTTGTACACTTTTTTAATTTCTGTACTAGGTTTACCCCGTGACGGAGTGCACGGATAGCCGGGCTCTGGAGGAAAACGGGTCCGCATCTCATGGCTTTGAGAGGCAGAGGGCCTTTCTCTAGAATTGGAAGACTATTCGCCGCACTCGGAGGGGGTACAGGTTGACCCAAGGTGGAGTGCCCAAGATACCAGGTTCCGCGAAGTGCTGGGTGGTCCATTCACTTTGCTGTAGAGGCTACCTCACTTCAGGTTTTGGTGGGTAACTTGTCGCACTCGTAGGGGTCTAGGTTTCATTGCACAGGCTATCCACACGACCAGGGGAATGTCGGGTTTTAGCAGCGGCTCTATGAAACCCGGGGATCCCGGATTATCTGTATTGTTCTGTGATGCTTATTACTTTTCTGTAATGTTTCATTTATCACGCCTGGAGAGATTATTGTATATTGGTATATATACTAGTAGATGTTGTATATGTTTTACACCCGCGCTAGTCCTGTCCCCACTCTGTCGTTAGTTAAGTAACCTAACGGGTGATGACGGGACCCAGTGCCGAATGCAGATGGCATATACGTACATTTTATTTTCGTTCTTTTCTGGTGTAATTAATTGATGGGACTGCGTTGATTCTGATCAATGCAAAGGAAAACAAACCTGTTTGGACGTTGTTGGAACAGTTTTAAAAAGTGTTATTACAAGGACATTTTCTTTCGTTTTGCACAGTGGTATCCAGATGGAATATCATGCACCTCATTCGACGAGGCAAGGACCGAGATCCCTTCACCGGGAGTGACCCCTTGGGCAGAAATTTGCGTCAGGGTAATAACTTCACTATAGTCGATTACTTGTTGCTTTGCATCGCGGTATTCAGTTGGAATATCCTGCACCTCATTCCACGAGGAAAGAGCCGAGATCCCTTCACCGGGAGTGACCTCTTTAGCAAAGGTTTTCGCCACTATATTTTTGTAAAATGCTATCAGGTTCCTTCAGCGATATCAAGTTCGTTACGTTAAAGGTTTTTCACCAAAAACCAGTCGTAGCCCTCCGTCATTTCAGTTGGGTATTTAGTAGTATTCAAGCTATGTATTTTGACCAACGCCAAGGCATAGTGTTTGGTAGCTGCTGGGTATTCATCTGTTGCATAGATTGATGAGTTGGTTTAGGACAGTCGTTCTGCCATTTGGCCAACGTCAGGGGCATGTACGGGTGGGTTCAAATTGACAAGATAATGATGGGTAGAACTTAGCATGTGACTTATGGCATTTGGCCAACGTCAGGGTCATAAGAGCATGGGGAAAAAATCCATATCGGGAGTTTCTAAAGAAACTGAAACTTTCCAGGCATGCGCATACCTTCTGGAGTGTGATAACATGAGTGGATTCCTTCACGTTATCATGCGATGAGTGTTGGATCCCGATTCCCACTGATGAGTTGGTTTACTCTTCGGGTGATCCCGATTAATTCTTCTTTCAGTTTTGGAGGAGAATTTGACGTTACAGTGGGAGGATTCCTGATTAGATAATGTGATAACCATTCTGATCTAGGTTAGAGTGCACGCAGAGTGTTTCTTTTCTCTCTCACTTTGGCAACGACCTTTGACCGACCCTAGACTATGACTCGGTGACCAAGTTGACCGAACCTTCTTAAAATACTGGCTTTTAGATTGTCTGAGTTGCATAAGTCATTGCCGCTCCTTCTTTTACCCTTTGCATTTCTCCAGAACACCTCGTATTACTACGAACATCCACTTCCATTAGATAAATCCATCATATGGTTGTATACGAACTCGAAGGGACTTCTTCGAGGATGGATTCAGGCTCAGGAGAAATTGAATTAGTTTATTCAGTTGTCTTTTATCATCACCATCTCTCAGGTTGAAAGTACTTCTTGGTCTAGGAAACGGTACACCTATTACGCTTAATGGATAGTCTTCTTCCAAACCATAGGCAGGTGACGAAAGGTAGGGAATAAAGAAAACCAATTAGCCTAAGTAGGGTGTACAGAAGGTAATAAGTAAAGACAAAATAAAAGGAATAGAAAGAAGGCAAAGTAAATTGCGACTACTATCATTCACGACCAAACCGCGTACTTCATCGCCACTCCTACTTCACCTTTGAATTTTTTCCCCAGTTCAGGAGAAATGGAATAAGATATTATTCAGTTGTCATTTATCATCACTTTCTCTCAGGTTGCGAGTACTCCTAGGATTAGGGGTATACACCTATTACGCTTATTGGATAGTCTTCTTCCAAACCATAAGCTGGTGCCGAAAGGTAGGGAAGGAAGAAAACCATTTAGCCTAATGATGGTGTACAGAAGGTAAAGACTAAAGACAAATAAAGGGATTTGGAGAGATGGCAAAGAAATATACGGTTATAGTCATGAAATGGATTATGGAAGAGGCATTACTAGGAATTTCAGGATCCCCCTTCGAAACATTTTCATGTTTCAGTTTCACTATGCGTTATTAAAGGAAAACTGTTATCCCGATTAGATACTTACTCCATGGTATGTATTTACCAGGTTTGATTCTCACATCCGTATGGTTTTACAGATGATGAGTGGGAGTAAGTTATTGGGAATTAGGTGATCATCCTCATTATATCGGAATTCGTTGTAATTGGTGATATTTGAGGAAATTGCCTGGGTTTTTGCCGGACGGCAAGTATTTGGTTTTGAGTACCATTGTTGTGCACCAATTTCAAACTGATATATCTGTACGTTTATTTTTATAAAGTGAGATATAACTTTTTGAAATTATGTCCGTGACATTTACCTATATCACGTGACTATTAGGTAAGGAGCATTGAACAGCGGAGTAGTTCTTAACCATAAGTACAGTTTTCAACCTACTATGCACAGGTCTTGAGTTATTCAACTCAGCGGACTTATACAGAGTATTGTATGTTGTCTAGTGTCCATCAAGACAAAGGGGTTGGTCCTCATACTATGTTCTGTTTACTTGTGACTTCTCTAGTTTTTAGACAAGTGTTTCGTAGAAATACAAAGTCTAAGTTTTGAGAAACTATAGGTAAAGGAATAAAGTAGAGAACCACATGTCGCAAGTATCGGGATCATTCAAAGAGATCGAAGATGTAGATACTTGTGATTGGTATTCAGTTAATAGTAATGGTTTTGAGAAACTTGTTTCTCTTTCGGGTTACTTATAATTGGATGCATTCCTAAGTTGAGTAATGCTGATCAGGCTCTTTCCATTAAGTTGATATGCACTGAGGACAGCTGAATGATTTGAATCTGGTTCCAATTAAATAAGTGCCATAGTTTCTATATTGGATATATAAAGATACGGGGAGTTGTCCGGCTTATGCTTACAACCAGACTTAAGATAACTCAAGGCACGTTTCTATAATGACAGTTTGTGGGTTGGCCCAGGCTACGATGAGGGTTGACTTTCTACCATCTAGAAGATCCATTTTGATATTGTTCTTGACTCGCCACAGTTTTAGTAAAATGGAGTTTTTCAGAAAACGGTAGTGGGAGTATGGTAGAACTGGATGAGATTCCAGAACCGCAAACGATTACGAAAAATTTAATAAGACCTAAAGATTCAATCAGGTATGACATTCCATTAGCTACTCCACAGATATGGTGGGTAACCTCAGGCACTCGAGAGGTACTCCGGTAGCCTCAAGGACGGTGACAGGGAGGTTTTTGTTTAGCCAGAATTGACACTACAATTGTTCCAGGCTATGAGACCCGTCAGGAGGTTAAGTATATCGTCCTTCTAAACTAGCTTTAGAAGTGCACGCATATATTATTCTGCCAGAGGGTTGTTATGGTCAGTGGGAGCAACGGAAGCATAGTGGACAAGTAGCTTATGTCTATTTATATACTCGAGCAGATATAGCGGAGATAGATCATCTTTTTTTGATGTGACAGTCATGGGTTTGACTTCATCAGATTAGGGGATGGATCTGTTAAGAAGGTAGTAGGGTGTGATGTCCTTGTATTTGGATGACATACACAGAGTAGGAAGTAAAATTCCTATACTACGATCGTTTGTGTTGTGGTTGTTGTTCATACCAGAATATTGCTTTTACTACCGCCCATTCTTACGATCGTTTGTTTATAGGTAGGTGCTTTTAATCTGTGTTTGCTATATATTTACAGGCTACAGGTTCCTAGTCCAAAATAACGCAATTGATACAAAATCTCCACTGTTACGCCAAAATACAGAACATCTGTTGACAGCAGATAAAAGCCGGCTTCTGGTCATCCATATCCGTCCAGTGCCGCTTACCAGTTCCAGAGACAAGCCATATGACAGTGGTCATTCGTGTCTCGGACAAGCACAGAGCACGAGGGGGGAAGCACAAGAATCAATGGGTGGGCGGAGCTCGAGAGAGAAATGGTCAAAAGTATTATTTTTGATGCCATTTAGGACTATTGCGGATCTGAAGAAATCATGGAAGAATATTGACATTTGGGACCTGTTAAACAGAAGACAATAGCAGCACAAGAAACGCACAAAAACCAGACATCCCAAATCCCCAGAAGGACCGCGGATCCGCGGCCAACATGGTGACTCAGCCGTGGATTCGCGGCTGAGTTGACTCGGCAGAGGGTGAAATTTGGGGTTTTGACATTTCATATGGGGTCAGAATTTGGCCCTAGGGTTTCAGAACGCAGCCTATAAATAGCCCAGTTTTGTGCAAGCCAAGGACTTCTTCATGTCTTGATTTCCATTCTCTCTTTAGCTTAGTTTCGTCTTCTTCTTCATTCTTTCCTCCATGAGAATTGTAGTGAGAGCTTTTTGAGTGGAAAATCAATGAAGATGAGTGTTATTTTTATCTTGTCTCTTTTATTTATTGTATTGTAATGTTATTATCTTGTATTGTAATTTTATTATTTGTTGTTAACTATGTTTGATCCACGTTACCTCTCCCAGTACTTTCGGGGTTGCGGAAACGGTAAAATAAATTTTTTTCTAAACATGGTAACATGGACCGTAAAAGCAGGATCTTTGCTAAACAACACACTAACATCCTAACTAGAGATTTATCTACTCGGTTAGGGGTTATACCTCAACTTGAACTCCTTCTCTTCTTGTTGTTCTTCTCTTTGCTTGCTCCGAGGATTGATCCGGACTTTGGTCACCTCCGCGGCCTCCCTGAGTCGAAGACGATCCACCCGAGAGATGTACACCGAGCTCAACCTCGAGCCGAGATAACTAGAGCAAAGAGATTGCTAGTCTAAAAGCCCTAGGTTGTGTAAAAGTGGTAGAGGGATGGTTTTATCTTTGTGGGATCTTTATCTCTCAACATATGAGATCAAAAGATGAATCAAGAGGAGAAAGAAGGAAGAGCTAGCAACCATGGTGCATTTCTTTTCTTCTCACTAGAAAAAGGCAACAGAGAGAATGAGAAAGAAATTATGAGCTAAAGAAAATGAACCATGGTTCAATAATACACCAAAAACATCATTACAAATCCTATCAAGATAAAGTTGATGGCTACATTGAAATGACCATCATCATAATCCAAAAGAAAAAGAAAATGAAAAGAAGAGTGTAGACCTCTCTTGAAGGTCAATGGTCAACACGGTCAACTGGTCAACAAAGTCAAGAGAGGTCATGGTGGTCAAATGGTCAATGCAATTAGCCATCATAAAATTATCACTAAAAGGATTAGTAAATGATGGCCGCGGCTCATAATGGTTTTGACGAAACGAATTGCCAAAACCCTAATGAGTCCGCCTCAATATGGTTTTGACCGAATCAACTGTCAAAACCCTAATGAGCCTGCCACATAACGGTTTTGGCCGAACCAAGTGTCAAAACCCTAATGAGGCACCTCCTCCTTCATCGCTTCGGAAAACTGTGCATACACACCTGCACCCGCATTCCGTAGAACGCGGATGTACAGAAGACAAAACATATCCATCTGTGCAATACTAGGATCCGGCTTAAACCAAAGCCTACTAGTATTTCCTGCCCGAACATCACACGCACACAAGTGTACGTATGTTATCTCAGCCCTGCGGTAAAACCATACGGCCTCTACACGTTTCGCTCAGTGCAGGAAAACTCTCTGTGTGGGTCTCTAAAGACTCGACACTACGCTGGCAGTGGGTTTAACCACAGACCGCAAGTGGCACTAGCTGTACGTAACGGTCCCCAGGTAGATGTCGATAAGAAGGCCGATGAGGTAAACCCATCCGATCTCCTACTGAGCCTATATGTTACAATCTCCGTACAGTCCGGTCTGTCCGTCTGATACATCGCATGGCGGGCCTAGGGGGCGGTAAACGTCTGTCCCCTAATAGCGGTACAAGTCGTGTCGGAGTGAAGCCTAGAACACCCTGAGATAACACTGGAAACCTACCAGTATATCTCTCTTGCCCTAGCCAGGGACTACTCGTGTAATGGCTCTCTTAGACACAGCGCGATGTCAACCCCCAATACCGGGAGAGACGAATCCTGTCTAACCGTCACTGCCTCCAAGTGCTTCGGGACTGCACCCAACTACTACCTGTTTGCACGAGTCACTAGAGCCGTGGTAGGGTAGTAATCAAAGAACAGTGGGAACACACTCGAGGCGAAGTGACAGTGTCAAGTCAGCGGACTAAGCTGTACTCATGTCACCTGGGAACTGATAACTGACGATAGGTATAATACCAACCATCAGTTCCCGGCGAGTCCTGTCCAGTGTACTCATAACCTAACGAGCACCCGCATATTATCTCAAGTACGACGTACTGACGGCTGTGGGACAGACCGTCTCCCGTGCTGGGATGAGAAGCGCATACGCTTGTCTACTCAGGAGTATCGATGCCCTATCTCGATAATCCCACGACTAGGGACGTGTATAAGGATGTGCTTGTGGATTACCCAGCCCCCACGAGTGTGATCGCCATCACAACGCCGGTAATCAAGCAAAGATCCTAAGGGCTCTACTAATGCGTATAGGTGATATAATAAATAAACACACATGTACACATTAAAGCAGAGACAAACCAAGTAGCATACTACTATATTGAGCAAGATTGTCTGTACAACTGTGAATATCCCAAGCTTCCATTAAGTAATATACATACTAGTATGATACAGTAATGGCCTCTAGGGCATATACACTAACAATCTCCCACTTGCACTAAGGCCATGTACTGGCGTATCGAAGACCTATCATCTCGATCAGCCGCTCGAACTGAGTCTGGGGCAATGCCTTCCTGAATGGGTCCGCTGTGTTGTCCTTTGTTTCCACTCTCCGCACCTCGATCTCCTGGCGATCAATGATCTCCCTGATCAGGTGATACCGCCTTAAGATGTGCCTGGATTTCTGATGGGACCTTGGTTCCTTCGCTAAAGCTATAGGCCCATTGTTATCGCTATACAAAGGTATTGGGTCAACAATGGACGGAACCACCTGAAGTTCACTAATGAACTTCTTCATCCAGACCGCCTCTTTTGCGGCATCGCTTGCAGCAATGTATTCAGCCTCCATCGTCGAGTCTACGACGGTATCCTGTTTGGAACTCCTCCAACATACCACCCCTCCGTTGAGGGTAAACACAAAACCTGAGACAAACTTGATGTCATCTTTGTCACTCTGGAAGCTTGAATCGGTAAAGGACTCGACCCTGAGGTCTCCATTACCGTAAACCAGGAACATCTCCTTAGTCCTTCTCAGGTACTTGAGAATGTTCTTCACTGCTGTCCAGTGGTCCTCACCTGGGTCTGCCTGATACCGGCTTACCGCGCTCAGCACGTAAGCTACATCTGGTCTTGTACATAGCATCGCATACATTATAGATCCTACCGCCGAAGCGTAGGGTATAGTGCTCATGCGAACCCTCTCCTCGTCAGTCTTAGGAGACATCTTCTTGGAGAGGGCAATTCCGTGCAATGCGGGTATGTTACCGCGCTTGGAATCTTTCATACTAAATCTCTTTAGTACGGTCTCTATGTACCTGGACTGCGAAAGTCCCAGTAGTCTCTTGGATCTATCTCTGTAGATCTTGATCCCCAGAATGTACGAGGCATCACCCAGCTCCTTCATGGAGAACCGTTGTGACAAAAATAGCTTGACCGATTGTAGCATAGGAATGTCATTTCCTATCAAAAGAATGTCGTCCACGTACAAGACTAGGAATACGATAGTTCGTCCTACAATCTTCTTATAGACACAAGGTTCATCTTCGTTCTTGATGAAATCAAATTCCTTGATTGCCTTATCAAAACAGATGTTCCAGCTCCGCGATGCCTGCTTTAATCCATAAATGGATTTAAGCAACTTGCACACCTTCCCTCTGCTCCCACTGTCTACGAAACCTTCTGGCTGATCCATGTAAACGCACTCTTCCAAACAACCGTTTAGGAAAGCCGTTTTAACATCCATCTGCCAGATTTCATAGTCATGGAAAGCAGCAATGGCAAGTAGGATCCGAATGGATTTGAGCATAGCCACCCGAGAAAAAGTTTCGTCATAGTCCAAACCAGGTCTTTGACGAAAACCTTTTGCAACGAGTCTAGCCTTATAGGTTTCCACCTGCCCATCTACACCAAGTTTCCTTTTGTAGATCCATTTGCATCCAACGTGTTTTACCCCAGGTGGAGCAATATCCAAGGTCCACTCTTTATTGGAGTACATGGAATCCATTTCGGATTGCATTGCTTCCTTCCACTTATCAGAGTCCCTACTGATAATGGCCTGCCTGAAACTGGTAGGGTCATCTTCTTCCAAGATGCAATCCTCTCGATCCCCGTCTATGAGAAAACCGTAGTATCACTTGGGCGGATGAGAAATCCTAACAGATCTGTGGAGTGGCTGAGGTTCGTCTGGGGTTATTGAATTCTGAGGTTCTGTCAAATCTTCAGTTTCATTTTGTGGTCGCTGAATTTCTTCCAGTTCTACTGAACTCCCACTTGTTTCTTTTGCAAGAAATTACCACACTAAAAAGGTGGCGTAGCGAGATACAAACACCTTCTGTTCCTCGGTTTGGTAGAACAGATATCCTGTGGAGTTCTTAGGATATCCCACAAATTTACATAGAACTGAATGTGCCTGAAGTTTGTCCGGATTTTGTACTTTTACATAGGCCGGACAACCCCATATCTTAATACGTTTAAGATACGGCATTTTACCATTCCATATCTCGAACGGTGTCTTAGGCACAGATTTAGACGGAACAACGTTCAATAGATATGCTACTGTCAACAGCGCATGCCCCCAAAATGAAAGAGGTAACTCGGAATTACTCATCATGGAGCGAACCATATCCAGTAGGGTACGATTCCTCCTCTCCGATACACCGTTGTGCTGTGGTGTATAAGGAGGAGTAAGCTGAGAGAGAATACCATTCTATTTTAAGTAATCTAGGAATTCCGTGCTTAAGTACTCCCCTCCTCTATCAGACCGGAGGATCTTGATACTTTTGCCAGTCTGGTTCTCTACTTCGTTTCTGAATTCCTTGAATTTCTCAAAAGCTTCAGATTTGTGTTTCATCAGATACACATATCCGAACCTAGAGAGATCGTCAGTGAATGTGATGAAGTACGAGAACCCGCCCCTTGCATGTATAGACATCGGACCATATACATCACTATGTACGAGTCCCAAGAGCTCTGCTGCTCTTTCTCCATGTCCGGTGAACGGAGATTTGGTCATCTTCCCTTTGAGACAAGACTGACAAGTTTCATAAGACGAAAACTCGAACGCATCTAAGAGTCCATCTTTATGCAACTTACTCAGTCTTTTCTCTCCGATATGACCAAGTCTACAATGCCACAAGTAGGATTCATTCGTATCTGAATTCTTCCTCTTGCGTGTGTTATGTACATTGAGAACTATATTCTGATTTAGAACGTAGATACCATTACACAGTGTACCTTCTGCAACCAGTACCTTATGAAGGTAAATGTTCATGATATTTCTATCAAGAACAAAGTTATATCCATCTTTATCGAGTAAAGAAACTGATATGATGTTGCAAACCATGGAAGGTACATAGTAGCAATCCTTCAAAATCATAGTCTTGCCATTTGGCAATACTAGGTGATATTCACCGACGGCTGCAGCATAAACTTGTGCCCCGTTCACAACTCTGAGCGACATATCACCCGGTGCAACTTTCTTACTTTTTCTCAGTCCCTGCAATAAATTACAGATATGAGATCCTGATCCGGTATCAAGTACCCAGGAGGTAGGGCTGACCGTAAAACAGTTCTCAATTATAAGAACACCTGATGTAGATGCAAAACCATGCTTCTTCTTCAACTGGGTATCTTGGGAATCCATACAATCCCCTTTCCCTTGCTCATACTTATAACTGTTGTCACAAGTTAGAGCTGAACCAATGTTCCCCAGGACCGAATAAGAATTCGGATCGGTCAAGCAATACATTTTATTTTCTTGATTAGGGCGTGAAATGGTTGCTACCTGGACAGAGAGAAAAGAAACACTCAGCGTGCGCTCTTGCAAGTTTAGATTGGTTTTTAATTTATCTAAACAGGATGGCTCCCACTGTCTCTCGAATCCCTCCTCAAACCATAAAGGAAGAATTTAGTCGGGATCAATCTCACCGTACAATACTTGCTTAACCGTTTGGCCAGGCCAGTGTCGGTTTTTCGAGGGAGGTTTTCCAACGCTTTCGCGAAGTTCCTTAATTAATTAACCTCTTTTTCCTGTGGGCATAGCCCCGCTAACACCTTTCTAGACACCTACTTGGTTTATAGCATTGATCGTTAAGCGAGAAAGTTTCCGAGGTGTAGCATATACTCACAGTAGGATCGGGATCTAAATATCATCGCGTGAAAAAACTGAAGGAATCCTACCAGAATCATCACACTCCAAATGGTATGCAACATTAGCAAGTTTCAGTACTTTTGAAACTCCCGATGAGGTTTTTGCCCCTAGGACCCAAGTGACCTTGACTGAGCCAACATATCAAAGGATCATAGTCAAGTTCAACCCGTCATTATCTTGACTGCATTAGACCCACCTATACGAGTCCTTGACTGAGCCAAAATGACCGCACGACTGTCCTAACCAATCACTTTGTATCCTACAGATAAATATTACATAGCTACCGTACACTACGCCTCGGCTGAGCACGAAATACGTACCACGAATACTAAGCAATATCAATCCGAAACGATGGAGGGCTATGACTGGGTTTTGGCGAAAACCCGTTAACGTAATGAACTTGATATCGTTGAAGGAACGTGATACACTTTTTGAAAATATAGTGACGAAAATTTTTGCTAAAGAGGTCATTCCCTGTGAAGGGATCTCGGCTCTTTCCTTGTCGAATAAGGTGCTGAGCATTCATAACCGAATACCTCGATGCAAAGCAAGAATAATCGACTATAGTGAAGTTATCACCCTGACGCAAACTTTTGTCCAAGGGGTCACTCCCGATGAGGGGAACTCGGCCCTTGCCTCGTCGTATGTGGTGCTGGGCATTTATAACCGAATACCTCGATGCAAAACAAAAGTGAACGTCCTTGCAATAACAGCTTTTTGAAAAATTGTTCCAACAATGTCTTTTAGGTTTTTTTTCATGCAAGATAAAGTCGATGGCTACATGGACCGTAAAAGCCGGATCTTTGCTAAACAACACACTAACATCCTAACTAGAGATTTATCTACTCGGTTAGGGGTTATACCTCAACTTGAACTTCTTCTCTTCTTGTTGTTCTTCTCTTTGCTTGCTCCGAGGGTTGATCCGGACTTTGGTCACCTCCGCGGCCTCCCTGAGTCGAAGACGATCCACCCGAGAGATGTACACCGAGCTCCACCTCGAGCCGAGGTAACTAGGGCAAAGAGATTGCTAGTCTAGAAGCCCTAGGTCGTGTAGAAGTGGTAAAGGGATGGTTTTGTCTTTGTGGGATCTTTATCTCTCAACACATGAGATCAAAAGATGAATCAAGAGGAGGAAGAAGGAGGAGCTCGCAACCATGGTGCATTTCTTTTCTTCTCACTAGAAAAAGGCAAGAGAGAGAATGAGAAAGAAATTATGAGCTAAAGAAAATGAACCATGGTTCAATAATACACCAAAAACATCATTACAAATCCTATCAAGATAAAGTTGATGGCTACATTGAAATGACCATTATCATAATCCAAAAGAAAAAGAAAATGAAAAGAAGAGTGTAGACCTCTCTTGAAGGTCAATGGTCAACACGGTCAACTAGTCAACAAAGTCAAGAGAGGTCATGGTGGTTAAATGGTCAATGCAATTAGCCATCATAAAATTATCACTAAAAGGATTGGTAAATGATGCCCGCGGCTCATAATGGTTTTGACCAAACGAATTGCCAAAACCCTAATGAGTCCACCTCAATATGGTTTTGACCGAATCAACTGTCAAAACCCTAATGAGCCTGCCACATAACGGTTTTGGTCGAACCAAGTGCCAAAACCCTAATGAGGCACCTCCTCCTTCATCGATCCGGAAAACTGTGCATACACACCTGCACCCGCATTCCGTAGAATGCGGATGCACAGAAGACAAAACAAATCCATCTGTGCAATACTAGGATCCGGCTTATACCAAAGCCTACTAGTATTGCCTGCCCGAACATCAGACGCACACAAGTGTACGTAAGTGATCGCATCCCTGCCGTAAAACCATACGGCCTCTACACGTTTCGCTCAGTGCAGGGAAACTCTCTATGTGGGACTCTAAAGACTCGACACTACGCTGGCAGTGGGTTTAACCACAGACCGCAAGCGGCACTAGCTGTACGTAACGGTCCCCAGGTAGATGTCGATAAGAAGGCCGATGAGGTAAACCCATCTGATCTCCTACTTAGCCTGTATGTGACAATCTCCGTACAGTCCGGTCTGTTCGTCTGATACATCGCATAGCGGACCTAGGGGGCGGTAAACGTCAGTCCCCTAATAGCGGTACAAGTCGTGTCGGAATGAAGCCCAGAACACCCTGAGATAACACTGGAAACCTACCAGTATATCTCTGTTGCCCTGGCCAGGGACTACTCGTGTAATGGCTCTCCTAGACACAGCGCGATGTCAACCCCCAATACCGGGAGAGGTGAATCCTGTCTAACCGTCACTGACTCCAAGTGCATCGGGACTGCACCCAACTACTACCTGTTTGCACGACTCAGTAGAGCAGTGGTAGGGTAGTAATCAAAGAACAGTGGGAACACACTCAAGGCGAAGTGACAGTGTCAAGTCAGCGGACTAAGCTGTACTCATGTCACCTGGGAACGGATAACTGACGATAGGTATAATACCAACCATCAGTTCCCGATGAGTCTTGTCCAGTGTACTCGTAACCTAACGAGCACCCGCATTCTATCTCAAGTACGACGTACTGACAGCTGTGGGACAGACCGTCTCCCGTGCTGGGATAAGAAGCGCATACGCTAGTCTACTCCGGAGTATCGATGCCCTATCTCGATAATCCCACGACAAGGGACGTGTATAAAGATTTGCTTGTGGATTACCCAGCCCCCACGAGTGTGATCGCCATCACAACGCCGGTAATCAAGCAAAGATCCTAAGGGCTCTACTAATGCGTATAGGTGATATAATAAATAATCACACATGTACACATTAAAGCAGAGACAAACCAAGTACCATACTACTATATTGAGCAATATTGTCTGTACAACTGTGAATATCCCAAGATTCCATCAAGTAATATACATACTAGTACGATACAGTAATGGCCTCTAGGGCATATACACTAACAAACTAGTTGTTGTTATTTCTTTTCTTGTTCTCTTTTCTTCTCTTCTTCTATCCATATTTTCAAGCGATGATACTTGACGGAGTTCCTTGCTAAGGTGAGGACCCAAGAGTTAGCTTGCTTCTCTTGTAAAACCGTATTTTCCTCTTTTCTTCCTTCTTGTTTTGTTTTCTTTTCTTTAATGATGTGTGAATAATTTCTCTCTTGTTAAGGCTATGGAAGGTGGTATGAGGGACGGAGAAATCTCATGTACTTCTCTTCGCCAAACATCTTGAAACGAACCCCGACCAAACAATCGCAACTCCCTCGCTTAGGCGCGCTATACGTGACATATAGCCGCGACCTAAGTCGAGAAGTCCTTTTAGTGCACTACAAAGTGACATGTAGTTGTGACTTAATTGGATACATGGTTGCCGGTGTTTGGTCGAGGGTTGGAAATAAGTGTATTTAGCGGACGGACAAGTGGCACTAGTAATGGATTTAGCGTTAGAAAGCTTGCTTAAACTCGCAAATCCCATTCCTATGTCCTCCTAATCCCCTCTACTTTCTATTATCCCAACATCGTCTTAAGAATGGCTAAAGATAAGTACAAGACTAATCCTAACTCTACTAACCAACCTTAACCTTAACATGCTTACTTGAACATAAATACTAACACATAGGATAGAATTGAACAAACATATACACATTCTTTATTGACTCGTCTAAAACTCGAACGAACATATAACCATCTCCCTGCGGATCGACCCGTGCTCAACCGGCTAGCTGCATAGCGACACCGTCCTGATCGCGGTTATAACTTTAGAACTTTGAACATCCGACACGCCAAAAGCTTGCGATCAAATGGCGCCGTTGCCGGGGAGACGGTAGCGTATTTTCTTTCTTGTTATTCGGGTTAATATTCTTTTTGTATATATTTATAAATAAATAAATAAATCGTTTTGTTATTTTTGATAATTTTTGTGTGCAAGTGTGCAGGCTAATCTGGAGCAAGTACCGTAATCCAAAAAGAAAACAGAGAATTTTATTTTGGAGAAGAGACCAAGGGGAGTGCAGGGACCCAAGTTGAAGCCCCAACTAAGCAACTTGACCGCGGAACCGCGGTCAAAGGCGTGCTTTAGCCGCGGTTCCGCCAACGTATTGTGGCCTCAGTGCCCCAATTTTTTCCTGCCCTGTCTCTATTCTTTTATCGTCTTTGTAAATTCCACTATACTGTATTTTCTGCAGATTTTTGCGGATCTGCAAACGACGATTGTAGGGAGCAAAGTGTACGTTCAAGGCTAAGGTGATTGCAAAGTACAGTGCCAAAGATCCGGGTAGTTTGACCCGCGCAAGCGAACTTTTCAAGCTTACCGGATTTGATTCTACGGGGGTTTCCTAACCCAAAAACTTAACGGTACGTACTTTACTAACACCTTCTTCTCAAATCCGACGCATCGAATATACTATTCTTTGCAGGATTTTATGCAAGTTCGCCAACAAACGCTAAAAATTGACTAACCCGTATATGTTGCAGTGCCGTGCTTAAACTAAAAAACTATTGTTTGATTCTTTATAGAATTTTTATGGAATTGCGCATTGCATACATTAATACGGACTTAAGGGCAAGAGAACCCCACAACATACGGTAAAGGATTTCATCACCTTTTCCGTGGCCCACAAATCACGAACTTGAGCATAACGTTTACCCGCACAAACTTTAAAAGAAATTATACTTTAAGCCTTAAGGACTGCGCGCTCACTAGGAGAAGTTAACTGTGTTTAGAAGCTCGCTTAACGGTATATTGTTTACGGGGTGTCTAGAAAAGTGTTAACGGCGAAACCTCCTAAAGAGAAAGGGTTATTTAATTAAGGACCTTCGCGAAAGCGTCGGAAAACCTCCCCTTATCTCTGCACTTACCTGGCCTCGTGATCAGTGTATCTTGAGCCCGTTTCTCGACACAGTTTTTACTTCGACAATCAAGTTCTGGAGCAGGTCTAGTTGACCTAGGTGAACCCTAGACCAATTAGGTGCGTGGTATTTTTGTGTCGTAATTATTTTTGTCCAGATTCTTTTTGTTTATATATTTCATTCTTTTGTTAATATCTTACTAAAAAAAATTAACATTCTTTCCCCCCTCATTTTCTCTTCCTTTCTTTCTTTCTCTCTTCATATCATGGGTACTCCACCTAGAAAATCTCTTGCCGAACTTTGGTACCCACAAACAGACATTACTTCTTACGGTTCTTGCTTTGGCCGAACGTCGAACGATCCCTCCATGCCCAAAATCTCTTTGAAAGATCGGATAGACACGTCTAGGACAAACACTTGCCCTCTGCAATCCACTTTGTATCAACCTTTTCAACCTCCCCCACCCTCTTATGTTGATTCCCCTTTTGCAAGTCGTCATTTGTCCGTCGCTGAACATATTGAACAATCCTGTAGCCGATCTTTCACTCCTTTCACCACTACAGATTTTTGGGATCAACAATTCCATTCACCTTCTTATCCAAATGTTGATCCTGCTCCTGTCCAGCCATTCAATTCCTACCAGGCCTACCCGACTTTTGCACCTTCCCTAGACATTGCTTCTGAACCGCCATTTGGGAGTTTTCAGTATCCAAACAACTTTGAATCTTTTACTGAAACTCCTTCACAATCCATGTCTAGTCTGGAACAGTCTTTGGAAGACTTTAGTGTAGCGTCGTACCAACAGATGATGGATTTAAATGCGTCCATGGCCGCCCTCATACAACCTAGTGACCCGGTAGCTAGTTTTCAACTAGCTCCAAATTTTCCAATGTATGAAGAGGCGGTAGGACAGGTTGAGAATTTGAGTGGAGAGAGTGAGATGTACCCCTTCCGAATCAAGCCTACCCGTTTCAACTTGAATCCCACAACTCCGGTTTTGAATGTCTATCTAATGTTCCAAACGATTCATTGATTAAAGATAGAACAGATAATGAGTTGTGCGACTTTGTAGTGTTTGATTTACCTGATTGTGAAGGGTCCCTTCTAAGTGAAACTGTTCCTAAACATTTTGACCTCTACACCTCCACTTTAGAACCTGAATTGATTGATATCCATGCTTTTGTTGAGGTGTCTGAGTATATAGATTTTCACTTGATTGAGGATATTGACGCTGGGAATACTTTGGATGATTAACCTGTATATTTGGTTGAGTTTTTCTCTCCCATTCATCATCCCGAGTCATTAAATGTTTTTCCCGAACCCCATATGCGTCTGGATTTTGAAGATAAATGCATGGATGTGCTGAATTTTGAGGAAAATTTTGAGGATAGTTTTGAGGATGAACCAGTTTTAATTGATGAGTCGGATTTTCCAATTCATCATGTTCCTTTCATTGACTGTGTACACCCTCCTGAACCTTTAACCGATAACCTTCCTCAATCACCTACCTCCATCCTTTCCATCGTTCTGACCTTGCAAGAAACCGTCTCACTTTCATTTCATATGTCTAGTTTACCGAGTTCGGCGTACCCATGGTTTCTCACGAATCTTGAGGGATTTGACCCCATTTCTCGACAGGTTAATAGATTAGCACATTCGCTTTTTACACATCAGTCATCACAAATTGTGCTAATTTATTCGCTCCATTTCCACCCTCAAGTTCATATTCCACTTCTTTCTCCCATCCGCCATTCTTCTCTTCCACCGAGACCGGACGCCACTTCTATCCCCATACGGTCTCGCGTGTTTCTTATTTCTTTTCTCTACACTCCATTCTTTCACCAACCGTCGCTTTATAACGATAAAATCTTTGAATGGTTGGTACTCACTTTTGGCCTGTGTAAGGCCTTGTATAGTTCGAAACTGTTCTCTTTCCCCCCTAATCCTACACTTCAATGCTTAACAGTGGAAACACTGTTTTACTTAAGTTTGGGGGGGGGGGACTCTTTTTTTTGTATATATTTTTTGTTTTTCTTTTTTTTTTGTATATAATTTGTTTTTAGGGAGAGCGCCGACAATTTTGACCCTCATGGTATAGCCTGACAGTGAGGGCACTATCAAGTTTAAGTTTGGGGGTGTGCTCGGTAAGCTTTCTTCCTTCGCATTCATTTGTATATTCTGCATTTGCATACCTTATTAAAAACCCACAAAAATTGAAAATTTTCCAAAAAATATAAAAACTGTCGTAAAGTTAGCTAATAGGGTAACTTAGATTTTTATTCTGAAAGTTTAGTTGATATGTTAAAAATAACTAAATTCTATGCTTGGGAATTGAAAACCCTTAAAATAACCCTCATTCTGTCTAACTTTGATAAGTATACGTCCTTACAGTTTTTTTTGAGAAATAGGTAATCTTGAGTTCAGTTCTTGAGTTAAGTCAAGATGAAGGGAAAGTATTGAAGCTTTACTGAAAGATAAGTCTGAAAAATAGTTTCCTTTCTTGAGTTCAAATTTAGAAAGTATATACCCTACAAACTGCACTTACACGCACCTTGAAACTTGGGATAGTAAAAGATACCTAGAAATACTCTTGCCTGAATACCTAGTATGAAAAAAAAACGGTAATTAAAGCTACACCCCAAAAGAGCATCATTGAAAAATATATCCGGTCTTGAAAAATAAAAAGAAAAAAAAATAGAATAAGTCAAGACCTGGAAACTTCTATTTACGCTTTGAAGTTCACACATTCAGTAATCGGTCGTTAGAGCCTCAAGAAGCATTAACAGTCGCATGAAAGGTGTGTGAGCAAATCCGTCCATCCTTATTGAAAAGAAGTAGTATTAGGTATTAGGGCAACGGTATTATAGCTTGAATTGAATTCTTTAGTGTATGGGTGCAAATATACACACACGTAGGGGTCTACAATCGATGTTTGGATAAAAGATAGAAATGAAGAATAAGACTTTTGTTTTGTATAAAGTTAATAAAAATCTCTGATTTAAGACCGCACTTTAGAAGGAAAACTCAGGAGATACCAACATCTTTATAAACTTTTTTGGAACGTATAAAATCTGAAGTTAAATAGAAAGGAGGTGTGAAGCATTGGGGTTGAATATTTCTAACTTAGGATGATAGAGTTTCTAACGTAAATACTAAACTGCAGGAGTAGAATCGATGTTAACTTATGACACTAGGTTGACGGGATTTTGTGGGTGTAATCCGCTGAAAACCCTCAGGAGACAACACTCCTCCTACCAGGGACACCTAGAGGTTTAACGGCTTGTTGCACGAGCTCAGTGCAATCGCGTTGCCTGCGAAAGTGAGGTTAGGATTTTTTTGTGAATAATTGGTTTTGCTCGGGACGAGCAAAAGTTAAGTTTGTGGTATTTGTTCATACCAGAATATTGCTTTTACTACCGCCCATTCTTACGCTCGTTTGTTTATAGGTAGGTGCTTTTAATCCGTGTTTGCTATATATTTACAGGATACAGGTTCCTAGTCCAAAATAACGCAATTGATACAAAATCTCTACTGTTACGCCAAAATACAGAACATCTGTTGACAGCAGATAAAAGCCGGCTTCCGGTAATCTGTATCCGTCCAGTGCCGCTTACCAGTTCCAGAGACAAGACATATGACAGTGGTCATTCGTGTCTCGGACAAGCACAGAGCACGAGGGGGGCAACACAAGAATCAATGGGTGCGCGGAGCTCGAGGGAGAAAAGGTCAAAAGTATTATTTTTTATGCCATTTTGGACTATTGCGGATCTGAAGAAATCATGGAAGAATATTGACATTTGGGACCTGTTAAACAGAAGACAATAGCAGCACAAGAAACCCACAAAAACCAGACATCCCAAATCCCCAGAAGGACCGCGGATCCGCGGCCAACATAGTGACTCGGCAGAGAGTGAAACTTTGGAGGTAGTTTTGACATTTCATATGGGGTCAGAATTTGGCCCTAGGGTTTCAGCACGCAGCCTATAAATAGCCCAGTTTTGTGCAAGCCAAGGACTTCTTCATGTCTTGATTTCCATTCTCTCTTTAGCTTAGTTTCTTCTTCTTCTTCATTCTTTCCTCCATGAGAATTGTAGTGAGAGCTTTTTGAGTGGAAGATCGATGAAGATGAGAGTTATTTTTATCTTGTCTCTTTTATTTATTTTCTTGTAATTTTATTATCTTGTATTGTAATTTTATTATTTGTTTTTAACTAGTTGTTGTTATTTCTTTTCTTGTTCTCTTTTCTTCTCTTCTTCTATCCGTATTTTCAAGCGATGATACTTGACGAAGTTCTTTGCTAAGGTGAGGACCCAAGAGTTAGCTTGCTTCACTTGTAAAACAGTATTTCCTCTTTTCTTCCTTCTTGTTTTGTTTTCTTTTCTTCAATGATGTGTGAATAATTTCTCTCTTGTTAAGGCTAAGGAAGGTTAAGGTTAAGATCAACGGAGAAATCCCTTGTACTTCTCTTCGCCAAACATCTTGAAACGAACCCCGACCAAACAATCGCAACCCCCTCGCTTAGGCGCACTATACGTGACATATAGCCGCGACCTAAGTCGAGAAGTCTTTTAAGCGCACTACAAAGTGACATGTAGTTGTGACATAATTGGATACATGGTTACGGGTGTTTGGTCGAGGGTTGGAAATAAGCGTATTTAGCGGACGGACAAGGGGCACTAGGAATGGATTTAGCGTTGGAAAGCTTGCTTAAACTCGCAAATCCCATTCCTATGTCCTCCTAATCTCCGCTACTTTCTATTATCCCAACATCGTCTTAAGAATGGCTAAAGATAAGTACAAGACTATTCCTAACTCTACTAACCAAACTTAACCTTAACAAGCTTACTTGAACATAAATACGAACACTTAGGATAGAATTGAACAAACATATACACATTCTTTATTGACTCGTCTAAAACTCGAACGAACATACAACCTTCACCCTGCGGATCGACCCGTGCTCAACCGGCTAGCTGCATAGCGACACCGTCCTGATCGCGGTTATAACTTTAGAACTTTGAACATCCGACACGCCAAAAGCGTGCGATCAGTTGTCACACAGTGTTTCTCGACACAGGATATGGATATATTATCAGATATTATGGTTACTAGATCTATGGTTTTAGATCTAGATTTGGGTAGTTTCCCAATTTGGGTACTTAGACAGTATTCTAAAGGTGTTTTAGATTGGACGACTCCTGGCATGGTGGTGTACCTACAGGTGATGGAGTCTCCCTCTATAAAGGTATCTTACAGACTAAAGGGAGAGGGATGTGCATGATTGGCATATCACTTGCTTAGGCAATTGAGTCGATCGTGAGATGTCAAGTACCACACCATATATTGTTTTTGCACTAGATGCAATAAGTCTATATTAATCCAATCCTGGAGAAACATACGGAAGCAGTTTTAGAACATAAGTGGATGTTCTACGGATTTAATGACGGCAGCCTCCTTCGAGAGATAGTTATCATTCCAGGCTTCCAAAGGTGACATGGATGACAGAGTGATTGTCAGAGTTATAGTTTTCCCTCTGATGAAAGGGGTAGTATTATGGACAGGTGGTCTAAGAGGATACTGTGGGAGGCATGGTGCATGATACTGATTAGGTTCAGTTGTCGATACAGTCTAAGAAATTTGGATTTGGAGTTCATTTATGAACAAGGTCCCATCAGATATCCAGACATATTCTAAGACAGGTATTACTCAATTCGGGAGATGGCTTTCTCCGCGAACTTGACATTAAGAGAGACATAGAAAGGAACATCAGGGCGGATCCACTCGCTGAGGCTATTTCTCGAACACAAGAGTTTTACAAACGGGCTTTGTGAAACTGATTAGTAGAGGAGTTGGATGTTCGGTATCACACGGGCTGTGAGTATGCGACATCGCAATAATTAGCCTTAAGTGCAAGTGGAAGATTATTGGATATAGTTCCCTCAAAGTCAAATATTGGATTGCAGGTACGTGATTTCAATGATTGAGGGAGGACATATACCGGTAGGACAGTCATACTCGAGATAATAGTATGCTATCTGGTTTGCCTTTATCAGTCGTGTACAGCTTTAGTTGACATTACTGTTCACTATTACACGTTGATAGGGCCCTTAGGATCCTGCTTGACTACCAACAGTATGATGGCGATCATATACGTAAGAGTTGGGTAGTCTATAAGCACATCCTTAAATGCGGTCCCTAGTCGTGGGAGTTTCGAGACAGGGCATCGATACTCCGGAGTAGACTTGTGTATAAAGTCGAGACCCCGACGAGGGGCGGTGGCCAGTCTCACAGGCCATTGGTGTCAGTTGGATCACCTAAAATGTATACAGGTGCTCATTAGGTTATGAGTGCACCGGACAGGACTCGCCGGGAACCTGCTAGTTGGAATTTATACCTAGCGTCAGATAGCAGTTCCCTGGTGACATGTGTACAGGTTAGTTCATCGACCATAGGTAGTCATTTGTCTCATGTGAGTTCCCACCATGCTTTGATTATTACCCTACTACGGCTCAAAGGAGTCGTGCAAACAAGTTTTAGTTGGGTACAGTCCCGAGCCACATAGGGGCAGTGAGCAGATCGGCAGGGGATTAGTCTCTCCCGGTATTAGGGGTGAGATCGCGCTGTGTCTAAGAGAGCCATTACACCAAGTTCTTGGCCAAGGCAGGTGAGAATTACTGGTAAGTATTCCAGTAGTTTCTCATGGTGTTCAGGGCTACTCTCCGACACGACTTATACCGCTATTGGGGGTCTGACGTTACCAGCCCCGTAGGCCGGATATGCGATGCTCATAGACGAACGGACTGGACTGTACGGATATTGTCACTGATAGGCTCAGTGGGGTTCCAGGATGAGTTCGCTCATCGGCTTCCGTTTCGGTCAGTACAAGGGCAGCCGTTACGCATAGCTAGTGCCGCTGACGTGCTTATGGTTAAACCCACTGCGAGGGTACTGATGAGTCTTTGGAGTCCCCCACAGATAGTTTCCGAAGTTCGGGCGAAACGATATAGAGGCCGTATGGTTTTATGGAAGGGTTCGAAAATGCACGTGCACTTGTGCACGTGTCATATTTCGGACATATAATACTGGTGGGCTTTGGTTTAAGCCTGATCCAAGTATTATATTAAGTCGGAATATTTTAGTCTCATCGTATTCGTATTCGGTCGGAATACGGGTACAAGTATGTATATACAGGTGAGGGGTATTCTCGTAATCCGTTACGAGAATATTTTAGAATATGCATTTCTTTTTGGATTAATCATTTTGGTTTAAATGATTATTGATTTTGGAAAGTGTGACTCATTCTTGGTGACACATTTCTTCTAGCATGTTCATTAGTGACTCATGCTAATAAGTCACTAAGTGTGTCATGATAGAATTAATTGTGTTTTGTTTTGTGTATAGATATTTTAGGGTTTGTGGAGATATTTTTGGGAGATATTTTCTTTACACAAACCATATATATCCACTCACAAAAGAAATCAACACAAGTGATTATGCTTGAGTTCTTGCTCTCTTGATAGTTTTCTTGAGTTCACAATTTCCAATCCTTAGCATCTTTTTCAACCTCCACTCTTACCCTCTCATGTGATGAGAACCAAAGAGTGTATTGAGACAAAGTATTCTACTCATTCTCTACTTCATCTTGGACATGTCGGTTTGCATACTTCTTGTCCGAGTTGCCTCGGTATAGAGGCGGGAGCCCATTTAAAGATCCGTTGATGTGGTGCCACCTCGACGAGGAGCAAAGAGATCAGAGTTGCCGCGAGGAGCGTGGGATGATGGCTAAAGACCGAAGGACTCGGATCGAGCGGTATAGACTTTCTACCCCTTTACAGTTAGTTAGTTTAGCGTTAATGGCAAGATCCGGGTTATAGTATGCGATAGCGCCAGTTATAAAAGTTTTTGTTCCGCGTTTGGCGTCAGAATGACGGCCGGGGCGCTACCGTAGACTTACAAAAATGACGGTATGCAACATACCTAAAGCCAATCAGGTATACCGTGGTATAAAATCTCATAGCCACGTGCGTTAACATGCACAAAATCGAATCAAGATACTAAAAGTGCAAGGAAACTACACCGAAAGCACAATTCAAATCACATGCATACCATTGGCATGCAATCAAATCATCATCTCGAATGACATCAAATCGAAGTCAAGTGCAACTGTGGTGCACAAAATCGCAATCATGCAAATAAATCGCCCAAAATACCGAAATCCAAGATGACGGAAACAGTCCCACTCAAGCACATCCTCTAAAGATCTCTGGCCAACTGTCATGGTCACTCATAACATATCTCGTTGACGATGCCGTACTCTGGCCTACTGGGTGAGCACAATATGACTGATCCTGGGTCCAAGTCTTCTCGTGTAGTATTTCCAGAAAAATATGTCGAGGTCTCTACCAATCTCGTTTCTGCCAAACATCCCTGAAGTTATCACCCTTTAGTAAATCTATTTCTTATTCTGGAACGGCTGCATACTCATCACAACTTCTTCTGGATGATATATCCATATAAAACGCCTCTGCATGCGTATCACATCTCTGATGTCAACGGAGTGGAACGTCATCTCGTCGATTCTCGTACGAACCACTTACTCCACTTTTCTCTAATGTCGACTGATTCGGACTCGTCTATTCATGGCTGCATGGACCGCGCTCCAACGGCTATACTCATATCTGGAGTCTCCCAAGTAATGCATTCCATCACAGTTCCATAATCCCCCAAGAGCTCAACTCTTGAGTACAGTTTGTTAGTGTATATGCCCTAGGGGCCATTATTGTATCATACTAGCTTGTATATTATTTAATGGAAGCTTGGGATATTCACAGTTATATTAAAAGTCTTGCTCAACATAGTAGTATGCTACTTGGTTTATATCTATCTTAATATGTGTATATGTTTCTTTTAGCATATCGTGAATACATAATGATAGAGCCTATAGGATCTTGCTTGACTTGCAGCGTTGTGATGGCAGTCACACTAGTAGGGGCTGGGTAGTCTACAAGCACATCTTTTTTCACGTCCCTAGTCGTAGGATTATCGAGATAGGGCATCGATACTCCACATTAGACTTATGTGTACGCTTCTCATCCCAGCAGGGGAAATGGTCTGTCCCACAGCCATTAGTATGTTGTACTGGAGATAGTATACAGGTGCCCATTGGCTTACGGGTACACCGGACAGGACTCGCAGGGAACGGTTGGTTGGTATTATACCCGTCGTCGGTTAACAGTTCCCAAGTGACATGAGTACAGTATAGTCCGTTGACTTGACACTGCTGCTTCGTCTCGAGTGTGTTTCCACTGTTCTTAGATTACTACCCTTCCACGGCTCAAAGGAGTCGTGCAAACAGGTAGTAGTTGGGTGCAGTCCCGAAGCGCTTGGAGGCAGTGGCAGTTAGAAAGGATTCGTCTCTCCCGGTATTGGGAGTTGATATCGCACTGTGTTTGGAGTGCCATTAAGCAAAGTCCGTGGACAGGGCAAACGAGATTTACTGGTAGGATTTCCAGTAGCTTCTCAAGGTGTAATAGGCTTCACTCCGACACGACTTATACTGCTTTTAAGGGACTGACGCTTGCACCCCCTAGGCCCGATATGCGATAGTATTATATGAACAGACCGGACTGTACGGAGATTGTCACATCAGGATCAGTAGGAGTTCGGATGGATTTCCTCATCGGCCTTCTTATCGACATCTACATGGGGACCGTTACGTACAGCTAGTACCGCTTGCGGCTTGTGGTTAAACCCACTGCCAGCGTAGTGTCGAGTCTTTAGAGTCCCACACAGAGAGTTTTCCTGCTTCAGGAGAAACGATATAGAGGTCGTATGGTTTTACGACAGGGTTCGGACATATACGTGTACTTGTGCACGTATGATGTTCGGACAGATTATACTAGCGGGCTTTAGTTTAAGCCAGATTCTAGTATTGGATTATTGGATTTATACAGTCTCAGAATTTTCGTGTTTTACGGATGGGAGGGGCATTCTCGTAATTAGTCGAGAAGCTTCTAGAAGATAGGTGACTCATTTAGATTTAATTCATTTATGAATTAAACTAAATGAGGTGGAGAGCTTATGTGTAAATTGCATTAAATGAATTAGTGACTCATGAGATGATTCATCCAAATAAGTTAATGAAGCATTTATTGCTTAATGACTCATGTGATGATTCATTGACTGTATTAAATGAAGCATGGTTGTAATTATCATATATGATTTATTTGATAATCTTTAAGCTTCATAAAATATAGAATTGAGTTATAATTTATTTCATTCTCACATACACGCACTCTCTCCTCAAGCTCTCCTCTTCTTCAACCTAACCCTAATCCTCTCATGTGTTGAGATCCCAAGGGTTAGAAAGACTAATTAATCCTTAATCCATCACTATATCCTCTAGGTTACTTGGATTAGCAATCCTAGCCACTTAGTTACCTCAAGTGAGAGGTTAAAGCTTAGAGAAGGAACTCTCGGGTGGATCTTCTATCACATCGAGGAGGCCGACGAGGAGGTGAACAACAAGAACAAGAAGGACTAGTATCTTGAGCTATAATCATCTATCATAGTAGTTTAGCACTTTTAGATAGTTTGTTAGTTAGGGTTTAGCAATGATCCGTAAAGTTAGTCGATGTTAACGTAAACAAAATGATTGTTTTAACTGTTCCGCCTCCCCGCATCATGTGGGGTGTCTAACGTCGATTTACAATGGTATCAGAGCCTAGCTAAACCATAACCAATATGTTAGCAAAGTCTTTAGAAATTCGATCGTAAAATAATCCCGAAAAAAAGACGTTTTCACCATGTTTCTGCCGTTTTTAAAACGGTGTCTAAAAATTTTTCAGTGACCCTTAAAAATACAATCAGGGTTTTTTTAGAATTGTGAAGAAATTTGGGATCGTGACTCGACCAAACCACCGTGGAACCGCGGCCGATCCAAGCGATCCGCCGCGGATCCATGGCCGAGTTGACACCGAGTCAACCCAAATTTGCTCTGTTATTCTTCTGTGTTGATATTGTGTTTTCTGGAATGTTTTGTTTCTGCTCAGGTTTTATGTGCACATAAAATTGTTTGGAGTAGATTCATTTGTGTTGCTTGATCGAAATTCTAAGATGTTTGGATAACTAGATTATATCTATGTTGTGATTAATGTGTTCGTAAACCTCCCCTAACTGCTAGTATGTCGGTTAGCAGGGGATTGCACATTTCTGTAATGGTTTTTACTGGTTTGTGATTATGAACTTGTTGGATTGTCGTGAATGGATAGCCGGGGATGTGAGATGAGTGTTTCATTCATTGAATTGTAAATTGTAAATTGTAATTTGTTGTAATATTCTTATGCGGGGCACATCCGGGTTGAGGTTGTAACCACCGTTGTATTATTTCATTTACTGTTTTCTGCTCCTAGGATAGACCCAAGATGGGGTGCACAAACTACCGGGTACTTTGAAGTATTTAGTGGCCTACTCACGTCGTTGAGGGAGACCGCTTCACTTCGGGTACTTGGCGGGTAGTTTTCCTTACCCGTAGGGGTCTAGGGTAGGGTTTTGGCTATTCATCGCGACTATGTAATCCGATTTTCTTTGCAGGCTCAAAAGGAATGCGGATTCTTAGAAAATCCAATATGTTCATCTGTGATCTGGAATGCCTATTATTGCATCTGACGAATATACAATATCTATATATAATATCTAGTAGGCGTTACTTATGTTTTGCACCCGCGCTAGCCCAGCCCCCGCTCTGTCGTTAGTTAAGTAACCTAACGGGTGAATGACGGGACCCAGTAGTGAATACGAATGGCATAAGAGGACGTTGTATTTTCGTTGTTTTCTGCAATGATAGGTTAATTGATGGGCCGCATTATATTAATGCAAAGAAAATAAACCAAAGTTGAATCGTTGGAACAGTTTAAAAGAAACCACTCGGTTATTTTAAAAACATAACATTTTTTTAATTGCGGAGCTTAAAACACTCCTTTTAAAACCTATCAGGTTCCTACGATCATATCAAGTTCACTACGTTCACGGTTTCGCCAAAACCATTTGTAGCCCTCCGTCATTTCATTTGGGTATTCAGCAGTATTCAAGCTATGTATTTTGACCAACGCCAAGGCATAGTGTTTGGTAGCTGCTGGGTATTCATCTGTTGCATAGATAGATGGGTTGGTTTGGGACAGTCGTACTGCCATTAGGCCAACGTCAGAGGTATGTACGGGTGGGTTCAAATTAACAAGGTTGACATGTGACTTATGACATTTTGACCAACGCCAAGGTCATAAGAGCATGGGGCAGAAATTCACATCGGGAATTTCTAAATAAACTGAAATTTTCTAAGAGGTGCATACCATTTGGTGTGTGATAATTTTGGTATGATTCCTTCAGCTTTATCACACGATGATATTTCGATCTCGATTTTACTGTGAGTATATGCTACTCATCAGGAGATTCTTTCACTTAACGATCAATGCTATAAACCAAGTAGGTGACAAGAAAGGTGTCAGCGGGGCTACGCCCCCAGAGAAAACATGTTATTTAATTAAGGAAATTCACGAAAGTGTTGTAAAACCTCCCTCGAACCGACACCGGCCTGGCTGAACGGTTAAGCAAGTATTGTACGGTGAGAATAGTCCTGACCAGTTCTTCTTTTATGGTTTGAGGAAGAATTTGAGAAACAGTGGGAGCCATCCTGTTTAGATAAACTAAAAACCACTCTAAACTTGCAAGAGCATCATGCTAAAGTGTTTCCTCTCTCTCTCCTAATTGCAGCGAACCAGAACATGACATGGCTTAAGTTATTATTAGATAAAATTATTTTGGCAGGGCCAAACTATAAAGATTGGTTCCGGAATGTAAAGATGGCAATAACATATGACAAATTGGGGTATGTCCTTACTACTAAAGCCCCTGCCGTCCCAGGATCAGAATCCAGTGTCGCGGATAAGGAAATCCGCAAGACCTTAGAGATTGAATGTGTTGGGTTCCTAGGCACTCTTATGAAGGTCCATAAGGCATCAACCATGACTGGATAAAAATTTAGACGTGCCGAACAACTCAAAGCCGGGATCTTTGCTAGATTATTAGGGTTTAACATGCAAGTAAATATCTTTACAACTAAGTGTGAGGGATTACAACCTTTGTAGCCGCTCCTTTGCTTTATAAGCTCCGAGTAGAAGTCCCTTCGCCGCGATCCATGATCTTCCGGACTCAAAAGAGGCTCCACAACTCGAACGATCAATGCTGGCTTGTAGTATTCCTTTTCTCCGATGTTCTACCTCAAAGTTTCTATAACTCAAGCTCTCTCACTCTAATGAGGTGAACACCCTAATCTAATTAGCTAGATTAGATGAGGATGATGGAGTAGTATTTATACTTTCTTTTTATATCAAATTCTCACATGAAATCATCTCAAAATGAAAACCTAGTGAGCTTTCTCAAAGCACAAGGTTGAAGAAGAAGAAGAAGATAATGCATAATCATTTTGTGATGAATAATGAAAAGATATATGATTAATAATGTAACCATGGTCAATCATGATTAGGCTAACCCATGAAGTGAATTAACTAGGGCTAAGGTTTGGGTTGAGTTAAATAATGAGTCATAAGAAAATATCAACCATAATATCTTTCTCATGACAAAAGAAAACCATCTAGAAGGTTCATGAAAGAACTAACCCAATTCAAACCCTAACCTAGTATAATCTCCACTAAACATGTTTCATTAGTAATCATATCATGTTACAATAAAATATATCACATATATATTATATATTTGTAACAAAAGAAAATAATACAATTAATATATATCGCATATATATCAATGTATTACCCGGTGAGAAAATGAAATAATAAAGCGAGCCAATATTAGATAATGTAATGCAATATATCATATATATTATTATACATTAAATTATCGAATCAACACTTGATCCGACAATCCGGCTTTATCGAATATTACCGACTAATATATCATGTACCGATTCATCGAATCAACACTTGATCCGATGACCCGGCTCATATCTAAATATTGCGAGAATATAATACGGTATCTCATATCGCATTATCCTTGGTCGTGCACATATCACATATATGCCCCCTACTCCGTTTTTCCTGAGTTAAGAAACCTCTGTGTATGACTCTAAAGAATCGTCAATATGCCGGTAGCAGGTGATGATCATATCAAACACCCACAAGCTGCAAGCGGTCATCTATACGTAACAACCACCCAGGTATTGAGCGATCAGAAGATCAACAAGCTAGCCTGTACATTCTCCTGTGAGTCCAATCTGTAACACTCCCGTACAGTCCGGTCTCTTCGTCTGATATGTTGCATATCTAGTCTAGGGATGGTATATGTCAGGCCCTAGTAACCGATAAGTCGTGTCGATGTGAGGCTCATAACAGGTCGAGAAACTACTGGTAGCACTTACCAGTAAATCTCTATATCCGTCCTGGCCAGGGACTTCCATTTATAGCCAATCGATCACAGCACAACATCAACTCCCTATACCGGGAGAGACGAATCCCCTCCTATCGCTCATTGCCTCCATGTGATTCGGGACTGCACCCAAAAGCCACCGTTTTGCATGCCCTCTTGGATGTGGTAAGGTGGAAATCAAAGCATAGTGGAATCACCCAAGACTCTATGACGATCTCGGGACTACAGACTATCCTGTACCAGTGTCACCGTAGAACTACCATCTGACGTGTGGTATATCACCATCTGGGAGTTCTCGGCGAGTCCGTCCAGTGTACCCGGTCTCCACTGAGTACCCGTACACCATCCTTGATGTCATAACACCGATGGATATGGGATCATCCATCGCCTATCATATGGGTCAAGATGCGTATACGCTAGTCTACTCTGGTATATCGATTCCCTGTCTCGATATACCCTCGACTAGGAACAGTTATAGGATGTACTCATCGACTACCATGGCCCCACTATTATGATCCTATCATAGTCCCAATAGTCGAGTACAGATCCTAAGGGTTTTATCAACATGTGAGAGTAAGAAAATAAACATATACAAGTCAACATGTTAAGATAAAGTGAAACCAAATAGCATACTATCATGACGAGCAAGAAAGTCCTCTCTATATATATCCAAGCATCCATTATAATATACATCATATGTACAACAGTGGCCTCTAGGGCATATAAGTAACTAACAATCTCCCACTTGCACTAAGGCCAGCTGCTATAGTATCTCATACATAGCATCCCGAATAATCTCTCAAATTGTATCTGGGGAATGGCCTTCGTGAGTGGATCCACAGTGTTGTCCTTCGTATCTACTCTCCTGACCTCAATCTCCCGGCGATCAACTATCACCCTGATCAGGTGATACCGCCTCAGAATATGTCTGGACTTTTGATGGGACCTGGGTTCCTTGGCCAAAGCCACAGCTCTATTGTTATCGCAATACAGAGGTATTGGATGTTCAATGGATGGAACCACACTAAGTTCACTAATGAACTTCTTTATCCAGACAGCCTCTTTGGCAACATCGTTGGCAGCGATGTATTCAGCCTCCATCGTCGAGTCTGCAATGGTATCCTGTTTGGAACTCTTCCAACACACCGCCCCACCATTGAGGGTAAAGACAAATCCCGAGTGCGACTTAGAGTCGTCCTTATCACTTTGGAAGCTCGAATCGGTAAAGGACTCCACCTGGAGTTCTCCGTTACCATACACCAAGAACATCTCTTTAGTTCATCTCAAGTACTTGAGAATGTTCTTAACAACTATCCAGTGACTCTCTCCAGGATCTGCTTGATACATACTCACTACACTTAGTGAGTATGCTACATCTGGTCTGGTACATAGCATCGCATACATGATAGAGCCAACTTCCGAAGCATAGGGTATCCCTTGCATGCGTGCTCTCTCCAATTCAATCTTGGGAGACATCTCTTTGGAGAGAGTGAGTCCAGAGATCGTGGGTACGTTCCCACGCTTGGATTCATCCATACTAAAGCTCTTTAGTATGGTGTCAATGTACCTGGATTGGGAAAATCCCAGTATCCATTTAGATCTATCTCTATAGATCATAATTCCCACTAAGCAGGAGGCATCACCTAGATCTTTCATTGAGAATCGTTGTGATAAGAAGAGCTTGACTGAGTGCAGCATACGAACATCATTTCCTATCAAGAGTATGTCATCGACGTACAATACGAGGAAGACAACCTTACACTATGCAACCTTCATATAAATACAAGGTTCAACTACGTTTTTGATGAAGTCAAACTCTTTGACTACTACATCAAAGAAGATGTTCCAACTCCGCGATGCTTGTTTTAACCCATAAATGGATTTAAGCAATTTGCACACCTTTTCGCTGCTCCCACTATCTATGAAGCCCTCTTGCTGAGTCATGTACACGCTCTCTTCTAAATCACCGTTTAGAAAGGCGATCTTAACATCCATTTGCCAGATTTCGTAGTCATGGTATGCAGCAATGGCAAGTATGATCCGGATGGACTTAAGCATAGCCACTGGAGAAAAGGTTTCGTCATAATCCACACCTGGTCGTTGACGAAAACCCTTTGCAACAAGTCTAGCTTTGAAAGTCTCAACTTTTCCATCTACGCCAATTTTCTTTTTAAATATCCATTTTCTGCCAATGGGTTTTACTCCTTCAGGAGCAATTTCCAAAGTCCATACTTTGTTGGTGTACATGGATTCCATCTCAGATCGCATTGCATCCAGCCATTTCACAGCTTCACCACTCGTGATGGCCTGCTCGAAACTAGTCGGGTCATCATCTTCCATGATGCAATCCTCGTTCCCACCATCAATGAGAAAACCGTAGTATTTATCAGGTGGATGAGAAACCCTACTAGATCGGCGGAGAGGCCGGGGTTCGTCGGGAACTACTGAATCCTATGGTTCCATCAAATCTTCTGTTGTAGTTTGTTCTGCTGGAACTTCTTCCAGTTCTACCTCAGAGCCACTATTCTCTTTTGCAAGAAATTCCTTTTCTAAAAAGGTGGCGTGTTGAGCAACAAACACCCTTTGTTCCTCACTATGGTAGAAGATATACCCTTGCGAATGCTTGGGATATCCAACAAACTTACACAAAACAGATCTTGCCTCGAGTTTGTCTGGTTTTTGTCTTTTGACATAGGCCGGGCAACCCCATATCATAACAAAATTAAGATATGGTCTATTCCCTTCCCATATCTCATATGGAGTGGTAGGCACAGATTTCGTAGGAACTTTATTCAGTAGGTATGCCGCTGTCTCAAGCGTATATCCTCAAAAGGAAATAGGTAACTCAGCATTGCTCATCATAGAGCGTACCATATCTAATAGGGTGCGATTCCTCCGCTCCGATATACCGTTGTGTTGTGGTGTATAAGGAGGAGTAAGCTGAGAGAGAATCCCATTCTCTTTTAGATAATCCAGAAAATAATTGCTCAAGTATTCTCCTCCTCGATCAGATCGAAGGATTTTAATACTTTTGCCCGTTTGGTTCTCTACTTCGTTCTTATATTCTCTGAATTTCTCAAAAGCTTCAAACTTGTGTTTCATCAGGAACGCATGTCCGTATCTAGAGAGATCATCACTGAATGTAATAAAGTGGGAAGAACCGTTCCTGGCATGTGTAGACATAGGACCGCATACATCACTATATACCAGTCCTAAGAGTTCCGTAACTCTTTCTCCGTGTCCACTAAACGGAGTTTTGGTCATTTTACCTTTGAGCCATTAATGACAAGTATCATAAGATGATAATTTGAACGGATTCAAATATCCATCTTTATGTAACGTAGCTAGCCGTGTCGCATTGATATGACCAAGTCTACAATGCCATAAGAAAGATTCGTTAATTTCTGAACTTTTCCTCTTGTGTGTGTTTTGTATATTAAGGACTGTATTTTAATTAAGAATGAATATGCCATTATGTAACGAGCCTGATCCAATCAACTTTTGATCTAGGAATATGTTCATAACATTATCCTTTACTACAAAATTATATCTTTCTTTACTTAATAAAGAAACTGATATAATGTTGCACACCATGTTCGGTATATAATAGCACTTATTCAGAATCTGTGTATTACCACTTGGTAATACAATGTGATATTCACCAACTGATTTGGCTGCAATACTTGCACCATTCCCTACTTGTACGAAATAATCACCTTTTCCGAGTTCTCTACCTTTACGTAGTCCACGTAACAATTTACATATGTGGGATCCTGATCCGGTATCTAATACCTAGGATGTAGGGTGAACTGAGAAACAGTTCTCAATAACTAACATACCCGAAGAAGATGCATCAGCATGCATGTTCTTTGTTTGGGCGGTATGAGAATCAATATATTCTCCTATTTCCTGTTCAGTCTTATAACTCTTATAAGAAAGAATGGGACCAACGATCCCCAGCACGGTATAATAAGCGGGTTCAGTCAATACATCCATATTATTATCTTGATTAGGTCCTGACACGGTCGCTACCTGGAGAGAGAGAGAAGGAAACACTTTAGCGTATGCTCTTGCAAGATTAGATTGGTTATTATCTTATCTAATCAGGATATCTCCCACTGTTTTTATCAAATCTTCCTTCAAACCCTAAAAGGTAAGATTAGCCGGGATTAATCACACCCTACAATTTCGTCAATCTTTCAGCCGGATCAGTGTCGGTACTTGAGGGAGGTTCCCCGTGCTTTCGCACGGACCTAATTAAAATAAACCTCTTCTTCCCTGAGGCATAACCCCGTAAACACATTTCTTAGACACCTACTTGATCGGCTAATTGTCCTGTGTAAAACTTTCCCAGGAGTAACTCTTACTCGTAGTGGGTATCAGGATCCATCTATCTCATAGAAGGTATGCAATCTCATTCCAAATTTCAACACTTGAAATTCCCGATAATACTTTGCCACAAGCATCCCATGACCTCGACGGAGGTCAACAAATCATAGGGTGCTAGTCAAGTTCAACCGGTTATTTCTTGATTAAATCAGACCTATCCGCACGACCCTTGACGGAGGTTAACAATGACGTACAACTACCTTAATCCAATCTGCATCACATGCATAAACAGATAAGTACTAGTTAGCTACCGCACACTACGCCTTGACGGAGGTCAACAAACGTAGTACGAATACTAAGTAGGATTTATCTGAAATGACGGAGGGCTACGACAGGTTTTTCTGAAAACCTATTGCGTAATGAACTTGATATCGTTGTAGAAACAAGTGATTTTGAAAATGAGTGTTTTTGAGGCATTTGCAGTTTCGCTAAAGAGGTCACTCCCGGTGAAGGGATCTCGGCTCTTTCCCCATCGAATAAGGTGCAGGATATATCATATATACCGCTGTGCAAAGCAAGAACTATATATAAGCTGTCAAAAACTAAACCGTGAGTTTCTAGTATCTGCCAATTTAGCTAAAGAGGCCACTCCCGGTGAAGGGATCTCGGCTCTTTCCTCATCGAATAAGGTGCAGGGTATATCATATATACCGCTGTGCAAAGAAAAACTGTAGCTACCCTTTTTATAAAGTTTTGATTCTACAACATCTTTTAGGTTTCTTATCTTTTATTAATCTCATTAATAAAATCCCAACAGCTTATGCTTTCTAAGCATAACAGAAGAAACGAATATTTATATATCAGCATATATATATAGTATAAGCATTCGTCTCAGGCAGTAATATGATCTCATCACAGAACATTGCAGCAGAAGAAAATATATGAAATATTGGATATACTAGGATGTCCGTGTTTTTAATACGAGCCTATATAAAACACGGATTCCACAGTCGCGATGAATAGCCAAACCCACATCCCTAGACCCCTACGAGAGCGGTAAGTAACACTGCCAATTCTAGGGTTAGGAGACCCGGTTTCGACTCCTCGAGATGGCCTCCCACTGGACACTAGAACCCGGTTACTTGTGCTCCCCTCCTTGGGTCTACCTAATGCGGAAAAGTAAATAATATACACTGGTGACATCAACCTCATCCCGGAAGTGCCCCAATAAAAGAATATTATATACAAATGAATTTTACATGAATGAAAATAAAAACCCTCGTCTCACATAAAACCCCCGGCTATTCAGAACACGACAATCCAATATAACATATTACAACAACACATAATATCTCATATCATCAACGTATGTAAGTATGCATACACCGATCGTCATTGATGTATAGCAACGAAAACCGGCAATGCAACTACATACTACACTTACGGTCATAGAAAAGAAAGTGTAAAACTACAACATTTGGAATCCACAATCTCTTTAGGCATCGTAAATCCGAAATATCACATACTTCGCATTTCATACCTAACTATCTGAATTCCACATATTGTATCACATTCTAGATAAATAGGCAGTATTAAACTTTCCGATCGAATAATCAAATATCCAATATTTTATAAATAGCTCAACACTTGAGCGGAGTTCAAAAATCCCAGAATACGTCACAGTACCAATGGTCCAGCCATAGAAGGGTCAAGCCAACGCCTCACATGTGGTACGTCGTACTGCCCCAAACCCTAAGGTTTAGAGGCGGTTCAGACGGTCACATAATCGAGTTAATGTTTGTGTTCTTCTAGAGGGTCCACCGCGTTACTTGCACGTTTTTCCGAAAGATTTAAACCCATGAAAAATTCAATACTTGAAAGTTTTTCGTGCCGGGAAAAAATGAGTTAATGATACTAGTTTGAACATTTTAACAGTTTCTAAATATCCGGAAAACATAACGAAATTAAATTTTCCGATCGAATCAACGAATACAAAATAATCCCCAGAACACTCAACACTTGAGTCGGATTAAAAATACCCAGAAATATACACTAGCAGCTACAGTCATCACTGTGCCAAAAGAAATGTCAAACCCAACTGTACGGGCGCGGATCCACGGCACAAGCAAGGTACTGCCGCGGTTCCGGTCCGTACAGTTTTGCTCCTCGTTTATCACAGTGATACTTATAATTCCCTGCTGAATTTTTTAGGTATTTTTAAAACATAAAAAATCACATTTTTAAAAATTGTCCAGAGATGGGGTCAAAATCAGTGTTTCGGGGTTCGATCGCGGTTTTAAATTCGTATACACGTCGCCTAATGCTCTAGATTTCTCTGATAACACTGTAGGGTTCCTAAGCACTCTTATGAAGGTCCATAAGGCATCAACCATGCCCGAATAAAAATTTAGACTTGCCGAACAACCCAAAACCGGGATCTTTGCTAGATTATTAGGGTTTAACATGCAAGTAAACATATTTACAACTATGTGTGAGGGATTACAACCTTTGTAGTCCGCTCCTTCGCTTCATAATCTCCGAGTAGAAGTCCGTTCGCCGCGATCCATGATCTCTCGGACTCAAGAGAGGCTCCACAACTCGAACGATCCATGCAACCTTGTAGTATTCCTTTTCTCCGATGATCTACCTCGAAATTTCTATAACTCAAGCTCTCTCACTCTAATGAGGTGAACACCCTAATCTAATTGGCTAGATTAGATGAGGATGATGGAGTAGTATTTATGTTTTCTTTTTATATCAAATTCTCACATGAAATCATCATAAAATGAAAACCTAGTGAGCTTTCTCAAAGCTCAAGGTTGAAGAAGAAGAAGAAAATAATGCATAATCCTTTTGTGATAAATAATGAAAAGAAATATGATTAATAATGTAACCATGGTCAACTATGACTAGGCTAACCCATGTAAATAATTTACTAGGGCTAGGGATTGGGTTGAGTTAAAGAATGAGTCATAAGAAAATATCAACCATAGTATCATTCTCATGACAAAAGAAAACCTTCTAGAAGGTTCATGAAAGAACTAACCCAATTCAAACCCTAACCTTGTTTAATCTCCACTAAACATGTTTCATTAGTAATCATATCATGTTACAATAATATATATCACATATATATTATATATTTGTAACAAAAGAAAATAATACAATTAATATATATTGCATATATATCAATGTATTACCCGGTGAGAAAATGAAATAATAAAGAGAGCCAATATTAGTTAATGTAATGCAATATATCATATATATTATTATACATTAAATTATTGAATCAACACTTGATCCGACAATCTAGCTATATCGAATATAACCGACTAATATATCATGTACCGATTCATCAAATCAACACTTGATCCGATGACCCGGCTCATATCTAAATATTGCGAGAATATAATATTGTATCTCATATCGCATTATTCTTGGTCGTGCACATATCACATATGTGCCCCCTACTCCGTTTTGCCTGAGTCAAGAAACCTCTGTGTAGGACTCTAAAGAATCGTCAATACGCCGGTAGCAGATGATGATCATATCAAACAGCCACAAGCTGCAAGCGGTCTGCTAAACGTAACGACCACCCTGGTATTGAGCGATCAGAAGATCAACAAGATAGCATGTACATTCTCCTGTGAATCCAATCAGTAACACTTCCGTACAGTCCGTTCTCTTTGTCACGACCCGAAAGAGCACGTGACTGGCCCTTGAACCATATGAAGTCTATAGGACCCCATCTGATCCAAGTAAGCCAAAAGCCCAGAAATCTAAAACCATTTAAAGAGTAAATAAGGAAAACTGGTTTTAAGAAGTAAGGAAATCACGTTTCGAAAATCAAGTTTTTAAATAACTAAGCCGAATATGCATTTTTAAAATGTGTAACCTTTCCTGAAAATTTCGGCAGAGTTTCCTTTGTAAAATCTGGCCCCAAACGGGGTACAACAATAATAATATATATGAAATGATAAAAGGTATCCCCAAGCGGGAGCTACCTCTTCGTCAATGGACGGTCACAACCACGCAAGCAATAATAATATACAACGACAAAAGCGAGGATCAAAACCCAAAAAGAAACTCAAAACAGCCAGAAAACCGTAATACTACAAGCGCGACTCTAAGGTCGAAATAATACAACACTGTTTTCTAAGTCTGAAACAATATACAAGTTTTGGTTGATGGAATTACTAGATACAATGAATAATACAGGGGCAATGGCGGTTCTGATACAAAGAACCCACCTACCAACGCAAGTCACCCATATGGAAGCAGTGTGCCAGAATTACCGCTATGGAATCTGTACGGCAAAAACCTGCAAAGACTGTGGCACAACGGGGGTGAGTTGCCAACTCGCGAATAGAAAATATCTACAAGCAGAGATCGAATGCATGACCCATCCAAGGTCAATACGATCAGATATATATAAACCTCAATATGAATAAGTCTGAAACATGCTAAACTGGCAATGTAATCTCTATACATGAGTGTAATGCCAAATGCTCGTGCCAGTGCCTCAGGTAATAGCATATCATAAATGTGAGGTAGAAACAATGAAATCAATCTGCATGTACGTGGATCCCGTCCACTCGTCACCTAATGACAATAACCATCATGCATGTAAATATCATCAGCATATGCATGGAAATATGAGGATATCAACCACCTGTGTCCCTCGCGACACGTCAGAATCATGGAACTGGAGTGCCCAGCATCGGCACTCGAAAACATCATGAAAACTGTGCCCAGCATCGGCACGTAAATCCTCATATATCGGGCTCCGTCAGTCCGGATCGGCCCACAGGCTCTGTCTGCGGTATCGGCCCTTGGCCCCGGCAGTACGCCTATATCCATCTATCGACTCTGGTCGGTATCCTCCGGATAACCGCCAGGTCCAACAAAATCACCGGTAGGTACTCGCCACCCTACCTGGCTCATCGTCTACTCCACGAAAAACATTTCTTGCCCCGGGGAACCATACCGGGTCCACCATGTACCCGCAATCGGCCTCATCCGCCTCCTCGAATCGGGTTTCACGTGTCGCTCTCAGCACCGAGAAAACACATGGTGGACGCACTGAAATATCATATCACGGGTAACCGGGTTTTTAAAACAATTACATATCCTCTTTGAAACACCCACGGTTCCCAAAACCAGAAATATCATGGAAACAGCATATTTCAATGCGTATAATCAGAAAGTAGCATGTATACGACATATAGCAGAAAGGTAAGCATATCAATATGTCATGCAAGGGTCATATCCTGAATGCAACAGTACTACAGTGTAGTGACATGGCAATTATCGATGATGAAGTGTGTGAGCCGGCAACAGTGTACGTGGAACATACGCATCATCGATAATGGTGCTAGTGCCCTAGCAGCATGACTAAAATATATCAACAATATAAGCGATGCAATGCAAACAGCATGAATGTGCGGAATCGAGTAGTCAACGCAACAGTAGAGAATTTGCCTCAATAGATATATCATGCAACCTTGCCTTTTGAAATAAGACGAATCAGGGCTTTTGGTAAAATTAGGGCTACGGTGTTTTAAGAAAAGATGCCCTTTTGAAAATATCCGTATAAACCCTTTTGCCTATCTTTAAAATATCCCCGATTCGTTAGTTTTGAAATAGGTATGACTCGGGTCTAGTCTAACGCCTTCTATGCGAACAACGAACCCACAATCAAGTCAATAGAGAGGGGTATGGAAACCACCTAAATCTGAGTCGATATCACACTATCTCATCACATGACAGGTATCACTACCATCATATCACATCTCCAATACGAACTCTGTCATGTCGCCAAATCTCACGGCCTCAATCGAATCTCATCGACTCATCTCAATCCCACGTATCATCCGCAAAACTCGTATATGAACACATAGTCCCATACCCATGTGTAGATATACCCACCATCAAATGCGCACAGATAAATGGAAGAATGTATTCAAGTATGTGTGTATGTGTGAGTGTGGGTGCAACCACTACTCTAGGGTTTCGCACTATACTCAACCAATACATCCTTATCACCAATAATCCATTAATACCATCAATAATCCTAAACAACACATAATAAATATATGTGTGTATACGTATTCGTATACATCACCACGGACTGCGGTGGTGCTATACGCCATCCACCCGACTTCTTCCCGTAGATATAATCTACTCACCTTGCTTCTCATGTATCGGTGCCGATGTCGCCCTCTTCATCTTCTTTGCCTCAACATCTCGTTGGGTACCTACAAGTATATCACAATGCTAAAGCACATGAAAATCACATTGGAAACCAAAATAGCACACTCTACCCGCATAGGTAAAAACCTATCGACTCGCATGTAAACACGATCAATATCCACTTGTCGTTGACGTCCAAACGCCGCCCGACAGGAATGAATCACCAAATACCAAAATCCATGCTAAATCAAGTCGTAAACCATGCACCAACATAGGAAAATCAACCCAGATTTTACCCTAGATGGAATCAGTCAAAACTAGACATACCCAAGGTCAAGAATAGAGGAAATGGGGCCATGCAAAAAATTCGAGACAGATCCCCCTGCTCTGGCCGCAAATTGCGGCCAGAATGGAAAAATTGGCGGCCTCAAAGTTGAGTTGGGGCCTAGGGTTTGGTGTGGTGGTTTTATGGTGCCTGCACATCTCACTGTCAACTCAGTTTTATTTTTGGGATCTCGGGATGATAGCAGATTCCACAAAACACTTCCAGATTTACAGTGTTCTCCGATATCGATTCCGTAATTCCGTATTCTGGTTTCAAGTTCAGGTTTGGGTCCAAATTAGTATCACACAAGGGATTCTAAGGTCACCAAAATCCTCAATTCCATCTTTGATTTCAGTTTTACCATAAACCCTAACTTAAATTCTCCAAAGTCCACAAACAAAACAATATCGATATGAAACTAGAATAGATGCACAAGTAATGAGATACTACTCTAATAGGTGCAGAAATTACCTCCTTTGGCAACTCAAGAATTTTCTTGAGTTGCTCAAAGTCCTCCAAATCCAATCTTGCTAGGTTCAATGTGTAGCTAGTGAGCTTGGGAGTAAGTTTTGTGAAGTGGGAATGGGGTTTTGGCTTTGTTTTTATGGTGGATCTAAGGTTTCAAGAAGAGGGAGAGAGAGGGGGAGAGAGCAGCAGCAGCCCAACTCTTGGGGATGGGGAGAGATAAATGAGATGGGGAAATGATGAAGGAAAGGGTCAAATATCAAAGCAACCTACTCTCTCTCTCTCTCATCATCATTTACTTTTTCTTTTTTCTTTTCTTTTCCTCACTAAACTCTTCTCACTTGAATAGTAGACCCAAAAGAAAAAACCATGGCAAAAGAAATGTAACACAAGTGTAACAAGTGTGGAAAATGATATGTGCACATTTTTGCTCAAAAGTGCTAAAAATCCAATTAGCGATTCTTAATCGCGATTAGCACTAAATTAGCATATAACTAATCTTAAAAACTTTAAAATGGCATAATTCCATAAAATACCTTATTTTAGAATATTCCATAATTTTTCCCCATTTATTTGTATTTAATTATACCAGAATATTAAAATATTCATTAAAATAATATTAAATTATAAAATTTCCCAAAAATCTTATTTTATTAATTTGAAGACGTTACAATCTACCCCCCATAAAGAAATTCGGTCCCCGAATTTAAATTTAAACTCCCAAATACTAAAATATTTCAATACAAATTCAAAGTCATCGGGGCTCCGAAATCGTCTATACATAAAATATCATAGCGCAATGCATGTGCTTGAGTACTGAGCAGATAACTCAAAATCAACACTCCATCAAGCGTCCGCAATCATCGGAGTCATGGTAAAGACACAAATGTCAAATCCTATACAAAATCAATATGATATAAATCAGAACTATACATGTAGACATCCAATCTATACATGTGAATAGCTGATGTAGATGCATGCCAAATCTTTTTAAGTCGCTGTGCGATGCGCGTAACACTGCACAGTGGCGGACGTTTTTCACAAGAAAATAACTATATACGTATATATATCCTTTGTTTAATAGGTACGTTCCGCCGTTTTGAAAACAATTTAGAAGGATGTCCTGTTTTTAAACGTTTTGTGTCATATCGGACACGTAGGTATATATATACCGAGACTATAGCTCGCTCTTTGGAAATCCCTTCGAACTATCAATGCATGCAAAATATATCCAGGTACTGTCCTCTGACTAGTCCTGCGCAGTATGAAAACAAATATCCAATATCATAAAAATGTACTGCTCCAAAAGGAATAAATCCCAAAAATGCACATAACACCACCCTGTGCGTCTGGTGCCCACGGAAATCAAAATCCATATATATGCCATACAGGTGCACAAAACAACATCTAGGTGCAACGGGTGTGCACGAAGAATCTGTCATAGGCAACGTGTGTGCCTGACAGCCAAAATCCGGTGCTTTTGACATGCACGAAGAATCTCGATTTAGTGCATCGGGTGTGCACCAAAATCGTATCTCAAAGCCTGCGCCCAACATGCGCGAAAATCCAAATCGGTGCATCCATCGTGCACGAATGAAAATCTAGACCCTGCGCACTCCACATGCACGGAATCACAAAATCCGATAGCAACGCCGAACATGCGTAACTCCAGTCAAAAGCACGGAGTGCAAGAATCCACATCAATATCACAATCAAAATCGACATACCGAAAGGCATCAAATCGAAGTCAGGTGCAACCGTAATGCACAAAATATAAATCCGGTGCAACAAAGGCACGAAATATAAATCTGATGCGATAAACGCAAGAAACATAAAACTGGTGCGACAAACGCATGAAGTATAGAACTTGTGCATCCCATGCACAAATACCAGCAATAACTCAAATGCGTAAGCAGCAACACTAAGTGTACCCAGATATAAAGAAAATCATCAACGTGTGCAGCTGCGTGCACAAAACACATATCAATGCACTACAAGCATATATAAGCTATACCGAGTGCAAAAATCAAATCGTGTGCGTAACATATGCATAACATCAAATCAACCGTATGAAATCCATAAAGTCATAAGCAGGTGCAGCCAAGGCACGAAACAATATACAACGCGGCTTAATCAAATCAGGTGTACCGCGATGGAAAAACTCACAACCGCGTGAATCAGCGTGCACAAATCAAAACACTAAAGGTACATGAAACTATGCTAGAAGCGTAAATCAAATCACCGGCATAAAATAGACATGAAATCGCAATCAACACCTCAAGAGTAATAACTATGTGCAAGGTATAAATATGTAACACCTTAGAATGTGTTTTGTAGCTAATTATATTTTAATGTTTGGTTTTTAATAAAAAGTTTACCAAATTAAGTTTCAAATATTTTATCCTATTTATTGAGTATTTTATTAGATTTTTCCTAGCCTTGCACACACTTGTGCATGATAACTAGGGTTGTTTTGAAGGTTTAACCATGATTAGCAACAGGGTGAACTAACCATTCCCTAATCTAGTTTTCAAGTTTTGTTTTAAGTGTTATGGGTTTTAAGCATGATGGTTGTTTTAAAGTGGAAAATGAATTTAAAAAGGGTTTTTTTAAATTGGCTTCATGGTTGACTTTGAGAGAGAGAGGGCATGAGGCATCATGGCTCAAGCCATGCCTCATTAAATGAAGTGAGAGAAAGTGAGAAGGGGGGTTTGTTGTGTTCTCTCATTTCACTCTTTACTCTCATTCTCTCACTCTCTCAAACACACACACACTCACACACAGAGACAACAGCAGCAGCAGCAATAACAACAACAGCAAGAACAGCAACAACAACAATAACAACAGCAGGCAGCACACAGCAGCAGCATCATCACCAGCAGCAGAGGCAAGAGCAGCAGCAGCAGGAGCTTCAGTAGTGTAGCAAGCTCTCATCTCTTCCACACACTTCTTCTCTTGCTTCCTTGGGTTCCTTAGGGTATAATTCTGAGCTCTTTCCCTAGTTTTCCTAGCTTGTGTGTGGATTAGCTTCGATTAGTGTTAAATTAGCTAGTTTAGTGCTATTTAGGGTGATTTGTGTGGAACTTTGATTATGTGGTAATTGTGTTCGTAAACCCTACTTGTTTAAGTGTTGTTAGGGTCACTTTAACTGAGAAATACCCCAGATTACACTAAAATACCATAGGGTTTGTGTTTGGTGCAAATTAGTGATTTTAAAGCGATATATTGGCAATCTGTGATCTGCTATTGACCAGGACCCTGCAGAATAAAATTGAGGAAACTGGAACATGCTACCTAGGTCTAGATACCACCACCAGAACACGAGCCCCTCATTCAAAATCCTGGCCGCCTATTTCATCTTTTTGGCCGCAAATTGCGTCCAGGGTAGGGTGTTGGGTCTTGAGGTTTTGGGTAGGGTAGTCTGCAGTGTATTGTAGGGCTTTGGCATGTCTAGTTTTGTAAGTTTTGGCCTGTAGGAAAATCTGGGACTTTATATCGTTTTTGTGTCCGTTGTGTTTGCGCGATACGCGCGATACGTGAGTGAGTTCTGTGATCCAGCGTAT